>JALGAY010000002.1:26483016-28983016 GCA_029207805.1 Tribolium confusum | reverse complement strand
AATCGATAATCGGGATAATCGATTGATCGAAAATAGGAAATATCCATTAATCGAAATAATCGATTAAATTGAATAATAATCGATTATCTAAAATGAAAATCGCCCACTCCTAGTGCTGAATATCGCGCGACGTTTTTAACACCGGGTTATTTATTGGTTCAACAGGAAGTAGTTTTGTATTATATTTGCGTTTCTTTTTTTAATTTTTAAATGTTCATGTTTGGAGAGACAAGGTTACTTTTTGTACTACATTTATGTTTTAGAGTAGTTTATTTAGTCTTCTTTCACCCAAACGTAAACTAGAAAAGCTTTTAGTTGTTCTCAAACATTTTTTATTTTGATCTTGATACACAATGTTGATTTTGTTTATCGCTTTGTTTATTGTGTTTAACGTTGTTATACTATTGGTTACAGATAACACACGTTGGCCATTTTACTTTGAGCCAGGATTGAAGATGTTGGTATTTAGAAAAACGCTAAGACAGATCGATTTGATTTTTTTATTGCGCACGTTTTTCACTTGTTTCTTAATTTTTTTGGCCAACTGGTATTTTGCTGTGACGTAATTGTAATTTTTTTAAATAGCAACCCCTCTTTCTGGTGATGAATATTGAAACCATTTTTTTTGCGTATAACAGTATAACATTTGTAGAGTCTAAAATAAAAACTTTAAGTAATTTAACTAATTTAAATGTTTTATTGAATTTTTTAAAATAGACGCAATTTTTAACAGAATTACTGAACTAAATGTTCAAATTGACGTCCTTCCGTTTCTTAGTAATAATACAACCTTTGGACAACAATTTTCTAACTCCGTTAGCACATTGTTTATCAGTTTTTAACTAATTAAGCGGTACTGATTTGTAATTCTTTCTCTTACATCATTGATGTTCTAAAATCCTAAAATGTGATTTGACAAAACCACACTAAATATTCAATTTTTGTGAATGTTGTAACAAGTATTGGTTTCTCTTATCCAGTGCGAATTTTCTATCGACCCATATGGCAGTTATGTTTTTTTTTTGAGCTAATCATATTTTAGGACCGTATTTTTTTGACGTCTCATTGACTAGACAAGTTTATTTAGATGTCCTTTGCGACACGTTAGTATGTACCGAAGTTTTGGAAATATTTTTTTAAGTTCTCAATCGTCTCGTCGTGTTTTTTCTGAGGATTAGCCGCTGAGCAGGTATTAAGACTGACCGCGGCGCGCAATCGACCAATACCTCTTTTATTAATTTAACAGTTTAATCGCACTTAGTTGCTGTTAACATACTATCGTTACCTATAAAATACTTACAATATAATATTTTGTTACTAAATACGTTTTTATACATACATTAATAATTTTTTATTATTACTCGAATGTTATTTTCTGTTTTAATAGATGCAAGATTACAAAAGGTAGGTAACTCCGAGAAATTTACCCAAACTGGTGGAGCGACCCTAATTATAAGTACCTAATAACTTTATGGTTCCTGTCAATCACTTTCGGTAATGCCGCCTGTCTCCTTTAATTTTACTTAACGTTCTCTCTAATTTTACTACACGTCATCTCTAGATTTGAGCCGAGTTCAAATTTACCGTTAGTATTTTGGGACCGGCGTCTTAAACTCAATTTTAGAATAAGTATTTCTACTTTTTTTGCGGCAACTTGAAATTTAATTGATTTCTTTTCGCTTAAAACTTTAAAGTTTGTAATGATTCTTCTGCGTTTTAATTTTGTTATTTTCTTTTTTTCTTTATTTTAGATTATCTATTTTAAGAGAAAATGTAGGTTCTGTTTATTATTGACTTGCTTTAGTTGCCACTTTGATTTGACGTTTGAGATTTCTTCACACACTTAGCTAATGCTTATTAGATTTCATCTTTAATTTCGTTGTTGGTTGTCTAAACGTTTGAGCTTTTCACCAAGTTCAACTTTCCACAACTGTGCTACTTATTCATTAATTTTATTAGGGATCTTTAATTATTATTTTCAGTATTAAAGTATCATTACATAGATTTTAGAAAAATCTACAAAAAATTTTTCTTTATATGTATCAGTTCTTATCTCTAATTATTTTAAATTATAAAATATGGTTTGTTATTATTATGCAACTGTTGCTCAAATATTTTTTACATGTTTTCTCTTCCATAGATCGAAGATTTTTTAGTCTCAATGAAATGGGGGTGGTGATAGATAAATTATGCTTTTGAACTTAGTTAAATATATAAAAGTAAAGTCATTCTTTATCTTTTTGTAGTACAACAGATTTTTTGTGCAAAAAATAATGTTAAACGCTTTGGTTGTTGTATTTTATAACTTAATAAAACTAATTAGTGCTCACATCAAGACATTGCAGAGAACAATAAAGTGCATTGAAAGACTATAGCAATGCTGCGATTGCTCGTGTCGACAATAATGAGTTGTCGGCAACGTAAACCCGTCGTCAGTCAATAATCGCGGAAAGTCGCCTATTTAACATCTGTGTCCTTTGCGGCGGCACAAATCTCTTCAAAATTCTTCAGACAATGGTCACCGGCTTACTTGCTGTATCGGGTGCGAGTTTAACACAAACACAAAGAATAATAATAAAGCTGTAAACTCTGCTCGCACACACCTCGCAGCTTATTATCACTGTATCCATCCAAGTCAAATGTGTTCGCAAGAAGTCAAAGAATTAATCCACGAGTGAACTGGTTACATCTCTTATTACAGTAGACGACTGTAATCGAATTACATGTATTTATATTTTTGAGGTTTGTTTGTCGGCGCATTAGTCGCGCTTATGGGTCAATCACAAAGGTAATATAGTCATTATGGTGGAGTTCGCACGAATAGGTGATGGTGTGGTTGTCGCGTTGTAAACTGCCGTTGACAGCGATCACTTATGCGACGACATGCCTCTAACTCACGATATGCAAATATGACAGACCGATGGGATCTAAAGCTGAAATAGGGCCCCAGGCTAACGCTTAATCGTATATCTGATAAACTTAATATTGAAAAATAGTCAAAATAAATCGTACACCAGTAGAATTCTTTAAGGCGTTTCTGCTCTATATTTATTTTTGACATCATCGCTAAAATAAGTTTTACTAATATTTAGAAATAAAGTTTTTTTAAATGCTTTGGTAGTCAGAAGAAGAAAAAAAAGTAGTGATGATACAAAAACAAAAGCTTACAAATATAAGGTAGTAAGACCTGAGTAAAAATAACATGTAACTGAAAATAATTTTAAGTCTTAATTCAGTTAAGTGTCTTAAAAAGAGATATTTCACAAACTATACAGCATCAAATTTCAGAGGCATATAAGACAAAGATTCTTCAATTTTTTTCTTATAAAAACAGTAAATAATAATGGTAAAACCAAAAAAAAGGAAGTTTTTTCTTGACGAATCTAAGACACAGAGTGTAACATAAATGTTGTGTGGAAATTTTGCCTAGCAATAATACTCTAAATACTCAAACTTGTTTTAACAAATATTGACGTTCTTATAGGTACACCATGAATTCATATTTTTAGAGAGCTTACCAGAGAGAACTTACTTTACCAGAAAACTGCTGGTAAATTTTAAATTTGGCTTTTTAAATTAGCTCATGCAAGACATATTCAAAACAGTAGCAAAAAACGAAGTAAATCGACACTGTTGTAAAAATAATGTGCTAATATCTTATTTGTTATTTGTGATGCCAAGAATGATATTTACATGTTTATTATGGAACATTTATTTGTAGACAGCTTGTTATTACAGTAAAAATAAAATTCAATTTAAAATACGTAGATGTCATCAAATTAAACTCAAATCTCATTAAATTAGTCACGAACTACTTCAAGTAAATCTTGGATTAAAATTATAATTTATCTTGGCCATTACAATATTTTAACACAAATAGAAATATGTAATAAATATTGGCAATTATTCGAGTCGAGATCTGTCTCGAGGGCGTCTAAACTGACAAAATGGCGGTTGTAGCAGTGAACAACAAATGCTGTTTATTTACATTGGTTTACATGTGTTGCGTGTAAGTTTCGCCTGTTTTGTGAATATTTTAGTGTCGTAGCCTCGGTAATAATTATTCCAATAATTGATATTAGTGCAGTTAGTAAACTACCACAGCTACCATGCAACAGATCCATAAAAAAATTCCCACGAAGTGTCTAGAAGATTTTGTTTGATCCCACAGTGTTTTTTATATTGCAGAAAAGACATTTCCCTGCACACATTTTCATGATTATATTGACATTTTTGTTGAAGATCTTACCCCTACAGCTGGTGCGCCTCTAGGTCATTGTAAGCAAAAAGAAAGCCAAATATAGCAAACACGAGACTGCAGAACATTTTTGTGGATTATTGTCCCATCTTCAGTGAAGCGTATCTTGGTGTTGTCTCAAACTTAAACAAATTTACCGTGACTTCATATCTTCTACTACCTTCTCTAGAATCTGCCTTATTTTTATCTTAGAAAATTTAATAGCTTTCTTATTCAATTTTTTTTTTACCGTTACTTTTTGTTACTAAAGATTTTCAATTTCTTCTCTTTCTTTAGCATAATCTTCTATTAGAGTTAGTTAGCACGCTACCAATTTTTTTTTATAAAACAGCACTCAATGAGATTCTACAATCGACCTCTTCCTTTTTGTTTTTTAAATTTAGATTTCTCATATAACTTTACATTTTTTTAATTGCTGTTTTAATTCTAAATTTACCAGACTATGTATATGTATGTAAATGTTTATGTTATGAGGTAGAAAAAATTTGGAAACTTAGCCAATGATTTTTCCAACTAAAGAAGTTAATTTACCAGCAGTGTATAACTAAGACACTTTAGAGCAAAGCATTCAGGAAGCCTTTCATGCAACAAAGTAACTTACAAAAACCATAATATTTTAATTAGAAATACATGTAATTTAAACAGAATACTTTTTATTGCTCCCTTATAGGAGTCTACGAAATTCCAGGTTAGTCGCGTCGATGCAATGGACCGAATATATAGTGGATCTAACAAAATAGTAGAGTGACTAAAGCAATAAAGTCATAACCATTGTTAACTTAACAAAAAGCGGTACTCAAGTTTGGTTGCACAGATGATGGGTTCCTCATTTACTTACCTGCCTCGAAAGCTGGGGATTTCAAGAAAGCAACGCAATCGGGTGACAGAAAAATTTACGACGGGCCCTGAAGCTTACTAGAGTACCGCTTTTTCTATAGTTAACAATGGGTATGACTTTAATGCTTTATCACTCTACTATTTCGTTAGATCTACTATAACGACGGTAAGTACCCTACTCTCTGTGTAGTGCTTATGCAACAACTTTTATTTTTTGTTAATTTTGGGTGGAAATTTTGAAAACACTTAGTATGGGGGGGAGGAACCAATATTTTTTAATTAGCAGTTAGGAAAACCTAAGAGGCAAATTTTCAAATTACATATTGACTTTAAAAATCGTGTGAATATTAAAAAAAAAGTTTTTTTATTTAATAAATAAAAAAAAATAATAAAAAAAAATAACTTCTTTTCGGCATGTCCGCGTCCCAATTTGATGCAGGTCCACTTCACGACCCATGAAATGAAACGGTGGTCAAGCGACTTACAAGCTCTTTTAGTAACACAATCCTTTAAACACGTATCAAATTCCGGCTGTCGAATTAATTCGGCGAAAATCTACCATTTAGTCTGTCCGTTTACCAGGTAAGCCGATTACAAATTTTGTCACCCGCTTAATCATACATAAAAACAATCGAGATGGTCGTCTATACTACCATCACCACCATTATCCATCTTAAAACAAACGTGAAGTCTCAATCAATTCAGAATTAATCAACACAAAAAATAGATTGACTGGCGCCAACTGCTGAAAAAAAGGAAATTGTAATCAGTGAGACCTTCGACGTTCTTTGTTGAGCTTAGCGCTATTTTAAATTACACCAACCTCATCTACTCTTCATCTTGACACAATAACCTTTTTCAGTAGCCGTGAAATTACTCGAAAAACGAAAAAATAGCCTTGTCTTGTCAGCTTATTTCGACTTCTACCCACAAAACTAATACCCGAATTATGTACGCCACAAATAGCCCAACAATGGATTCTACACGGATAGTCCTTTTTATTTTATTTTCTACGAATAAATAGTTCACTGCTTCAATCAATGCCAAGATGAAACTGCAAACAGTAATAAAATGGCAATTTTTATCTCTAAAGCATTTTACTGTCTCTAAAGTTCTCTCAATATGTTGGCATAAAATTTAATGAATCTCTTGAGGAGGTAATTACGCGATATCGTATATTAATGTGGGTACAGCTATAAGGATAAAATTTGATCACGAATATACTAAAAATACGCTCGAAGCGAGAAGCGCATTGCTTTGTCCGTCTAATTTGAAACGCACGGTTGCACACGTTTGATTACTGTATTTTCTCTCTAAATACGTCTAATCATCGCATCTTATTCTACCTCTGGAAGTAATTACCACGTTTGTCCATTAGTTGCAGAGAGATAACTTAATATAATCAATATTGCTTTAATAACCACCACAATAGATTTATGTTTTGCAGTTTATTATTTATAACATAGTAAACACACACAAATTAAATGACCATAAAAACTACATCAAAGAGATGAAAAAATTATTCATAAAATTTAAGTATTAAAAACTTTCAACAGCAAATGTTTTAACTAGTTTAACTTTATAAATAGGGATATAAAAAAGTTCATTAAAATAAATTATAAAATCAATCTTTATATGTACAATGAAAATACATATTACTATAATAAATTTAAAAAAACTAACAGTGTTTATAATATTTTTTTAATACTTATAAAGGCAAATTTTAAACAAGAAAAGATGGGTCAGGTGTAGTAATGTTATGTCATATCATGTCATTCATAAAAATTAATGACCTGACTTGATTTGAGTGATGGATTATACTTAAATTTCCCTTACAATATTCATAAATTATGATCAAAATATTTCTAATGTAAATAAACAATGTAACAAATACTACAAGTTATGTATTCACCTGCCATTCGCACAATTAATGTTATTTTAAACATTAGACTTAATTTTTGGGTTGAACTATGTCACACTAAAAAAGATTTTTATTGATCTTATAAGTAACTAAGTAACTACATAGCAAAACAAGCTTCTTAAATTATATTTAATCTATGTAGTTAAGTAACGTAGTCAACGGTCATCATTTGTATGGCACTTGGGTGAAGTATTACCACCATAAGATTTTTTATTTATTTTATTTTACTAACTATGTAGTTGTTTGAATCATATTAAACTAATATATTTTCTTACTAAAACTTTTTGAAAATGTTAAAAATTGAATAACTGAAATAACTGAACTTAAATAACTGAAAACCATCATTAAAACAACTAAAATATCAAAATAGTGGTAAAAATATTTTTTGTTTGTCGCCAACTTAATCAGTATTTCTTAATTACGATATAATTTTAAATAGTCAAATTAAAAATTTTACTACATGATATAAAATCTACATCTATAAACAGTAGATTATATTTTTCCAAAAGATAGTTTTCTAGTTGGTTACTTTTTCTTCTTCGGTTTGGGGGCGTGTAGTTTATCGTCTTTTTGGTCATTGGTTTCTAGGCATTCTCATTACGTTCATACCATACTAATTGTCATTCTTCTATATGATCTATCGTTGTGTACACCCTTCTGGTGTATCTTCTAATTTCATCATTTGGAATGTGTTTTTGTCTTAATATTTTGCATGATCTTCTTAGGTAGTCCATTTCTATCGCTTCAATTTTTTTTTTCTGAAAGCTGCCAACATTCTGAACCATATGTTAATATTGGCTCTACAATCGTTTTGTACAATTTTATCTTAGTGTTTAATGTAATTTGTTTGGACCATCATAATGAGTTTAGAATTCGAATGCTTTTCCGGGCTTGTATTACTCTGTTATTTATGTCTTCCTCTGTTGTTCCTTTTTTTGATATTATACTGCCTAAGTACTTATAATTGTTGCATCTTCTAATTGTTTTGTTTATTTGTAGTTCTGGGTCTATTTCCTTATCTCTTATTGTTAGATATTTAGTTTTTGTTAAATTTATGTTTAAACGCCATCTGTTGTATTCCTCTATCAATTTTTTGAACATAAAATCTATATTACTTTTATCACTTGTTATAATTACCTGGTCTCATTACCATTATCTTAATTCGTTGTTACCTGTGGTTCCACAAATATAGTGTTCCTTGAATGTAAATTTTAAAAAGTATAGGTGATAAAAACAATCTTGTCTAAGGCCTTTAGTAATCCAAAAAAGTTTTGAAATTGTGTTACCTAATTTAACTGAACCGTTGGACTTCCGGTAAATATTCAAAATTGCACAGATACAGGTTTTACTAGAGTACCTATATAATGATTTTATAAGAGTAGGGCAAAGAGCGTGATCCAATTTGATTGGTGGATCACTTTTTCCACAGCCTATTTGTTGTTTATTTTATTATAATATCCGTCATTGTGACATTTGTTGTGACATTTATTGTGAAGCTGCAGTGCAAAAGGATGTAAAAATAGAACCGAAGATGGTATAGTCTTCAAATCTATCCCGAAAAACCTACATAAGGGTGCTGTTTAGGCAAAGCATATAAATAGGGTCCCACCGAAAAATGGAAAACTATGTGGCAAACATTTTTTTAGAAGATCAGTGAGAAATTTATGGGAAAATACTGAAGAAGCATGCTGTACCTTCTATTTTCTGCTTTCCTAAGGTCTCATTAAATTTAGAAGCATGTGCTGCGTTACCGGAAAATTTAAACAAAAATATAAAAAATTTGGATCATATTCATCTCCAAAAAAAAATTCAAAATTTAAAAAAAAGACTGACGTATTTTAAAGTAAATAACAAAAAATTAGGTCATACTTTTAATTCATAATAATTATTGTTCAATAAAATATTGTTTTGTTTGCTTTTCCTATATTTTACATTTTTTAATTTATTCTGATCCGTTAAAAAAAAACTATTGAGACGCTACTGACCTAATGACATTGAATTGACATAAATTTGGATCAAAAATATTTGTCATATATACGTGTTTGCCCTACTCTTATCAAACTAATATGTAGGTACTCTAGGTTTTACTAATTCCACATTTTATTAGTGTTTCTAATAATTTCTTCTAGGGTACCGTATCATAGGCTTTTTCCAAGTCAACAAACGTGAAATGAGTGGGTAAATTTTTAGCTTTTCTTTTTTCTACTATTTGTTGAAAAACGAATATTCTATCAATGCAAGATTTTCCGGCGCAAAATCTACTTTGTTCCTCTATTTCTTTGATTTTTTTTTGGCTTCTGTTTTTCGAAATTTAGCCATACAATCTCCCTATTAAACTAGTTACACTTATGCTTCTATAATATTGGCACAATCGTTTATTTCTTTTCTTATACGTTAATTTAGAAGCTATTTTCTCTCTTGCAATATTTTCGTAAGATAAACAGTTTAGCCACAAAAAATTACTTTCTAAATCATTACATGCTTGAATCGAGAACTATAAATTAACACTAGTAACGTTGATATGTCTTTGTTAAAAAATATTCACAAATAAAGAAAACAAGAAAGAATAATTTACCTACTACTAGAGCAAATGCTCAAAATGGTCACCATTTTCTTGTACACATGCGTTAACTCTACGTTGAAAATTAAATTGTACTCTTTGTAGAGTATCAGAATTTCGAAGGGTGTTGGAAGTATTTACAATTTTGCGATTTAAGTCTTCTTCACTTTTAATAGGAGAAGAGTAAACTTTTGTTTTCATGGCACCCCATATATAGAAATCACACGGTGTTAAGTCTGGTGATCTTGGTGGTCATTTTACAGGCGCATCATTTCCTCTTCCTATTCAACGATTTGGATAACGAGTAAGTACTGTCGTACTGCTAACGAAAAATGTGGCGGAGCGCCGTCATGCATAAACCACATATTCTGACGAAGTAATAAAGGCAAATCTTCTAATAAAATGGGTAATGTTTCTTGCAAAAATATTAAGTAATTATTTTTATTTAAGTTATTTGGTATAGTAATGGG
The DNA here is from genome assembly GCA_029207805.1 of Tribolium confusum. Classification (NCBI taxonomy): domain Eukaryota; kingdom Metazoa; phylum Arthropoda; class Insecta; order Coleoptera; family Tenebrionidae; genus Tribolium; species Tribolium confusum. Next base: position 28,972,970 of record JALGAY010000002.1, on the reverse strand, counting down.
ACCTATTAAAAAATTGTCGATAATTCCTGCCCACACAAAAAATTATAAAGTTTGAAGCCTTCTAGCGGCTAAACTAAGCAACTTTGCATATAGGTAAGTGGAATTAGATCATCATATTTTTGGCCAAGGAACTTGTGATCTTTCGTTGTACACACCATTTTTCGACATCCTGTATATTAGTGTATATTGTGCTAATATAAGCTATGGCTCAATCTTTTGGGATGTTATTTTCTTCTAATAATTACTTATTGTATATTTTTGTTATAATTTCATGTAGAATATCTGGTCTATATTTAATAAACTCTATAGAGATGTTTTCAGGTCTAGGCGTCTTTCCATTTTTTGATGATTTCTATGCTGTTTTCACTTCTGTTAGTGTTATTTCCGGAACCTTTCTGTTTTCTGCATTTTCTATATTAATGTCTTGTGTTTCATATTCTATCTTTATTTAGCAGTGTTTTATAATATTCTTCCCATTGTTGTATATTTATTAACTCTATATTTGCTGTTTGTTTTCCGTCTCTTTTTATGTTCTTGATTGTCTTTCATGCTTCTGATATTTTGGTTCCTCTCATGTATCTGTCTATTTCCTCACATTTTTTTTCCCATATTAGATTTTTGTTTTTGTTACCATTCTTTTAAGTTCTTTATTCCAAAATTGTTGGAAAGATTCTTCTATTTTAATCTTGTGTTTGTAGCCATTTTTTGTATGTTTTCTTTTTCTTTTCTACTAGTTTTTTTATTTTAGTTGACCACAATTTTAAAAATATCATTTTTTTTTGAATTTTTAATGCTTTTTCTGCTGCTTCGTGTATATATTCTTTATTCGTTTTTTTAATGTTTCTCTTTGGTGTTTTCACTTGTGTTGTTATTTCTGGTGATTATTTCGATCTATTAGTTTTTAGAAATATCGCTTTCATCGGTCCATGACTTTATTTTTGTTTGTCAATTTTGTAAGCCTTCTTCTTTAATTTTAATCGTATAGTTATTTTTTTATATTTTCCTGGACTTTTTAATACTTTGTAGAATAGTTTAGGATTTTTTTGTTATTATTTTCCATTTCTCTTTATGTGTTTTATTTTGCTCGTATCATTTTTTTTATTTATTTATTTTATCGATTTTTGTAGATTATCTTTTTTACACATGTAACTATACTAAGCACTATGTTAAAGAAATTCTTAGAATCAAGTTTAAAATAAAAATGCTGTCTCGCTTGGTCTATAGTCTTCTTTCTACTACATCTAATTTTTCGTTTATTAACCCTTCGTTAGGCGCGCCATACTATGTGACACCGTTAGTCGCGCTGGGACTGCCAGTCCCATAACAAATATTTTGGCCATTTTTATTGGTTATCTTGTAAATTTTTGCTTGAAGTGTTTATAGTAAATTAGTTTATCATAAACGTACTAAATTTTGCAAAAAAAATGTGTCTCAAGCAATAAATTTATAAGTTAAAATTAAAAATGTCTCTAGAAATACGTAACACCTGCATATTATTTTGTTATTTTAATTTTATTCTGTTTTTAACAACAACTATTTTTTTTGATTATATATATTTTATTTCATGTTATAAATTGTCGAGTATCATTTTTACATGATTACAAAATTTTTATAAAAATTTTTACGTGAAATTTACTAGTCCCAAACCAGGTACCTGATGAATTAATTGGGAATTACGAAGCAGCAAAACTAAATTTTTTCACCAAACTTAGGCAAAGTGTTTATAAAAGATCAATTTGAGATGTCATAAGTCCACAAGGTTGTAGCTATAACCGTTTTTATTTAATTACAAAAATAGTAAAGCATGGGACTGCCAATCCCATGCGCGACTAACGAAGGGTTAATTTAACTTTGTTGTTTAGTTCTGAATATTTCTTCTTAATTTCATCATTTTCTGTTTGAATTCTCTAAATTCTTTACTGTATTTATTTTGTTCTGTAGTTTATTGGTATATTATCAAGTTTAATAATATAGTACAAAAGCATGTTGAAATATTTTTCTCAGCATGCTTTTCAAATGTGCATCATTTTTCATATTGAACACAATTAAAGCTAATGGAAGTTAAGAGTATGTAAAAAAGAATTCTTTCAATATATCTACCATTGTTTACTGTTATAGATCAATGTTGTTATTAAATTTGAAAATAATAACAATGTTACATTAACTTTTCAATGACCAATGCCTTGAGAACTTATATTTTGATTTGACTGGTTATAATTTGGTTACACAATGCTAAATCACGATTTGAAAATATTTTGCATGTTTCTCATACCAAAGTTTCGTATACAGTTGATGACTAATGATATTGATATTTCTTGTGAAAAAAATGTAAACAACAATTATTTTTTAGGAGAAAATTATTTGTTTTTTTTTTTTGGCAATGCAGCGAAGAAACTTGGGAACTTTTTATAATATAATAATTCTCACTTAATTTTAGTGTCAACTCGCAAACGGGTTAGTAAATTTCGGTGTAGCTTTTCAGGCAGTTAATTATTTCGTGTGAGGCAGCATGGAGCACACCTTTCCTCTCTAGAAAATCATAAATCGGAGTGAATTCAAGCAAATTCCCAAAAGCGGACCGCGACGGTGCTAAAACTGGTTTCAGCGCCCCTACTATATTTATCACCGCCACCGTTTCGTGTTGCATGCTCAAGTTGCCTAAACGACTCCAGTTTCAGTTTACCAAACAGTAAAAACAAACTGCAAATGCAAATAAAAATAAATTGTTAAATGTCTTAAGCCGCTTTTCAGGGCACAGCCATCGACTCCGACCTGTTCACGCCATCATCGCTGGAAAAGCTCCACATTCCTAACTGCAACATCGTGCACCAGGACTTTGTTTATTAACAATGCTCTCGGTTCTAGACCAAACTGTTTAGACCTCTGGTTGTTTTTGATTTATTGCTTCTATGTTTCTATGTAAGTGTTTTGAATACACACCGCAAGCTTAAACCGCAGATCACCTTTCAATAAATAGCGATGGCAGGCTGTTTAACACAGGTGGTTTCGTTTTTACTTTATTTGATTTGACCATTGTTACTATTTCTATTTTTTTAAGACACTTGATTTTTTAATTAATAGATATTTTTTGTCATTGATACGTACAAAAAACAGCAATATAATACCATAATTTGCAACAGTCTAGAACTCTAGATATAATGTGTAAAACAGATAAAGCTTATAGAAAAATATGACAAGATTAGTGAAGACAATTCAATTTTATAAAGAATTAAAGTTTCTTTTTTTATCAAAGACACACTAGTAAAAGTTCGAAATTTGAAATACTTATTTATCTTTGATTAATTATGGAACTCAACTAATTACAAATAAGTATTTCCAGCGCTTCCTAGACTGCCTATGGTAAAAAAAACATATTACAGAAACGATTATTTACAATATTTAATAAATAAAGGGTTAAAAACGCTCGCTGAAAAAACTACTGACGATATACTGCAACCCTATATAAATACATCAAAAAATGTAGAAATAGAAGGGAGAAGCCTATCGTTACAGAGTAACCTGTATTAAGTGTATACAACAATTTTTTGAAATAACTAATTGGATAAAATTTGTATTAAAAAATACAACAAAAAATTTTTTAATACCTAAATAACTAAAGAACAACTATTCTGTAACAACATATTTAGTGGGTTTTAAAGTAGCCCCCTTGTGCATGGATATAGAGTTACAAGCGTTTAACAAAAAATTTTCGTCACAAGATTTCTCACACCGCAATTTTTTTACTGATATTTCTTTCCTAACTAAAAACAATGTTTGATTTAAAGCATCCACATCTTTGTGAGACTTAGCGCAAATTTTTGCCTCTAGAATTGACCAGATAGAAACCAAAAATAGATCTTCTAGCAGAAACCAGTCTCGGCTGATAAAAAGCTCATAAAAGCTGATAAAATTTAAAAAAGTTACAAGACTTATTTTCCTGATTTCTTGAAAGTGTGTTATGATCACCTTACGCATTAGATTTTATTCGTATGGATTGCAACATCTAGTCCAGTGATGGCGAACCTATGACACGCGTGTGTGCTCACGCGCGAGCTCACTTTTGGTGACACGCATCTTCAAAAGATAAAAATTTTTATAATTCAAATATATGTTTCTCATAACGGCCAAAGTTTGTTATTAATAATAATACTATTACTCGGTTTCATAATTTTGGTTTTTGTATTTTAAATGGCATTTTTTAGTCTTTACTTTTGTGATGTGTGACACGCCATGAAAATTATGTTTATTTTTCAAAATTATGACACACCGAGCTTAAAAGGTTTGCCATCACTGATCTAGTCTATTCTAGAGGTTAGAGTTTGGAATCTTTAAAACTCTGTATTCGTAAAAAGCAGGAATACTTTGAAATTCCCTAAGTATGTTGTTACACAATAGTTGTTCTTTTGTTTTTATTAACTTTCTTGTTTTAACTGTTAGCAAAAATTTTATTCAAAAAAATTTATATACTTGTAAACACTGGTCATCTTGTATAGTCTCTAAAATTACTTAAAATTTACACAACAAAAATGAAACAATAAGGAAATTAGAAAAAACTAAAACAAAGAGAACAATACATATTCTAATGTCAAAAGAATCATTCGGAGATGATTCAAGAAAAGAGAAAGCAAACTTGAAGCAAAGTGAGCTAAACTCATTTTAGAAATAAAACTGTGTTCAATGTAATTAAACACGCAATTCGAGAAAGAACAAAACTAAATAATTCAAATATTATGATTAACCAAATTATCGTACCCAAACGATACAATATCGAAAATTAAGGATATGTTGGTAATAAGTAATACAATAAAGGAACAAAGGGAAACCAAGAATAAAATAAGAGGATGTTTTAGATGAAATCAAAAACATTTAAATGTAAAGATAAAAAATAATAATAAAAAACGGAGACATTTAAGTATAACAATACATTCTAAAATTAAAAAAAGAAGAGGTTTCAAATGCTCTCTTTAAGAATCGTACGGCCCAATAATAATTATGACTAAATTATCTCCTAAAACATATACTCTTAAAGAGTATTTGTTTTTGTATTTAAAGTCTAAAAATGTCATTTTAAAATGGATGTCGTAAAAAAGAGAAATAAATATTAAATCGGAGAAAGTAAAAAATATTTGTTTTATTTTGAACAAAACTGATTTTTGAAAAATCTAGGAGAGTATAAGAGATAGAGATTAAGACAAACAGAAATGCAAAAGTCAAGACTGCAACTTATTGTAAAGTCAAGAAAATAACCTAATAAGTAGTTTAACCCAAAAATTAAATATAATTATACAAAGAAATTTGAATTAAAATAATTTATGTTTTTCTACATGGTTCTAATGGACCATTAAAGAGACACCCTGCACCCTGTACATCTTTAAAGCTACTAATTTGTTTATTAGTTTGTTAATTAACTTCTACAAAACAATCTCTAAAAGTTTTTTTATTGTATAATTTTTTAAACGAGATTACAATTTTTGTGATAATAATTTCGAGACAAATTTTCGAGATATTTTTAACAAACAGAAATTCGCCCCTTTTCACTGCCTAAAAAACTTGCTCTATGCTTTAAATTGAAGATTTTGAACACCTAAATAATGTCTTCCACAAAAATTCAGTTTGTCCAATTCTTTTTTTAAATTTTGTACACATTTTATTTAATTTTACTGGGCTATATCGCGCTTTTTGCTAATTTTTTATAACAAAAAGTATATAATGCTGATTTGCACACATTGAAGATCGTCTTCTCTATGTCTATGATTGCTATGACAGATTAACAAATACTATAGAAGTTATAACACCTCGTGCTGTAATAGACATTAAAGCACCTGAAACTATAATAGTTTCTGACGCGGAAGTATTTTCGAAACTGCTCTCTTATTTTGGTTGTACCGACAATCATAAATACCGGTTTTAAAAAAATTGAAAAGGGACAATGTAGCGTGAGTCCTATGACACCATAATAGTGCTGAAACACCATAAAACAGCAATGTTATTAGTTGACTAATAACATTAGAAAAACGAATTGAGGAGCCGCAGATTCTCAATGTAGGTATTTCTCGAAACTGTTGACAAACTTTATAAATGCAATGCAATATTTTAGGCAAACAAACATTAATAACATTTCTGAAGACAATATATTTTTACAGCTTTTTTTTTAATAATAATTTTGGCAAATTAATTCTATTAAAGATTATATTATATATGTACAGGGTGACTTTGAAGTATGTTTGGGAAATTTAACAAGCTATAGTACACAATAAAAGAAGTCGAAATAACCCAACTTGCAGAATTTTTTTTTTTTGAACTTGATACAATGTATTACATCATTTTTTCTTTAATATACAGTGTATGATTGCAATGTATGCAACAAATGTTTCTGGTGATAGTTCAAGTTTTAACGTTAAAATTAAATATACAGATGTTTTTCAAAAAATTTCTAAAAACGTGACCAGGTGATAGCCCTTATTGAAACGATGCTAAAAAACCCAATTTGTTTTAAACAATTGTTTATAGTTTTTGAGGTATACGCTGTAGACAATTTTTTTCAAAAAACATTATTTTTGAGATACACGTTGTATGACAACACTGTTTTTGAGTGAAATCTTTTACATGGTAAATCTCTAAATTTATATGCTTGAAAACAGCGTTGTCATACATCGTGTATCTTAAAAATGTTATTTAAAAAAAGTTCTACAGAGTGTACCTCAAAAACTATTAACATTTGTATAAGGCAAGTTGGGTTGTCTCGACTTCTTTTATTATGTACTATAGCTGGTTAAATTTTACAAACATGCTTCAAAGTTACCCCGTAGGTATATACCGAGCGACCCACTGATGAAAAGGGCCTACCTACATTTTTTCTTCTATTATTTAATTCAGAAAAAATGCTTGGATAGGTTGACTTTATTTGCTAAAAGATACTTGATAGTATGACAGCACACTAAAGAAAACCACCTTGTTCTCAGAATGACAACCCTTTATTAAATCATTACAGAAAACATAAGATATAGTGATACATCATTTAAAGGGGATTCAATTCTCTTTTTAACACCATTAAGTTTTTAATATATATTTTCATAAATTTTTTGAAAAATTCACACAACACGATCAAAAATATAAAATAACAAGCAAAATAATGCAACTCAAAAAACGAGGTACACTTTAACAGAAAGTACTGTGATAACAAGATATAAAAATGGTTTATACTACTCACGAAAGTTTAGAAGTTAACTTAAATAATCAAAGGTTTTCTAAATTGTAAAATTCTTGTTTATTTGTATTGACTATATGTCCATACATGCAATTGATTACTAAAATTTAACTTAATGCAATATTTATACAATTAGAAAATTTAAATTAAATTGAGAACAAAGAAGGCAATAATTAATATTGTAAAAAATGTATAAAAATATATTTAATTAAAGATATAACATCTGGGCGACTTGGCAAAAGATTGCGATCCTGACCTAAAATGTTAAATATAAAAATTTTGTTTAATTAAAGATTAGACAACAACATCATAAAAACAATAAAAATAAAAATTATAATGCTAGAAAATAAAAAAATACATTGTTAAAACAAGCAACATTGCTTTACCCTACTATTTAAGACTCAAAAAATTGAACATTCTTGATTTGTTTTAAGGGTAGTCTGACCCTATAAAAAGCTAATTCTAAACTTATTTGCTTTTAAATAATAATTTTTTCTAATGTTAAAAAAACATGTTTTATAAATTTTAGGGCGTTACCATTAAAAAAACAAAGTACCAACATTTTATAAAAAAATGATTTTTCACTTAGTCCTTCATGCCTTTTATGGAACTAATATAAAAAAAGGATTTTGTTATTGTTATGGTAAATACAAAATTGTAGGGCACTTAACTATTCTAAGTCTTAACATAACTTTATTAATTTAAATACCTGTATTAAATAACAAAATTTTTGTATTCTATAAATTCTATTTTTACAGCGCATATACAGATGTTTCACAATTAAGCTCAATTTTCTTTGTTGTTGAAGTGCATTTCTTGTTAATCTGATTTAGAACCACTGTAAATTGGTTATATAAATTGTTAAATTTTTTATTGAATAAATTAGTATGAATCACCCTTAAGGTCTTCTTACTCGCAAAAATTCAAGTTACTCTTGCAACATCGAAGAGTTGTATTTTTATTGTTGTTTGTAAAACTTGTACATGATATGTTTTATAGTTAAACATTCATTAGATAACTCAATTAATTTAATCAAAATAAAAATTTTCTTTAAAAATTTGTGTCGTAAACGTGAACATACTTGTAATTACCCGTCTAATTTATGAAAAACATGTTTAACACCATGTACACGAACTCAAAGAATGTGAAAAAGTATTTTCTCAAATAAAACAAAAATTGAAAACTACAAAAACTCTATCTCATCTAAAATCCCGCGCTGATGTAAAGTTAGTTTGATTTATGTTGGCATTCCTCCCGTCCGTGTTTACACACGACTCCCCCGAACCCCACAAATAATCAAAAATAGTTTTTTGCGATTTTTCGAGCTCTTGGTGCTTGGAGTGTGCGTTATTATCCACAGGTGGATATTATCCTGCGGCGCGCTAGCCCAGCGTTAGCGGCAGGCGGCATCCAGCGTTACCTTCGGTGCCTGCTATAGTACCTACCACACAAGGAATGCGTGTGAGCCCGTTAGTAAAAGGCTGGCGGGGTCGCGCCCATGACAGGGTGTAATATATAACGTCCTCAACAAACAGCGCCCGGTCCTCCCACCGCTCGAGATCTTCATCTTCACCGCCACAGCTGGCTTCATTCCGAGAACGAGAACCTGTAACCTGGGGCCGAGCCAGCCGCCTAGATCGAGATGATCTGCTAGAAGAGGCCGCACGGCTATCGCGACTTTATCACGATACTTTACGATTTCATAAATTCGAGCTAATTATTGTTTTCGGGATGCAATTTCAGCGATTTTTCAGGCGAGTTTCGCGTCTGACCGCCTATTGAAGTCTCCGAGTCGCCGAGACCGGTTGCCGCGCGCGGATAGCCCCGAGCTTCAATTCTGTGACTATGAACCTATTAGCGAGTAGGGGAATAATGTCTTAATTCAGCACAAGTCGAGGAAAGAGAGAATGAAGAATCAATGCGTATGACATGACATGGTTTGGTTATGTCAGCACATAGTGTGAATATACATCAGGCATTTGCAAACAATATATTTACGGTGACAGGGAATGAAATATGATGAGGCTTTTGCAAAATTAAAACACGTTTAAGAAAAATAATGCAGAATGCCATTGTTGCTTTTTAGCCTATTAGGAATTAAATACGTGCAGTAGCAATAATAATGATTCTGAGTTTGAATTTTTAGTGCGTTATGGTAATGCTATGCTAATGAATGTTGCAAATTAGTTATAAGCTTGAGTTAGATGTGCTTGCTAGCATACTTAATGAACACGTAAACTGTTTTTTTTTAAGTTAAAATATTTACGAACTTATAGATAGAACTTTGTTAACAGTAAAGAAGTACTAAAAACGTTATCCAAAATTCCAGTTATTTTAGTTACCATTTTGACTAGTTAAATGTAAAGAAACTAGCGTTTCTGCAGTTTTTCAACTTATTTGCAATATTTTTTTAATAAACTTTGTACTAAGCAAATTGCCGTCAACAAAAAATACTTTTATATAATGTTGTTAACGTGAGACTTTTCAAACTAATAACTAGTCTTTTAGACTCAGAATTATCAATAAACCAATAATGTGGTAAAGTGTATATATATTATATCGGGTGTTTATTTAAATTTGACGTCCAAGTTGGCTGTGCATTGTCGTTTGTGAACGCACCATAAAATAAGATCTAACCTCACTTTTGTAATTATTTGCAAAGTAGCAAAAGTCAATCGTCAAGATCAAAGCGGTGATCAACAACATTCACATTTTGTATTCTTTGGACACTCATCTAACCTCTAGTTAGAGCTAAACTGTCTTTTTCAAGACAACTTTTTGTAACTGATGTGTTTGTGGAGGTAAGGAATGTGAAATTAGTGAAAACAAAATCATAACCTAACATTTTGCACTTTTGACGGCCTGTTGTAGGTTCTAACTTGAAATAAAATGGTTTTGCTGCAAGAACATAAGATTTTTATTGTCGAATCTTACTTTCGCAATGGGCGGGTAGAAGGTGTTTGGCAATACTCAATTCAAGACTGTTATGAGGAATTTCAGGAGCAGTTTCCGGACATTGCTATTGATAACACTTTTCGATGCTCGTTGAATCACTGCATTAATAATTTTCGGGGGACTGGGTCTATTTCACGAAAGGAAGGTAGTGGTCGCCCAACGAAACTAACTGAAGAAGTTATTGAAAATCTGTCGACGAATCCAAATGTGCCTAGATGAAGATAGTGAACATTTCAATTATTTGTTATAATTTTTTTTGATTAAATTGTAATTATAAACCGTAAGTAGAGCACTTTTAATAATTTTAATCACAAAAGTGAGGTTAGATGTCATTTTCTGGTTTGTTCACAAACGATCATGCACAGTCGACTTTGACGTCAAATTTAAAAAACACAAGATATTTCTATGATCATAATCCTGTTGAGAAAATTTTAAAATAATGAGTTAAATGTACGTAAAATAAAATTTTATACAAATAATGAAAGAACAAAAATTCAAGTCAAACTCACAAGATTAATGAATTAAATTTTTTTACATAACAGTGGTAGAACGCTTTTGAGAACTAAATGTCTTATCATCAATGCCTGGATAACAGTGTAAAAAAAAGAAAATTATAAAATATTATAAAAAACTTGCCAACTTTTGTCAATAATAACCTAAAAACATAAAAGAATAAATTAAAAATAGTTTAAAAATAAAATACAACCTGATTTTTAGCAAGATTATTTTTGATCGATTTAAATAAAAAAAATAAAAATAAACAAATGGCTGCTATTTTGAAAACTGACAAAAAAAAGATAAATTTTAGATAAAAACGTGTTTTTTAGAAAAAATTGAGAAAAATTTGACATTTTGTTAAAAAAATAATATAAAAATGTATAAATTCTAATAAAGAAGGCAAAAAACAAAATAAACAAACGTTTAATTAACTAATAAAGATTAAACTAGTAAAGATAAAATATTAACGTGAAAATTTATTTTGTCATTTATAAAGTTTGTAGAACTTCTAAGAAATTTTAAAAAATAACCTTTATTGCAGATGTAAAAATTTTTAGGATTATTAGTGAGAGAAAAGAAATGATTGAAAAAAAATATATGAGAAGCAAAAAGATATAAACATATAAAAATATAAAATTGTAACAATTTTATTCTTCTTTTTCGCGATGGCGAATTTTCTTAAAAGACTGGCAGCATATAAAAAAATCAACAAAATTTAGGATAAAAATATCTCTAATTTGAATAAAATTTGCCGAAGCTGTCAATAGCTGTTATTTAATGACATTAGTAGCAGATATTTTTAAATTTGTGCTACAAGTAACATACGAGTATAATTAAATGTTGTACAGACATTTTAGTAGGAGAATGCTAAATATCTAATCTTTTTGTAGTATTTATATTTGTTTATTTTATTTCAAAACCAAAATTTCTATAACTTAAACTAGACAGAATAAAGAAAAAAACGTAAAAATTTAATTTGGACAAGCCTAATTCAACAGGTAGTAGTTTTTGATAAGTAAACAAACTGTATAATTTTGTTAATATACAGGATGTGAATAAAATATGTGCAAACATTTGACCTAGTGATAGTAATCGTTAAAATAACTAAAACGAATTAAGGTTTGAGGTACACATTGTAGAATTTTTTTTCTTATTTTTTTTTAATACACGATTTTTAGCTAAAAATTTTAACATTGTTTTGCTCAAAAACCAAAACTCACTAAACAGTTTTTTTGTATTAAATTTTCAAAACAGTAGGTACATCTACAAATTCTTGCGTTGCAAATAACAGTACAAAATTTCAAAAATAAATTTTCAAATTTTGAAATGTAAATTACAAAACCTTCTGAAAGCTTTTAGTTAGCAAATCTCGTGTCAACAAAAATAACACAACAATTTATATTATCCAAATCGCACTGAAACTGCTACTTAAAGAAAGCAGCGATTAGAAAATAAAGCTTAAACAGCATGAGGCATTATTAGAAGATTTCTAACGAAAAATAAAGAAAATAAGCAACGGCAATAATATAAATTAAAAAATATTTAATAAAAGTAGGTATTTTTAGTCTTAAAAATATACCTAATTGTAATGAAATAATAAAAAAAATTACAAAAATCTACTACAAAATATAAAAAAACTGTTTCTGGTAGAGAATAACACTGTCAGTTACATATAAATAAAATGTTATACAAACAATTTAAAAAAAAATTCGACATCTTAACATTTTAAAATCTATTTATATAAAGAAGAAATTTTTTGAGAGTGAGGAAATGAGTAAAGTAGCTAATTGTGCAATGTGTTATATGATCATCGCTTTGAACCAAAGTTTTTAATTTTTAGCTGTATGGAATTAAAAATTTTATGATGTGTAAACAAAAGTTAAGTTATTTTTACAACATTTTATTTATATTATATAACGACAACAATATTCTCTGCCTGAATTACCGGAAACAAATTATCTTTTACATTTTCCTTTCAGTAAAATTTTTTAATAAAAGTTTTTTCTGCAAACGTCAAGAAACGTTGACTAGAGTCTCAATTTATGACGTTAAATTTTAACTTTGCAAGACTGTAAATTATGTTTTTTTAAAAAAACAAATAATTTTTAAAAATTATATTTTATTCGAACAAGCAGACTTATGGGTTACAACTGAACTACTTGACTTACAAGGGGTTTTTATATGTTAAATGGGGTAAATAATATTTATTTTTGATAACACAAATAACTATTAATAAGTTGGTTTGGTTTGTCTAAGTATTTTAGATTAATAATGCTTCTAATACAGACTGATTATAAAAGATTGTCCGAAAAAGAGTGCTTTGGAATTAGTGTTTTGATTTATTTTGCCGCTCGCATCGCATTTCATTCGCATTTTCCGACTCAAACCTGTCAAATTGGTGATTTTAGGTTATCTAACAAAATTGCAATTTTAAATAAAGGAAGAGTAGATTAAAACTACCGATTTCATTTTATTCAAAAGGTGGATCACTGAAATAAGTTTAATTTTTTCCATTTCAGAAAGTTTTAAACTCATAAGGATACATAAATATCCTGAAAAACTACTTGCAGGTAAACACTTTCAACACCTATTTCATTTCAAACTTAGAATCATTTATCAATAAAGCCACCACGCAAGCAGAGTTTCTTATGCAATGCACTTTTTTGTTGAAATCACGCCTTCACGGAGGGCTTTGCATTCTGATGCTGCTGCTACAAATACACTTTTATTTTGTATCATCCACAGGGGGCTTTTGCAAAGAAAGTGCTCTCAAAAACTTTTTAGGACTCTGTTCCATCTTTTCTCTGATGTCTTTCACAATTTCACCTGCAACAGTAGGTCTGCCTGGAGATTTCTCTTTGTTGACACTTTCAGTAGTTTCGAAGCGATCCACAGTTTTTTGTATATGTGAATTAGCGAATCTTTGGCGATATCTAAATTAGGAAATCTCTGGAGGTATTCCTCTTTGCAAGTATTGATGTGGTAGCTCCAAGAACCATCTTCTTGCAACCTACCACTTCGGAAGTAGAATGTGACAATGAACACGTTTTTCTCCACAGTGTAAACTATATTTGTTTCTGGTTTGTTTGACAAACTTGGACAGTCTACATCAGCTGAATAAAACCTTTTAAACTTAACAGAAGTCAAGCGCTAGAATAGATTTTGTCTTAAGAAAGACAGGTTTTGAAGATAACGGTAATTGAATAAGAATTACAGAGTCGCAACAAAGCAAAGTGGAATTATAAAAGCAGTAAGAATTAGAGCACAGAGCGAGGCAACGAAACTGACAAAATGTAACGGAGATTAACAGATGACAGAAACTGTCAAATTGACAATCAAAAAATAGTAATGGAATTATTTCAAAAAGACGGCAAATTCCATAGCCTTTTTTTCTTATAATCAGTCAGTATAACTTGCAGGGGTTGCTTTTAGCAACGTAAAAAAAAACTTTTTTTGCCGGTCGTCACTAAACGTCACATTTTAGTGACAATTTAAGCACGCTAAACTATCATATTTATTAACTAAGCAATATGTCAACATTTTTATGACCTAAGCAATAAATTAGGCAACTTAAAGCCGTTCAGAATTTTGAGGTTGATTGTCAGCAAATTTTTAAAAACAATGAAAACTAGTGCTATTAAAAAAAATACTTATGCTAACATTTTAACAAAAAAATAAAATAGAGAGCTATTAAACATAATTTGTAGTCTTTTTTGTAGTTTACAGCCTGCTTAAATTTTAATTTACTTTCAGGGATTTTTCCAAAATATTTTTGTCAGTATTCCAAAAACTACTGAATAGATTTAAAAAATTTTTTAGAGTAACAAAAAAAAGCTAATTTAAAATGTCAAGTGAGCCACTATTGTTTCATTTGAAAAAAATGAGTTAAACCGGAAAAACTAATTTATTCTAATTTAAAGTCGTGTATTTTCTAAATTAGATTATTTGTGGATATGTTTTTATTTTTTAATGATTGCCTACATTGTTTAAAAATATTTTTTTCTTATCTTCTAGATAAAAAAACACAAAATGAAAAAAAAATTTTCACAAAAAGTTATAAAAAGTAGTATTTTAGACTCAAAATTTAATATAGATTCCAAAAATATAAAAATATGCATAGTGTTTTATTTAAAAATCTAAAATTATAGTCATTTTCGGTAAAACCATAAATGATAAAAAGTTTATTTTTTACTAAATTAATGGGGATTTTTTAATATAATAAGTTTTCCAAGTTTCATTTTTTTAATTTAAAAAATACTATTTAAAAAAGGGGTGGGCCTAATTTCGTTTACACTCGGTATAATAAACTTATTATGTATCTGAGTGACGTAATAAAATTATTAATATTTATTATTTTGCTGACAGAAATAACATCACGTTTTCAGCAGTAAAGTGACTCTTATTAAAGTGGCTCTTCAGTTTTCGATATCTATTTCACTATAAAACAAGCAGAAAAACAAATGGGTTGGTTATCATGACATTGCACGATGTGATTTTTATAAAAAAATTAAATGTTATTAAAGAATTTTATTCCTGGGCAGCTGTACATAAAATTTTCTTCGTGACAAGTAAAGTGGGCTAAAGCATATTACAGTAACTCTTGTGATTTGTGATTTCAAATAAACTCAGGCCACGCTCTCATTAAGCGTAATTTTCATACTCGAATGCAGTTAAAATGTTTTTATCTTAATAGCTAACTAAGTAACTAACAGGGACTTTTCTAAGAGGTTGTTGGGTTAAAACGCCTTCCAAATTTAACTGTTTTTGTTCGCTATTTTTTATAATTTCAAACCAAAATTTTAAAAAATCATGTAGAGTGGGTTATAATACAAACATATTATAGTCTACCTTTTCTACCATTGTGCGGTTATACACAGTTATTCTGTCATTCTGGCAAAAAAATAAAACTCAAGCCTTCCGAAAATCACTCGGATACCCGTCGATATATCAATCCTGGGTAGACGTTAACTATTATATTCGTAAAATTTAAAAAGATTGGGAGAAACAAATTTTTTCGAAAAATATTATTTTAACAAAGTTATTTAATATTTATTTTAACATTTACAAAATAGAAACATCAATACATTTATAAAGCTAATAAGTTTCTTTAAAATGTTTTAACTTCTCGCTATCTATAATTATGAGTTTGTGATACTATGTTAACGTAGTCCCTTGTTTCCAACTAATAGAAGAGTTGCATTAAACTATCAAGACATTATCATTAAAATTACACCTCTAATGACTGAGT
Source organism: Tribolium confusum (assembly GCA_029207805.1). Classification (NCBI taxonomy): domain Eukaryota; kingdom Metazoa; phylum Arthropoda; class Insecta; order Coleoptera; family Tenebrionidae; genus Tribolium; species Tribolium confusum. The sequence continues at coordinate 28,957,062 of JALGAY010000002.1, read as the reverse complement.
AAAGCGATTATAGCGACATATTTTAGTCCTCTTCTTATCTGCTGCGCCTTTCTTGAATGCCTTTTGTGTATATAATCTCGACAAGTAAAATAGCCTGAGCTTAGTTCGGTTCACTAAGTAAGCTCATGGCAATTTTTCTTCACGTCCTATTTAATTAAGTTATCTGAAATCATCAAACTAACGAACCAGTTCGGTCACTTGCCACATAATATAACCACTAACGTTTAACATTAACACTGATTAAACACTGTTTTATCAGTATTATTATCAGCATTGGCTGGAATAATTGCTAATTAAAGTTATTATAATTTATAATTGAACTTTGCTTTTATTTTATTGGAGTTTTGTATTTTTAGATCTAACGCTGCTATAAGTAATTAACACAATAATTACCGATCTGAATATAAATCAAATCGGCAAATTAGTTTATCAACGCATTCGAGGAGTTTCAAGCATTTCTCACGGAAATAACAAAAATTCTCTTTTAATTGTCAATTATTTAATTTCTTTGGTTAATAGCTGGATCCATCACGAACAATTAATAAAATTAGCTGCTGAAGAGCGGAAATTATGCAATTACACAAAATTACGTACCGCAACTTTTTACGGAATTCTTCTCTTCTGGTATCTATTGTATCTTTCTGAAAGATTACTTCCTCGAATTTACAGCTTTACACATCACCTGCTTTTTGGGAAAAAGCCCAGTCGTTACAGTTACCTATTATGGCTTTCTCAGCATTACCATTTTATCTAATTATAATGAACCATAACGAGATCATTGATTAACTTCAGATTTACGATTTGATTGTGGTTTTTTTATATCTTTACATCGATGCATGAAACAGGTGCGCAGTGATTAAACCCAACCAGTAAAAAGTTTTAATTAAGAAATGATTCAATTAGTTGGTATCAATTGGAGACGAAGGGAAAAAAGTTTTCAATAATGGAAAAGCGCCCACTTTCTTTCGTGTCATCCTCCAATGATAAATGGCCGTAAAATATGAAAATGTATTCATAACAAGAGTTTCAGTGGCGTGTATGTAATTGAAACATTTATCTAAACTCTTTTCAGGGTGTAACATTAATTATTTTTGTACTCGAGCAAAACCGAAGTATTATTAATAGGTTATTTGCATAGTCATTTACTACTTCTTAAATATCCATCATGATGACCCTTTGGCGAAAACCAGAACATACCAACACAGGAAAATCTGTTTTGTTAATTTCACTAATTTATAACAAAAATTTTATAGTTACATGTTTTGTCGTTAGTTATATAACAATATTTATGATGACATTGACAAGAATGTACAACAATTGTACAAGAATGTTATAAATTTAACAAAATTTTGTATTCATCATCGTGTTGTCAAATGAATAATATCAGTTTAACAATATCAATTTACAAATTTTAAGAGGTGTTGAATTTTAAGAGCCCTTGTTGAAAAGATGTAAAATAACCAAAACTGTCTACATAAATGTTTATAGTTTTTGAGATATACGCTGTAAAAAAAATTGTCTTTGCATGAGACACAATGTACTACACCAATTTTTTTTATATACAGGCTGTGACTAAATACACTCGAGCAGAAACTTTACCTGGTAATAGTTCTTGTTAAAACAATGTTAAATAGTTCAATTTTACTTTTGAAAATGCACGTTGTAGAATTTTTTGTATGTATAATAAGTAACAACACTGTTTTTGAGATGAAACGAAAATCGATATCAGACGGCGATTGCAAGTACAATAAATGTTTGAGTATAAAGCGGTTGATTTTTAAATTCTAGCGCTTAATGCGTTTTTGAGGTTGCAATTGTATCAAACGGTCATTTGTAAGACTTATCGTCTCAAAACTGATCTAATTATTGCTGACTAAAATTCATTTAAGTAAAATCTTAAACCAAAATTGCTGTGGGCACGTGAAGATTTTATTTAAGAATTAAAGGTTCTGTCATAAAGTGATTATATAGTTTATAAATTTATTAGAGGTCAATGTAATATATAAGACTAGAATAAAGAAATCTTCTATTTGCTGATTCTTTGTTTCTATGTTTAAGATAAAATTTTGTAAAAAAAGTAGAGAGATAACTAAGACGCTTCTATCGCCTCTTATTCTGGCAACTCGGTTATCCTTGAGAGAAATTGTCTACCCAAAATTTAAAATCAAATATAAGTGCTAGTAATAATGATCCAGTTGTTGAAAGTTACACCAACCCTAACTCTAGATACAACTTTCAGTCTTAAGAGGTAGGTATTATACAGTGATTAAGTCTTTATTGATAGTTTTTAATTTCATTAGAGGCCAATGTAATAAATAGGACTAGAGTAAAGAAATGTTCTAATCGCTGATTCTTTGTTTTATAATCAGTAATGTCCGCGTTGTTCAAAGTTGGTAAAACTTTTTATAATGCAAACTCTTTTATTTTGGTTGCTACGGTTTGACTGGCTTAGTATTGTGTCATGATAATTATAATTGGTAGTCCGTTCTACGATTTTTATAGTAACCAAGGATATAAAGCAACGAATAGCAAAATAAAGAAAGAATTTTGCGGTACGAGTTTAATAACGTCTTATCAAACTTTTTATTTTAAATTTGTAACTAACAGTTAATAAAACGTTTTCGGGATACTTCTTGTTTATAAATAAACTCTTTACAACAGTCACTTCTTAGGCTCCTCCTAAAGTTTGTCCTGAGATTTTTCTAAGAGTTCCACTTGATAAATTCTCCAGTCAGGAGTTTCAATGTGAAAAGCCCAGTAGAAGTTGTACGAGAGTAGACATCCTACTTGAACAGGACAGCGAACATCTTGAAAGTTCCCATAACAAAATTCCAGGAATTTAGTATCAGTAATCCAGTTCCTGTGACACGATGAGAACCATCAAGTTATTTTATTCTCTTCGTTTTATTGTTAACTTCTTTTGTATTGATTACTCGACTTTTTGTATCATGTATGTAAGTAAAACAATCTTAAGAGATAATTTTATTGTTATTAAATTTTAGTGCTAAGTATTTGTAATGATCAATTTTCACGTTTACTAATCTCCTATAGCCCCCAATTATATATAACCTCGATAAACAGCTGAACTGTTTGAGAACAGTTTCACCTCTTTTCAGTGCCTATGTGGTTTTTATACTTTTTAAGCTTAGTGAACAGTATATCTACGAGTACTAAAAGTATTAAATCATTTAAGTTATTTACGAAATGAGATACAATTAGAAAAACTACACAGTAATGATAAGTTAATAATAAAGGTTTACACAGATAATGTTTTTAAATCTACAGGAGCCTAGAGATGCCAACGGTCCTTTATTTCAATGAATAGTTTTTTAATTTTATAAACTGCCTTTAACATGTAGTTAAACACAATTTGTCCTTTTATCTAGTTTTTTTTTTCAAAGAGAAACAAGCAAGCGTTAGAAAATTGACAGCTATTTGTAATAGGTTAATTTCAAAAATATTTAAATTAGTTTATATTTACAGAGGGATTTACATGTACCTTATTTTTGGTAACACCTAACTCAATTACTTAATTCGTAGAAACAGCATCGGGAGCCAACTGACCGCAGGAGCCAGCTAGTATGCGCCCAATTTTCTAAACGTCGGATTAACGTCCTATTAACTCACAAAAATAAATTTTAAGTACAAATAAACAAACAAAAGTTTTATCCAGATTGGAGTTATGAAACCTACATAAGTAGGTAATTTTAATGGTAGAGAAAAAAGAAGAATAAAGAGAATTACGACTAATGGAAAAAAAGAATAGAAGTAGATTCTAAAAAAATTTGAAAAAGTAAATTCTATAAAAATTTGAGGAAAATATGACCTAATGACAAAAAAATTTGGAAGATCAATATGTTTAATGTACAAGAAAAAAACGCTGAAAAATTTTTAAAACGTAGTTTAGAGAATTCTAAAAAAACTGTAAATTCTAAGTCTATAAAATAATAAAAAAATTACAAAATTAACGATTGGAAGAGAAGAAGAAGAAAATAAAACTGAAACAACGGATAAAGAAAAATTTAAGAAGTTGAAAACGTCAATTAGAAGGTTCTAGAGAAACAAATTTTTATGCGAATTTAACAGACAAGATAGGAGAAAAAATAAGAATAAAAAACGACTACTAAAAAATAAGAAAAGTTAAGAATAGCAAAAAATCATGAAAAATTCTAGATTAATAAAAAGGAAAAAAAATTATTTAAAAAAATGAAAAAATAATTCTTTGAACCAAATACTGAAAAATGTCTTGATAGCCACGAATCAATTACAATAATTTTTTCTTCAAACACCCAAAAATCTCTATTTTAGTTATCTATATTGAAGTTTTTAATAGAATTTAGGAGCTGGAGAAGACAGTTTGTACTCATTTTTTTTATAAAAATTGCTGTTAATATTAATTTTTGTAATAATTACCTTTTGGCTCTTAAAGAGAATATATCTTATGGTTCTTCGAGCTAGATGACGAAAAACGTCTTACTGTTAGTATAAAAAAAGACAACTTTTCGCGAGCGTTTAATTTTACTTTTTTTATAAACACTGCAAAAACTTTTTTATATTAGTTTTTTTTCGGCTCACAAAGTGTGTTTAAAACTGTATGGTCTTTTAAGAGGAATGTAGAAAAAAATCTGAATATAAACGGGACATTGTGCAATAGTCCTGTTTACGGCACATTCTTTTAGAATTTATTTTTGTTTTAGTTATTTTACTACTAACAGTTCACAGCTTATTAGTCTTTTTAATCCTAAAACATTTAAAAAAACATATTTTTTTAGAAACAAATAAACAGAAATACCGAACAAAAAACATAGAATTTTGGGAAACTTTATATTTTTATATTTTTTCTATTATAACATAAAAGTTGTGTTAAAAATTGATGGTCTTTTAAGTAAGATATTGGAAAAAATCTTAGATTAGAAAAGACAATTTACAATAATTTTTGTTTCTGTTTTTTTTTTCCAGAAACGTATATACTAAAATTTTTAATAGAATTTAAAAACTAAAGGTAACAGTTTTTATTTGTTGATAATAAACCTGTAGAAATATTTGTTTTTAGAATAATTATCGTCTTCGGCTCCTAAATTGTTGCTTAAACAGCAGATGCAAAAAATCTTAGAGTCTATTTAAGAGAAGATATCTAAAGACTATAGTAAGATGGTAAAAAAATGCAATCTCAATGCTTCTCCACTCCTCCCCCCACTCTATAAAAACTAATAGTTACGCTTTTGACAATGTCTTTTATTTCGATATCGAAAAGTTGGCAACCCTACAAGAGCCACTAATTATCTACTATTTTACCTAACAAAAGCAACAGTCAAATATATTCATCTTAACAATAAAAAGAAGGAACAAATACGTAATATACAAGATGATTTTTTATGAAATTTTAAAAATGGGCAACACATTATACTTTGCATAAATTACGTAGTTTTTTGAAATTATTTAAGGCATATTAGAGGGTTGTAAATTAATGTCAACATTGTTGACAATACCTTTGACAGTGCTTCCAAAATCAGTTCATTTAGATCATTTGTAGTTTTCCCAAAGTTGCTTATCGTTTGTATAACGTGTTGCCTATTTGTGAAATCTCTGACGAAAGCAAAAAAAAAATCAGTCTGTATTGTGTTTAACCAGTACGTTCTACAGTCTACTTTTAATTAGATGTGAGTGTTTTTATATTATTCTTAAACTGCATTTTGTGGTTGTGAATGTAAAAAGAAAGTTTTTTTATCATTTTTAATTTTTAAGTTTTTGTATAAGAAACTTTTTGTATAAGTTTCTTTTTTATATTGTTATTGTTAGGCTCTGAAGATGTAACTTTCGATTCTGAAAGCGCTTTGCCCCTATAATATTAGAATTATAATTAAAATTGTGGGTTTGCCATTGATTTTCATTTTAATTATTCATAATTACTCGTACGTGTTTTTTTCTTTTTTTTTAATAAAATATGTATTATAATTGTAATTATAATATATTAATGTTTTTTATAACCTGTTTTATTAATTTTTATTAACTTAATTTCAGGTCTAACCAAATTTTTGTAACATTGACCTATTTTTATCGTTAATATTATTTGCGTTAACATAAATTTGGAACATCAAATTTTGGGTTTGATATAATAACGTGCAACGTTAATGTAAGACCAAAAAAGTTTAGTTTACACGTTTTTGTTTGTCAACGTCAAAATTTGATGTTACAAAAGTTTGTTGCAGACTTTATAACCATTTACAATTAAATTATCGCTACATTAAAATTGTTTAAATTAGCTATATTGGAATTGTTTAAAACTACACAACTATTTCTTAAATTAGCAAGAAATATACACTAGATTTCTATGTATCAATTTGTTACAGTTAACTGTTTTTATTAGTTAGATAATTACTTTCAATTTGTTAATTTAATTTAACAAATTACAGTTTTTAAAGATATAACGAGAAAAATATTTTCGAATTTAACTAATAATTAGCTTGACCTGTGAGGACTTAATTTTGAGACAAATTTAACAAAACCGTTTTTACTGTATACCTAGACAGACTACTAAAAAGAAAACTCCAATAACTGCATTAACGAAACAAAACGCCAAATGTCAAGACATTGGCAGACAAACAAAAAGCCACCGGACAATCAGGACGAAGAAGTCATTCTTCCTTTGTACACAAAACGTTTAGTTCTATTCATCTTGAATAAAAATGTGTCAAGTGACAACGGGGCACGTCCAAGATCTCACTCTCTTAAATGAGTTTGGTTTACCTGGAATTGGGTGCCATTTCATCATTCCAAACTAGGTTTATTGACACCATAACTTTTTAACACTTCCGCTTACAAATTACCACCGTATCAAATTCCTATAGGCGTTAATTATGTTAATTCATTAAGAAGCCAAACATTGCTCAAGCTTGTAGCTTGTAGCAAATTTTACGAGCTTTTACCTTTGCTGAAAATATTGTCAATGAGTGATTTGTCACCGAAACTATTTTTAAACAATCATTAATCAACAGCACTTTTAAAGCTTGAATGAGTCGGGTTATTACGCCTTGGATATGTCGCTTGATTGTTGATACATTTTTAGCGGCGACTCATTAATTTTATTTAAGGCGAATATAAATAGCAATAACAGATTTGTTTAATTTAAGACCTTGCCGACGTTAATGTGACAGTTGAAAGGAAATAATAAATTTTTCAAATATACGTTTTAAATTTATCCAAATTAATGAAATTATCACTAAATTATTACAAAAACATGGAACAGTTCTTACAAAAAATTAAACTTTGAATGTGGTCAAAAAAGCATGAAATTGTCCTTGGTGGATGTATAATGTGTTTCTTAACAATGCATAGATTTATTCTTTTGTAGCTTTGTTGTGTTATGTCTTAATAAAGCATAAGGTAAAAAAATGGCTATAAAGCTTGTTTAGCCTTCTAAGTAATACAATAGACAAATCTTAAAGGCAAAACTTAGTTTAATAGGCTTGAAATATGTAGCTCCATAAAAGCTACACCTATATCATAAAGAAGCAGTGATTTGTTAAGTTTCTAGAAACTTATTTACTAGTTTTAAGATATTTTTAGTTATCTAATATTACAAGTATGGAGAAAGCAATAGTAATACACACAGTGTACATTTCAAAAAATAAAATAAAATACATAGAGAGAAACTACTAATTCAAATTTAAGTTGGAACACAGTTTATACTAGTTGATTTTGGGGTTGCGACATTTAAATTTTACAGTGTCTTTTTTTGGTGGCAAGTAAAAGCGTTTTGGTCCCGTTTATTATTTTAATTATTATTTGTCGGTATGTATAGTCAAATCAAAACATATAAGACAAAGGAACAATTAGGTTTTTAAATGTAAAGAGAATCCATCATATTGAAATCACTGCTGACTAACTGCTAAGTTTCAGTCTATAGACAGAGTTGGCTTTATAATTTATGTATTTGGCCATTTCAGGCCAATTTCATAATCAACTAAAAGCTCTTTTAATTTAAATAACATTTAGACTGTAACTGTTTTTATGACAAATATGCTTAGAAAAATCGTCCCCAGTCATTTAAATTAAAAGAGCCTTTGAGTTTATTATGAAATCGACCCTTACATAGTCCAAATATAGTTTTTGTTCATAAACAAAAATTTAGAAATAAACTGGGTGGCTATCAATCATTTTTCCATGCAGGCAGGCTCCGAATTATCGTCAATGTGTCGCTTCTCAAAATAGCGTCTTATAGGTTATGTTTTATGTTATGTTTATTTATTAGCAACACACTTTATTGTATAATATAATAAATATTTGAAAATGTTCTACATTCACTTCCAAACACTTTCTTACATTTTCTTTTCTAATCGTATTCTTCAAAATTACCAAATCTGACCAAATAAATTTTGGTAAGTTTTTCCATAAGTTAGTCCAAATTTTCCATATGTTTTTAGATATAGTGAAATAAATCTACCAACTTTTTTTTAATTTGTCAAAAACATTAATCATAAACAAGAAAATGCATTTTCCGGTTCCGCAACGTTTTGCGCGTCCGTTTATATTTTTTTCTAACTTTTTTAATTAAATTTAAAAAAAAAAATTATCTAAAAATTTACATAAAAACGCGTTCTTTGATATCTATTTTTTAATATCTCGGAGTCTATTAGACAAATTAATATAAAACATTATTTGTAAGAAATTGACCTAATACTCTAAATTGGTAACTAACATACCAAAAACTTAAACTTTTTTTTAAATAAACGTAGCCAAAATTTCAAATTTTATCTAATAACTCTTTACGAAATAAGTCAATCTCTACGAAACTTTGGTTAAAGACGAAGCAGATACGTAGGGCACGGCATAAGTCTTGTCGTATAAGAAATGTATTTATTGTTTTTCGAAATACTCTCTACAACACTCGATACACTTCCCCATACGCAAGAACCAGCCCTCAAACCAATGCACTCACTTTTCTTTCTCAATGAAATTACATAATGTTTCCCATGCTGCGATTAACTCATCTTCCGAAGCAAACTTACGTCTTTTTAATTGTGATTTTGCAAACGGAAAAAAACCAAACTTGCATAGTGCCAAGTAAAGACTATAAGGTAGATGGTCCAATAGTCGGTTTCAAATTTTTGAAAAGTTTGTTGAGTTAGTTGAGCACGATGCGCTGGAGCGTTTGTCGATATGTCGATAGAATATACCACGAGCGCATACGGAATTTTGGTCTCAGATTTTTCAACACTGTAAATAATTGTGGCAAACAAATTTCAGTATACCAGCAAGCTGTGACTGTTTTTTGTTTATCTAGTACAACGTTGGCCACTAAACTCGTTTTACGAAAAAAAGACACGGTTATTTTTCTTCCCATTCAACGTGATTTTTTCACTTGCACAACCTGATCTTCATTTTCAAAGACCCACACTTTGCTTTGTGATTTAGTTTGTACATCAAAAAAATACAAGCAGCTTTCGTCATCTGTAATAATAAAATTTACAGCACTGTATTTTCCAGATTCGAAGTCTTTCAATATTATTTTACACCAAGTTACTCTTGCGTCCCGTTGCGCGTCGGTCAGCTTGTGAGGTATCCACAGAGTACAAAGTTTTCAACATTCAAATGGTTTGAGATAATTCTTGCAATACTTCGTTCGGATATCTTCAGGGTTTCTGCTAACTTCTTATAAATGATTCGCCTATCTTTAATTGTTGCTTCTCTTAAAAGTTTAATGTTTTTTTTCAGGTACGACATCTGTCGACTGACCCAATGGAAGATTGTTTTCTAAATTAAATGGACCATGCTTAAAATTTAAGAACCATCCTTCCTTGATTTTTAAGAACGGACAATTCTAATCAAATACATTTTTTATTTCTTCTTCACACTGTTTAGCAGTTAGTCCGCGCCCAAAGTTGTAGACATTAACAACCCGGTAACCGAGAGTTGGAAACAACTCCATAGCGACCTATTCAAAAAATTACTGACTAAATTGACTAAATTCCTAACAAGTCATATTTTATACTTAGACCAAACAAAGATAGTACTTTATAATAAAGTAACCAAATCACGGTTGCGTTATGTTTAAGTACAATACGACAAGATTTATGCCGTGACCTATTATATAGTTGCAAATATATGTGCTAAATTTTAAGGTGATACCTAATTCACTATTGCTAAAACCCTCATTTTTTTTCTAAAAAAGGTTACCGCTGTAAATAAATTTGTTGTTTTTTTATTATAAAAGCTCAAGAAAACTTATTTTTAACATTTTTTTTTAAATTAGCTTCTTATTAATATCTTTCTTATTACTTTTTTAAATTACGTAGTTTTATCTCACTAGTAAGACTGAAAGATGACTTTATTGTCATCGTTATCATAATTTTTTTTTACCTTATCTTTTTCATCAGTTATTGTTTTATGAAAACATAATAGGAAACAGCAAATGTAAATAAAGCAACTAATTAAATAAACGGAACTAACTTAACCTGACCAAACAACAAGCAATTAATCAGTTGATTGAGAAATAATCCAAAGCCAAAGTTCAACGGAGCGCAAAAAATTTATAACACAGAGATAGAAATATTCAACTACTCACATTTTTAGGTTTATATTCGACCATGCTGTTACCAATTTACATTAAAAGCGAAGTACAAATATAAAAACTCAAATCGGAGGTAGGTAATTTTTATGTAATGATTGAAATTTACTTGCTAGTAATTGTAATTTAATTGTGTCTATTTTTAAGAAGCGACAAATTGCTTAAATAATTCATAATACTCTAAATAAGAAAATTATTTGTAACCATCCAGTAAATTAAAATGTACACCAATAAACTGCCAACACCAAGATAACACAACAATCTAATTACGAAAAACAAGAAAGTTGATTTTTCGTATTTACTTACCTCTTCATATCTAGAAGAATTGACGAGTGGAAATTTTTGGGTTAAAAATAATACCAGGTAACCGACTATGCCCTCACATTAAACACATTCTTTGGTTATACATTTTCTGTTATATTTTCTACTCGTAGGTATTATTATTTAGTGTGTTATCTCTTTTTTTTATTATAAAATTAATAGAGCAATCTTGATGCACTAAATACAGAAATTGTAGAGATTTAAAAAGTAAATGAAACTGACTTTGAATTAATCAAACCACTTAGGAGTCAATAAAATTATTAGTAATTTAACGTTTTTTCTTAATTTAAAACTTCGGCATTGTGTAACTTGTAAGGCTAGCTCTTTACAAAAAAAATGTGTTTTTTTATTTATTGCTCCTATTTTTTATCTACTCGTATTTACAATATGTGTGGATTAAACAGGCGCTATCAGACCATTATATCCCTTTTGGCTCAATTGTAATTTAAATTTTTATAAGGCAGTTTTCTAAACGGTCTCTATGCCAGATAGGTAGCCTGATTTTATTTTTTGAAACAAATTTTGAGTAAACTGTAGGTAATTTTATTATAGCTACAACTTATAAATCAACAACGTTTTAATAGAATCAAAATCTTTTGGGTAAATTACTAAAAATTGTAAAAAACAGAGTTTTTCTACTTTACGTTGGTAACAGAGTCCGATTTGGGTGCGGTAATAGACAATTCCACACCCAAATTGCGTGCGCCAAGTACTAGTGCAATTTACTGTTTTCGGATTGGTAACACTGGGTAACACGCTGTCGCTGGAATAAAACATTACGTTTATGTCAGCGTTAATAATTGTATTCGAATAAATTTTGTTGCACATAATGACCCGTGGTATTCCTCAACAAAGTGTTTTTGTGTGTGTGTCGCAGTTAACCTATAAAATATTCGAAAATAGAGCGGGCGGACAAGCGGCAGTGGAAAAGCGACAAACTTTTTAGGTTAGCACAAACAGCTTTAAAATGAAACTTGAAACTAAAATAAAGCTTAGGCTTTTATTTGTCGATTTACAACACCCACAGCATTTGATAATTTACAAGTTATTTGCTAGATGAGTGTATGTCACTGCTTGGTCTGAGATAACGATGAAAGGCGTCGCTGAGAAACGCAATTAATGCGATAATTTAGGAATAATTTTACAAAGTTTTTGGAGATTTTTCTTACTGTGTTTATGCCAATTGAAGTATTCAATCAATATCCAATACGGTTGGTAAAAAAGAAACATTTGTGAGTTATTTACACAGAATTTTAGACAAATTTGAGAACATTTCAAAGTTCAATAACTTCATTGACACTTTAATGACATTTATTACCAACTATCTCGTCTTAACGCAAAAATCCCGAAAGATTAAATAATTTACTTTTTTACTTAAAAATCACGTAAAACGTGCAAAGTAGAAAAAATAGCAAAAAAAAACTCGTTTTTTAAAGTCATTGTAGCACTCATTCTTTATAAAAACTCGCGCTCGTTTTATAAACTTGAATTCGTGCCACAAAGTTGACTTTTTCAAACGCGTTCTTTAATATACTATTTTGACGTTTTGCTTATTTATCGATTTTCGATGTTAGAATCTGTTTTCTCATACTTCAAGATTCATTTTGTTAAATTTCATAATTGTTCAATTTTTTTTACTATTTTAGCGATACTTTTGCTCACATTCTTGTACTAGAAAAAAGAGAATCTGTTCTATTTACTTACCTCAAAATATTTATATAAATGATGTAACAGCCTGATAATTTTAAATTTATAAAATGAAGATTTCATTATGACTTTAATTAAAAAAATACTTTTAGCGGTATAACGGTATAAAATTAAATCGAAAATCTTTGATCAGTTGGTATATGTATAACTATAAAAAAATAAATCTTCTTAAAATTAGAAAGCCGCAAGTAAAAAAACACACTAGTATTACCTGACGAGATAAATCAGCTTTTATGTTATTAATTTAAAAATCAGATTTGGTTATGTAACTTTTTCGGCTGTATTCGCTTCGCCAAATTAGAATTAGATGAACTCTTCACGCGAAATAGCTTATAATTTAGTCGTCTATCACTCAGTAATTTCTGACAAGATCCGCGAGAATTTTAAGTTAGTCGTGACCAACAGCCGGCATTCTAATGATGTAAATAAAGCGCGTCCAATTTGGTGCACCGAGCATGGGCCAAACAAACCAGCATGTGTGTGATGGAACAATCAGAAGGTGTATAGAGTCATCTAAATAGAAAGATAAAGAATTGCACACCTGTCCTTTCTTAGTGCTTTCGAACTACGTTTCCAAGCCGTCTTCGTCGTAAATTGAGCGATTTCAGCCGGTCTGGAGGCTGCTCTTTTTGTACCTTGATTGCAGAAGAGTGCCGAACTTTTCAAATTGTAATGAAGTAAATACAGGGCATTTGCTTGAAAGCTGCACTTGATGTTTGGTTTAGTCTACACTAATTTTAAATATCAGTTGTTCGTGCAAACTGCCAGGTGAAATATTCATAAAATGGGCGAAGTGACGCAACAGGAGTATTAAACTTTTTAAAATAAACTAGCTTCCAAGTTGGTCAACGTTCCCAAATGTAAATATTACTAACTAGAAGTAATAAAAATAATCAAAAGACATGTTTATGATTATGATAGTCAGAAAACACGAGTGATTAGGAGAGGACGCTGCAGGCTACCAGTTCAACTATGAAACGTAGGAATCCACAGAAGTGAATAACTCAATTGAACTCGAGTCAGTTTCTAAGATATGGAGATTACAAGTCAACTGCCAATCCAGGACTATTGTCCGTGCTGTCTTCATTTCGCCAAAGGCAGCTGAAATCTTATAATTTCTTGTGCATTTATGTATGCTAATAGAGTCATGCTGATGCTGTAACACGCGCGAATACAACTAGTTGACAACGGTTTCACTGTATCGTTTTACATTGCATTATATTAAATATCGAGGCACAAATACTAATTGTGTACTAATTAATAAAATATAATTAGCTGCGGTCATCATTCTGTGCGTTGACGTCATCAAGAAACTAAAAAACACAAATTAACAAATACATAATTTTTTTATTTAAATTTCTGTTTACTAAAATAACGTTATACTTATAATTTATAAAACTTACTTTGTGTATTAATAACAAAATGCTCCAATTACATCATGGCACCATAGAATAGACCCGGCACTGAAAATTCCAATGTTTTTATTATGGCGTCATTGGCGTCTATGTAATAAATGGTAGCTGATGCGGTTTTAATCGCTACTTAATAACATGTGCACTATTTTCATTTTACAGATAATTTTTCACCTAGTTGTTAATTTTCCTGTGTAAACAAAATAACAAAAGTGTTCAGACTCGACTCAAACTGTGTTTGGAGTTTATAACTTTACTTTGGGTCTAATTTAATGTCGTCAGTTTGTCATGGTGAACACGTTTGTTTTTACGAGTATATACGACTAAGCCCTTGGTAAGCGATACAATAGATCAAACAAAAGCTCTCAAAAACTACGATCAGCGGGAACAGTCGGTTCTAGAATTCGCTAATCCTCTCTAATGATAATTGAATTGGTTCCCGGTCAGGGTCGAATTGGTTCCCTCAACCAGACAAAACATTTGGACGAATTAAAATATTAAGATAATAGAGGTAGCATTAAGGGCACTACCTACCTGTCATTTACCCTAAAGGTATGAATTCGGCACTCGATGTTAATTGAATAAAATACTGGAAGCTAAAAATCACTAAATTTATAGAATGGATTTTGCTACCCAGATTAAGAAAAAGTGATTAAAAATAGAAAAATTTTATTTAAAAAGCGCTAAGACCTAAATTAACCAAAACGTTGTTGTTTTCAACTTTTCAAAAATTTCAAAAATATTGTACTAAGTAAAAGTATGCCGGGGTATGCTCATATGCCGTAAAACCTTACAATGAGCTATTACACCATGAAACGAAATCGAAAAAAAACATTATACACACAAAATATATATAGGAAGAAGCCCTATGACACAATTGGTTATGTCAAAATGGCATTTGATTTTGAATTACGGGCATTAGAAATTTAAATCTGGAGGCCATGACGTAATAGCCCTTAATGACTCTATCAACCAATCGTGTTCAAGCTCGATGAGTTTTAGTTAGTTTCGATGTTGGGAGAAAATAGGTTGGTACCACTTGACTTCATTTGACATGTGTGATTTGACAACTGTGATTTGTTTTTGTTTACCAACAGTCGTATTTTCGTTTCTTTAATAAAAGTGGAGAACACGTCATGACGCTGCGTACAAAAGGACAAAGTTAATAAATAAGTGTTAAATAAGAAAGTTTTGGTGAAGTGACCAGTTTAGTGATAAATCCCGTATGATAAATTTGAACCTTATGGACAGAAATAACCACTCTCTAAGTGCAGGACAGTTATAGAAAATACTTTTTTTGTATACTACATAATGACCAATAGACTGGAGAAATAATTGCAGATACGTACTAATGTGCGGAATGATTTTATAATGATTTAAAACAGTAAAGGTTGGGAAAAGCAAAACGAAACAGAATTGCTGCACAACTTATAATAAATATGTAAATTCTATATTTGAAGTGTTTTAATCAATAAAAATATTTATTTCTTCATTTACTTTTTAACACAAAAATTAACAAAAAACATAACTTAATTCACAAAATAAAATCACCCAAAAAAAGCATTCTGATTTAAAGAAATCATTTTCCTCTGATTCCTACTTGTGTTTCTTGCTACTTGTAACAAAATCTGCAAAAAGATCAATCATTCTTTCCCTTTGGCTATGTTGCTCGCGTAATAAAGTGGGCAATGTGTTGAAATTTTCATTATTAATTTTACGGTCTTTTTCTAATTCTTCTTTAACTACCTTCATACATATATGTATTATGTATCTGTGTTTGATTTCACTAAAGTATATTTTTTATTTGCAAATCGGTAATTTTGACTTCCTCAGCTTCTTTACTCCAATCCAAGTGGTCTTTAAGTATTTTTGTTTGTTGAGGCTTTCTTTTTGAGGTCACTTCCAGATAGCTACCTGAACCGGTGCTGGCGATAGCAACAGGCGTTTTTTGAACTTTTGATATCGCTGGTTCTGGGTCATTCAATACAAATGAATTTAATCATCTATTTGATGGAGCATTTGTTAACAAACGCACTAAATCACAGTTTGATTCTCTTAAATTTTTAATTTCTTGATAAAGTTTGTTTATCTCTTGATAAAGCGGTAATGTGGTTATCGATATCGCATCCTGTATTATCATCGCATATGTTTCACTTTATGTAGCATATGTAGCAACACTATGTCGATTTTCAGTTGTTTCTGTAAAAATACGTGAGCCATTTGAAATAAATAAATTCGATAAATATTCAGGGATTTGTGTTTCAGGAAAACGCTTTAAGTAGTATACTACTATTTTTCAACGCGCATTTTTTGACAAAAAAAAATAAATAAACAGGGTATACCAAAATCGAGGTACGACTCTCAACTTTAAAATTTTAAATAAAAACTTAAATTTTTTTAGCATATTTGAATTCTACGTATAATTTTGCGTATTTTTTATGTAGTACACACTACGTCGACCTTCAATTGTTTTTTTTTTTAAAAAAAAACTACGCGTGATTTATTTGAAATAAATAAATTTGATAAAAATTTAGAGATTTATAAAGTTGAGTGTCGTATCGTGATTTTAGAACATCCTGTATATCTATTTTATACAAAAAATATGCGTTAATAAATAACAGGAACCACTCTAAGCGTATTCCTGAAAATCAAATCTCTGAATTTTTATCGAGTTTATTTATTTCAAATGGTTCACGCCTTTTTTTTCAAAAATATCTGAAAATCAACATAGTGTGTGCTACATAAAAATACGCAAAATTATACGTAAAATTCAGATGTGCAAAAAATATAGAATTTTCATTTAAAATTTTAATGTTGAGGGTCCTATCTCGATGTTGGGACACCCTGTATATCCAATTTTTTTTGTCAAAAAATGCGCGTTGAAAAATAACAGGAAAGAGTTTAAGCGTTTTCCTCAAAAACAAATTCCTGAATTTTTATCAAGGTTATTCCATACAAATGGTTCACACTGTATATTGTTTTTTAAAGACATGTTTGTTAAATTATGTGCATTAAAATTATTAATTTCTGTAGACAAGAAACGGTGACAAAAAATTACGTCATCAAGTTTTGAGCAGTATTTTCTTGTAGAGATAGTTTATCGCTAGTATGTTGCAGAAATAGTGATCGACCACAAAATATCTTGGTACGTTTTATAATTGCTATATATCCAGGTATCTGTTAAAGTTTTAGTTTACGGCATCGAGTATAGGCATGATTTCTTTTCTATTTGATAGATAGAACATAATTAAATTGATCGGACGTTTAAAATTATAGTCACAAAATTATTTCTGTTTGAATATATAAAAAAACTCGTCACAAGAGAAATTTTTCAGAAATAATTTTGGTCACACAGTAACCTATAGTTATTTATGCTATTCCAAACTAATTCTGGCATACCTAACTTTAATGACAAGTTTTCTATTTATTATTAGTACAATAAAGATTGTATTGTTTCCAAACGCAAGTACAATAATTTGTGGTCATTAGATCTTTCGAATTGTTTTGGAATAGTATACTTCATAGAGGTTGCATGTGGCTTTTACAAAGCGTCAGTACCTCTCAAGCTATAGCGAGAAATGTAACATGCGAGGTATAAACCACGTGTTTTCCGTATAATGTATCTATTTTTTTCACCACCTCAATAGTTAAAATTAAAATTTTTGTTATAAAATTATGATTTTTGCAATCGAAAGTTGTCAATAAAACTCAATGCACCAATGTATTTTTAGTGTTATTATGGCGGCCACTATGTTTGTTAAAAAAATTAATAATGACAGATGTCAAAATTTTTTAGAAAATTTTATTAAAACTATTGCGTTTTTTTTTAAATAGAAATAATACATGAGCGATAATGTTAATTAAATGCAGAAATAATCTAGATAGTTATTTACAGAAAAATAAAAGCAACATAAAAATTTTTTGATAACATGTCATGGATGAAGATGTATTCCTGACAATTTTATGAACGTTTGCTCTCAAATTGCTTCTTAATCAGATTCATTAAACTCATAAAGTACCATTTGGCTACTATTAAAATAAAAATTAACAAAAAAATTTTTGACTTTATCTCAAACCCAAATCTATTTTGGTACATCTAAATTTATGTAATTATGAAAATACATAATATGTGCATATACATATTAAATCAGAGTTTTCTATGATTGAGTTTATTTTTATTCGCATAATATTCAATATGATCAAATGACTTTGTTTTTTTCCACATAATTTACATTGACAGAAAACATTTCACAGCCTTCGAGAGGATAATGTTTTTTGACCATATGGTATTGTAACGAATTAGTCTAGAGAGACCTACTACCAAACACTTCCAAAGTTATGACATTACGCTGTGAAACAAATTATAACGCGTAACTCCGCGAAATATTCGTCACGCCTATTGTCTGGGTATGAGAACGTTGAGTCATCGTTCTACTCGTATGTACATTAGTAGGTATTGAATGTATTCATGTACACATTAGAGTAAATACAAGAAACAAGAAAGTAAATACAATGACGAGTCAGTGAAAATCGAATAGCAATTGGGTTGACTTCAGCGTTTTATCGGAGCGAATCGACGTCATACTGTATGACTGATAACTGACTGATATTTAACAAATAATTATTGTAATGTAAATAGCAGTTACAAATAAATAATTGTATAATAATCCAACTCTTTAAATCACAAGAATCCTAAACATTACACAATCGTTGCAGTATCTTTAACGTAAATACGGAGTGATTTTTTTTTATCTGTGTCCGCCCGAAACTCTAAAAATAGGCAACACATTATACTTTAAAAAATTTATTTTCAAAATTGAGGCCTTTAGAGTTGTGAATTAATGTCAGTATTGTTGATAATACCTTTAACAGTGCTTCCAGAGTCAATTTACTTGGATCATTTGTTGCCACATTATTTAATTAATTAACTAACTATTCGTTTGTAAAACGTGTTGCCTATTTTTAGAGTTTCGGGCGGAAACAGATTAAAAAATCACCCTGTATATAATTGTAAAGCATAAAACTATTTAAAAAAAATAATTTTTGTTTTTTTTATTGTTTCAAAATAATCTTCATTACCACAAGAGTTTTTATATTTTTTCATTATTTTTATTTTTTAGTTGGTAATTGGTACTTAATAAAATATGAACGACGATATAAATAAACATTGTCGTGATCTTTTTTTTTAATAAATCATTATTTTCCATATCATGACTAAAAATTCCTCCATTTAAAAAATTATCACGCGGTTGATCTTTTTCTTTATCCTATAACTAAGGCTTTATTAAGCTTAAGGAGTGTTATTATGTATGATCAAGTCAACATGTCTGTATCTGATGTCTAAAGCTGATAATTGCCTGTAACTAAATATAAACATTGGAATTATCTCGTATTATCTTTTCCAAAATAGCTGAGTTCAGTTTTGAAGACAGTTCCCGAAGGCATATAATTAACACCTAGAAAGTAAATTTTTTCTATTAATTTGATTACACGTTGACTCGTCGCTAATTAAGCGGAATTCATGCAGCCAAATGGCTCGTTTTACAGACATTTTCGAAGGCCAAAAAGCTCGGTCATTTGCCTTAGCGTGTGCGTTAAATGCAAATCGTGTCTTCATTAATGACCAAGACTCTGATTAAGAACTTAACCTCTTCTTGTTTATGGAAATTAAACCCGACAAAAATAAATCCATCGGCACAATCAAGCATTTAAGCAACACTTTTTTAACCGTCTTTTTGACAAGTCAAATAAAAAGTTTAAAAAATATGTGGGGCAGTCAAGAGGCTCGTTTGATGTAATAGTTGAAAGATTACCTGTAAAATAACCAGACGAATTAGTATAATAATCCATTTTCACGGTCTATGAGATGCATGAGCTCGAAAACCCTCCGTCTATTGAATAAAAGAAACTTTTAAGTATGAGGGTAGCCGCATCTAAAACCTATTCAAAACTCCGAACCGTACAAAAGAATTTTTCGCTTTTGTAGTAAACACTGATATATTTATTACCATTGGAAAGCCAACTCCGTAAAGAATCCGAACGTTTTCTCATCTTCTGAAACCAAATTCTGAGCCTCTGGCACTGTCTCCATAGAAATTCGCAAGAATTCCATCATAAGATGTTTGTGGTGCGGCCTAACAAGACCTGCCAGGTAAATTTCCGAACACGAAATCGTCGTCTAAAACCAGCAAAGTTACACTTAAGGACTGTCTTAAAATTTGTACTAATTGCCAAAACCTGTCAGAGAGATTCTTAGCGGAAACAGCCATCGAAAAAGATGCTTATCTCAAGCAATTAGACGGTAAATGATGGTTTCTTTTCTTCGGACGAATTATTTGCCGGATCGATGCTTATTAAATTTTATCTCAACTCGTTGAAAAATTAAATGATGGAAAAATTTTAATTAAGGGGTTTATAATAGAATCTTAATTGTGTTTATAACGCTTTTGTGAACAAATTAATTACCTAGGGTGAGTCTGCAAAAAATTACCATTTTTCATTTTACCACAAAACACGTCAGGCCATCCTAAAATATCGATTTAGTGGAAAAGTCAAAAACTTTTATATTTATTCGTCTAAAGCTTAATTGGTCGTTTAAATTCATGTTGTCTTCCGTCACCTCGCATATTGACAGGTAGATTTATTGGCGTTGGCAAGCAAGCTGAATTTAATAAGACACACATATAGATGTCAAACACTCAATGCATGTAATTAAGAAAAGTGCATAAATTGTAAAGCTGAAAATGCACAAGTCTGGAGTGGAGTAATAGTCCAATGCAAATTACTGTTGAAGCTACTGGTGAGAAGTTTAACGAGTTTAACACACGCAAGTGCCCTCAATCGTTTCTTTAACAATGCTGTGCCAGCCTATATTAATAACATAAATACAGAGTTTGGTTATGTTATTACCACCACGCCAAACCAGACCGTCTCGAAATGAATATTCATAAAACGGTACTCATTTTTGGCAAAACTATGCGAAGATACATTGCAATTTTTTGAGGTGAGGCACGAAGTGTAAATTTGAAAGAGTCTATTTAATAACAAGTTTTTTTTGTCTTCGAATTATTTTTCTAAGGTGCTTATTAAAAACTAGTCAGTGTCATTATGCTGGTTTCTCATACACCTAGATGACTTAATGGTGGGTTAATATCCGTGTAATCATACTTCTTACTTGAGGTAGTCCATAAGTATATTTTTTATAATCGTTTTAAATAGTTAACACGCTATGTAATAAAACTTTGATCAGACACCATAACAAGAGAATCACTAGTTAAGAATAAATCTGAGACTTAATTAGAGATTAATATATTAGATTGTAATGTTCATGTCAAACATATTTAAACATAATTATAATCCAAATAATTTAACACGCAATTCAAAAGTAACAAAAAAGTAAAATACTTTTGTATTAATTATAAAAGCTTCAACGCTAATAAATAAGAAAAATATTTTTCAAAACAAATATTTTAAGTGTTTTATGTAGATTAGGTAGGGTTAAGATAAACATGATACAACAAACGTCTAGCGTTGATTGAGATTACAAAAGGAAAGATGACAATAAATAAAGCAGCTAATGTGAGCTCATACTGATGTAATTTTCATTTTTATAGTGACCACCCTACACATTTGGAGGCTCTAAATGTGGCTTTATGAAAACAAAATCTTCAAATATTTAAGATTTTGTCAAGATATGGTTTTGTAAAAAACAAAGTTATGGGCTGCTTTGTTTCTTGGCTTTGAAGGGGTCTATAAAGCATAATGTGGGTTTCTGCTTCTACTCACACTGCTGGATGTAAGACCTGTAAAATCAAATTAAATGCGGCTACCTATCAAATATTTTATTGAAACGTTTTTGCATGATTACAATTTTATTCAAACATTGATTTAGTGCCAATGCCACAGACTGTTTTTGATAAGTACAGATACATATTAATTGTTGTTATTTTTTTGTTTTACAGTGTTAATTGTTAAAAATCCTTATTGAGTTGATCCTTATTTATTCTGCCTTCTTATTATTAACCCAGACGGTTGAAATCTATTTATTAGAGTTCTCTATAAAGTAAAGTTAAAAACCGAGTCAAAAATTCACTCCAAAGCAAAAAATACTTTACATAAAGTCAGGAAATGTAATTTTTTTTATGTTTTTTATTATTGATTTTAAATTAGAAACAATTGTCAATGTGTCGTTAGGTTCAGCATTTAGTGTTTTTGTTTATTAATCTTGCATGTCATAAAGAGTGTTAATTTTGAAATTTGAACATGTGAATTATTTTCTACTTGTTTTTAGTGAATTACTCATTCAAGATGTTCTTCCAAAAAGTATAGTTTTAAATAAAGTTTTCTTTTTTTTTGTTTTTACTTAGTCATTCTATATTGTAAAATTCTTATCATTATTTTTATTAATACCTAAACCAAATTTTAATCTTTAAATAATTATAAAATTTTTTATACAGTCGATCAAATAAGATAGCTGTTAGGAAAATAAGGTTTTATTAAATTAATTTTGACATTGGCAATTGTTTTTAATTTGTAGTAGGTACATTGCAAAATAATGTATAAAGATAATATATAAAATATATAATTAAATACAAGAGATTTTTAGGAGAAACTTAAAGAATTGGTGAGCTTCAAATAAGTCTAGCCTTAAGTCTAGTTAACCAGAAATCTTTTGTTTAGAATTATTAAATTTGTAGCTTTTTTAGATTTTTTTGTTAAATGTTAGAAATGAAAATAGGAATCGAAATTAAAAACAAAGAGATTAGTACAATTTTTAAAGCGCAAAAAGTATGTATAATTAAATAATTCTAAAAAATCACCCTTTCACTTTAAAATATCCAGAACCGTAACAGTTTTTTTAACGATTTTTTTTTTAATTGAACGAATAAGTAACTCTTTAATATAAGATCTAGTAGCTCTAAAAGATGGTCTCGTATATTGTTGTTATGTCTAAATGTATTTGTCACATTGAGCTTAATTTTAATCATGAGCTATTAAAAATACGTTTTAACTGGTAAATTCTCTGACAAAGTTTTTAATTTTTTTGCATAATAATTGTTTGCACTTGGTTTAAAATGCAGCAAAAGATTTAATTTTTTAAGAATTTTATCATCCAGTGCTAAAAATCACTATCACAGCTTATCTACAATATCTGCTGTTATAACAAAGAAATGTTACGTCAAATTATAACTAATTGTATGTAGTAGATACTTTTAGGATGTTTGTTCACCTCGTTGTTTACAAAAAACTACCTAATAATTTTCTTTCTTTCTTTTTTTCTGTTTGGGAACCAACCAATTAAAGATTTGACTCTTTCATGGTTGCATTTTTTACTTTTTCCAAAAAGTGAAGCATAAAATTTGGGCTGAAAATTTAGAGTACCTAAGTACTTTAATTTTCGTTTATAATAATATAAATATAAATTTAAATATATAAATTTATATTTATATAAATTTTAGGTTAGCTTCATTGTTTTTAATTTGTTTACCACGTGGTTTTGTAATTTGTTAATTGTATTTTATTGTAATTTTTAAAATGATTTCAAAATTAACAAAGCTCTTGTTTCTGGTAATTATTTTCCCACTCATATAACAGTGTATGCGAGTTTTTAAAAAAGACCGTAACAGTAAAGCCGAAACGTTAGCAAGTATATATATATCTCTTTTATTTATTTGGTTCTAATTTCTGCGATTTTACGAAAAATATTATGTACCGCGACAATAATAATATTTGTGGCCATATATACTATTTTACCTCAAAATTTCATCCAGTAAATAATGCAACTCATTTTTTGCGGTCGCTTTTCCGCCATAATAATTATAGAATCATTATTCCGAAAGAAGAATTTCAGTATATGTCAAAAAAAATTTAATATCAACAAACAGTAAGTTTGCTGTGCTTGTGCATTATGACTTATAAGCAAAAGGTGGACAAAATGTGCATTTTGATAATCACACTCATAGACAACTTGGCCTGGTTGGGTTGCGTCAATGCTGTCTGTCCGCTGGCCTTATCGTATTCAAATATAAAATCTATGTACAAATCAATGAAAAAATAATCACATTTTTTTTTATTAGAATAACAATCAAACGGGCTAATTTCAAGTTCAGATAATACCGGTAATATCTTCGTTTCCATGGAAAATTAAAAGAATTCGGAGTTGTGATTGGTTGTTGTTATGAAAACATATGAAAATTTGGCATATTACCGGTAGTTTTTTAACTTGAAATTATCCCAAAAAATATCAAATACTTTTTTTATTAATTTAGACATTATCTTAGTACACTAAAGAACTTATCTGGGTAAAGTGGATCGTTTACTCGTTGCAAGCGTGTCCCGCCCTATCAAATTCTCTACATCTACACAAATAGCCGAGCTTTTTTTTATATGGTCGTAGGAGAAAATTCTATGCAAATTGATTGTTGTTGTTATTGTTCATTATAATATAATTAGTTTATAAGTTGAGTCTTGGGTGTTTTGGACGAAATAAGGTGAAAATAAAAAACTTTAATCTGTGGGAGGTTTCGTGGACTATATTTCCACTTTTTCAGATCTTGGATTAAACTTATAAGTGTTTATTTTCATTCATTTTTTAATTTTAGGCCAAGGACCTGAAAGCCCCAAAAAATGGGGAGCACTTTCATGTCTTCGGCCCAAAATTAAAAAATGTATGAAAATAAACACTTATAAGTTTAATCCAAGATCTGAAAAAGTGGAAATATAGTCCACGAAACGTCCCACAGATTAAAGTTTTTTATTTTCACCTTATTTCGTCCAAAATACCCAAGACTCAACTTATAAATTAATTCTATATAAAAATTAAAAAATATTAGGTATACAAGAATGTAAAAGTCGACTATCTTTTTCCAATTTTATTTTGTTAAAAAGCGATTCATTAATAATATATTTGTATCGTTTTATGTAATAAGCAAAATACAAGTTTTTTACTCTTATAATTATATATTTTCTTAAATGAAGTTGCCCGGTCAATTAGCAGCAGCTAGTAACATCTTTTTTGCTTCTTGTCGACTTTTTCTTAATGAAGCTTTTAACATTTGCAATATCGAGTCCTAAGCAAATGAATAATTTAACAGCAAAGCTAGCGCTATAGCAAAAAATATGTTGTTAGTAGTAAATATAAAAACTGATATGAATCTTTGAATCAATGCATGAGTTAGTAGAATCTTTTATAAGTGGTCCGAAAGTTTCGGCATTCGTCTTATTACATACACGCGGAGCAAGTGCGGACGTTTCATGTTTTGACGAATCTACCATGCCGGCTGTCACGTTTAAAATGTATCTTGGCCGTCAATCTGTGGGTACAATTCGCGAGCCGACCGGCAATCTGTGACCGGAGGACTTGAGCCGGAATGAAGCCGTACCGCACCAAGATATGCCACTATCGATAGAGGGAATGTTGACGTTTTCAAAGTGTGGTTTTGGCCATAAAACGTTTCGTTCCGGCCCGCCCCCGGCTGCCTTCCTTGCGTAAAGTGGTAACATAAAACCGGCCGTGTTCGATAATAAATAACAGAAAATATCTTCATTCCGTTATTTTTTACACGTAAAACTTCGACCCGTCAAAAGGAAAAATCGTTAGTGTTTTCGGGTCTTTTGAAACGCCTCGTTCGGTATAAATGACACTTGGAGATTGTAACCTACCTTATTATTATATTCGACTTTAGTCCGAGCCGGTTTTCTTCTATCTTTTCTCTGACATCACGTAAATGCCTCTTTACGTTGGTTTTTAAGTGTCGCCGAGGATACACAAAAGGAAGTCGGTCGGGTCGTTTGCAAAAGATCAAAAAGCGCCATAATTAGTCCAAACAATCTCACAAAATGAGAAATTTCAGCTAAATACCGCTTTTTGTTCGACCATAATGAACATTTCACACTAATTGAAAGTCTTTATACTATTTAAATTTACTTCTTTTTCTAATTCCATAAATTATCTACAACAAAACAGACACTTTTATTAATTTATTAGACAGAATGTTACCTGCTGCAGAAAACTTTGTTAGCTCATGAATTATTTTCCTATAATTATCACCTTTGCAGGTGTTATTTTAGGTTTTCAGATGCTCGATAAAAAATCTGGACTTTTACTTACTAATTTCTACGATTATAGAAAAATATAGATAATAAACCAGATTATACTCTGGTTTTGAAAAATAAAAAAAAACAAAAAAAATAAGATATCCTTGTATATTTTGTGATGGTAACCTAATTAAATTTAGAAACTGATAATATTTATAATATTTACACAACATTTGCATTGAATTATTGTATTGATTTGCTAAAATTTATAAATATGGTTATCATAATTTTTGTAATTCCATACTTAAAGCATTTATTTTGCATTACAGCATTAGATAAGTTAAGCTTAAAAAAATTGAATTAATTTGTCTTGCCGGATAAATATTCGGCCTCGTAAACGTTAATCACATTATTACTTGTCAGTTAAAAGTTAAACATCAGTTAAATGCCAATTTACAATACCGATATGAATTTAAAATGGTTAACAAAATTACAGGTAAAAGTTTTTTTAATAAATGGTTTCTTTAATTTTTAATAACGAATAATTGTATTGACAACATAAAGTAGCTGCTCTCCTACTGCCAGAGTAATAATTATAAATATTCACTTTTAATAATTTCTTCCGCCATAAAATCTTATACAGTCGTTGTGCGATAGGTAATTTACAGTGCTTAGACTCATCTATACTAAGGTCATCGAACAGATACAGTAATAAAACTCAGTGGTGAAAGATTAGCAGTGCAAAACGTTTTGCGGTGAAGTCAAATTTACACTGTATTATTATTTGAAGTGTGGATCTGCGAGCTTAAAATTAAATTGTTGGTTTTAGATGCTTCGTAGCAATCTAATTACAATGTTGTTTAAAAGCACTGTTCATAAGACTACGGAAACATCGATTTAGGCGCAAGCGTAAAAATTCTTACTTTCTAAAAATATGCTCTAGAGTGTTTGAGAATTTTACTTTAAGTGCCTTATTTAAAACTGACCAATGAAGAGCCATTGTTCAAACAGCGCGGTTAGGTGGGCGTGTTTATTACTGTATCTATTAGGCGAACCGAGTATAACCCTCGTCTTCGGCTCGAGCCTCAAATCAATTCTAGCCACTGTAAATTTTACCTACCGCACTCTTATGTAACTAACTATACTATTCCAACCAAAGAGGTTAGATAGAAAGAAGAGAGTATGAGTTTGAAAACATGGCTTTGCCGCCTTCTGCGCAAAACTATAAACTGGTACTGAAAGCAGGCGCACTACATGATAGTCATGATACTAAGACTAACAAGATATGATCACTTGCCGTACGAATTTTAGACTAGTTTGCGCATGACGTCATCGCGTGACAAAAATGTACTGCGGTATTAGAAAAAACATGCATTTAATAGTATTATTGGAGAATTACTCGGAAAATTACTAAATCTTTTGTTGATTCTAATGTCTCAGATGAATATTATTTAATAATACTTAATAAAAAGATTTTAGAACCTTATTAGGTTTATTTTTACAGTTCAAAATAGGGCGGGTTATATAAAAATATTGTTTTTATTAATGGTTAATTTGTAGGGTGGAATTGTGGGTAGAGTGGTACAAATCACAAATAATAGATTTGTTTAAGCATAGGCTTTTCCTGCGAGCGGAAATCTGGGATGAAATAATCTTTTGGAGTAAAAGGTTGTTTAGTCTTAGTATCATGGGCGCACTACGAGGTTGAGGTCAGTAGCGTCACACAATGTAGTTTAAAAAGTTTAAACAATAGATAAAAACACAACAAAACGACAACAACAATATCAAACAATATTAACAATCAATTCACACTGTTTAAAAAAATTCAGTAAAAAAATCAAGACAACATTTGTTTCTAAGCAACCAAACAAAAACTAGCGTCCTGTGTCAGCTACGTCACTGTGCAAGACCAGACACAGCCAAACATGATTTGTCGAGTCAGCGCTATATTTTAAACCTATCATAAACTGGTACCAAGCTAATACCAAACGGTTTACACGGGAAGCATAGAGAGTACTCTCTAGTCTCTCCTTTCCATCAAACCTTCTTGATTCCAACTCAATTCTGGCTTATCTGACTTTAGAAGTGTAGGGTTTTTTTTAGAGAAACCACTAAACTTGTTTAAAAGTTTTAAATCAGAATAAAATGCGGATAAAGCTGGCGTTCTCAATGGTATCGGGACGAAAACTGTTTACATAACAATGTGTATTAACAGAGGTGCCAGTGGAGGTGAAACCAACACCCCACCACCAAGGTGGTGCGCAGCACCCAACAAAAGGCAAGTCTTTTGTTTATTATTAGTGCAATTACGATTTTATTGTTACCAAACGCAAGTAGTTGGTGATCATTAAGACTCTTCGATGGCATCTGAAACAACCGCCCGGAGCAGATCAAATCTACGCAAAAGTGGAGGCAAATATACCTGCCAAAAAAAAATACATAAAAGCTATTTCACAACAAAACATTTAACACTTTACTCGGAAAACCACATTTAAGTTCTATTTCTAATAATTTTCAGACCCATTAGAAACCGGTCATATTGGAATTGGTAAGCGCCATCTATAGTTCATTTTGTTGTAGAATAAAGATGAAAGATTATGATGTGACTAATTCAAATAAGGAGAATCTTTATGTTGGTTAGATTTATCAGAGAAAATTGATACAAAGTGAATTAAAAAAATTTGAGATAGCAAAACCTAGAAAAGAAAAAAAGATTAAGAAACCTTTAACCAATTTCTTGAAAAAGAAAGAAAACAGTAGTTTTCGATGAAGTTCAAAGTTGAAATTTAGTTGGATAAAAAAAACAGATTATAAAACGTTTATAGAAACATTAAATGTTTTGAAAATAAGACAAAGAAACAGACTGCACTTCTAGATATAAAATAACTTGTTAAGGTTAAACGATTGTTATTGAATAGAGAAAGGCATAGAACAGCTTTAAAAAAAAATATTATTTGAAAAGGTAAAATTTTTTTTATTAAAAACAGAAGGAAATGCGGTCGTCAACAATTGAAATAAAACACCCTAAAATTGTAACAAAGTTTAAAGTCTTGTAACTTCTAAAACTGTTTAATCAAAATGATCTTTTTTTCTGATAGTTTATTTCATATACTTTAAGACGTTTAAAATGACGTTTTTATAAATTTGTTGCTTAAATTATACAGAGTGTCACACACAGGCACTGAAAAAAAGTTTGGCCTGCTTCAGTTTTACCAAACAAAAATTTTAAATTTTTTTAATAGATTCCGGAAAAGCATTAGACCAAACGCTTAAAACGGTTTTGCAGATTTTGAACTTTTGAGCATATAGATTAGAGATATATACAATGTAACAGTTTTTGTTCAAAAACAGTGTTATGATACATCATCAGTGTTGTATCTCAAAAAAAAATGTTTGAAAAAATGACAACTTATACTTCAAAAACTATAAAAAATTGTATAAAACAAATTGGGTTTTTAGCATCCTTTCAACAAGGGTTATCTTATAACATTAAAAAAAAAGTTTAAAAACACCCTGTATATCAGATTTTAAGATTAAAACTAGAACTATCACCAAGAAAAATTGTTGCAACAAACACACCGTATACCCAGGCAAAATTGCTATAATACATCGTATCTCGTTCAAAAAAAAGTTTTACAGAGTGTATCTCAAAAACTATAAACATTTGTATAAGACAATTTTGGTTTTTTGGCATCCTTTTAACGTGAGCTATCACTTCTTAAAATTTTTAACATTATTTTACAAACACCTTGTATATAGAATCAAGTGTTTGATGTTGAGACGTATGGTTGAGCACTAAATTATATATTTTTAAGTTAAGTTTATTAATCTTCTTTTACAACTACTTTTTCAATTTTAGACAACTTTCCATTTTTTGCTAAAGTTGGAAATAGTTATTTACCTAACGTATTCGAAAAGATAAATTTCCTCCATAGGCTTTTTTTTCAGGAAAACTTTTTCTTAAAATAGTTAGATACAACATTTTTTCTAACAAATAAAAACCAACATTTCAAGAAAAAATAATGTTTTCAACAATTTAACATAATTTAGTCGAGAATTTAGTTTATTTATTAACGGGTTGGTAGGACTGATTAGAAGATTTTGGCAACAAAAGTACAAACTAAAGTTGTTGCTTTACTATTACCGACTAATGGCTAAAGCAAATTTAAGCTGTTTCCTTGCGGGAAATAAAAAATACCCCATTGAAGAGAAAAACATTTTTCGGAGCGTTGAGAACAAGTTAGTGGGTAATAACCTCAAAGATGATGAGAAGAAAAACTTTTTGTAGATGTTTTGGAGTTTTACATTACATACATAAAGATGTTTTAGCGTTGTTGATATTTGTTAACACTCTATTAATGTTACAGTATTCTAGAGGTAAATCCACATATAAAATCATGCAGAAAATTAGAAATTCCGTATAACTTTGTGCTGTGGTTCACTCATGTCTGCTGAAAATACGAGTATCTTATGCAATTAATGAAACCTTGTGTCTTGTGTTATTTGATGCTTTATTTTTACTGTATAAGAAACTCCATTTAAATATTTGAGAAAATATGTAAATGGTACGTATGTAAATTTTTAATTAAGCGCAATGTCCTTTGGCAAATTTTAGCCTGAACTTGAGAAATTATATTTTCTTCGTTCCCAAAATAAATGTAAATGAAGCAATTAAGTGTTAATATGCTATATCACTGTACACTTAAAGACAAAGAAAAAAATACAAATTTAAAAAAGTATATTGACATTAAAATCAAATCAGTGGATTTTAACATAAAATTTCCATCAGTTTTTGGCTTGTGCATCATTTAGTCTAGTCATCTAATTTGATTTGTTTTTTATGTTAGAAACGCAACTACATTTAATTGGACACAACACTATTAAAAATATTTCTATTGAGTCGAATTTCGTGTTTGAAAAAGCTCGTGATAACACAATGGCCGCAGCGTGGTCTTTTCATTGATATGCGGGCAGAGAAGCAAGTGAGTTGGAACGGGGTGCTCGGGAGAAGATCGAAAAAAAGGAAGAACAACGGCCGTAGCTGAGTGTAGAAGATTGGCTTGACCTTGAATATATAAATGAAGTTATTAAGACATTAGGCGGTCGTGGCCACACTCGTTCTCCTCGCTTGAATTATATTATTATATCTCTCAGCAAAATCACGGGAGCTATATCTAATTTTCTGGATGTATTAATTATAGGAAACATGGCCCTGTCACATTTTTAATAAGAACGCTTCGCTAGTTGGTGCCGTTCTTGTTGAGTTTGATCAAAGCCACACGTACCTGGGGAATGTTCCCTCAGGCCTAGATGATTGTTCTGAGGATAACCGTAATTCGAAAGAATTATGATTTTTTTATACATGGGGTTTGGTTGAAATGTACCTGCCCACGTCGGCGTTTGCTTGATTATGTAATCGGTACCGAGATTATTTTAGAGGAGGGACATTTCAAATAATAACTTTATTGTTCGATTCATATATAGATTATCTTGAATAGAATACAGAAAGCTAAACATATGGCCACGGAATTATCATCTGCACTAGGCTATAACTTATTATTACTTATTATATGTATATTACCTACTCTTGGAAGATCGTTTTCAAAACCCACCAATTATAATCCTCAGTTAAAAAAAAATAAGTCAAATCGAAAGCAAGTAATTGTGACTGTATAAAGCGAAACTTGATTTTGACTTTACTTTTTTATACTGCTTATATACTTGAAATCACAAAACAAAACGTTTGCTTAATAAATTATATGTTATTGTAATACAAATAACAATTAATCATTTTCATTAGAACTGTCGTTAAAAAATTATTATTTTTTTAGAAAGATAATTTTGAATATTAATAATAACATTAAGAATAACTAGGTAAATGAATTAAGAGATTATTTTTTAGTTTTCTAAAATTTATTGTTGTAACTGATAAGATCGGTTTGGAATCTACATATAGAAAATTTCATAGAACTGCCATTGTGGGATGAATATAAATTTAATAAACCAATAACACTTTGACGTTTTTAACGTTTTAGAACTACTACTCTGCTATTGAGGTCAGATGTAAGTACAGTCGGACTACATTTTAAACTAAATACAGGAACAAAAGATCCTGAGTGTTTTTTCGAGAATTCGAAACAAACCGACTGGGAGCTTTAAGGACTTTTCAAAAATGATTTCAGCTATAGTCTCAGACCTCAAACTATCTCGAAAAACTGACAATGGCTATAGTTACATGTTTCGAAAAGAAGTTTTCTCTAAAAAAATGTCAGACTAAATCAACGAAAACTGTGGTGGAACAACAAGCTACAAAGAGAAACACGTAAAAAGTTAAACCACGCTATACAACTCAATCAGACTTCTGATTGGCAGTTTTTTAAAAAAAGGTCAAAAAAGATTTAAAACATTTGTCAAAAAGAAAAAAAAGACTGCCAATCGGTTTTCTAAAAACATCGAAAAACTACCAACGGTTGGTAGATTTAGAAAACTGCTTAGGAAGAGTCTGGTTAAGCTAGACGCTCTGCAGTTGCTAGAAGATGACTCCTAAACAGAGTCTGAGAGAGCTGTTTTGAAGTGTTATTAAAAATAGCAATCTGTAGAGCGGTGGCTGACAAGGGTGATCATCCAGCTGTTGTAAGATGGATCAATTCGATGCTCCGCTGCTGCAGTATAAAGTTACCCTTAAAAGCTTAAGAGAAGCCAAAATAAAGACCTCAGCGATGAGATGCATTTCTCAGGGTGGAAACTCACCGTTCCTGTAGTCGCTTCTCTCAATAGAACCAACAGCTAGTATGAACAAAGAGAAAGAGAAAAAAAAAACGTGCAGGGTTATGTTAAGTAGGCTTTTTTACAAAACGTGACACTGGAACCAGTACTTAAAGTCAAATATCTGAAAAGAATTGACCTAGACAGATCAGTCAAACAACATGTGCGACTTTGTGGGTGTGCAAACGCTTCTGAAAACTTAATTGGAGACTCAAACCACAAGTCGCTTACTGTGTTTTGCAGTAGAAACACTTATAAAAGTGTTTTTTTTTTATTCAAAGGCCTCCACCCAGCTCGTTGACGTAAGACTCGCCTTTAAAGATTACTAACAATAAGTCTGGCAGCTTTCTTCTACCTGCAGTCCCGATATCGCCGTTAGGACGATAAGTTTGTTATCCTTCCTCCAGGACTTCTTCCTGTGTCCTTCTAGCGCTCTCACCAATTTTGAGCTCTTACATCCGTACTGTCTACCGTCTTCTGAGCCATTTTTTCAGTTCAACTGAGTATGTTCCTGTACTATGTGTTGACTGTAAGTAAAGGACATGGTACGCTTTTTCAGTCTGTGGCGACGGCGACGCTTTGATCGCAACGAAATCGTAATCATCGTATTCTCCATAAGAAAAATAGATGTCATTGCGCTGTTGTGGCAAGACCAACGGCTTAGCCGCAATTAGTTATTAAAGTTTTGTTATTTTGGTCAATTGTTACTTAAATTTGTCAGATTAGTTAAGTAACAAATTTATTTATTCTACCTTTACATTTCCCTCTTAGAGAGAAGGTTTATGACCAAATTTGTTGCGTTTCCATTACTTTAACTTTAGCGACTTGGATTGTACCAAGAAATAATTCAAACAATTATTGCCACTACTTTATTTGAGTTGTGTAGTACATATTTTACCTATCCAGCGTATTTTTCCCTCTCTATTCATTGTTTTATTTTGGATATAAGCCGGTGGATCCATCTTCCCGTGGTACTTACATCTCATCGGGTTTGCCATGCCGTAATACTGTTCACGCGCTTTGTGTTTATTGTGTATTTTATCTCTGACCATTGTCGTTGCTTAGATCTTGAGTTCAATGAATTTTTATTCCTGCTACGACTGGACGGCTTGCCTTTCATTGAAGACTTATTAGTTTCTACTGATATTTTCTTTGACAATGTCGTTGAATTCTAGATTTTATTACTAGCAAGTACTCTCCTTTCTTAAGCACAAGATTAGAAGTTTAAGTACATTTAAGTACACTTTAAGGTTTTGTCTGCTACAGAGATGGATCCCAAACGGATTCAGCTACTGGCGCTGAAATGTACAGCACATCTCCAAGAGTAGAAATATGGTCATAATGAGTTGTCATTATGTCCATGGAGAATTATATCAGTGTATTTCAAGCAAAATATATGCCATTTTAATTTGTCTTTGAGAATCTCAGCAGAGGGTACTACATTTATTAGTGTTCCGACAGTCACGCGGCACTCCGGATGCTTCTTTTTTCGAAAATAAGCTCTGAGCTGCTGATGATATGCATTGACGACATTAGTCTAAAGCTACAGGATCAATCTTGTCTGGGTGTCCGCTCGTCCGGTCATTGAAAGCAATGAAAAAGCTAATAAATTAGCAAAAGAGGCGACAGCAAAATAACCTCTTAGGCTTCAGCCCTGCATTGTTATTCCAAAGAGCAGCATAACAGACAAGCATACAAATTACAAAGTGGCTTGACTAGCAGTCTCATACTGAGGAATTGAGACAGTCATACGTAGCTTTCTTTTTGCAAACGCTTCTGAGCTGAGATCAGCTGAACTGATATGATCAGCTCAACTTAAATGATCTCAGTACAGTAATTAAAAAAAACTCACATCTCTCAGTTAACCACAGTTTAACCATTCAACTGTCAGTCAAGTTATTTACCGCGTTTATTTTTACGCCCACTACCCAAGTGAGAGAATCTTACTAAACTGCACCACCGCTGAGAGTGATGCTTCGGCGGTAAGAGAGGAAGTGAGAATCTTAGATCAATTCATCTGAGTAAAGACAAATAGAACAAACAAATAAGTGAGCTGAACGGAACTGAGCTGAGAATATCTAAAATTTGGTGTAAAATAAAAACAGTTAATGACTTTTATTGTAGGGTTCTACGTCTGCCCAAGAACGCAAATTGCAAATTGTAAGTCTAAGTTGGTCTCAGTTGCAACTGCTGACAGGTGTTTTTACGGAGCAGTGTAGACTTAGAAAGCATTTCCACAATATGGGCTTAGAGGAAACAACTAACATTTGTAGAGTTTGCTTTAAAGAAGAGGACACTCTAATCTATTTTGTTGTAGATCTTTGGAAAACAAAAGGTTAGAACAATTTGTTTTTCACTTTGTGAAAGCTGAAGATCTAAACAAACTATCTTGATATGCGATACAACCCTTTTTCGAAAACGTAGAACTCTTCTGAGAAAATGTGCGGTCACAGTGAATCGCAAGGTCTAAATGCAGCACCTTGGCCGCAAAACATGGTCATGGTCTCACCGTATTCAATATTATTATTAAGTAACGTAAATTAATAACATGTCTAATAGCTACTTCTTCTGAAAGTTAGTGGACTTTAACATAAATAAATATTTGTTTTTTATAGAGTTAAACATCCTTTAATAGTTATTTATAGGTATTTAAATACTTTTATAGTTATTTGAGCAAAAATGTCACAAAAGTGACTTTTAAAAAGAGACAGTTATTTGGTTTTTCTGTCTGGTTATAACTTTTATTTTATAGTTTTGCGTATGTTTTACCGTCAGTATTTGGCCTTCTAATGTTACTCTTGCAATGTATATACTTGTATGAAGCAATGTTAATACAATATAGATCTTAGTTGCAAAAATTTTTAAAATTCCACAAATTTTGCATAAGACTAAATTTTTATACAATCAATGACTTGATTGCTGCATTAAAAAAACTGGTTTGCATAAAAACAAACAGAACGCGGGCAACCAAAATCAACGATTTTTTTAAATTTTGAATTTCTTCTTTGTTTAATTAAATGTAATTTAGAAAACTTGTACCAAAAAAGGTTGGATACAACATGTACGCAACATGGTTTTAGCGGACTCACCTTTCTTAAGGCTCGGCTAACGATCGTCCTTAAACACGATTCGTTTGCTAAAACCCTATTTTGCCTACTTGTTCTATAAAATCTAAAGGTTTTTTTGCCATAAAAGATTTCTATTTTTTTTTAATTAGACGAATAGTATAAAAAAATTACTATTATTCATTATTCTAGCTATTTATTTGTGAAATAATATAAATTAATGTCAACTTGAATTGCTAAATAGAAAAAAAGCTACAATCTTAAGAACAACTGTTATGTTTTTAATCTCAAAATTTTACTTATTTGTTAATTCATTTACGTAAGACCATAATTATGAGTATATTTAAGTTTCAGGTAGTCTTATTATTTTAGGAGTAACGCTTTTATTTAGTGAGCACTGGTATTGTTATGCTCAAGAATCAAGAAAAACTTTTTTAAATGATGAGTAGTTATATGCAGATATCAATAAAAAAAATTACAAAAACACTTCTAATTAATAAGCTTTGCGTAGCTTAAGTATGTATAAAACATAAATAGGTAGCACCTTAATTGCTAAATTGCAATAACAGTGAAAACATACGTAAAACTTTTTACTGCCGTTCAATTTTAGCAGTCAAATGCCTTCTTTGTTTCATTTGCAATAAAGCACAAACTCTTCTTGCACTTCACCTGCATTAAAAAGTTAATTACACTTATTGTAAACGTGAAGAACTCCTAATCGATTGTAAAATTTAGATTAGCAATAATTCAGTTGGTGGTAATAATGAAGTCATCTTCATAGTCTCTCGCTGAATAATAAAGGACAAGCTAGATGGAATGAAGTTGGTCCTATGGAATTTGGATGCAGGTTCTTTCACTCCGCTGCCCGCTGCGTCGTCTCCTATCTTGCTTCATCCTGCGTCGCAGAGGTCATCCGCAGCATTTCCTTCTTCGTCTGATATGGTAGTTTGGGCTTTGTCCGCGACTGGACCGACTGCTCCAACAATCTTTCTATTTACTTTATCGTTCGAGAAGAAACTGAATACTCCTACGATTCCAAATCTGGTTCTGGTTTGAATACAATTAAATAACACCGAGATTAGTATACACCTCTTCTCCGGATCTATATTTTCATTTCGTGTTCAAGTGTGTCCACTCTAAGATTTTTCGGTCTTGTGGAACGGCCGATTTTGTGGCGGTCGTGCTGGACTTATTATTACATCAGCACTTTTCAAGGAAATTCTTGTAATGCTTTTGTAAACATTTAAATTAAGATTTATGAAAAACTCATCGTCGAACCGCAGGATAGCTTTTTACATTTCTTCTTTGACGATACTCTCCAACAACAAATATTGTATGGATCATGGTTACAATCTCAATGAATGCAAAAAAGATTAGAATTATACGGGGATTACATCACTAAATTCAGTTCTGGATACCGAAAATTTATTTCATAAATCTCGTCTCAATTGAGACATTCTTCAATTTTTCATGCTGTTTTTAGATTATTCTGGACACAAATATTCCAATTGACACCTCGTTGGTTTCATTATCTCCGAATGTCATCTTCAAGGACACATGCGGAATTTTTTTCCACTAATCAAAGAACTAGACATAAGCTTGAAATTCCTCTTTCCTAACACATTCCGAAGATTTCAAAGTGTAAATTACAAAAGCGAAAACAAAACTATTTTTCCATTTATGGATTATCATCCAGTTAGGATCTCTTGAGGACATCTCGATAGGTAGAAAATTGATACGTCAATAAATTAACAAGTCAAGACAATTAAAACTTTTAATTACAATGTAGGCAAATATTTACGAGTGGCCGGGGGCACTATAAAATATTTCTATATAAAAAAATCTAAAGATAAACATGCAGAGAGATATCCGAATGTAAATTAACACATTAAAATCGGGGATCGAAAGAGCAGGTTTCGGGAATTTTGTCATGATAGGTATTTTATATTTCAACCAGATGTTTGTAAAGACGCCTTGTTATTATTTCGACCACAAAAAACACTAATTTAGTAAAATTATAAGCGGTACCCCAAAGTGTTGGAGCGGGTCTAGCTTGTTTCGTCTCACTCTTCTTCAATTAGAACATAACATCTTTCGCAGTCTACGGTATTAATGAAGTTAGTAGAGGCAGTCTCGATCCGCCAGCGGCGGAGAACCAAATTTCACACGCGAACTGAATTCTTTACAAACAACATTTTCAAATTAAGAAAAATAGATACTCATATTCATGTCAATAATTTTTATTTTTTTTTTAAAGATCATTGTAGATTATAAATTTAAATAATGAAAATTTCATTATTGACTAATAAAAAAAGACAAAATCAGATGCTTCTTGTAATTTTCTCATAACAATTAGGTAAGTAATAGTCGCTAAGCTTTCAAGACGGAACTGGTTGTATTTATTTGTATAGATTTATAACATACCTATGTCCCATATTACATCTTCCTCCACCTTTAAAATACATTTTCTATTTGAACAAAAATGTGAACAATTTTGAAAAATTTTACATAAGTACAGTCTGTATCATAAAAAGTGCATCACTTAGAAGAAATTGATAGATTTTAATTAAACATGGTAGGAAAGTTTGTCTAATTAAGGATAACAAGTAATTAAAATTAGGACCGAAAATGTTAAGTACTTGCTAAATACAAAATATTTTTTTTAAAATCTTTACAAACAATAAATGTAATTTGTTTTTAATTGTTGTTTTTTCTAAATTTTTATTGTTTTTTTTTATATTAGATTGTCTAAAATTTAAAATATGCCGATATTATCAACAATTAAAACGGTAACCATAATGTTAGTTGTTTTACGATCATTATTACTACGAGTGATAACCACTCTGTATTATATTATTATTTTCTCTTTCATGTTTTGTGTTAACATGTCAACACTATTGGCAGTTATAAAAATATAATCTCCTTGATTTACTAGCAGTGATTAAGCCAATTACTTTATTATTATTAGACACCCACTAATAACAATATTTGTATTGCAGTTTTACAAAATTTTGATTGGGGACGAGTTAGTTCTCGTTAATCTCTGTAAGTAAGCATTATAATCAAAAACTAATAGATCGAATTGGTTCTCAGTTACGGACAAATTTGTTCTCAAGAGAGTAGGTAAATTTAAAAAATCCAGGGCTAGCCTTTTAAGTATATTTGTGTATATGTAATTTAAATGGGTAATGTATACTTAAATAACTATTTAAAATCTGTTTTATCTTTTTTTTTATTTCAACAATTTTTTATGTAAAAAATAACACAAATATTTTTAGCAAATTACAAGTTGAAAGATATTACGGCATACGAAGAAATGCATACTTTTTCTGGTTAGACCGTATTTTTGCATATTTTTGACATTTTGAAATAGTTGAAAATTAGAAAATTTAAAATCTATATAGAAAAATTTTTTTAGTTATAAATTACCAACAACATGGTTAATTTAGGTTTTGCTTTTGTGTTCATTTCTAAGTAAAATTTAAAACAATAATATTGGGAACAATGTTAGGTTTGTTTACTTTTTCTTAATCTGGCTAGCAAATTTCATTCACATAATTTGGAGTTACAAGGATTTTTTTATTCAACATCGAATTTCGAATTTATACTTTTAGGGTAAAAGGCAGATTGATAGTGTCGCCATTGACCCCCTCCCTCTTTTATCTTAATATTTTATCCGCCCAAATGTCCATCCTGTCCGGTCGAAGGGAATCTACTTGACGCTAATCGGGAACCAATTCGGGTACTATTAGAGAGGATTAGGAAATTAGGGAACCAACTCGTCTCTTCCCAAAATGTTTGATCACCCTAAAAATTATTGTCATTGAAGTTAATTAGGACTTAACCACAAACATTTAGAAGCGGTGTGTTTGGTCTAGATGCTCTTATACCCGTAGCGTAAATCGTTTTTAAGGGTGATATTTCCCCATAAGATAATCCGTTTCACTAAATACATTTACCTAAATATGCCGACAGTTTGAAAGGAATAACGAATCTAAGAGAAATAAGTGTCTTATTTTTAAGTTTATTATTGTTTTTACACAGTGGGAATGTTTAGGTGTAGTTGGTGAAAAACATTATTATTCTTTGTAGAAATATTAACCTTAAAAACGATTTATTTTCGGGTAAAGCACCATCTGGACTTGAACCAAGCTACCGCTTCTAAATGTTTGTTGTTAAACCCTAATTGGCTTCAGCAACAATAAAGTTTATGGTGGGCAAAAACTGCTTAGTAAACCTACAATACCATAAGTAAAAGACGTTACTATTTAACCACTTTTTATAAAACTAGAGTGAATAACTTCTAAAAGAAATAACAATGGACAGTGGTGCGTTATGACTTTATGAGGCACGAGGCAAATTTAAAATTAGGAGTTTTTTGTATAACGTAATGTATATTATTTTAGCCTCAAGCCAGAGACAGTGGTAGGTCTAAAAACACTTTTTTAGAAAAAATATTAAATAAATTAACAATAGATAATAAAAATACTTTTAGTGATTACTAGTAAATTCGGCAACACAAACAACTAAAGAGGGAGATGCGTCAAATGCAAAATGGGGTTTGAGTGAGAGGCAAATATATCACAGTAGATATTGGGTGTTCATTTGAAAAAGTCGTTAAATTACCTGTGATTTTCTAATCGACAAAGATGAAGTGAAGAAGGGACGTCTCAGCTTGGCGTACCTACAAATCTTTTTCTTTGACATTTGGTAAAAATAACGTCATCGTTACCTCTGCATTTGATAAGCAAAGTAAAATGGTGCATTTAAGTGTTCCAAGTCTTTATTTCTTTAATTCTTTTATTTTAACGCTATTTAAAATCAATTTTTACAAACTAGCAGTTTTCATGGCTAAACAAGTGTTTGTCGTTGATGCAAGTAGCAACTATGGTCCTTTCCTTAGAGCAAAAAACTTTCCTAGTTGAAAGTTATTTTCGTAGTGGTATAATTGACATATAATTGAGTCAACATATCAATCTTTCAGTTAGAACCACTCATAAATTTTTACATGAAGATTTCGAACGATTTATCCTTACCGTATTACAGCAGTACAAGAATTAAAACCTGTGGATTATCCACGACGACTTGAGTTTTGTAACTGGGTAGTCAATAATGTTGCTGATAACGCGAAGTTTCTGGAAAAAATAATTTGAACTGATGAAGCATGGTTCCACTTATCAGAATATGTGAACTCCCAAAACATGAGAATTTGGAGTCATGTTAATCCTGGAAAAATTATTCAGAAATTTTTGCACTTTAAAAAATAGGTGTTTGGGCAGCTTTTAGTCACAGACGAATAATTGAGCCAATATTTTTTTAAGGTAAAAAAATGCTAATTAAAAAGACACGATTTTTATTGCTTTTCGGGTACTTTAAATGCTGAAAAATACAGAACAGAAATTTTAGAGCCATTTTTTGAACAACTGGATAATATTAAGCCAAAATTTTTACTTTCCACAAGATGGAGCTACTCCTCATTGTACTGTTGAAACATTGGACTTGCTAAGACAATTTTTTAACATTAGAATAGTTAGACGAAACACAGAAATTGCTTGGCCTCCACGTTAATGTGATTTAACAACATGTGACTTCTTTTTATGGCCTTATATAAAAAACAGCATTTTTCAAGTGCCTGTGCATAACTTGGCTGATTTGCAGCAGAGAATTGAACAAAAAATTGATAAAATTAATACTAATCTAGCGTTGTTGGACAATGTAGTCAGAAATTTTCATCGTAGAGTCTTACAATGCATAGATGAAGGTGGTCAACATTTTCAATATCTCCTGTAATGACTGACTAAATAA
Source organism: Tribolium confusum (assembly GCA_029207805.1). NCBI lineage: Eukaryota > Metazoa > Arthropoda > Insecta > Coleoptera > Tenebrionidae > Tribolium > Tribolium confusum. The sequence continues at coordinate 28,915,384 of JALGAY010000002.1, read as the reverse complement.
ATGTTGAAGTGTTTTATTTCCATTATCTCATTTGTTTTTTTATTCTCAATTTTTATCCAATTGTAACTGAAAGTTATTGTTTTAAATAAAAAGTACACCTTCAAAAAAACTCACTCTTTAATGGAAACTTGTTGATGTTGTCGTTAACCATAGAACTAAAGATAATTACCAAGGCTGATAATGTTTAACCACAGAAATTGAGAACTGCAAGTACACATACTTCACAATGTTTTGAAAATTTTATAGGCTACTTGATGACTTTTTCAAATGAACACCCAATAATAAAATACCCAATAATAAAGAATTCCTGAATTATTCCGTGTCCCGAAACACATTATTTTTGCCTGGACGGAATTGTAGCATTCTGAGATGTCTCAGTCAGTCTCGGTCAGTTTCGGCCAGTTGCCAATTCTAGGTTGAATAGTAGCATTGCTACGGATTTTCTTATTGTTGGTTGGTTAGTGATAATAACATAATTAACTTTACCACTTCCTACAGAATAGAGTCGATTGTATAACACAATATTTTAAACAAGCATTTCACATTAAGAAACTGATTTAAATTTAGAAATTATTAATAATAGAACAAATTACAGTGTAATTTCTGTAACAGAGAAAGATCAAATGAGCATTTTTCTTAGTATCAAAAATCAGTTTGAGGACCAAGATCTTGTTCTCACAACTGTGTGTTTCATTATGAACTGTTTGTTCATATGAGTAACATAAAAATAAGACAAAAATTACATTTCAATTGCAATTTACTCAACAGTTTGAGAAAATGCAGTTTGTTCAAATTTTGTGAACATAAAATCATCTGTCATTTATTAAACTTTATGATAATACAATACATATAGTATTATTTTATTCAAGTAAACAGGGTGTCTCAAAACTGGCGGATCAGCCGCTAACTACAAGTTCCTCTCTTCAACTTAATACCAAATTCTGAAAAAAATTTTCTAAACTATCGTTTTCAAATCACAGCAAATTTTATTTTAACCAATCACATAATAAATACTAATTGTAAAGATAATATTCATATTATTAGGCAATGAAATTAACCCTAACTAACCTTCTTGACAAAATTGACACTTGTCACTTTGACAATTTAGTTATTACAGTCAATCAAATAATAAATACTAAATAATAAATATTAATTTTATTGCCTAGTAACATGAATATTACCTTTACTAATACAAGTATTAATATTTATTATGAGATTGGGTAAAATAAAATTTGTTGTAATTCGAAAACGATAGAGTTTAAAAAAATTTTTTGAATTCGGTATTAGGTTGAAAAGATGAACTTATAGTTTACGGCTGATCCGCCAGTTCTGGGACACTCGTATACCTAGTATTCAAATAGTCGAAGTCGCCATTGCTTATTAGTAAACTCTCTTGCTTTCTATCTTTTAATTGTTAGTTTTGTGATGTAAATAGAATGTAAATTTTATTTACTTAAAGATTTGAATAAAATTTTTTAACATCTTGTTCAGTTCATTGATATTTAGTGAATCACATGAATATGAATGAAAATGTTGCCGTACCTAGTATATTCATAGTAAAAACATTGAAATGCAGACTTTATCCTCAAATACAATGAAAATAAATGTGTTTATTTACCTCCTCTTTTGACATAAAACCTTCATTTAGATCTTCAATAAATCTAATAACATTAACGCCACATTAAGAATAATAAATAAAAATAATAGTTTGTGAATTTGTAGCAGCCATAAAAGATTATTTGTCAACAACACATCAGTAAAAATAACAATATTGTACACTCTATGCGGCATTCACTTAGAACTATATTGTTTATTTTTTCTACTCGCTAAAATATGTTTCATGTTTATTTACATATTAAAACAAACATAAACTTGTACACTTTTATTAACTACTACATTCTGGTAAAAAGTTGTTACACTGTGTTTACGTTTTGATTTGTTTATGTTTTGTATTATGCAAACTTAATTATAAAACCGAAAAAAAATAACGTGAGAGACAAAAAATTTAAATACAGGTAGGCAGCGATTACACGGTATAGGCATTGATAGATTAGAACCGAATTGACCGAATCAACTGAACGCAGGATTGAATAATTGACCACATTGTTCAAAACATGTTAACGAACTGAAAAGACAAGTTTATTAATTTATTTTTAAATAAATATTCATTGATTTATTAAATTAATTACAGATCAGGAATCTCTAGTTCCTAAATCGGAAGACTGTGAAACAAAATGGCAGTGTTCCTGGTATATAAATCCAGGCTCCTAATTCGCTACTACGCCACTGTGTAAATAAGAGAGTATATACAGAATGTGAGTCCATTCCCTCGCAGTCGGTCTGGGTTTTGGCCCCTCCCCGTGCTCCCTTCTTCCACACTCGTTAGTTGAGTTGTAAGGCCTGCCTGTCAACTGCTCGCCTGCCTCTACTCTAGTTAGTTGTCCGTAGTCTATAGGCTGGTTGTGTTGTACTTTACCTATTAACAAATAAAGCATGTGCCTTACGCATCAATAACGACTGATATCAAGTGCCTCCGTGACGATGTCTTCCTTCAAATTACCTTCTCAAGTGCCTGGATTAAGTGTCTAGACTGGATAATACCCTCACCGATTCAAATCCAATTACTCCTATTAAAAATTCAAATCGCGATGCTGCGAGGAAAACCGCGGACTCGTGTGTCTCACCATCTCGCATCTTCCTTAATTGAGACATATCCAATTAGCTAAGAAATTGCTAGATGACAGCCGTCGGCGCGTTTTTGTGACAATCAGTTGTGACACAATTTAGTGATGTGACTAGTGCGATATGCCCGAAAAGGAGGCGGATTTTCAAGCCGCTATGTCTGCTGGTCTACCGTTACAGTTCCCGTCGGCTTTTGCGGCTTTTCACGCACCTCTTCCCGTTGACCAACGCACGCACGAAGGACGATACGTCTGGGACCCAAGGATGCAGCCTCCAGGAGCGCCTTTCCATCATCCTACACCTCCAGGGTGAGTTGAGTGGACTCAAAGCGGGCCAAATCAATGGCCTAAGCGACAATTCGGATTGAAAACAAATTTCTAATTGTTGGCGCCAAAAATAATTAAGCAAGATCCAAGACTTTTACCATTTGGGCAGAAGAAATTGCACAATTTTAACTCATAGAAGTACCCTCTGTAATTGAAAATTATGTTGCATCTCAATTTTTTGTTATGCAAGAAGGTTATCTGAATGTAATGATTCCTTTTATCATTGAAATAAAAAAGATAAACACGTTATTAAACAGAAGAAGCATAAAACCAACAATATGGAAAATGACCATCCAAAAAATAACTGTATAATTATTGGTCATTGCCGGAGAAAACATCAGTTATACAGGATTTTAACGGCATCTTCTGTTGGTTTATGTTTATATATCAAAAACCATTAAAAACCAAGAGGAAAGTGTGCATATTATTTCGCTTTTGTTCAAAATTATTGATATAAATATAAATACATTACAAATTTTGAATTGTTCCTACTAACAAACTTTGTTCACCATTAAGTGTTTGCACTCAAAAAAAAATAAAAAAGAAGAAAAAAGTGTTGTTTAATGTTCTTATAACGTTATGATTTTAATGTTAATCTAATTATTGTTACTGAAACCGATGCACAGTAGGGTATTTGCTCGTTCTAGCTGGCCAAAACTATTTATATTTTTTATTATGTTTAAAAAGTGTTGTAATGTTAAAAACATTTAAAAAAAGTAACTCAATAATATATTTTAAAAATTTAGTAAAGTATGAATTCAAATAAACATTTTTAAAACATTTACAATTCATGTGAAATGTTTAGTCAAAAGACAATTTTTTTTCGGACTCATCCATTGTTGTTACGTCAGTTTCACTAGATTCAGACACTTCATTAGATGAAATATCGGCGTCTTCATCAAATAATAACTGTGCGTTTTTCGATTCAGATGTTAAGGTTGTAGGAGTAGGTTCACCTGGCAGTAAGCATTTTTATAATTTCTTTTAGAAGTGGTCGGGACTTTTTGCTAACTATTGGTGTTATGCCAGATAAAAGGGGATCAGAGCTAAGAAGAAATCTATTTAATACGTCTAAATTACAAGATTTTCGTAAAAATTATCGTGCATATTGTTGACGATATTATTAAAAGATCTTGTTTCTGCTGCTTCTTCTAAAAGCTGACCAATTGGAAGCAAAAAATTTTCAATAACAACAGCACCACAAATTAGAATTTTATGCATAGTTGTTGTCATTCGGCACCAAGAATACAGCTGAACATAAAGTTTTGCCGTTTCTAAAGAATAATCAGAAAATTTTTAGTGTCAATTTTATGACTACAAGATATGGTTTCTAGTATAACTTTAAATCGATATATATATAAGGTTAGGTTATTTTTAGGTCACTAAAAAATCTTCTGCTAGTATTTCTATCATTTGCATTACCAAAGCCTGTTTTTGAATATTAAATAAAAGTCTTAGCTGTTTTCTAAATTTTTCTTGTATTTTGATCTTATGTGATTTTACAATTTCTTTTTCATTTTCTGTAAATAAACGTCATTTTTAAAAGAGTACCTTATAAGCTACATGTTACAAACTTTCAAAAATACGAATTCTAGCATGCAAAACTGATAAACCAAAATCTAGGTTATCATTTTTATTAAACAGATCTCTTTTTCTATCTAAATTGTTGAAACTCGCTAATGTTGAGCCACAAATATAACATCTCATGGTAGATGTTGTTTCGGTAGCCGTATTACCCACTTTTGTGTCTACCATAGTTAGCAACATTGTATGTTTTACAGTAAGACATTTACTTTGTAAAACTATTGTGGTTGGAGCTAGTGATTGTATTGAATTCTACACATACAATATTTCTTCTCTTATAATATAAAATTTTCTTTTAAAAATCGAATTTAGATGAGACGACAATAACGTGGAGAAGAAGATTTTGCCATGGTATTTTATTAGTAGATTCACAAATGAATTGCAGAGGCGCAAAAAAACTCTGAAACATGTTTCAAATCCAAATCAGAGTCATTCACAAATTTCTGTTTTGTATTGGGCTTGTTGTGAACCATCACAACCCTATTTACATATCAGGTCTAATGAATACCTCTCTCCTTCACATAATGTTTCTAAAATTTTAGTTAGATAAATTATTAATCGTGAAACAGTATGGTTTATTAAACTTTGTAATTTAATTTCATCATTTGTGTCGGTCACCAAATAAGAACTCTTCTCGGGATAACATTCTGATTTTGTTTTTTGCAATAAGCTATAGCAAAGATATTTTTTTTATTTGTGTTTCTAATTACTTTATATTGCTTTACATTGCTTTATATTTACTTTATGTGACAATTACTGTTTTGTAGGTTTTAGTACGTTACTTGAATATGCCTTCTTATACTTTGTCGCCCGCATGGGAGGTGACGTAAAATCTTTAAGTATTTTTGACGCGTCTTTTTTTCCTAATTCTTATAGTTTCATTTACCTAGCATAAGTCAATTTGTCTATATCTGTATTTTGTCGTTATTCTTCCGTTTTCCTTCTCTTGGTTCTATCACTGCATTGACAAAATGCTTTAGTTGGTCGTCTACTCCGATTTATCGTTACTTTCGACATTTCAAATGACTCTCCAAGCTAATCATTATTGTTTTTAAGAAATACATTTGTTTTTTATATGGGGTTACCCAACGACGTTTAAATTCTGATTTTACATATGTAAATTTATGTTTTATTTCTTTTATTTGATCATAATCATAATTATTATCGTAACTAACCAAAAAAAAATTCTAAAAATTCTAATTTGCTGTCATAAGTTGGTAAATTTTGTTGCTGCATTTTATTTAATAACTGCTTGCAAGTCATTATTTTAACTTCTGAAGGTCCTACGAATATAATCAAACATTCGATCAGAAAAATTCGGGATTTTTAAATTTGTAATAATCTTGTTAATCATGCAGTGTGAAAAGATCAGTGCTTTTCTGCGGCTGTTTTTAATACAAATGTGTTGAAAAATTAAAAGTCTACGTATCTGAAGTACAATCATAAGCGGGACGTACCCTGAAGTACATGAAACCTTTTCAAACTTAGTACAAATACATAAAAAAAACATCTCTTGATAAAAGTATTTTTATTAGTGTTAAATAATAACGAAAAATTTTTATAAAAATTTTGCCTACACGATACGTAGTGCCTACCAGCACTAAAAAATCCATAATTAATAACTTTAAAATCTCTTTTCCGAACAAAATATAAGACTTTAAAAATACAATTTTTAAACCTTTGAAAAACACTAGGAAAGTTTACTACAGTAACTATACATTTAAAATGGACTTGTAAATTTATGAGTAGAGAGGGTTGGTCAGTGTCTTCAGGGTTCTAAAATTGTAAAAGTAAGTTTTTTGTTAAATAGAGTAAGTTCAGTAAATTTGAATTTTGGCCAGCTAGATAAACAAAATACCCCACTGTGCGATGTAATAAGGCATCAAATAATTTGTTGGACTGCTGCAGAAAGTGCCGAATCACGTTTGAGGTTTGCGATTGGATCTATTTCTTTGTCCTTTAGACACTGAAATTTGTCATTGTCGCTAATCATAGAAGAAACAATTATTTATTATCGGTGATTGGAAAGTTGATTTAAATATTTTGAAAGTTTATAGAATTTGCAAGGTCCCTCATTATGCGAAGAGTTTCTAATATGTGTTATGATTTGAATTTCTTGTAAATATTAAGCCGGTAGTGTTTACTTTGACGCAACAAAGTTTACGATTTTCTCCCTCGCCCATTAAAGTCTTTAAAGCAAGACATAAATAAACATCTTCTAATGTGGATTTTCTGCAATTTGTTGGATTTATTTAGGGATTTTAGACCGGAACATCCGAGATAACAAACATTTTAACGACATCGTTAAGGTATGGGCCTACCGAAAACCATTCAATACATCCCTAACAATCCCTTTTCTCCGAATCGACAGCACGTAACATTGACGCATTGCCTGAAATCTTTTGGATTTCAACAAACTCATGATCCCTTTTGTGTTCACAATCGGACAGGTCTTAAATTTGGGATGATGGTCAGGCTTTATTCAAGTCCGACGGACTTTAGCTCCGGTAGTTCTCTTTTACACCATTGGAAAGATTTGAGTTTTTTCATAGACAACAATTGTTGGGCAACTTACGAAGGTTGCGGGAAATTTTGTTGGAATGTGATGATTGAAAAACAAAAGTTGTGTCGATGTGACAGCGTCTCATTGTATTGAGATATAAAAAGATTTTCAGCCGAATGATCAAAAGAACGACTAGCTAAAAGCCGAACAATATTCAATGATTCGGCACTTTCCAATTACAATCGTCAAAGCAGAGACAATAAAAATCACAGGAGTTTTGCCATGCCTTTACTAGGTATTGCTGATTGTCACCAACCTACACTCTTCTGTGTAAACAAGTGCCATGTATAATTATTCTTGCATATCTTACCATTAAAACACCTACCAGGTTTAATAATATGTGCCTCTTATTGACTGCTAAATCGATTATGACTGGATGCATTGTTGGTCTTCCGCAGTCTCCCAGACAATGACTTGGGCTTATGTTTCAATTATAATGCTGTAACAATAAGACTATTGCACGTTGATATATGGATTAAACTATTCAACTATACAACTAAGATTTTTCAAATCGAAGTCGCTTTGCACACTACCATTATAAGAATATGCCCCCATAGAAAACAGCTGCATAATAATCTACATAATACCAAATGAAACTAAAAAATCATCATAAATGAGACGACTTACTATCACAATTGTTACACTTCTTCTTTTTGGAACAATTTATTACGGATTGTTTTATTGGAATTTTTTTATCAGTTTCACCAATATTGTTTTTTTAGACATTAATTTATTTGAAATAATTTTCTTGATCATTTGGGTCAACAACTTGCAGTTTTTTAAATGACAGATAGATCTAGTCTTGTAGGGCGAATTTTTTTAAAATATTTTAGTTAATATACCAGTATGTTCCTAAAAATATTATTAAGCACAAAATTATTAAGGGATGATTATACTATCTCTGAAAACTTTTGATGGCCTTGTTAAAATGCTACTGATGCTATAGATAAAATTTGTCTATTAAAATGCTACAGGCAAATTCTAAAAGTTATAACAAAACACTGTTTACGATTCAAAAGAAGCCATAAAAGTTTTAAAAGATTGGATGATGCACATGATGGGCCTCACGATGTACTTAATATGTTGTAAACAAAATGGACATATAAAAAATTAAGAAAATAACGTTGGTTGCTTTATGACAAATATGAATTTTAGTGTTTAACAGAAGTTTATCCCTAATGACGAAGACCAAAATGTTTTGCCCACCCCAAGAAGCTTAGTGCTTTCTCCGGCTTGATGTTGTTGGCTCTATTTTAAATAGCATTCTCAGTTTGTTCTCTTCTTTTTTTTTTATTTGTCTACGGTATACATGAAAAAACTGTATGTTTGAGCTTGTCTATGGTGCTATGAACCAACATTTTTCTTCTTCAATTTTTCGAAAATATCTGAAAAAGCAAGCATGTCCCATTAAAACTTGTGTTAGGTAGATGATGGAAGTCCACTAAACATTTTTCTTGTACAATGTCTTAAAGTATAGAATTATGGTAAATGTTCTTTGACTTTTTTTGAGAGTTCTAAACTTTTTTGCTATTTATTTAGCGAATTTTTTCTCAATATTTTTGAAAGTGTTGAGTTTTTCCCCCAAAACCGAGTCCTCTGGTATGCTGTGATGTACGTGATTTGTAATGCTACGGCACCTCTAGTTCTGTCCTCGATCTGTGAGATATTTTTTAATTGGGTTTACCAGGTATCCACTAGTTTGTCTTGATTTCAAAGCATCTACTACGCAATTAGTGCAACCACTCTTTGAGAATCCAGCTGCTGTTATTTGGAAATATAATCATAATAATTCAATAATTTTGCTCTTACATATCAAGTGTTGCATACAAGCGAAAATTTTTAACTACGATTACTGTATTGAAGTCCATTAAAAAGTCAAAAATGTTTGAGAAACTAATACTAAACAAAAATTGGATAAACTCAGCTTAGGAAGCCGCTAAACTGGTGCTACTATTTGCTAGTAGGTCACGTAGGAGCGAAATGACATAAAAGAGAACAGTATATAGAGAAGGACACCAGCAAAGAAGAGCAATAAAACAGCGCCAAAACCAGACTCAACTATATTAGATCTGACCTAACTTGAGTTTTATTTGTCACACGTTTTTGAGAATACTTTACTTGGCGGTGGAATGAACAGGTGGAGCAATCTGAATGGCCATATAGGGTATCTCAAAGAGAGTAAGAGGCTTTGAGAAAAAGGAGAAGCACATTTTATAGCTTATTTTTTTGAGAAAAGAATATTGGTAAAAATTAAATTTTTCGGTTTTGAGTCAAAAACAAAAGTTGAAATTTTACAAGAAAAAAAAAATTATATTTATATTCAAAATACAGATTTGAAACGAAAACATTACAAATACTTCTTTACAAAGAATATCCTTGCAATATAAAAAAAGCAACGATATTTTGAAATTATTAAAACCAACTATTTTCGCCATTTAAAAAAAAACAACTTTATATTATTGTGTGGAGACTACTACCTACCTGGAAAAATATTTGATAAATTAATAGATTCTACGTAAAAAACTCTGTTTCATAATGTTTTTGTTTCAAAATTTGTTTCTTCAATATTAATCAGAATATGAATTTTTAATTTCTTTATATAACCCGAAAACAAAAGACGATAAAATTCGGTTTTGACTAAAGTTAAGTTTTCTTAAAATTAACTTGAAAATGTGCTTTTTGTTTTTTGGTTTTTGTGGACTTTGGTCACAGAGTATGGTAAATTGAAATTTAGAAACATTGATAACACTAGAAAATTTATCTGGCACATGAATTTAATACCTTTTACATTTTATCATTTTATTTGCAGCACAGATATAAAGATATCTGTCAATATAATGGTTTATTGATAAGTCTGAGATATAATAGGTAGCTAGTTCAGAAAAAAAAAGTTTTTTTAACTAGATATTCATGAATTTGGTTGGCGGCCATTTACTTCGTGCAAAGTTTATTAGAGAAATAATTGCAAATAAGCTCGGCAACATGGGTTTTATTGTAATTGGCAAGTTTTACCCAATTGATCAAAGGTATACATTATAGAACCATAGAAGTATAGGTACTCGTATAAGGTATAAAATATTAATAAACATTTCTACAACATTTTTTAGCAAAAGCCTTAGGTTTGATTACAAATTTGAAAAGTTCTCCGTTGTTTTGAGAGTCTTCTTCAAAGGCAAGGTACAATAATACTGGGTTTTATAATAGTTCAGATTGAAAATTTTTGACTTATTTTCGAGCTTAATTTGATGTTGCCAAACGCTATTTTTACTACCAACAATAAGATTTAACACTACTAAAGAATTTGATTTTGAACATTTTGCATATTTTCTTGAACTTGTCAATATCGAAATTAAAATTAGGAATGAATTGTTTTCAGAGAATAGTTTTGATAACATTATTACAAAATAATAAAATAAATTAATAATTTTTGTAAAATTGCTAGAAGCTCTTGCACGGTAATAGAAAAGTTTTGTGATTTTTACGTTTTTTGATTGTTACTTCCTAAAAGCTGTACTATTACTTATTTATACACCAGTTTGGATGATAAAGGGCTTAGCTAAGAGCGCAACCATAACTCTTTTTGGGTTATAAATTTTTAATTTCACTAATTTCTTTGAAATATTTTACTTTAAGTAAAAGCATGTGGAATTTTAGCTATAGGATAAATGTTTTTTAATCGATACGGGTGACATTCTTTATTGTCGTGACTGTACCTTTAATGAAATATGCGCGCTTTTTGACACGTCCGATATACAAATTAAAATTTTGTTAATTGTCGGTAGGTAATAAGAGCAAATCTCCAATAACTCGATCAACTGGATTACGAATTTTTTTCGGAAAGCTGAAACCATGATAAATAACTAGAAAATGAACAAATTATGATGGGAACATAATGGGTAACGTGAACCTAATTTAACGTGGAACTAATTACTTAATTACATTGTTATTGTGTTAAAATTAATATTTTAATAAAGTTGTTTTATTTTTTGTGGTGTTTTTATTTAGTTGTTGTTTGTTTATAAAATAATTTATATTACATACTACAACGTATTTTAAAAAATTATTTGTTGGAGTAGGTGATAAAGTGTGAACCCTGCTCTTTTAGCGGGTACTTGTTGGAAAATTGTCAATTAGAGATCTTTATCTGTAATTTCAATTAATACTCGCGGTATGTTATTAGTAAAATTGCTGTATGCCCTGCCTGCTTAATGTGTGTATCCAAGTTCGCATTACATGTAATACACTTGGCAATTACGGTCGAACTGAAGACTCTCTCAATCATTATTTACAATTTAAAGTATCATTACGTCGTCTTGTTAGTACCCAAAATAGTGAAATTATGACGTGGGAATGTTTATGCATCGAGCCTAGATTTGGTGCACGCATAACTCTCGGCGGTCATTGTTTAATTCTTCGTCATCGAAAAGAGGCCATTAAAGAAAAAATCAATTGTGTTTCTTGTGTAGCTGAGAGCAAGTTGAGGATCATTCCGAACAGACATTTCTTTATTTTCTAACGAAAGTGCGATTGATATATAGACATGTCCGAAAGAATGCGGCTGACAATACAAAGCTACGGACATCGTGACAAAAACCAGCCCAATCACGGCCGTTGGAGACGGCAGGAGGGCGAAACTCCCATCAGTGGGTATTGACAGGACAATCCGCCTGATAAATGGACACTCAGTATGTTGGTCGGTATGACTGGCAAACAACATCGCCAGACACGCACCATACACCTGTGGAAGACGAAGAGTGTCAAAAAGACTTGCGTAACAACCGATTTCAAATAACCGAACGGAATAAATTGCTTAGTCAATAGGCTTTTGTTCAGATTTGGGCTTCTTTTTGTCTTGTTTAAGATAAATAATGAACAGCAAAACAAACATGGGAAAGTGAGCCAAAATCCAGTGGTAAAAGATCGATGAAATTCTTGATTAATTTCAATTGCTACTTGTAAATTTAATTTCTAGATCGGATCAAGTTTTAAATGTAATCGGATTACACATTATAAACTTCGTGGCACGATAACAATAGGAATACGAGACTCGCTCAAAAGATTCCGTCGATATGCTCGTTTTGTTATTGGAAATTATATCAACCTTCCAGTTGCTATTATTGAAGCTGATCTTGTGTGAATTATATTGCCAGTTGAACAATTCCGTGAATTCGGTATTCAACCGATAATTGCTTTCCTAAATTACATCAATTTCTCGTATAAACACCTGTCAGATCAGTGAGATTTCATTTCAGGTTGAAAGAATTTTTTAAATTGTTTAAGCTTCTTACGTTTTCAAATGTATGTCATGTTATGTTATCCTAAACAGGATTCTAAGATATTTTTATTGTGTATTTTAACTACTGGAATTAAGATAATACGGGTATTAATAGTTAATATCAAAATCAATCTCATTTTTTAAAAAAATATTCGTAAGTTTCTTTTGTAATAGGTAAACAAATTTATATTATTTTGAGATTTATACTGTTTTTACTATTAGCTCTCAAAAATTATACAAAATCCAGTCATGTGGATCCTAAATTTTGCTTATCTCACCATTTATCTTCTTTTGGAGATTTTCTAAGAAATTTACGATTGATTTACAACACGCATCTGTGTAAGTCATTCCAAAAATGGTATTCTCAAGGGCTTTTAACCAAAGTAATAGTGTTGGTTTTAATGGACTTTTGAGAATTTAAATATTATCTACAGGTGCACTTATATTAAGTGGAGTACGAAAGATTTAACACAATACAGGATGTTTTTGGTAGGGAGTCAAAGGTATTATAAAATAATCGTTGTCCTAATGAAAACGACCCACCCTGAATATCTCGAAAACTGTAAAGAATTTGCAAAAACGCCGAAACGGGTCAATTTTGTTTTCGAGGGGGACATTTTCTGACGCAACTTAAAGCACCGTCACTAACCCTCTAACCTCTACTCATCTTCTCTTCGAAATGTCCAATAGTTAAAAACTTATATTACCAAAGTTGAATCGGACCATCCGTTCATGAGATATCCGCAAAAGATAATACATCCGACTAATAATTACTTGTATCTACTTCTAAGAACCATTACAAGAAATTTATTAATTTTATTGAAAAAAATGTTATTACCCGAAAGTACTACTTAAATATATTAAACCAAATTTATCGGCTCCTCTTAAAACTCCTTAAGGTAGGGATTCTACCGGCGATTACGTGTTGTTCACAATTTTTCTGAATGTGGCAAATTTTTCACTGAAACTTTGAAAAGCAATAATTTCTTACAAGTCAATTACTTCTACAAATCTTCTGTGTAGTCTCGACCACTGGACTAAACATTTGGATTCAAAAAATTACGAGAACGTTTACTATCTTTTTGTAAAGCTTTTGACAGATTACTTAAAAATCGTCTCTTGTTCAAACTTGGTCAAACATCATGAATAAGAGGACGCCTCTTTCAATGATTACAGTCTTTTCTCTCTGATCGCTCTTTTAAAGTCAAGAAAGGCAACTTACTTAGTGACACTTTTCCTGTCTTAAGTGAAGATCCTCCAGGCTTCTTGTTGGGACCACTTTTTTTTATTATATACATTTAGCAAACAACTTCTCGGATTATAGACTTCTCGATTTATAGCTGGTCTAAACAATGGTTGCTTCCACTCAATGTTGAGAAGTGTTCAATATTGCCTTAAAACCTATGAATCAAATGAATCAAAAGCACGATTATTACATTAGCAACAACAAGTTGTCAGTGTTGTCTGACTCAGTTTCCGATCTAGGTATAGTAGTAACAAATTCTCTTTCTTGGTCTAAACGTATAACTAAATTTATTAAAAAGGCTAACCTAATGATTTACCTTCTAACGATAAAACCTACTTGTATGTTAAACTCATCTTGAAATATGAAAATTTCGTATGGACTCATACTTCAGCGTGAAGTAAACTCTCTGGGAGCAGTTCAACGATGAGCAACAAGAATTCTCTTTGGCCGCATTTGGTCATCCTACCCTGAACACATCCTAAACATGAAGTTAAGAATGAAAAAAAATCGTTATTTTTAGAAAAATCGTTGTTGATCGAGTAGTGTGTTTTTTTAAAAAAGAATTGACATATTGACTGACTTTTGATTTAAAAAGTAATTTCAAAAGTACAAACACAGATAAAGAAAGTAAGAAGACAAGATCATAAGCAAACATTCAATTAACAAATCAAGATTAAAGTAGTGAAGATTAAATATTAATATCAAAATTTAATTAGTTATTTAAAGTTCTAAAGCCTCTGAAAATTTTAAAGAATAGCTTTTATTGCATAAATGAAGGATTTTATAACTATCTGTAGGAGAAAGAAAATGAGCGGAAGAAAGAAAATGAGAAATAAAAACAGATGAAATCTATATTTTTGTACTTTTCTGTTATTGTCCTTACAAGTTTACGAATTAAGGTTTTCTTGTTGTGTACGAGACGGGTCGAAAGACCTTTAAAATTAAGAGCAACTTTTATTTTATAGTTTTTTAAAATATGAGATAGAGAAATTTTGACAATAAAGGAGAAAAAAAGAATAGGGTTGGTGCAAGATACTGGGTGGTTTGAATAAAAATGAAGTAAATGCTAATGCTTCAAGTTAGAGCATTTACTTCACCGCAAATACTTCAAGATGAAGTACATTGGTAGTTCCGATAGTATTTACTTATCGTTGTAGTAGGGTCTGCACATTCTAAAGCAAGTACTACTATAAAGAACTAAAGAAGTATATATTTTCAGAGAGTAGTAAATACTTTAAAATGTAATCGCGCATATTTCTCTCTTTCACATCTTCAACCAAAGTACAACATCTATGAATTTTTGCCATTTTTGTACATTTTGACATTTATCTCTCTAGAAACTATTTTTTATACACATTTGGTTGGTATAGGCTTTTTATATTTACTGATTAGAAACTATCAAATATACTGTAGAGAATTATTAACTATATACCAAATTTCATCTTTAACTGACTAGCATCCCGCAATTTACCAAATTATCTTTCTAATTAATTGATTGATATAAATTTCAAGAAGATGTCAGTCAACGGATCTAAAATAGAAACTAATAATTAACCGTTTAATTTTTGAAGTGCAGAAATAATTTAAACTAATTAATTTTCAGGCACAAATGCGGTGTTGCTGGTTAGATAGAAATGGAAACTGGCACATAAAAAATGTAGATAAAAGTGATTAACATTTGTTAGAAATTTATGCACCACCTGTATACAGACCTCTTTCTTACCTAAATAATTTGCGATATAAGACATCACTCTCGACAGTTCGGCTAGGAAGGTAATTTTTTTAATTTCTTATTCTTTCCTCCATGTTTTGACGATGCTACACTCGAAGCACGACTAACGAAACTAAGTTTTTACAAATTTCTCTCAAAGTGAAGCATTCGCTAAAATTGGTAGTAAATGCTTCCAACATAGCATATACTTCTTTTGTAGCAAATACTACGAATTTTATCTTAACAAACTATTGTTGTAGTTACTTCCGAAAAATATCGAAGAATTTACTCCGCTCGATAGAATCTACTACGTCTTCGTAGTATTTACGTGAAGTTTTTACTTCGTTTCTGTAGTATTAGCATTTACTTCACTTTTATTCAAACCACCCACTGCGTGCTACTCAATGTGCAATTGTACAATTTGAATTATATTTTTATAACAACTCAATTAAACATTGTGAAATCACTGTGCAAAATTTTGTTATAAAATAAGCTAAGAAGTTTGTGTTTTGTGCTAAAAATGTAGTCAGCAGCAGTTACAATAAGAATAATTTAATTTTAGTCTTCCAGTGGCGATACAAAACTGAAAAAAGGAAATTAATTCTGACAGTTTTGACATTTTAAATAACACACAATTCTCAGACATGATTCCTATACCTAGCTCTTTCTTCCATGGCTACCTGAGATTCAATGACTTTTGGATCGCTCGGCATATATATTTTTAATTTTACATAAATTGCATTATGCTGTGCAAATAAAAATTAGCTGAATTAAGGCACGTTTTTGTCCTATCGTTTTAGTACAGTTTTGTTTGAGGCAAAGCGCGCCTTTCTTATGTTCGTAAAAATTGCAAAAATTTTCTTATAGGGGTAGTTAAAACAGTTCTGAACGACCAACTGTTCAACAGGCAATTAGGTATCTTCCTTAAACGACATTGAAGTAGTAGACAAGTATACAATATAAAAAAGAAAAAAAAATACAAACAATGTCATTAGTTAATTATTATTTAATTGCCGTGGGATGATGACAATCAAAGAAGTGCTGTTGCAACAGATACGTATGTTAACACCATGCACAATTAAATTTTTAATGTGCAATAACCGCAAGTACAAATGATGCATTGTAATCTAACGAGCTTCCTTCCGATTTTTTGTCGCCGAGTGAGAATATCAATAAGACCACACATGGCTAGTTATAGACAACAAGAAATGATTGTTGTGTAAAGGAAGATATTAGAGTGGAAATTCTGAATCCATTAAAATGCCAGTCCCGTTGAGCCATCAGAAAATTTACATTTTTATTTAAATTTTTACGACAAAAATTTGCACATCTTAAGAAGTAATAAAGTTGTAAAAATATTTCGCGATTAAGAGGACACCCAACTTCGAAAGCATCGGCCGCGATTTTTAATGTTTGCCGATAGCTTTCATTATTATTCTCTCAAGATCAATCTGATCAATTCTATGACTTCTTCTTATATAAAATCAAAGTGGTTCAAACGTATAATAAAACTATAAGATCGCGTATGGGGATGTTTTTCATGTGGTTTTGTGGCTACCTAATAAGTAGAAGCCAGGCAAATACGGCCAAGAACAAACGAGCAGAAAACGAGAACACGAAAAAATCTAGCGAAACGACTTTTTTAACCGTCCGTTTAATACATATAAATCGTCATTATGTGCAATGGCAGCATAAAGACATACCAACGAGAATGTAGTTCTCAAAAATAATCGCCGAGCACACATCCATACGTCAATCCGAGATAATATACGAGCTGCCTTTTGCAAAACGTGTACGCGGTCTGTACGGTTGTTCCCGTTTTTACCCATCTGAACAAGTCTGTGATATGTCGGCATGAGCGCCGAGACGATATAAACACAACATTGCTATTCCGAACCAAAAACTCGGACCACTTAACAACCACTGTCATCGCACACAAAATACTCGCCGAAATTTCCAAGGAATGCTTTTAAACTTCTCCATCAAATTTTATACCAATTGAACCATTGATACACGCATTACTATTCAGTTAATTAAATGATGTTTTATCGCAAATGTTTTGAGATGATGGCCGGTTCAAGCCCAGCACCATCAACAAAGACGATCGTAAAAAATTAATGTCTTGGACGAACCTCTTCGCGATATGGTGATAATACGAAAAGTTGTTTTACTTTATTTTAATGACAGACGTATCTCTCAAGTGTCTATACTATTAATTGCTGCGACTTTTAAAGACAACAATTAACCTTAAAATTTTAAAAAATAAACAAATTAGGCTTAATTCAGTTGATCGCAGGTGGCTCAAATTTTTAAAACTTGTTAACTCATCTTGAAAGATGTGGATCTTATGCACTTTATTATTGCTTCAACATAATTACAGATTCAGGAAGCCTATTATTACCATTTGTGACCAACAACCCTTACATTAAAGTAAAGTAATTTTATAATTATCTTGACAACTGACGCTAAGTAGCTACAGATATAATAACTAGTGACTACCAAAATATAACTACATTCAGTTCGAGCCTATGACTTAACCATTGACAATGCTATAATTTTAACCACTTGCAAACTCAACAAAACACATTGTTACAATTTTTAAGTATTTTTAATATAAAAATATAAGTATTTTTAATTTCTAAAATTTAAAGAATAATGTGTTTTTAACGCATTAAAACGGTGACCAAGTGTCTTGGGAGGAATGATTAACATTTCCATCACTTGTATAATATGCAATTTACTAACAGTTATTTGGTTTTGTTTTGCTGACAGTTGCATGGATGACCATTTTTTATCATCACTCGTTATAAAAGTATCTGCATTTATAGTTTATACATTTTAATACCTTTGATACACGTAGTTTACTTTTAGTTTACAAAATAGATAGGTTAAAGTATTTGAAGAACTTTGGAACACTTTCTGCTTTTTGTCTTCATAGGCACTTTATTCTTTTTAATGTGACAAAAATTAAAATCTACGTTAGAACTAAAGGTAAATCTAAGTTATAACATTTACTTAAATTAAGTGATAAATTAAGTCAACAAGACATAGAAAGATGATCAAGGAATACAATAATATAGCACATCAGCGACCGTAGACAAAAAGTGTAATTTCTTAAGCTCTGGTTTTTTACCACAGAGTAACCAGTAAGAGTTGGAAATTTGAATTATATGTGTGACTGGTTAATTCTCGAAGGGGTACTTCAAACTGGGTTGGCAATTTTAAATATCTTTCAAATTTTCATTGCCAGCAACTAACAATGTTGATTTAAAATTCAAACTAATTTAATGAATAATTTTTATTGTTTCAGTAGTTTATAGCTATTTGTCCAATTGGATTTCTTTACTGTTTTTTGTATTTTATTTGTTTAACTATTTCTTGATTCTTCTTTATTTTAATAATTCCAAACCTTTACACTCCACTTTGCACCACTAAAATCTATAGCATCGCTCTACCCAATAGAACCATAAGTTTTTGGGATCCTAGAGTTTTAGCAAAAAATTTGGTAGTCAAAATGACGGATGCGCTCGTTAGTATGATAAAGTTTTTTACTTGCAAATGGTTAAAGCTACAGTCGACGTTATGTACTGATCTGAATGGATATTTTCCTAGTCGCTTGATATATGCAATGGTCTCGTAGTTTATTTTAGGTCTGGTTGTGGTTCAGTAAATTAACCTTATGAGATTTTCGTCTGGACCTCATTTATGAATATAAAGGGTAATTCCAGTTTTTTTTAGGTAAAGCGGGACGTTTTCTACGTTTTTTGTTTCGAACATTATATACTTTTAATTTTTTATGGAGAATTTAAATTTGTGTTTTCTGCTTATATTCTGATTTCGTATATAGATTTTTGAAGTAGTTGAGCAGTGGTTTTTGGGTTTTGTTCTCTGCAAAATATTACTACTAGTGCTACTAGGCAAAAGGTAGTCCTGATGAAGGATTACGTTTTCTAATGAATTGAATTTTACTGATAAAAAAAATTTGACTAAATTTTATGGCCATTTGTTTATCCATTTTGCCAATTGTATTATTATCCTTCGCTTTTATATTGTATTTGGGGTATTTACTATGTCGAAGAAGATGGATATTAGTTCGTGTTTTGCTGCAAAAGCACCTAATTTTTTGTTTGTAACTATGAATCGTTTTTTCTACTTGTTTTTTTGTTAATTAAGAGTATGGCAAAATTTTAATCTGGCATGATGGAAGCACAGCACTACAAATGACAAAAATCTGCAAAAATTTTTTGGCTTATCTCGAGTTATAACAAAATGCTAATGGATTCTGAATAAAAAAATAAGAAAGCAAAATTTCGTTAAAATGTACCGTTTTAGAGATATTTATGTTTAAAGTATAAAAACGTATATGGCGCCCTTTGGCTCCTAAACGGTGCAACTTGGTGTAGAGGTAGGTTGTCCGAAATCGTTTTATTTTGATCTAAAAACCTGTAGTTTTAAGTCCACATTGCCACATTTGTTATGTCTTATATCTCATGTATTTCTGGTTAAAGTATTGAATTGTGGTGCTATGTTTCTGGTTAAAATATTGCTCCACACTTTTGAACCACCTGATATGTCAAGAAACAGGGTTAGTGGGTCTGATATAACGTTTTAAAAAAAAGCATATAAGATATTGCCTGAATTGGAGCCGAATTTTTTTTTGCAATTTGCAGTACGTTAAAAATGGGTTATTTGTGTTCATTTATTCTACTGTTTGTTCTTCGTTAAAGTGTCAGTGGTGGATATCTTCACGAAGCTTTTTGCTAACAGTTCATTTGTGTTTTTAAAAGCATCTTTTTGTTTTCCGTTGGGATCTACTAGAGTGGTGATTTGTGTGCTGCTAATGCTTGTTCCTTCATTTTTTTTATTTTTGTCCAAATTCTTTAGGTTGATGTGTTTTTCTTTACTTATGTTTACATACAATGTGTGCCAAAAACACACCTGAGATTGTTGAAGTGCTCAATTTTTAGCACTGAAAATTCTGTCAGTGTCACATCAGTGCAGTTTTATTATGGTGAGGGTTATAAATGGAAAACAAACTAAAAGGTTTTCAACATTGTTACCTTTACAAATTTAAATTTATATTATACTTAATTCAATCGAAAACCATATTAGTTCTATGCCAAGTTTTGGAACTAGAGGGCACAAAAATTAGGAACTAAACTTTGAATTATTTGTGTTGCAGTTTGCAGCAAAATCTAATTATTTTAATGAGCCTTAATAATAATAGTTGAGGTAATTGAAACTGATAATTTTGGATTCTCTGCTACGCTTTGAACGATGGATAAAAAAATGAAATTATAAAATAATTAGTCTAAAGAAAAGACCAATATGCCCTTCTCTTGTATAAAAATTCTTACTCTGTATAATTTATATCTACTTGGTTTAACTAAAGAGATCTGAATTACAAAATTTACAACTAGGTACCGCTATTTTCTCTAGTTTTAATAACACAAAAATAAACAATGGAATTTTTTATTGTTTTCTTTTGTTTATTGTTTGAGCTTATTATATATATTTTTTAAATAATTGACAATAAATAATTTTACGTTTTTATATCATAACATTATATTCTACTAGCTTTTGGAAGATCCGGAATACTTCTATATTTATTATAGGCTATTATAACACCTACGCTCTTGGTAAAGTTGTTAGACTAGGAAAATCCAGTCTTTCTACAACAGTTACTTCATTTTAATAAATTTTATATGTTGTCACTGTGTCATCATTTTTTCCAACATTAGAATCGAGTCAATATTTTGTGAATGATGGGAAAATTAATCATTTATTTAATTTATTAGTGACAGTTAAGCAAAAAAAAACTTTATAGAATTTTACAACGAAAGAAATATGAGGATGTCTATATCAAGTTTTGATTTAATGTCTTTTTGCTAATTGAGTATAAATGAATAAAATATCTAAATTAGGATAAACAAGAATATTTTGAGTTATTTTTATAAAGTATGTTTTTGTAGGTCATTGCACTTGGTCTTCTATATTTGTTACAGTGTTTTATAAATATGGAATATTTGGTTTGAGTTTATTGAAATGTTTTCTGGTTGGTTGACAATTTGTGTTGACTTGGTCGTCGAGTTTTTTTGTTCGGAGTAGTTTTTAGCGAGTTGGTGTCTAAAATGGTAGACTTATTTCTTAATTATATTTGCTTATGAAAATTGGAGTTGTTGAGTATACTTCGGTAACCTCACATAATTTCAGTGTTCAGTGTCGTCACTGCTGGTTTCCTCCGAGTCAGGAATGCGGCTCTATTATGGAATCAAGTTCTACAAACACACGCATTAACACTAAGAGCGTCCGGTGACCAATTTACATCTCAATATTAACTCTAAATGTTTACTCTGTTTTATGACCGATCAGGTGTTGTCGAAATTTTGTATCTTTTCACATTAAAGCAACGGCCACTGACGGGCACCATCTAAAAGAATTTTTATGCGGGACCCTAGACGGTTTTATTCGTTAATAAATTGGGCATATTTGGGATGTCGCTCCTAATCCCTTCCCGAGTTGCTCTATAAGTTATATTTTTTCGCCGCGTTATTACAGTATTTATGAGTTGTAGTTGTTGTAATTGCGCATTTTCCTTAACGAGCCACTCCACCTAAAGGGATTAAACCGGAGCGGCAAAGTTCCTCTCAATGAAACAACAATGCCATTTCCTTTTTGTCCACCGCAAGGAACAACAGCATGTGACATTTTCAGCGAGATTTAGGATGTATACTGAAGATGCGAGCTGTAGTTGCTCGGATAATTGGCTCAAGCCAGAGCAATTAACGTTGCCGTCTGCGTATCGCGCTTTTTGCCACCGCTCAAGGTAAATAATTGCCGCCGTCCCCGTCCGCATTTAAATGTTATCATTAACTGCACTTTTTAATCGTATTAAGCCAGTTTTATAAAGACATATAAATTAGATCATTCGACAGGCTCCAGAAGCCGACATTTGACCACCTGACATTCTCAGATTCAAAAACACGCACTCTTTTCTAACTAAATTTTTCAACAAAACTCATTACAAGTTACAACAAATTTATTAAGCTTATGTAAGTTTGTACTTCTAGTTGGAAGCCTAGAGCTAGTTTCTTTTAACTGTAATAATTTTTCTTGGTATATATGAATAACTTTTTATCCAAATTGCGGTAATAAAGGTGCCTTAGATAACAATTATGTTATAGCTGCCTAGCTGATATTCTGCTATTGACTTTTGAAGAAGCAAGCTAAATGTTGTTCTATATACTTAAGTTTAATATCTGTTGAAAGATGAAGAAAAGAATTTTAAACCCTTAATGCTTTTGGAATGATGCGATGGGTGTCAGTGTTAAACTTAGAAGAAAAAAACATGAAAAGAAAATCTGGCTTTATCTTGAATCATTTTTTGACAAGAGAGACTCGAAAGACAAGCCTTACACCGAGGCATTACTGAGTGGGACAATGTGTGCAATCTCTGAAAATAGGACTAAAGTAGCACCCTTTGACTCTGTAATGTGACTCAATATCGTGTCTCACAGAAGTTTTCTCGACAAAACTGAGCTTCAAATAGCGAGGACTCGAACGCGCAGGTATCTTTTTAATAGACAGTGTTTTTTAAACATTCCCATTACTAGTAAATTGAAGACACTCGGTATTAGTTGTTATGGTGGAAGTTCCACCAGATATTTGTCGTTTGCAGACCATTTTGAAATTGTAGGATATTGATTCATGGTTCTTTCTAATATATGTTTTCTACCTATTATCTATACCCCAGAAAGGTTATCACAGTGGTTTCCTTCATAACAAAGTGAAGTAGCCGAATTCCTACCAGACATTGAACCTGAACCAAAATCTTTTTGGTCGAATATATGTCAGCCATGGTTTACCAAACAAAGGAGCTATACGTGATTGTTGGTCTAACAACATAATTGTACAACGAAAGCATGAGACTGAAACATGAGGTGTGAAACTCCAAGTTCTCCCAACAGCTCATCTACACGCCCAACGTGTATTTAGTACCGCTGGCAGTTTGTGATCTATATGTGGTCTCTAAATTGCTCTCCAGTTGATAGCCTAACATAACCTGCCTTCGCCTTTTTTTTTTGAATTTGCTGATAAGCCATGAAAATTACATCATTTCTCAACAAGTGTGTTTGCTCCACATATATGCTCTTCTGTTTAGAAACTTACATTTTACCAGAATAGCCCTGCCAATACACATCAAGCACATTCAGATTGTCGACAAGATCTCTTGTGAGGTCCCATAGAAAAGTTGATTTTGACAATTCTAATAACAGCTTTAGAAAACTACTTCTTCTACCTATAAAACGGATTTCTAAGGTCTTAACTTCTCTTGGCGAGCATGATATAGTCTGTTTTTTTATATATGTATATACATACACCAATAGGTTATTTTTCAAGGAGTCTGATTGCTCTATCTGCCACATTTAGTCACTAATTTTTGACCAGAATGGTTGTTTTTAAATGTCTGCAACAATTACATACTTAGTGGTTGAGCAAACGAGTAGATTGAAAAACTAAAAAATTAATTTAAAAATTCTTAGATATTAAGATGTTTTCTTTTGAAGAAGGGCAAACCTTTATGGACATTAAAATCCATTACAGAACTATTACAAAAAATGGCTATATAAGCAGCCAAATGAGAAGGAAGTATATAGGCTTATACATATATTAACGTTAAACATCAATAAAAAACTTGGTTAGATTTTGGCAATTAGGTATTATCAAGAAATTAGACATCGTGATGCAATAGGTAATGAAAAATTGTTAGAGATTTAAGTGAAGAAAAGTTTTTAAAATGGTGCAGATGTAGCAGGTTATTCTCGATCTGAAGGACACAGTTTTCAACAATTGTCCACCAGAAGATGTTTTCTAACTTTTGGTCTATGGAAGTACGCAAGTTAACTAAACGGTTAATTAAATCTATCACTAAATATTAACATTGGGTACCAAATATTAAATAGTTTGTTTCTTTGAGTTACACAAATGTTAAACTTCTTTCCACTGATATCAGAACGTGTGGGATTATCTCGCGGAAGTGGATCAATATGCAATGTCAATATCAAGAACGTTTTGCGACAAAATATTATTAAATATTTCTTAGCGACAATTTCGTTTTTGTTTGTAACAGTCTTGGATGAAAAGACCTCTGTCTTGGAGGTAAAACTGCACCATCCGATAAATATCAGCTGGTAGTGTTTCAATGAATTAATGATTAGGATCATAACGAAAACGCTAATTAGACATGGCCTAAGAAGTTGGAATATATAATTATTCCGAAAGTTTTACTCTTTGCCAATACATTGTCATATTGTCAATGTCTTTGGACCCCTTTTTTGTTCTTATTTTTCAGATTTTTCTGGTAGCATTATTCAACAAATCCACACAATCTGATTTTTTCTTGTGTTAAAAAGATGGTATTAATTTTATCAATTTTAATTTTTTGAATAATGAAATCTTGCGTTCTATTAATTTTGACAGATGTATTTATTTACACTTTCTATACATAAGGTACTTAACAATTTTAATGTTATAAATTTTTATGATGTGTTCTCAAGTTACTCTCAACTTTTTTATTAATGTCAAGAAACAAGTTAATAAATTTGTTTTCTTTTTTCGATATATTCTTACCAAGTTTCGTTTAAATTACGTGAGAATGAGTTGATATCACCTTGACTTCTGTTTTGTCCGAAAAAATATATTTGTTAGACCAATCTGCACCATCATTAAAGTTATGTAAAGCAGATTTACTGTTTACCTTTAGGTGCAAATCTTAGTTTGTTGATGACACTAAAATATTTTAATTGGTTGGTTATATTGAATGAAATTAGATTCAAGATTTACGACGAATATAATAATGTTGATATTTATTATAATTGATGATGTTCGTCGGTTGAATAATTTTCAAAAGGCAAAGAGTCTGCCGGTGTTGGAATTCTTTTAATGGAGAATACATTTTATAACTTCCCTAAGAAATGTGGGTCTTATTAAATAGTGTCATAGACTTGCTAGAGCCATATTTCAACATACACTTAACGATTTCATGCAATAAATTTCATATAAATGACTAAGATGCTGGCTTCTTCTAAGGATTAAGTTATTTATACCTTTGACCATAATATTCCGAAGATTTACAGGCAAGGGAGTAAATTGAGACAGCGAAACCAGTCGCTAAATCATTTCATTTTTGACTGCATCATCCGATAAATATCAGCTAGTAGTGTTTCAATGAATTAATGATTATATATTTGTATCATTGCTCGGGGTTAACATCAGGGCGATAACCTTTTGTTAGAGTTCGTGGAGTTAACACCATTATCACTTAATAAAAGTCATAAATACACTATTTATCTCAATATTTTGTTCGTGCATCTTCGACCGGAGAATTAAAAGCCAAGCAAGTGCTACTGAGTTGTAAAATAAATAAATGCTATGTGTACAATATGTCCTGATATGTAAACTTTACACTGCTGCTTAATTCAATATTTATATTTGCGGTGTATTTAAATTTACTTTTGACAGATACGCATGCACACTACTCGAGATTAGATACTTAGCACTATTTGTCTTGGTGAAGGTGTTAAATGTTTACTTTCGTTAATACCTCGGTGCCAATTTCCCGCATTTGTGGGAACGAATCTGGCGACGTTTCGGCATTTTTATTTGAGGGATTTACGATTTCACAACAGCATAAAGTCGTTTCTTTATCTAGGTAAGGTCTGCTGTATGGAATTTTGTACCAGACGCGGCCCGGTCGTCGCGATATTTCTGCTGTCCCTTGATAAATAATTCAAAAACGACAAGTCTTTTCAGCATTTTTAATTTAATAAAACTTGTCCGTAACACATGTAGAGAGACACTGCATTCATAATTTATCTGTCGAGGTTGATACTGGAAAATAATTTTACACTTTACAGGAACTTGCAGGTAGGTAATATAATATTCAACTAACTTACTTTAACAGATGATTTACACTGGCCGTATATTAAATTTCAGGAGTGGTTTTACCAGTTAGTGAGGATGTTGTTTGTATTTAAATTCATTAATTAATTCATCGATATTGAACTATAAAAAATATTCCTCATAAATTTACACTCTACGGGCTAACGAAACTAATTAGACGCCTATTTTGTGATGTATGTATGTGAGCCAAACCAAGAAATTGATAAAGAAGATGGATGGCTACGCGAATTTTAATGAAATCTCATTAAAAACTTAATCTAAAATGAACACATGTCCGTTCTTCATGATTGATGCGTCTTGGACTGTAACAAACAAATTGCACCCTTAGATGAAGCTAGCCCACGACTCAGCTAATTTTAAAATCTTAAACACTAATGAATCATCACGATTATTATTATTACATAAAATGAAAGACAATAATGACGCCCTTTGTTGGCATTACCTACTCAAATTTTACGTTCACAAATGATTTTGAAACGCTCAGAACGTTATACAGTATGTCTCTCTTGGAACCATATGAAAAACTTTTTTATTATCAATTTTTCGAAAAAAACTTATTCTTTATAAAAAGTTGTGCATGTTTTAAAATATAAAATACAATTATCAGATATCAATTTTTTTCAGTTGTTTAATAAGATGTCAAAAGAAATGAATTTTACTCAAGAGTAAAGTACCTTTAAAATTCACAATATCGAAAAATATTATTATAAAAAATTGACCAGAACTAAAAACTACGTTTAAATATGCAATTACAGCCATTTTTATTAAAAAAAGTTTTTTATATTTGAATTGTATTTCTAGGTGCAAAAAAATGCAAATTTCACTATATGCATTTATAACGTGTTCAGTTCAACATTTTGCGATATTGTGAAATTTAAAGGTACTTTACTCTTAAGTAAAGTTCATATTTTTTGACAAAGCTCATATACTACTGAAACAAAAATGATATTTGATGATCGTATTATATTTCATATTTTAAAACATGCAGAACTTTTTATAAAGAATAAGTTTTTTTCGTAAAATTAATACTAAAAAAGTTTCTCACATGTGTCCAACTTCCTGAGACATACTGTATATGTGAGCAGATAATCACACGGTTCTAAAATGGCCAAATCGTAACAAATCCATATATACAACGTTTCATATAAATTTGCCAGTTTGTCGTAAAATAGTTCGTAATAAATTACAGTTATTTCTATACGTCATAGAAAGACACCATCAAACATTTGAATAAAGAAAAAAAAGCGTTTCCTATAAAAGCATAACTTGGAACTTTTTGGAACAACTAGAGCTTGTTGTAAAAACATAACTAGGAACAACTGAATCTTTGGATTAAGACTTTGTCATTCCTATTATTCTCAAGAGTACTGCTACTGTGAAATAAGACCATTTGGCAGTTTATTCGGTAAATGCGATGAATTTGTTATGGAAGCATAGCTTAAAATTTCCAGAAACAATTGAACTTTTTTAATAAAACTATACCAAAATTAATTACTTTTATTTGGTCTATTTTGTACATAACGACTGTCTCGTTACTGTGGTAAATCATATAGGTAGAAGTCAAAGTCTAAGTAGACGCCATTTCCACCACAATAGACCAAATGAAAATAAAATTGGAATATTTCATAGGTAATTCTGTGGCACAACAGCTGAGGAGTATTAGCGCTTTACTGTGCATTTTGGAGTTCATTTGATAAAGAGAACTATCATAGATATAACTTGTAATTTTCTAAAAAGTGTTTTACCAATTTAATCATAGACAATACGACAATTATTAAGCAATCCTCGTTTGTTAAATAATTCAAGAATACTGCTACCTACTAGAAGGATTAGCCACTATACAAACATAACTTTAAACTTTTTCTAAAAAATAAGACTATTTCATTGTCAATTCGGCAGTTGGACACAAATGTTATCATAGTGAAATGACACCATTTTATAGGCTATCTTTTGTAAGGGATTACTCTGCTTAAGATCCATAACTTAGAAACATTCTCACAGAACAGTGAAGATGCTGTCGCTATTGCTAGCTGGAACATTTGCGGAGATTCCAACGAGTCATTTCAGAGTACCTTCGAAGTTTTTTTTAATCCGGTGGATGAGGTCAACAATTTTCCTTTTCCAAATGTGAAAACTTTTTGTTGGAAAATCAGTTTGCCACTTTGGAATGAGGACTCACTCTACAACTCTCTTGTAAACGAAAATAATACACCAAACTTATCCTTTTCGGTTAGTTGCGTTAGAAAATTCAATCATGATTCCAAAAAATAAGAAAATTTTTAGTTTTGCCTAAATTAAGTTTCTAAAATTAAGATTAAGTAGATCTATTTTTTTTTTTTTCAGTTGAGAGGAATGGAAATTGGTAATGCTACTTTCACAATCCGTCCGAATTGTTAGAGAAATACTGTTTTGTTTGTCTATAAACCGTAGACAAAAGCCAAAAACAGTTTCTTGGTTACTCTTAATAAGCTTTTTGTTACGCTGAAGTTCCTTCTGTGGAAACTAGCTATTTAGGATTTGGTATAGCGTTAATCTGATGCTACAACACAAAATTGGTCTAAACGTCGGCTACTTAGTTTTAAACGGTTCACTTCATTCGAGGAACAACAAACTGATCTATTGAGATATTAGTAGTAGTGCCACGTAGTGTTTAAAATTTAAACATCTACATGTTGATCTAAAGGCAAAGTGTGAATTATCTCTTTTTCGTAAAAAAAGAAATCTTCGAATTGTAGAAGTTCGTGTTAGGGAAGTTTCACTGTAAATATAAATCGTCATAAACAATTCTTAGTTTTGTGTAAAATTTGTGAGTGTAATTTGGGATTACGTATGTTTGAACAAACTCAAAGAAATTTATTAAATTTTTAGCCCAGTTTTCAATTATATATTTATCCTTTTTCAAATGTTTCGAATTCCAAGCACAAGTGTATAACAAAAGACAAAAATAGTGGTCCATCCCTGTAGAAGTATTATTACTTATATTTTTCAACGCTGAAAAAATATCGATGTGAGTAAATAAGAATGTTCGTATATAATAATGCATTATGAGTGGGCCTAAAACTGTCTTATGTATAATTAGTTAAGGTGAGAAAAATAAATTCTAAACCAGAACATTATCGAATTTTTCAGATAACTAATAAAAAGTTTCGAAATAATTAGGTTTTGAAATAATTGGTGCCAATGTGTGATAAAATCTGAGTAAATGTGGTTTTGTTGTCTGTATCTAATTATTTCGAGTGTCTGCGTAATTGCATTTGCGTTAAGGTCAATGGAAACCTAAAGTTTAGTGAAGGTTCATTATCATAAAATTGTGCGTGTTAGTGGCGCCGATAATTAATATTGATCGTTGTAATAAAATAGTCAAATTGGTTCGTTAGAGAAGGCATACGGAGTGAAGGAAATAAAGGAGGGAACAACCTCTGCGATGAGCAGCAATCAGAGTTGTATCGGGTCCCCGGAGCTCAGTTTATTGTCTTCTGTAGCACAGCACAACGCCGCTCATAAAATTTTA
Organism: Tribolium confusum; assembly: GCA_029207805.1. NCBI lineage: Eukaryota > Metazoa > Arthropoda > Insecta > Coleoptera > Tenebrionidae > Tribolium > Tribolium confusum. The sequence goes on along the minus strand of JALGAY010000002.1, from coordinate 28,885,524 downwards.
TGGCAGCGTCTGTGACCAAAATGACTGCCGATGCAAAAAGTCCGACAAGAACTGTTTAATGTTTATAGTTGATGTTTTGATTTTTTCTGACAGGATCTTGCTTAATTGATGTGTCAGTTCCTGGGAATGCCGACAATTGGAATTGTTCTTTATCGTCAGTCCCTCTGAAAGGACAATCTCACTAACTCTTGTGTCGAAACCGCAAAAAACCGACCGGAGTTTGAGGCCGGTCTTTCGATTCAAACCGTTTCAATTAATTTTCGATAAAAGTCGATGAAATTATCCTTTAATCGCCCCCGGCAGAAATACAATTTTAATTTATGTTATTTGTTTCAGGTGAGTGTTAAACCTAAACCGCCAAGTTTCTAAACAAAGGTGGTAAGTAAGCGGATTTGATTCAATTCTAACAATTTATGGATTTAGCATCTGGAACATGATGAAATATGGAGTGTTTTGTGTTTTGGCTTCCTGCTGAGTGTCTGATTGTCATAAACTATGTTAGTTGTTCTAAATCCTGACGTAAACCATACGATACCAATAAAATACGTCAAGAAGTGTTAGTTTAGAGCCCATTTTTCGAGGAAGTTTAGTTCTACGACAATTGAGATGTTTCGTGTCTAGGGTTTAATGGTCACTTAAAAATTGCCTCCTACTACACTTGAATAGAAGCACTTCCGTTACTTTTCTTAAAACACGAGCGAACATTATACAAACACGGTTCAGAATTTATGCCCAATTCAGATACTCCCACTCGCAAGGATGGGCACCTGTCAGATTTAGAACCAATTAGATTTTTTATTCGCGGCCCACATGAATTTATATTGGCGCCTCCGCTGTAGACATTTATTACAAACGTGAAGACAAATTAATAATTAAACGATCATGTGAAGATGAATTCAAATTTATAATTTACAGCAGGGATATCCCCACATTTATTTGGGGAATTTTTAACAACAAAAAAGGTCCAAGTAGTTTTACCTACAAAGTACCTGTCAACTACTGTCATTTTTTTACCAAAATTTGGGTAAAAACTGTACCATTATTTCAGCTGAAAAGATAATACGTATTTTCCTAAGATAATACTATTTTTATGAAACTGTTGCCCTGAATAATCTTGTAATTTGGACCTAAAGGCGTTATTTCATATTGAATTTGCACCGGTTAAAGCTTTGTATCTATAGCAACAATTCGAAATTAAATGGTGTGATTGGTGGTTGTCATAATAACATTGAAAAAGAATAATCATTATGATTAATGAATAAAACATAAAAACATCCTGAATATGAAAATAAAAAAACTTTCAATCATAAATCTTTGATGTAAGAAAACCGTTAATTTGATTGTACATTTACGACAATTTTTACATATAATTATTTCTATGTTTAATCTATAGTTGACTATAAAAATTACATAAAAATTTATTTTACATTTTTATAGGTATAGTTCAATATATATTTTAATTTAGATTTAGTAGACTTTTTCTTTAAACTGTTAATTGGCTAGTTTCCTAGACAATTTTAGTTGTCCGTTACAATCGTAAACGAATTAAATATAGCTATATAATTTACAAAAACAATAAATGTCTGCAACGTTTGAAATAAAACAGTAGAACAACAATTAAAATGTCTAGAAATTACTTAAAATATATAAATTATTGTGCATCGTCCTGAATTTAATTTTCAAATGTCTAGTACTTTTTAAAATCTTAGGCACTATACTTGTCTATGGTTGTAAAAATAATTTGGATTTGGACGCGCTTAAAATTGTCAAGTTTTTGATAGGGATTTTACAGACCGTTTGCAATATTAATTCAATACAGTTTCTCATTCTGCTTCACAATCGTTTTTAGACCGGTCAGAGTCAATTAAATGGCCTTTATAGCAGATCTGTACTTTACTAAACATACCTAGATAATGTTTTATTTTAACACATTCAAACGTGATATATTCTAGATACATAAATTTAGCTGTAGATCTAGGAGATAAATAAAAATACTCCCCTTCCTATTTTCTAAAAGGGGTTGGTTGTTTTTGTTAATTGACACGTAAATATGTCGTTCATAAAGTCAACAACCATATGTTCCCATTTTATACAGACATTAACTCAGACGATTCAGATATCAAACCCTTTTTTGTAGTTTGTTTTATAAACAAATTTGATAAATGTACATTCCTATTACAGTTCATTTCCATACGACCATTCAATGCAACTTCCTGTGTTTCATATTTGTGTAGTTCACGTTTGAGGAAGTGCAAATAAGCTTTTCCAGCGTCTTGTCGTTTCCTAAAGTGGAAGTGCGGTGTTGCTGAATAATTCGGAATTGTTGCTAGAACAATAAGCTCGACCTCGGCCTTGCAGCAACACTTGCACTGATCGCAATCAAAACGCTCTTTAGTACACGTTTACCGCCTAAGGTTTGTAGGTTAATTAGAGTTATTGTTGACGTGCCATCGGCCACGTCATTTAAAACTTGTAATTATGAGCTTGAAGACTTCAACTTTTCATACAGTGCGTCTGAAAAGATGAAGCCAGACTATTAACCCAGTAAAATTAGACAAAAACTGTGCAAACCTTTGAAAAACTTTAGCCAAGTTGAATTTTTGTGGATATGTTCTAAACATATTCTCAAAAATACCTTTAATTTGGATCGTGGATTTCGGTTTTTAAGAAGGTGAATTTAAGTTTTTTGCAGATATCTGGAAAATTATAAATTTATTATTATTGAAAAAATGGTAGTTAAAAATGAAACAATTAATTTACGAAATAAAGTTTAGAGGCCCTTTTTATAAACTTTCTTATAAACTGCTATTTTTTCAATATTAATAATTGGCAACTTTTCAAGATAAGTTTAGGACATCTAAATAAAGATATCCAAAAAATGTAACTTGGTCGGAATTATTTGACTGGGTTGTACCCATATTAATTTCAAAAATCGAATTTGTAAAATTGTATCGAAATCTTTACTTTGTAAATGACTCAACTATTAAAAGATATTTACGATGCCGTTCAAATCTAAAGATCTCATCGGCTCTAATCATCTGGTGCACATAATTCTGTTTTAACGAAGTGCCGAGTTTTTGGCATTCTTCCTCGTAGGGATTAAGATCTCCTCTTGAAATTCTAATTTTTTAATAGTAGAACTTTTATTGGCGTTGGACTAGCTTTAATTAATAATTAAACGGTACAGGTCTTGGTTTTTATAGGTCATAAATTGGCGGATTTGGAATCCAGCTATCAACATGTAACAAATTTTCTGCAACTTTGACACCTTTGTTCGTTTGTGAACGCCGATTCGTGTACGTGTGAATTTTTTTTATTGCGACAAGTACACGTTTCAAGGATGGCCGTATTTTATGACTCTGACGTATAAAACAATCAGCGATAATTCATATTCGGTGTTAATGTAAAGTCTTATTGGGCCCGAATGTAAATGACGCTCTTTCTAACTGATTTAATGACTGTCCTTTGACATGCCACAAGTTTATAGTCGCGAAGTTATGGTCTGCCTATCAAAACTAATTAATAACTCATCAGTGCCATATAATGGATTGGGTTTATGTTAATGCACAAGAACGCAATTGCGACGAAGTGATAATTGTCATCGGTGATCAAGAAAATTTATTCGCTTGCACTAGGACTCTAATGGCAGACTATCATCCATCATTACCGCATTATTAGTAATAATGAAGCTCAACATTATACAGGTTTTTCTATACAAAATGATGCACACAGACGAGGAATTTTAATGTAAGATAATGGTTATTATTGTTGACGGAATTATTTTATGCACTGATAATGTATGATCTTATTAGGTCACATCAGAAGTCTTTCCGGCTAAACAAAGGAGCACAAGCAGAAACATAAGCACCAATACAATAATTATAGCTCCATTAAGAGTTGAGATTTGCTCACTAGAATTATTCTCAAGTTTCTAGTCTTTATTATTAATTTATGCATTAATTATTTTTTCAAGTTTCTAAAATTCAACTAAAAGTTTTAATTTCAGTCATTTTTGGACCTTTTAGCCAATCAAAACATTATTATAGTGGATATTTATTATAGTTAATTATTACCGGGAGAATTATTTGAAATATTATACATTTTGAGATATAAGATGTAGAAATTTTTTGCCCAAAAACAGTATTGTCATAAATCGTGTATCTCAAAAACAATGTTTTTTGAAAAAAATATTCTGCAGCGTGTATGTATCTCGAAAACTATAAACATTTATTGAGACAGTTTTGATTTTTTAGCATTTTTTTAACAAAGGCTATCACTTGTTAAAACTTTAAAAATTACATCAATAACACTCTGTATATGTATTTAAATGGTACATGCATAATTCATTTTATTTTCATCTTAACTTTTTCCTATATGCTTTAACTCGATCTTTTAAGAGTATTTTTCATCGTACAGGTTTTTATTTTAAACGGTTATAAAAATTCATTGTATCTGTTTCTTCTTTTGACGACGATGTATCACTGACGTTGCTCATCTTTTTTTCTTCATTCTATATTACGAGAATTCTTGTTACGCTCCACTTTTTTCTTTAAATTTTTTTTAATGATCTGACATATCCGTTATTACATTTGTTGTCGTTATATTTTTTTATATTTCTTGTCTTCAGCAATTTTTGTTTCCTTTTTCTTCTAAAAACATTTTATAACTTTCCATCGTGTCTATAAAACAACAGGTGCTGAAAGCAAAATAATTTAAATGATTCATTCTAATATCTTAACGTACGAACAAGTACCATTATCGATAATAAATTACTCTTCAATTTGCTTGTAAGAAATTAGTGGTTAGATAAACCCTAACCAGAGATGAATTTTACTCTCAAACAAAGAAAATTATTATAGAGCGTTCATTTTTAACCAGAAGAGTTTAATATTTTTAATAAAGACTTTAAAGTCGAATTACTACAAAAAGTGTTCACCTTTACTTCTAGGTGATTCCCATTGTTGTATAGATATAAAATAAACTAAATACTTACCTACATAGTTAGTAAATATATAAAATTATCTAAAAAACTTCTGAAAGTTTCACCTGAATGTGTCAGTGGCCAAAATTAGACGAAATTTGCTTTACCAACTGATAAAAGCTATATAATATAACGGATTGCTTCATAAGTAAGTTGTTCGTTTTTTAGGTATATTATAACAATCGGACTTAAAAATTGAGTTTTTCAATTTTAAATTAATTTGAATTGTCAAAAGTGCGAAAAGAAGAATTTTTTGCCTGACCAACCACTTAAAATCAAATTTATTTAATAAAATTTTGTTACCACCAATTTAATTCAACAGTTTGTTAATTTTTGAACAAATAATAACTTTCTTTATTTCTACATATTTGATTGAGTGTTTATAGAACGTTAAACTTTCATAATACCAGTAGGTCTAATAAAGTCAAAAACGTAACTCTGAATTTTTAATTGTGGTACAACGCAAATTCACTCTAAAGTTCCTTCTTCTATCTCTTATACACTCTGAGCAAATTGTAAAACATTGCAAAAAAAGATTTTTAAACATTTGCGGGGTCTTTGAGAGGGACACCGATCGTTTTTTGATTGTCAATTTTTTTACTATAACATATAATTGACAAACAAATTCGTACAAATTCTGTACTTCATCAGACTAAAAATTAGTAGGTTAACCTTAATGTTAACACTAGTTCTATTACCTATTCTATTACTAGTTATGTTACCTTCAAAATCTTTGAAGTTGAATTTAATGTTAACTGTTAGTGATGATAAGGAGACATTTTTTGATGTCGACTATTTTGTGTTCGAATTATTGCAATTACCATTTCATTATTTTTGTTCGTTTTCTTGGCCCTGGCCCTGTGATGAATTCATTTAACACCAATCTTTGCGTCAAATTGAATTTAGCACTGTTTTGGTACGCAACGAACAAAGAGTTCCAAGAATGTCATTATTGCATTAAGATTGGTACCCAAATTTCTAATACAGAATTTCTATTTTGACCAATACTGGTGTTATTTTTTGTGTTGGTTGGTCTAAATCTGGCGTTAATTTCATCCGGCCGGGTGTGTTAGCACTGAGTGGGTGCAATTGGTAATCCAGGAAGAGGCCGTAACTCGAAGAATAAACATTGAAACATGAAAGAGCGTATTCATGAACGTTTTATAATCAACAGTAGCCGAATGACTAAAAGGTAATCTCGAAAAAGAAGTCTCTCGGTACGTTAACAGATGGCCCTGTCATCTCAACAGAAAGCATGCATGCGTTGGTAAGATTATCACGCTAGATTTAAGGAGCCGTCTGCCGGTTTGAAAAATGACAGTAACTTATTATTAATTACATAAGGACATTCCAGAGTCAGGCACATGTTTTTTAGTACCTGTAAAAGAGTCTTCTACACGCACAAGAGCGTCCGCTTAATGAATTCATTAACGGATTCTTTCACAGACAATTTACTGAAATTTCGTCATGTGGGATCGAGTTTCAGAAGATGAAGACTTTCTTCTGGAAGCAGTTATTGAAAACGTTCGAGAATAGCTAAGCAAAGTGCAAGCCGGACACGAGAGAAAACACGACCGAGCTGGTGCAACACAATACAGACGGCAACACAACATAAACAAACCTGAAGCCGTAAAGAATTAAAATTCGCACATGCGGCACGATCCTCATATTTTAAAGTTAACCATGTTGTAACATTTACATTTTCAGTTCCATGCCTCAGCGGCCTTACACTTACCGTTTATGACTTTATTCCTTTTTTTTTTCGGTTATTTCAAGTGCCTAAATATTTTGTCTTCGGCTTGCAGTTTTAGCTAAATCGCCACAGTTTTTGTGACCGACCCTTCACAGTCCTAAAATGTCGACCGGTTGTAAAAGCTTTCGTAGTCATTCCACGTTTAGATGTCAGTAATTCACAAGACTGTAAAAGGTCCGCTTTTTTCAAACCCCATGAATTTTCAAAGTGGTTGCTTACTTTCTCTACCCTATTATCATCGGTCTCTTAGAGAGTTCTGCAAAAACAAATCCGAGGAAATCCATGATTCCTATTGTTCTCATTGTAACCGACAGGATATTGCCTCTACACTCAATAACAACAATTTTGACAAGTCGAAATTGTTAAAACGTGAAGTGAAAGTTTTTTACTCCTTCAATCAAGACCAGATCGAACCAAATGGTGAAGAAGAGATTTATCGATGATTTCATTCAAACTGACACGTCAATTAGTTCATATGTTATCAGTTCATTCAAGTGGTTTTATAACTGATCAGGAAAAAAAAATTGTAATTAATTTTAATTGATAACCGATCATTTTTAAAAAATACAGGATGAAAAAACTATTGTTTTGTTATAAATTTTGTTCTTCGAAATATCGAAAAATCCTAAAATGGACGTAACTCTATGTGTGTTTTTCTTCAACAGACAAATATTTTGGCGTTATTTAAATTTAAAAAAATAATTTACACTAAAACTGAAATCGATTTATAATTGTTTGATTCCCTGATTTTTATCTGGGAAACGTATCAGTAATGATGTTTACGACTAGAACTGGAATGAAAGTTATCAGTGGCAGTTTTCTCTGAAAGTGAGAAATTAATGTGGTAAGTGACCTTTTTGTTGACGTGTTTGTATAAACTACTTAAAAATGGTTTTAAAATAACGATATTTGTATCAATCTGCTATCAATTTCAAAGACAATTAGTTTTTTTAGTTTTTCATTAACGATTGCTTCAGTCCTAGGCAGATAACGCTGGAATGGTTTTTATGTGGTAATTTTAGTTTTGTGAGTGTTTTGGCAAGCCGATGACCGTTGGGTAAAAAGTAGCAATTATGTATGGTGTTTTTGACATGAAAACCAATCAATCAAGCGGAGGCACGAACAAAAATTAACGCAAGTCTTCGATTCAAACGTGCTTGCCAAGATTGGCGAAACCAGACAATTTGTACTCAGGCAGCATACATCCAATTACTGGTCCAGACTTAGCTTGTAGGTATCCGCCAGCAAGCTTTTTATTCGAATTGATATTCGGAGGTAACAGCCGGAGAATGTCGTAACAATGGGTCTATTATCTACATGATGGTATTTGGCTTTAATTACGTCTCTGCGCCGGCGAAAATAGGCCTTGTTAACGTCTGTCCGGATGCATCTCAATACAGTCGATCAGTGGTCTATCGCCATCTAGTTCTTGGACGCGGAACGCCACCTTTTGGTATCTCTCCGATCGGGATCCTCCACAATAGAGGCGAGTAAGCAACCCCGCGGTATCACGATGGCCATGAGTTATAGAGGATGGATTTCACGGCCATAAATCGTGCACATCCCCGACTCAGATACCATCTGACCTCCAGATACAAACAGAACACGCCCACGAGATTCTAGACAACTAAATCAGTTACCTTTAGATATAACTTGTGATCGGTGCGCATCAAATGAGATGCACGGACACGAACAGCCTCCTAGAGCACCTCAAAGGTCCATTTACATGTCCTGGCCATAATTCACTCTCCATGGAGTTACGAAATTTCGAGGGTGTCTGCTGGAAATTAGAAATTCGGCAGGGGGTGAAGGTTTTACATAAAATGCATGTCATAAGAATAAGATATCACCAAGCTGTTTAAAATTCATGCTTTCGACCGTAATCTGAGATCAAGCGAACTGCACACAAACGAGTACCTTCCACACGTGTCATAAAACAGAGTGCCTGCTCTAGTCTTCTTTGAGCCGAAGGCACATCTTGAATTATTTATTAAGTGATTAATTCGTTACCAGCGATTCTTGTTTTACCCGAAATTGCGGTGAAAACGGGTACCTACATTTTGCGATTTGTATTCTCGACGGGATCTTAGTTGGGAAAATGCTCACGTAGGTGTCAAATTATTGATATATTAATATTAATGGCTAAACCAATTCTTATTGCTTGCGTGAAGCTTTTCTCAATGGTGGGTACATAATAGGTTTTTCTTGGATGGTTTTTGTGGGTTCGTTGTCTGCGACCTCGATTCTATTATTTGAGAGGAAATCTGAGCGTGTCTTGTTTTTATCAAAAGCAGTGTAATCAACGTAGTAATTGGCTTCGTCTTAAGTTAATGTTCAAACAGAAGCCGTCACGCTTTTGATGAGCCGGATAAGAATTTATGATGCCTTTAATTGTCGGAATAAATATAACTTCATCTGAACTAAGACGGGCTTTAATGTTTTTGTTTGGTTTCGAACAAAGGATAACAATGGCCTTTAAACGAGGTGGTTTTTCTACGTCCTCTCTGGATGTATTATTCATAAATAATGGAAGAGACTCGGCTCCTTAGAATTTATGCTTGGCACAGCATTACTATATGCTCGATTGTTCAAATTTCAACTCTAATAAAATTTGTAAGCATTGACGCAAACAGATGATATTGTCGATGGCAAAAAACGTTACAAAGAACTTACAGCAAGTGATGCACAACTAATAACAAAATGGTGTAATTGAAAGATGAATTGGAGAGATAAAAGTTGTTGTGCAAGAAATGAGACAAAACCTAGCTCATCTGAATTCAACGACGTGTTTCACTTCTAGATACATGTTGTAAACATGATGGCAATAAATCGCGTATAAATTTCCATTATCAAGTTCGAGCTTTGATTTTTTCCCATAGTTTGATAATCAGCAATTGCCATGCAAGTTAATTCTTTTCTCGAGCTGATGAATAGTCCTAACATAAGATCTATACAAGGCAATAACTCGTCTACAATGTACTTTGTGAAAAAGCGTGCATGTAAGTAAGGCCCGCTGTGAATCGAACTAACAAAATCATGCAGCTATATCTATTAGAGAGTGATCAAAGCGCCCGCTCTGGAAACTAGTTTACAACGGCCATGATATAACCGGTCGGATGCGACCAGACACAATAAGCTTCTTCCAAAAGGAATCTACTTTTTCTCAGTTTTTCTCAAAGTCTAAAGGGTCTAGGTTGTATGTTATCTTAATTGAGTCGTGGTTTCGGTGGTAATTAGCTGGCGAAAAAGCGGTGATTGCTTCAAATATCGTACGCCATAAAGTGTATAATTTAGAGTCGGACGGCTTTATCCGAGCGAACATGCAAGAGCACTTACTGCTGACGTTCGTCCATCAATAAAACGGACGGTCGCTGAAGAGTAGAACATCGGTGAGGACAAGGAAGGCTTGTCTTCTGTACTAATTGAATATCGAGGAGTGCAGGCAAAAAGCGGATCGAGCGGTGGGGTACATGTGTTCTTCAGCGGCTGGCTAAAGCTTGCCTTTTTGCAACTGTTTAACAATCACAAGGTTTAGTTTTGCGATTAGTGGCTTGGGAATCTCAGTCTTTGGATTATGCCCGACTGTTCCATAATTCCGCCGTGTACGGGCATTGTGTTGTTCTGAAGTCGGTGTTAACGATTATTAGGAGCAAACATGCAAGATGTGCTCGTGTTAGCGGTAATAATCGTTTATGGGTCTGGCTGGATTATTACCCTTATAACTCGTTCTCAGTGCTTGCGGTTGTCGGTTGATACGCATCGCTCCGCCAACTTAAGATCCGATGATCAGATAATGAGTGTTTTGATTCAATGCCGTATTCATACCGACGAATAAATAACTGAATGTCTCAATTGCGCATAATGGCGCTCTTTGTTACTCTTCACGTCTCTTTCAGAAACCGAGATTTAGTCGGAGTTGCGCTCGCGACGGGCGGTACAACTCGCTCCTTCATTATTTTAATTTAACGTTTCGTTACGTGACGATGTTAAGAACAATGCTGAAAAGCAACGAGTCTATTAGACGAGAGCGGATATCTCGGGATTGTTGTTATTATTGATGGTGATGGCGGTGTGGCTCTACTCACGTGACTTCCTAGGAAAAAGGTGGGCGGCGACGTTCGTGCCAGTTCCTGTGTCCTTTCAGGAGAGAACGTGGTATCCCTAACAAAAAGACTACTAATTTATATTGCCAGCCATGACCACGAAACAAACAATCACATGATACGAATAGTGATAAGATATGCATCTTTTCGATGTGTATACTATTCTATCACTCTTTCCATACATAAAGAATTATCCTTTGCGTTGTCACCGGAAGATCTACGACTTTTTTTTAGAACTGTTACTAATATCATATTTTTCTAACACTTTTGAGCAGTTAATCATTTTGTACGCATTATAGAGTCCGTTGATTTGCAAATTTCTCTCTATGATGGTAGCTGCATTAGTTCCCATCGATCAGCTAGGTCGGACTAAAATAGTAGGTACCTAAGATAATAGAAATACAATTTTAAGGCTAGATTTTATTTAGACCAAAAAATTTACCAAATCTACTTTATTTTGTCTAACAAGCTATCAAATCGTAATTTTGCTGAAAAATTTGTTTAATTGGAAAACAATTCTGTCCTCAACCGGGAACCAATTTGACCCTTTTGTTTTAAATATAAACCACACTACTTACAGAAATTAAAGGAAACCAACACGGCTCCAAATTTAGAACTAAGTTGGTTATTAGTTATTATAAAGGAAAGAAAAAGAATGCGTTTTTAAGGAAGTCCAAGGAAATGAATGCATTTCATATTTCATTGATAATAATGTATCAGTCAAGTATGTATTTTTTAAAGAAAACATAACTTTTACAAGTGAATGTTTTGTGACAATAACTCTTATAATGGATTACCATCATAAGGTTCAGAATGAAGAGCAGAATCTTACATGCTTAATTAGAGTTTTATGTTTGAGGTCTTGAAAATGAGGAAAAATACAAATACTTTTATTTCCGAAAAATGACAACACGATATATACAGGATGTTATTGAAGTAATGTTAGATTTTAATAAGTGGTAGCCCTTATTGAAAGGATGCTAAAAAACCAAATTTATCTTATACAAATTTGTAGTTTTTGTGATAGCCGCTGTAGAATTTTTTTTTAATGGTATTTTAAGGATATATTTTGTACTGTAGCCATTTTTTTGGTATACAGTATGTGATTGAAATATATGCAAAAAATTTTTTGGTGATAGTTTTAGCTTTAATGTTACAATCAGACATATAGGGTGTTCTTAAAATTTTTTTTTACAAATTTTAACAGGTGATAACCCATGTTGAAAGGATGCTAAAAAACAATTTTTTATAAGTGTTTATAGTTTTTAAAATATACGCTGTAATTTTTTTTACTTAATACTGTTTTTCAGCAAAAACTTTTACATCGTATATCTCAAAATCTATATTCATCAAAACGGAAGTGAAACCATTTCCTACGAAACCTTATCGAAGCAGTACTTTTTCCAAATGAAAATGGACTGGCAAAAACTTACAGCAAAAAAACTATAAAAAAATCAAATTTTTATGCATAGATGGCGCTTGCATTTATCTTTGTACATTTACGATCGACAGGTGATGGTCATGTTTAAGAACAAAATTGTTATTAACAGATTTTGGACTTCCGTCACGACAAAAACAAAAAAATAGGGGGCATACATTGAATTTTGCTTTTGGAATCCCTCAAATCCACAGAGAAATTATTTATTACTATTTTAGTTTAATCATTCTGGATAGTAATCGCTAATTCCAATGAGATTCAGGTTGCAGTTTCTGAGCTTATTCGCAGTATTTTCTCTAATTAAACTTGTTGAAAGCAAAAAAAAAGTTTTTATGAAAATGTTGTTTTGGTTAGGAGGTATTGGAAAACTTGTCTTTTCTAAGTAGCTAGCTTTTTGGATCCACAATTATCAATAAACTAATAATATAGAAAATTGTATTTAATAACATTGACAAAGATTTTTATATTCGTACTGTAGGTAATACGATAAAACAAAAAGAGGTTCAAAATGCACGTACCACCAGATAATTTTCTAGTGTTATCAGTTTTCCTAATTTGAATTTACAATATCTCTGTGACCAAATTTCGTTTACAAAATTTTTTGCATTTTTATTATCTGTCTGTTCAAAACAACAACTAATATCGCTGGCCCGCAAGAAAAGTGACACAACTTGAAAAAACTAAATTTTTCAGGAGAGTCAGAATAAAAATTTTCTTTTTTTCAGTTTCCTGTAATACTATTTCATTTTGATCCAAATACGACTTCTAACTGGTTTTCGTGCAACTACATTTGTGTCATAACTTATCCTGTTGCAGGATATGACTAAACCAATCCTATTTGTGAATTAAAACGAAAATTGAAATTTTTTAAGTTGTATCACTTTTTTGCGGGTTAGCGATATCTTGTCTTTACTTGTTACAAGCTTCGCTTATTAAGCTTTCTTTTTATTAGTTATTTGTCACTTTTGATTATTTCGGAAAAACGAACACAATTACTATCACATTTATATAGGTACTTTTAAATAAACTATAATAATTTTTTGGTTTTACGTAGATAAGCTGCAACGAGTTAGAAAAATTTGATACTACAAAAGATTTTTTTAATTAGATTTCTCGCAAAATTATTGCTAAAAGGTGTTGCACTTATAAAAAGTGTTCCAAAACTGGCAATTGAACTGTTGATTCTTCTCGACCATTTGTTATAGAATCTACGAGTATTTTATTTTTGCTGTCATGGTATAAATCTGTATAAAATAATGAAGATATTACCCTTGAACATGGTCCGCAACTATTCTTTTCTTTCTAATGGAAATTACAATTACCATTTTACAAAATAATTGATGTATAGTGTTTCTACGAAATTTTTGCCCACCATAAACTTTATTCTAATTGAAGTCAAATAGGGCTTAACCACAAACATTTAAAAACGGTGGCATTGTTCACATCCAAATGGTCCGATGCCCGAGACGTAAAAATCAGGCTTTGAGGGTGATATTTTCTCAAAAGATGATGCCTTTCACCAAACACATTTACTTAAACATTCTCAAAAAAAAAAAAAATAACGAACTTATAGGATTCCTAGATTTACAAATAACGCACATATTTCCCTTAATTCGTTATTTCTTTAGAATTGTCGTAATGTTTAGGAGTTTAGGTAAATGTATATTATTTTTTGGGGAAATATTCCTCTTGAAAGTAGTTTCAGGCCTTTGGCATCGCACCATCTGTCGTTGGTAAGATCCACCTATTGTAAATGTTTGTGGCTAAATTTTAATTGACTTTACTGACAATACCTAAAGTTTATGGTGGGCAAAAATTTTGTAGATGTAATATACCTAATTGTGACTTAATTTGAAGTGTTTACACGTAAATGATTGTTGACGCATTGATATGAAATGATGGTCTTTAAATTGTATAAGAAAAATCTCTGTCGAGTAAGTATATGTTGATGGAGAAAAGTACCTTGAACCCAGGAAGCTGAGTGTTGTGGTGTAAATTTTAAGCGTGCTACCTAATTAAAATGTACCATCAAAAGTCAATGTTTTTCAAATTGTTTGTTGTAATGGTGGTCGTTAAGGTGTCGCATTATATGGTGATTCACTGATTATTTAATATCCCTTTGTGGCGTACGTGTGACATAAGTAGTTGTAATTTTGCGTCAGAAAGCGGCGTTATATTTGCGACAAGAATAGAAATAAGCTCACGTTTTCGTGAAAATTGAGTGAAAGCGATCGCGATAGTTAAGATGCAAATAACAGCTCACGTCAAAGACCATTAACAAGTCTGGGTCGCGCTAGAAGAGCTCCTAGTGTTCGAGGCATGAAGAAGTGTTAATAGTTGAAATACCCGAGGGGAATTCTTTTTGGTGGTAGATTGCTTCATTTAGCGGCGTCATCCGGCGTACTATGATGAGACTTAAACACTTCTTTAGAAGAGAGAGTAATATTTAAGAAAACAGCTCACGAAATCCCATCAAAACGAGCCGAAAGGCGTCATCAAGCGAACGCCGTGATAAACAAAACGAGCACACCGAGCGAAATGAAGTATGAGAAAACAAAATTGCCGCAATTATGGGTTTCGGGATCGTGGTCGAAGACCGCCCATGTAACCACAACCTCCGCGATACCACAAGCCTTGACTTATTCGATCTTCATATCTCAATTATATTTGTTGGCTTGATTGGAGCGGACAACTTCGGTACCACTCGGGGAATACAACATGGCCACGAGCTTTACATCCACACAAATTCAAGTTTTTAATACATTAACATAATTAGAAAACACTTCAATTTTGCCATTTTCTAGCAATCATAGAGCTGGAATTGTGCTTTCTTCATTTCATTGCGATTGTGCTTCTCAAGATATGATTAAGTAATTACAAGACTCACAACTCAATCACGATCGCGGATATGAAGATGTTTCTGGTTGGTCCAAACAAAATTTCGTCTTTAATTACACTAATTTGATTTATCCCGGTCTCTTGATTACGAAATTAATCTTAAAATTCCATCATCTCACCTGGTTGTTTAACACAGTCAATAATAAATCATCGTCATGACCACTTTTTTGACTATATTTCGGTTTTTCTTTTCAGCAATTATAGCAACTGTAAAAATCTCTTATAGCGTTCTACTTTCCGGACCTGGAAGGAATGGAATTTTTATTTAGTTGATTTTCAAGCTCAAGCATCTACTTTTTACCAAGGTGATATCTTCATTAATCTTCTAGATTTTACAACTGATTGGAAATATGCAAATAGTAACTGTCATCAACTAAATAAATTTGTTTGGTTTTTTCTTGGTAAAATTTGTTTTGGTAATGAAATATTCATTTTTTCTATGTACCTCTGATCGTAACGATAAGGTCGTAAATTTAATTCAACAGATGTATGCATGGTGTGTGCACGTAAATTAACACGTGCTTTTTTCAGCAAGTCGATTAGTCAATGACACGTCGGTTTCCTTTTTGTACACGTTAATGTCGGATTGAGGATAAGCTACTGGCATTTTTCTGGTATAAAGCAATTAATTAAGTAATTAAAAAGGAATTTTTGATCTAGACAATGGTATTATTTTCTTCTGATAATTAGAGAGGAGTTTAATTTTACTTTAAAATTAATGTAAGGCTTGTGATTATACTTTGAGATAGGGGAATATGTCGAGCCTAGAACGCATATTCTTATTGGATTTAGTTAGAACCGTTCATTATTTTTAAATATAAATTACAAAATTAATTTCCTGATAAAATCTCCTAATAATCAATATTAAAGAGCAATAAATTTGGTTACAAGTCAATTAATAATAGTGTGTGTAGAATTTTTAAATCACCTTTGATTAATGAACTTTGACTTTGGTCGCAATTAAAATCTCAATCAAGCAATAATTATATTTGGTAACATGTCTTAGTCCATATGCAGTGGTATTAATTCACAAAGGCAGATCCAGGTAAGAACCAGGGTTGTTAACCCATACTTGTTGAACATAATTTAAGGTTAATTTGCTTGCTCCTGAGGTGATTTGTCATTACAAAATTCTCCAGGCAGCTTTAACGGTGCAAGCGATAAATTTATTATTAACTTATGCATACACAGGCAACCACTGAAGCTGAAAACAAATTAACTTTTGATACAATTTTAATATAGGGTTTCCATCACCACCTGTTATACAAACAACTTAAAACTAGCAACCAACAAAAACAAACCGAACGAGATTGGAATTTCTGCGAGAACTCGACCGATGCAAATTTTGAACAAAGAACTTGGGTCCGGACTTATGTGCTGACGGAGGTCTTACGCTTCTCAACACACTGGATTCTTATTTTGCATCGGTCAGTTATTCACCTCCATATTCTAGTCTTAATATGTTATTTCCTCAAGGGGTATGCCTTTGATAAATGAAGCTGTGTGTGCGTACATACTTCAAAATTATCTCTCTTCATCAGTGTAAAGATATGGATATAAACGCGTTGAATAAGTTGTTGAAAGTGAGATTTCAGTGTTCTAAAAATGTGTGTTTATGATCTGAAATGAGGTCTATTGCAATTTGCAATAATTTTGTTTTATACTGTCTACAAATATGTCACGAAATTAGTACACATAAAATTTATTAAATTTCATATTTCTCAAGAACCGTACCTATTATAATGAAAACGTGTTTCCATAAACGAATCTGACATAAATATTTATTACAAGCGTAGAGCGAGCATTAAAATACAAATTAATGTAGATATAATAAGAAATATTACAACATATGCAATTAATTAGGCTTTTTATGGTACGCTTAAAAATGGACTGCATAACAATGAAATTATTAGATTTTTATTGTATCTATGTATAACTAAACGAAAAATTGATGACATTGGCAACATAGGTATGTGTCGAACTGTGATATGGAAAAAATTGTAACAATAAACATTTTAACAATTGTCAGCCAAATCGCATCAGACCACATCTGACCAAACCAAACCACACAAGACCCACTAAACCAACTAGACCACACCAAACCACACCTAAACAAACGGCACCCAACCATACTGGAGTCCAGTATTTTTGCTAACGACTGTACATTTTGTTGTGATGTTATTAAATTATTTGAAACAGCTTGCAATTCTGTTCTTTTGGCTGTTCATCCGCTCAAAAAACTGACATTTTTTTACTTAACTGAACCAGATAAGGTTTATTAAAATCTTTTATAACTTAATTTGCTATCTGCCTAGGCTTATAATCCAGGAATTTTGTCTTTTTAAGCTCTATTTTGAACATCTTTTTGTTATTGTCAATTTTATTGCTGCACCAAACTTAATTATACACAATACGTTCATAAACCGCTTTTGAGAAAAAATACCATATTTTTGCGATCATCCCAAATGCATGGTTTTTCGTTACTATGTCAATTTTTTTCTTTTTTTTTTCTATTACTCCTATTTTTTCGAATAATTTAAAATCTAAAGAGAAACAATAATAAAATAATTTAAATTCACTATTGATTATTCTTCTTTATTCTAATTATAAATGACGATTCATCTTATTACAGTTCTATAGAATATAAATCAATTATGGCAATTACATTAAAGAAAAATATTTCTTTACAACGTGTAGCATTAAAAAATTAATTACAACAAAGAATTTTAGCGTGCGTAATTGGCTGTTTGTAACTGTACTTAAAAAAATATTTGATTGGTTTTTTTCGGGATTGAAACACGTTTAACCAAAGACAAAAATTGTTAAAAATAATAAAGGGGCATTTAATTTGATTGGTCAAATTCATGTGTTGATGAAAGTTTGTCTGATATTCATTGTTTATCAAATTGTCATCCTAACCTATGTCAAAAGCTATAACATAACAACACTTACACAACAATGTATCAATGTAAATACAAAAAAGAACTAAGTCCCAAAACACATTAGCAACGTGTTTTTTTTTTACAATAAAAAGTTTCCTCAAAAAGAAAATTTTTCAACTTTTAAAATTGGTTTTCTTGGTTAAGCTGGATTTATATTTAGACATAACCACTATATCTATTATCTATCTTTTTCTCCCTTGGCCTGCTAATATTCCATGACATTCAGATCGCTCGGTATAATAATCGAAATAGAGAATGATAATTAATAATATGTAAAGATCTTTAGTGTGCTTTTTATACAAAAAAAATGATTTTGGCTTTTTTAGTTAAGCAGTTTATAGTATGGACAATGGAGGTCGCACATTTTACTGGCATAGCTAAAAAATCGTATACACTGGATATTGTTGGCTCGCAAGAGATTTTTCTATTTCAATAGTTTTCATCGTTATGGTTCCAAAAGAAGTTACAATAAAAAGTCAGCCACTAATTTTCTTCTACAGACATTGTCAAATTATTAAAGCTGATTGAGTTGCCAATTTCATCGATAACACTAGTCTATAACATTTTTTTTAATGAGACCTATATTTTTTTTTCTCTAGCAATCAAACAAGTTTTCTCTCAGATTATTATTTATTTTACTTTGGAATACTAGTTTAGGGTTTTCCCCTTCATCTGTTCCACGTCCAATATTCTACATACATAAAAATTATTCGTTTGTACATGAAATGTTTTACACCTTATTACCCACTTATTACAAACTATTCTTAATTATGTCTCCTAAATACGCCCCCAGATAGGGAGAAAAAAAACTATATATTTTTGTTATAAGTATAAGGCCCCCTCAGCTTAAAAAAAATGTTTAAAAAAACTCAGCACGTTCAACATTTAAGATATTTCAAGAAAAATATTACAAAAGAAACGATGAAAAAAAAATTAAAAATGTAGAGTCTAAGCTAATTTTTTATAACTACTTGCATCTGTGTCTCTCACAGCAGACCAACAGTAATCGCCTAGTATGTTCTGATCCCAAAAACCTTGATATTTTTGGCAAATACTTTCAGACCTTGATGAAATCGCTCGCTATGTTCGTCAGTTCGTCATTCGTATTTTCAAAGTTTTCCGAAAAAAAAGTATGAAAAAAATGGTAACGCCACTCATTAAATAAATATTTTTTTTAAAATAATTTTGGAAGGAGTGTACTCCAGAAAAATTGACATTTTGCGAACAACAAAACTGTTGAAAGTTAACATTTTTTTTTGGCTATAACTTTTAAACCGCGTTTTCTAGAGCAAAAACTCTTACAGCAATTTAAAGACCATGTAATTCTGCGACTAATACCTATCTTACACTTAAAATTGGTCTAGTATTATAGACGTCATTGTCAGTCAAATAATGACATCTTATATGAAAAAGTGAAAAAAATAACGTTTTTTCTAAGAATTGTGACGTGCTAGCAGAAATCAAAAAATTGTGTATTAACTACCCTTAGTAGCTTATGCAAAAAAATATATTTCATTCGATAAAAAAAATAAAGTTTAATTTTGTAGTGTAAACTAGTGTAATTACTGATCACATACAGTCGGGAGCAAAAAACCGGTCACAAAGTTGACTAGTGTGTTTTGGTGTGGCAAGATGTTGCTTTTTCTGATGGTGTGGTTCGGTATGGTCTACTGTGGTTTAGCGTGGCCTAATGTGGTCTGGCTGACAATTATGTCAAAAGTGGTGTCTGGTTATTTTTGCTCACCATTGTAATATGTATATGAGTGGAAAAATAAAGATCTATACGTATTGGCAACTATTTTTACTAATTATTGTTAATCAAACTCCAACATTGAACACTTATTTTGAAAAGACGTTTTAATCTTTGCTATTTCTAAGCTTCTGAATTAAGTCTTGCTTATATAGATGCACTTTTGTTATACTAAAATTTTAAAAGGAGGATCTACCTGTAATATCTGTGAAAAAATGTTGTTTATGAAGTCAGCTATATTTACAAGCGAGAATCAATGGCATTCATTTTTATAAATGTATATGTACGTCAGTCGTTAAACTAAATAAAATCAGAGAGTACCATTAATGTATTTATATAGCTGAGGTCAAAGATCTAAGTATCAATAAATAATCTTTCCATTTTAAACACCCTTATAAATCAACATAAGATGAAAAGCTCTATTGAATCAGCTATAAAAATTATTACTTGATTATAAATAATTATAATTAGCTACGCAATTGTATATTATACAGCAACAATTTAAAAGATTGTTAATTACTTAATTTGTGTAAGAGTGAATTTTTCCGGCGCTTTGAAGCTTATGTAAGTATACCAATCCTGACAGCAATAAATCTCTTTGAGTTTCACCACGTGTTCAATAAATAATTAATTTGACATGTTGACAAATAGTTGTTTCATTCTTATTGAAAGAAGTTTTCGAATTAAAATAATGAATTATACGTTGTTCCAACCAGCGAGATTAATATACGGATATATTTTCCACGTGAGAAATCCTGGCCCTGTGTCTTCCCAAAGGCGGCTGTATGCCTCCATCCATGATGAAGTTATTGTTGTGGTGTGCATATCGTTGCGATTATGCGGTTAATTTCGCGTTTACGTCGAAGACACGAATGCTAATAACGTACCGGCCGGTCCTAAATTGCGAGTCAGGATCATTAGTTCTGTCATCCTGCGCACGTAGCCATCTTGGCCGGAGAGCCCCCAGCAGTCCGCAATCCACGGCTCAATCATCCTCGCGGTCTTATTTCGTCGTGATTGTGTTTTATTATATTGTCGGCCCGGGAATAAGACATTCTGAGCAGAGATTGGTCTAGCGGCATGGGTGGTCGGCCTCTCCTCCCGACCTGTTCCTCACAGAACACCAACTTCAGTTTGACTTGAGCCTCCCTACATCATACTCGCCGCGATTCTATCTTTCCTTTCCGTACGGCAATCATGCAATCGAATTCGATGCCCAACCAACCATTTCTAGATGTTTTGTGCGCTTTCACACCACCAAGTGACTCCCACCACATGGTTCTGTTCCCCTAGTGCTCGTCTTTGTGATATTTTTGTTCTGTTTGGTGCTTTCTTACTTCTAGTCATGGAAAAAGTACAACTAATGTGCTAATTTTAAGTGCCTCACCTGTGCTTTGTCTTTAATCACAGGAGATTTAAACGTAAAATCAAGAAACTAACACAAAAGGAGAGATACAAAAAATCACTCTTAAATTGTTTAAGTGCAGTAAGTTGGTAATTTATTTGCTTAAAACATCCTGTCTTAACTTAGTTCACACATGCGCTTTGAAATAAAGGCTTAATTAAGGAAACATTAAACTTTTCCGCCGACTCATAAATTTCAGCTTGGTGACAACACTGTCATGAAAAAGTGTTACAGAAATTACATCCGTGTTGTTAATCAATAATGCTATCACAAAATCCTAACACTCGATTGACCAATCAAAATTTATATACACTTCCAGTTAATTAACTTAAATAATTATAACAATTTAGTTTGGAAAAAGCTATAGTTGGGTTATTAAAAGCCGATAAGAGATGGTGGAACCAGTCTTTAAAAACAAATAATCGCGACTTGGAACAAGCTTTTGTAATGTTATAATTTGATTAAAAAATGGTCGCCGGAAGGTTTCCAAGCATGCGAGATATCCCCGAAACGTTCTAATTAACTCGGCCGACGAAAACGTGTTTCCTGGGTCTAATTAAACAAAAATGCACCCACCTGTTCATGCTTTAACGCTTTTGAATAAAATTATCGCATTTTATTCCGATGTTAAAAACGGGAATTTTACCACTAAATGACCAGACCCTGGAAGTGGCAGGTAAAACCGGCCGGTGCCCATAAAAGTTTTTTTCGGGTGACAGAGGCAGCGATAAAAGCACCACCAGTCCAAAGAAATATATGCGTCAAAGTGGGGTCTCTGAGTTTATTTTATTGCAAGATTCTTGTCGCTGCACTAAATATTGATTGGAATTTATTGCATTTTGACCTCCCGGGCCTTAGTCAATTGAACGGGGGGCATCTGCTGAACTTTCAATTAATTTGTCGATGACAGCTGAGACAAATCCCAGAGACCGAGCCGCAGCGCCGCCCATGGGATATGTTAGTCTTACTACCCGCAGAGCTATGTACTTATCAAGATTAGAAGGAATAATTATAAATTTAAATAAAACTTTATAAGGCAGATCGGATATCGGGGGGCAGGTTTTAAAGCTACTATGATTAACGACTTTATTATACCCTCTTCAGAGAAAACCGGATTTTGTAACTTCATCATCATTTAAAGCTCTGGCACTTTACCTTCTTTGCTGCTTTATTTTCGGTCACGAATTTCAAAGTAAATTGTTGGGTTCGTGACACGGTGAAAAATTTTTGCTATCTATCAATGACACTCGAAATTACGTTAGATTTTTCATTGTTTTGGACAATTCCTCCACTTGAAGTAAATCGGTGATTAACAAGCTTTCATTAGGGAAGATCGACAGCCATTTGTCATGCACGCAGTTAATCTGTGCGATTATTCATAATATTATGGCTTGTGTATAATTGCAGGATGTTGAAATTGATGACTGTACAAGTCCAGCTTCATTACCCTTTCGAGTCTAATCAAAGATTCACATTTTGCGACATAATTCCTCTATAGATAACAGCTTGGCACGTACATAACGCTGTCAGAACTCACAATGGACCTAAGTAATGTCCATTTAAGTGATATCTTAAATAAGTGGCAAGATATACAGCTCTTGCACTATGTGAAATGGACGGCCGATGTAAGATTCTATCGGACAGGGCATTTTACTAAGGCTGCAATCTTTTATCGGCAGGTGGTACGTCTGCTCGCCCACTCCGGACCACTACTTCTATATTCCTCAAACACTTGCATTGATTTGATGAATATGTTGCGTATCTCGGGGTTCTCTTCCTCTTTTCATAGCTTCAGAGTTCAAAGATCAATCTCGTGAGTGAAGATGCAACACTCGTTGAATTAATTTTGGGTTATCAAAAACAGTATACACTTTACTCAAACGCTTCGAAGGCTACACTGTTATTATGTATTTTTGGATACCTATACAAACACTGATTAGCAAAATTCTCTTTGGAATTCCGCATCCATAATTTTACACGATTGCTTCTTCAACTCTGAATCCAATTAACCTTTTTCATCTCTCCTACATTAAAAAACAAAAAGGAAATTATTCAAACATTGTCTTTTATATATTCCTTATAGAAACTACGGAAATATATCGACTATAATGAAACTTTGGGTCCCTTTCGATTATTCTATTCGATTATGAAATCTAGGAGATTGTCTACCTTTCTATTTCTCATGGGTTGTTGGAGCAACTAATGCACCAATGCTTTTTTACACTTGTTTCAACAATAGTTGAAAAAAAAAACAATAGTTGTATGACAAGTTAAAAATACAGTGGAACTCCGGTAATCCGACAAACGTTTTGCAGGGCGGTGTCAGACTATCGAATTTGGCGGATTACAGAGTACTGCCATAGATATCCTAAAGACCGCAATTTTTTGAAAGAAAGTACCATGTGATACGACAAATTGCAAATGGAAAGTGATAAGATCTATCTGAACTAAACCCAAAATTAACGCAAGTTTTGAATTAAATAGAAAACACAGGTTTTAGTCTTTATATTCTTCTTTTTTATTGAATCATAAAATACATAGGATAAGGTTATTTATGGAATAACACATCGGGCAAATGGCCTCCACGGCTTTGCTGGCACATACGCACTCTTTTGTCGAAATTGTTCATAATAGGATGATTTTGGATGCCAAACTTTCATTGTTTTTAAAATATTGTTTATCAATGAAAACACGCTGTTGTATCGTATAACCTTAAACTCTCAACTGTCAAATTTTTTTTTTTTTAGGGCTGCCACTATTTTAGTGAAAAAATAGCGTCAAATTCACATTTTGCGTTAATTTTGGGTCACCTTTACAAACCATACTACACATTTATATAATATGTAGAATTATGTACAGTGATAGGCGTGTTGGATTACAAGGGGCGCCTGATTAGACAAGGGCTGGATTAACTGGGGTCCACTGTATCCAATTTTATATTTTACTAAATACCAATGTACGAGCACTTGCAAAAACAGTTTCCGACTTTGTGAAACACAAGTTTTCTGATTTTTTTACTTATTGACATTGATAGTCAATGCTGCAAGTTTATATCACAAATTTTCTACAATAATAATTAACCTCTATGAATTACGTGAATTTAACTTTGATCATAGAATAGTCATAGTGTTTTTTACCTGATTGATGGTATAAATACAGTGAATAAGTGTTATATTTCAGATTCTAGATATTGTTTTTTGTTATTTGTAATAAAAGTTTTGTGAATTTAAGATGATTTATAGTTTGTTAAATCTGTGAATTGTTTCCGAGCTCATAAGCGGTGCTAATCGTCATGGATTTACCAACCAATCGAAGTAGTTTTTGTTTTTTAGTGAAATCTAGTTTCTGTTAATTAACGTTTATTTCTTATCTTTAAATTTGGATTTTATTTTTGCTGTAACACGTCCACAAATAAATGTTTTAAAAATCATGAACCATTTGCAAAAATTAAAGAATTGTTTACTTAATTTAATCTATACTTATACATACCTTGTAACTACATAATTTCATAAAATATTTTCATTTATTTCTTCAATATGGTATTTCGACAGAAAACAAGGGCATCTCTAGGGACTTTAGTTTCGAATGTATGCAAAGGTTGTGTGAAGGTAATTTGACTAATTTACAGTTTAAATAATTGTAAGGTGCTATGACATTTAAAACAATATCAAGACCAGTCTGTAAAGAATTAAAAACTACACAAATTTTGTTATGATTTGCTTTTACACTAACAACTAAAATTTTAATCTTTCAAGGGAAAGATTCAAAAACAGGTTTTTTTTTGGCGACCAACAGGCAACACGGGTATTGTTCATGAAAAAAATTCTCACAATGAACTACTTACTATAAATTACTCTACTTTCAGAAAATTCAAATTCTAAATTCAAATAACAAAAAACAATATTTAGAACTTGAAATCTAACACTTATTCAGTGCCTTTCAAATAATTTTTATTGGAAAAGTATTTTAAACTTCAGCACAATTTATTCTTAGAGCAGACTGTATATTGTTTTACCACTAATCGGTCAACCAGCTGATGAAAATAAAACAAATTATTTTATGATTTAAAATTAATAAAATTAATAATTTAAAACAAATAATAGATAGGTACATAAGCATATTATTTTTACAACAGTATTGTTGAGTTTGTTTTGTATTTTGAAAATCAAAAATTTTAAATTGTCAAACCGCAAAGTGATCGTGGCGGCAATATTTTGTTGATGTTTTTTATGTTTTAAGGCGCGAAATCTAAAAATGTACCGGTGCTCTTCAAACAATATAAAAGATTTCTATGACAGAGACGTAAAATGGATCTCTTAATGTTAAATTGTAAACAAGGTTTTAAAAGGTAACATTTTTGATAAACGTTTTTTGTCTTAAAATTGTAAATTTAAACGTGTTGTATCTAATACGGCACATTTCGATTCGATTTCTTGGTACAAACATTGTAAAAAGTGAAGTTGATGTATTGCATTACAAAATAGCGATTTGTATTGTAGTACATATATCCAAAGAAACATTCTTGTAGTTGCTCCGATCTAGGTGGGCTGAATGGACAATAAAAGTCTACAATACTGTTGCCAGTACAGTTTATCATGCAATAATTTTTTACTTTTCTTTAAGTGAAAATTAAGTATCTAGAAGAATATCTTATAAGGCTTAGTAGATTGAATGTGGTTCAAAGCAAAAATTTTAGTTAGCATATTTATAAGAGATTGACAATTTAATTTACATTCAATAGAGCAATCTCTTTTGGTATGTATATTTAACAGGGACAATAAAAGGAGGAAATAATATATACTTTCTGCTATAAAAACATAACTAATTTAGATTTTATACGATTTATTTTTTTCGAGAAGAATCAAAATGAATAGTTACAGTAATTTACATTTTCCTGCACTCTCAATAAATGTTGTCTTTTGTTGGAGAACAACAAACGCGGAAGGTATGTACGTAATATTGAAGTCTTCAATAATCTGCAAAACATTAAGAAATGAGTCTTTTATTCGTCGCGAAAGCTGGTATATTGTTATTTATAACGAGATTTTATTTTCTATTCAGTGTTAATAAAAGTAGAAATGTCTTTGAACTGGTCCGCTTTGCTATTTAAAAATAAGAAAGTGCACGTGGTGTATTGTTTTGATCATGTCTGGCTGTCGGTCGTAAGTGTTCGCTTCAAGCTCGTCCTTAGAATGAATGTGAAAAACTGGAATATCTGTGGATAAGAGCAGCTTATTAACACCTACGGTCACGTGAGAGTTGAAACAATCTAACACAAGGGTGGGTCAGTGTGAGTTAATTGGCATACTCAAGTAGGTAGTATCTGATGGTATTGCAGCGAGTTGGCAATGTTTTGCACCAGAATCGTTGGCAGTTGGTGCTCTGTCGCACTGGTCGAACACGTTGCATCCTACCTCGGCTGCTTGTTAATGTTTTAAATAATCTTCGAGCCTCTTTTGTTGCTCTTTATCGGCTTTTAAGTTGCAGGAATGGCCGACATTGATTTTTTCGCATAGCTTGCTCTACAGTCGCAGTTATGCGTAATTAATAAAAAGCGGTAACAAGTTACGCGTTCTTGCCTTTGGTGGAGGGTCAGAGGTCGGCTGATGATAACAATTCACACTTGTTAGTGGACATTTTGTCGTTTATGGTTTACCGTAGGTGTTCTGATTTCGTAGGCGCTCTCCTTGCGACTATATTTACGCTCATTTCGCGCATGTAAAAGGTTTATGTTCTCGTTAAGTAAACTCACATTTAGCGAGAAGCACTGGTATCGTCTCGCAACCACCTCGCCTGGTCTACAGAGATAAATTTAAATTAATTGACACGTATAGTCTGGCGAAATAATAAGCGAATCGGTTTTAAAGACATTATAAACTTCCTGAAGGGAAATACACCGATGAACACATTTCTTGACGCTCATCTTATACGGACACGCTCTTCTCGGAAATCATTAGGAATGACAGTACTAAATACTTCTTTCACAAAGAACCGAACCTCTTAACCCGTCTACCTGCTTGTCAGACGACGGAATTAAGGTATTGTCGAAACTCGGTAAAAAGTCATCCCCTTAACTGCACCATTTGGCCGGAGATGCTATCTTCACCACAAGAAAATTCCTAGTTAGACAACTAAACCACCTTCCTCCAATCTAATTCACCAAAATTATTTCAAATCTTCTATTTAAAAAAATTAGTATATCAAGTTTTTTTTTTTAAATTGGTAATTGGCGGTGATAATTTATTGATCGCACTGCAAATTTTACTAATTATTATAAATTGCGTAACACCAGTCCAGTTCAGACACTGTTATATCAAAAGTTAATGAGCAGCAACAACCCACGAAAGGAAACAGAATATACAATTTTGGGGTATGCATATTTTGCGCACTAAAAGTCTACTTTTCCACCTAATCCTATGCATGTTTAGCTAGGGATTAGCGAAGAGTCGGATAACTCTGCGGGTGGCTATTATGAGTTGATACGATATGACCCATTTTAAAACAACAATGTTCTAATTGACAATGTGTACTAGTAATAGTCAAAATAAATAAAAATAATTTCAAATGCCGTAAATTTTGATTAAATTTTCAACATAGAATGGTAGTAGCAGATTTTGAAAAATGCTGCTGTAACAGTTTGGTCAGAAGTGAAATTAATAGTAAGTATGTAGATTTTACTAAGGGCATGCGTGGTATCGAAAAATACAAAATTTGAGATTGTCAGTGAAATATAATAATTGTAAAAGCTCAGTTAGAGCATGGATTAGGTATTTGTTTGGATTACATTTTTAACACCAACAGGTTTGATAAAACAAACTCAAATATCACTAGAATACTTTAAAGTACAGATCAGTGTATGAGAAATATACTTTATTTAAAATTCAAGTTAGATAGTTGAACTAGGTAAAGTATTAATTACCCACCCGATACGGTGCCTACCTGTCTCAGAATTTTGAGAGTTGGGGATTATAGTGGTCAGTTGGTGCGCAAAACATGTCTGTCCCAGTTTTGATATCCAATTTTCGTGATTTAGTATCCAATGATAACATTGACAGATGACAGACACATTGGACGTTTCTGTTTTATTATTTGGTTTTGGGTAACAGAGTTACAAAATAATGTATAAAAGAAACAATTTTTAACATTAGACAAAATTTTTCTTGGAAATTTTTTATCGTTGTCCTAAAATGAACACACTCGGCTAACACCTCATGTGTTCAACTTTTCGCTCAATAGCACGATATCATCCGCCATCACAACAACGATTTAAAAATGGCTAGCTTATATGAATGTTCACTAATGGTCTAATTTCAAGCTGAGATAATACAGTAGTATCTTCGTTTCCATGGAAACTTAATTAATTTTAATTTAATTTAATTGATTGATTGCTGTTGCGGAAAGGTATTAACGTAAAATTTGCAATATACCAGTACTATGTCAACTTGAAATTAACTTATAAGAGTATAATTTTTGATTAATTTTGCTAATTTGATATCGTAAAATCAAGTTGGTTTGACAGTGCTTTGACAATAAACTTCCAGGGATGTAACAATGTAGAAGAAAAATAGATATATGTATTTTGTTAATTTCGATAAGCCATTTTTACCAAATACAACTGGTTACACGGAAGGAAAATAACATTAAAATCATACATATTTGGTTCAATTTGACGAGTAGAATAGACTCGACAAACACTAACAAACATTTAATATTTATAGTGAACTAGGAATTTCACTTAATAATAATGATTGTCCTTACAGACCGCGACATTATTGTCTGTTTACGAAAGAATGAAAATCTGACTTAAGCCGAAAATAATTCCAATAAAGCCAATATAATTAAACTAATTTTAGTAATGCCGGATAATAAGTTTACATGATTTTTCTAATTATTAAAATGTCAAATATCAGTCTCACAAGTCAAAAAAATTAAATACGAGGAGACTTTTCGTTTCGACGTACTTATAGACACACAGACAAAATTTTTCCAAAAGTTATTCTTCTTCTCGTTTTATGCTTTCACACAATTTTTGGGGAGTAACATTACCGCGTCTTATATAGCGGTTAAGGCCTACTATTTTTTTTACTCACTCTGGATTTTCGTTCAGGGTAGTAACCCACAACTTCAACATTACAATGATTAAGATTGCTGTAAACCGGAAGATTCGAGTCGGAAAGAACTGCTTGGGTCTTTTGCTGAGTGGTCATGGTGAAATTTTGTTGAAATGTTGTCATTACAAACACTATTACCCAAATCTTTCCAGAAATAACTATTTCTATTAGGACTAGGGTTTTAGCGAAGCACTCCACGATTGCTGTTCTTGCTCACCAAAAATTGATTTTTGTCTTTTGATAACAGTCGTGGCACCCTAATTCATTTCTTTTTCTTTAGACTTACACTGTATACACTGTTTGCAATGTTTTGTGTTCCTCTTATAGTAAACTGTTAAAATGTAGATACAAAACTCGAACGGTCATACGCGACAAAACTAAATTTGCAATTCGCGGCAGAGCAATTTGCATCGGTCAAAGCCATCTAGCCCTGGTTAACTGTGATTACATTTTTACTTGACCTACTAGTTAAAAAAGTATATAGTGAAAAAGTGAACAAGACGATGTTCCTGGTGATTTTTATTTTAAATAGATTCATTGTTTGTGCGTTATCAGTCAGGTTCCCTGTATGTGGTACCAAACGTGTTGTAATTAAGTCCCTTTTGGAATTCTTTTCTTTGGCCTGAGCGGCCCATAGAGCGTCCGTGGGCGGAAACACAATTCGAGTTCGTTCCGTTGAAACCCGCTGGTGCTGTGAAAGAAATTGATTGCGTATTGCCCTGCTGGATCGCGAGTGGACATCACTTGAAAATGCAATGGACCATTAAAATTCATTTTACGTCAATGTTCGTGTTTATTGCTTCGATTTAATGGCATTTCGTAGTCAACCACATCATCCATGTTTATTTTCGCTGAAGAAAACAAAAATGAGATCTAAAAACAAACTGGAACTCGTGTGGAGTTCCCATTCATGAATATTTAATTCAACGATTGTTGCTAAGATTGCTCTCTGTTCACGACACTATACGTTGTGGTCAGTGCCAATTACATGCTAAAGTTTATCGTTCAGGTGAAACACGACATTCGGAGGGTAATAAACACTTGACCAAGTTTTAAATTTTGTGGTACTACTAGCCACAGGTGCAGAGCATGGACCAAACCAAAAGATATTAAATTACTTGGCAGAAAAGTCAAAAATTTATCTGCTCTGGCTTATGTATGGAGACAAGCGTGAAACAGAATTTATCTCATTGGAATTTAAAAAAAATGAAATAAAAATTTATGTGTGTATATTTTATGTTTCTAATAAATATCACAGTAGGTATTACGGTTAAATTTTATTACAAATGCAGTTTAGTTTTTATAATGCAAATAAACTTAATTTCTTTACTGGTGGCAAGGAAGTAAGATAGCGGCTTTATTAGCAATAGCTATCAAGAACTTGATATAGCATGATACAAGCTATCCGTAAGTACTCTATCCACTTAATCGGTGGAAGCGCATACATGCTATGTTATTTAAATGAACACCTGTAAACTGTATAAGTGTTATGACACATTTCAAGCATCTTTTAAACCAGATCTGAAGAGAAAATATTTTTATTGCTTGCGACTACAGTAACTATATAAATTTAAATTGTAACCTACCTGTTCGGATATAAATAGTATACACAATTTTTAATCGATCTATTTCGGTTTCTATTGGCCATCAAATTGAGAATCAATCAAGTATTTATGACTCGATAACTCTCCGATTTATAGCTGTGCTTTCTGAAAACATACGAAATTAAGAGCTTCCGAAAGCTGTTTTGAGAAAGTCAAAAAACAATAAATCTTGGCAAAATAAGTGTTTACAGTCACTCTAATGCCTTTATTTTCCTCACCAAAGGCAATAAGAAGAAATCACTGATCATCAGAAACCTACAAACCTCACACTAACAATAGTCTACGAGCTGTGCACTGTAATTTGGAGGAAGATAAACTGGGCCAAAATTGGCTTATTATTCCCGGGTGAGCAAAATTGGTCGCCACCAGGACTGTTCGCTCGAGGATAGGTCTGATCATTTGTTATAGCTACCATCATTAAATTTTTTCTTACCAAAGTGATTAAAGAATTTGTTCCAGCTTCTGTTTCCACCTGTTTTTTTCGTTTGCTATTGTTATCAATCCTTGAACTTTTCAATCATACAGTATCGTAAATACATCAAAACGTCTAGTTGTTGCAACTGCTTACGCATTTATTTTAAATTGCTGCAATAATGCAGTTGGGCTTGTCTGTCGTAACTTATCAATTTTTCTTGATATTCGTATAAATGCGAAGCCGACCGTTTAATATTGCATTTCCTGCATTGCTGCTTTCGTTATGATTATTTATGACAAGTTATATGATTCTAATTTAGAAGGCGGTACTGCAGTAGCAGCGAGAGCTCCAGATACGGTTTTCAGTCAGTCCCACACCTTAATAGAGAACGTGTTCTATGCAAATGCATTTCTAGCGTGAGTTTGAATATGTATACGGTCGTGCACGATCCTATAATAATTAATTCAAATTACTTGCGCCAGAGTGAATCTACAACTCGGTTTTTAATTAATGCTGATTTGAAGCATCATCGCCTTTTAAAGACGAAACTGAGTCTAATTATCGGCGAGTGCACGAAAATAAAAAACAAGAAAGAATTGTTACCTTTACAGAAAAATGTATTTGGAACTATAGACGCCAGTTGTAATTATAAGGCAAATATTTTTATAAACAATTAATTAAATAATTCTAATAATAACTCTCGTATATTGTAATAAAATTTCTTCATAAATTTACATCAGTTTCTGCTACATTTTAGTGCCATAATATTTTTAAAAACGCCCTACTATTGCTTCTTGTAATGTTCTTTACATTTGTAGCAAAATCTCACTACAATACTTTTCTATTTTGTTACAAATTTAGAGTAAATTTAAATTCATTATTATTAGTTGTATTTACGATGTTGTGATGCTCCTGGAGGACAATAGGTTGGCCACAACACCACTATAATAGTTATAGTGAAGCCGATAGACATCACCATGTCCAAACTACTAGAAGAGAAATAAAACTACTTCTAGTGTTGACTTCCTGGTTGGCAATAATCGCCATCAATTCTTAAGTGGTTGCTTTGTATAAAAGATCCAGGATTAAAAATCCATTTAAAATTTTGTTAGAGAATAATAAATGCAATTAAACGTTGCTATATAAGGTGACGAGAACGTTATGTAATAGCGAGATGTAATTCATGATGACAATTTGAAGAAATAAACAGTCCTCCTATTCTAGCAACAGACAACCTTTAGTTTTTGTTATGTTTGTAGTAAAAATTATTTGCCACAATAATGGAATACATTTCAATAGAAACGTTTTTAAATAAAACTACCAATTGTGGCTAAATAATAAACTACAAATGATTTCCTACATCTTTGTAGCAATTTGTGTTCCAATATTTTTCCGTGTATCACTTTCTTCTAATTTGGTTTTACAATATTTAAAAAATTCAATTTTAAAAAGTACATAAAAAAATCGGCAAATTAACAAAACTGGTAAAATAAATAAACTTATTTTGTAAAATTAGCAAAGTGAATAGTTACTATAAGAAATAGAATTAGAATTACAAAAAAAGAAGTTTATCTTTCAGACTTATATTTTAGATTAACGTTGTAGATACATTTTACAATATATGTGCATATTTTCATTGAAAAATTAACAAGATGATATTATCAATTTGATAACACGATTAATGAATTCAAAATTTTGTTCATTTCACAACATTTTTGTGAATGTCGTTATAAAATTTTGTTATGGCTAACTGCAAACAATTTAGCTACCCAATATTTGTTAAAATGCAATGAAACTAACAAAACAGTTTTTACTCTGTACAATTTTGTAGCAATTGTTTAATGGGCTGATAATACCGGTAGTATCTTCGTTTTCATGGAAAAATAAACAAATTCGGGGCTGTGATTTGCTGTTGTCATGGAAAAGAATTAAAATTTGCGATACTACCGGTATTATCTAAACTTGAAATCAGCCCATAAGATAGCAGTAAGTTTAAAACAATATGGCTACTTGTTTTTTTTTAGAACATATTGAAGGGTCGGTGTATCAGAAATTCAGACACATTCATAATTCATGTCACAAATCTGGGTATACAAGCTGTCCCAAAATTCGTGAACCAAGGAAATGGTACTGTCAGAAGCGTAAAGATTGTCACCTCTATAAAACCCGCCCGGTCGGAAGAGGCTGAACTGAAACCGTACCATAAATATCTTTGAGTTATAAATTTCCATAAATAGCATTTACCATTATTTTCTCGACACAGATGAATATTGGTGCCTTGCCTGTTAGTTTCAATTATATTTTAATCGTTTAATATTAAATACATAATTCATTACAAATTTAAAAATCGGGCGGATTTTACAGGGGTGACAATCTTTACGCTTCTGACAGTACGCATTTGCTTAGGTTGGGGGAGCTTCAGAAAAATGTTTAAAAAAATCCAGCTTTTTTAGTTTTTAACATACAAG
Source organism: Tribolium confusum (assembly GCA_029207805.1). NCBI lineage: Eukaryota > Metazoa > Arthropoda > Insecta > Coleoptera > Tenebrionidae > Tribolium > Tribolium confusum. The sequence goes on along the minus strand of JALGAY010000002.1, from coordinate 28,851,656 downwards.
GTTTCAAACATACATTTTTGGTTACCTTTGTTTTTACACCTGTAAATTTTTTTACAATAAGGTCTTTGCATTATGCCTAATTAAGACTCTTGAGTCATTAATTTTCTTGCAGCACTTTACAGTTTATGACATTTTTGAAACTATTTTACTGTTAATTTTGTTTAAAAAATCATGGGACAACATATTAGTATACATTTTAACCACACTAATAAAGATCTCTATTATTCAAATTCGCAATACGGAGACAGATTCTTTAAAACATTTTTCTTGTGCTCTTTGGACCCTAATTGACCCTAATTGTATCAATATCAATATTGTATCAATAATTCGATCCGTGAAATTTGAAACACCTGTATTTGTCCAATTTACGACACCTGTATTTGTGCAATTTACTTTAAGAAGATGTGTTATAAAATCTTGACATCTGTATAATTAATATAGTACCTTCTTCTTGCGATAAATATTTTATTACAAAATTTATATTATATATTCTAATCCAATTTTTTTGGGTAAACTTTCCACAACCAATCTCGTCAAACGCATTCTGCAATTTATAATTACAATTTTGTAGCGAAACTTCAAGTCAGTCGTGAAATAAATAAATAAGGCTTGTTATTGTCAATTATACACTCGATTGAGTTAATTTCTTTGTCTCACGGTCGTCAAATCGGCACAGTTTATTCATTCCTTCTTGCTAACAAGGCGGAAATCAGGACTTTTTCTCCCGCCATTCTGAAAGTGCAAGCACCTGAAAATCGTCGTAATAAAGCGTTAAGTAATTTAATTCAGAATTTGTCAGAGGTAATTAAATAAAATTTAGTAGCTGGCATGGTAAGGTATTTCGGCTCCAACTTAATTTGGAATTTATATATCTGCTTAGTTGACTCATCTGTATTTATTTGGTGATAGAGCGGTCAAGCAGGCGAAGTTGAAACCGTCTTCGAATTTATGTAAATGTATGAAGCGCCTGTATACAAATTGTCAAATTATTCAGTTCGAAACGGTGTGCCTTCTTTGTTTGGTACAACTGTATAAAACACCCACATCTAAGGTGCGAACAAAACATAGCGCGTTCAGAGTAGTGTGCGTGTTTTATGCAAGTCGGATTACATTCGTCCTGTGGAAGGATTGTCGTCCTGCGAGATGGCTTTGCGTGTATGTTTATTTGGTTGGATGTAGAACGACACACCTGATAATGCAGTCTGGATTAAACTTTTATTCGACCATAAAAACTTGTTGGCGTTTATATTGGCCGTATATTTTTGAAATCCTCCATCGACTCACCTTGGGAGAAGATCGAGATTTTCTGAATAAATGTTTACGTAACGAAAAATACGATTTTATTACTTGTATAAATAGCTTCCTCTCTGACTGTGCATCCGTCAAGAAGATTAAATAGATTTATTCAATGAAAATACGGCTCGAGGGATCCATGATGACATCACTACTTCTGGCTTCTGGCAGACAACGTTGGGAATTTATTATTAATTGCTAAATTATCTAAAGAGATTTAAGAATATTAAATCTTAAAAAGTATCCTAAAAATTAAATTTGATTTTCAAACTTTCATAGTTGCTGTAGAATCAGAGATATTTTTTACACAACAATGCGGTAGCAAAATATAGTAAAATAACAAGATTATACTGGGGAATTAAAGATATTTAAGAAAAATCCTTCTAACAATTAAGTTTATATAACAACATGCTTGCTGCTTAAAATGTTTGCAAGAATAATTACTGATTTTATACAATTTAAAAAAAAATCTAATGGGCTAATTTCAAGTTGAGATAATACTGGAGTATCTTCGTTTCTATGAAAAATGAAAAGAATTCGGGTCTGTGATTGGTTGTTGCCACGGAAAAGTATTAAAATTTGTGATACTACCTGTAGTATCTCAACTTGAAATTAGTCCATAAATGTTATAACGAAAAAAATTCTTAAAATGTTCCGATGAATGTCCTTCAAAGTAAAAATCTTTTGGTTATTTTACAGTGCTCAAACTATTAAATAAAGTTGTCGCACCGTAAAATTAGACCTATCGCATTCTAACATAAATAGTTATTATATTATGTAGAAAAAAAATTTCGGAAAATAGAAACTAAAATATTTTGCATTTTATGATTTTCATGCATTATTCACTTGCCGATTACTTGGTGTATGACTTGTAGATACAATATCACAAGTCATATAAAGTGAACTCAAAAATTTGTGGCTTATTATTATTAGTCATGTAAACCCGGCTGAGTTTCATTGGTTGCAGTTGGTAAATTGTTGTTTTTTGGAGCACTGGTTGGCAGTACTAATTTACTGTCGAATTTGGCCGTGATGTGGCCAATCGAGCGAATATCTAGCACAAGCGTATAATTTGAAATTTATGTAAATTAATTCATAAATTACAATTACAAAAAAATTAGATTCATCAACAAGTAATGAAACAAAATTCCAGATAATACAACTACACAACAAATTTTTAATCAAAGTGTGGCCTTTATAATCATTTTATTTCAATAATGTCGTTTTTAGCACAAAATATTTTCTTTACTTTAATCAGCGCTAGGTACGTACAGATATGTCTCAATTGAACACTACATTCTTGGATGTACTACACCAAAAAGGACAAAAAATTGTACGCATAATTACAGAGGAAATCATTCAAGTGTCTGACACCTTGTGTCAACCTGTAAACTATTCTGACGGAGAAATAGACAGCATAGACATAAATGAAGATAAAGTAGACTCACGACAGCCACTCAAAATATATTGGTAAAAATTAAATGTGAAAACAACACGAGTTCTGATACTTTCTGTTTGGATGTTTTCAGTAAGAAGAATTTAACCTTGTAAATGCTTTATCTCAATTGAAAGCTCAGTTTTCTTCGCAGTTATATTTTTTGCAGAAATTTAGATGTGATTTTGACATTAACAATAAATAATAAAATTAAAATCCAAAGTGCAAAGCATTTTAATGGTGGCCATAAATTCCATATCAGCACCATCTCTTGGCTGCTGATTTTTGCCAATTTTTTTTACCTTGCCAACCAAGGTACCCTAATTAAAAAAAAAATACAAATAAAAATGACAAATGCGGGCTGATATAAAATTGTCTGCTCAAGAACGGAAAATGGCATCTTCTGGCACATATTAAAGATGCTATGCTATGATTTATTTTCGTTGAAGGTAGGCGAAAAAAACTATTAACACTTAACCAAACTTGAAGTTTCTCAAACTGCAACATTTAAGGGGGGTTTATAGAACGTGATGTTAAGTTTAATTATTGCGATTATTAAATAATTAAAAGTTGTGTTGAAGTGTCAATTATGGCCAATCACATTTCAGAACATCAAGTGAATCACGAATTAAAAGTTAATCTTATAATAAATAACCTTATATATAATATATAAATGATATAATCTATATTATATTACAAATTATATTATTGTTATTATTTTTAATAATTTGAAAAATCAAAATCATTTGTGTTACATCTTTTTCGACTACCTAATCAGTATACATAAGTTTAAGTTTAGACGTATTTAAGCCAACTTCTATTACACATTTATGCTGTAGCTATAGCCATGGCATTAACCAATAAACCTAATGTTGTACTTTCTTTTTCGTAATATGTCTGAATCATATACTCATATTTAAACGAGTATTTAAGCTATTGTTAATAAAATAAAAGATTAATTTATGATACTTCATTGGCAAGAATAGAAAGTTGATTTAACAATCAGATTCAGTTTGGTTTATCCTACGTATCTACTTGCTAGAAAATCTAAATTGTCAATGCCAAAAAAAAGTAAACTGATCGAAATGGAAAGGATGTATGTAGTTATCTCATTTGACATCTAAATTGAATTTTTTATAGTGATTTTTTTAGTCTTTTTGTCATAAAGGGAGCTGACTTGTAATAGATATTATTACTGATGGAAATTTTAAAATGCTCCTTTATTTGTTCCCGAATGGAAATTAATGTTTTCAATCAAAAGGAATTATTAAAAAAGCTGTAATATTGGTTGAATTTTTTAAAGCCTCTAGCAGAAATAACCCACCGTAAAAATGATCTGGCTAATATTTATTAGAATTTAAGCTATTGCCTTTTTGAATATTTATTATAAATAGATTTTACTACTACTACTATTTTACTGCCTAATATTTTCATGAATTTGTGATAACTGATACACATAGCTTGCTGAACTGAAAACTTGTAAGTAAATCTCAAACGTTCTTACCTGCTATGGTTCTTCATACCACACCTTACTTACAGATATATATTCTGAAGCAGAGTAATTATTTTTTTCAACTACCTGTCTGTAAGCAGCAGTATAGGCACAGTAAGCAACAATTATTCCCTAGGGCCGTAAACAGATTAATACCTTCTGAAAGCATTCGAGACCACAAAAAGTTCTTACAGCCTCGATTTCATTCTATTTTTTCAACCACCTGAAAAGAACATTTATCTGGCCCTAATTTGTACTTATTTGTAAACTATTTGTTAATGTGTAAAATAGGGAAAATTGGAGCCGGATATCTAATTTTCAAATTAGATTTGCAAAGTTAGGGCTTCGCTTTCGGTTTTCCAAGCTGCGTACTACGAAAAGTTACGCTCACGGCGGCTTTTCCTGTAACTTTAATAATTTTAACGTACCTACTACGTAAGAAAGATTATTTTAAAATGTTGAATTTTTAATTAGTTATTTTATTTATAATTTATAGAAAAAAAATCTGTTGCAGTTTATGTTAACCTGAAACGAAACACACAAGATACACAAGTATTTCTTAATTTTTCTACAAAATTAATTAATTAAGTGTAAAACGTGTTCGTGAGCAATCTGATTGTTCCACACGTAAACCTCCTACAGTTGGTTCTTGCGACAGCACTTAGCTCATACATTACAATCAAATTCAGTTGCCCGAATTGCGTAGTGGATGTACATATCTCCCATTAAAAAATAAATTGAACATTCATTTCACAAATGACTGTTTTGAGTTTTGACATGTCCTTTATTTTTTCAGAGTAAGCGGAAGTCCTGGAAGTGGTCTCCAACTTCTGGGCCGGGAACTACATCCCGCTTATCGTCTTCCACCCCACATGGAGTACCTCTATTCACTGCAGCATTCCACTGCCAACTCGATACACGGTAAGCCGGAAGTAGTGTTTTTGAACAAGTGAAGTGTGAATTTTTAAATCCTGCGTCGGCTTGGAGTGTGATATAGTAAAATCGAACTAGAATATCGCCTATTTTTGAAAAGAAGGTATAATCAAATGGGACAGTCTTTAAAGTATCATTTTGGCCTTCTGAAATCGCTATTTACAGCTTTTTTAATAGGACCAAACTTTGTAAAATCAATTTTTATATAGGTATGTCGTAGGAACAATTTTCAAAATCGTATTTTTTGAAACACACATCGCGCTTGTAATTAACCATTTAAGCTAAAAATTTGATTCATCCACTTATGAACCAAACCAGAAAGTGCCTCAAAGGGTATTTGCCAAATTCCGAAAAAGTTTTTGTTTTTGAGAAAAGTGTCTTCAAAGTTTCTAAGTAACAAAATTGTGCATTGAACAATTGACCCAGTGGAAAGTCATGTTAGCAAAATGGTACAATTAATGGATAGAAATGAAGTTACTCAGGCTTTTTTTTGAGATTTCAAAATGATCGATAAGGATCGAAATGATACTCCTGTAATAATTTCAATAATTTAATCACGAACGTTTTTGGGCGTTAGCTCATTATCAAGGGATAACTTAACAACCTAAAATGAAGGATAACATTTCTAACAAATAACATACATACGTCAATTTTTTATAAAACTACAAAACATTTAAAATTAAAAAAGGAATCAATCCTATTAAACATAACAATACACACAGTGATTTCCTAAGATTAATTCAGGATTAACGGAGTTAGAGACTGTTAAGACTGGACAATAAAAATTTTATAATGATGATACATTGATTTTCTCTTTAAAACTTTATAAAAATTTCCATATGACAACAACTTTTAAAACAGTGAATTGCAAACATATCGGAAGTAGGACAATAATTTGTTAAGAAGTTTGAAACAAGATGGTTTGGATAGAATAAAGATCAAACCTGTTTGAAGAAAATACTTTAATACATAATTTGTCTAGAATTATTTGAATTTTATGGTTTTGATTTACCAACTAGTTTATGAGAAATTTAATAGGGGTGGTTGTATAGGGAAGTGTGGATTATTGCTATAATATAATTGTTATACCGAGGAAACCGTTGCCGGTACCTTAAAGAGGCTGCGGTTTCTTTAACGCTGAAGGCCCAAAAAGTGTCTCCATTGAACCATAAAATCCATGCATTTTTAGACAACCTATAAAAGTTGCTCCGAAATGAAAAATTTTACAAAGTTCGATCCTAATAAAAAAAAGTTGTAAATAGCTGTTTCAGATAGTCAAAATGATACTTGATACCCGTAAAGGTTCTGTTTGGCTATACCTTAAAAAAATTAGCAAGAAAGAAGCGAGATAGGACTGCGAATTTACTGAAGAGAGGATTTTGGTGAAGTTGTTAGTTTTATGCAGCATTTTAGTTTGTCAGTAAAATTTTAATACTCTGAGGAATGAGAGCTGATTGGCGTGGTTTGGATGTCTTTGAGTTGATATTCTTTCCGAGTTCGTCAGTCGAGTAAGTGTATCGATAAAATCCGGGTGCTATAAACGTCCACGTGTCATTTTTACAGTCATCTCGTCCGATATTTTAATATCTAATAAAATAAAGCCAGCATTCTCCCAGCTTGATTCCAAACATGGCTCAATGTAATAAAATAAAGATTTTATCGATCCAACTTAGTTAATATCGACCTCTATTAAAAATTATGATAATTTATATATTAATAATACGGTAATCCAATGTTAAATGTGTTGTTTTTAAGTAACCGGATTAAGTTAAGTAACGTTTCGATCAGATCCAATAACTAATCGGGTCCGTTACAAAACCAAATTCAATTAGCTTAAATTTCATTTCAAAAACCGGATGCGAGGGTGAGATTTTTTTTAACCCGCATCTTCATATTACCCACTTCTCCACCGGAATATTTTCATTATTTGTATTAATAATTTTTGACGTCTGCGAGCTTAATGATTTATTTTTGCAGAAGACGCGTGTTTGTTTATTCTGGAATATTGAAATGGTTTAGGTTTATTTATACATAGCTTTTGTTTGTTTTCTTGAGCTCCTTATAAATGCGCGTTGACACAAATGTTTGTTGCAAGTTACTGGAAATTTATTTGTGCGGCATGTGCGGCAGGTTTATTACTGCGGATTTTGACATAAATTCATTTTAAATTTTACTCATCTTAATCTCTTGTGGATTGCTGAATATGCCAGAAATGTTTTGACATTTATGAAAACAGATATTGAATGTGTTTTCTATTAAAAGTAACACTGCTTGCCGGAGGCGATTTGTATGGAAATTGCTATGTCATATTCAGTTAAAATGAGCTTATGCCACTTTAAAAATTCAAGTTGCACAATTTAGACCGACACCATAATATATAGCAGTAATAATAAATAATAATTCTACAATATAATAAAGCACTTTAAATACATTGTAAATATTTGTCTTTTTATTTAAAAACATATATCTAGTATAGTATAATATAAAGTCTATATCTAGAAGAATATCAAAAAGTTTTGAAAGCATCTAAAAGGTTGTTCCGTTTTTGCAACTTTTCTAAGGCCTGTTTTTTACCTACTAGAGAATCTAGTAAGAGATAGAAATTAGAAATATTTATTTGTAATTAGTTAATTTTTGAATTCAAGCCAATAAAAATGGGTATTTCTAATTCAAATATTTAGGTTCTTCTACTCAAAATTTAGTTAGTAAAGTTTTTTATTATTTTTGCTTGTTGTTGTACGTACTGGCATTATTTTCGCAATTTTGCAACCTCAAGAATCCTGTCCGAGGCTATAACTCTCGCACTCAGTTTTTTTAAGACCCGTATAATCCAAATGTAAGGAATGTTCACAACATCTACCTAATTATTTGATAGATGTATTGTGTTATCCAAAAAATGTTAGTTATTTATATATTAAGGGCATAATTAAGAAGCACGGGAGAATGTTTAAAACTTGAAGTGCAACAGGTTTCGAACATGTTTACATGTAACTATGTCACTTTGTTAAAAGAACAATAAATATTTAGTGTTCTTGCATTTTCAAAGTTTTATTGACTATTGAAAAAAATTGAGCAAATCCTTTACTTTTAATGGTTTATAAGCAAAAAACGTTTTTTTAATTATTTAGAAAATTTATTTTTTAAAAGAGGTAAGTTAAAGGTATAACATAAGGTTTATATGCAGATATTTTTACAAAATAAATTTAAAAACTATTCCAGTTAACATTACAAAATTTCTAAAGAACAGAAACCGTGGATAAACGCTACGTGCATTCCCACGTGGGGAATCGAACCCCACTACTGACCATTATGATCCGAGTTTCTGAGAGGTTTTCTTCGGTAGGCGAATATTGGAAGAGTAGATAATATAAAATAAAAAAATGTAAAATATTATGATTGAAAAATGATACCACAACTAGTTCATTGCAAATGGAAGTTTTTCAAACCAACCAGAGTAAGCCTTATTTGTGAATTTCGCAATAATATTCATATTATATCCGTACTATCAGTTTCATCTTTTATAAAAAATCTCGATTATTCTAAACAATTTGCCATGTTGCCCTAAGTTTATTACAACATTACTAAATAAATTAGCAAAAAAACAATTAAAACACTTTTAATGGGAAATATTGCAGTACGACCGAAAAATTGTACAAAAAACCACATTATATATAAAAAAAAACGCTAATATATAAATATATATTTACTTATGATCTATTCATCTGACATCCGCACTGTTAGTATTATTTTTCAGAAACATTCTCATCTATTTCTAAGTTATTTCTCTTAGAAGAGTGAATAAAAACATTTAGTGAGAAATGGTGTGGTATCCACTACCTAAAAACCCATCAATTAATTGTACGAATGTAATCACTTAAATAAATAATATACAGTTTTGAAGTTTTTACTTAAATAAAAAAAGTGTGTGTACTTTTTTTAATTAACTACATAGTTGCATCCAGTTAATGAAGCTAATGATGTACTCGCATGTATCTAAACTATTTAAAACACAATTTTATTGCGGTTATCTAATAAATGCGTTTATAGCATAATAAAATATTGTTAACAAGAAATAGCATTTAACATACGATTTAATATTATTGCGACGCAGACAATGTTTAGAAAGTTAGTTTTCCTGAGTCATACAAAAAAATAAAAATGAAACATAAGGTGGTTTCCTATAAAAATTTCTTCAGTGCATATAATATTGGTAAAGATAATCCATAATGTTGTTTATTGTTGTTTTCACGTCCATATTACCTTAAATTATTATTACTTTTCTCGGAAATAAGTGGCTGGCAATAAAAGAGTTTTACTTGATAATAATAGGGAATAATAAACATCCTGACAAGTCGGTTTAAAAGAAGCAAAACTGTCACAGTTCTGCCTTCCCGAGAAGAGTAGCAACCATAATTAAATATATAATTGTCAAAAGGGCAGATATTACGGTTGAAGTTACATACATAGATGTTATAAATACATATACTGTGCAAACAAAAATGGACACAATCAGAGTAAGCTCTGGCTTGTCATTTGTGTATAGTTTTTATATTTTCAACTGAATATCTATAACTAGATTTTAAAATAAATGTTAGATACAAATCGTTTAGATGATTGTATTTGTTATTAAATACAAAGAAAACGTGAATGAAGCTCACTTTGGCTTTTAGTGAAATTCTTCTACCGTAATATTTCACTAACGTCTATATTTATCCCGTTTTTTTCTTCGGTTTAAACATATCATCACGACGTCGCTTTCACTTTCGGTGGTAATATTTTGTACGTTTTTCCACTATTTATAATCTGCAAAAGCACGTTGTTTATAGGTTCTCATTTTAAGAATATTGGATTACTATTTTTGGAGTGAATCCAGAGTCATAACACACAAAATCTGGTGCAAATGAAATTAAAAAAAGATTGACAGCTTTTCAAAATAAACACTTCATATTCCAATCTTATTGCTGAAGCTTTTCTTTGAAATATTACGTTATTACTACATACAATGTATGTAAGTCAATGAGCGGTTCGGTTGAAGAACGACGTGATCACAGGAACAAAACCAAGATGTTTAAAAGCGAACAAAAATAGATTATGTTGGTAATATATTTTACCTAACCAGATGCATACAGCAGTTCAGCGGTATGTTCTCAACCCCGCAATAAAACCGTACGTTCAATAGCACATGTACTTTTAATGGGACATTCTAAGGAAAACTGCCACAAAACCTCTGAAGTGGTCACTGCAACATGTTCTCTTTGAAGTCTGAACAGTCGGTAATCTACGTTCATTTATTTATAGAAATTATTGTTTATTATACCTGTCTCATCTGTTTATCATTAGCGAGTTAGTAAATTTTCATTGTTGGTGCATCTTGGAAATGTCAGCGTCCTTTTCATAGACCTAACAAGTTTATTTTAATAGAAACAGGACGCGATAATTTGACGGATTCGGTTACGAAATACGTTCACAAAAACGGCAACAATCATTCTCTTCATTAGAAGCAGATGTAGGTAAGTGCTGGAATCTTTGATGATTTACTTAATGAACCGTTGCCCTCGCTATTTTCAGTTCATTATGTTGTGTGCGTTGGTCGGTCGGGTTTATTTTAAACATCTGAATATTGGTACCACAACATACGTCACGCATATGTACAATCGACCAAACATTTTGCTCACACTTAGCAAACCCATTCACACGAAAAATCAACATTTCACGCAGTTTATTCCACATTCACACCAAGAACAAACACAACCAAATAAGTCAATAACCAGTTTGCCAAAAAAATTTCTTTCTAAATGAGAAAGAAACATGCACTAAATTTTATCGATCACAAAAATTTTTCCTAAGCACGTGTGGCATACTTAGTACTTATTATTCAGAAATCAGTACTTTAATAAAGTAGAAAAGTTGATCCTTTCAAAAGGAGCAGTCAAAAAGGCAGCTACAGTTGCCATATCACTATCGTTGTCATTCAACTTTATTATAAGTTGTTTTCAGAAATTTAGCAGATCTCTAATATCAATAAAGCAATAGGCGGCAAGTTAATTAATTAAAATTGTAATTAATTAGTACTATTGTGTGTTTGAATGTGATGGAGAAATACTAAAAATCTCGTTTTGGTTTGTTGTGTTTTGTTTGGTTAGTACAAGGTCTTGGTCAAGTTTATTTTGTCCATGAGGTGCAATTACTTTATAACGTGACAAACATTAATTAAGCAGCTCAAACATTAATAAAACACAATAAAATATAATGATGACAAATTTCACATGCAATGAGCATGTCCTAAACCTCGTTGAGAACTCAAACTGGATGATTGTGAAGGAAAATGTCATGACCAATAAGATTGATCGATCGAGGAAAGAACGTCAACAAACGTGCTCCATTAATTATGGCCATACGTTGAAATTATCTCATTTCATATGCTAATCTGTCACTCTGTCAACGTTTTTCTTTTGCACCGGTTCTCGTCCGAATCCGTCTTCACCAAACCATGCAATCCAAACATAGTTACTTCCTTTTTATTAGTGACGAAATTTTGATTAACACCACATTTTTTTCAAACATTTGTTGTTCTCTGAAGGAAACATAAGTTTGAAAGTTAATCGTGCGTTATTTTCAAACGCTAAGTCCACTTATTTTATTTTGGAAAGTACTCCAGTTGTCGGCGATGCGTAATTATTGCTTCTGTCTATATTTATTTCGCGTCTGGCGCCGAAATTAAGCCATAAGCATATTTCCTTTCGTGACTAAATTTACTTTTTTCAGGACTGGGACTCTCGCCGGAATACCTCAGTGCTAGAGGTTTATCTGAACTCCATCCTTCTTCAGCCTTGGCTAGCAGCGAATTCCCTTTTAGCATAGATGGTAAGCCACCACTTTCCACTCTAGTAGGGTCAGATCACCTGCCCTTTTTTTATTTAGGTTCTCGGTTGAACAGTCCCAGACCTGGTAGTCTAAGGCAGTCTCGTAAACGCGCATTATCCTCATCACCCTATTCCGATTCCTTCGACATTAACTCCATAAGATACTCCCCCAACTCCCTTGTCTTAGTCAATGGTTCGAGATCGTCTAGCGCGAGTGGTTCTTATGGGCACTTGTCAGCAGGTGCTATCAGTCCTGCTTTCAATATGCACCCAGAACTACACCTCCAGCAACTCCAAGCGCACCTCATGCGCTCCGCTGGGTCACTACTTCCACTACCACCAGCCACTCCCACCCATTCTATGTACTCTCTGGGACACCATCCGCTTCACGTTTCGTCACCTCACAATATTTCCAAGACTGATGTAAGACCCCAAATTCTATACTTGATAGATATTATAAAGAAAAATTTTAGACACTTAATGATAGGAAAAAATCTGAGACTGGTACTTTAACACATCTAGATTCTGAATCGCAAACGAGGAAAATTAAAATTAAGAAAGAACCGAGTAATTCCACGCAATGTGGAACAACCACTGAGGGACAAAATGACCAGACTGATCTCAAAGACGAGCCTGGAGACTTCATTGAGACTAATTGCCATTGGAAAGATTGTGCAACGGAGTTTCAAACACAAGATGAATTGGTTAAAGTAAGTTTATTTAGAAAGAAAAATTTTGATTTTACTTGAATTTGTAGCATATTAATAACGACCATATACATGCAAATAAAAAATCTTTTGTATGTCGATGGGATGGTTGTTCAAGAGCTGAAAAACCATTCAAGGCCCAGTATATGCTTGTGGTACACATGAGAAGACATACTGGAGAAAAACCACACAAGTGCACTGTAATTACAGATTGTTTTTCCCAAATTTTGGTTCTAAATGTTTTTTTGTAGTTTGAAGGTTGTGTTAAGGCTTACTCCAGGTTAGAAAATTTGAAAACACATCTACGATCTCATACTGGAGAAAAACCATACACTTGTGAATATCCCGGCTGCTCAAAGGCATTTAGTAATGCTTCAGATAGAGCAAAACACCAAAACCGAACACACAGTAATGAGGTAAGTTCTAATTTGTCTCATATGTCTCTTTTACAAAATTGTTAATTGAATTGCTGACGCTAGATTAGGATATTTTGGAGTAAGTATAGCTAGAATAAAAATACAAAATGATGAATTGTGAAGAAGATTAGAAATATTTCTCTTTTAGAAACCATACGTGTGTAAGGCTCCCGGTTGTACAAAGAGATATACCGACCCAAGTTCACTCAGGAAACACGTGAAAACAGTACATGGTGCTGATTTCTACGCAAATAAAAAACACAAAGGTATTGATGGTGGTCCTGAAGATGGTGCGGCTGGTTTAGATTCAAGTCCGAGAAGCGAAGACATGCAAAGCCATAAAACTGCTAGTCTTAGCAGTCCGAGTATTAAATCAGAGGTAAGATATAATTTTTTCTTTCTTATTTTTCTAACATTAACAATTTATTTAGTCGGATGTGAATTCGCCGGGTCACCAGCAGCAAGGCAGCCCTCTGGGAGCAACGCAGTTGGCTGGAGGTTGCAACGACGACTTTTCTGGAGATATTTCTGCGGCTGTGCAAAGAAATGGGCCTATGGACGACCCTGCCTGGCCTTATGATGCCGAAGATTTAGAGGTATTTTAAATCTTCAAAAAGATTTCGAGCGTTCTATTATATTTTTAACAGATTGATGATCTTCCGGTTGTTCTCCGAGCTATGGTTGGTGGAGGTGTCGCGGTTAGTGAGAGGAACCCAAGAACGAGGATGAAACCGCGCTTGCAGACGAAGCCCCCATCGAATTTAACAACAATGTCACCCGCACAAAGAAAAAATATCGGAATAACGGATTTGAATAGAAGAATCAATGACTTGAAAATGGAAGGGACGGTGAATGTGACACAAAAAACGCAGTTTACTGAGCTGCAACAGAGGTTGCAACCGCCAGGTAACACCCAAGCCCAAATCAGAAGGGATAGTAATTCTACTGTGAGCTCGTATTATGGAAGTATGAGAAGTGCAGATATGAGTAGAAAGAGCAGTTTAGCGTCACAGGTAAAACTACTGTGTTACAATAGAAATATTTTTTAATACTGTTATTGTTTAGGCATCGAGTATGAGACCTGGGATGGCTACTGGATCATTTTATGACCCGATTTCGGCTGGTAGTTCTCGAAGGTCGAGCCAATTATCAACGGCTACAACTGGAGGAACGTGTATACCACCATCACCACCCTCCCATCTTCTCGCCGGTCAGTTACAAAGGTTACAAAACGTCCCCAATAAAATTAACGGAGGAAACGGCAACTTAGTACTTCAGGTAAATAACTAACTTTTACTTTGCAACAAGATTTTTATTTGTTTTTCAAATTCTAGACTCAAAATGTATCCCTTCAACAGACCGCAATCCAACAAACTTGGATGTCAAATACTCTTACAGAAAACATTCCACCATCAAACACTACGGCTAGTACAGACACACGACGAATGTCTGAGCCTTGTCATACTCTAACAGACCGCAAAAGTCCACCTCCACGACCTGCATCTGTCACATTATCTCCTCTAAAAGGTACAGTGAGTTCATCAGAGCTTCACCCGAACCAAGCCGTAGTTTTGGATGAAGTGGGAGAAGGAGAAATGGTCGAAAATAAATTAATGGTGATACCCGATGAAATGGTTCATTATTTGAACCAAGTGGCAGATAACCAAAACACTGACTTCAGTACAGCTATGAGTTGGTCAGAAACTAACAACACGACACAAAAACCACTCCCAAGTCCCAACCAAACTTTATCATCGCCATCAAATCTAAGCCAGATTTTACCTTCACCTCCTTCTAATTTAAACCAGGCCTTACCATCACCTCAAAGCGCCAACGTTTTATCCCCTTCGGCTATTATGCCATCGCCATCAAACCTCAACCAAATGATGCCTTCTCCAGGCACACAAATGATGCCGTCCCCGGGTACCCAAATGATGCCTTCACCTGCACCCAACATGAACCACATGATGCCTTCACCAGCAAGCAATTTCAACCAAATCATGCCTTCCCCTTCATCAAATTTTAACACGATTCAAAACCCAATGCTTTCCCCAGCTCCAAGTATGAATCAAATGGTACCTTCCCCTGCATCTAACATGAACCAAATGATACCATCACCCATGTCGGTCCGGTGCCACCCTATGATGTCTCCAGGAACCAACCAAAATGCCCAAGTTGTACCCCAAAACTGCAACATGATGCAACACAACCAAATGATGCAAATGGTTCAACCAAATCAATGCTATAGTCGAGCAATGTGTTACGGTAACACCTGGGATAACAACCAAAGCCGCCAATGCCATCAATCCATGATGAATCAACAAAACGTGTGCCAAAGCGTCAACAATGACTACAATTGCCGGCAACAAATGCAGAATTACATAGGTTCAAATACGGGTCAGTGCTCCAACCACTACCAGATGTGCCCTCCCAATGGGTATGTCCCCAATGGGTGTCCAACAAAACCAAATAATTATCCTTGCAACTCAAATACGTACCAAAACCCGGCTTATAATTGCCTCCCGAGTATGAATGAGCCTTTACCATCGCCGGCGATGGCAACCCCCGCTCCGACTGAACTCATGAATCAGCCTCAGCAAGCTCAGATGAGCCGGCCTTGTACCCATTACAATCAACCATGTTATCAGGCGTCTTACAACCAATGTATGCCCAATAATCAGAATGGAGTACAGAATTGTAACTGTAACTGCAGAAATCCAACCCACAAATGTTTTCATCAGTGCAGGAGTAATGGCGAGATTCAGTGTAAGGATATAAGTCAGTCGCAGATGTCACCAGGTGTCGTTAATCAGAATAATGGGGCAAATGCGACGATGGGGATGAGGCAAGATACGTATCAAAGGACTCTGGAGTATGTCCAAAATTGCCAGTCGTGGGTTAATTCGGATATGGTCAGTAGTAGTACACATCCATTGGCGAAATGTGGGGAGACCACGAGTTCAAATATGGTTGTAAATGATATGACATCCTCACTCAGTTCCTTGTTGGAAGAAAACAGATATTTGCAGATGATTCAATAGTTCAAAGACTACTATTTTAGTGTATAAATTTTTTGTAAGTTTATTGTAAGATTTGGTTTTAAAAAAATTGTATAAAATGTACATTGTGATATTAAAGTTGTAATTAATATAGTTTTTGCGCAATATTTAAATAGAAAAAAGCTTTAACGTTTGTATATTAACATTTATGTATAAAAGTATAAATATGAATGCAATTTATTTATGATATTAATATGAGGAGGTCAATGATCTCATATTAAATAAGGCCATTTACTGCCATGTTCATATCAGACAATAAGTACACAATTTTTTATTAGAGTAAGTTTGTACATTTTTTAGGTTTAGGAGTTATATTTTGTATTTGCTATAGAAAACTATTTAATAAATGATGTGCTTAAAGTTTGGTTTTATTCTTTAAAAATTTTTTTAGAATTTAAAATAAATAAAATCCAACAAATAAATTTAGGTATATTATAAAACTTTTTAAATAAAAAATATTGAATATTTTGGGTATTTGGGTGAAAGAAGGTATTCAAGAAAACACCCAACATATCACCTGTTGCGAGCAACTTTTAATTTTTTTAAAATTCATTAATCAGTGATGTAATATGAGTTATCAGAAATACCGCGAGATCTGCATAATACTACTATAATCTGGTTTTTTACCAAAGCGAAATCAGCAATCATTAAAAATTTGAAGTACTGATTTGGATTTGGTAAATATTCAAAATCATGTTTTGTACCAGAGAGAAGAGAAAAACCAGTAAGCGTTGGAAATTTGAAATACCCATGAATGATTAGTTGATTTCTAAAATTAACGAACCATAAATGAGTAGATATTTCAAATTTTCAACTCTTACTAGCTCTTCTCTAGTAAAATCTAACCAGTACATATAATTTTTTACAAATATTTATCACAAATACCGAAAGTACAATGTTTTGCATTTCATAAAAAACGTAAAAACGAATTTACGTTTTTTTTTAACCACTGTTTCTCGGTAAAGAAATTACCTTAGCTTTAAACTGTATAAAAATCGTTGAATTTATTAAAGTATTTAAGTATTTTATTTATGTATATGTTTATTTAAAATTTCGAATATAGATATAACCAACACTTCATCTGGTTTTGCTTCTCATATTCTTTCTTTCGGTCCTTCCTTTTCTCCTATTAATAATTTTAAAATCTTTCACATCTGAAATAATACTTATTCTTTAAATTTTTGGAATTGTTAGAAATCTTTACATCCACCCACGAACTTTCTCAACAAGTCTTAAGTAAATGAACAACTCAGCTTTTATTGGCCTATCCTATCTTCACTAGTTTAATATTCATTAGTTAATTGAATGTTTGTTTATAATCTTGTCTCTTTACTCTCTGTATATTAGTATTTGCACCATTTTTTAAAAATATATTTTTTAAATTGTATACAAAGTTTGTATAATTACCTCAATAATAAAATCTGTAATAAGACGACGTCATAATTCAACGAAACAAATCGAAAATTCTATAACCTTTATCGCACGGCAACAAAGTAGGCTTTGCAGGCCAGGCGAGCATGGCTATAGAATCATATTAGTTAATCAACATTCAATATTTTTTATCCTAGAAATTCACATTATGTCTAATAGGAAAAAATTAAACGCTGATTGCCTACTAAAATTTTGTATCTACGCCCGCCAAGCTTGCGAAGCGTCCATAACCTGAAGGCTAATGATACTGATTATGAAGCCAAAGTTTCCTAGATATGTTTCAAAACGTAGAGATAAATAAAATGACCATGCCTCAATATCAAAATCATCATCATCATCATCATCAGTTTTGGTGTTGACATGATATAGTTGAACAGCCGAGTACGAAGTTCAAGAGAAACAATGCAGCAATTTAAATTCGACAATACAAGGCTTGTTATATTGGCACATATTTACGAAGAATTTGTAAACTTAAGGTATAATTGTGGCCTTTCAAGAAGTTGGTTTGTCCTATCGCAAAATTGTGCGCCGTGTTGATTTTACTTAAGAAGGTAATGCTTTGTTTCGGGACAGAAGAAGATAGAGGAACACAAAACAGATCAACAGGTCAACCAAGGCGTACCTACCACAGAGCATTAAGACAGGCGCTTCAGGTGCTACTACACAACTGGGTGACCAATGATTTGGCGAAGAAGGTCAACTTGTTAGTATGCGAACGTTATATCACCGCATTCAAGCTTCTGGACTTTTTCTTACCGTCCACAACCTTTGGATTGGTGCAGAGAACGGCAGGTTTGAGAAGCAGAATGACATAATGTGATATTCAGCGGAGAATCGCGATTCTGCCTTGGCGTGCATGAGGGCCGTCGAAGAGTAAGACGCCGTCGTGGAGAGCAACGTTATATTGGATTTGCTGTTGAGAGCCATGTGCACGGAACTGTTGGAGTAATGGTTTAGGAGGCTATTGCCTATAGAAGCCGATCACTTCTTGTGTTTATTCGAAGATGTATGACAGCTAAGCGTTGAGTTGATGACGTCCTACGAACCACTTTACTGCCTTATCTAGATGGCCGTCAACATGTTCTCTTCCAGCAAGACAGCGCACGTTCTCATATTGCTCGTCAAACTACAGACTTCCTCCAAGAATCTGGCCACCCCGTTCACCAAATTTAAATCTCATCGAGCATGTGTGGAATATGATGGGGAAAAAACTGTCTGCTTTGCACCGTCCTCCACAAACTCCGGCACAGTTACTCCGTAAAGTTCAAGTTGTTTAGAACGTGACATGGCGTAAGAAGACATTGACCATCTCTTTTTTTCCGATACCTAAATGGGTACAGCTGTGTGCTGAGTTACAAGGTCGTCAGACAAATTATTGTTTTTTTTAAGTTAATGTTACTAAAATTTCTTGCAAATCTGATCGTTTCATTGCTGATGTAAATGTCCACATTGCCAAAAAATCACGTCCAAAAAATTATTTTCTCTGTGTGTAACACTTCAAATGTCACTACCATTACGGATATAATAACACTCGCAGTGCCTTCACCGTTTCATATCCTATTTTAGTTAATTATTTTATTGGAAATATTTTTAAATATATTTACTGCTTTTCTAATTCGAAAAAACAAGTAATTTTCAAATGTCGTTGAAGAGGATACACGACATCAATAGCAAAATGATACGATTTAGTTGTCATTTCACCTACGAGGTTTATTTTCGTATAATAACATAGAACGTTATTTTCAAAAATAATATTTTTGACCATTATTTTTCGTCTCATGATTAAGAGTCATTATTGTCAAATAATAGGTATACCAACAGAACTTTAACCCGATTTTACTAATCGAATGTTAACAAATAATCAGTGAAATACTGACATTTTATTACTTATGTAGTTTTCTACATAAACTTTACCATTACTTATGCTTCCAAAAGTTTCAAACTAAATTTGTAAATAAAAGTGTTTAAAATGTCAGTACTTTTTGAAAAACATTTCCTTATACTAAACGCGAAATACGAATGTAGTCTACTAGTCTTGTTCAAGCTAGTAGAAAAGGTAGACACATTTTAATCTATTGAGAAAGCAGAACCAATGCAATGCCTCCAGATTAACACCCGTCGTTGACATAACTGTCAATCAACGCAGACGACTCAGACGACGCGTCGTCGTTACCTGATTTAAGAAAGAACCTTATTGATAAGTGTGTTAGAAGTCATAAAACAACACAACCAACAAACGGCCGATAATAATGGGGTACGTACTTTTATCGAACACCTGTTAAACGGGACCATCTTTTTTATAATCCTACCAGACAAAGTCAAATAAATAGAGTGTGGTGGATAAGAAATTTACCCTATCCAAAAAGTCTTTAAATTTTATAACATTGATTTAAATATTTTAAATGTTCAATAACAATGAGAACAAAAAAATTTGTCATCCGGAAGCAACCCAGATTTTTAGTAGTCTAACATGGTCAGGGTTTGATTTGAAAGTAGTAAAAAATGAGAACACACAGTTTCTTTGTTCAAAGCAAAAATAAGTTCATATAAATTTGGTTAAGGTTAGAAATCAAATTATTCCTCAAAGACAAATGACAAGTTCAGTTACAAACAAAGGAAAAATTGTGTCCAATCCAATAACGTATTGTTTTTCAGTTTGCAAGGGAATTCGCTAAAATCATCAAAAATAAAAATAAGTTAGATACATGGTCAAAGTGACACGGTTTTCATGTTTGGCCTTACTTGGAATGATATAAAAGCTTCCTCCTAAAATTGGAATAACAATAGACCTCCAAGTGTGGTTATTAAGCACATATCTCTACCATTATAATTAAAAACAATTGTATAGTTAATAAATATATGTGTAATAAATAGAAAAATAGAAGCTATTTCAAAAATCATCTAAGTTCAAGTGTCATTCAGTGATAATCGTAAGTTAATTTGGCTTTGATCGTACGTTTTACTAATTCAACTATGGCTTTAATCAAATTGGTATTTATTCTAATTTACGAATTGGCTATTAAGTAACTAACTCGCGGAATTTTGATAAAAACACACGGTTTTTTTAAATAGTTTTTAAATATGTATGCGTAGTTAACTAAAAAATTAAATTTGCATCTAAATGTTTCTTATGGTAAATTTATAGGAAACTTGTGTTTCATTATTTATTAGGAAATTTATTTATTGAACATCAATCGGAAATTTGTGTTTCACTATTTAATAATAAATTTTAATTTGATTCTATAAAATAGAGGAATTATTTGACTCTTAACCACTCATGGCCCTTGATTTGAAATGAATGATTTAATTATTAATTTAAAAAGTGAGTCTTTTTGTTGGAGCTCTGTTAAAGAAATTATAATGAGTTTGTGCGTACTAAATTTGAGTTTGAGTAAGGACTATGCGTGTTTTGTCACAAATCTGGAACGCATTATCCTCTCCTTCACTTAAGTTTATTTTTGTCTTATTTAAAATTAGTTTAAATAATTTAATAATCAACTGTAATAAAAAACGATTAATTTAAGGTAAAATTAACTTGGTTTATTTGTTGTTGAATTTATTTATTCATTAATTGTCAGATTAAATACAGAATCGTAACGTAACTGATTAATCATTCTTTTATCATTTTCGAAAACTTCTAGTTTTTTTGTAACCGCTTTAGATTGTAGAAACTGTAAAATTTTGCTTTAGTAAATTTTATAATTACTTAGAATTCACAGGCAAGTAAATTAAGACTTGATTATTAGCCTTTATTGCTATAGATTTAATCAAATATTGATTATCTTATTACATATTTCACTTTATATTATGATTTTAAACCTGATTTTATATAATGTTACTTTCTGATATCATTTAGTCTTTAATTAATATATTGTTTATTTGGTTTTGAAGTTGACTTTTAATTTCAACAGTAAGCTAAAAGATCTTAGACTGCACCCCTTAGCCCTAAAGCATTTGATTCCCGAGTTCCAAAAGCGTAGAAAAAGCCTACGTTCAAAAATATAAATTTTATTCGATTTGTGGGTTTTGGGTAACCGCTTTTGATCATATTTAACATCCGTTAAGATCAATCCCTTAAACCTTAATTTAAAAAACTCTTTTTTTTAAATAACCCACCACAAGAGTTTATTTATCAGGGTTTCAACAAAGTGTATTACCAAAAACATAATCGGCACTTAATTTAATTACACCCTGTACAGAGTGTTTAGGTATACTGACGGACGTGTTAAGCAAAAAGGACCTATCTGCATACCAAGTAATACTGAAATAAATCAACGTTTAGTAATCATTTTATGCCACCGATTGATTTCGTAAATTTCTAATAACTTTATATGTAAATATGTAGTAACAGAAATGTTACAGAAATGTTGTAAAAATATTATGAGTAATTACTTTGATAAGACGAGATATTTCAGTTACGTCTTTATTTATTATTGCAAAACTAAAAATTGTTAAACAAAAAAGATGTATCTCTAAACAGTTTTATTTTCTTACTAATTAAGCCAAAAATTTATTTAATCGTCCAAGTTAGAAAGTGTCGGGACAAACAGGTAGAGATTCCCAAAATATTATTCTGTTTTTTGGTAAAATTGAATGAATTTGTTTCAGCAGAGTTTCTTTTCTTCTTAATTCAACGCCACGTGGTAAATTCTTGGGCGTTGGAGACGGCAGTTTGACTCCCATTTTTGCAAGTTTTGCTTGCAAAAACTTTAGTTCTTTAAATTCTTGTTGAAAAGATTCTTTATAAAACATATTTTTTTTGTCCCGTTCAAATCGTACTTGACAAATTTTATTTAGAATTGGTCTAGGTGTGGCTTTATTTATTTTATGTTGAGAAACAATATTACTAATATTAGGCCACTGCTTAAACGACTCAAACTCAACACCCCTTTCAATTCAATTTCGATTTCAATTGCCTTGGTTCTTTTTGATGTTTTGCGCACACATTGCACAAAATCCGAAAAATCGTAAACATTCTTCATCTTTCTTCCTTGATTACGTTTCCACTAGATGGTGAAATGCATCTGCAGACATGAAAGTATGACCGTGTTCATAATATTTTATGTCCAAGGCCAATAAATTTGTTTCTGCTGAATTAATCAGATAGACTGTAAAAGAATATAAAGACCAATTTTTGTTTTGAGATGTATAATTGTCCATCAAAAAAAAAACCTATCGTTATTTATATTATAGCCCAATGTCTTCAGGAAAAAATTTTTGCAAACTTCAATTTTAGTTCCTTCGTCCGAAATCAGTCTGTATTTAAGACTATATTGCCTTCGAGATATTTCACCAGTTATTCTTTTTTTTTTTTGACAATATACAGGATGATTTTTTTAACTGTTCCCGCCCGAAACTACAAAAATAGACAACACATTATACTTTGAAAAATTTATTTTCAAATCTAAGGCATAAAGAGTTGTAAATTAGTATCAACATTGTTGATAATACCTTTAACAGCGCTTCCGGAGTCAATTTATTTGGATCATTTGTTGCCACATCATTTAATTAATTAACTTACTTGTCGTTTGTATAACGTGTTGCCTGTTCTTAGAGTTTCGGGTGGAAACAAATAAAAAAATCACCCTGTATGATTAAACGTTATTAAGAATAAAAAAATTTTGTTCTAAATTTCTCATTAGCCAAAAATTTTTATTAATTAAAAATTGTTTTTCTTTGTTTATATTATCACTATATTTTTGTTTGCAATTTTAACAACAGGTGCCTTTTAGAAAATGTTTATTTCTTTTTTTCTGTAAACTATTTTCTTTCCTTTCGCTTTTTGTTAATTTAATATAATGATTTGTTAATTTAATAATAATGATTAATTACATTTGATTTTAATTTTTGCTTGAAACTGTTGCATAATTGTTAAATAAAAAAAATTAATCTCCAAAAAATTAGTCATTGGGCAATCGACTTTTTTTTAAAATTAAAGAATAAACATATCTAGAATCTACATATTAATTTTGTAATAGTTTGTAGATCCGTCTTTTACGCGTAACATGAGGAGTGAATTTGTAGATACGGCATACTTTATTTTCTAAAAATCTTCAAGAATTGCAAAAATTTTTTTTTTTAAAATAGTAAGTTACATCCAATCAAGTGTTTTGTAATCAAATTTAATGTAAAGTAAATTTTAATTAAAATTGTAGATAGGTCCTTTTTGCTTAACACGGCAGTATACTGGTATACATGTTTCTTGACCAAGAATGCAATGAAATTCCTGTCATTCTTGCAATAGCGAACTTATTAAAATACGTTTTTTTAAGAATTATTTAATTATAATTATACCTACTTATTGCTCTACAAATAGTAGGTACTAATACTCTTGTTTTTTTTTGTTTCGTATCTCCTTTTCTACAATGTAATTACAAATGAAAAAAAGGCAAAAAGTGAAGACAAAATCAATAATTCTTCGATGTATACGGATCCATAACATTTTTCACAATTGAAGAATAGATACATGAGAATGCTCGAGAAAGCAGCAAAAAAAATTATTTTCATAGGTAACTTGACCAAGAATCATTTAAAAACGCTCCGTATAATTATGTAAGATAATTATTGCAGACAGTCTTTAAATGTTTTACTGTCAAAAGTGACAAACTTTGACAAATTATTACAAAAAGAAAGTTTGTAATAAAGTTTCAAGGAGAGTAAAATATTTTTTTAGGTCGTAAGCATCTAGGATTCAGTTAGTTTTTGATCTCTCCATATTTTAAGTAAATGGGTAGGCAACCAGTATTACAGGTATTTTAATAATAATTTGTTGGGACCTTATTACTAGTATTAAAATACAAATAAAACGTTTAATATGAATATTTTTGGATAACTACACGCATAACTAATATTAGATAAAATATATATAATAACTGCAATCAAAATTTACAATAAAAAAACTTAATTGACGTTAATTTTGTTTATTTACTTACTGAATAGTTAGAATGTAGTTATAGTACCATATCACGATTTTTCATATTAATATTGATTTTTTTTATTTGAAAACAATTTTTTGTTATTTTGTTTCACGTAATTTTTCGCGTTTTCCGGATTACTATAATTCTGACAGTCATCGTTGTTGAGGTTAAGTTTGTTTAACCTAACTTTTCCACATGTCAAAATAGTGCAACAAATTTGTATTAAATTCCAAATAATATTGATTGTCTTTAAAAATGGGCTTAACAAAGCAATATTTAAGATATATCCCAGCAGGAAATTTTAATATAATTGCAAGCCAAAACTGTAATCTCAAATTTGTTACTCTTGAAGGACAAGAAGGAAGGTTTGTAGCGGTCGGTGCATGTGAACACATCATAATTTGGGACTTGAGACTTGGAGAAAAGGTTTATTTTTATTAATATTTTGCCTTGTTTTTGAATTACAATATTCTAGGCACAAGTACTCCCTGGAGAGAAAGCTGTTGTAACAGCTATTTGTGCTAGCCCCAACAAGAGACACCTAGCAGCTGGTTATTCAGATGGAAACGTTCAAGTATATGACTTGAAATCAGCTGAAGTGATAAGTATTTTTGCAGGCCACAAATCAGAAGTCACAACTTTAGCTTACGATAGTTATGGTCACAAACTGGCTTCAGGCTCTAAAGTAAACCTTTTTTCTAAATTTTAAAATAAATTATGTATGTAATTGGATGTTTTTTAATAGGATACTGATGTTATCGTTTGGGACACTGTAGCTGAAACAGGTCAGTGCAGACTGTCAGGACATAAAGGACCAATCACCCAACTAGCATTTATGTCCCAGTATAACATTTTAATAAGTGGTTCTAAAGACAGTTTTGTTAAATTTTGGGATTTAGACACACAACACTGTTTTAAAACACTTACAGGTCACAGAACTGAGGTATTATCTTGACATAAATAAATAACGTGTTTTAAGTTGTTTAACGATGTTTAAGGTCTGGGGATTATCTCTTGTTAAAGATGACCATTATTTAGTAACAGGCTGTGGAGATGCAGAATTACGGGTTTGGAAATTATCACAAAAAGATTCAGATAGTGAAAATAAAAATTCTGTAGACCATTTAACATCAACGTTAGAAATCATTGATTTACATGAGTCCGACGACCTTAATGTAATTTATCAGAGATTGATAACAGTTTGAAGAATTATTTTATTTTAGCATCCGTTACAATGTCACAAAATTGGTTCTTTACTAAGGGCAGGCAAAGGTCGAGTCGTCTCAATGTTCAGTGATGGAAGTGGACAAGTAATAGGGTGCCATGGAACTGATATGCAATTAGAAATGTTTTACTTTTGTACCGATGATGAAGCTCAAGTGCGCTTGAAAAAACGGCTCAAAAAAGAAAGGAAGAAAAAGTAAATTATTCCAGTAACATTTTTTATTATAACTGTACATTTTTTATTTAGAAAAGAAATAAGTGAAACCACTGAGCAAGATCCACAGAATCTACAACTTAGTTTAAGAGATGAAGTGAAGAGATTAGTTCCCATAAAATTATCAAATAAGCCTAAATCTTTGGATTTGGTACTGGGAAATGGGGGCGAGTTGAGAGTAACAGTGAATTTGTCTAATAATACTGTTGAATTGTACACAATTCAAACTGCTGTAAAAAATTGTGAAGCCACTTGTTTAAGATCTATTGTCAGTCAAGGACATCATAGTGAAGTTAGATCTGTGTGTTTCAGTAATGATAATTTAGCGATTGCTTCCGGAAGTGCTGAAGCTATCAAAATGTGGAATAGACCTTCGCAGGCTTGTTTGAGGACAGTGGAAACAGGGTAAGTGTTTAATGTAGCGCAAACTATATTGAACAAGATCTTGATAAATTAAATAGTCGACTATTATTTATATTGTCAATTTATTACTTCATGATCAATGTTATCATCAATTTTTTGAGAGTGTAGTAATGCCATTGATATTAATAATTTGATTATTAAGGCCGAGTGGTTGCACGAGGTTTTAATCTTAAATTATTAATAAGAATTTGGTCCAGTCTTTTTGTGGAGAGCACTTGAGAAAAATTGAAACAAAGTAAAAATTTGTTGCGGCGGCTAAATTTAATAAAAGTAGAATTTATTACTGTTATACTCAATGTAATTTTTATTATCCAAATAATACTTTGTGTCGTAAATCACTTTGATGAATTTAGAATTATAAAACTGCCGTTTGAAAAACCTCATTAAAAAATTTAGGGAAAATTATATTAGTAGCTGTTGTGCTATTGAACACCAAAAAACACAATAAATTTAGCTTTGTTACTGATTACTGCCTCTTACTAGGGCACCATTTTGCATTGCACACAGCGCCTCCGTGCTTTTTTGTCAAAATTTTAAAAGTAACTAAATACTAAGTTTGACAGAGCTTTATCTTCAACAAGATGAAATTCCAGTGCTGTAACAATATCGGTATTTTCATCCGTAAATTAGTAAAATATCAACGTAAAAATCATTCTTAGAAAAACAAATTACAACGAAAGCAAAGTTCATTTCTCTGACATTCGAATTGTTAATATAATTATTTTTTTAGAAAAAAAGTCTCGTTTGTTCCAAGCTGTTTGCATAATCACCAAATAAATCAACACCAAAAGTCAATAATAGTATATTAGGTCTCAAGGACCGTAAGCATAATTTTTCGTAATCGAGGACATTAGTCAAGAGGGCATTAATATGTTTACAGCCGGCGTTCACTGCTTCAGGACCTGTGCTTACCGCCCTAGGGCTTACGCTTATTATTATCATATGGGCTAATTTTAGGTTGAGATACTACCGGTAGTATCGCAAATTTTAATACTTTTCCGTAGCAACAACCAACCACAACAGCGAATTTTATTAATTTTCCATAAAAACGAAGGTAGGTACTACCGGTATTATCTCAACTTGAAATCAGCCCAATAGTGTCTGTTATTGTGATTGTGCTTAATGGAATCTAAAATTAAAAAGTGCTTCACACTATATTTCATGTCAGAGTTGAAATTTTATGTCTCTAAGCTAAAAAATAAAGATCAAAACAATGCCCTTTCAAATTTGATTTCTTGATAATTTTCTTGTTTTTGTTATTGTCGGCATTTCGCAGCCGATGACACATCACTTAAGAAATTGCGGTTTTCAAATATTTTGAATTACATTTTAAAATTTAAAAAAATGATACATTAATGAATGAAATGAATAAAAAATTAGCAATTGCTTTTGCTTGATTAAAGCAAGGCAAACCTATGTAATTACTATTTGCTGAAAGGAGATAGCTAGCGAGTAAAAGCTTTTTTGTCCTCCCGTATTGTAAAGTAGGCTATCATAGTTGTGCATCCACCAATAGGAAGTCGAACTTTTGGAAACTGTGCGGTAAAAATGAGAAAAACACCGGGTCTCACATTGTACGGTTACAACTACCACAGGATATGCTTGAGGAAAAAACTAACCTTACAGTAATAAAGTTTATGTATCAAAGTGTACGTACCTAAAATATTACCACAAATAAAGCTATATTTAATAGAAAAATGGTGAATTGAAAAAATCGCTGAAACGTCACAGGTCCATAGACAACGCGTAGTGCAAGAGTTTTATTTAATTACTAACAATACAAAATTATAGGAATAAAAGTATATTTTGGAAAAAGTTACAGTTAATAAACTTAAAAAAATAAAACGTATGTATTTAAAATAATTTTAAAAATAATTTGCAATTTTATATAGAATAAACCGCTACAGCGCCATCTATTCAAAACGTGTGTTCGTGTCTACTTAATAAATGTCATTATTCTATAATTATTCTTTTCTATGGTCATTATTATTGTTAAATTTTGAATCTCTTATAGTAATTATCAATTTAGAATTAAAAGTGTGAATAAAAGTACTGGAAAGACCTTTGAACATGTTTTAAAGAAAATTATGCAAGGAATGACAGAGTATTTAAGCCGCATTTGGGTATGTTTTATTGGTTTTTAGAATTTATTTGTACCTAACCTATCTTTTGATATGGCGCAAAAAAAGAGAATTTGACTCTTTCGGACAAAAAATATTATACAAATCTTATGCGTTAGTTAATTTTACAGGCTCCAACTAATCAGGCCCTCGCTTTCAGCTCGGGCCTGAAACAAAGCTGTCGCCTGTAAAATTAAGCCTACCACATACGAATGTAAATAGCTATTGCTACTTTTTATACATATCACCATATATCTTGCTACTTTCGAAAGATCATTTAATTATTCTACGTAGTAATTTACCAACCAATCACCTTTTATTTTACAAATGATGGTTTTGATAATTTCAGAACTAACGTGATTTTTTCAACACATGGCATATGTACTACATGGAGAGCATCCTTAATTAATGAACAGATGCATTATTGATGGAAAAACAATAAGCAAAAAAGTTTTTTTAATATTTTATCATTTTGAATTTTATCCCTCAAGAACGCACGTGTTTAGTAGTTCTAATTATTACCATAAGAATCATGTCGCTTCTTATTAATTATCAATAGTTTCCAAATGAAAAAGAATACAAAGGAAACAACACAAAATAACAGAAACGGCATTTTTGTCACGCTTATTTTGTTTTGTTTTTTTAATTTTGAACAAGTTTTTTTGGGTAGCTTTTACGGCCGAGTCAAAAACTGTAAAAAAATTTCTTAGGCGTAACTAAACAACTTACGTAATGTGTTTTATAAAGTCTCATTTTATGTTAGGAAGTAGAAACTTGTTTAAACGGCCATGTTTAAACAGAGAAATCCTGATAAGTAAAAAAGTAATAAGAAAAATAGAATAATTTTTATACAATTTGCGACAATAGATTTGGGATATCTTTTGACATTAACTAATAAAAACGTTCCAATAAACCAAACTTTCTTGTAAATATCGATACTAGTTATGATTGTGTAATTTCATAAGTGAGTGTCAAAATTTGATTTCCTAAATTTATTATCGCTCATAGTATTATCAACTACATTTCTTGACATTGATAATGGAAACACTATAATCAACGACTGTCTGTACTAATGATGTACGTTGAAATAAACCATATTAGAAAGATGTTATGGGGCTGTTTTAAAACACAGGTTTTTGATGATAGATGATTTATTTTTACACCTCTTCAACAGACCAAAATTTATTTAGACTTTATTTAAGTCTTGCCAAAAACTACAGCGTTTCCAACAGTATCTCTAATATTTTTTTTATAATAATGCTATAATTATGCTAATAACGCTTCTAATGTGCTTTAACGTGAAGAGATGCCGTTTTATAGACAGATAGAAGGATGAATTTATCATAAACAATTCAACACATTTTTTTGCTACTTCACAGCACACTAGAGTTTTTTTTAATAAACAGTTATTTTTATCTGTCAAAAAAAGTTTATATTACTGCAGATATTATTAGGTTTGGAAAAATATTTTAAATTTTTTCTTGGACCATCTAAAAAATTTTTATCACTCATCGGTCCTTTTTCGTTAATACAGCGTTTTTTTACTATACGGAGACGGAGGCTTCAAAAATAACCTCTACCTAAGAGACTAATTAAAGGTAAAAACCGCAATAAAATATTTTGTCCATTTTTTTTATGTAACACTAGAAATGAAAGTACAAGTGAGTCGTTCATTTCTAAAACCGGCCATCTCCATTTTTTTATTAAATTACTTTTATTCCAAAAAAACGCTGTTGAAAAAATTCTTTAAACACTTTTACACTTTGTGTTCAAGAGAGTTGAACTAAAACTAACTTATAAGTTATAACTCATGTTTTTAAGTATAAAAAAAATTTGATTTATTCCAAAAGCGGCCATCTCTATAGGTTTTGCTTCTACGTAGTGCACCTTAATACAGTTGATAGTGACAGTGGTATCATTATAATAATAATTGTAAAAGCACAATTTCTGAGGTTGAGAAAGGCTTCTTAGAATTTATATTTTAGCCGGGCAAAATTATTTTATAAAAATGAAGCTTATTGACGAATTATCAAGAATAAACGCTAAAAATATTATTCAATCTATTATGCAATTATAAAGATTCCAATTTTTGTCTTAAATATTGTACTTTTTTAATAGGTGGTAAGACCGTTTTCACACGAGAAGCCATATCGCGCCATTTATGGCACAAAAGTCTGAGACAGACTACGACAATCATTGGTCTTGGTCGAAGTTTCCTCTCTTTTTATATCAAGTATGTTAGAAATTTTATGCGATATATAGCGCCGTGTGAAAACGCTCTAATGTTCCTAACGCAATATTGCCGTTTTCGCGTATCTATAAAAACATATAACTTTTAAACACGCAAAGTATTGCAAAAGAAATTTTGTTAAGTAAAAAGTGTGGGGTCTAAAATATCTTAAGTAAAAAAATATTTATGACGTGCAGAAGTGTGCACCTAATTTTTTAACTAAGTGCAACTTAGCAACTTTTTTTAGCGCAAAAGACAACAAATACCCACGACTTAACGTAATTCTTATACGTAAAAATACAATTTGCTTCCTTTAACGTAAAATTTTAATGATTAACAATTGCGGATAAAAATATGCCTCTCTGATATTTTATGCTTTTAAATCTAATAAGCGAACAAAAACAGTCAAAAAAACGATTCCTAAAAGACATTTTGTTTCATAAACGTCTTTCTCCACTCCAGTTTGTTCCAAAACCGGCCTAATCCAAAGTTTGTTCCAAAACCGCCCATCTCTATACTTAAAAAATTAGCAGTGGTTTTAAGTTCAAGTCGATTTAATCAAAGTGTAGGTTATCAAATTTTACTCTCTAAGTACTTCTATTTTTGCGTAAGGTAAAATCTATTTGTTCAACGGTCTTTGTGTCAAAGTTTTTTGTCTCTCCTGATAAATTTTGCTCGATGGAGATGGCCGGTTTTGGAACTGAACGACTCAAGTAATCGTCTAGTGTAGTTAAATAATATCTGTTGTGTATGTTTGATTTTATAAGCAAATTAGTCACAATGTAGGTTGAGATTATTTTTGAAAGTTCTGTACCTGCATGATAAATGGATCTCTGCATTTCATGTATAAATCTAAAAAAATTACACACGCGTTGAAAATTTCGATTTTGAAGTTTTTGATACGAATAAATTTTTAAAAAGTGTAAATTACTATTTACCTCCTGTAAGTAGATGTTGCTAGGCTTTAGCATTTAAATATCCAATTATACGCATTTTATAACTGCTTTCTTCCTGCATTTACAAAGCAGTTATATTGTAACTATATTTCATCTCACCTTTCCACCGCAATTGTTTTGCAGACGTCACTTTCGTGTTGTTTATCTCATTAAAAACAATTTAATCTCGTATGTGTAGACACAGATATGATAAAAAACGTATAATTAATAAGGATTTTCATTGCGTGTCATGATTGTTACACTTGCTGGTTGTTACAAGTTTTTGCTCTTACTTCAAACGAAATTTTTTTCCATGTCTGAAACTAGGTACATTTTATCAACAATCTTTGTCCCCGGAGATCGTCACGTCTTGGCAGGCTTAAAGAATGGTACTTTATTAATTATCGATATTGCGGCTGGGGATGTCTTAGAAGAAATTCCGGCTCACAGTGAAGAACTTTGGGCTATTTGTCTAACACCAGATCAAGTAAAACACAAATAATAGTTTAATATCTGTATTTATGAAATTTTTAAAGAGGGGCTGCGTTACTGGCGGAGGCGACAAAACAGTCAAATTTTGGCAATTCGAATTAGTCGTTGATGAAAAAAGCGAAAGCAAAGCTAAAGTCCTTTCGCTTCTTCATATCAGGACTTTGAAACTCGAAGATTCAGTTTTATGCGTGAAAATTTCACCTAATGGCAAGTTTATAGCAGTTGGGCTCTTAGATACAACAGTCAAAATATTTTTTGTCGACACATTAAAGGTACCTGAAATAAAACATAATCCAAAAAAACCCTTCAAGAATAGTTAATTTCAGTTTTACCTATCATTATACGGCCACAAACTCCCAGTTTTGTGCTTGGACATTTCCTCTGATTCTTCTCTAATCGCCACTGGATCAGCTGACCGCAACGTAAAAATTTGGGGAATGGATTTTGGTGATTGTCATAAGAGCATTTTTGCCCATGACGATTCTGTTACTGGGTTACAATTCGTACCCAAGACCCACTACTTTTTCACTTGTGGTAAAGATGGAAAAGTGAAGCAGTGGGATGGAGATTCGTATGACAAAATAATAACACTTCAAGTAAGTTTGTTCATTTTTGGAGATTCGGGGAGTAAAATTTTGTTGAAGGGTCATGCCGGTGAAGCTTGGGCTTTAGCTGTAAGCCCAAATGGTCAATTCGTGGTTTCTTGTGGTTCAGATCGTGTGTTAAGACTTTATGAAAAATCGGAACAGCCTTTAGTTTTGGAAGATGAACAGGAGGAAGAAAGAGAACAACAGGAAGTGCTTGCGACAGGAGAACAAACTGTTATATCGGGTCAAAGTGGCTTGAACTTACCTTCAAAGAAGACTGTTGGTAGCGAAAAGGCTGTGAGTACCCAGAAAATTATTTTTTTGAAATTATTTGATTAACAAAATCTGGTTTATTAGTAAGCGGTATTACCAAAAATTAAAATGGAAGTGCATGTCAGACGTTACAACTGTTATCGCGTTATACTGTAATGTCCGGTTGCACAAACGTTCATCAAAGTTGATGAGGCATTAAACTCTGATATGTAGTTCAAAATATGGGGTACTGATTGGTTAAAACTGCTTTAACACGAGATTATTGGCCCATCAAACTTAATGAACGGCTATGCAATCAGGCATAAGTGTTGTAATGCTCAGTGTGCCATGTGAGTGTTGGCATTAATGTTGGTTCTCAGAACTAAATTAATTTTTTTGGTAATTTATTGATTAATTTTAATCAAAAGTATTTTTAAATGCATATTTCACTGCACATTAAATTTTTATAGATCTCTATGCCTGGTTTCACAAATGTTCATCATATTAATGGGTCATTAATCTCTCATTAACGCATTTTTAGCCAATCTATAAATCAGGGCAGGGTATTTTGAATTAATTAGAGTTTAATGTATAGTGTAGTTATGTACTTATTAAACATAATAAAGCCCAATTCTGTATTTTTTTAACATACATCTCAAACTCTTACGTTGCGTTTAACATTTTCTCGATGATAAACCATCGTTTTCTAATATTTTATCAGGCTGAAAGCATCCTAGAGTGTTTGGAAATTTGTGAAAAATACAAAGAACAGTTGGCTGAACACGAAGCCCTCCAAGCAGCCTCAAGTCAGACGTTACCACCACCTCAGCCCCATCTACTCATGCAAGCTTTGAATGTTTCAACGCCTGATGATTTTCTTTTAGAAACAATCAGAAGAATACGGCCTAGGTTTGTTATTTATTTTGTTATTTATTTATATTTTTAATAATATAACACTGGTTGTAGTGATCTTGAAGAGGCCCTCCTTCTTTTACCGTTTGCTTCAGTCTGCGAAGTTCTACAAATATTGCCCGCTTTGATTGCAAGAGGTGACCAAATTGAACTGGTGACTAAAGTTTGCATATTTTTATTGAAGTTACATCATGCTCCTATTGTGGCAAACTACACACTACTTAT
This sequence comes from Tribolium confusum, assembly GCA_029207805.1. Lineage (NCBI taxonomy): Eukaryota > Metazoa > Arthropoda > Insecta > Coleoptera > Tenebrionidae > Tribolium > Tribolium confusum. The sequence continues at coordinate 28,817,496 of JALGAY010000002.1, read as the reverse complement.
AACACTGAAACAATTACAAAAATTGGCCTTCACCAAAGTTCAAGAATTGAGGGTTAGCTGTAAGGAGAGTGCTTTGAGTGTCTCTAGTATTTCGTTTTAGGATCTTGTGGGGTACAATTTGTATGGTATGCAGTTTATTCAGAGGGAAATCGAGACAGCTGAAGGAATTCAGTTGTTCAGAGACGCCACTTTAGATAAGAAGAAAGGGGATAAGAAACGTAAACAACGGGAGAAATTAAAGAGGTCAATGATTGTTTTAAACAGTTGAATAAAAATAAAAATTAGCATAATATTTTCTTATTATTGTTTTTAAGTTCATTACATATTATGTGAAAATAAACAAATCAGTATTCTAACATTTTTCGAAATTATATACAAGTATTTAGACAGAGGAATTAAAAAAATTGAGGCCAAATCGAAACCACGCCAAGAGAGGGCGTAGAAGATGAGCGTTTACAGAAAGAAGAGAAATAACTATTAATATATTAATGATATTAATACTTGTTGTTTGATATATTTTGTGTAGCTCAAATAAAACGTATCAGTATAAAAGAAGCATAAATAATATCATGAAGAGAAAACGGTAATGCGATGGTGTCATTTGAGCTGCACAAAAGATACACTTGGGCTTTGGTTTGGGGACGTAAATTAATAAATTTACGGCATAAACAACTGGCAAACGTATATTTGGCCTAATACCAAAATCACAAATATCGGTAAAGAACGAAATAAATAGATATTTATGTAATATGTTAGAATACTTGAATAATTTAAAATAATACAATTGGGTTAAAGATATTTGTAGTTTTGGTATGGAAACACGTCTTCTAAAATAATACAAAAGTTTATTTACTTCAATAAGTTAGGAACCAAGTGCTTAATAAATATTTAAATTACTAAATTACATTTTTATTATTGCCAATAATTGCGAATGGCCAAGCATTCGTTATTGGAATAAAGTTACTGTATATCTACATTTATACAACAAAAAATTCGTTTCGTTTATCGGTGGTGTAAATTATTGATAGCGTGTGTACGTAAAAATTTACGAAAAATATTTATTTTGATTTTAGACATGTACGTTTGGTGTAGTAGGTACTTATTGCTATGCTACATATTTCGACTAATCACACTCTGTTCAAATCCCACCAACATACTTAGTTATACACATCTATCAATAAATCAGTTATAAAAATTACTTATTAAATCAACAATTTAACAACAACAACATTTGTTAGCGAGGTTTTGAATAAACGAATACATCCGGGAATGTAATATTTCAACAAACTAAAAAAGGATAATAATTTAAAACCATTCATCTGCACAATAGTTGAAAAACATACGTAACTGTGTATTATACAATTTGTTTTAATTAAAATACCTCAGGGAGGTACCTATATACATATAATTCATTTAAATAACTTAATAACTTAAAGTTCAGACTTACATATATCAGACTTGCTGTACAAATACACTGTTTAACACAGTTCTCCTCACTGCGAGAATGCAAAAGTCATAGCTAGCAAAATCGGTAAACAATGCAAGGTTGCATTCTGTATTTGAAATGAAAATTTCCCAAAAATGTTACTTTAATTAACATTAAACTGCCAAAGTATTGACAAGCTGCACGGTGTGTGAACAAACGAATCAAAAACGAAGCTGCGTATAACAAGTGCTACTCACTTCTGTATTTAGTTTTGATACAAAGATTTGGTTTTCTAAGACAATTAAAGCCGACATCACTGTTAATTTGAATAGCAGTTTGCTAGCTATGCACTACACAGATCGCGATTTATCGGAAGCGTGTATCGTTGTGACCTGATCACGTTCCAACTGACCTCCTTTGAATCGCCCGCCGCTTCTTGCACCTCTACAGGAATATCCGCCGGCGGATTCGTCCGCCACCGGGTGCCGAACGTTGGCGTATTCAAAGGAGCGCTGTGGCCATCCACGCAGTCCGACCCTGCACGGCTCATTTTATTATAACGTTTATACTGCAGATACACCACGATGCACACTATCACCACTAAAAAAACTGCTATCGTTGCCCCACCGGCTATACTCGCCGTCTCTAACATGAACCTTCGTTGTGACGCTGAAAACATTAAAAAATATTAAAATAAATTACACCTTTTCATAAATATACTTACGTAAATATGAACCATCTAAATCTTTATATTCACATCTAGGACCCATAAAACCTTCTGCGCACCTGCAACAAAACAATAACAATTAAAACCAAATCATTATTAGCTTGTACGATAAAAGTTTACGATTATTTTAACCAAGAATTGGTTTTTAAATAATACGCATAGTTAATTAGTTTTAAAAATTAATTACCAATTAAGAACTGTTATTGGGAGATAAAGAATTCGTCACCTGTCTTACGTTTCTCAGATTTTTTTACTTTCCGGTGTACCAAATATAATCTAGTGTGTCTGCTCAACGTATGAATTTTCATTTCAAATATTCTCAATTATTGTAATAATGTCACAAGTACTTTGACTCTTTTCGGAAATTTCTTCGAGTGCATGTCCGCTTGCATCATATTTTACTGCAAGAAATAAATACTGCAATCAAATTAACGGTGAACCATTTTTAGTGAAATCACTTCGGTTAGGTTGGTAGACTTCACTTCCAGAAAATAAAATAATGGTCTTCCAATAATTTCTGCTAATAAATTCAGTAGACGCAATATGCAATTTCTTGACAACCTAATTTAATTGTAAGTTATATTTGGGGATTGATGAAATTATTCTCGCGATCCTTCCGTCCATCTGGACTTTTTACATGTACCGTGGATATAATGGGTTCAGTAGACCTTTTTTATGCACGAAAAAAAATTTCTGGAAATGAATCTATGAAAGTCCAGGTGGTATTCAGCAAGAGAATCTCATCCACTAATTGAAAAGTAAATAAATTAGGCGACCCAGACCGGAAATGATCAAAAAATATAATATTATGTCTGTCACATACTAGAAGTATTTCCACAATTACATATTATTTTCAAGCTAATAAAAAATAGAATATTATCATTTTATAAAGTAAATTATTATATCAACAAGTGGTGTTATGTGAAGACACATTCTTCTAAAATCTTCTGTAGAATGAACAAAATAATTCGTAAAGTAAACAAAAATGATCTATAAAAAAGTAGGTATTTTTGCGAACTCATAGATTAAAATTTAAAAAATCGTCGGTGAAGTAAACAAAAAAGTCCGTAAAGTTTTGTGATTGCTGGTTGCATACTTTAAATTTCTACAAAATATTAGAAATGCGATATCAGAAAAAACGTAATATATATCTCAACACTAAAGTTGCTTTTATACACTCACAGGGTTATTCTAATATAATAATAAGTACCATATTCGTGTTCATTCAATTTTAGTGCCTCCTTGTACAACAGTTATTTCTTTAATTAGGCAGTTAAACATATAATTTACTTAAATCTGCTTTATTGCCGAATTAAATATATATATTTCTCGTCGATCCTTCTAATTTAACATTTTTTAAAGAATTTTTACCATTTGAATTTAAACGGCAAATTTTTGTAAGAAGTTGTTCTTGTCTGGCACTAAGGTGTCTGCTTTTCTGCCTAGTGAATGAAAAATTTAATATATTGATTAGGTAATTAAATGTTTATAATATTTAATGTAATTATTAATTATTTTGGTGAATCACGTCCATTCTTTTTACATTCGAAATTTGTTACGGGGAAGTGGACAAGGCAGAAAAAAAATATTTTATAAGGCCAACGTTTCGAATCGTTTATTGATTCTTTTTCAAGGCATACTTTTTTTCTTTCTTCCGACGACCACTGGCCGAGACAAGTTGGTACCATGTCAAACAAATTTGACTTTTATATGCCTTGAAAAAGAATCAATAAACGATTCGAAACATTGGCCTTATAAAATATTTTTTTTCTGCCTTGTCCACTTCCCCGTAACAAATTTCGAATGTAATTATTAATATAGTAACTCATTTTAAAAAAATACTTGCTAATGAGACTTATTCTATAACAAAAAGTTAAAAATTAACTAACCATCTATTAATTTTTTTAAGTTGTTATTTGCTAAAATATTATTTTAGTGGATTTCTGTTTGAAAAATAACTCGTCCTACATAGTTAATTTTAGTCAATTCGGTAAATTTCTTAACAGAATATGTCAAAATAAATTTTTAGGCAGTCCGTTATTTTTATCTGAATGTTACAGAATAGTCCTTCAGTTGAATAAAATGTGCAATACAATATAGTTGCGTTTAATACTGATGTGCAAAAAATTTAAATTTAGTTAAAAAACCAAACACACTTTAGGTAGAAAAATGTCAGACTTGTGCCTGGTGATCGCCTTCATTAAAATAAAACTAAATATCCAAATTTGCCTTTTAAAATGTTGTTGGTTTTATTCTTAAAAACTATAGTCATTTGTATAAGGCAAATTTGCTTTTATAGCATCCTTTCAACAAGGGCTATCACTTGTTAAAATTTGTAGTTACTTTAAAAATACCCCTGTATATAAATATTATACAAGTGTTTATAAATGATCGTAGGTCATAGAAGGCTGTGGAAACCATAAAAAAGGTTCTACCTTGTAAAGACAATGCTTTCTAATATTCCGTTGTGAAAATGGGACATTACAATGAATATTCGTGATATCGAAAACTTCCACAGCCTCCTACGACCCTACAATCATTAATAAACGCCTTGTAAAAGAAAAACCTTGAGTTGATTGATAAAAGAAGTAGAGTCCATACACTTTCAGAACAGCATGTTAGGTCATCAAATTCTGTCAGCGAACGACACTAAACAGAATGACCAAGAATGACGAACGCCGCTGACCTATCGCTGACCACGTGCCGCTTGGCTTCCTCCCCTTCAATTTGGAAATGGGACTGGCCCGACACTATTTTATCATCTGCACACTTTTATTGGTGTGCTGTTCTGAAATTGGACGGACTCTAGCTGACTACGTTGACAATAGCTAAGAGTTCCCTACCAAAAAATTAGCGATACACACATTGAGCATTTTTCTTTGTATGACATAGTCAATTCGAGAATCAAAATTTTCTTTTTGTACTCTGCGTCTGTAATAGATACCGATTTGGGTGTCGTATTAGCGAATTCAGCACCCAAATTCCTTGCGTAAAGTACTAGTGCAATTTACTTTTTTGGGGTTGGTAACACGCTTTCGCTGAAATGAAAAGTCATTTGTGACGTTTATGTTAGCGTCGAGATTATAATAATTTTATTCGAATAAATTTTGTTGCACTTGACTTTTGTTGTTCCTCACCAAGATGTTTTGTGTGTGTGTCGCAATTAACTTATAAAACATTCGAAAATAGGGTGGACAAGCGGCGGTTACAATGAGGTAACTTCAACTTTCTTTTTGAGGTTGAACAGCTTTAAAATGAATCAGCTTTCAGCCACTATTTTGACGATTTACAACCCCCATAGCGTTTGATAATTTACAAGTTATTTGCTAGGTGAGTATATAGCACTGCTTGGTCGGAAATAACGATGAGAAGAAGTGCTGAGAATCGCAATTTATTTGGTAATTTAAAAATAATGTGACAATGTTTTTGGAGATTTTCCTTACTATGTTTACGCTAATTGGGTATTCAATCAATAACTGATACGATAGGTAAAAAAGAACTATTTGTAAATTACTTACACAAAATTTTGGACAAATTTGAAAACACTTCAAAAAACATTTGACACTTTCATTACTAACGCAAAAGTCCCTAAAGATTGAATAATTAACTTTTTTACTTAAAAATCACGAAAAACGCGCAAAGTAAATAAAATACCATAAAGAACTCGTTTCTCAAGTTATTGTGGCACTCATTCTTTATAAAAACTCGCGCTTTGCGCTCGTTTTATAAACTTGAACTCGTGCCACAATGTTGACTTTTCGAAACGCGTTCTTTAATATACTATTTTGCGATGGTAGGTATGTAATTTTCATTAAAGAAATATGGAAAAGGGTAATTTTTTCAGCAAGATATACTTACAGGCAATTGTATAGGAGGGATTCGCCAATTTTGACGGTAAAGCACGTTGCTCCGTTAAGGCAGTACCAAGCCGCGTACGCCGGCGGACATTCGTACGTGTGGAATGTGATGTTAGGCCGTGCAGTAGGTGCTGGAGGCCTCGGTTTCGGCGTGGTGCGTGACGAACACGCATCTGCAACACAAGAAAAAAAAACAATGCAAATAAACGCACGACACTATATAAACATGCGAATAAGAAAGAAAAAAGACTGCCGCTCATATTAAATACCCGACATGTTCCCCATACATACATCTATTGTCCAGTAAAATTTATGACGATTTACCAAATTAATAAGGAAAATTGTTCTCGAACAATAGAATTTTATCGACGATTCAAAGAATCCATACACAGTCAACAATAGAAACATTAATTGTGTTGTTTGGACGTATCTAATTCAAACAGGTACAATATTAAAGAGAGGATGGTCATTATTGAAAAAGGCGAAATGTACTCAACGATCATCAATATTCCCGCTGTCAACTGCAGTATTTCCGTTGTGCACTTGCAACTTATTTTGTTTTAAAATAAAACGTGACTGAATTAAATGTGGTTAATTTTGTCACAATTAAAAATGACCTAAAGACAAGAATACGTAATATAAAAAAAATCTCTAAAAAACACTACACAGCAAATTACGTTTTTAATACTCCTGAATTTGTTGTGCTATCAAGTTCCACCCAAATTAAGAAACTATTCGCTCTCCTTATAGGTATATTAACAATAGAATAAAATCTTTAATAGATTTTCCTTCAGAGCCGGTCTTAGTAGGCACAAGCAAAGTAGGCGACCGCTTGGAGAGCAAAATTGAAAGGGTGTCAATAACTTGAAAATAAAAATTAAATAACATTACACTAAATTATTTAAAAATAAAAGAAACTGGTGCTGAGACATGAAAGCCAAAGTTACAATAATAAATTATCTACAGCAGAATTTCGAAAAAAAAAGCACAAGCAGGGGTAATAAATAGGATAAACACGAAGTCAGAAAGACCAAGTTCGTTGAAAATAGCTCTCCTTTCATTCGCTAATCGATAATAAAAATCGCTAAATTTGTATAAAAAAATGAAATGAATCATTCTGAGTCGTGCTGTTAACACACACACTGATCGATTCGTTTCTATGAGATTATACTACAGTGCTACGTAAACTTGGGAAAAGGGAATTCATGCTTTTTATCTGACTTGTAACGAATAGGGATTCTGTGTGAGGAATAAGTAACAAAAAAGTTCATCAATGGACTGCATTTAGATAATTATAAAACAAATATCTAATTAGTTCTTAGCGCATATCAATTTTATTATTAAAAGCCTACTTATGTGCTGATTGTAACATTAATTAAATATTAAAATATCTATATTAAAATATTTTACAAAATAGTAGTTCAATTTTAATTTATAAATATTTTCTTTTAATTTAAAATTAAATTTTTAATAAGCTACAGTAGAGAATAAGTCGCCAATATTTCATACATTAGTTCACAGAGGTCATCACTAACAAAGTGCATGGAGGGAATAACCGCAAATTTTCATTTTAAACGTTTACGAAAAAAGCTAGGCTTTTATGTAAAGGGAAAGCAAAGACTCGGGACGTTAAAGTTGCTTTACCAAAATTTAAGCTTAGACCGGCCCTGTTTCCCTTTTTTGGTAAATACCAAACAATATTATCAATAATTTTTAAATTTGTTCAAATATCATTGAAAATCCCACGTATCATCGTTTAATCAAAATAATTTGCTTCTAATTTTTGCTTGGACCTACGCAGATTGGTGTACCTTTTATAATGTTTTCAAATTTCACTACAAATTGGATTTTATCTTCCATATCGATGTTAATTTGGTTGTTAATATTTATCCGCCTATAGTGGGAAAATACATAATCAAATAACTATTTTTATGTCATAATTTATATATTTTGATGTCAACGATGTCAAGTTTATGACTGGAGTGGGCTTATGTCTACATTTTAGTATTCACTTAATACTTAATTATTTAACAGTATCTAGTCAAACTTTTATGTTTTTTCCTCCTAATTATGCACCTGTATTTAATACGCCTATAATTCATTTCAACAGATTCGTAAAAATAATAAGTTAATCTAAAAAAGCGAATTTTATTAAGATTAAATTAGTGAACTGAAATCGCGTGTCACAACTCCGAAATGGATTACTCTTAACTGATAAAACTTTAATGGATTCAATTTGTTTTACGGTCATAATTTGTCAAATTAAATGTTTTGATCGGTTTATTAAATCAACTTTAATTCCAGCAACTACCATTCTCAAGCTATTACTTATAATGATGACCATCAATACCTCAATCCCCTTAACTAAAATAGGGTATAGGCATAATAACCACGCAAAGCATAAACATGGTGACATTGGAAATCTCCGAGACAGATTTTGTTGTGAATTTCACGGGAACACTGATCGACACAAAGCCCAATTCAGTCAAAGGTTTGCCATGAATATTTCCCCGTCCTTCCCGTATATAATGGACATCATTCAAACTGACGGATCGGATTATGCACAAATCCACTTTGAGGACAAACGACCGTAGCCACCACTCGCCAAACAACATATAATGAAGAAAAAAAATCAAAAGAAATCGTCTGTAATTAACCCAATAAAGATCCATCGGTCGGTATGCGTATTCTCGTTCAGTAACTCGCAAGAAGGCGCTCTGTTATTAGACTGTGATTTGTGAGAGGTTCGATTAATTTGCCGCTGCTACCTGCCTTCTACCGAACTCTTTTACATTGCGTCCTCTTCAGGAATGTACGTTTACGAATTCCCAATAAAACAGGTGTATCGCTTGATTATGAGGGAAAATTTTTACGATAATTTATGGCAAATTGTAAGAGTTCGGTTTAAACCCGACAATAGCAGGGAGGCTTTATTCGATTAATTTCCAGCGAGGCACATCTGTCTGATATTACACATGTGCGGGATAAGCAAACTTTTTCATAAACTCAGCCAATATTGTTTATAAGTACTTAGATTAATTATAACACTAAATCAAAACGCATTTACCCAATCAGAAAGACCAAAAATGTTACTACAACATTCAAGTCAACATATTTTTTTCTGAAATCGTCAGTAAAATGTACAAAATATATCGTAAAGTAAATCAAAATAGTACTTTTCCTGACTCATGCCAAAATCAATAATCGTGAGTAAAGTAAACATATAAGAATAAACAAATGGTTATTATTCTCGGCTATCACCTCGAAGAATAAGCTCCATATTCGTGTTGTAAAATCTATAAAAACCATAAAATCATAGGAACCAACCCCTCCTGTTAAGTTATCTTATAAAAAATCATAGATCTTGCAAAGCTAATTATAAAAAACAATTTTAGTGCCTTGTTGTAGATGCAAAATTATTCACTAATTATACTCGTAAAACATTTTTTCAAAAAGACTTCATACAAATTTTTTAATCGACAATTGTTATAATAATGTAATAAAATATGGAAGTATAGGTCATTTTTTATTTATATACCGTTGTTTGTCTCTTTTCAACACATAATCTATATTACATAATACATACAACAATGTGTTGAAAAGAGATAGTCAACGGTATATAAATAAAAAATGGAGTGTAGAGATATTTTTTCAAGACTAATTCTGTCATGTACGTAAAATACTTAAGAATTCTTTTCTGGTCGGAAGATATGTTAAAATAACAATGAATTTCTTATTACACAATTGGAATCTAGGTGATCAAATATTTTTATAAAAAATATGTTGACTATATTAAAAATTTCATATCATGCACTTACAATATTGTTTACTGCTTTTTAAAGAAGAATAAAAAAGAATTGTCAAAAGTTCTGACTAATTTCCGCTATAAACTACTATAAGAATTTTTATTATCTTATTAAATATACTATAAAAATGTCAGATTCACACTTAAAAAGGTTCTGATATTTATGTAGGTATGGCTTATAGCAGTGTGGTTGGATTTTTGAAATGAAATTCAACAAGAAAAAAGTTCTGTAATGGAACCAATAAAAGCATTCTTCTTACTAAAATACTTCACTGAAATGTCGTCCCCAATAAATTGCTCAAACTGAATAGTTCTGTCCTGAAGGACTATCCGAGATTGTAAACTTTGTCATATATGAAATTGCGGCAACTAAAACTTTTCTCATAAATTGAACGCAGAATACTTTTCTTACTAAATCAGACTGTTGTTGTTCAAGTAGTTCCCCTATTGAAAATATATTTCTTCATTTCATAGCAAAAAAAAAAACCAATTAAAACTGTGTATAATACTAGCGGTCGGGATTTAATGATTTTTAGAGTATTTAAAACAATATATCGTTTTCATTTTACATATATTACACATTTGATAAGTTTTCTTAAATCAATCGTCATACAGGTTCATTATGAATGATTATGATATTCAGAATGTGTTGCGTTTATGGTGCAATTTGTCATACAGTTGTCACCTTCCACATTTGATCAAATCATTATTGATCTTGTACAATTTTCGCAAGTGGTATTATATTTAAATTTTGTTGTACTTATAAAACATTTATTTTGTAAACTATTTAGTATCGTAAAACTTGAAACACACTGATTTGTGACCCCAAAATATAATACCTATTAAAACAGAAAGAGTAAAAAGAAATTATCTTATTTTTTCAAAGCTAAAACCCATATCATTTTTAAATTTCACAACGTAAAAAACAAAATGCATTTTACATCTGGAGTACTACTGAATTAAAAAAAATAATGCGTTAGATAGGAGCAAAACAAACCACCTAGAAGCGAACAAAGAAATAGGTTGTTGCAATTACTACAGTTGTTGATTGTATAACTTGTGCATTTTTCAGTTCCAATTTTTGCATTCCCTACACGTAAAATTAGCCACGTTGTCAACAAAATATGTTTAACACAAAATTCACTTCAGAGATTACAGTGGATAACAGATAAAGTATAATAACAAACTCCATTTAAAATAGTGCAATAGAAAAAAATGTATAAAAAATACGTGTTATTACAACCTCCCCATTGTGATATTCGATCATTGCGTGGCTTGTGCCACAAACTACTTGTATCATAATGAGGGTAGTTCTGACAAAGTTATTTACCTATTATATATTTATTGCGTTGTATTTTAACAGTTTTTTTATGAAATCAAAAGTACTAGACAACAAAAGCATAAAGCTCAAAGTCCAGTTTTTTTTTAAACATTGAAAAGCATGCCACTCTTTAATAGTTTATAGATGCCAACCCCCTAATCAAAGATGATTTAAAATGAATTACATGTACTGCTTTTAATATTCCATGTTATAGACAACCTTTATAGACGGTTAAAACAATAAATTGGAATGCTTAACTAATCCTTTTAAAAAATGGCTTTGAAATCTTATGCTTCTGAGATGCCGAAATTTGGTTACAGAATTCTAAAATAACATCGTTACAGAAATTGTGTCGTATTGTATATTACAAGCTTTCTAGGTTCAAGGCTTGATGAACGATCCTTCTCCATTCTTTCTTAAGAATATGAAGATATTTCTTTAAAAATTTTGAAGGTTCTACTTCATAAATGGTTGTTTTTATTTTTATGCAATTTATTTCATTTTAGCTGTTTTTTACACTTTTCCCATTGTCTGAGGATAGACCTTCCCGACTGTTTCGAATAATCGAGGTTCTACTGTACTTCTTTTAAACGGTATTTCCTTTTGTCCTTTATTGATGGGTTCCAGTGTAAATTACCCTAATTCTAAGCTAGTCGTAAAACCCCGATATTTTTATGAATAAAGATAACACCTTCTGGCATCCAATGCCACGCGACATAAAACTGCAACTAGCAGTTATTTCGAACCCATTTCTCAATTTTAAGTAACACGAAAACCTCCAGATGCCACACCGACGGTCGTATCTTTCCAATTTTAATGTAACGTCACCGCTAATTTCCACATTCCCTCGTTAAATACCCTCCACTTTCCTCCCTTAATTTCCGATTCTGTCTTTTTTAAAAAAAGAAACTTTTTACGCCAGTAAACAGATGCTTTTAGGGTGCATCAAGTTGGGGTCGCACACACCGCCACGTGATTACCTCATATCAGAGAAAATACGAGGTTATTCTTACATTTTTCTCGAATAAAAAAACCTCAACTCTCAACTCGATACCTATCATTATTGACACAACAACGAGCTTATTACAGTTTGACCCTCGGCACGTGTTAGACTATTCATTTACTAACACCATATGCCTCCGGAAAAAAATTGCTTTTTATATTAAGAGTGTATAAAAGGCGGCGCTTGTGATGGCGCGAGCCATATGGTATGCAAGAAGTGACGCTGATGTGTAGAATAACATCGTAGGTCCATGGGTTACAACCTGAGCCGACCCATTGTTCCTTGGGTCATTTTGGTCCGGCTATTGTTGACCCAAACTTTCCAATAAGGCCGATGAAAAGATCCTCTCATTGCCCGGATTAATGGATCAGCGTAGATGGGGATGGTTTTATTAGTACGAATGCGATGGGGGATGGCCCTTTATGTCAAACGGTAACAATGAAACATGACAAACGGCCTTTTCTCGCACTGTTTTGACACAGACAGATGATCGATAACCGCATTTTCCGCAAATAATTACGACAAACAATCCGTTTTTGTTCCATTTGACGTTCTATACTGATTTTAAGCGATAATAATTATAAAACAATTTCTTTTGTGTGTTTTATGCCGCAATTTGCTATTGCGATAATGCAATTAATCAAACAAACTTCGTGACTACGAATAATAAAAATTACAATTATGACAAATTTTATGCAGTTTTGAAAGCTATTGTCTGTGATTTCTTGATGTTTAGAATAGTCATTCACACAAAGTAACAATTAGAAGCAATTACCTGCGGAAAGTACCGAGTCGGTGCTAAAACAAACATTTGACAAAAAGAAAACAAAAGTGAAAATCAGATAACAAACAGCAAACTTCACAAATCGTGAGACATCTTCCAAAACAAGGAACAAGAAATAAATTGCCGTTGGCGATAGATGCCCAAATCAAAACTTCAAAAAAAAAAAATTTAAATAAAATAACATTCCCAAAAACTAACCACAGTATAATCTCGATTAATCGAATTAATTCGTAAACTTGTATTTCCTAAAAAAATAATCTGAAAAAAATCATCCATAGCCCAGTAAAATTAGACAAAAACTGTGCAAAACTAAGAAAAAACTCCGACCAAGCTAAATTTTGTGCAGATCATTATTTAGATGTCCTGAACATATTCTCAAAAGTACTCTTCATTTGAACTGTGGGTTTCGGTTTTATAGGGAGCAACGTGGGCCGAACTTCAGTTTTTTGCAAATATCTCAAAAATTTTCAATTTTTTATTATTGAAAAAAAAAGTGGTTTATAAAATTATTTACAAAAAATGTTTCTAGACAAAAATGAATCGTTTCAAAGATGTACTAGGTGTCTCTTAGTCTTAAAAAACAACATATATGCTTTTTATCTTTATCGCTGAAAAACTGTAAGTTTCAAAGTCCCATATAAAAATTTATACCGAAAATACCATTGATGATTAATTTTAGCTAGTCGCGCCCTGAACGTCAATATTTAAACTATTATGCGTGGTGCAGTATTGTCAAGTAATATCAATATGGTTATCGTTACTACATACAGTTAATAAAATTTCCTATGTGTTCACCCCTCGTGGTTTTAATAACAATTCTCCTACAATTGTTTGCGATGCTACACTTCTATCCAAAAATTGGAATACATAGTTTGGTAAAAGATAATTGTGACACAGAATTGCTGCTAATGTCAGTATTGCAAAGATAAAATTGATTAACAAGAAGATAAATATTCAAAAATTCTGGAAACTTCAACAATCATTAAAACTGATACATTTTAAACTAATGTGACAATGTTGTCAAAGAAAAGGGGTTAATAAAGGTTAAAAGAAGCGGTAATTCTTCAGCTTCCTTCATCGGTAGAATTAATCGCCAATTAAGAATAAAAATCTAATTTTGATAATTATATTAGAATTGTGAGTTTTCTTCTTTTAGAAGCTGGAAAGAGAGGTAATTCAAGTTTGTTGCAAATATCTTAAGGCCGACGTGCAACGGAGGGCTTTTAAATTACCCTTGCGGATAAATTATTTTTCTACAGCAAAATTTATTTAATATAATTTTTAAATACTTAAAAATCATGAGTAATAATTATTATAATAGTCGTGTATGCACATCAGAAAAACTAATATTACTTGACTACCAGCCCTTGTTCAAAAATATTTGTCTTTGTAGATTTACAAAAAGATTTACCTTTTTTATTTGCACAAATTAAAATCGAGTAAGTACCTATTTGGGCTTAATGTTTATTGTTTATTTTGGGTCTTTTCCGTGCCATGTGTCGACAAGCGCTTCGAGGTAGGTACCGATCCCGTCAAAAAACCATCCCATAAATTTGAGTTTATTTAGCAAATTAGTAAAAACACACCGTCAGCCATCTGTGCCGAATCCTTGTGCACACCCACCTTGTCGGTGCGGCTTAGAAATCGTGCCGGTCTGCAATTATCGATGTCCAATGACAACATTGACGTACTAATCGGCTCACGGACCGTGTAGACAGGATAATTTCATAGCGCCCGCCCGCAACACATCATCTCTTTTTTTTTGGAACTTAGCGTCTTTTATTTTTCCATCTTCTTAATCATCTCCATGTATCTGTTGTTGGTGCTTTATCCAAAACGCGGCGGCCGAGCTGCCATCGACTCTGGTAATTCTGTGTGATTAAAGAGTAGTTTTTTTGTTGGTATTTTCTTCGTTTCGGTCCAACAAAGATTACTTGCCAACTCGGGTAATTTATGGTTGCCGAAAGTGGTTTTCGCGTTCTTCTACTCTGATTATCAAAAGATTACCGGCGCGGGTGGCTACCCGCAAAAAGAACTAAAAACTAACTACAAACTAGCAAAAACACAAAGTGAATGCAGTAAAATATCGAACATCAATTTATTTTTTAACAAAGGAATCAAACCATAATAAAATAGAATTAATTTTTATTGGACTTAAATTTGATTATAACAGTGATCTAAACGGAGGATCTAAAAATAAGAAGTTAATAAAACACATGTGATAAAAAACAAATAACGTCGAAATTTAAGTCAACGTATGCCATAGAGTAAAACTTGATTATAACGAACTTTGACTATAGGCAACTCAGATAAGGGCACTACTTTTATCATTCTGCTGATTTATAAAAAAGTCGGTGAATTCTCAAATTTTATCTTTCATTTAATAACACGATTCTTTTTCATGCTTTTAGATTTGGCAATGATAATGAATAGATTCTTATTAGCTCCAAAAGATGTCCAAAGTAAAGGAGGGCTGTCATGTTTTCGATAAACATCAAGAAAAACGTTCCAAAAGCAATAACACCTAATAACAAAACCTGTACAGCGAAGTGAATATGTCTTTTAACGAAATGTTAAAAATCATGACTTTCTTGGTTTCTCCCATATGACTTTCGTACGACCACAAAATCGAAAATAATTTCTGGAGACAACCCATTATGTTGGTTGTCCAAATGAAATTTAGACTGGACTTAATAGATTCATAGGGAGATTCAAATCTTGTACTAGCACGTAAATTTCTTAAAGCCAACACTCTTTTAGAGAGGAAAACAGATCTTGGTGGTCTTCCCTAAAATTGTTGTTCAACTAGGTACGATGTATATATTATAGCAATTTATATAATATTATAAAAAAATCCTTGTGATAGTCCTAGTTTTAATCTCAAAATCAGATATACAGGTGTTTTCGAAATTTTTTTACAGAAACTGTAACAGATTTAGCCTTTGTTAAAACGATGGTAAAACACCAAAATTGCCTTATACAAACGTTTAGTTTTTGAGATATATGTTGTAGAATTTTTTTTCCAAAAAACATTTTTAAGAAACGATGTATGACAATACTGTTTTTGAGCACGAACATTTACATCCTATGTCTCAAAATTTATATGCTCAAAAACAGTGTTCTCATACATCGTGTATCTCAAAAAATAATGTTTTTGAAACAAAATTCTTATAGCGTATATCTCAACAACTATAAAATTTGTGTCAGTCAAATTTGGTTTTTTAGCATTCTTTCAACAAGAGCTATCACCTGTTAATATCTGTAATATGACTTCAATAAATCCCTGTATATAAACTACTTAAAATTTTGAGTCCAAATTATTATCATTTCATATCTTCAATTAGACAAGTTTTCTATCAAAAATTAGGTTCAATTCAATCAACTCTTTTTGGATACTCTTGCAATTTATACGTCACAGAGTATATTTTACATTGTTTTTACCAATATTATTAAATCGGTTTTTCCAAATTAGTTTAATAAAAAAAGTGATTGTTTATAGATTTCCATTTGCGGCTTAGTGCGTGGTGGATGCTTTTCGCTTAGTTGTTTGGTGTGGAATGTCACGATTTCCGTGTCGTCGGTAAAATAATTAATAATCGTAGAAGGTATACATTGGAAATTTGTGATGACCACCGTTTAGGAACCGTACCGGGAGGACCACCATGGTGGCCGGTCGGTACCAATCAAACAAGATGAAATATCGCGTGATAAATAAAATAGAACCTAGCCGACAAAACCTATTCGATGTTGAAGCACTAAGCAGCAGCATTCGTTTAACAACATGATGGAACTGAACGGTGCTGGTACACTGTTGTTGCACTATACCATACAGCATGCCGTCCTTAACAAGGACCACCTACTACTGCATCTGCGGCGTTTGATTACAGGTCCGGATTCGCTCTAATTATTCAACGGTCACGCACAAATCATAGCCTCTCTCGGTCCGTTTAGATCGATCATAGTTTTAATTAGCTTGGAATCCTCTTCGACGAGAAAAAAAATCGTAAACCCACGCCCCGATTATTCGTAATTTCGTAATTAATTAAAGCCGAAAGTGTGGGACGGCAACGGAACAATAAACGAGACGTGAGAAATTTTTTTCTTCTCTTCGATCTTGTTTGTCATAGCGGTGGTCCTTGATGGGGCCTTCTCCAGCTCGGAGGCGCCGCATTTTCGATAGGTTTTGACAGAAGCCCGCTGAGATATTCGCAAAATATAATAGAGCCGTCGGCCGATTAATGCGCGACGGGTTTTACAGCATCGAGGTGGGTGTTTTGTTACCTCTTTAATTTCCAGTTACGGCACAAAGATGCCGAATTAAAACGACAAATCATCTTCTAATGACGCGTCATGCTCAAAAGCGCATTCCCAGTCCCATGATGGCAAAAACCCAACAAATCGAACAAAAAATCAATTTTTAAAATCGTTTTTTTCCAAACAAAATGGGACGAGAAAATCTTGACCTTCCTATTAAATTGGAGGAACAATCACCTGAACATTACACAAAATTGGGCTACCAATCAAATAGGTTATCGGCTCCATCTTTATGATTATGATGGTCTGTCATATTACTGGACATTTTTGCCGGATTTAAAACTATACAACATTCATAATACGAAAATTTGGGTAATAAACTCACATAAATTTAGATAAACTATGCTTAATTAGCTTTACGTTTGTATAGAATTATCATAAGGAAGAGTTGATAATAATTGGTAATTTTTCAATTTGGCTGATGAAGCTTAAATGGAGCTCCTATGCTTAACTTAATAACACATATTTTTAGCAATGATTAACCCAAGAAAAATTAATGTATAAACTGCTTCATAATCGCAAAGAGCAATAAACCATTAAAATATTCGATAAACAACATAATAAACTTGTTAACTATGAGAATATTTGCGTTTTGAAGTGAAAAAGTCGTTATTATACCACAGCCTCTTTTTATAATATAATTCTCTCCATCAAATTGTTTATCTTGGTCAGGCTCCAATATGACGTAAATTCTTTCAACTTCCCATTTATAGCTGAGAAAATCAAATACGAATTCTATTCTACCGGTCACGTTTTAACCATAAAAGGGAAGCATTACCGAATTACTGTGGTTTTTACCGAACCTCCAGGTATTTTTATTGAAAAGGTGCGTGTGATCTCGCTTTACACGAACAATTTTTTATATAATAACTATAACAAAGACACAAACTTGTTCATAAAAAACTCAAACATTCTTTTTTGGAAAACCGGTTAAATATACAAAAAAATCTAGATTCGAAAAGCGGTACTTTTTAAATTTACTCAATTTTGTTGGAAGTTATTTCGCATTGGTATAGGAAGTACCTGAACGTGACAGAATGCAAGGTAGGTGATAAACCCACCGCCAATACGAATAACTGTCAAAAAGCTGTGCATTCTATTCACTTGATATTCCCAGAAAAAATGTGATGGTGCATTTTACAGGTCCTCATTACCCAACTTTCTAACTCAAAATTCGCTAACCGAAAGGCATTAATAAAACGTTTTACTTCCATGAAAAATCGTATTCTTACGTGATATTTTGTATTTCTTCTGATTTAAATGTTTTACACAATTTTTAGAAAATACTTCTATAATATCTATCTAATAGGATAAAATATATAAAATAAAATAAAATCTATCCTAATAGGATAAATCGAAGAGAGTTTACCCACTTTTTTAAAAAAATCTGTAAAAATTATGTTTTTAGCGTCAAAACAAAAACAACGTAACCAAAGCTTTTGTTTTCCTATTGGCATAAAAAAAAATGAAATTAAAGTGTAAACTGCGAGAAAAAATAAAAACTAATATCACTTGTCGGTCCATCTATTTATTATTCATTCTATACAGCAGGGGTGTCAACTAATTTTTGTTACCACAAGGTCGACTTCGTTAATCAAAATCTGTTTGCGATTTACTTTTTGAAAAAGTAAAACCTTTTTATCGCATAAGTCCGTTATAATTTTTCAAGGAATCAGATAATTTGATAATTTTTCTTCTTATATTTTTTCTTACTTTTTATACCACTCTTTTTTGTCTCTTATTTTCAAGTAAATTAAAAATAGCAGCCACATTTTTGCTCAGTTTTTTGTATCATAGATGGCTCGACCTGAATTAATGAGAGAGGAGAAAATTCGACCAATGATTTTCTTGGTCTATTGTTTGGTATGTCGACAGAGCTGTGTTTGTGAATTAAAAAATTATATTTAGTTATAAAACACTGACGTTTCATTACAAAAAAAAACACAAAATATATTTTTTAAAATGTTGGGCCAACTTCTCTGTGTATATGCAAAACCTGACGTCAAAGATTTTTCAGGTTAGGTACGCTTATAAGTTCTGTATTTGACTAATAAGAGGTAATAATTCTCATAATAGAATTAAGAATACATGATAGGTTTGACAAAGCAAAGTTAACTTGATGAACTTTTCAATCGAAAACTTGTTAGTTGCAGTACAGTTGCAGTTTTAAAAACTAGTAGAAATGGCATAATGGATAAAAACATAAAAGTGCTAAAAAATTGGGGCTGATACCTATAAACAAATTTCAATTTTCTTTTGCCATCATATGTCGCTTGATATTCTCCTGCTGATGCGTGATTTAGCCGTCATCCGTTAACAAAAAGTGAAAATTTTCAAAGTGAACCATCATCTCTCCACGTGGTTCATCTTTCTTCGATTTACCATATTAAAAAAGGGTGGCGGGGTAAAACTACATTTTTTTCTTTGTTTCAAATTACTCTCGCCATGTATTCAATCAAGAATTGTTTCATTAAAATTTTTGCGCAATATTCCCCTCCTACTGTCTGCACCAATTAACTTTTTTCCTTATTTTTTTTATAACAAAAGAACCCGAAATCGCAAGTTAATCGAAAACCACTTAAAATCTATCTTGATAGCGTAAGTTTGCTGGCGGCGTTCTCGCTATCTCTCATCGTATTTGTCTGGATTAACTCGTTAAGATGACAAGGGCGGCGTGAACCTTCTTCGGACGCAGGAATGCGAGACGAGATCTTGGTTTAATGGAATCGCTCCGTCAACAGTTAAAACACAATTACGGGACCCGGGTGGTAATTGCCCGGCACCGGGTGGCGTGAGAACATCACTGCCGGTGTTCTACGACGGCGGCGCTCTAATTTATGGCTCACTGTCAATACGATGGCCGCGTGATCGTTCCCCATTCCTCCATTTTATTACCTGACATTTACGACTCCAATACCGACCGGCGCTCAATCCCTTATCAATTAATTAGACAAGCTTTTTAGCATCTGTCATCTAAATCGATCGATTTGCAAAAACTGCAACAACTTCTATTTTTATCAATTTTGCCTTAATTGGGAATAATTTTAAACAATTAAAAAGGCAAATTTCTCCCATTTTTTGCTGTGGTTTTAAATTTCAATTTCGACTAATCAGTCATCTTTATCTCTACATCAAAAATTATTTCCCTACTAAACCTGTACATTTACACTTTAAAAATTTAAAACATTTTTGATCAACCACTTCTTCCTATTTTGATCCGTTTTGTGTCCAAGTAATTTACCATAGATAATTATTTTGTCTAGTAATCAACTCAGCTCTTTTGTTGTTTTTGCTTGCTTAATCAAAATTTTTGATTTTTAAGCTGTTAATTTTTTTGGTTTCACTTTTATCGGGTCGTTAGGCCCTGATTATGTCTTAATCGATTGAGGAATCGTTTATGTTCAACGATCAATCAACAGGTGAGAGGAACAAGATTAATTCGAGTTGATTCGTCACCATTGTGGATTTTTGGATGGGGTGGATCGTATGGGCGGCGACTTCTAATGAGTAGTCGCCGCCGTCGTCGCCGATCGTAATTCGTTATAAATGATAACATCAACTCTGCCGGTGTCTGTGACATGTCGAAAGTGTTCTTGTTTTTCAATAACGATCTTCCGCGGCTAGATTTATGAGATCTCCCACAGGTCTCGGCTTCGGAGACGACACGACTGACACAGAACCGCTGCATTCCAACAAGTTTCCCCCAATTAGTCAATATCTTATGGGTTTGTTCGAACTTTGTGACTACACACAATACCCAACAATCACAGATCAACTGATGAAATGAAATGTTGGTAATGATGTTTCCATTGTCAAAATAATTAATCAAAATAATTGATGAGCATCATCTGGTGAAAATCATTTTGATAACCTCCGAGCCCAAAAACCCATTAAATTTTAAAATACAATTCTCTTCCACCGTTTGATAATTACGGCTAATCATCGCTACATATATCACAGAAGAATGATCACTTATGCATTCACTACACTTTCATTATCTTAATTTAGCAATATATCGACACGCTGTCAAAACACATAAAAGTGAACGTCCTTAGAGTTGAAAGACCATTCGTTCACAGTGGGGCAAATTAGGAGTTTCCTGCTGACGAAGTGATAGTCTGGAGGCGGCCGGGGCGGACAACTATCCATACCCACTGTCCAGGTAAATCACTGTACAAAACACACACTTCCTTCTCTGTGGTCACGGTGGCGGCGCTACGTATGGGATACGTCATTTCCCTTTCCGGCTACCAGATGCCCACTGACTTACACACCTGTACTGCCCATCGGAATTTGAACAGGGGGCGAATTCACTATTAGTACTCGTAAAATAAAATAATACAAACCTCTGTCCCAAATTACCGTATACATTTCATTGAAATCATTTGATTATTAAAATTTAAAGAAGTTGAGTTTTAAGCAATTTATATAAATTGAAAAAAAAATTCATATAAATGTAGGTATTCTTAAAACTTGTATAGACAACTATGCCAAAAAAATTCCAACATTTTTTTCTTATGACTTGAAAACCAAAAAGAACATAAAATCAAAGTCACACCCGTTGTGTTTAGTCCAAGAAAACGAGCAAAAATATCTCCGCAATAGTAAAAATACGAGTAACCATTAAAACATTTAGTACAGATAGTTTCTAAAGTATGAAAAAACAAACTCCATAAAGTAGACAATCGAGAAACCTTCGGAACAGTTTTCAGTTTCTCCAAAATTTCAACTTCAAAGCATCATAATTCGGTCAATTTTTTGTATTCTAGAGAAAATTTCGTACAAGCAATATAATTTAAATAAAACATTTTTGTAACACTCAAAATATCGTAAAACAGATTTTGAAGCAGGTTCTAATGATTTCTTAGTTGTCGATTTTGGGCTGTTTGTTTTCTCCTACTTCCAAGACCATGCGTTCGTCCTAAATTTCATAAAGGTTTTGAGGTAATAACAATAATGTGTAACAATACTCTTGCTACAGCCCCTAGTTTACTTTAAATTTATAATTGTATTTTCAAATTTTATTAAAATTTGTTTTAATAAAGTTCAAGTAAGTATAAACATTTTTGTGTTTCCGTTGGTATTTGTCAGGTTTCCTGATCTACAAATCATTTGGAAAAGCGCATCTTGCCGTCCTAGGACGATTTTTTTCCCAATAATTTCTGATTTTGGCGTTATAGCTGATATGTTTGTAACATCACAATGGCAATAATGTAGCTCGTCACAATATGGCAATATGAGTCCACTCTGATATTTTTAATTGTTTTCCATTTAAGGAGCTTGAACGTCTCTTGGCAGAGAAGCGTGATAACACTGATAACCGCTCATATTTTAACATAGTAATATGGGCAGAATTTTGGTAATTAAAAAATTACGTATTTTGTTATACTAACACAGACATACGTAGTTTAGGGTGCCAATATGTTAGAGATGTATACGTTTTTATGATTTATTTTATTTAACAACGTGTTAAAAAATAACTAACTTTTAAATCTTTATAGGTGTAATAACTTAAAATATTAATTACATTCGGGGTAGATAATTTACCTCAATGTGCTCTACTCTAGCCCGGTCACTTTTCATCACATCCCCTATTCCAGATAGAAAACTATTTCCTGTTGAAAATTATTATTGACTTAGTTCATAGTTTTCATTATTATTACAGTAAATTTTCTATGGAATGATATGATATTACATGAAAATTTGATAAAAAGGTACACTAGTACAAAAATATTTGTGTATTACACGCTTGCAAACTGTGTTGCAAGTACTTGTGCATTGCTATGTCTCACTTGCGCTGGTACCCACAAAATGACAGTTTTCGAATTTGTAATGCAAATAACTATTAGTTTTAAAGTTGAGTTGTGACAAAAAAATGTATATCACAATTTGGGACGGAGGTAGTATTTTTTAGAGTATATACCAAGTTACTTTCATTCACTGTGTTTTGGTTACACTACCGGAAGTTGGGAAAACTGCCGTGCGGTCTTTAACGAGACTAGTTTTATGACCCGTAATTAGGACGATGTCCATAAAATCTAATTACTTACATTTATTTCGTCTTTTTGGGCGCACATACTCTTTATGATACGTAATTTTCTGAGTCATAGCTTATTAATCTATAATAACATTGATATTATATACCTACTTATTATTACGAAATATTTACGATTAAAGAAGAATGTTGATTACCACCAAAAAAGTTGTAGTTGACTCTCCTAACCTGTGTGACAATTATTGTTATAGATATTTTATACACTTAAAATTACCTGAACCAATTAACTTTCACTATTCTAATAACATACAAATTTCAAATTACACCTGGGTCAATATTGCAATTTCGCAACAAATAAATAGCTTGACTTTATAAAACATCGCAAAGCTAAAGAAAGTGTATAATGATCCTATTGTAATAGCCAAAAATGATCGGATTCTGACTATTGTATTTCAAGTCAATGAGAAAGCGACTACTTTAATTATAAATTAATTGCTTGTTTTAAAATTGCCAGAATAATATAAATACGTGGTGAAATTTTCTGGGTCAGGGGAGCTGCTAAAAGTGTAATAATTACGCTCACAGTTAACTCAGTGACAATTAAATGGCAAACATGATACGCTTACGGTTTTACTTGCAAAAACGGAAACATAAAAACGTGACAAATTCATTTTCATAATGTCTTATTCATCATCACACTCAAGACTTTGTTAACTGAGATTTACTTGTTAATACCCTGTAAATTAAAAATTCGGGTATAAATTAAAAGATAAACTGTTTCCGAGGACCATAAATTTTCGAATACAGTAATTATTTTACTAGCAGCCGCTTTTCAACTTTTAAACAACAAAATGCTGAAATTAAACTACCATAAAGCATCTGCGAACTTAACACTTCTGAATGAAAGATTGAAGGTGATAAAAATTTATTAAATTAATGTGAGACTTATCAAAAATTGTGATTACACATAAATTTTATAAAACGGTACTTCTTGCAATGATAACAGTATTAAAGTGGAAGTTTATTGTTTTTGCAACTTTTAAACAACAAAATGCTGAAATTAAACTACCATAAAGCATCTGCGAACTTAACACTTCTGAATGAAAGATTGAAGGTGATAAAAATTTATTAAATTAATGTGAGACTTATCAAAAATTGTGATTACACATAAATTTTATAAAACGGTACTTCTTGCAATGATAACAGTATTAAAGTGGAAGTTTATTGTTTTTGCAAGTTTGTGGTCTCATTATCCCAAAGTTATCTTAGTGGGAATTGTGTAAAAAGATAAAGGCACATCTACTCATTTCAGAAAAGAATGGGCATGTATATGAAATAAATATTCCCGAAATTATTTTTGCATTCTGTATTAGGTACCTAATTAAACAAAAATATTTTAAAATAAACGTTTTTAAAAATTGAGAATTTGCTGTACCAAATTCAAACGACAGGTGAAGGCTGATAAGAGGTTATACTGTTCCAAATCACTTTTGGCTTACCTAACTTTAAAGACAAGTTCGCAAGTCTTCTGTTTATGACTAGTGCAATAAAGATCTTATTGTTACCAAATGCAAGTAATTTATGGACATTAGACCTTTCGGTGGCATCTGAGAGAAACCGCTGGGAACAGATGAAACCTACGTAAAAGTGGTGACAAATCTGCCTGTCCAAGCGGTTTTCTCAGATGGCATCGAAGGATCTGACGACCACAAATTACTGGCGTTTGGCAACAATACAATCTTTATTGCACGAGTAATAAACAGAAAACTTACCTTTAAAGTCAGATACGCCAAAATTGGTTTGGAACAGTATATATAAGAGCCTTGTCCAATCAGACTGTGGATGTGGAGAGAAAATGACGAGGGAGTAAACAAACGGCGCCCAAAACACAGCTAGATCGATTCGATCGATTCAGAATCGTAGTACAATACAAAAGCATTGAATCAAATCGATTTAAGAATTAAAACATTCGCCCCAGAAGTAGTTGTACATTTAAAAAAAAATCGGTTTAATCGATTTGTTCCATCAGAATCGATCTTGAATTGATCTTTAAAAAAATAGAAAAAAATTAGAATAAAGTACCTGTCTCTATCAATTGTTAGAATTAGCGATAATGAAGGCTATTCTGAACCCCATTCTGTTAAAAAAGTTAAAAATTTACGGCTTTTTTTATTTTTTTAACCAAAGTTGTTATTTTTTAAAATGTTATTATAGTAGACTTCTGTTAGATAATAACTTGTCTAGTCCTGCATTGTTAATTTTTCTTAACAGAATTGCTAAAATGAAATTTTTAACCTATCCTTTAATTTTAACAGAATGTTACAGAATAGGCCTTATTATTATTTGTTATTTTTTTTTACTTTAATACAATTAATACACATAAAGAATCTTAATCAACCAAATGAAACTTTTTGAGACAAAACGTGCAAAAATTGTTACAATTATGTCAAAATATAGAAGCACGCTTCTCGTAACTCTTCATTGGTTGAGGTAGACATTCGGCGCGCAAACTGCCTGTATAAAAACACATTATTTTATTGCTGCTTAATTTTTTTCAAATTCCCTTTGTTTTTTTTATTTGAAAATTGGCGCCCTAATTTTTAATCCACAACATTTAGGTTTTAGATTTGACACAACTTCTCAACTATTTACTAAATTTAAAATGAGAGATAATGAACCCATTCAAAAATAGTCAGAAATTTCATTCATCCGGTGCTAAAAATATTCGTTTAATTGCTAAGTTTAGTCTCTGTTCTCAACGTACTTAAAAAAATCAAACATTGCTAATTAGGTTAAGCTTTTAAACGGGATACTAATAACAAAGTACTCAAATTTCGCAATGGAAAACGGCGAATAGTCTGAAACGCGTTAAAACCACTGGAGAAAGTGTTTTTCAGTCGTTCAGTCCTTGGTCAAGCTCAACTGAACGGATCGTCCATAACGGGCACAGCACATGTGTTTGCTGGAGGCGCTCAAACTCGGGTCCACCAGGCCAGACAGGTCGCGTTTATGAATGACTCGCGACATCACACACAGACGCTCGGGAATGTCATTGAGCAAGCAAACAGCCTCACTCACACACATACAGGCGCACCCGCTCCACCCCCACCTGTACACCCATCACCTAACTTACTTCCGGTTGTCGTGTCGTTTCTGGCTGTTTCTAGGTGCACTGCACGCCCTAACGGTGATGTCGATGGAAAGATGTAATAAAACGACGATTTGTGAGGTAAAAAGGTGAAGATGGGTGAAAGAAAATGGATTTTTAATGCGACAACTAATGACAGTTGAATGGACAAAAATGCATTTGCAGACCCGCATGGGCTATACACGAAGAAGATAGGGCCGGTATTGTCATGACAAATTTGAATAATGACGAGATAATTTGGCAATAGTGGAAAGTTGGGTCTAGGTTATTTATAAATTGTGGAATTATCGCAAAATATCCGTATTATACTAATTTTTCAAAAAGATTAGAATTCACATAAGGATAGTGGTTTGATGTGAACAAAATCATAAATTCAAAAATTGTTCCCTAGAAATTATATAACTATACTTAAACAATATTGATACATCACCTAATTTTATATTAATCGCACAAAAAATGTAAATACTTTCTCAAGAACATAAAGAAGTTCTTACGTAAAACATATTTTGTAAATATCTAAAAAAATTATCATTTCATTGATTCATATAAGGGTGCTAAGTGCCCATTTTTCATTTAGATACTTTTTCACCCACTGTACTCAGTAAAATAAACACTTTCCTCCCTAAGATATTATCCCGTATTTTCTAAAGGATTAAAATATTTAACACTGTCAAACAACATGTTACACAAGGGTTATTTCTTTATGAAACGGTAACAGGTTACACATAAAAGCTTAGGTATATCACCACATCTATTTGTCATTTTCATTTGTACGAGACCATTTGCTTCAAGTGTAGACTAATAGGAAATTTCGCAAGTGATGGTCCAACCACTTTGGGACTTTAGGATCTCCATAGACTGGCATATCTCATGAATCCACTAGTAAGCGATCAGCAGCTGATAAGCCTGTGGAGAAAACTACGCTGATCTCACGTCAAATTTAACGAAAACATCAGCAAACGTTGAAAACGGGACCGCCAAAGAACTTAAATCTTGTAATTCTAGGCTAGAATCCTTAGAACCAGCAAGCATCCTATTCGATACTCACCAAAAATACAAAAGCAGGTTAAAAAATTAGAAATACGTCAAGTAAAAAGCTTTACGAAAAATGTCAAGCACAATTATCCATGGACCTTTGTATGTCTCTTTTTCAGAATTAATCACAATATCTATTGATATCTATAGTTTTTTTTTCCTTTAGTAAATTCATGAAATAAATTCACCTAAACATCACAATTTTCTGTCTGGGAAACTTACTTCTACAAATATTCTATGTAGTCTCAACTACTGGACTCAGGAAGTCGCGTGTATGTTACCTATACAAGTATACATATCCTGACTTTCCCAAAGCTTTAGAGAATGTATCTAAAGCCGTCTCTCAGTCTTCATAAGAGAGGACCTCTTTTTCAATGGATGGAGGCTTTTCTTTCGGATCGCTTCGATCAAATCGAGGTAGAAATTTAATGATGTTTTCTAGTCTTGAGTGGATTTCCTCAAGGTTCCGTCTTGGAACCACCTCTTTTTATTGTTCTCTGTCTATACATATTTGGAAGAATTTTATGGTGTAATAAAGGAATTAACTTTTCGGTCCTTTACAAATAAAGATATCCCAGCCCCTAAATTTTAAGTGGAATGTCAAGATCACGAGGCACCCGAGAAGCTTGAATACGGTTCGGTTTGTTTGTTTGCTTCGACGAACCAGATGGTCACTTCGGTAACAATAGGATTTACTTATCTTTACAACCACCCTTATTAAATTCTTCATAAACTAGTTTTTAAGTTAAAACCATAAAATTCTTACAAATATAGACAACCTTTATATTATACACCGCAAATTTAAAACCCTTTGACATCAACTTTTTTAATATATGCGGATGATATTAAAATCTATAACGAAGTTTGAACCACGTTATATTGCCAAACGACCTCTTGGCAATTTGTAGCTGGTACCTATAAAGAATAACTATTTCTATTCAATGTTGAGAAACTAATCCAAAGCCCGATTATTACATCAACGTCAATAATAATAAGTTGTCTGTGACAGATTTTTTATAACTTGCAACAAATAGGCTTTATTGAGTTGACTGCCAACAAATTTAAGTCACATTTTAATCAATAATAATGACTTTTCACTTCAAAACATCGGTGGAATCAAAATGCTTGTCCAGTTGTAAATGTTGTTCTAATAAGATTCGGAAAAGTTCTTAATTTGTTAAAATGGTGTTGATGACATCCATGATAAAATTGATGAATTTAGATTTAACACGATCAGGATGAAAGAAACTAACGTTTATCAGG
Source organism: Tribolium confusum (assembly GCA_029207805.1). Taxonomy (NCBI): domain Eukaryota; kingdom Metazoa; phylum Arthropoda; class Insecta; order Coleoptera; family Tenebrionidae; genus Tribolium; species Tribolium confusum. The sequence goes on along the minus strand of JALGAY010000002.1, from coordinate 28,788,818 downwards.
TCGACGTTTCGCTTTATTAGTTAAATTCAGACTGCCCTGAAGAAGCTTTAACTAATAAAGCGAAACGTCGGCCTGATAAACGTTAGTTTCTTTCGTCCTGATGCTGTTAAATCTAAATTCATCAGTTCTTAATTTGTCTGTTTTAATTTAAAAAAATGAGGGCTGGGGATGTGGATGGGGAACCACCATATACAAAATCCTTTACAACATACAGATAGATAAAGTAGGCTCAGAAATATTTTGTAAATTTTAAAGTGAACTTATTCAACTACAACTATAACTTTCGTTAAAAAATGCAAACACATATTTATTATTTATTGCTCATTTATGAACTGAATAAGCCAAAAAAACCATTTCGAAAACAAAATCATCGACACCTTGAGCCATCCCAAAAACTTCGACATTAGCCATCATCTTGTCACTTTCATCCGTCCGCAATATTTTAGTTTCAGACCTAGAAGATGAGTCGACGGTTTGGGCCGGTCGTGAAGATGCTAAATGCAGATCGGCTTGTCGGCGGAATGCCGGACAGAGGCCGCGGAGTCTTCCGGCGTCGCGGCTATTTCAGGCAAGGTCGTAGACGTCTAGACCGTCGTCATACCGACGATCACGACGACGACGTCTCGACGAATCTAATTGCACCAGCAAATTCTCTCATTGCTGCATAATTAAAATAATCCGACAGCTTGATAGCAAATGGGTAAACGATTGTAGATCTGCACAAGGTGTGCATCACGTCATTTTCATTTGCAACGGTTTGTTTTAACGATCAGCAACAGCAGGTTCAATTCAACAAATAAACGACTTATTATTTAGTTGAATTCAAAGAGTTCGATAGTTTAATATATACACCGGTGAAGCTATTTTAACTCTATTTACCGAGAGGATAGATGGCTTGGTCTTTGATTTGTATGGAAGAACATACACACATTTCCAAGCATACACTACACGAAATCGCTTAGGAATATTTACTTTGGAATCCACGTGCGGTCTGTTTACATAACTGAACTTGATATTGATGCATTCACCTCATAGGTAGCTATTTGATGATCTTTCACTTGATTTACACAGTCATTATCCGATAAACGACTCACTCACGTTCCGTCGAAATTATGAAACAACTGATGTTAAGGCGCGTTAAATGTCGATTTTAATCGAAGGATTAAATTGAGACCTCTCGCACGGAATTCTCATCTATCAATCTTCTTTTATGCATCGCGCCTTGAACCGAATCACTGTTGACAGTGGTTTTTATGTGATTAATGGAGCACCGACCAATCGACCACGTTTTTCAACATCAAAAAAAGGCGAAGGCGGACTTTATTAACGTATCAATTTCGTATTAAATATATCCAGTTTGTCAACATTTTCTACACTATATCTCTTTACAGACAACTAAACAAAACCATAAAGTTTCCCTTTTGAAATCCTATAGAAATTTTTGTTAAAATAGCATTTCCAGACTTTTCCTAGTCAGCTCATTCTATAAAAAAACTTTTGCACCCACTTAACCAAAAGTTTAAATCCCACCTCGGTTTATTTAAAACAATCCTAGATAAACTTTCTAATACGTATACATTTTCATATTTAGAAACACAAGTCAAAATGTCACTCCCTTCCTGCTTTTCCACCCTTCCGGGAAAAATTTTGGCAGATATTTCTTTAAAACTTTATCACGTAAACTGAATAATTTACCATTTCGTTATTAATTAAAACGAATAACAGTATACTTAGATTGTTCATGCAAAAATTCGTTTCCAGACAATCTAAATTCAGAATTCTTGTTCGTCGGGTGAAAGTTCTGACAACCCGAAAATAAACCCAAAAAAGAAAACGGTGTAGAATTGTTAATTTCCTAATTACAAGCACTCGGTGCAAACCCCTCAATTAATTCACAGTAAACTACCAAAATTTGCATAAGCTGTTTATTTACTCTATGATATGACCAAATAATTAAATTTTCACGAACGAAACCGCTAGTGTGGGTGCAAGAAACCAGAAACGGCGAGTAAAACGTTCGGTTCCGTTTTGTGCATCGGTCAGTAAAGATCATTCAGTTTATTCACATTTCCAGCACGTTAAAGCGGCGGTATGTGAACACAATTTCATAGAGAATTCATAACACTTTGAGGAATATGTGCACAAGAAAGACCTGGTTTTTATACAGCATTTTGTTATGTCGTTCGTATATGCATATCGGGGTCATCTTTACGAAAAGTATAATAGTTAAAAAAATTGCAAATGTAGATCTCTTTTGCTGATAGGTTCACATGGGAAGTTTCAAACTTTCGCTTTCGATTGTAACTCAGTACTTTGAAATCGAAAATAATTCGGCCAGCATCCGGCCTTGTTTTGTCTCGACAAACCTGCAATCATTGTGTTCACGGTTGTGCTATACATACTAAGCAATAGATAACTATTTCAAACGAAAGTATGTACAGACGCATAATAATACGGAAACTGCAAGAAGCAGAATTGAAATTGTAAATTAACAATAAACAATACCAGTTTTTTCCATAAAGTACTTCAAACATTTTTTAGATTAACTGCATTTTTTGCATTTGCTTTTATTATTCTAAGATTCTAAGATTTTTATTTATTATTTATTATTCTAAGACTAAGATACAATAACTAAAACCCTAAATTGTCTACTACCTAGACTACACCTTGAACAAATACTATTTGGTGAACAATTTGGCGAATTTTGTTACTAGTAGCAACGGCCGTAAAACAATTTTAGCAGCCGTGACCATGAAAACGAATTTCGTAGCCGATATAGTCAAAGTCTCAAAGAACAATATCTTTTGTAACTGTTAACACAATAACCAGTCCAAAATTTGCAGAAAGTAAAGTAACTTCGAACTCCCAATTAACTGCTACATTTTGCAAGCTTAGGTTATGCTATATATATATATATTTCTATCTCTAGATATAATTTAGATAAGTGTGACTTACTGAGCAGGTTGATTAATAATTATTAGGATGAAGAATATGCAAGTATTCAAGCTGAATCCAGGTGCGATAATTCCCAAGAGAAAAGCTCTGGTTATTAATACGTACATGCTACTTGCAGAAAAAGATAATCCACAACTAAGCATAATAAAACTTGTCACTTACATTACACAAAACGTAAAAAAACTAGTTTCAAAATTTTATTGACGTCACATTATTTAAATGTTGCAACAAAAGTAACTGTACCCAGGGCCGTAGCTCTAAGAACATTTTTATTTTCCATCCTTCAAATTTCAAGTATTTATTGTAATAGTAAGAAAATTAATGAATTATTATATAAATAAATTTCGGTTTACTTAAAAATTTCTGTTGACCAAAATATTGTAGATATAAGAATTAAGGCCTCGTCCGTTATTCCTAAATGTTTGTACAATCTGCTGCTATCAAATAGAATTATAGAATAAAATAGAATTTAATAATAATTTTAAAAAAAATCTAGTATCGCTTAATGCACCGCTTGTAGATTGCCAGCACTTTAAATGGACGATAATATCTCATACTAAATGTCAAAATAATAAAGGCAAAATAAATTTCTTTCCAATTTTGGGAGTGGAAAGTAATATGTCATTATTTTTGAAATTCAGAGACTTAGTATTACTAATAATTTTAAAAACCGGAGGAAATACTTCTAATAAATTTTTAAGTTAATAAAGAAAAAGACACCTTTTTTGTAACCTGAGATACTGAAGGCAACATTTTACTAGTTTTTGAAGTCAAAGACATCTTACATTACTTTGCCCTTTTTACCAAAGAGAAACCAGTCAGTATTAAAAAGTTGAAATACTCATTTATGATTGGTTGACTGAATTAACCAATCTCAAATGAGTATTTCAAATTTACAATGCTTACTAGTCTCTCTGGTAGTTTTGAAAACCGGCGACAATATTTCTTATCAATTTTTATGTATATCAATAAAGGTAAACTTTTTTTTTGAATTTTTAGAACTCTAAAAGCAACATGTAGTTTTGACATGTTGCTTTTATTAAATTTTCGAAACGAAAAGTTCTAATTGAATTTTCGAAACGAAATGCAACATTTTACTAATTTTAAAAACTAAAGGTGATATTTTAACAACTGGAAATAAATAATAGTGACATTTTTTTCTAATTAATTTTAAATAAATTTACTTACTGTTTTGAAACGGTAGATCAAACGCACAAAAAATATATTCATTTTGATATAGTATTACATACATTAGTAAAAAAAGTGAATATTCAAAAATAATATATTTTTTTTAAATTTTTAGCATTTTAATATGTATTACTTGTATTAGTGAAATTTTAAGTGCCAGAGGCAACATTGATTCTTATCAGTTTTTTAATTAATATCGACAGGCAATATTTTCTTCCAAATTTAAAAGTCCAAATTTTGAAAACCCTAGGCAACAATCAATATTTTACTAATTTTGAAAGCCAGAAACGATATTTTAATAACTATGATAGTAATGAAGGCAGCATTTTTTCTAATTTTCGAAGTCGGAAACATTTTTTATCAGTTTTGAAATTTATTTTCTTCGAATTTTAAAGACATAAGACAATTTTTGAAGCCTGAAGTAACAAACATTGTACTACTTTTGTAATGCAGAAAGGAATTTTACTAATTTTAACAAGTGGGTGCGATTTTTTCTTATTAATTTTTAAATTAAAGGATAAATGCGAATTTTTCTTATTTTGCAAAACCGGGAGATGTATATTAATTAAATCTAACTACTACACCTGTAAAAATATCTGTGGATTTTTACACTAATTATTAAACTTTTTAAAGCGTTAATTGCAAACTTGAAGAGAAAGTTTGTAACATAACAATTAGGTTTTGTGCATGTGCATAAAATATCAAGATTATGATTCTATACTATTATTTTAAAGTTGTTCTGTGCAAACATAAAATAACAGTAAAAACAATTACATAGGAGAACATAAATAACTCGTATGACCTTTACAAATTAATGAAACTAGGTACTCGTAGTTACGTCAGTATCAGGATTAGAATTAAAACAAAAAAGAAAAAAGTATCGCGTAGTATTCTCGTCGCATTGATGAAAGTAAAAGCGCATTTGCATTTTCCATTTACTACAACTAAATGAAAAGCAAATGAAAAATAACTTTAGTGGCATGAATTGCATTGGATGTAGTAAAGTTTGCTCGGCATTTCTAATCTCGATCGATTATCAATTGTCGTGAAAATTCATGGAAGCTAGAAAAAACTTTGAAACGAACAATTTCATGTCAACTTGTAATAAAAATAGGTATTTCGGCCAATCACGCTTTAAAATATATTAATAGTATTTCGTATTAACTACAACATCTTAAATTTGAAAATTAAAAGGCGTACAGTGTGTTTTGCGTATCGCTACATCAATCTCACCCAATTAAGTTTCTGAATTAAAAATTTTAATGTTTCCTCGTTGCAGTACCGCCACTTGTTACGAAACATTCGCATGCGGCATATTCCGATTTCTCTTCTTTTTATTTTTTGACAGGCATGTCGTCCGAGTTTAATCAGCGCGACCAACACGCAAATTTAACACCGAATTAATTTTACGAGTTGCGATGTCCAGATAAAACCCCGTCAAAATGTCTTTCTTCGTATGACGTCTCAATTATCGCGATTTGACGATTTTACGTAATGCCCGAGCATCGATGTTGGCTCTCATCGAGAAAATGCCTTAGGAATTGTTCCATGCGTGTTCGGTGACCGTGGCGAAATCATACATAATTAATTATCGTATTAATATATTGGAACGGCTGTAGCTGATAATACCGAAGGGTCCTCTACCGTGACGCACGCTGTCTGCGGCGCTTTCGTCGGAAGCTTTTTAAGAAAATTCACCTTCGAACGATTAATATTCACAACGCAAGTTCAACAACCCCTAATCGAACGCTGAAAAAATTATCACGGGGAAAACTATGTCGCCAGTTGATTCTTCTACCATTACCTAACTTAATAATTCACGGAATATCGACGGTTCGGATGTCTTCCAAACGATTTGTTGTTGATTCTGAACATAATTAAAGCGTAATTGATTGTCGACGATATCGCGTTATTCACACAAGTCTAATGGATGTTGTGACAGAAAAAAAATAAGGAAGTTTCTTAGCAGGAGTCTTCCATGCTATCTACCTAACATAGATTAACAAGTCTGTGCAGAGGTTAACTACGGTCAACAGTCACTAACGCGTGTAAAATAGCGAGCACTACATTAATGCTTTGCACTCTTACAAACTCTAATAAATGTGTTGTTTTCAGAAATGACACACCTACAGGTTGATTCAAAATGATGGCAAAATTTAATTTGTGAAAAAAGTACGTACATAGCAATTACTCAAAAATTGCAAATATTTTTACTGTAATTTGAGGTGTATATTGTCATTTTGTGTGGAATAGAACATCCAACAAATTATCTTCACGACTTGTTCTTTTGGTTCTTGGGGTTGTTGCTAATTACAATACATTACCGTATATTGCTAGATGTGTATTCCGCGCTATTTTATTTTCTTATGATCAAGAGTACTGAACTCTTTGACAAATGTTATCATATTGTGCCAGTCCAGTAAAAATGTACATTCATAAAAATAATTCTTTGCGTGTCTAGATTTTTTTAGTAAAATTTTTTTAGTACAATTACACTGAATCAGTAGAAAATGAAAGCCGGTAAAATTATTGTTCTGAGACGCTTCTGTAAAAACTTAGAGCTGATCAAAGTTGACGATCTTTGAATGTTGTTATTTTCAATATTTAAAAAAGTTTTTTAGGTATCTCAATAAAATTTGGGCAGCTTGTTTACATTACTAAGACAGATATTTGACCCACATTTCATTAAATTTGGTTAAATTAATTTTTGCTAATACCTCTGAAGTATTTTCTTTAAAACTTGAAATAAATTCAAAGAAAAATTTTTGCTAAAATGGAAGCAGTCTAAACTTTTCGTTTTTTTGCAGTGCCTATCTGTAACGCCCTGTAAAATTTAAACAATAAACATACCAGAAACCTTTAGTAAACACCATAAAATATAAGAAATGAGGTACTAAGAAAAAACCATCATTCCGATTAATCAATTTTTTAGAAATTACCTACAAGGCTAAAGCTCGTTAAAATTTTCGAGTGTTCCATTTCAATCTTTGACCACTGTATTACAATAATGCGAAAATGTAATTAGTTATATCTCCAAAAAAACAAGCGGTGAAGATAACTTGTTAGATTTTGTTGTACACAAAATGGCATTATATTATTATACCTATGATTTATATATTACAATCAAAAATTTAGAATTTTTGAGTAAATGATGTGTTTTTTTGATAAATTAAATTTTGCGTTCATTTCGAATCACCCTTTATAAACAACTATCAATCGACAATACCGTCCCAAGTTTTTTTAACAATAATTAAGAAAATTTTACATTTTTATCAGCGATAAAACCAACATTTTTCCGCCCTGTTCGCAGGCAATCTCACCAAAATGTTCCAAAACATGCGACACATAAACTCAGTTAGTTATTCGAATAAACGAAATTTGGCATGATCAAAAAACCCACGAAAAAATCATTCTCGACACGATTCACATTCGTGGTTGCGAAATTTTGCCGATTTCAGATTTGATAAGAAGTAACGCTCGATTAAAATCTCGGAGAGCCTAGACGGGTCAGCATTAATTTTTTGCCGTAAAGCCGTTGAACCCCCTAGAGAAAATAGATGCAAGAACGAGGAAATCGCATGACGACACATTCAAAAACGTTAAAACCGTAGAAGAAACCTACATGGCAGATGATATATGGCGGTGTTCTCGTACTGACATTAAACTTATTTGCGACCATTATCCGCGCCAAAGTTGATCTGGTATTATTGTATGTCTGAGCCGATTTGCAACATGCAATAATTTTACCAACGGCTTGAAACATAAGTCAGCTACAAATAGACCGACGGTGTTCAATGTTTGCCAAAGTTAAACGCCGAGTGCTTTCAACGTGATTTTTCTTTGCTGTTTTACACGCGGATTGCTGAATTGGAGCCATTTGTACTCCAGTCAGAGAGAATTAAATAAAGTTGCTTGATTTACGGATTAGTGTCATATATCTGAAACTTTTCAAGTCAATTAATTTTTGAAACTTGTTTCTTCATTTACATAATGAAATAAAAAGCACCAATGTCTTACTCTTGAATTTTCTTGGGGTAGGTAATGAAAGCCGACATATCAGTAATTACATTTTTTTGCATATTTCAACCAGAACTTTAAACAGTACAAGCGTAAAATAAAACCGACGTGCAAACGATCATGCAAACTATATAACGATATAAATCAAATAAGAAATACACATACTATATCGGAGGATTATAAAACAAAAGAAGACGGGGCCGTTATGTGAATAGATTAAGTAAGACTTTAAAAACAAAAGAATGCTATAGACAGCTTTAATTTAATCGATACTCTAAAACTGAAAACAATATTAATTAACAAATGTCCAATTTCCTCAAAAAGAATTTAAAAATCAAAACAAATTGCTATTGCTTCTACTCTAAATACATATTAGGGTTGTACCACTGGTTAGAGTGGAAATCAATCTGTTCCTGAGCTTGTGTTTTATTGGCACACAATTCAGCAAAAATAGCCTAATAATAACTAATAAAATAGCTATTAATTTAAGCTAATATCTATCAACCTACACTTAGCACGATCGGCATTAATCAAAAGCTTTCATAAAATCATAAATAACTAATATGTATTATCAAAAGCAGAAGGTGTTAATAGAAAAACCAATTGTTTTATTTTTAGTAATTTCTTCTCATTATTGTAATAATTTTCTAATTATATCGTCACATCTCAATTGTGATTAATTACTCTGCAATGGCCTGTTAATTGGTAATTATTTAAAGCATATAAATTAAAATATTCTGAAAAAATCTATAGCATATTTTAATTATTAATTAAGTACGTGTTGTATATAATTATACAAAATTAATCGATCAAAAAAAAAAAAAACGACACTAAAAAAATTCAATTAAAAAATTCATTTCGGCAATATATCGAGCGACCCAAAAGTAATAAAATGCGACTTGGCCATAAGAAAAAAATGTCACAACATTCAAAACCGAATTCAATTTATTCACATGTTCGCCACTAGAAGACTAAACTTTAATTGTTCTAACTGTAAACGCTGCTGACTACATGCACCAAAAAACCCAAAGGACTTGATTTTACGTTAATTTTGTATAAGTGAAAACTGCCGAAACGGTCCAATTTGCAGTGCTTCCGATTTCAAATTCAATTTTGCCATTGATGCAAGAATTGCATCGCATATCGGAAATTTGACAAATCATCTTTAAAAAATATGACGACCAAGAAAAATATCTTCCAGATTGAGAACCTTAAAGTTCCGAAAAGAATATTTTTCAATGTTTAAAATGTTTTAACCCCAATTTCAATAGAAAACACTTGAAATGGACGTTAGGGGCATTAAATATTTTAAATTTTATACGGTTTTATAGTTTGTTACAGTAGATGGTGAGAAGAACGGCAAAGTAGACTCGACTAAAACGACATCTATTTCCGTTTTTATTTTCTACTTTTTTATTTTTATCATTTTCTTTTAATTTTCAATTTATGGGTTTTCAAAATTATACCAGATTTTGAATTTTTTTGAAATGTTGAAATACTAGAGTTCTGCAAGATGTATTTCACAACCCAAAATGCTGTTTGAAGCACGACTCCTCGTGTATTTGAAAGAGACACGTTATTGGCTTGAGGATTACAATAAATAAATCACTCACAAAAGATTTATTTAACTTTTTGAATGAGTATTAATTTTAAATTCTTTATTATTTGCTTTTGACAACTGTCATAATCAATTTAACTGTCGGAGTTCCTTTTTATCTTTTAATTTTATATAAAACCTTCAATTTTTTATAGAGAAAGAAATCAGCAACGTGGCTAACCCTTGGTATCAAACTATGAACTGGTCTAATGGGAAAAACAACAAAAGTATATATAAACCTAAAAAAAAATAGAATCACAACAGGCACTCAAAATATACTCGCCGTGACACAAGTTCAAATACTTTCTGTTTAGAAGCATACCATAATAAGAATTTAGCAATCTACCCGATTTATCTCAGTTCGAATCGCAATTTTTTTCGCCGTTATATTTTTCACAGAAATTTTGTCGTTATTGTGTATCCAAAATATAAAGCATTCTAATGTAGGGAGAAATGTCACATTAGTACCACTTGTTAGTTGTTTTTCGCGAATAAGAAACATTTGTTTTTTAAATGTTTATAAAAGTTTACAAATTACTGATTATTATTTTATCCGAGTTTTACCACACTATTCGTAAGTAATTATACGAATATTGTGTATAATATTATAGACACAATCGTAAAACTTTTTTTCATTCTAAAGACCAAAAATCATCTTCAATAAAATGGTCCCTCCAGTAACATTGTGTACTATCACTACAACAATTCCGTACTGAAAGGAATAATACTGACTGTAATACAATATCAGGCTCTAGCCTCTCAAAAGTTGTAAAATCAAGAACAGGACTAAATTTTTCAACTAAATACTTTATTTTAAATTTCTTATAGATTTTCTGCCATTCTAGACATATTCCAAGAAGTAAAAATATTACTCGTAATTTAAAACTGAAGTATATACTCGTATGGTAGGTATGTCTATCTAATCTAAAAGCCAAGAATCGGTAGCAAAGCACACCAGCACATGCACACATATCGAACATCGTATCGCGTGCAATTGTGTGCCCATTTTATTTTGTATGGATTCCAGAGCATTGTGTTTCTTTGCAGTAAGCATACGTTATGGCACCGGGGCGATCGAACAATCGTTTCGTCATTATTAAAGCAGTTGAAGTGTTTGTTGTTTTGAACCGCTTTTTATTGTATACTAAGTCCTCGAAAACAAATTGCCTTTATTCGCATCCCCTTTTTTGGTCCGGACCACTTGACGCAACTCCAAAATAATAAAGGACTTCTCGACAATCGCGGTAACGATTCTCGGGGACAAACACATACCGCGACAGAAACGCCGGACCATTACAACTTTCACTTTCACGTAAAAATAGAGCACAAACTAGCCAAGACCTAAATTACGAACTGTAAATTTAGAGCAAAAGGAGGATCTCGGTTAACGACACGTTATTACGTGCCCCCAGCGCAGAAATAGCATCACGTTAACGGAAAAAACGCGCAGAGATATGTGGACATAATAGACGGTGGTAGTGGCCGTACGAGAAGGAACATATCCGTTTTCACGATAATTAACGAGCAGGAAGAGAGAACGACCGGCAGTAGGACTGAAACAACGCCGCCGGCACGAATCGGAAATGCATAAATAGTAAGTGACGCCTGGGACGCCACTCTGGCAAGTGGCCAGCCTCGGGATGGCAGACACAATAAGACGGGAATTAGTCGAATCTATCTTGCGCGACTAGCGACTCTTTCAACACTGAAATGTGAATGAATTGTCAGTTCTAGTTTTAGCGCGAGAGACCACCTTCTAGAATAAATAATGCTCCACGTTCCCAGCGATCATTAACAAACTGAAGGAAAAACTCTTATTGACTAGTTATCAAAAACTTTTTTCTCATAAATAAAAAATGTTAACTCTATTTTTTGTGGTTATTTAAGTCACAAAATTAATCGAAAAATCCATCTAATAACAGCAATCTCTTTTTTTCCACACGACGCGCATTTCGGTTACAATGTCACCATCCTCTATTAAAAATTAAGACTCTTAATTCTCACTAGAGAATGGTATTATTGAGCAAATTTTTCGATTTATTTGACAGACCACCAAGCAGATCCAGAATCCAGAAAGAAGTTTGAAATTTCTAGAAAAACTTCTTGAAACTACAAGATCCTTATAAGAAATGAAAATGTTAAAAAAAGCGTAATCCAGTAATCTTATTCGTACTTGAGAGTTGGGTACATTTTTCAGTAATAAGTTCATATTTAGGTATCTCTCATTTATTAATTTTTTTATCTTTTGTTGAAGTCAATATCTTATAAAAGTAAAGTTATTTCAGAATTCATTCAAGTTTTAAATTCTATATTTTCGTTATATGTACATATTAGCATTAGACACTAGATTTTAAATTTAAAGAAAATAATGCGAGTAATATTAGACGCCCTTTTACTTCTAGTGTTATATGTAGGTCTAGAATTTGCTAAGTTTTCAATAACAAACAGTTTGTCATATTTAATTTATATTTCAATACGTTGTAATTAATTCTGCACTTCCTATACGTAAAATGTAGAATTTATTCACATTTTGATTTTTATAGCATCCAGACAATTTAAAGGATTTAATTTTTGTCGGTTACATATTCTCGATGTCATGCAAAAATAAACTGTCTGAAGGTAACGGCGATCGTAAAATTAAGATGACTGCAGAATACGAAACTGCATACACAGCCAATTGATAAAATGTCTATAAAACTGTTACTTACCGACTATACTAAATAAAGAAGACGCTAACACTATAACTAGGAAGGCCCAAGGTGGCGGATATTTAGGGTTGTATCGATATAGCGATCGTCTTCGACCTGAAACAAAAAAAAACAAAATTAAAGTTTAACAAAACAAATCTTTAGTCCTATTTTAAGCTTGAAGAAAAAAAAATCGAGAACGTGAATCTCGTTAGATAAGTAGTGTCTGGCAAAAATATCGCAAGTGAGTTTATTTATATCTAAAGAGCAGACACATCAGTCTGTCCAGTGTGTTTGTAGACGAAAAAAATTAAGCAAACCTAATGTAATCCGATAAGTAAAAATACCCACAGGCTGTATAAGTATTACAGTAATGTCGGGGTGACAGTTGTGTAATAAATGATATCTTTTTACTCGATCGCTAGCGATCTATTTTCGTGTATCATTTCCTTTACTGACTTTTTCCGTCACCTTAACATTTCCCAGTCGAGAGAGTATTTGAAGGGTTTCTCTTGGTTGTTAATGTACGACTCAAGATTGTGTTTTTGGGTCAACGAACCCCTTATAGTTGGCGTGCCCCAAATCAGATGAGAGACCCATTACTTTTTATGCATTCGCGTATCAGCCTTTAACGACTCTGTTTTCGTAGAAAAAATTCCGAATATTGAATACTCACCAATAAATTTCGCAACGATCAAAAATCAAAAATTTGCAAGCACATGCCGAAATACAGACACTGATTGCAATTCATGTTACAAACGATTACCAGTTTTCGAAAAAAATCGGCTCTAGAATTCTTGCGTGATTTAAAAATCTGAAGGTCACCGACATACCCAGCTGCTTGTTATGTTTCATTTGCGTGGAGTCCTTTTATTTCTCTGCTGGGTAAAGTGCCCATCAAGCCAAAAAAGTTACTCTCTAACCTTCCATTTTCCAAAAAAAATCTGAATTTACATTAAAAAGTTTATTGTGTATGTTAAAGAAAGCGACAATGTAAAGTAGTAAAAGAAATTTCTCATGTAGATACACAACAATTATACTTTGTGTCAAATGAAAAACAATTAAACAATGAAAGTAAATTTTTACTGATAGAATAAAAAATTTTGGTACAGTCGCGAGAACTAATTTTTAGGAGTCAAAACGTCACTTTATTTAAAAAAAATTGAGTACCTTTGAGAGGTTTTTGAACGGTGAGAAGAATTTTGAGCTAAAAGATAAAAGAAGAAGAAACAGTAACTGATAGTTCAATGCCAAAAGGTTAACAATACACATAATTGAACATTTTTCTTGGTGTCAAGAGTCAATTTAACGACCAAGATTTTGTTCTCGCGACGATACTTAAAAATGATTTTTGGAGACCACATATGAAAAGGGTATTACTTGAAAAAGATTGAACTGAAAGTTATGCCAAGTGTGGGCGCACATTTGAATATAAACGGCACCGGACTATTTGGTCACGCGGACTGAACATCTCACCAACAAATCTTAATTGTTTTCTGACAATAAATTTGAGCAAGTGTTTAGTTAAGTCAGGTAACATGAACAATCTGTTATTCGACTTTTGTTAAAGATCAGTGCACGATATGACCTCATCGAATAAAAATTTCAAAATTAATATTGGAAGTCCCATTGTGTCTGAAACACTCCCATCGCTTAAAAATGGTAACGCTGCTTGTCTATTGTGATAAAATGAGATGTGTAAATTAGCCACAACGCCAACTAAATGCAATTAAATTTACGGACAATCCTTTCAGAATTATTCAAAAGTCAAAAATAATAAATTTATGACATGCTAAAGCGGATCATTTAGAAACAATTGTGAAGGAAAACAATTAGACATAATTTAGATCTGAATTAAGTAAAAGCGACATTATCCGCAAATCTACCACAATAAAATAATTAAACAATTATAAAATATAATGAGACAAGAAGTTGTTAAACTGCTTTAAAGGGTATACACAAATGTGTGAATCGCCAAAAATTCCAACAACTAACTAGTTTGAATAACACAAATTAATTACCTTTCACAATAAACTGCAGAGACATAAATTTAATTATAACCATGCGAATTCCTACCCACATATATTAAACCAACAATATACAACATGTACAAGAATTCAACATTTAGCAGTCACTTAATTTAAAATAATACACCACTGTGGTATGTATGAAATGAAAAACACCTTTGCAATAACTAAAATCCATTACAGATAACTACCACAACCAATTGAAGTAAGTGTAAATTTCACTTTCGTTCAGCATGAAATTTTTATTACTTTAGTCATAATTGGACGATAAAAATTTAGAAAAAACCTAATAGAATTGTAAATTTTCGAGGTGTAGTAATAAGAGATTTAAAATTTTTATGTAACAATCTTAATCACCCCACATGAATATTCATTTATAATGGTAATAGTAAATGCAGAAAAGTCTACATTCCGCATACCATACATGCATTTAAAGATTTCTGTCCTGCTTATCTTCCAAACCGTTAATTAAACATTCACACCAGTTCAAAGATGCGTCAGTAAGTCCGATAAGATAAAAACCACGTCGATGATGTTTCCCACGCGGTTTCGATAAAGGACAATCGTCTCGGTCGAAAAAAAAGTACATTGTTTAATAAAAATAATTTGACAAGGCATAGTTTTCTTATCAAAATGCATATAGCAATGACATAACTTAAACGGTCAGTGAACAAAGAATTGAAATTTTTCTCAGTCTTTCCGAAAGGAATCTAAACAATTGTGTGAATACAACATTTACTTCACAATAAAAAAGTGACAATAATAATTGCCACTCAAAGAGAATAATAAAGTGATTCCTAAACTGTTAGTTACGCAAACAACACATTAACACTTACTTTTAACCACAAATATTTAGAAAAATAAAACAAAACCACAAAAAGTATATAATAATGTAATGTTAATTAAAATGAATGGTCGGAATTAAACAACATGTTGACATTTTCAGCCTCCATTTGCTAATCTGCTAAGGAATCAGTTTCGTGTTTATAGAAATGTCTGTATTGTCCTCCGATTTCTTTCACTCGTGCGAAGAGCGGTGCTCCGCACGCAATGTTTATAAACAATAAAATAATGATATTATAAACAGAAAACAGTCTGAAACTAGATACCAAACACGTAATGTAATATGCAACGGTTTCAAGTGAAACTCCAAACAATGCGATTGGTTTCCTTCAATATTTATTCAATCAAATAGGCTCTACTCACGTACCAAGAAGTTTGTGAGTTTTCTCAAGAGCAAATAATTTTGAGTTACAATTAATTAAAATGTACCTACTTTACTACGAGTACAAGGCAATTACTTAATGGATATTTTACGATCACACGAGTACGTTGTGGCCGCAACAGTAAAGCTGGAATGTGTGAACCCGACTTGATCAATATTCTTTTATTACACCTGCTCATTTGCAAAAATCGGGAGTATGTAAGCTAATCCGATTCTGCCCCAGTTAAAAATCACAAATCTAAATTCATCCGATGAAAAATCAACCATAAGCTATCTCACCCTAAAATAAACAGGTAGACAGAACGGATTGCCACAATTGGAAGGCTGTAATTAATAACTTATTGGTACATATCTCAAAATTATACCTACATAGAATGAAATTATTGTATGCAAAAAATGTTGAGACCTAAAATTTTACCAAATTTTTTAAGATTTACGCAGATATACATCGTGATTAACAAAAACTGATTAGGTTGGCAACACAAAATTTATAATTCTGGCATAATTTTTGTACTTTACTTGTTTCAGTCATGGTTTTCAGTCACATTTTTGATAAATATCATCATTCCAATTAATTCTAGTGGGAAAATCTATCGATTTACCTAATACATTTTAAACAAATTTTTTTACAATGCCAACCTATTCAGTCTTTGTTGATCACGGTCTAGTACTTTTTTAGCTAAAGGTTTCAATTAATTATTCTTGAAAAATACGGATGTTTGGAAATTTCTTCTATACTAAGGGACTAAGGCTAGGTTAAAGGGGTTTTTCTAAGAGCCGTTCCCGATGTCGTTTTTACGCGATAACTAAGTTATTTAAAAAGATATCAACTTCATTTAAGAACCAGTATAATCTTACTATCTATATGTATAATATTATCTACTCAATGAACAGTGTTAGTCAATTGTGATGTTCTAAATCACGACGGGAGTCAGTTAGAAAGTTTAGGTACTTAGCAAATATCTTCATTATTATTAACATTATAAAAAAACTAAAAAAAATCATTATATTCAGAGAAGAAAAATCTTAACTTTCTGAACTTATTAAATTAAATCTTAGCCATTCTTAACTTTTTAAAGATTTTTTTTCATTTTAACTAACTGTAATTAATTAAATGTTATATTTTATTGAAGTTTTAAAAATCGGGGAAGCGCCGCACGCCGGTACTCCAAATACTTTTTCGGATGAAATTACCTATAACACTTTAAATGATAAATAAAATTATTTGCGTCCCAAAAATCAGTGTTATTACAGGTCAAAAGTTATGAAGACAAATCTAAACCAGACTAAACAGTTTTTTATGTAAAATAAAAGAAGATTAGAAATCTATAAATCTAACAAAATTTTGCAACATTCCAACAGGTGTTTTCTCGAGCCAAATAAGCAAGACAAACACTTTTCCGAATTATGAATCATAGACGGTGGTTTGGAATCCCTCCAGACATTGAGAATTAAAAATAGGATCAGATGTTCATACCCACAATGGTGCGACTAAGTATAAAATTAATAATACAAAAACGAACTTTATGAGCGCTTTATGAAAGTTTTTTTTCCTTGCCGCTTTACGGTGTCGTAAATTTTTTTAATGAGTGTTTTGAAGTTTTTTCCCTGCAGACTCTTTAATAAGCACATTCAAGTGCAAGTACTTCTCGTATTAATCTTGTAAAAATTGGACGGTTGCCCGCGATCAAGAAATTACGAAGGAATTCGATAATTGCACAAGCTAATCGTCTTTCGTAACAACAAGAATTTTATAAAATTCGGCGTTAATTAAATGTAATTAGTTTTACGTTTGTACGCTCGTGTGACGGTCCACAATAGCTGTTGATTATACGAACATGACGCGTTAGAGATAAACGAACGCTTTTTTCGGTTAAGCTATTAAAAAATTGTTTGGGT
This sequence comes from Tribolium confusum, assembly GCA_029207805.1. Taxonomy (NCBI): domain Eukaryota; kingdom Metazoa; phylum Arthropoda; class Insecta; order Coleoptera; family Tenebrionidae; genus Tribolium; species Tribolium confusum. The sequence continues at coordinate 28,771,223 of JALGAY010000002.1, read as the reverse complement.
GCCTTTATGGTACGTTCGTTCAACTAATTGTGGCGGTTGTTTCGTTTTCAGAAAAGATTCCATGACTTTTAATTACGGTTATCGATGACTGATTTATGCAAACGATGCAATAATAACTTGTCATTTTCGTCTTTATTTTTTCTCCAGATACATATGTGATTGCTCTGATTTTCCAACGCAGCGTCGTCAAATTTTATTCCTTTTGGAATTCTTGCCAGGTACTCTGATAGTCACGCTATAATAAACTTAACAAGTATGTAACCTCAGACATAAAAAATAAAACAGCAGCTCTGAAACACCATATCAAACATTAGAAATAAAAGAATCAAAAACCAATGAGCTTTTACGCATTTTCTACTTTCCTTATTCCTGGTGAAAGTAAATAAAAAAAAAGAAAGTAAACAATGTTGACATTTTTTCTTTCATTCATTTTATAAGAAAAAAAATGAAATAGACTGAAGTAAAAAAAATATCGCTGTGAAGTCGTCAAGGCTTGGTTCGCTATTATTTAACAAAAGATTGGAATTCGCGCACCTGAAGAAGCTGATGATGCTATTTACTAGTGAATTTCTCGCGCACGTCCTTGCCGGCAGCAGTGGACTCGGACCACCCACTACCGTGTAAAACATAACGCAATTCTCGCGGATACGCTAAGCAGAAACTTAACAGTAGATTTGCTTTCTCTATTCGTCATTTGAAATGTTTCATATACATTTTACCCAAAACGTGACAAAAATTTTAAAAGCGTTTGTGAAATTTTTAGAACATTACTGAATCAGAAAGTTTCCAAATTATGGAATGTTATAATATTTATTTTTAGTTAAAATTAGCAAGTTTTCTCTTTTAAGAAATTAGCAAATAATTAATTGAGCTTCCTGTATTAGAACACGATTACAAATATCAAAAAAAATTAATAAAAAAATAAATTAGCTATAAATTAAAATCAGCACAAAATTACATAATGACAGCAAGTATTTCACTTTGATCTCGGATTACCGTGTAATGAAAGGATTACTTGGCAAAAACTACGGCATGTTATTTACAAAAATCATCATTTTTATTGTTGGATCAAAGCGATTTTGTAATTAGATCCCCGGTGCAGGTCTGATTTTTCCCTTTTAATTTGAAAGGAGACATATCATTCTCTGATTTATACATAAGAACTGGTATTATTGCGATTGCCCACACTAGACTCCTACCGTTTTTGAATTATTTAGTCATGAAGTCTATGTATAAGGCAATTCAGGGCATTACGTGACTTTTATTATCAATCAAATCAGCAATAAAATAAAACGATAAATCGGTCCGGAAATTTCAATTAACTGCTCGAATTTTCCACTTCTGAAAAACCTTGCAATTTAATTATGGATTTATTTATTTGACGTAACAATTATCAGTAGCGTTGTAGGCAGTGAATCTGTAGGTAAAATAATTTAATGTCAATGCCAACCTGTACAGAATGGCGTCCGCCATTGCTCAACGTCGATGTGTATATAAATGTGACGGCATTTCTTAAAATAAAATCTCACCATTTTCCTTTTTCGCCTCCGATCTCTGTAGTTGACAACATAATGGGCTATTTGTTTACACAATCGTTAGGTCATCCTTCAAACATTCCAGACCATGATGGACATTAGATATATGGCCGCCATTTTTAAAAAAATCCATTAAATGACGCAAAATTTTTTTGAAAACTATTCCAAAAGATACACTTCGGAGTTTCTCGAGAGTCAACCAGGTGCAAACTGCCGAGCCCTCTCTAATATTGTATTAAACAAATTACAAAAATTGCAAAATAACTACCCGCTATTAGAGTAATAGTCGGTTTAGAAAGCATCTGTCAGACTATTTAATTTAGTTCCTCAGTATGCCATGAAAAATTCTAACCAGAATTTCTTTATTTACCGTAAGTTCCACAACGCAAATGAAAATTTTGCTTTCACAAAATTGTTAAAAAATTTTAATTCAATTGGTGATTAACACTAAAACGTGACCTCAGTGTCACAATAACCCCTTGAAAATATATCATTTGCAAATAATTCATGAAAATTTTAAATAAATTCTCATAAATTTATAGTCCATCTATCTTTATAAAATACAAAAATATTTATTGTTTAGTCTTGGTATAATGTTATTGAAACTAATTATTACTGTTAAGGTTGTAGTTAACTGATACAATGTCAAATGATATATTACTCATTATTTGAAGGTGTAAATTTGTTTCAATGTACCATTTTTTATGGCATTGACTATTTTACAATTTTGTAGTAATTTGTTTTACCAATAAAACTAAAATTGTTTTAATTAATTAATTCCAAATGTACAATAAAAAATCCTTCATTTAATTCTTATTACTCAGATTTACGCGACGATATCTTGTTAATTTTCTTCCAAACACTTGCTCAAGATGTTAGACGTTTTAATTTGCAATTTTTATTGTTTTAATTCAAGCAAGAGTTGTTTCGTTCATTCGACTCGTTCTGTTTACCTACTGACCGAATCCAAGCGTACAGTTTTGAACTGAAATGTGAATAATATTCCGCTCAGAAAAGTTATTACAAAACCATTTCATACAATACATTTCGGCAAATCAATAATCGTCGGTACAAAATAAATAAAAAGAAACACGTCTTTTATGGTGAAATTATTATATTTATCCGTAATATTAATTCATTTCACGGTGTATTATTGTAATGAGCGAAATCTCAGCCAAATCAGACCCCAACCAAATCAGAATTTCATTGTGCCATATAAAATTACAATTACAATTTCACTCATAACGGACTTTTCTGTTCTGTAACTTTTAGTTAATCCTATCTGCACAATTATACCCGAAAATTACGAATATTCGTTTACAACACCAACCCAAAACCTGCCCATCAATTTGTATGACAAAAGTAATAAAGTAATTGAAATAATTTAAAAATTAAAATTATCTAGTAGAAGTAGGAACTAACAAAGATAATTAACTTAGGCAATTTTAATATGTTAATCGTTTATCCTTATTAATTTTCTTAATTAGGAAAGTGTATTTAAAAATTTAACCTTTCTTTTACTTTTTCTTCTGTTTATGCTTCTAATTATTACGGGTACCTACTATGTGCATCTCCTATTATATACATATCTATATGCATCTATCAGACAACCAAAATATAAAAGAAGAATAGAACCCAATTATGTCTTTATTTGTAGGGTTAGCAATTTGACGCAATGATATGAAACGCACGTCTTTTCAAAAACTTTCAAATAATGTAAAAAAAAATTAAATTTGACTGATCTTACGATTTCCATTAGACTGGAGCACTCATTTGTTCGATTGAAGCAGCAAAAACCCCCAAAGCTATCTAAATTAATTAAATAATTTAGTTAAGTATAAAAGTAAAAATGTCAACGGATAGTTAAAATGTCGTTGACTGTTCTGGTATTACACCTACGTAATCACACAGATTATCCATTTACTTATAGTTAGGGTAAATTTATGTAAACTAATTGATCAATAATCACCGTGAATTTATTAGAAAAATTAAATAAGTATATAATAATTGTAATAACTAATAATATTTTAAACGTAGAACAAAATTTCACAATGCGAAATAACTTGTTATCGAAATTATTCAAACTGTAACAATCAAGTAACAAGGCCGTAGATGATTACTTTCCAATAGAACATTTTTATAGTCAACTTTAATTATCCCAGTGATTTATAATTGGATAATTCCATTTGTTTATAAAAGCAAAACTAATGATATAAAAAATCGATTTAGTTATAGTCTCACACTCTAAAAATAAAAAATGACCGCCTTCAACACAACCAAACTCGATAGAAGCAAATTACGTAACATTTCGCACCATAACACCAATTCCCACATCCCGACTGTTAAAATGAAAATTACTACAAAAATTTGTCGCATTCCCCGACTGAAATTAAATAATTTCATGTCGGAAGTTATCTTTTACTTGTGGTTAGAAAAAGTAGTGAAAGAGCGAATTGTTCTAGTTTAATTAGGTTGGATAATTCGCAAATTGACGGTTTCCAGCGTTTGTCAACACTCGGTGACGAATGTTTAAGATATTATAAGCAAATAGCTGTATAATCAGCTGGTGGCCCACAAGTGTGCCGACGAACGTGGTAATTCGGAAAGGAAGTGTCCAATTGCGGACCACGAGTGCGTGGGCGGCGCCACTCACGCGTGCTGCCAACCAAGAAGATCATACTGATCAACTACGAGATGAGATACTCTTGTTTTCACTACGTTACGTATTGTACCTACTACTACAACAAAAAACCAATGAAACAAATTGTGCCCAAATTTTATAAGCCATGAACAATGTTAAAATGAATTACGAAAAATGAACTAATTATTAACAACTCTATCTTAATAAATTAGCGACTATTACATTGTTTCAATTTTTCTCGAGTGCTCTCCACAACTAGACTCGAGCAAATGGGGCTCAAGACCTAACCATTGATTTTCTTTTCACGTCGTTATTATTTGAGTTTATTAAAAACGGTTTTCAGAGATAAATATAATTTATAATAAACATATACTTTTTTTATTTTTACAATAATTTCATATAAGTTTTGCTGCACCATATTGTTTTAGAACATTTGCTTTTTGTCATATTGAAATATATTGATCGTAGCCAGAAAAAAATGGGAAGTACGTAAAGCTGCATAATTTGAAATATAACATTACTTGATTTTTACAAATCTACTATATTAATACAATTATAAGTTATTTAAATTATAATAATAAGTTACGAAAAAAACTGTTACAAACTGTTAACCCAAGAGCCACGAAGCGGTGTGTTATTGTTTTTAGAGTGACTTAGGACAACAACACACAAAACTTTATCCAACAACTCCCAACAGCCACCAAATCCTAACGAACATTAAAATAAGTTTTATTAAAAATCAAGCATCATGTCACATTCTGATGACATTTTAGATGACAATGTCAAAATAAAAACTGTACAAATTTCTATTAGTAAAACAAAGCAAAATACAAAAGAAAGAGGTTTCCACACTAAAATAACAACAGCAGCTGTATGTTTGAGTCCTCAAAATGTTAAAATTTTAGTATTTTCCTTGATGAAAATTGGAAATTGGAAAATTTTCCTTGATAATTATCAAAGTGACTTAAAAAATACCTAATAACAGTAGTGACTTAAAAATGTCACTAATGACTTATGGCGCACTTTACTTACCTAAAATGAGCATAATTATGAACTTTCTACGTAGAGGCATTGGATAAATAGGTTTATCATATTTATTTAATCCTACTCCTTAACTGACCAAATTTTCACACCTTTATGTACTCAAAATTATTTAATGTTTAATTTTAATTTATGCCTGTACCGTCAAATTATTAATTATTATAAATTGAAAACATTGTAATAGTCAACTATTTATCAAGATCATGTTTTATTAACTATGATAATTGTTTAATTTACTAAAATTTGGAAATTTATACCAAACATTAAAAATTATTACGCAGGGCATTGTTATTTGCCTCAGAATGTGTTTAATTTTAAATTCTTATTTGTCCAAACAAGGTAAACTTTGTTCGTAATTAGGAACGAATCGAACATTATCATTGTTAATTCATATCAAAGGTAAGCAAATAAAGTGTACTAATCTACAAAACTCGTATCAAATGCCCGTCTTAAATATTTTATCCTCGTTACGAAGAACCTCTGAAAACTTTTTCAAAAAAAATTCATGAATAAATAATATTTAAAAAAACTAGGCAACATTACCGAAGAAAATCAATCGATTAATTGTTCAATGAACACACGTCACCTTTTCCATAATGTACAAATAACGGAAGTTGTTCAATCTATTCAGCGGAAGTCACGATGATGAAATATATTTTCCTTGTTAAATTTTGTTGAGTTTTAATTTATTTAAATTTTTTAGCCGACTTTTCCGTTATTTTACGTCAAGTCTTTGCAGACTTAATGGAGCAGGTAAATAACACAATATAAAGAATAATAGCAATCAGAATAGTACCGGTGATGTCAAATCATCCGTGCAGTTTCGCAGGAATTTGAAAACCTTTTTAATTTGCAGGATTTGTGTTTGGTTAGGAAGACGTTAAAGGGGTGGAGGTTACTGACCTGAAAATCTTGCTAGGAAGCGGTGGAAGCCGGTGGCGAGTGCTTGCGCCAGGCACCGGAGGACGAGAGGCAGGGGGCTCGCCGCCGCCGCCGCCTCGGCGGGATGGCCCCATGCCGGCCACATCACGTGCGCCACTGAAAATAAACAAAACATTAAAATCCAATATTCATTCATTTGCACTGTTATTACTGCGTCTAATTACTCGAGTCCAAATTAGATATAATTGTGCTTGCTCTTCCTTAATTCACAAACTTTATTCAATCGTTTCCAAGTAATATTTATTACACTTAGAACGGTACAATTTAGGTAAATCGATAGAATATATTATAAGTAAACCGTAATTAATTGAAAAATGTATATACATATCTACATCGGTGTATAAATGCGATATAAAGGGAAGCAAGAATTATATCGCAATTGAACTAATTATGTGCTTGGAAGTAAATCGAAAGTCAATACACGGCCGCCAATAACTACAAGGGCTTTTCAAAGAAACATTATGTTTGGGTTTATAATAACTAGCAGGAAAAGACAGTAATATAATGTGTTCTGTCTGTAATTTCAACTGTTTTTATCTATCTTGGATAACCAATTATTATATTCTTCATTTATCATTTAGATACATACTAACATCACAAAGCGGCAGAAAGAAAGAATTAGAAAAATTTCAAAAATAAGAAGAAAAATTTCTATTACTTCCACGCGAACACGAAAGTTCGTGCATATTGTGTAGAGATTGTATCCACATTTTTTGACTATAATAAAAGTGTATCGATGAAAAATTTATGCATAGAAAAAGAATTATGTAATGACTGCTACTAGCAACCAGCAATTGAAATGTTTCATAAATCATAATGCAAAGTGGTTTTAGAAATAGGCTTCACGTGACTTATACTATTCAAGTTCAATAAGTTTTAACTCAAAAATATAACAATTAAATAGGTATTTCTTGCTTTTAAAAATTCTGAACATTTTAGTACAGGGATGAGCAACACGCGGCCCGTTACACATGTTTATGCGGCCCGCCAAATCATTTCTAAAATTATAAATTTTTTTATATTTTTGTATTCTAATGTTTATTATAAATAAAGTTTTGTAAAATATTAATAAGTGTTACTTTATGTGCGGCCCGCCAAAAAAAATTTAAAATTTAAATTGGCCCGTTGATTAAAAAGGTTGCTCACCCCTGTTTTAGTACATATTTTTTTTTGTCAAAGATAAATTATTCCGAATTTTCAAAATTTTTTTTAGAAGAATCTTGGACAATAATTAGTGAATATCATTTGAAGGAAATGTCCTTATATAATAATATCTATCAATATAATGGAAAAAACTCAGAATAAATTTTTATGAATGAATCATAAACCTAGAATAAAAATCTCACCTAGAATAAAAATCTCTACGAATACAATTAGACAATTAGGTACAGGAAGAACATTTTTTGCGTATAAAAAATAACTAAATATAAAATCAACGGTGGGTGGAGTTATTTCATAGATAGGTGTCAATGGCCCGTATGGTGCGATGCCATTACTGTTTATTGACTCCTCCCACCCCCAACAAATCTGCCGCCATATTTAAATGTGTTAGGGTCTATGAGAAAAACACATTTTGGAGCTTTAATATAATTAATAAGATAATTTTCTTATAGAAATATTAAAAAAAAAATTATTAAAAGAAAAAATCACTTTACACATACAAAGTCTGAGACAACTTTGGGTACTAAACACGTTCCCGAATCCTTCCAAATATAATTTTTTCTTATAATTTATTAATAAATAATCTAAGAAGTAATCTAGGTAGGTATATCAGATATCACAAAAAAGACGAGCCAAATTGTTGATACGTTGTCAACTGGACGAATACCGAAAAAATAGAAATTTTTTTGAAAAGCTCAAAACCTAACTTTTTCATTACTCTTTTTTAACATCTAATGTAACTTTTGAGGTCTGAAAAGCACAAGGAAAAAGTCATTTTTGATGTATGTCTGTCATCATAAAACCGATAATGATTCAAAAACTAAAAAGAAAAAGCAAAAAGTCGCAATATTTTCCATCATCATTTCGCATCGACATAAAATATGCAATTTACACATCGTCTGCAAAATGTGTTTGGTGTTTTCCATCAACTTTTTAGTCTCACCGGTTTTGCTTTGGATAAAAACCCCTGGTCCGGTCCATCATTCTTTAGCAACGTGGGTAGGTATACAAATTACTATCATGCGTTCCCCATACTGGTTAATTTGCCAGTTTGTCGTAAACGCTTTGCAGCAATTGTTGTCAGTTCCAGGCGGTTAGAAGTTGGAAAACCATTTCCAGTTTTTTATTTAAATCTTTATTTGGGTTATTCTATAAAGTAAGAATATTTTACCGACAAACCGGCAAAATTATAGAACATTCTATATCTATATTTCCCCAATACAATTTGGAAAAAATTAAATGACCACTGTTACATATTTTTGTTTGCTTTGCTTGCAAATAAACTATTCCATGTAAGTTAAGGATATAAAACATAGGTATCCAATGTATATAATTTAGCTAAAAATTGCAAAATTTAAAGCTTATTTTTTTTTGTTACCATTTTTTTTTAATATCAAGACTAAATTCTACAAAAAAAACATTTTTTGAGTTAGTGCAATAAAATTTTAATTTTGTATTAAAGTAAATACGTAAATTAACACTTGACGAAGCAAATAGAGCTCTCGGACTTTTAGAACAAGAAGGTGGTAATCTCACAATCTTAAGGTGTCTCAAAGCGAATCGCGGTTGTGGAATAGATTCAATAAGACAGGTTCTACATTAGAAAAACCTTCAACAGATAAAAAAAAATGCAAGATATGTGTCCACAGCAGCAGAAAAAACCTATTTCTACATAAGTGTTGCAAAAACGACTTAGAACAGTCACTGGAGTGCAAGTTTCAGTATGTTTTTTAGATGTTCTTTGAAAGAAATTTCATTGACTTAAGACAATAGTTTTATACAATAAAAAATCACGTTCGGTTTTTACAAATGAGTTCAGATAATATGCAAGAATTTAGAGAATCAGAGGATAGGAGTGGAGATTGTGCCAAAAATTCTACGATATTAACAAAATATCCAAAAGGTCTTTTCATATCATTGTCTTTTCGTTCAACAGTGGTATGAGGAGACATCTGTTTAAATGGACGAGTATGTCCCAGTAATAGAAATGATCAGCAAACACAGAGAACATCTACAAAACACTGTTGTCCTAAATTTTCATGCTACCATCTTTGAATTTCTGGAGGCCACTTAGAGTTAGACATATGTATTTTAAGTGATCTAGAGCAGAAAATTCACCCTAACTTCAGCATTTTGCAAATCTGAATAGTATTAGGAACACGCATGCTTCAAAAAAAATAGTTACATAATTAAAAACCTGCTCCCAAAAACCAACTAAAACTTCTAATAAAAGAATTTCTTCTCGTTTGTGGAACCAAACTTTTCGAAAAATGTGTAATACACTTATTATACCTAAACAGAATGTAAAGGAAGATGTCATGGAATAATGCCCGTGGTGGCTGTTACAATTTGTATTCGAATTTGTTTCATCTTTTATACAAAAACATTACAGTAACATTACAGAATGATGTAGAACTTAAAAAATATACAAATATATTACTAGACAGATGAGCTAATTTCATGTTGAAGTTGCAAGCGCGGTACTCCCACAGATTATGTTCCTGATGTGCTACCTAGAAAAAAGCAAAACATAGCACCGATTTCAAATCAATTTTAAGTTTAAATTACATAAATTGAATTACGTTTATCAGGAATTGCATAGAAAACTTTTCAAGACTCAAACAACAATTATTTGCATCCCACAAATTAGTACAATTCTTGTTGATTTTTATTTGTAAAAACAGAGCGCATCAAGGGGTTGAAAATGAAAGTTGCAGCGTTCTGGCAAAGGTTTTGAACCGCGATATTGTTCAGCCACTTTGCGGCACATGTAACTTGAACGGAATAAATAAAACCTCAACATCTTACCTAAGAGATTCTGCCAGCCCTTTTCAAACATTCTGCCATTTCAATTGTGGCTATTTTATCACCAAATTAGTGTGCATCCGAAAAATTAGTCTAAACTAAATAACCCCATTCAAATGTTCACTACCTCCCCGTCTATAAGTATTTTATTTATTTATTAATGCTATTTGTACATTTGTTTTCATTTTGATGATTACGTTGAGTGCATTTTTTGACTTCGTGTATTTTGTTCAAACCCTTACTTATTATATCCAGTTGTTTCCCAAAAAACTGCAACCTTATTCTAATCTGCACAAGCACAAATCCTTTTTTGCAACTGAAGCCTCTAAAATCCACCAGGAAGGAAGCAGCGGTTTTGCTAAATCAATGTAATTGCATCAGATTACTTCTAATCACCTTCGTCTATTTTACGACCAAACAAAAACTATCAATAATTCAACAACTATTCAACATTAATGGTCACCGCCACATAATTAAATAACTCGATGACAATTAAAATTCATAACGTGTTGAACTATACTGTCGTATTCTTTGATGAATTAAACCATCCAAACACATCGATCAATGAAAATCGATAACTGATTTGATTTCGATTTGATAAAATGAATATGTGTATAAGTGGAATAAAGTGCCCATCTTGGTTCACGGCGAGAACAGAACAGAATACGCCGCCAGTGAAAAGTCCTCCCCAGTTGGAACCGTCAAGGCTGTGGGAACGTTTACACTTCAATGATAAACAAAGCGAAGGTAAATATAATTCAATACAATCAAGACTATTGGAATTAAAATATTACGACTTGATGAGCCTCGAAAATCTTAAAAATTTGCTCAATAAATATGACAATCTTGATAACACGTTTTTTATTTGCATGCTCTGCATACGTAGTTTTTATTGGTCAAGCAAATATTTACAAGTGCTGAACACCTGTTCTACGATGAATAGAATATGAGAGCAATCACTGCAGCTTTTGAGACAAAAATCAACAGATACACATTATTATTCATATAAAAAATATTGACAACATAAAAACAATTGGTAGATCCAAAGTTTTGTGAAACTGTTTAAAAATTTACAAAGATTATTTTGAGACAACTGTTTTTACAAAATGTGTTCGATATTTGTGTACACAAGAAACTGCTACAAAATTAATGAACCAATTAAGAATTTATAAAAATATTGAATTTGCTTTTGTATTTCTTTCGGTTAATAGGAGATTAATCTGGTCAGGACTTGTCGAATTTATTATTAGAATACAATACAGCAATATGATTAAAAAACTTATCGTGTCTTGTTTGACTTGATATTTCTGCGTGTAGAAATTGCTGCAAGGAAGTATTGTAGTGTAGACCATTCTACTGCATTCTTCTGCAATGTAGAAACGCATAATTTATTAAACAATGCAATTCAACATATCTGTTCTTGTCAGAAAAGCTTATTGTCTAAATTTCTTGCTTAATTTTTTCTAAAAAATTGCCTTTTGAGAATGAGTGTAAAAAGTGTGTCAATTTTTTTAAAATTGTATTGTCTCATTTATAAAAATTTCCTATGAATAGAATAAAACTGACTAGTTGTAATTAAGATTTCTAAAGATTTACTCAAATGTTGAACGCTTTTAAAAAGCAAAATCCCGTAATCTGAAATCAGCGAAACAGAACACGTTCATATAGGTAAGGCTTATAGAGCAAAAATGTAAATAAATAAATAGTTTTATTGTAAATATAAAAAAATAATTTTTATAATTTGTAATAAGGATTCTTTGAAATTTGTTGTTAAGAATTTATCACCTATTTGCGTAATTTTAAGTATTATTAAAATTACTTTAGATCTTTCTGTCCATATTACTTACTAATAAATAATATAAAGAATCGTTTACGGTCGAAGTACTTTTGTTACATCTCTAATTATTTCATAACGGTGTTTGAATTTCATTAAAAATATAATATGAAAATGAACTTTAAATGTAATCAATTAGGCATTCAACAACAAAAATTAAATTACGATTTGTGAACACGACATATGAAAAATATCTTCTTTAATGAGGTGAATTAATTGTAATTTCACACTTTACAATCCAAAACTGTTATCTAATAACAACGTTATTGACATAGTGTGAGAAAACAGGTCGTAAAGTTCCCTTTAAAAAGTGTGCAGAAAAAGCAATGAGTCGGTGATTTTGTAGTTTTTCAGTGGTTGTAATGAGGTGTAAAAGAGTATTAGCCACACGCATTACCACACATTACGCAAGTGTCGAAATATTTAAAGAGACGATATGCTAATTAAAAGAGACAGGATAATGAGGGCAGGACGCAAAAAAGAATCGCGAAGAACAAGCAGCGACATGTTATCGCGATATGTGATATTTGTGATTCGGTGGGATCTCAAATCCAACTTGGCGTTTGTGAAAACAAACCACACATCGAAACCACCTACGAATACCTACATTGAAAAGATCTCAGCAACATGAAGGTGGTCCAATAAAGCTCACATTAAATAAAAATTCCATAGCACTCGGTCTGCTTGCGAAAAACATCACACACCGGAAAATCCGACTCGTACAGTTTCCACAAGTTTTCAAGCATCACAAACCATCGCGGCCGCAAAAAAAACCATAACTAAATAAAAAATCTCCACACAAAACACAACACTGCAACGAAAAAATATTCGGCGATGAAATATCGAAGCGGGTTCACGAGTTTCGTGGGGGTCGAATCGGTAAAATTCGCGGTCAGCCAATTAAAAACGGAGCAAATAATTAATATTAGATTTGCGAAAACCCATCGAACAGGCCGGAGTGAATCTGACCGACAACGAAAAGCAATGTGCATGAACTGACGGCCCAGAGAACAGCATGCCATGACCGAGAACCGAACTCAGCCGAAGTATAGAGACGTAAATCGACGACCGACACTCGGAAAGAAAGTGCAATTGTCTCGTCACCTGAGAGAGAAGTCCGGTCCTGACCGGAGTTATATTTCTACCTGCAGGCGCGTATCGCGTATGTTTAACTGTAACAGACCGACTATGCTGGAAGTGTTATGATACGTAATCGGAAAAATCGAATTTGTAGAGTTCCTGCGATTTATCCTGCGGCGGCGGAAGGAAAACTCCGGATGGAAACACTGAATTTACGAGCGACTCCTACAAACCAAATCACGAAAAGCTGATCTAAATAGAATGTTGTAGAAATTGGAAAAGGCCAATGAGTAATCACTTTCTTTCGAAACTCACCAACGTCATCAAATTATTTTAAGAAAAAACTATTTTCCCAAAGATAGGTTCCGTTTCGTAGCAGAAAATTGCCATTAATGCGATAAAAGAAATTTTTATGAAATAACTAATACGAGTATTTTATTTAAAGTACTGTAATAACAAGTAAGTATGTATATACACAATAATAACTCACACACAAAAACTTTCACAAAATGTATGAAATTATAGTTATATTCTGTCAAAGTTTTTCAGCTGGTAATTATCACTTCTGCACGTCATAATACAAAAATAATTAAAATGGCGATATACATGTTATATTATTACCATAATAACAGTTATCTGTTCTAAGATTAACAACTCTAGCGAAGAAAACTCTGAATCTAGTTTTCAGTACTTTACGTCAATCATTTTCTTCATGTATGTAATTTAAATTTATAAAAAAATGAAAAAAAATAGTACTGGGCGTATCAAAAAGCGCGCATTTGCTGTTAAATAAAAGACAGATTCTAAAAATGCAAAAATTCTTGTACGTAATTGAATCTGGTCAAAAGGTATTGTAAATTCAAATTTAGGAAAATCGAGAACACCGAAAAATTTATCTGGCACCTTTTGGATTTTAGATATATTATTCATAGATAGATATAAAATCTTTGCCAATGTCTTTAAAAATACATTTTCTAAATTATTAGTTTATTGTTAATTATAGGTCAAAAAGCTAGAGAGTTCGAAAAAATATGGGGTGCTCAGTGCTATAACGAAATAAGTCCATTTTTGGTTATTTTGAGATAAATTAAAAAAGTATTCAATAAAATCTTCTCATTTTAATGCAATAACTGGTTTTCAAATATACTGTTTAATTTTAATGTTATTAAACAATCTTTTTATAGCACCGAAAATTTATGTACTTTTATTCAGAGCAATAGTGAGATAAGTCCATCAATAAGTTTACAAATTAACATTAATACAAGGTAATGTATTTTAAACAACACTTTAATATTAAAAAGTAATAACAAAACATATTTTAACATTATTGTTTTAATTATAATTTGGTTTATCGTTGATATCTTCTTCAGCGGCACGAAATCTATTCACAAAAATATATCTATTTATAGCAAACAAAAATCGTCTTTTTAAAATGTTTTCTTGGAGAATTTGCTGTTAAAATCTATTTCACTGTTTAAAGAATTAAAATACCTTTGAAATGAGAGGTCACTCGACCCCTTCTGCCATTTGAAAATTTTGAGATAGAAGCTGCTGGGGCAAGAGCGTTGAAATGAGAAAGACAAATTACGGCTCAAAAGTTGTCCCCCTTAAATCAAAAACTGACATGTCCGAAAGAAATTGCCAACAGATAAAAATTAAAAAAATGAATTTTATTCCATATTTTAGATTCGCACTGTATATTAAAATCAATGTTTTTGACCTTTGTCAAAAAAAAATTTGTTGAGTTGGGTGGAGACTTTTGAAATTTTATTTGTACTAGTGTCATTAAGATTTGTACCTGTTTTCAGCTTTGTGCGAATTATTCTGAAGTTAAATTTTTATTTTGACCAGATTAAATTCGTGTTTTACATTAACTTTTGTTTAATAATTCGCTTTTAAATAAAATATTAAATTATTCTAGCATTGTTAAAGTAAAGCCTACACTGTATTTTAGTCAACTACTAAAAACTATGTCGCTCCAACATGATACAGATTTGCACAATAACTGCAAACTTTGAACCTTCCTGCCTTAAAACTTGTTAAATAGACTTATTTCGTTATAGTACTGAACACTCCATATACCCGTCTGAAACATTTTTGTTTCACATTAGTCGACCGCGATTCCAAGATGATTCATGAACGGTTTTTTCGTTGGCGGCAAATTGCTTTGTGCAAAATTCAGTGCAAAAATTGCGACATATGAACTTAGGAATTGCAACCTGAGTTTCATTAAAATTGATAGTTGTTATCTAAATCAAAAAAACAAACTAAAGTTTTAATAAACATTTTTGAGGCCTCCGTCTAAAAACACTAAATTTCTAGTCGTATAAATCCTCCAGAAAGTGGTGTTTGCGTTTGTCACTATTTTGCACTGTCTAGACATTGAAAGTAAAATCTAGGAATTTTCTGTTTTTAAATTGTATTTATTCCAATACCTGTTAAATGATTTTTCAGACAGCAAATTATCAATTGCCTTTCTGACTGCGTTTTTTATATGGTCTGGGTTATTATCGTCTTCCAGTTTCTGATTTATTGTTTCTGATTTATTGGAAGAAGTTCTATTTATTTTAGCACAAAAGCACGATTTGACAGAATTTATAATTGTTTATAGTCAATGATATTTTAAATTTATAATCTAGTTGTCATGATAATGCTACCAACCTCAGAAAAACAAATACTCTAGCGCCAAAATTTTTTACAATAAAAATGTTTTTTTTAAATTTAGGCAACTTTTCGGCTTAAAAAACTCGGCTTCGCCTCAGCCCACAATCCGTGCTCATACTCGCAAAACGATAGTTTCTGGCATTGTAATAAAAATAACTAGTTACTATAATAATAGTCTTTTAGCACTGACAAAAAAGAATACTTTCTGTTTTATTTTAAGAGCTGCTAAGATTCATTTTCGTTAACGGAAGACCAACTAAAAATTAGACATAGTTTGATTTTATATTTTTGAGGGTTAAACATACAACAAACCAGAGCAAACGAAGCGAGCAAAGGTTCTACTTAAATTATCGATAATCGTAAAAAATCGATTATTCACTTTTGAACTTAATTGATAATTAATATTTAATTGACCTAACCAGGTCGAACAACTTTCCAGGAATGCACTTTAAACCACCTAACTTTATGTTGCTTCTGCTACTAAGAGAAATGACAAATTTTTGATTGCTAAACGTATTTTAGCAAATCTGATGACATTTTAAATGACAATCTCAAAATAAAAATTGTACAAATTTATATTGAAAAAATACAAAAAAAAACCATAGCAAACGTTTTCCTCACTAAACTAAAGGAGGTTCCTGTAAGTTTAAATCATCAAAATGTCAAAAATTTAGTTTTTTCTAAATCATTTTCTCCTTTTTGCAACACATTTGAGTGAGTTGAGTTGCCACCTTTTTGCAATAACAAATTTGAGTAAGTTGAGATGCCATGCCAGTAGTCTCTAAAATTTTTTGTCTCACTAGTGACTTATTGAAAATCTTGATTATCTTCTTTTAGAGAAAATGGAGAAAAAAAGAACCACGCGTAGATTAGAAATTTACACTTTTGGTTAAAGTTCAACCACAAATATAGTGCTAATATTGCTTTGACTTGTTAAGTATTGGCAGTATATATTTCTGCTTGGACATTAACAGATGGTGTTAATTTATACTCTCACCACTAATCAGTGACAGAATATCAAGCGAGATTTGATAGTAAAAGGTAATTAAAATTTGTTTATATTCAAGTAAATTTTCACTGGTTTCTTATTTTGACACAACTAAAAATTGTCAACACCTTCAGGCTTTTATCGATTGTGCCATTTCTACTAATTTTTTAAAACTGTGCTGCAATTGTTAGACAAACAAAACTTGTAAGCTTACCTATCCTAAAAAGTCTTTGATTTCAGGTTTTAAATAGAAATGCTAAAATGGTCCATCATTCCTATACGCTTGGTAGTAGTTTTTTGCAGTATATTTTGATATAATAATTATGCTTGTATTTATTTATGTTTCATTTCTTAATTAAAGCAATAAACAACATTTAAGCGTACATCTCTTTTATTTACCATATTTCAAAATATAAAAAAGCAATCAATAGAAATTATAAATAAAAATTTAAAATCGATTAACCCAATAATTTTACATACCGGTTAATCGATTAATTTAATCGAATTATCGATTACAAATTTAAAAATCTCCCAGCCCTTGTCGTAATCATCTAAAAAAATAATAGCCATTAATGATGCACAATTATTACTTTATTATTAATTTTAACTCACCGCACCCAACCGCGGTTTTGACACTTTTTTGACATTTCGTCAGATTATTTACCGGTTATCATAATTTTCTAGTTGGAGCACAAAAGAAATTTATAACTAAGTATTCCAAATTAATATATGGCATTGTAACAGAAAATATTTACTAGTTGCAGATGAAATATGTTACAATTTATAAAAGAAAATTTCACCAACGCTCCCCAACAAATCTTTGTTTACACATTACTACAATGTGGGAGTTGCATGAATGGTAATAGTAAAATGCAAATTTTCCTGTCTCAATAATGTTAGTTAATTCTAAGCTAACGCATTTCGTAAACGCTCAATACTCCAACTCATAGGTAATTTTAAAGCTAAGAATAGCACTCCTGTTAAATGTTAATCAATTTTATACTTAAATTTTTGAACCTAGTTAAAATGACTTGATCGAATAATAAAGAAGTAAAAAACCAATTTTCATTTTACGGCATATAGCGAATATGTAATACTGTTATCTTAACTTGTACCTGCATTCCTGACGTTATAGGTTAACTTGCAAATAACTTCATTTATGTGTTATATATTATTACCTGCAACTAGAAACAGCGTACTAGAAACCGGAAACAAATGATAGTAATCACTATTTATCACAGAGATTGGCTGCTTTATGACAATTTTTATTCAGAAAATATGACATTGCCAGAAGGTATTATTATAAACTGCAAATACATAAATGCAAATGTGCATACAAAGAAAACAAGACCTCAGTCATCGTATGAAAATATAATTTAAATCCTTTAAAAATTTCAAAAAATTACTTCACTCTCAAAATGTGTTTCCAATAAGAAGTAAAATATTTATATTCCATATCTAAATTAGCAACATGCGCTTGCATTTAAAGATAAGCCTTAAGTAAATTAAGCGTTATTTGTAAGCTTGTTTAATAAAAACTAAAATAACCTTGTCACTTTTTAAAGTGGGTTAAACTGGAACTTTGTTCAAAAATTCTGTTTCTCGAAGACCTATTCAGAGCCGAAACATTTGATTATAAAAACTGGGAGTGCTATTTTGTGCGATTGATTTTCATTTAATAAAATAATATTTTATTAACTTAATTTTAAAATTAAAAGTACTGTTCTAGAGCGGTAAGTAATGTCGTCTGTTTTTCATTGACAACAAGTAAAAATAATGTTGACCAACGTTTAGTAAATAACTCTTATTTCTTACAAACAGACTGGGAATATTTAATTAATTTTAAGTAAATTCTCTTACCGTCCTTAAGAGGTTTACCGTTGAATTTTCGTTGACAAGTATATTAAACGAAATACTCACCGATCAGTTTGTGTTAGCAACATCGACTATCCTCGGCTTTAAAACTTCTAATCACGACTTTGCATCACAGGTAGATTAGACACTTTCCTTGTTATGCTTAACATCCTGCTTTTTGTGAAAAAAATAAAATAAAAACCGACTTCAACCGACGTATAACTTACAATGCCAAAAACAGAATTTCTTTGGTAAAATAGTCAAAAGATACTTGAGTGTGTAATTCTAAGCCCTCTTTTCAAGAAGAAAAATATTTTATTATTTTTCTAACATATTCGATGAACACTACCTACTACTAGATCAAACCTCTTCATTATTTTGCTAAAACATTTTGATAAATTTTTGACCGAATCATAGGTGCCAAACCGCTTTAATAAATTCTTATTTCATAATTTTTTTTAAATTTTTCATTCCGGCTATCTAATGTTGGTTTTTTAGATTGTAGCAATCTCGTGTTCGTTTATCAAAGCTCTCTATAATCAGTAATCACTAAAATTGAATTAAAACGCCCTCAGCTAAATTACCAATCAAGTCTAACACAATAAATATTATGTAGATCAATTACGAAATAAACAACTACAACAGATCAATTAAAGCAAAGCAATTATCTGGCAAGTAATTGCCGTACAAGGATTAACGTAAATGTGACTGCTTTCCCACACAAGCTGCAAATAATTGAATAGCGTGTATCTATACCGTGTTCACTTGTAATCAATTACGCCAAATGTTAAATTATTTTACATATAACGGGCGTCTTGTTATCAAAAACCTATAACAATTTAAATCGATATTCAAATAACAAGGTAAAGCAACTCAGAAATGATCACAAAGTAAAGCTGAAATTTTCAGTATAAACTAACTTTCTATGAATAGGTACGTAAATTGGAAATAAAAAAAGTGTAAAGAATTGTAATATTACCAATTATTACTAAACCGAAAGGTGTGACTAAAACAAACATTCCGGATTTCCCCTATTGTTTATCTATTTCACGAATCAGCGCCGCAGTAAATTTACTAGCAAGTTAATAAAGCGATGTGTCAAGAAAAGCATTTCTAAATGATTCATTAGCGTCTAATATCTGCAATGAATGAGAAATTAGTTCACACGTCTCTTTAAACGCTAATTGAACCTGCAGTGTTCAACTAAATAACAAAGGCATCTTAAATAATAATTATCCAGCAATAAAACCAAACAGATTTATAACATTATATCTACATTCTAGTAGATCAATCATCATTCACTTCACATGGGAAAATAGCAAAGTAAGTCGTTCTCTTTACTATTCGGTTAAGACTGACCAGCAATAAGTTAATATTCACAAAGAAAATTAATTCGTCACACCCCAGCGGTCTGATTTCTGTTCTTAATTATGCAGAGAGTAGAAATTCCTGTTACTTACTTTATGCAAAAATCATTCTTCGGCTCATTAACAGGATGAAAATACGAGATTTTACTTTAAAAAAATCGCACATTTATTTTTTGCGATATCCTGGACTCGTTAAAAAACGGTGCTCAAAATTTTTGACCACTTTGCCAAATGCCCGAAATAATCGTACCAAAGACAGGAAAGTCCTATAATTGACGTATTCATGAGTGATGGAATTTTGCGTATTATGATTGTTTATTGTTTCACTTAATAATTTTTCTCGATAAATGTGGTTACTAACCGCATTATTACCCATTATATCAAAAAACTGAAACTGTGGCAACTCACTTATTATTACAAAAATACTGTATTTCTTAGTGTCTTATAATCTCGACGTCTAAAATATAATTCAAAAAGATAACACACCCACAGCACCAGCAAAAGCGATTCTTATTTCTTATCAAAGTATTTTAGATTACTCCAGTCTTAATACACGGTAGAGTTAATAATAAATGTACATAATTTATTTATCTAATAAATTTATCAAAGCTAGTAACTACAGCCAAAACCTTTAATTGTAAAATTATTTATTTTTTTGTAGGTTAAAATAAGTGGGCATTGTCATCTGATAACATTCGTGATGCACACGCATTTTTTTCTTCTAATAAAACTCTCGATTATTGTCAGATATTTTTGTTTTTAGTATCTTGATGCAAGTCCCTCCTCTACGTGTAGAGTTTGTCTAACAATAAGTCAACGTAATAAAGAAAAAAATATTAGTGAGAATTATCATCTGATAACCCTCGTATAATACAGAACTTTTTTAATTGATGTAGGATTTGATTTTGATCTTTGAGAGATCTTTGAAAAGAGTTCCGATGTTAACTTTAAAGCGATTGTTTTCTTAAACCTTGAAGACCATCTGTGCCAAATTTCATAATTAATTGTACAAAAATTTTCACAATTGAAATACCCATTTTCTTAAACTTATATGTCGGTCATCAAATATTACCGAATTACTATGGTGGCAGATTAAAAAATAGAGCAGTTATAGTCGACCAACAATAAAAATAAATTTTGAGTTAAGCCATTAATTTGGTGACAATGCCGTTTGAGAAAAAAGTTAACATATGTATGTATATACAGGGCTATCCATTTCGAGGTTGATGAAGTAAAAATCTGTATACCGACATCTGTCAAAGATAAACGTCAAGTACGCTGTCATTTATTTAGTTGACATTCTGCCATTTAGGAATATGGAGCATTTAACAATCGACCAACGCGTTAAAATTATTAAATCTTATTATAAAAATAGTGATTCTGCCGTATACACATTTCGCGCTTTACGAGCAGATTATGGTCGTCATAATCGTCCTACAAACCAAATCATATTGAATACAGTGAATAAATTTAAACAAACTGGATCTGTTCCTGATATTGTAAGGCCTGTGGATTATCGAAACATTTGCAATGCTGAAAATATCGCTTCTCTAGCTGAAAGTGTAGAAGAAGATCCAAATTTGTCAATTCCTCGTCGAGCTCAACATTTAGGCCTATCTTATGGCATTATAGCGCATTTTGCATCTGGATTTGCATCTTCATCCGTATAAAGTCCATGTGACACAAAAGCTAAAGCCTGCTGATCATGGATAACGAAAAACATACGCAAATTGGGTGTTGGAAAAACAGACCATCGATGCTGATTTTTCGAACAAAATTTTCTTCAGTGATGAAGCTCATTTTTCGCTTGGTGGATACGTTAATAAGCAAAACTGTAGAATTTGGGGCTCACAAAATCCACCATTGATTGTAGAGAAGCCATTATACCCGAAAAAAGTCACTGTTTGGTGCGCATTGTGGTCTGGTGGTGTGATTGGGCCGTATTTTTTTGAGAACAACCAAGGACAAACCGTTACCGTCAATTCTGAGCGCTATGGCCGCATGTTAACCGATTATTTTCTTACGAAAATCGAAGATTATGATCTTGACGATATGTGGTTCCAGCAGGATGGAGCAACCAGTCACGTAACACAAGCAAATCGAGCTCTTTTGCAAGAGAAATTTCCTGGACGCGTAATTTCGCGATTGGCTGATGTCAATTGGCCTCCAAGATCCTGCGATTTGACGCCTTTGGATTTCTTTTTGTAGGGATACGCGAAAGATCGTGTTTACGCAAACAATCCTCAAACTCTTGACGAATTGAAACCAAGTTAATTTAAACTTTGGCGCCCTCTAGCTCCCAAACAGTGCAACTTGTGATAAACAATTATCTTTAGTAACTTTATTGCGTTATATCGGTTTGTTTTGGCTTTCGGAATCCCAGGTTGCCTTAGAAGACGTCTTTTTGAAACACTTGCATGACATATTTTCATTGAACGGCAAATTTTTATCTAGGTAGGTATTTTCAGATTTTAATATTTAACTAACATTTTTATTTTAAAATACGTAAGCATATAATAAATTATAAATACTCCATTATAATGGTATGAATGTTAAAAACCTGTTTAAATTTTCATATTAAATTAGAATCTCAATTGTCAATTATGATTTTCTTGAACAAACATGTAGTAAAAATTGTGTCACACAAATTACATTTACTTAGAACCTGACGTGCCAACACTATAAACATTAAATTCAGTAATCGGCAATATCCTTTTCTGAAACGGCGCCCAGTGATGACATCCCATTATCAGTAATAGACGGTGTTAGGCACGTCATCAACATATCACCGTTCCAGTTAGAGCCAGGGCGCCATATCTAATAAATTGTACAATTGCTCTGTGTCTGACTCACGCTATGGTAATAGAAAACGTTCAACACGTGAACAATTTTTATCTTTACGAGATGAAGCATTTAAATAGAGCCATATTCCAAGAAAATTTCCCTATAGAAATTCTTGGGGCCCACACGGGAGCTAATCGCTTTTCGATTGATCTCAAAAACTGGCAAATGAGCCGCCTCGACCAAAGCTGACAATGAGATTTTACAGAGCTATTCTCACGAGTTTTTCAAAAAGATTTATATTTCATTGACATCTTTCTATGTGTGCACATAGTAGAGGATTAGTTTTGTGAATGGGCGGCCGGCCTTTTGTCCTGCTTTATTCCGCATATCTGAAGTTTTTAAAACCAACTGCGCTCCTTTAGTAATCCAATTCGGCCATTACACCCGTCAATACACCGACCAGCTAATTAAACTGAGTAAACATTTTTTGCACGACATAAAGCTGATGCCAAGAGGGCATGCAAGGTGTGCCAAACAGACGGACAGACAAAAATATGCTCTTACGTTCAAACACGAAATAAAAAAAATACACTGCGACCACGAAGTTTTAATCTCCTTAACTAAAATTTTCTATATTAGCGCTGTGAGAAAAGCTCAGACAGTGTGAGAAACCGAAAATTGTTCATTGAGTTCGGTCTTCAAAGGGATTATGCTAACAAAATACCAGCGGGATACGCCAAGTGAATTACAATAAACACTACAAAAATGCAAACAATGCGACTCTCACCTTCCGGTAAACTTTAAAGTATTTACTTTGTCATAGATAGTAATTGACAAGCAGGTACTCTCCGTTGATTTTACCTAGCCTTGAAGAAAATTCGGAACTGCTCCAGAAATTCCATACTTGACAGTCTGACCTTACGAAACACTAATATAATTTATCACTCTTAAAAATAAGCGTTTAAAGGTAGAAATACTTTGTCTATTGAATTCCAACCGCTAATGCCGGTATTTGATTCAGAAGCACGTTTGCACTGGCCCTCCCAGTGTAATGCCGCCGCGAAAGAGCATTGTGTTTAAGGACCAGGTGAGAATCGTCGAAATTTCAGACCTTACTCTAATGCACTCTAAATAACAGACACCAGCCGTATAATTCTAACATTTTTTGCAATAATTGCATCTACTCTCGCTCTCTCACTGCTTTATTTTCATTTATGATTTACCTGAGCACAAAGCTGCAGTTCCGACTTTACATATAGGAAGGTTCTTGCCATAAACCTACCCATGTGTACAAAACTGCCATCAATCGTAAGATAATTGACCATAGGACCTCGTTATCTTGATATTATGAATTTAATTTATGTAAGTACTAAAATTATAAACGCATCTAAACATGTTACAGATTAAAGGCATTTTTCAAAATGATTGTTTCAACTAAATCACTTGTATAAATCGTCGAATTCTATTTATAAGTTCGCGCTTGCATGTTAAGCACACATTAATTTTTGTATCTTTTCTTTTAGAATTATCCTTCGGAAGTCTTCAAATGATATCTTTTAAATCCTAGAATTAATATTTCCTCAAGCACACAATACACATAATCTAATACAAAGAAAATAAACAATGAATTGAATAAAATTATTTTAAAAATTTATTGCATTCTACGCTAATCCATATAACGAGCGTTTAGAAATGTATGACGTCGTAGTGTGGTGTGGACCTGAGAACGTAGGGCTTAGCTTGGCGCACATAGTGACATTAAGACAAAAAATAGCAGAAACATCGCTGCATTGGTAAAAAAATTGAACCATTGTGAAATTTAGCATAGATAGTCTTTGGAGTATGAAGAAATAAACGCTCTAATGTTGAAAATTTAGAAAAAATATTGTTTTTATTGTCAATTTACCCGGGATGTTATCATACAGTGTTGTATAGAAAAGTTGTTGCTAATAAAATTCTCTACAAATTATTTGTCATAACTCGAGCAATTTTTATGCATGAGGTTTTCAAAAAAATTAAAATTTTTAGAAATTTTGTCAGCTACAACATTCATCAATATAAAATTTCAATTCGGTAAAAAAAATTTCAAGGCAATGCCAAAAAACAGCAAAACCACAAATTTTCATGAAACGAAATATTTATTTCAAATTATACGATTAATTTCTATAACAACGTGGATTTATCGCGATAACACCACTGGTGGTATTTCCTGCCGACACTGATTAGCCTAAAATTAAAATTTTGACACTTGTCATTAGTTAAAAAAATTTTCTAGAGGTTCTTTTACGAAAAATTGTAAATTGTAAGAAATTTTATTAAAAACCTGCAACTTATGACGGAACATAAATATAATCAAATACCAGAGTTTCCAGTGAATTGTGAATAAAATTGTTAGTCAGTCTTTTCTTTCTTATATCGGCGCTTATGATTTAATAGAGACTAATAACTAATTTTTACCACATTAAAGTAGATGTTTTTTTTTGCAAAAAATTTGACTCTTACTCTATTACTCATAAACTCTGAGCAAATTACTAAAAATTGCTAAAAACAAGTTTTTAAACGTTGCTGAATAGGGTTTCGATAATATGTCTATTATGGACTTTTAGACGTTTGTTTTCTCATAATATATTGTACATATTTCAAAGACAATCTAGGTATGACAAATTTCATAATGGTTCGAATTTTTTTACTCCTTAAAATTTAAAAAACCTTTTTTTTTGACTCTTGAGTCAACTTTTGAACAATTTTATTTTTATTCTACTCTACTTCAAAGTTGGCTAATTCTAACCTTTTGACAGGTCAGAAAATTGCTCTTGTTTCGCTAGAGATACAAGTATGTCGCAATTTGTGGCCGTTAGATGGCGCTGTATTATACGTCAACTAACGCCTCAAGTTTTTTAAATCTACGTAATAATGTGGTTTCTAATGTTGGAATACGAAATTTAATACAAAAAATTACGAGTGCTGTAAATACCAAAGACGAAAGTCAGGTTAAAGTATTGCAAACTCAAAAGCCAGGTTTCTCACGACACATGAAAACTAATGAAAAGAAAAAAATACCATCCGTACTGTAATCTATGCTGTAATATTGAGATATCTTAGCTGTAATCAACGTAATTAGTGTCGGTCAATTGTTTGAGTTTGACACCTTTCAATTTAAAATTTTCCGTCAGCTATTGTATTTGTTTGAAAAATGTGATTTTTACATAGTAAATACCTCGACATGAAACATGTTTAACAACAATCAGGTAAAAATATAAAAACTCTGCAAAGTCCTTGGTATTACAGTCAAATCATTACGAAATATTTTGGGGCTAGGTCACCTATCCGTCAGCTTATTTTACCGTTAAAAGTTTTTTATTTTGAGTAGGATAAAAAATAATGTGTGCACCTTATCAATAAATAGGATTTTCCTAGCCTCAGGAAGTGGCCAACTTCGACTTCATCTCAGCTTGCCATCTCTTCCTTCGGCTTGGAAACTGCCTCTTTCTAGCTCAGGTGCACAATATACTATTTGTTTAACTAGTCAAATAAGGAGTATGTCATGTTTGTTCACAGGTGACATTCTGCAGATAGACTATAAATCTTAACAGTCAATCCGCATTCCGCAGAATGTCTGATTTTTCACAATAACAAAAAAATATTTCTAATTATATCTTTTCACTTCCATCAGATCTACAAAAACACAAAAAATAATTCTATGTTTATATTTATAAAGCTAAACGAAAAGTATGTTTTCTTTCTTGGCTTGTTATAATTAACCAAAAGAAAAAAATGTTGCCTTAAAAATAGATCAACTATTAAATTATTACATACTTCGTAAATCAATAAAAAAACTTCAACGTATAAACGTCTGCAAATAAATGTTTTAATATATTCATAATATAATTCTACACCCTATAGATACAATAAAACACCCCCGTTTCAAAGAGTTAAATGTCATCATCATCAAACAAACAAGAAAATTATCTTCTTATAATTATTTAAACTTTGTACAATTAGGTATGTATGTACATAATAAGAAATCTTGTTATAAATAAAACTCAACCCATGTCAAAAGTAATAATAATTATAGCTTATTTATATCTTTAGAAATTAACAGCTACTTAGCTAGTGAAATATCACAACTGCTTCAAGTAGTTCAAGTGGAATGAATTTGTAACAGTAGCTGAAAGAAGTAACAATCACAATAAAAACTGAATAATCGACTTCTGCAATTAGTGAGAATTAACATAACAATCGACGATGAATTATACCAAAAAAAGTGAAAGAAAGAAAGTACAACCTTTCCTCGGCACTAGGAGAAGGTATTATTAAACTATATCCTGTATTTTACCACACACATCGATATTATAAATCTTTATTGCCGTAATTTCATACCAGAAATTAACATAAAAAAAGTCATTTCCAAAACGTTTAGTATGCAATAATACAGTTACATATTACCACTGATTGCATATAATAAGAGAAATACGTTTTATTCCCTACTGATTAGCTTTGATTATTTCATGTCTCCTACCCCAATAAAATTGAATCTCTCAATCAACGTCGTTACATGACAGCAATTATCTTACACGACTCTATTCAATTATAAACGCTACACTTTGCCACAACTGTAGCTGGGCTCTTTAAAAGATTATCTTAATTTATGAGTGATTGCCGTTATACCGTAAATTATGTTAAGTTTTCATGTAAATGTAGTGCAAAATCATAAATCCGTAAACATACTCGTTCGACGTGTTGTTATTAGTGTTTAAATTTGTATCAATAAAAGCGTTAGGTAGTTTACACGACCACTCGTTACGTTTGCCATTCTAAAAACTATTATTTCAGTAATTAACATGCACGGAAAACCTGGGTTTCACATAACAACAATATCTATTATGATAATAACCAGACAGATAAGAGCAATGCCATAATTTAGCTATTCGAAATGCAATTGTATAGTGAAGAAAATCGTGCGTACGTCGTCACATCTAGTTCATGTATGTGTAAATCTACAATTCTGATGTTCAAGTTCAATTTTAATTAAACCCTGCCAAGCATGAAAAACTCAGAAACCGTGACGACTGATCGCCGTGGCGTATTGCCAGCATCGGTGACGAAGAAGCCGAAGAACAACCTGTCCATACAACAGCCAATCCATAATCAGCCAATTATGACATAAATAGCAGTAATATTCCTATTACCAGGCATAATAATCAAGAACCAAACATAACAATTTATTTATGCATCAAAATCGTTAGTTAAGAGATATCCATAACGCACGTTCGACAATGAGTTAATCTGTAATCTGTTAATACAACTAATCAGTAATAAACTATTTGTTACATAAAATAGCAGTAATATTTTTATTATTTACCAAAAATAATAGTTAAGAACTGAATATAACTATTTATTTATCCAAAAAGAGCATTATTCGTATATCGATAACGTACCATGCATAGACGATCGCGATAACCACTATCATCTGCAGTATTCTACGTTTACCAAAGAATAAGAATGTAACTTAAAATGGTAAATAACCTAAACAAATGGCACCCATGTAAAAACCTAAAGCTCTCAACCCATCGTGAATCGGCATAGGTATTAATTATGCTTAATAATCAACCCTAATGAGTTGCATTGTTGCAATTATTTACCATTAAAGTCACATTTTCATTCTTCCATAAAAATAAGAGGTTTCAATTTATCGAACAATTTACGAATACTTGTTGCATAGCGACAAAAAGAGTGCAGCTTTGACAAGTATTAAAAATTATGACAGCCCGAAGGAGTGGAAAATTTTAATTTTCAAATCTGCTCAATTTGAGATGCTATGCAGTATGAGGATGAAAAATTAACCAAAATTATTTCAAAACTCTACTAATGATATTCGATTAGATTATTAATTTACAACAAACAGAATTAAAAATCAAGTTTGTAACATTGCTGTAAAAAGCTACTAGTAGTATTATCAAAAATTATCTGAAGAATTACCAAGTACGGTCGGACGTTGAAGCATTTTGAGTGTTAAGCAAATGTGTTGTTGGCCAAATAAGTCACGAAAAAAACTGTTAACTGTTGAGTGGGTTTATGTTTTTTGAGCGATTTAAAGCCACAACACCCGAGCTGGCATATAAGACTTTTTCCAACAACACTCAATAGCAAACAAATTCTAAAGAAATTAAAAATAAATTTGAATTAATTTTATTAAAAATCAAGTATTCCGTCACGTTCTGATAATAACAGGCTATCCAATTCGAGCTTGATAAAGTAAACTTATAAAAACACAAAATATTCGGAATGTAATGTAATTTTTATTTCATTTTAAAGATTGATCCTTGCCATTTTTAGTTAAACAAGATATCATTCAAATGTCCTCCACGGGACTTCTTACAGGCCTTGATCCTTTTGAGGTAATTTTCAATGACTTTCCGGCACATTTCGGGCGGTATCTCGGCCATTACATTACGAATATTAGTTTTCAATTCGTCAAGAGTTTGAGGATTGTTTGCGTAAACACGATCTTTCGCGTAGCCCCACAAAAAGAAATCTAAAGGCGTCAAATCGCAGAATCTTGGAGGCCAATTGACATCAGCCAATCGCGAAATCACACGTCCAGGAAATTTCTCTTGCAAAAGAGCTCGATTTGCTTGTGTTACGTGACTGGTTGCTCCATCCCACTGGAACCACATATCGTCAAGATCATAATCTTCGATTTTCGTAAAAAAATAATCGGTTAACATGCGGCCATAGCGCTCAGAATTGACGGTAACGGTTCGTTCTTGGTTGTTCTCAAAAAAATACGGCCCAATCACACCACCAGACCACAATGCGCACCAAACAGTAACTTTTTCCGGGTGTAATGGCTTCTCTACAATCAATTGTGGATTTTCTGAGCCCCAAATTCTACAGTTTTGCTTATTAACGTATCCAGCAAGCGAAAAATGAGCTTCATCACTGAAGAAAATTTTGTTCGAAAAATCAGCATCGACGGCCTGCTTTTCCAACACCCAATTTGCGTATGTTTTTCGTTGTCCATGATCAGCAGGCTTTAGCTCCTATGTCAAATAGACTTTATACGGATGAAGATGCAAATCCAGATGCAAAATGCGCCATAATAAGCCATAAGATAGGCCTAAATGTTGAGCTCGACGAGGAATTGACAAATTTGGATCTTCTTCCACACTTTCAGCTACAGAAGCGATATTTTCAGCATTGCGAATGTTTCGATGATGCACAGGCCTTACAGTACCAGTAACAGACCCAGTTTGTTCAAATTTACTCACTGTATTATATGGTTTGTTTTGTAGGACGATTATGACGACCATAATCTGCTCGTAAAGCGCGAAATGTGGATACGGCAGAATCACTATTTTTATAATAAGATTTAATAATTTTAACGCGTTGATCGATTGTTAAATACTCCATATTCTTAAATGGCGGAATGTCAACTAAATAAATGACAGCGTACTTGACGTTTATCTTTGACAGATGTCGGTATACAGATTTTTACTTTATCAACCTCGAAATGGATAGCCCTGTATTTTAGATGCAATGTCAAAATAAACATTATGCAAGTTTCTATTAGTGCATCAAGGTAAAACACCAAAAAACGTTTTCCCACTAAACTAGAGGCAGCTACTGTAAGTAAGAATTCTCAAAATATTAAAATTTTAGTACTTTTTTTGATAATTGTCCAAAAAATTTGAGTGAGTTGTGTTGCCATGCTGTAATTTAAAAATCTTTTGTCTCAGTAGTGACTTAAGCATTTTACTTATCTAAAATGAGCATAGTTATGAGCTTTTTACATGGAGGTGTTGGTACAATTATTTTTAAGCTATTTTAACAAAAAAATGTATTTTTAGTCCTCAAAAATAGTCGTTTTCAAACCCTTTTAATTACTACTACTATAGTAAAAATTCAATTTGTTGTTGAAATTGGCTAAAAAATTTTAACCAAGAGTGTTTCTTCTCTTCGACCATTAAAATCAAACTCGGAGAAAAGAATCACTTTTTGGCCTTGGTACACAAATAACAAATATTTCGTAAAACCTCAACAACAATTATAATATTAACAATTACAATTATAACAATTATAGGTACATAAATAATTAACATATTAAGTGAGTATTCGTTATTTATACTTAGGTGTTCCAGAATTATTTGGCACAAATTTAGTTACATTTATCCTAGTTAGTAGAGTATATCATGGCGGCAAAATATTTTTTTTTGACGATGAGATTAACAAGGTGATACCTGATTCCAATTGATGGATTAATAACGGTACTTATTAAATATAAAAAAATAAGTAAATAACGAATAAACGATCCACATATACTGTTACAAATTTTGTAAAAAAGGTCTTTAATCGATTTTAATAAAATTTGCATAGAACATAATCTACTTTGTTAAGATACATATATATCCGTAATACAGGTACAATTATGCCTTATAACAAAATTTAAAAAAATACTGCATTCGTTGAATGTAATAACAGGTGTTTTAAAAAAAAGTCTTTGAGTGCATTAACAGAAACCACTGATTTAGGTGAGACCATTTCACATCCTATCTGATGGAAAAAAAATATTCCTAAACCAAAAAAAGAAGAAATTACTAATTGAAAATTCTTTTAGGACTAGACTGAAAGAGGAAGTATCTACTGCTGTTCCAAGACCAGAAAAAGTTAAAAGTGACACTGTAATTTACAATTTAAGTTAAATTTCACTATTAGTTGCTTTCTCATGCATGCTTCATGCAGGATGTAGAAAGACCAAAATATTTTCTTAGGAAATTTTCTATTTTCTGTAATGGAAACAACAGACCAGTCGAGCAGTGACCCAGTTGTTTTGAATTACATTATTGCGAGACAAAAAAAATCCTTTCAGAGGACCAGTAAAGCGAAGTTTTATCTTTTCTATCCCCTCCGGCTCACAGTAGGAAAGATCCTTCATTCGACCAACAATTAAAGAACTTCGTATTAGTTTCTAAATCTGATAGTTCAAAACGACTGATCTAAACTTAAATTTTTTAAATGAATGTGTTATATCTTGCCATTTTAAATAAGCAAATTGCTCCGAAGCGATTAGGCCAATGTCTAAAAATTGTTAACAATTAAAAAATGCGTATTATTTGTTTTAAGATGATTTTTAAAAAATCTGTCGTTTCAAGGTTAAACAAAAAGACCTTGCTTTCGGTACTGCATTTAAAGATTTTTTTTTGTTTCTGTACATAAATACCTTCTCAGAAAGCAGCACAATGTATCTGAAACTTATGCTCTATTAAAATGTTTAGGGTTTAATAATAAACAAAAATAACAATCAATTAACCCCTTCTCCCATCAGCTTTAAAATAACAAGTTTTTGTCTTTTCATCTCCCGTTAAAGAAAAAAGTAAAAATGCTAAAGAAGATTTAATTCCACGAACCAGTGAGAGAGTGGACCAGTTTTGTGGGATTATTGTGTCGGTCTCTCCAGCAGCAGAATATAGATCAGTATACTCAAAAAAATTTGTGCGTCAAAATTCCACTGGATACTTCCACACTTATCTGAAGACTTTTCTAAGTGGATACTGATTAATATTTCGTCCTGCTGTCCGATAAGGAGTTACTATTTTATATGTTTGTATGCTTAAAGTATACAATAAAGACATGATTATTAGTATTATTTTCTGATGCATCTATAAGTGGTTGCCGTGCAGTATTAGGTAACCAAAAATCTCATGATTATTAGAACACTGAGAAGAAAAACACCCTATAAATTAACTTCAGTTGCTATCGATTTTATTGTTAGTTTAGTAAAATGTTTTGCTTCTAAATTGTCTAAATGTTTCTAAAATTTTGTTAAGAATAAACAACACTCCGCTAAATCCTATATTAATAGAACAGGTAGTATCCAATTTCTCAAGTTAAACACCCTTACCAGAAAAATTTTAAAGTGATGTAAAGAGAAATATATTTGGCTTTTTGCTTTATCCAAAAATCACAAAACCGGGCACAAATCGCGTAGAATTTCTTCAAAGATGAAGTTTTAGTTTAATTACTTATTGTTCTAGAAAATTAAAAAATGTTTTAATATTGATCATTGATCATAACACAGTGTTCAAAATTTCTTCACTGGGTTCCTAATCCTGATAGTTTGCTGTTGACGCATTTACATTAAATTGGCATCGTTTTCGTCCTTTTTCTATGATTCTTATGATTTTACAAAAATTGTTAGTGATCAGGCAGAGAAAACTAGCCATCTCACCCTTGGTTTCCACTTTATAATTCATTGTTAGTAGAGAATCCGTTGCATTTCAAACCTAGGTTAAATTGCTTCATTTCTGAGACTAATTTCCGCATCTCCCTTTCTCTAGTATCAGGGAGATTGTTAGTAAAGCTTTGTGTCTAAAGAAGTTTCTAAACTATGCAATTACAGTCGTATTAGCTTCAGTTTCAAGTTCCATATGGAAAGCTCTTGACCTTGCTTAGAAGTCTGCTAGAGTAGAAAGTAACTTAATAATAAATTAAGGCTTAATAAAGTCGGTTCTTGATTGAAGAAACAACAGAGCATAAATTTGAACAACGATTTAGAAACGAACGACAACAAAGGGATTGAAAAATATGCCAAGTATAAATGAAAAAGATAGAGCAAACACTAGGAAAAAAGTTGATAAAAGAGACGTATTGCATATAGTATATTATGTCGCAAGTACAGAAAGGTAGACAATAGTAGTCCGCGGATGTGTTTGTATGCCTGAAAGTAGCGATAGCATTAGCAAGTAAGGGCTGCTAATGCCTTTGTCTGTATGACTCACAATTTTTTTTGCCTTCCTTCAATTAAATCAAATA
This sequence comes from Tribolium confusum, assembly GCA_029207805.1. NCBI lineage: Eukaryota > Metazoa > Arthropoda > Insecta > Coleoptera > Tenebrionidae > Tribolium > Tribolium confusum. The sequence goes on along the minus strand of JALGAY010000002.1, from coordinate 28,737,715 downwards.
AAAAATATAAAAATGATTCTCAATTCTAAATCAAAAGTGCTAAATCAAAACTTCATACTAACTGTTCTCACATAAATGAGACTTTCATGATATTATATAATATTATTTAACGCAAGATTTTATTTCTTTCTTATTTGTTTGGAAAGTATATATAATCTATATGTATTCGGTTTATAGCGTATATATAATCTGTAAAATATTTATAAAATGCTTAGTGACTTATTTTTTGAGAATTTAACAAGCGTTAAACTTTCTGGTATCACATCGTTTGTAAAGTCTTTTATGACATCACAACCTCAGACATAAGCATTCAACGGAAAAAATAAAGAAACGTACTGGCGCGGAAAAAGCTCGCAATAAAACACCATTGAAATTAATTATGACGAAACACCTATGAAAATTCTTTAAATAACTGGACGTTAAGTAATATGACTGCACGAACAAAATTTAATTGGCCCAAAAATGGAAACCTCCAAATATTCCTAAAAAGATAACAAATGATGAATAATTCACCAAATCGCCTGATACTACCACCACATGTTTTTTTCTACGTTTCTCCTTAATCTACATTTATGGCGAATTTTACATGTTTATATATGACACGAAATCTAATTTTGCCGATCAATAGTCGACTTCGATAGGCAGACAAGCAAGGGGTTGCAAGTTGCAAGACACAAAACCACGACGAATTGCGTGTCCTGAATTGAACCCTCAAGGAAAAATCTATCTTGGCAAACCTGCTATACGGGGGCAGTCATGTGTTGTATCGAATAAATCACAAACTCTTCCATATTCATGATGCGGGGAAAGCTAAAGGAATTAAAGCCAGGGGCGTAGGTGCATGGCGCCCAAGGAGGGACTTTTCACTCTATTTAAACATATCAGGAAACCACTGGGCGTTCGTTAATGAACAAAAAAAATAAAAACCTGGAAGACTTCGTGGTGATTTGTTACAAAACGACTATAACTGTAACGGCACGTGTATCATAGTAATAAATATTATTTATAAATTATCTAATATTTGCATGGTGGCTGGTATATCATAGAAGGGTAATTATCCAACAGAGAAAGATTATAATCGGTCCAATTAAAGGCTGTAAATTGTGGTACACAAGCAAAAACACGGCTAATTACTGAAGCACTAATGGAAGTGTGTATTTTGTGAATTATAAACGGTTAAGATGAACTGTCTAAGTGGCTAAATTAACTAAAGATTAGAAACTGTAACGTCGTAACTTCATTAAAGCATAAAGGTTAATAAGTCAAGTTCAATGTAGTCATTTAATTTGCTAAAAATATACCTCCATCCTTTCAGATTTATAGCTCGTGCTAATGCCGGTTTCCTTTCTGAATCTCAATTATTTCCGCCTTACATTTTTTGTATTTCAGAAATGTAATTCCCAGTTACACAAGTCGTAATTTATATAAAATCAATTTCGTAAAGCGGATATTTACTCTCTACGCTTCATTGTCTGCTAAAAAAAATTTACGAATTTCAGATCTTCCATTTCCTTCTTTCAAATCATCTAATTGTTCACAAAACTATGAGAAAAAAGTGACAAGAGGTTTGCTTACTTAACAGCCACTAATTAGAAAACGATGTTCATTAGGTACATTGTCTTTTATTTCAACAATCCAGATAACACAAACAATATTACATATTTTGTTTTAAAGTAGATACAAATTTAAAGCAAATTGTCGATTGTATAAGTACCTAAGTTCAACAAAATCTATACTAACATGTAAATCACACAAAAACAGCAAATTCAAAAGAAGTTCAAACAAAACAACAAAAAAATTAAGCAAGACTATAATATTTTTTTAAGTCATACAAACCACTTATTTATGAGTTGGTGAGTGATATCAAAGCATATTTAATGCGGGTGGTCTTTTGGACTATATACCACGTGCCGTGGATGCTAAATTTCGTGCCGCATCACACGAGAGGATATCATTTCTCATTGATGAAGTTGATAAGTAGCATAGCTTCTCAAATTGCCCTCTTACGGTATTATAGCGGTGCTTCTCCATACACCACCAACATAGTAGAAGAAGTTTAACAAATATTTTATATCTCGTTTTGAAGGAAATTTACCCGGAAGAAAAACCCCGTGCGATTGTTACAAGTTCCTCTGCTAATAGTAAGCCACCGCTGAATAAACAAGGTAACAATTGAACCATTACGGACCACCTGTCGATAAATAGAAGGGCATCTGCTTACGGATGCGGATACACAGTGTAAATCTCAACGTCTCATGATAACACCAATAAGCACGATAAGAAGTACACATTCATGAACAAATAAGGTGAAATAATAATATTGGGTTGAAACGGTGTGAAATGAGAACGCTATTATTATCTTGAACAAATATTGAATATCCACTTAACGTTCCGAGTAGAATAAATTCACAATTCGAATTTAATATTTCAAAATGGTTATAGGTATTGTTAAGGTGTCACTTCGTCTAACTTTCGACGATGTTGACAAGCACAGTCGTAGGGTAGAGCAGTCATATGGAACATGTACGTATATAAAGTCTAGCAGAGTATACTTTACGGTAACATAATGATTCAGGCCCGCTGAAAAATTAATATGAGAATAATTTCCAATCAATTAGGTCCTCTCCGTAGTTTGAGAGGGTGCAACTGTTTGCGGAGACCATGTGTCCAATGTGGAGACGAAAGGAAGAACGCGTACTACCTGCAGGTAACGTTAGAACCGTAGCTGACACGCGCCTACCTGATGATGGTTGGGCACCCAACAAATTTACTTTCTACTTTATTTAATACGCCAGACAGAAATAAACCATGACAGTAATTAGGTCGGTAGTCCGCACAATAACGCACCGAAATAAGCATTTATTCACGTGAAAAAAAGCATTATCCTTCAGCAAAGAAAAATTTTTCCTTCATAAAAATTTCAGTAATTCACAAAGTCAATTAACCATTAAAAAACATATTAAGTAATTTCTCTACTTAATTTGGTACTTAATGCACGCATTATCTCAAAATTTTCGATCAACAATGTCAAGGTTCATGAATAATAGAATTTTTGCAATATTACGTTAAAATATAGAATGAACATTAATAAAATAAGTGTAAATTCACAGTTTTTAAATGTGTACCATGTTAATCCATCTTACGGTAAGGTTACAGCAGACTTTAGCGTTACTGTATCTTGTCAAAACCGTATTACGTTATTAAATAGCTTAACCAATGCAAAAGCCGATAAACGTAAAAACTAATAAATGATATCCTTCTGTTATTACTTCATTCTTGTGAATAATATTCACACAACTGCTCATACGCTAAATTATTATTTATTTAACTGCCTTTAATCCCTCATCCATTTGTAATGCTGCTGCTTTATTAAAATAACAACAATTTAGAATTTTACTACAAATAAATAATAAATTATTCTTTAAATCTAAGAAATAATAAATTGTTAGATGGCAGCGTTTTATATAGGTAAAAAAACTTTGTAATAAATCTTAATTAAAAACATCACACAACTCCATAAAGTTTACGTGTTACACAGCACTAAAAAATCGGGGTAAACTCATGGTATAAAATCTAAAAGTGAATTTACGAGATGGCGTGATAAGCGGCAAGTCCGTCGATACTAATAGCAAACTAAAGAACATAAATATACTAATTTATATATTCACGTACAGGTGAAATAGTACTATTAGTTGCTGCAAAACAAACTTTTATAATTCTACAACTTAGGCTTGAAAGTAGTACTTATCAAGACTAACCAAACCTCCTATAAAACAAACTATGCACTTATTTATAAAACAATAAACTGATATTCGTATTATGATTATCATCTTTACCCTCATAATAATATGAATACACAGAATATCCCAGAACTGGCAGATAAACTACAAGATCTACTTTTCCATCTTACTAAAAAATTGTAATTTTTTATCAAATTGTAATTTTTACTTTATTTTAACTTTATGTTAACCAATTATGTAAAAAACTTTTTTAAAGGCGTAGCATAGACATTGTTAAATATTTTAGTTGTAATATCACAAGAGAATGAGAATAAGTTGATAATAATTTGACAGAACTTCGAAAACGTGTTGCCAGATAATGGTAAATGGTAACACGTTTGAGAAGTTCTGGAAAATTATTTTCTAATTTATCGAACTCTCGTATGATAGATTTTTTGACGTTACAATTAGAAATCACCCTCAATATAATATTTTTGTTTGAACCTTTTCGGATTCATGTTATTTCAATTCAATTTCAATTATAAAATAAATTTGACAGACGTCAAGTAAAAAAATAGTTGGCAAAAAACCGTTGTCATAATAAAAACAAATACTTTAAATTATTCCAGCAAGAATAAACTACGTAAAATATTTCCACTATAACAATGTTTTGATTGGCTGAAAGGTTTAATCAAAATTAAAATTTTCTATTGGTTTATATAAACGTCAAAAAATAATCATAGTAATAGGACCAGCTTACAGACAGTGACATTAATTTTAATCGCGATTAAATAGTTAATTCGCAATTAAATTTTTAATTCACCTTCTATAAACAAAGTCATAATAATGTATTAATGCCTCTCATTTAAAATGTAACATAGGAAGGTGTAAATTTTTTATCATTAAGAGACAAATACCTGATCGTTTCCAGATTTTTTTTATTCAAAATTTAATTTTTAAAAAAGTTTTGAGGAAGTAAAACTTTAAAAAGAAAAGATTTTAAAAATCAAATTTCAAACACTAATATCTTTTTATGTTATTTCGTGAGATAAAAATACCTTTCAGGCTTTGCTGTGAAAAATATTAATTTCTGACATCGTCCGTAAAATGAACATAATCGTCCTTAAAAATAATTTTTGAAGACTCAAAAATCGTCCGAAAAGTAGACAAAACAGCAAACTGTTTGTGTATTGATGGTTGCATTATTTCACATATTTCAAAAATATTAAAAATTAAGTACAATATCAGAAAAAACATAATAATATGTATTATGTCACTAAAAACTCTTACTCAGAGGAAAAAATTTCATATGTATTAGCCGACATTTGTCCCTTTTATTTTTGTTTATGTGATAGGTGGCAGTTTAACATTTAATTTATAGACTTCTGACTTATAAATAAAAATCTGTGTTGTTTTTTATTTTGATTTATTTAAAAGTGAAAAATAGCTGAACGTCATACAGACATAAAGACATTATCCTGCAGCCCTCTACTTCATTTGATACAGCCGCTTGCTTTAATGCCCACTTTCTGCCCTTGCGACGTAATATAATATCGTGTTTCTATTTTAGCCAGACGTAGCCCGTCTTGTTCGATGTTCAAATTATTTCTACCATCTACATCTCCATTTTACATATTTAAAATTGGTTACGACCACTGATCTTTTCTATGGTAATGTCAAAAACTATCTAATAAATCCGATTGCATACACATCTTTTAATTTAGAAAACTTTTGCAACTTTCTATTAGTTCTGGTAATCATAATATTTTTAGGTTTTTTTTAAAAATTTTAGAAAGTTTTGTAATTTCAGACATAAATGTACAAAACTAATTTCGGCCATTTAAAATTTCCAAGAAAAAAAAACAGAATTAAATTAAAAATAGTATATATTTAAAAAAAACGCATACAATATAAATTTCCTTTCGTTAGCTAAACACTCTTACCTAAAAACTATTTCACCCGTGCTAGTGCTAGAGGGCGACCCTAGATAGTCCCACACATACGTTCTACATTTGGGGGTGGTTTTATATTTGAGCAGGTGTATTTGCAAGCAGTGATCCGCGTGGCCGCCCGCCAGCTGTCACCGTGACTGCGTCCGCCACCGCATCAACTTCATCATCCTCTAGATTGATTACTTAGAGAAAAACCGACCCGACCGCAAAACTAATAGTATTTTTTTACTTATTTACCAAAGAAAAAAATTTCAAGATCAAAGCGACAATGAAAATCAAGATAGACCGACGCGTGGTAGCCGCGTGCTGCACCGGGAGAATTGCCATAATAAGAGAGACAGCTGGTCCATTTCTTCAACCCTCCTGAGAGGGTCGGGAGTCGGCAGGTCATAGGGCATCGTGACTTACGTCGGACGTCTGAGTCTGCACCTGGCTTCAGTCTGTTACTAATAATGTGCCACCGACTAATAGCTAAAATATGTATTTTAGTTCCTATAAATGCGACCGGAAAATAACTTTTGAAAAGATGATGATGATTGGAAAGGCGAAACGTGTCCCATGTCAAAACGTATAAGCTACAAGACGGTTATCTGAAGCTAATTCTAAGTGTGTGAATTTGATCTTCCATGCTTTTCCCATTTAGAAAGTGTGCCAAAATTTGGGCGGAACAAAAAGGGACGGCTAATGGCAAACCAATTAGCAAAATTTGGCATCTTAACATTCCCAGACTATATCCTTTCAGTTGATAACTTCATTATATCATATTATTATTAATAATACATTATTGTATGAAAATGACCGGTTATATGTAATTAATAGAATATTTTTCATACTCCTTTGACAAATACTTTCCAATTTTTATTACAATAATATGCAAAAAAACACAATTACAAATGCCATAAAACTAGCGTTTTTAAATTTTTAATAAGCTTCTATGTATATACAGGGTGTATCAGAAATGATGGTCAAAAATTTAACCAGTGATACATCTCATTAAAAGAAACAATTTTTCTATATACTATTTTTATACTATTTAAAAGATTTGACATCAATTTGACATCCGATTTAAAACAGTAATTAAAAAAAAGTATAAATACTAGTATAGAGAGTAAAGAGACAAGATAAGAGATAGGACATTCAAAGCTAATTTGATCATTTCAAACTTGTTGAGAGGGTTAGTGGGTGGATTAAAACATTTCTAAAAATTCCAAAAAATTTTAAGAATAACCTTTACTGCATATTAGGTATAAGGAAGTGCTGGTTATAAGTACTTGTATTTTTGTACTTTTCTATTGTATTTACATGTTCATGTATTCTTGTTGCAGTCATTACAAGATAACTTGTAGGCGCCTACAAACATACATGATTCAAGCGCAGTGCGGTGCTTTACTCTCTCATAAAGATTGTAAAAAAATATTGTTAAAAAATCTATTCAGCAATTTTGAAAACAAACATTTTTACATTTTTTTTTCAGATTTTTACATTGATGACCACTTCTTTAAAAATGGCTTTAAGTAAAATATACATAAAAATAAGTATTTAAAATTTAATTCTTTTAGCTATTAAACAAAAGTTTTTGCACCTCCAGGAGTAAACTTAATAATTTAGTCCCTACTGAGAAAGAGGCTAAAGTTTTTTTAGTCCCAAAAGATCCACGATGTATAACAACAATCTTTTTAGAAAAAAACTTCTACATCATATATTTCAAAAACGATAAGCTATTGTATCATAAGTTTGGGTTTTTAGCATCATTTCGTCAAAGAAACTATTACCAGGTAAAAAGCTCGGAACTTTATTTGATTACACCCTGTATAGATATTGAATATTATATCCTTTGGTTATTATTTTATCAACAATATCAACTTGTACATTGTTATATACATTTGTACTTACCTGTATATTGTAATAGCTATTAAGATAAGTAAACGTATACTACCCAACTAAAAAAAAGTGGTTTTGAGTAAACGAAAAACGTAATAATCTTCAAATTTCACCTAATGAGCCGTAGAATTACCATACGGATGATACTGAATAAATTGTCCTCAAGAAATTATAGCAACCTGCAAATTTATACCAAATGTTGTCAAAATAAAAATGTGTTTTCATTAAATAAAATTATTACAATTTTGATGTGTATACTTATTCAATTGAGACAACATCCCAATAACAAACATTAACCTAATAACTTATAACAGGTGGTGACACCCTCATTACAGATGGAACAATAGTTACACTTGCGTGAAATTCACAGCATGCAAAATTGAATTTACTTAAACGTTATGCAACAAAAGTCACACAATATAAATTTGCAAAAACCGAGCATCAACAAAGTTGTATTTGCATATTACACCGGGTCAGTATCGTCACACGATTAATCAAAGCGCTTTTTCTTAATTAAGTTTTTTTAAACGAAGATTAATTAGACATTTTTAATTAGCAAACCGGTAATTATTATTATTATTATAATCTTTTCTATCACCACGAAAAATGATTAAACTATTAAACCACTATTGGTGCAGTAAATCGAAGTTCTTCCGTGTGTAAAACCATTAGAAAAAGATAATTTTAGTAACAAATTAGATGAGGTGACGCATAATCAAATTGTGATTCTAATTGTAAATTTGTTTTTGATCAAGATTAGCATGTGGTGTTTCTATTTCTGGTTATTCGTGACTCCAAAGTCTTAATTTTAACGCGTGAATAACCACTAAATCACGACGAACACACTTTATCTATTTAGTACACTGCTTTACTCAAGTGTATTTATAGCAATTACCTGATAGTTATACCTACTTGGGAAGTACCAATAGATTCGTGAATTATATTTATAGTATCAAAAATAATTAAAATAACAATTAGAATGTACTGACATGGTTACGTCTAGTAATTTATTCAATTGTTGTATGTATTTATCTGACCTTGAATTTGCCGCTTTTATGCATACAAAATACATACAAACATTAATTTAATAATTAAATTAATATATCACTTAGCTAATTACATAGAGGTGTTTAAACTCTTGACAAAATTACGTTTTAAAAAATTAAAATATTATATCACACGCGCAATTTGCATTTTTATTTGTACATATATTCTAATTAGCCCATTGCCCTTTTGACACTCTTGTACTGTATTATTAATGTCCACATGCGTGTAGGTAACCTTCAATCATTTAAATAAAGTTCTACACAATGTCCGTTTTAATTATCGTCAATAATTGAAAGTAATTCTCATATTTATTCATTGAGTGCCTCTCAAATATTGGTTACCTTGCCTGTCTCACTTTCATTAAAAGCCAGAAGGGGAGATTTATATCCGTCTGGATTTTTGCACGCCGGAATATAAGAGAGACCGACTGGTATAGAACTGAATCGATATTAAACGAACAAAACTAGTTCGTTCCTTCTTGCATAATTTATGTCATGAATAAACAATGTCACGCACCACGACAATTTATAAAGAAATTATATTACCGGAGAAAGGCCTTATTCGACGGACACGCTAATATTCGCCGAAAATTCATCCATCACAAATAACCGAGTTAAACGGGGGCAGCTACGATTTCCATAGCATACCAAACAGCTATACTCATTTCAACAAGATTCAAAAGAAAAATAAGTAAAAATAATGTCCCTTGCAAACTCAAAAAGTACTTAACTTATTTTTTACAAATATAATGCTCCAACATATTATACTTATTAAAAATAAACAAAAAATATACTTACCTCTACTTTTTAAAAACACTGCTGAGATTAGTTAAATTTATAGTCAAGTGATCCGTGACTCTTAGTGTCAATTTCGTAGCACTGGAACACTGACAACTCACAACAACGCTAATTTTTTGGTTACTTCAATGTGCATTAATACACACATTTAACTTGCAAAAAAAATCAACACGAATATATTTCAAAAAATTCTGCCAATTCAGAAACACCCCAACCACACATAATAAATATCTATCTAATATACATATAATCATGAATGACTTGACTATAAAGTGAATTAAACTTAGAGTAATGACTGAATGTTGTACAACAAAAAATTTTAAACATGTTTTTGATAACAGAAGACCGAAAACAATAATTAAAATCAAATATCTGTTACAACAGTTAAGAGTCAAAAATTCAAGAAAAAGTTGGTGTAATGATTCATGCTTGTGTAGTGCAAGTTACAAAACATAACAGCCAAATCTGTTTAACTGTTTTTAAAACAATCTGATTTTCAAAATAACTGTTAATTAATGTAAGAATAAGACGTTTACAAAATTGATAATGTTTATCTGACAGATAAATATAACCTAATCAAATACAAGAAAAAATTTTCAAAACAACTGCATGACAATTTCAAAACAGAGAGAACGTTTTTTAATATACAGTCATTATTAATAAAAATAGATGTTATTCGAAATAAACACAATTCGGATAAATTACTAAAAATCCTCTACAGAATGCCAAAACGTGAAATAATGCCATGCTTACTTAAGTGTGACGTGATGGTGAGGAAGATGTAAAGACAATTGATCCTTAAATACAAATTTTGAGAATTCTCGTAACAAATCTTAACCTTGATAGTAACAGAACCACAGACAACCCAATATTATCAGAAAACTTAAGAATAAAAAATATTATCGTCTGAAAAAAGTACTCTTTAACAAAAATAAAATAATGCTAAACTGACATTTTTCTTAATTTGAACTCAGAGTCCCAATGAGTTATTATTAAGTAATACGTATTAGACAATAAAAAGACAAGAAGGCCTGTGCTCGAAAATGGCGAATTATTGAAAAAGACGCAAACGTGACGCTATCGCGCGTTTTTCATTAAAGCATGTATTAAAGCAAATTTGCTGCTGTTGTTGTTACCGTTAACGACCCATAAAACTTGTGTATTGGTTACTCTTGCCTATTCAATTTACTTGGCATATATTTTAAAAATGATCCAAAGAATAAGACATTGTTTCTTAACAACCACTAACAACGAATTTTAATAAGATAACCACTCGTGGTATATTCGCAGTGAATATACCACTAGTGAAAATGGTAAAAATTTTTAACAGATAAAAAACACACAATTTTCACCATATTTTTGAGGTAACAATTACGAATAACAAAAATTTGATTACTGGTTGCGATGAAAATCATGTGTAATTCAACTCGTGCTTCGCACTCATGGTGTTCATACCAAGCAAATGGCCATTCGTGATACCACCACAAAAATATTCGACATAACTTTGACTACTCGTTGTATTATAACTGATAGTACTATGATACGTTCACATGCCCCCTTGGCATGTTAGTATACTTTACTTCTAAGACCATCCGATTATTTGACTTCAAGTTTTATGTTTAGATGTTTACACTTGAAAGTTGTAATTGCCCCACAGGTTTGTTAAACATCTCGTCGGTTCCCTTTGCAACTTTTTTGGTTCTCTTAGTTTCTTACTAATTAAACTAACCTTACTCTACGCACAAATGTTTTGAAATATAAACTTTTCAGCTTTACACTACTTTCAATATATTACGTTGTGACGTATATTTAGTGACGTCAAAATATTACATCATTCTACCCGGCGCCTCCACCATATGTCAGGGGTTTATCTCGTGAGGTGATGTTCAAATTAAAAACCGGTTGTTATAATAAGTAGTTTTTAATTATTATATACACAAATATACATGGAAATTATACAAATGACTACTTACATCCTGGGCAAACCCTAACCCTTCATTATCACTCAAACTTAAACTTCACTTTAGGGCATAAGTCACACATACAGAACTCACGATTTAAAACTTAATTAAACAATGACATCCTCTTCCTAGCATTCACCTCATTTATCAACTTTGTAATGCTGATTCCCCAATTTTGCCCCATGCATAGCTAGTGAACTCAACAACATCGTTGACCGTTGCTAAATCATATTTTAGAGGATTTCACTGACTCTAAGGTCCCAACCCATAACATTATAATGTTCACCAAATGCAGAAAGCGGCATTCTGTCGTTGCATTTCTCTAAATGCTAAGCTTAAATCTCAATTTAATAAGAATTCTACCTGGAAATGAGAGACTGAATATTTGTTCAGGGTTTCTACTGCAGATGTAACAAGAATGTTAAGACATTGTTTTTCATTTTCATTTAAAAACTCTTAAACAATATACGCTTGATGAATCGGACAGTTATCATCTTGAAACAAAAATCATTTCCGAAAATTGGAACTACAGATGGTAACATAATTTCTTATAAAATGTCTCGGTAAACAAAATTTGTTAACCTTTCCTCAACAATAATGCACAAACCGAGCCCTCTAGCGCTTATCCAACCCCACACATTTACAAAAAAATTTCCTTGCCGATTGTTTCCACGCACATATTCATCTCTATATCGCTGTCCAATTGGTCTATAAACACGCACCCGACCGTTATTACATGACTAAAATGTCTTTTCATCACAAATCACAACGTTTTCCCAAAAATCATTATGGTTAATAAATTGATGAGAAAAACGGATTCTTTACAATTTATGTTCATCATTCAAAAAAAGCTTATTAGCTGCACACCTGTTTCGGAGCTCTGTTTCAGCGGAGTGCTATATATACTTTAAGCAAAGAAGAAAATTCTATACGCCAAATTGCAAGAAAGGTCAAAATTTCATGTAAAGGTGTACATTATACTCTTAGACGACAACGAGCTACTGGAGAGAATCAAGACCGGAAAAGATCTGGACGTCTCAAATCTACAACAAAGCAGGAAGATCAGTTCGTTGTAAGGATATCGAAACAAAATCGACGTTTAACTGCGCCTCAAATTGCCGCTACTTTCAATAAAACGCGAAAAAAGCCAGTTTCATTATACAACTGTAAAGAGACGTTTACTGTCTGCTGGCTTAAGAGGATGTGCAGCAGCCAAAAAACCGAGACTAACTACTAGTCATAAAAAAATAGATTGGAGTGGACTAAACCACATAGAAACTGGACCGAAGAAGCCTGGAAAAAAGTCCTTTATACAGACGAGTCCAAATTTCAGATTTTTGGATCTAATAGACGTGTTTTTGTGCGCCGATCAAAAGGCAAACGGGCTTCAGAAGCGTGTACTGTACAGACTGTTAAGCATGGTGGTGGTTGCGTGATGGTTTGGAGATGTTTTGGCAATAATAAGCCCGGCCATTTGATTTAAATTGATAGAATATTAAATAAAGAAGGTTATCTTAAAATACTTCAGAAAAATGCAATTTCTTCTGGATTAAATTTAATTGGCCAATATTTTGTTTTTCAACAAGATAACGACCCTAAACATTCATTTAAATAATGTCGGGATTTCTTAGAGTAAAAACAAAACAAAGAAATTTTGCAAATTATGAAATGGCCATCACAATCGCCAGATCTCTTATAGAATTAGTTTGGGGTGAACTTAATAGAAAAGTGAAGAATCGTTGTCCATCGAACTCGGCACAGTTGTGGGAATATTTACAAAGTGAATGGAAGTCACTAGACTTCGAATACTTTGGTAAATTAATCAAAAGAATGAGTAAAATTTGTGAACAAATAATTAAGAATAAAGGTGGTCCCTATGACGAAGCCAAAATTTAACGAAAAATGTATTTTTTTCTCTTTGTGCTGTATATACAACTAAATGTTTAGTCTAAAGTTTGATTAAGATTTAAATTTAATAAAGCATAACTTACGTGTTATATAACTTATTGTCGTTTTTTATTAAAATTACCTTGGTGTTTCCAAACTTTTGAACGGTAGTGTAAGTGTCCGATAACAGTGAAGTCAAAAATTACAATTGACCAAATAAGCACATGTGAGGATATTACTGGCTCAGCTACAATAAGAATTCGATGTAATTACTGCAACTTAAAACTTAATTACTGCTTAGTTAAAATATCTAAAACTTTTAATAAAAGTAAGACTTGTTTAAACCTCTTCAATGTAGATACAATAGCAATAAATTAAAAAATAATAATAAGAAAAATAATGCAAAAAAACGAGAACAATTTTCGGTCCTAACTAAATCCGAAATGGAAAAGTAAAACAAAACAAAAAATAAAAAAAACCTCGAAGAAGAAGAAGAAAATAAACCAAACGAAATTATTATCAATGATAATGAATTAGATCCTTATAGAGTTCAAAAATAAAAAAGCATAAAAAATAGTGAAAAGAAAAATAAAGAAAATATTGAGAATAAGACTGAAAAAAAAGCAAAAATTAAAAATTGTTTTGAAAGGTGTTGAAGGAGGTTAAATACACAAAAAATTAACAAATTTTTGTATGACTGAAAAAAGGATTTAATTCTCTTTAAAATAATGTATTACTCGACCCATGTTCCCTATAATGATTTATAAAGGGGTTGTCACTCTGGCAACAGGGGTGTCTTTTTTATACTGCATTTACTGCCATTAAGGTCCCCCCTCGCAAACAAAATCAATCTCTCCAAGCAATTTATCTTGAATTAAATAACAGAGAAGAAACTCTAGATGAAACGTTTTCAGTGGACCACCCTGTATATTTATCATGTATTTATTACTTACTCATATTAATTTTGTAATAAATTTTTTTTTAAATAGCTTTAAAGATGTCATTAGCAGCCTACTTTGTTCTTTAAATATGGGTGGTCTCTAAAGACCTTTTTCAGTTTGTCAACCAATGTTCTTTTTTCTCAAATCTGTGTCTAAAATTAACCTCATTTTGTCCTACATCCCGACCTGATGACCTAGTGCATCATGTCGCCAAACTTCCGCCGGGTCACCCCTTAAATACGCAGATTTAGATTATTTCTGTCTTCAGGAACCGGTGTTTCCTCCTCTCTTAAGTGTTAAATCTGACCACATGTTCATCACTTCTTTTGATGTGGCAAACGATGACTCGCTTCTTTTTTTTTATTCCGGGCGGGTCGTTTACGTGTTTGAAAATCAATAAACACGTGCAAATTCATTTCTTATCCACGAGGGAGTATGATGATTTATGAACCCCCTCGAATCCAGCAGCACTTCCGCAAAATTCATTGTGCCCCTACCACAGGCACGTTTAATAAATATCGTAGGGCATCAACAACGATGATTCGTTGTTTATTCATGATTTATTTTCGTATTAATGGCGCAGTGTCCTTGCGGCCAAATCGTCGTCGTGCATGAGTTGAAAATGTTATGCTGGGCGGTCATCTTTCTATGTAAATTTCGGTGTTAGATATGAATAGCAAGATGTCGCATTGTCGTACGTAAGTCAGTCAATGGGTTACCTTGTCCCGAGGGCGCTGCCCCGGAAATAACGACATTGACGGGCAAATTAGGCACGAGTCGCCGTGTCCGGTTGGCCAGGACCGGATCCGGATCGAGCACGCTTAATCCGGCTCATCCGGCGAGAAATAAAATCAAACAACCCCAATTGTTTTCGCACGGATTCGGTGAGCATCAGCCAACAAGCAAATTGTTTAATTGAGGATTTAGCGATGAATGTGTAATTTGATTGTTATGTTCCGCGAATTCGCAATGTTTTCAATGAGGTTTATATGTTATCATCCGCGGCCAAATTATTATTCTGTAAAACTTTTAATGCGGTCTACTATTTTGTTTGTTGGTTTTCCGACTCGCTGTAGGTCACTATAACAGAATTTGTCCTTTAAAATGATGGAAGAGTATTATAGAGAATGTAAAGAATTTTACTTCTTCACTATAATTACTACCTATTTATTTGTATTTGTAAAATTATAGAGTGTGCTTGTATAATTACTTGACTTTCTGTTCCTATTAATATACTTATACTTACCTATCTATACTATAAAATGTTAATTAGATAACTTAAATAATGAGACGTGTAATTTATACATATTTGTGCTTAATTTTATTTAATAAAGGTATGCGATTACAATTTTAACATATGGGGATTTGTCGTTTGTTGTAAGGGGGCGACTAAATACCCTACCTACACAGTTTTTTCTGGTTTCAAAAAAAAAAAAGTGTGGTTCTATAAATATACAAATAACAATGAAGTTAGAGGCGGCCAAATAAGTTATGTAAAATTTAAAGACGCCAATTTTTTTAAAGATTCATTTAAACAAAAAAATTAACTAAAATTTTAATTTTTTAAAATTTTTTATGAAAATCATTAATACATATGTCAATAGTACCACATACCTTCAGTATGTGTTAACAGTAATTGTTAACGTGTGGTAAATTTTCAGAAACTTCAGAAATTCTCAAATGTAGTTATTTTAAAATCTTGATTTACTACAAAATAAAATTGTTAACTTTAGGGATAACAATATTCCTACCTTCAAACAAAATTGGAATGTATATTGGGTCAAATTGTAAGCTTGTATATTATACAGACTGATCCAAAATTAGCGGAATAGTTTTGCAATAGGTAATAATACCTATTTACAAGCTGTAAAAAAATCCACATAGTTCTTATTTAAATAAGATATGTAGACGTAACACTCGCCCCTAATAATTATTTACTATTTTCGTTTTAAATGTGATGATATAGATAATTATCTACACATTTCTTAACATTTTGTTATTGCGTCAAGTTCAACATATTTTTATTTTTTATATTTTTTCTTTTATGCGTTATTATAATATTCGGTAACCAACAAATACTGATTAAGTTGGCAACACAAAATTTATAATTTTAGCATAATTTTGGTATTTTAGTTATTCCCATCATGATTTTCAGTTTTCAGTGAAAAACTTAATCGATTTAATACACATCAAACAAAACTTTTTAGTAACATCAATATTTTGTTGATCACCGTGTAATATAAATAACGTCTTTTCTACAATTAACTGTAAGAGCTTTCACTTTTTTTTTAATATTTTACAATTCGTTGCAATTGTATTTAGCTGCTTTACAAACTCCTTTAAAACGTCAGTGATTATTGTTCCCATTGTCCAATTTATTTATGAGTTTTTACCTGCGGGTGGAGAAACAGAAGTTATATTAGTGGAGGTAGGCACTGAAAGCATACAAGAATAGATACTCATTAATAAATTGGACAATGAGGATTCTTTAATCACTGCGGTTTAGAATAAGGCTGTAAAATTTTACATCCGCTAGATAGAATAGCAAAAGACATTACTGGCAAAACAATTTGCGAGTTAAGATTGTACTTTTTTATCAAATTTCAATGCAATATCTTCATATTCCGTTGTCATTTCCAAAATTCTTTATTTACTGACATTGACAAATAACTGAGTAAAAAAATAGAATCAAAAATACCTATTAAAACCTCTTGATTGTGTTGTGTTAGTAGTTCATTGTAGAACTCGCGCCACTAAGTGACTTATACATGAAAGCACAAATCCCATCTATCACAATAAAGATGGTTGTTAACACTTGTCTTTTAAAATACTATTCTATAATTCTCGTCTCTAAAAGATCTATAATAAAACTGATTTAGATGCTGTTATAGCCATTACAATAGCCCCCAGTGCTGAAACAGTATAATATAAAAACCAAAATTTCAATTTCTCACGTAAAATAAATAAACAAAATACAATATGATCAAAAAAAGTTATCCTTTAAAAAGCTGTCACATTGTTTCTTTCCATATAATTTACATTAACAAAAAGTTGGTATTTCTTAGCTTTCTAAGAAGATCATATTTTTTAATCATATGGTAGTTAAATTTTTTTTAAACATTATGAACAAATCATTATTTTTGAAAGAAACCTCCCATTTTAACTTATTAAGTAAAGAAAGGTTTTCTAAATGCATTTTTGAGAGTCAAAAAACAAGAATTAAATTTTATTCAAATTTATTTTTAATACAAATTAATACATCGATTTTTTTTAAATTTCTTGCTCTTTTAATTAAATGAAATTTAGAGAACTTGTACCAAACAATGTTGTATGCAACACATTCGCAAATGGTTTTAACGGACGAGTCGTGTTATTAAGGACGAGGCGTTAGCGCACAATAATAACAAAATTAAACTAGACAGTTTAGAGATATCTAAGAAAAAACCTTCTTTTTCTTCTCCGTCTTTTCCATAATTACGTTTATGTAACAAAATGCTTGTTACTTAAAGTATTGAAAAAATAAGAATAACAAAAATTAAGTAATTTCAGTGCTATTTATTTGTATGTTTAAAAACTAATATGCTGTTAAACCTAAATGTCACACGAAAAAAATTATTAAAACATGTATTTAGGTAATAGTCGTTTAAAGCTTATGAGCAAATCTCATGCATTAGGTTATTTTACAGTGCTCAATCAATAAAGTAACGCGCTGCGAGTTTGTGCCCTAAAACAAAGTTGCCACATTGTTAAAATTAGACTTAACATATTCTAATGTAAACAGATCTTTACTTAATTATTTCCTTCCAAAATGTTAAGTAAATAAGGAATTGTTTACTCAGGTAATATTTTTTATACATTTTTATCTTGATTCTAACTTCTGATCTAATCACAAACATAAGTTACCCCCTTCTGTCTTAGTTTCCCCATAATACATTCACTTCAATAATTATTTGATGTAAATAATAAACTTCAATCATATAAGTTTTATACTGTAATGAGACACTAACAATACTAACAAAACTACTTATTAGAAACTGCATGAGGTTCTAAAGAAGTAGAAAAAAAACTTCACAGCAGCTATCAAAAATTGTAACTTTCATAATTTTTAACTTTCAATAATTTTACAATCACGATTTAACATTTCGGTAACATTTCTACAAAAAGAAGATAAGTAGTCCACTTGCATTCTCGACAAAAATAAAAATTAATATAATAACTTTATTTTTAGTTAAGTTCCATTTATTTTCACTTCTTTTTGTGTCTAGATTAGCTTATCCTTACGCAAAACTTTTACAGGTGATTAAATACCACACCTACTGTTATATTTGTCTCTTGGCACTACTTCAATTAAAAACTGTCTTCAACAATCAGTTTATAATTCTCTGACGCCAGTTTTCATATAGCTTGGCACTTTTTCATGTATAAAATTTAATAAACAATCTACATGTCTACAGTTATTTTCTAATAAATTATCAAAATAAAAGGTACATACATCAAGCTCACATTTTCATTCAAATGACAGCAAAGAAGTAAAGCAGCCGAAGATTTAACTTATTATTACTTAGGCAAATGCATACTTATTTTTGCTAATTTAATTCTATAAAATTTAGAATCATCTGTCCTAAGCATATGGTCCATTCGGCACATATCCAATATCCCCCTAAACACTAAAGATTAGAAAACTGGCAAATTGGATCCAAATAAACGGTAAATTGAGTTATCTGGAACGACATAAATGCACCGGTATTCATATGTTGTGACGGCCTCTGTGATTGACCAACGGGGCGTGCACGACCAAACTACCCCTACACATTGGGGCGAAAATTCCACACAGGTGTCGGTAACGTAGGTCCATTAGGGGATCGCCGACTACCATACACTCTATTAACGATGTAGTTTGTTACACTGATGTATTATTCTCCTTTTCGTATTCGACATGTCATTAATTTGTTTGTACAATTTATTACCTTTCCTCTTCATCCCGTAGGTTTTCGTGTTCAATTAGACGATAACATTTAATATTTAAAATGAACCGACCTCTACGATGTTTGCTCAACGACAAACACAATAAAACATTCATATTGTCGCCGGAAACAAAGTAGCAAATAAAGCAACCGTAGATCTTCAATGTTCCATTGAGAATAATAATAATAAAATAGAATGTTCTCGTAAGCAACCAAGAGCATCTGTCACCGTGCAAACATCGTAAACCGAAACCCGACACCCACCACATTCGGAAGTGGCACAAGGTGTCAGCCATAAAGTGTCTCTCCTGAGCTCCATTCAACTGATATCAAGTCAAAGCGGAAAACTATTTTTAATCCAAAACCAACCCTTAAAGAATCGCTAAAGCGCTTTCTCCAGTTTAAAACATAACAAAGTTAAAAAAGCAAAAAGAAAACACCATGACCTCTTTTAACCCATGACCAATAAGCAACACCCTTCATCAAAAAAATTAAAGATGTGTTGATAACTCTAGTTGGTAGACACACCAACCCCGTCTCTACCGGTATCCAGTCTCGTCACATTTCACGGGGATAGTGGCGTAGGTGTGCAGGGGATGAAGTGTATGTATGGCGTGTGCGGATGTTGCACCGTCAGCAGCTGTTGCAATGAACAGTTCAAATTACCACACCGCACCGTTTTGATGGTAGGTATAGGTAGGTGGGTACATTATTATACTTTTACAACAGACAATCTACCAATCTGAAAATTAGATACAATAATGATGACAACAAATACGGAGCAACAAAAGAACGAAAATATCACCCCAGTGAAAGTAAGAAATAGAGCTGTACGATTTGGTTTTCTCAATCAAAATTTTGTTGTTTAATTTCAAATACTAGTTTATAAAAAAAATGTAAAATTGTATGCTACTACAAAAATACAGGAAAGTTCTATAAGTAGAAATGCATGATTATTATAATTCTTCATAAGAAGTGGTCATAGAAAACAAAAATTCTAAAAACGTAGCCCCTGAATAATTGTCATTAAGATTAAAAATGTTAAAAAAATTTACAGGTGTGTCCCAGCACTGGCGGATCAGCCTTAAACTACAAGTTCTTCTCTTCAACTTAATACCAAATTCCAAAAAAATATTTTTCTAAACTCTATCGTTTTCAAATTACGGCAATTTTATATTAACCAATCACATAAAATATTAATTAGTAAAAGTAATATTCACGTTACCTATTAAAAAATAAAATTGATATTTATTATTTGGTCGACTGTAATAATTAAATTGTCAAAGTGACAAGTGTCAATTTTCTAAAAAAAAAAAATGTTTAGTTCATCTGATTATACAGAAATGTTGTTGATTTACTGTGAATGTGGTAAGAATACAAAAGCTGCTGCAAGGCTGTATCGTCAGCGTTTCTCAAATCGGCAGCATCCATCAATTTCGTCTTCCTGATTATACAGTAGACCAAATAAATATTTAACCCGGCGATGGTACTCTGGGGTATCTGATACCCAGCTATTTAATTTTCCTTCTGTATCATAGATAACTATAAATGTACCGAAGGATGCATTTCAGTAGCTTCCTATAACACTTCAGACAATACATTCATAAAATAATATCTTTCCTACTGTTACTTTCGAGTGAGAAACACGTGCTCAAAGTTACTCCGAGTATCTCATACCCCAGTGTACCATTTATGTCAGTGAAATAATATGTGTTCTACAGTGCAATAATTGAACAGTATAACATCTTCTGAAGGTAAGTTGAGAACTAACCTAATAATATTCATTTTATATTCAATTTTACAAATGTTATACAGAATATCAGCTATGAAAAAGAACAAGATAGGTTATAGAAGTTGTGGAAAGAATTAGAAGATGAAGAAGAAAGCGAACAGGAAGCATTTTGTATTCAGATTTGAAAGGCAGATCGGACTATATTACTAAACAATCAGAAAACTCTGATACTGAACAACAGGTAAATAACTTTGATTTCAACAGCAATATCGAAAATAAAGACACACAGACCATTAGAGGTCTACGTAATATATTTATGGGTAGAGACCAAACAATTACGTGGAATAAAGTACCATCTTCGAAAGCGGCCAGAACTCGCAAATATAATACAAACAATATGAACACCTTGCTGTCTAGACGCAAACATCTCAAGGCGTTAGGGTTATCACTAATTGAAGAACAACTAAAAATTCGCCAAAGTATCCCAACTATGCAGCTAGGCATCAAGAGAAGAATTCACGAAATTCTTAGCAATAATCATGATGCGGACCCTCTAGTTAATGGCAATAGCCAAGTACCACCGAAACGCTAAAATAGAAAGAGTAGATGCCGTTTGTGCCCCAGACAATCTGATAGGAAATTATTTGTTCAATGCTTGGAGTGTCATAATTATGTGTGTTTTCAGCATGCTAATCTTATCTGTGATGACTGCCAATCGAGTGTAACTAGTTGAACTTAATAAATTAGACTTTTAGTTTTGGAAAAATTATGCCAAATGTCTGCGTGGTTTTCGTTTCTATTTTTTGTTGTTTATTGAGAGAAGTTGTGTTTTTTTTTTTTCTTCATAAAGTAGGCATTTTATGGTTTCTTCTGTTTTAGAATTTATGTTTTGTTATAGTACTTTTTATATTGTTTTTCCTCAATAAATACATTTAGAATAACCAGAAAATGCTAAAATATTTGGATTTTTAATTTTTTCTCGCACCCTGACAATACTTAAACAATTGGGTATGTGATACCCCAGTGTACCATTCTTGTAAAAAATGTATAATGTACCATCGCCGGGTTAAAGCTTTAGAGTTAATTTCATTTCCTGGAACACCATGTATAATTTTAATAATTTAAAAGTTGTGTATCTGGAGTTTCAATAAAAATACTATCATCGCACAAAAACATTTATTTTTATAAACATATATTTTTGGAGATTATTATCTGATTGTTTTACCTAACAATCATGTGTAAAAATGTAAACATGTTTTATGTAAACATAGTGTGTTTGACATTGTCATCAATGCCATTACAAAAATACAATTTAGTCATAAATCTTTTGTAGATTTGTAAAATCGTTTTTATATTTAAATAAACAATTCACAAACCAGTTTCACATTCTAAGACACAAGTTAAGACACGATTTGTCTCTTGCTCTGGGTAAGATCTATCTTTCAATGTCTGAACTCAGAATTCCTTAATTTTAAGGTAGCCTCCTTATATAAAGTAGGGCTGGGCGATACCTGTTTTTAGGTATCGGGTATCGGTATCGATACCTGCAAAGTATCGATACTTACCAAAGTAACGTAACTATCGCGGTGTCGCAAGTATGGGAGGTATCGAAAGTATCGGAGGTATCGAAGTATAGGAAGTATCGAGGTATCGGAAGTATAGGGTGGCTATAAATAAATATCCCATCAAATAGCTTGTAAATTCTTGTTTTCATTAAAATTTGTCGCCAAAATTGTGTTTCCAAAATCTAAAACACTCTGAATGGTATATCCATTTATAGCCACCTTTTATCAAGGTATCAGAGGTATCAAAGTATTAAGGGTATTGGAGGTATTGGGAGTATCAAGGTATCGGAGGTATCGAGGTATCGAAAGTATCCAAGTATCGGAAGTATCGATACTTTGATGCTAGTCCTAATATAAAGTAGGTACTAAAAAAGTAAAAAAAAAAGATTCTGTCAAAAAATAATACTATATAAAATATCTGAATTTAGAATAATGTATATCTAATATGTCAGAAATGTATAAAAATACCTTAAGTTTGACCAATAAATAACCAACAAATATTCAAAGGTCACATTCCTAATAACTAATTTTTTTGACAATGTCACCACTTATTAAAACCAAACATTTTGGCTGCGAACATTTTGGATACCAGTTCTGTTGTAGATACCTTAGATAAGAGTATCTATACATGTATTAGTTTGATAAGAGTAGGGCAAACACGTATATTTGACATCTATTTTTGATCCAAATTTATGTCACTTTTATGTCATTAGGTCAGTAGCTTTTATGTCATTAGGTCAAAATAGTTTAAAAAACCTGATCTTCTGAAAAATGTTTTCCATTTTTTGGTGGGACCTTATTCATATGCTTTGTGCCTAGACAGCACGCTTCTATAGGCTTTTCGGGATAGATTTGAAGATTATACCATCTTCGGTTCTTTTTTTTACATCCTTTTGCGCTGCAGTTTGTCATTGTTCTTATTTGATCAAATTGGAATTTGATCACGCTCTTTGCCCTACTCTTATAAAAATCATTATATAGGTACTCTACCTTAAATCAATGAAGACAATTATTGCTCTAAGGGGCTGATTTCAAGTTGAGATACTACCGGTACTATCGCAAATTTTAATGCGTTTCCACAGCAACAACCCATAACAACAACAAATTTTATTAATTTTCTATGGAAACGAAGATACTACCGGTATTATCTCAACTTGAAATAACCCCATTAGTGTACCATTATAACCTGTTACCAATAAATAAGTAGTGATAAGTTGGAAAAATAAATATAAAATTTATTGACAAGAAGTGT
The DNA here is from genome assembly GCA_029207805.1 of Tribolium confusum. Taxonomy (NCBI): domain Eukaryota; kingdom Metazoa; phylum Arthropoda; class Insecta; order Coleoptera; family Tenebrionidae; genus Tribolium; species Tribolium confusum. The sequence continues at coordinate 28,714,017 of JALGAY010000002.1, read as the reverse complement.
TGTGCCAACATAAATGTGAATTCGCAAAACCTACTGCTATTTACATTAATCTAAATTCTACTATAGGTAAAACGTTGCAGAAAAGACTGAAATTGTTAGTACATTTTACGAACGTCAGAAAAATTTGACATTAATGAACTGAGTTTCCATAGTTAAAATTTTACTTCTCTATCTAGGCTGCATATGATACATTAGCGGCGGTAAATAGTTATTTATTTAATTAGGCAATAAAGCATGTGATTATTGCCGCCACTGGTAGTTCAAAGACTAAGCGAGGCATTAAACTACATGCTTTATTGCCGTATTAAACATATAGCTTTTTCGTCGATCCTATCAGTTTACCTTTTTTTGTTTTTTAGAAAAATTTGCTGTTTAATAATTAACCTCAAAATTTTATGACAGCTGAAAAATCCTAAATGGCTCTGAAGTGTCTACTTTACTGCTTAGTCAATAGAAACGCTGTTAGTGTTAGGTAGGATAAAAAAAAATTCTAAATTAATTGGCAATAGCCAACAATGCTTTACGTAGCATGGGTAAGGTGCAATTTCAATTAATCAAAGCCAATAATTTTTCTCCAAAAAAATGTCCTATAAAATTTGAACATTTCCTGGTAATTTACTAATTCATCACAGGATTAATAAATCAATTGAAATGGTTCATCTAAAAACAGCATCAAATTATGTAAATTAATGAATCATTTAACAAATTAGTTTAAACAAATATCTGCGTGACATATTTACCACAAATTGTAGTATAAATACACTTTAGCTAAATATAAGTGACACGAACACGAATAAACGTTTCATCAAATTATTCAAACCATTAGTTAATTTGTGAAGTGACAAAAGCTGAATTCTGTATTAGAATTATTTAGATTTAGAAAAACGATTATGTCGTGTGGTGTAATAATAAGAGTTATGTAATAATAAGAGTTAATGTGATTGTCAATAAAAACAGTTAAGTTGCATCTACAAGGATTAATTACTGTGTTAATACGCTGTAATTATAGTCATCATATACAGTTTACAATTCTTCACCATTTTTACGTTGAACAAAAAAATCGCGTTGATATTTCTTGTTAACAAATCTCCAGATTATAACACCTACCCCTTAGGGTTCCTTTTTACCACCACTTAAAAAAACGGTATAAAAGCTTATCATCTTACCTACCGTTAGACACGCGTTCAGCTTGTAAAGAGTGAATAAGTAGATTCTTCTCGATATCCTACTCAAAATTCAAGGGCTAGCAAACAGATTACATGATAGTATATCTAAGGATTACAGGACTTATCTAGATAGGTTATCTTCAACTGTTATGTCCTCATCTCACTTTCCTCATCCACAATACAACGAAATTTGACGGTGTTAGAAAATATTATCGTAAATCTACCCCCTGTGGATACATACAGACATTTCAACAGTTATAGTGCTAGAAAACAAAGTTTCAATCTCCACTAACAATAAAATTCTACCACACATATTTGTCAAAATGTGATATATTTTTAGCTGCATCTACTTTGAGGAGGAAATGTTTGTTTTTACTGCAGTGATTTATTGCAAGAGGATTACGTAAAATTGCTTTTAAAGCTGCTCAATTAATTTATAAAAGAAAATTGTATAGAAACTTGGTTCAGGTTAATTTAGAAATTATGCACGCCAATGAAAAAAAAATCCTTCCCACTTTAGAGTTAAATAAAAACATTCCCTTTCTATTTATCCAGTAAGAATTTGTCAAAACTGACAAAAAGCCGTGTCAACTGTGTGCGGTTTCCCGTAAGACGATCCACTCATTCATTTAAAAAACGCCAACCCCAAATATTTCTAAAATAAGAAAAAAGCAACCAAAGAACTTTTTAATTAAGAAGCTTAAAATTACAACAAGAGAAAGACAATTAATTTTCAATTTATGTCTCTCCACAAAACCATATCTAAAAAACTACTAGATATTTATCTACTAGCCCGTCGAGTAAAGTGACACACCTTCACCATAATAAAAGTATTTTAAAAATTAATTTTTAACCACCTTATCTTTACGAAAACAGGTAGATCACGAAGACGCCGCCAGACAACTCCTCCACAACATGATGTATATCGGACCAACACACCTTTCTTAGTTATGAATATTTAATAAATAAAGATAACTAAATTCGCGCCAGACAGGAATACAAAAAAAACTGTTACTTTCAAAAGACACAAGCGTTTAGCTTATGATATCAGCTAATACAACCAAATTACATGCGACTTCCTCAAGAACAATACCAAAACAGCCTTCACTGCATTACCAAATTGGTTATTTTCCCGTTACAAAAAAATTATCCTCTTTACAATTTTCCGACATTCATGGTCTTCAAATGAGTGTCCTTAAAAACATAAATCTCTCTAAAACGACTTCTAAAATCAATATAAAGAAGTAATAAGAATTAGAAAAACTTCTAATTTAGGTGAAAATCTCAAGAAAAGGACACTCGCGAACATGTGGGGCCAATGTTATAATTGCGAACCACATGTGAGTGAATTTGAAGTGTCTAACCGGGTATTAGTAAGCAGAGAGACAGATGCAAGTCGACTCTACACGTGCACACGTGGCACATTGCGACCATCTTCCGTCTTCCTGTATATTCTCGTGTCTACCTGCTCGCATTCATCATTTCAGAGGGTGGCATGTGCGGTATTCCGAAAACAGAAGCCAAATCGACAAAAACCGAGCTCCCAAATTACAGACGCGGAATAATTTCTAAACAAAAAACACACTTCAAAGAAGAAGATATGGATTATTAACACCAACAGAAAAATGTTTTAATAAAAATTGAAAAGATGTCATAATAAATACCTAAAATATCAAGAAACTATTTTCTGATTTCCCACTAGTTGACACAGTAACAAGAGGACAAAGTGTCTTTCGAGATCTCTTCATACACTAAGCAATCAGAGGCACAAAAAAAATTTTAAAAGTTTTGAAAGCGATGCGTCAAAGCAAAAAATACAATTCTACACAAACAAAAAAAAAGTGTGTTGTTAGTGTACTGTTATTTGTTTAGTGTATATGCAATCTAGCTCCTATCCTATCCTAACGACTTACACAGAACAAAAACCAAAATTTTAAAACATATTTTCTGTTATCGGTTCTAATACAACTAGTGGTATCATCCAGATCACCAAACAATGCACCAATTTGATTAAGCAAACTATCAAGTTTAACAAATAGACGAAAATTGAAATTTCAATAAAAATTGTTAAGGCTGCCATTCTTAGATCTTTGCTATTAAGACAATTTGCATTAATCTGAATGCATTTTTAAAAGACTAATCTTGATGTTTAAAAAAACAAAATAGGCCACTGTTGGTGATCTGAACGATACTCGTATTATAATTTTCGATGATTTCGATCTTATCACTGAAATTGAGCAAGAGATTCTACAAGTCCGAAAAATAAGTATAGAATGGTCTAGCATCAATTTCACTAATTTAATATTCAGTTTATAATTTCTTAAAGTGAATGAAAGATTAACTTAAAGCCCTGTTGACAATCACGGTGATTAAGGTAGCTTAACAAAATCTCGTCAATTTTTGTGTGATAAATTGCTACTTACACACTTTTATCAGATTGATAGATGTTTAACTATTTATGTAGCAACTTATGCTAAGATATTTCTCAATAGGTTAATTCAAGTAATTTAAAAGAAAAAGTAATTTCTTAAGTAAACAATAATCTTAATGTCTAAAATTTTAGAAAACGTTTGTCAGAAATAAAATTGTCATAGTTTTTAATTTTTTAATCTAATGTAAATAAACTATTGCCGGTATTAACAAAAAACCATACCTGTTTTAGTAGTAAAATTTGAAACTGCTGAACCCATGGGTTATTCAGAAACCTCAAATTGTTAACAATTCTCCTTCAATAAAGTCTATGTCTACTAGTTCTAAACCTCGTTATCAAAACCCGTATCGCAAGTACCGATAGATCCCAGTTTTTATAAAATGTTGTTTAAAGTTTAAAATTTTTAAAGAATAATTACCGCTTGTAGTTCCTAATTTTAACAAAACTGTAGCTTACAACTTCCAATTTTTGTGAAACTGGCGCCTGCGGCTACAAATTTTTATGAAATTGTCGCCTCCGACTCCCAATTTCAATAAAACTGTTGTCTGTAGCTCCCAGTTTTTATAAAACTGTCACATGCGGCTTCTAATTCTTATTTCAATTTACTTAGTAACCGCAAGCGAGAGTTCTATTCAAATTGAAAATCTAATTACACTAGTCTACAAAATTAAACTTTAGTTTTGTCCTTCAAATAAAATATATTTTTTTGCATAAGCTACTAAGGGTAGTTAATACATACTTTTTTGTTTTCCGCTAGCACGTCACACTTCTCAGAAAAAACGTTTTGTTTTTCACTTTTTCATATAAAATGTCATTATTTGACTGACAATGACGACTATATTCCTAGACCAATTTTAAGTGTGAGATAGATATTGGGTCTTTAAATTGCTGTAAGAGTTTTTGCCCTAAGAAACGCGGTTTAAAAGTTATATCCAAAAAAAGATATTAACCTTCAATAGTTTTTTTGTTCGCTAAATGTCATTTTTTCTGGGGTATACTTCTTCTAAAATTATTAAAAAATAAAGTTATTTATTTTATGAGTGGCGTTACCATTTCTTCATAATTTTTTTCCGGAAAACTTTGGAAGTATGAGTGACAAACATGGCGAGCGACTTCATCAAGATCTGAAAGTATTTGCAAAAAATATCAAGGTTTTCGGAATCAGAACATGCTAGGCTATTGAATAACTTAGAACCTAGAATTCTTGTAGTCTATATCGTTTCGGATATAGCAAGATCGGCCAAACCCTTAAATTTCGATCAAATTTTTTTTCACCGCAGTAACCTTCTATTTCGTCCCAATAGTCACCCCTTAGAACAGAAACTGGATCCCATATCCCGTTTTAAAAATATGGATATTTCAAAATTTACCAGCCGCCACCGGACTTAAAACATGTCTAAATTCTTTTAAAAATTGTGTATTGAATTTATAATATGTCTGAAACTCATTTACTCACGCAAACAATCTTTTGAGTGCGGGTCAAAGTGTGCCAGATTCGTAATTTTAAGTCACCTTCTATAGCTAATCTGTGGTTAATAATTTGGTTGGCACTAATGAAGTAATGACATTTGTCAAGTTTATTAAGGTTTTCAACTGATTTACTAATTAACTGATATTTTGCTTCAATATTTTCGACAGCTCGCTAATGATTTTATCTTTTAACTATTCCATATCATCTCCATCACGTAGGCGGTAGGCGTAATTTTTACGCTTATACGGTGCTAATATAACTAATGAAAAAGTTACTGTTTTGCGTGCTATAATGAAAATTGATTGTCATTATTGTTAAACGCGTTTGCGCTTAATAATGACAAGATTGTTAACGCAAAGTAGAAAAAGAACATTATGCGTTTCAACCGGGACATCTATTATCATATGTATGATACGTGAATTGTAACCTTTATAAAATCGATGAATAATAACCAAAAAATTAGCTACTCTATAAAGCTGCCACGTTTTTATAGGCTTTTGGATGCCAAAACTAAAATAAATTTTCAATTTTAAATGTTCTTGTTTTGTAAATGCCCGTGTTTTATGTCTGCTGAAGTGGTTTTCTCAATTTGGTCACCACCCCATCGAATGGTGCAATTTGGCGACCGGCTATTTTTAGCCAAGAGAGTGAATATGATGTGTCGCGACTGTCGGCGTCCGTCCCAGCTGGTACCGATGTGCATGGCCAGTTAAAATGCAAGTCGCGGCCAGACCGCTTGTCTAGGAAACCATCCGGTCCACATCGCATCCGGCGTTTTCGGCGTATTAAAGCGCATCCGATGAAATTCACTAAAAAAATTAATTTCTTCTCAAAAATATCAATAGTCTCGTTTAGTTTTCTTTTTATAAAACACATCGCCATACGGTCTCTACCATCTGCCGAAATACACCCGACGCAATATATCGAGATGATAAAAAGTACAAATAAAGACCGAGCTCGGATTTGTGCCGTACCGGAAGAGGCGTGCATTTGGCATAAAGGAACAACGCCAGCTTTCAAAATCTACAACAGCACTTCATGTCTTGGTTTGCGGGACACCCTAATTCCCCATCTTAAACAACCAACGTCCTATGAAAAATAGATGGCCCTCCAGTTGTGTACACAAGCCTTTTAGCAAAATTGCAATGCAAACAGTTCAAAGCAAATACTAAACTTTATTTCAAAATATTGATTTGATACAAATTCAGAAAGAAAACTATATTACAATAAAAAGTTTTATTCTTTTTTGAAACGTCAATGGTGTTATAGATTCGTGTCCTGGTTTAAAGAGGCAGGTGATGTGAAATCCTTTTCAATTTCGCATTTGATTTTGGGACAAGTTTTAACTTGAACCTGGAGCACGTCTGGCTGTTCAAGGGAGATTTTATATGGACACCTCTTCTTCCGTTTTCTGACAACGGAACGTATTATTACCGGCATTATGTTGGCTCATTCGCGCGTAAGATATGCAATTCATTGTAGTCATGTTATGTAGACATGATCTTTTTTCAATTTTTTTTCAAAAACTAAAAATCGAATACCATTTTTCCTACTATAAAATAATTTATCCACAATCGACCATCATAGAGCTATAACACAACTCATTGTCATTATAGATAATCCTCTTAATTTAATAAATAGTAACGTGGCTAAGCGTGGTATGGTATGGGTTTTGTTGTTTATTAGTGATAATAACGTGATTAGCTTAACCACTTCTTATAAAATCAAAGGAATTAGCAAGTCTATAAAACACTGGTGTCTTATTGTATATAAAAGACTAGTATTTTATAATGTATACATTATTAAAAATTAAAGAAAATTTATTGAATCATTCATTAGCATTAACATTTATATTAATGAACGCATCAAATTCAATCTTATCTAGGATTTTATTACAAAATTCATTAATTTGATTGATATTACCTAATAGGTATTTAAACCAACTTAAACTTGGAATAATATTTTCACATCTACCCAGAGAAGGTTCCTAAACTTCCTTGCATAGGACAATGTTAGAGTTTCCTCTAGCACCAAGAAAAAAAAATAAAATAAAAAAAAAGTTCTTTATATTATTAGTGAGATAAAAACACTATTACAACACTACGAGTGGAAAGGTTGCCGATGGCGAGGGCGCAGCCCGAGTCTATCTATAATCACACAAGTTACTGTAATATGCTCTAGCCCACTAATAATATGAGTATACAGCATTTTACCTACAAATTCAAAAGTAGCCAATTCAATAATTTTTTATTGAAAATTAAGAACGTACATATAAACAAAAATTTCGACAAGTTTCATGTATAAAATAAAATAATTAAAAAAGTGATACTGAATCGAAAAGCCTACCTGGAAAAATTCAAAGAATGACAGCAAAAATGCAGTGTCTTCGATTTTGTTGAATAAATCCTAGAATGGTATGTACTTTTAGTTTTAATAGAATTTAAATTGATAGATTTTTCATTACACCATTAGTACAATAATAGAGATTATTATTCACCCAAACAAGATCAAATAAGTGAAGTAATAACGTGATTATACTGCATTTGTAGATAAAAATGATTACCTTTATCATAAGATATTTTTTCACATGCTTTTGAGTAAAGACTAAAAAAAACTTTTAACATTTTTCAGTTTTTAGCATTTCGAAATGTTGAGAGGCAATTTAATTTCCTGTATGACAAAATCAGTATTTCTGTGTATTTTAAAAGTCGCCATTAACATTTTGTCGACGCATAAAATAGAGAACAAAATTTTTAACATTCAAAAAATAAGCTAATAACACGTCCTTATTTACTATTACCTCCAAACATTTCCCTCTCCAAACATTAAAGTCAGCAAATTCAAATTCCCTTTCGTATGCGTCTTTAGATTTTACCGGCAATAAATGGAAGGTGACGTGTTTGACCTATGCAATAATTTGTGCAAATAGATCAAAAAGTTCCTTAATTTTTTTCCAGATTTCTTTCAAAGATATGCACTAATTTTCAGTTATAATATCACAAAAGCTTAGATTCTTTCCGGAAATTTTTTAGAGTGTATTTCAAAAACGTCATAATTAATCAGTCCGAGCGAAACACGGAGGCTAATAAGATGTCTCTCAAATCACGAGAAAAAAAATTCTTAGAAATGAATCCAATTTCTAAGAAGTTCATAAGTCCATAAGTGTAGGATTAAGCAAAAAATATGCATGACAAATAATTAAATTTGTATTAAAATACATGCTATTGAAACAAGTTTGCAAATTGAAAAATATTTTTTTTACAAAAGTTTGGTAAGTTTTTTCAAATTTTTTAACTTTTTATATAACTTTCCTTTTTACATTGTTATTCAGGTACTGGTAATAAAACTATAGTTTTCTAAAGCGCTTTGCCACTGCTGTATTAGAATTTTGATTAAACTTTTGGGTTCGCCATTAATTTTTATTGTCATTATTTATATGAAAATCATCCCACTTCGAGAAAGAAAGAATGCTTTCTTTCAAGAAACTGAATATACTATTTTCACTCCTTGTTTAGATAATTCACCTTCATCACGTGTTTTTTATTAAATGTGTACATTTACTGACACTCACCAAAAATGGTAAACAATAGAAGAAACAAGAACTTCAAGAAATACAATTTATCGCAGATAAAGCCAATCAACAGATTGTTGTTTTATCTTATTAGGAAACTTCAATGCTTGCACTTTTTATCTAGTACGATTACATTCTAAAATATGCCACCTCAAAGCTTAAATAGAAAAAAATCGATTACCTATTTTAGTTATTTGGAAAAATTGTTAACTATTTCGTCCTTGTATCAATGGGAGAATGCGAATTTACAGGACCTACTGATTTCAAAATGAAGAGCCCGTGATTCATCAAAACGTGCAAAAATCAATAAAGGAAATTTCTCTATTTACCACAAGAATACAATAGCTTCATTAATCAACGGTTCATCATGTTTAAGCATCCTGTACGTGCTTTTACAACTCCCATTCATACATGAAACAACCTTCATGTGTCGTTTTACACGATTCATACTTGTTAAATGATGAAAATAACCAGTTTAGATCAGTATATGGGAAACATTTCGCAGAGTATCTCAAGTAATTGAAGTGAAAATGATGAGCTACATCTAATAGGTCTGTTGTTCTTTAAACAACGAGCAGAAGTGGTGATTGCTAGCACGTGACCTAAAAGACTTGGGCGGCGGATATCCTCGCGAGTCGTGTACCGGACTGTTGATGAGAGTGCGAAGCCCACTATCCTGCATCCACTCCGGCATCTACAGTCGGCTAGCCCGTGAATGACTCATTCATACAGTCTGTGTACGTTCATGCTCATGGTGTACCATGACGCCGACACCCATGCATATCATAAATGAATCGTTCATTCATTTGCGGTAAATGAGCAATATGCAGTTTCAACGACAAATAACTCGATAACAGCCACTTATTTATGACGTTGGTAAAGTGACGAAAGTCGTAAAAAATGAAAATAGTGCAACCATTTACTAGTATGTAACGTTCTTCCTGATGGGTATTTCATAATGAAACCCATTTGCAATAGTGACAAAATAATAATTTTGATAAAAACAATTGGAGTGTTATTCCGTTAGCATTATCGAGTAATTCGAAAATAAAAAAATTAAGTAGGTCATGGAAAAAAGAATATGATAGTCAGGTCATCAACTTCAAACTTTCTTATTCAAATCTTTATAAACTCTTTGTATTTAGCTCTCCTACTAAAGCATTCGGGAAAATAACATTATCAAACGAGCACTTTGCAGCTCGATCGAAAGGAGTGCTCCATTAGTGCAAATATAAAAAATTCTGTCAGAAAAATAATAAATAATATAGTTTTTGTAACAAATACCTTCCTAAATTTAATAATTGATTACACTTTACTTATAGTACTCACTCAAGTGTATCACTAATAGGATTGTAGTACAGTCTGGCAGATTTTGGAATAAGAAATCTCACCCGGTTTTCGCATTACCATTACCGACTAATGAGTAAATTAATTATTCACTATTTCACTTGTGAGAAATAAAAAACGCTCCCGTATAGATAACACCATTTCCCGTGCATCGCGAATGACTGTAAAATAGATTTACAAAAGCTATAGTCCAAAAAATATTTTTGGTACAGTAGTGGCCATTGAAAAATATCTTTACCAGAAAAAAATTTAATGTTTGTAATGTTGTAATTTGTTCTGAGACTGCAGCATTTTTACGTGCGGTGTAAAATTTATAAAAATTCGAGAAAATATGTAAAGTCCCACTTTTTAATGGCTACCACTGTACATTTTTTTACACAAAATACATAATTCTATTAAACTGTTTTCTCAGACACAGCAGATAAGAGAGTTGATCAAATAAACCACAGGTTTTTGTTATAGTGAATTCCGCTTCGTGTTTTTTTTTATAACTTTATATCGAGTGATCCAAAAGTCATGAAGTCTCAGTTAGCCATAAAAAAAGAGGTAAATACAGTAATTATGTCCAAGAGTTGCATGTCATTTTAAATTTATAAACCCTCAAAATTTAATTTAAATTTTCACTATTTTGTTTCGCCGTTGGAAAACTAAAATTAAATTGTTTTTACTGTAACTGCTGCTAACTACCTTTTTAGCACAAAACACAGACTTCTTAAATATATGACATAATTTTGAAAAGCAATTTCTGACACTTAATGTGACAGAAATGAATAATTTTAGGACAAACCTCATCATTTTTGTCTTAGATTGCTTTGATTTCACGACTTTTAAATCGCTCTTTATATTATACATAAAAAATTAGAAAAAACTAAACCAAAAATTAAAAGTAAACAAAATTTTAAAATATAAATTACAGTCTTCTTGTTGGATCTTCTTGGTGTGTTTAAATGAAAAATAAAACATAAAACACTCACTAACACCAAACTTTTTTACTTGATACGACGCACGTTTCGACAACAAAGTTCATTTTTCATAAATTACAGTAATTTTTTATTTCGTTTTACACCTCGTTTTTAAAAGCTACCAATTTTTACCCATTAAAAATACCAATATCAACAAAAGAAAATAAAACACAATACAAAAATAACTATTTTTTATTACACAATTAATTTGTTTGTTGTGCAGTAAAAATAAAAAGCCACTTTTTGCACGCAAAATAATTTTCATATCAAAAATTTCACATAAAAGGGTTTAATAGCTTAGATTAAACAAAAATAAACACATTATGCTTACCAAAATAGTAAATTATTATCAAAAATAATTTTCACATCTCCGCTGCACAGAAAATCAAGTCATTTCAGAAATGGTTTCGATATCAAGTGTGTAATTTTGAAGTAAAATGTTATTTTTAGTATGTTTATTCAAAAACGTGCCTAAGTTACAGCCTAAAAAAGTTATTTAAAAATTTCCAGTCACGATATTTTATTTAAAGCTATCAGAGTAAAATGTTCATTCAATTTGTCAATAACAGCATAAAAAAATAGAGGTAGAGAATCTGCATTTTATTAAAAGCTTTGTAACCTCATATAAAGATGTTGCCGTGTTATAGACGTACTATTCGTTGACATCTTCTACTTCTAAGTTAAATTTCTTGCCCTTCGAGCTACAATAAAAAAACAAACTATAGCTGTGTGCAATTTGTAGCAAAAAAATTGGAGCAACAAATTTTGTCACTGACACAAAAATCCTGTCAAGCTACCTTGTGTATATGTCTCAATTTTTAATTTAAATTAGAAGTGCTGTAATATGTAAATTTGACGACATCAAATTTAATAAAGACATCCAAATTTTTCAGTATAAACTATTATTATGCCAACGAGTATTGTACATCATATTGTACAAAACAAATAAGAGGCAAATTTCTTGTGGGTGGTTTTTCAAACACAAAAAATTCACATTTTTATGCATATAAAAACCCCTCAGAGTAAACTATTAATAAAGATTTAACGACACGTTTGATTAGAATGGTTTCTTTCATTTTTAGAACACTACTTCCAAAATTTGCTAAACAAAATTCCGCTGGCCAGATTAGATATCTTGTGACTCCCATTATGGAAGAGCTTTTTAGACTACTTTTGTATCCAGATAATATTGATATCACAGTATATTACCTCAAAAATAGGGAAAATGTGTGGGTGTTTAAATACCGAGGCCTTAGCTGAGCTATGAACATTTCACCAGCTTGACACAAGTTTCCAGCAAGTTGCCTTTTAGAACCTTCGTGTTATTTTTTAATGTATAGATTCATACTAATCTGAAATTTGTTCATTCTGTCACACAGATTAAAGGTAAAATAGGTATCGAAAAAAATTTCGTCGCGAGAGTACAAACCACTCTTTCAAACTTTTTCCTCATTTCTTCTGCAATTTATCCTCAAGCCCAATAACTTTTTAACTTGTTATAATAACACAACTAGTATTCGCAATTTATCAATAATTCATTTGTAAGACCACAAAAAAGTTAGCAACAACAACTATAATTAAATTATAACATTTGCCTATTTCTGTCCATTAAACCCTACATATTCACAAAAATAAGCTTCTAACTATAACCCTATCAAAGATGTTAAGTTTTTTATCTCTTGTATCTATTAAATCTTACGTTATACTCGTATTCACGAAACTAGGCTGGTATCAACCATATCGCAAATGTAATATTTTTACATACCGATTTTATGATTTTACAGATCCAAATGTCAATTTTACAGTATTGATTTGTTAATTTTGACAATGTCAATGTATTAATTTTATAAAATTTAACTTTCACTAAGTCAACAGAAGCAGATAAAATCTTGAACAAACCGCGGATGTAACAATGTCTTACCAACCTTAGATGTCTTAAAATCCTACTTCGAAAGCTCAATTAGATTTCAAAGTGACATCTGCGGCGGTTATGGCATTCTTTAATCCGAAGTATATTAATAGCTATTACAAAATGTAAAAAAAATGCAAAAACTATACAATTTCAAAAACATTATTTAGTGTTTTATGCCGTTTAAAAATTTTGTTTTAATTACAAAACTGCATCTATTGTTGCATAACATTAGCTGCATCAAAACTTGGCGCAAATTCAAATCCACTACTGTTATTTAGTACTTGCCAGTAATTTACATAAAGAAAAGAAAAACTTACCTCGTAACGATACAGTGATGTGCTCGCCATGGTCTTGTCGATTCGCTGAAAATAGAGAAAAAACCTAATTAGAACATCTAATAATAATAATTAATGCGGAAGATTTAGCGTGTGATAATATTAATTGTAGAATTTTCCTCCACGACATAACATAAACCACTACTACTTCTTTACCATAATTGGGTAATGACTTGCTTGCATCATAAATATTTAAAGAATTATACCGCATTATACCACTTACAGATGTATTATCATATTTAGCATGCACTTAAACATTGTCATGAAATAAAATGAAATTACAAAATTCCTGTCTACGAATTTAAAACGACCTCGTAGTATAGTACGCTAATCGTACAACTTGAATATTTTCCTCATTAATTTTTATTTATTTGTGGTGTTCATTGGTGTCGTGACTTATCAATAGTTGACTCCCTCCGCCATCGCCAGTCACACGATTAATAAGGGCTATAAGGGGTGAAGTCAAGCACTCGCATAATCGCCAGGTCCTTGCCACCGTTCATGGGAATGTGCACGCACTCAATGGCTGAAATACCGGACTTTATCCCACGCAATCGGGAAGACAATTCGTTATTACTATTATTTTTAGTTAAAAAGGCGCAAAACGGGTAAACACTTCAATTTTTTAACGAACTAAATGGACGTTAATTATCATGTAAGCACCGAAATGTAGTTCGACTCAATAGCAATAATTGCTGAACCTTCCGCTCGATAATGAGCCCTACAATTTTCGCAACTATCCTAAACACGCATTCTTTCTTATCAGACCCTGTTTCAACGAGCAGATGGATGAAATCGGCAAAAACGTATTTTAAATCTTTACACTCGAGTCTGCATGCTAACTAGTACCTTTACTACAGCAATTTTAAAACATAGTAATAATGAAATTTGCATTCCATTTTATGCACAATCTTTTCATAGAAACTATTCCATTCGTAATAACTGTAATAATTTTGTTTTTAAGACGCCGACTTAACCCCAATGTGTCAATCTAAATAACTATTGCAAGAGTCAATTTATTTAATTCCAATGTTCTCCTTTTTAACAAAATATAAGGTTGCAAGGTTTAAAACAATAAATAACATTAATGTACATAAACCATCGACAGCACAAACATTAAATTTAAAACTATGATAAATACTATTCCACTGTGGACTTAGAATCTCCAAAGTAGAATCAGAAGCATTAAAAAATAATGATTGAATCAAACAGTATGATTCAAATGCATCAGAGAGAAAAAAGAGATCATTACTTGCTTATACCTGCGAAGTGCAAACTGGCCTTTCACCAAAAGAGATATCATTTCAGTTTTAAGTTGGCTTGCATATATCATCGATATAAGGTGCTATAAGTATCGGTGTGTATAGTAGATTTCGAATTATTATACGAGTACATCTAGTTACTAAAAAGTTATGTAGTATCAACAAAAATTTAAATTTCCAAAAAATCTTCATCTTTAGCTAATTGCAAGAGAGTATAAATTGCTAAGAAGAGGCAGAAATGATCGTCAACAGTTAACAATCAATAATTTTGTAAAAGTTCATCTCAATGAAAATTGCCATATACCACGTTGATCGAGATATACTAAAATCTTTTCTTTATATCGGTAATTAAAAGAAAGATTACTGAGATTGACATAATATTATGTCTCGTTGTAGTTTTGGTCCCAGAAAACGATAATCATTGAGAGATGTTTCATTTGGAAGAAAAGCCGAGGCGTTGAAAATTATCCTCAGTTTAATCGTAATCTATCGTACTTTAAAAAGCCCTGGTGTGAAATGGAGTAAGAAGAACGTTCAGAAGTTACCAAAAATGTTTATGTTCCATATGACCTAAATCCAAGATATTCAGGCATGAAGTTAGAATATCATCGATATACAGTGGCTAATCACATCTTGTAACTCCAAGAAAAATTCATTAATAAGAATGTTTTTTTTTTTTTGGTAGCTCATTTCTTATGCGTTAAGATGTTTAATAGAGGGTTTCTTGTAGGTTTGTTGTTCCAATTACACAAGGCGTCACAGACAAGCATTGCAAAAAACGAAAAGCATAGACTGCTCCTATTTTACCAATAATTTTTTTGAATTTTGTTAATAGGTTCCGAAAATGCATTGGATCGAGCCCCAAAACTGTTTTTTTGCGCTATAGGCTATACCTAATTTTATTAATTGATGTCAAATTTTCCCCCCTTTTGGCTTATTCTAAAGATAAAAGTTCAAGCTTGAATTCTGAATGACAAAAAAATATTTAACATTTTGTATAACAAAGAGCTTCAAAAAAATAACCAAATTTTTAAACGACTCCAAATACTAGATTAGTAAATAAAGGATAAAAAATTTAAAAGTGATTTAAGAAACATAAGTCGTTTTAGTATCTGAAGATCCTTGTAGTATTGGTTTCCTGAGTGTTTATCGGTGGTAGTTAAAACGGGTTTTTGAAAGAATGTTTTTGGAGAGAAATTAAAGCTTTTGCTTACCAGAATGGCCTGTTATCATAATACGGACTCTATTGTCACCTATTCGCAATTATACCATTGGTAACGTGCCGTCAAAGTGAGCAAAAGCTTATATTTTTACTAAAAACATGCCATCAAAAATCGGATCTAATAAGAGATTAATACTGAGTAAACCAATGCTACAAAGACAAGGATCTTGAGATATAAGAAACAAGTCATGTTTCTAAAGATACTTTAAATTTTTACCCATCTTTTACCAAATTAAAATTTAGAGATGTTTCAAAATTTGGAACTATTCAGAAGTTCCTTGTTACACGAAATGTTAAAAGTATGCATTCAAACATACTAAAAAATTTCAAAAAAAATTATTAGTTAAATGAAAGCAGTCTATTTTTAAAGTCTAGATTTTTAAAGTATAAAATATAGCTTATCAAGAACAAAAAAATCATCCCGATTAATAAATTTTTCTAGAAGTTACAAAACCTTAAACCTTGTTAAAATTTTAGGGTGTTCCACTTCAATTGTTGACCACTGTGGTTATGTTAGTTCAGCATTTTATTGCAAATATTTTCAAAGCAGCTATTATTTTACACAAAAAAATTCTTTCGCGGCTAGCTTTTGATAGTGGAGAATGGGATAGGTTCGTTTATGAAAACAAGAAGGTTTAATTTAACAAATTTATTCAAAACAAATAACGAAGTGACAAGTAATCAAATCAAGTAAGACAGTTCAATACATACAAAAAAAATCTATTCGCTACGCTTTTATTTTTAATTCACACAATTTATCGCTCTATCGCTCCCTAGCCCTCGGAAGAAAGTCGTTCTTCAAACAAGAATCCAATGGAGAAGCTAGTTCTGTAAGAGTGTCCTAAGATAGCCTTTGAGGTGTCCACTAGAAAATGCCCTAGTTCAAAATTCTTGCAAATTCGCCTTTCCTGTAAACGGGAACGCTTTTTAACACCCTTTTTCTAAACTGGCATAAGAACTAGTGTTGATGTTGCCTTAGCAATCAATGTTCAAGCGAAGTTCCCCCATAAATGATACTCTGACAGTTTTCGTCAAAATTAAACACAAGACAACATATATATACTTTTTATTATAGAACCTATAGAAAATAATAATAAGTGGAGATTTTAACTGTCGACTTAATCTTTTCAATCGCTACGTTTAGAAAAATACTTAGTTAAAATCACTTATTTATGCCCCTTCTACAAAAAGTAACTTTTGTTTTTCTCTTTTTACACTCATATCGACGAGTACATACATATAATTTGTAATTAACTAGTTATTTTAATAAACAAACAACCCCCAAATTGATTACGTTACGTCATACCCCAAAAAAAAAAAAATTTAACATTTTTTTCTTCGAATAAACGTGCCTAATTACAAAAGGTCAAAATAGAATTCGCATTTTTTTAGTACTTTGCAATAAAAAATTCCTATTTACAACAATGAAGCGTTGCGTTAAAATTTACGATAAATGACAACAGCATTAAAAAAATTAATGCAACCAGTAAAAATTATAATAAAAATGTAAACAATAACTTGATTAAATTAAGACGTTCAAAAAATTAAAACTAATGGGAAAAACTACAAAAAAAACCTAAATTTATCTTTTAAGCACTTTACAAAGTACACATCCGGAATCAAACATCCAAAAAATGTTGAACAAGTAGCTAGATATTGGGAGCTAAGTACAAAAGCGTTTACTAGTAAAAAAATAAAATTCCCTACCTTTTAGATTATCCGGGTCTTCAGAAGTTGCTGGCCAATTCCATAAGTGAGGAAACCCGCGTCTTTGATAAGATTCTTAGGATTTAAAATACATTGAGATTGGATTGAGGGACAACGAACAAACTCTACTAGCTAAATTATAGCGAAAAAACAAACCTGAACAACAGAGTTGCAACGAAAGAAACAACAGAATGAATAAATATGTATATAAAAGAATAAATTGATGTTTAATTAAACGAAAAAATGCGGGAACTATTTTGTGATTTTTTTATGACCTCCGATTGTCCCAAAATAATTGACAAGAAAAAAAGTAACAAACTAAAATTATTGCAAAGATGAAACATCATTACCAGTACAGCACAACTTCGATAATCCGGACAGATATAGTTTTCGCGGTATCCGGATTAGCAAAATTGTCCGGTCCATTGAAGTATAGTTTTTTTGGTCTAAAATGGTTTTAATAACAAATTACTACACTAGATAATTAATTTTATGTAAATATGTATTAAAAAAGTACTCAATGTTTTTAAGAAATATTCTTAACATAACGCGCTAACTTTGCTCTAAATTCGTTTTAGTAACAGTACTATAATTATATGATAGTATATATCATACTATATTTAATGCAACTTGTGCAAACACGTTCTGTGCTTAAAAAACGCTAATAATAGAGCATAGTGGAACGACTGATGTCCGGATTATAGAAGTAAAATAAAAAGTGTCCAAATTATTTGAGTGTCCGAACTGTAGCATGTCCGGATTATAGAAGTTGTGCTGTATAAACAATGTTGAAAAAATAAGCCTAGTTTGACACCAAATCATACATGAAAATATGTATACAGCACTCCTTTTTACTTTGAAATTCAAATACGCATTTTCTGCATTGTCGTCAACGAATTCCTTTAAATTTTCCACGATGTTTATTCTTTGATAACACCTATCTATCAGCTAAAATTTAAAACCTAAACCTGTAGCAAATAAGTCGATTACAGAGAGTAGAAGGAACGAAACACCTGCCTTTATAATAATAATTGAAGGAGCTAAACCACGATTGCGGCACTCGCCGAAAGCGGCGCCACCAGCCCATGAAACCGCAGCTTTTACTGAAAACTACTCCAAGCTGGACCGCTCTTCTTTTGTTTTAAACTAATGGACCAAGTAAATGCTGATTTTCTGAAGCATAGAGCCAAGACACCACCGGTCGCTTCCGAATACAATCTGCCATTTGATGGATAAAACAGTTCGGCTTTAACGAACCGTGAGATAACAATCACAGCAAAGAGAAATATAAAAAATCATCGTAGTATTCAGCTGTCCGAAATAACTGCATTTAAAAATCATTTGGTAAACAATGGGTAATGTATTTGGATGAGAACCAAACGGACAAATGTCGTTGATTACAAAATCAAAAGCATTTCCTCACTGATTACTGATTATTGCCCTGATATACGAACATGTGTCCGCAGTGATGTGTAGATAATTGTTTTATTGACTATTTCTTAATAACACTCACTCGTTTCTATATCTAGATCAGCCTAAAAAAATTGTAAATTTAAACAAAACAAAATTCTTTTTGGGTTAGTTAAATATTTGAAGAAAATCATTCTCTCCGTTACTCGTTTTCATAATTGTGAACTTCATTTAGAACAGTAAATAACGCCGTTATTTCACTCATGGATTTTTTAACCAATCACACACTCTAATTCAACAATAAAAACAAAAGTTTTAAAAATTATAAAGAGAAAAGTCACGCAAGTTGTTTTGAGAAATAGTCTTGACGAATACCAGGCGAGTTCAGATTTTCCCTGAAAAAATTTACCGATTCTAAACTTGAGTCCTACAACTTTGCTCATGACATTGACCAAAAACTACTCGACTGACGTCTCGTAGTTTTTATGACAATGTCATTCGCAAAATTGCTAACCAAACTCTGATAACAATCGGCAAATTATTTTTGGCAAAATGTGAACTCTTATAATATTATAACTAAAAATAAAAAATAACCACGGTTTTTTATAGAATGGTAAAAAATTGTGAAAATGTAGGTGTGTCAAAATCGCGATCGCCTTTTGTATGGTGCATTTTTATTGACATGTAGTTTATTATTGAGATCACGAATTGAAAAAAACGTACTTATTTTCTCACAACTTTCTGCCCTTCTATACAAAAAAAACGTTAAATTTTTGCCACATAATTTTTCATTTTCCGCTTTATTTGCTGTACTAATTAACTCACTGATGGTGGGAGATGGTAAAATAAAGGTACGCCAAGTTGCTCGATAATCTGTCAACTCAATCATTTCAAATCTGAGACGATTTAAAAAAAAATCGTAACAGAGGTCGCCTCTAAAAATTTGAGAACAAAATTATAAAAGCTTAAATTTTAAGTTATTTTTCCACAGCATTGGCATAAAAGACACTGAATTATTGCTTGTTCATCATTCATATTTGCCATTAGTTCCATTATAAATTAAATTGAAATCAAACGTCAAACTGATGAGTGCCTAAATAGGGACTTCAATATTTGGCCTCCCAAACATTTAATTATAAATGCAAACTTCAAAAGTAAATACAACAGATTGCATTCAAAACATGACTGGCATTATAAATCTTAAATGCAAAAATGTAGAAATATTCCAATTAGCTGCTTCAAATCTTTAAATTTTGTTTAAAATATTGAAATTTAGAGTCAGCATACCACGGCATCTGGCGGACACTTGCGTTAATGATCCCAATTTCTCCAGAAAAATGACTTAAAATTCGAGGTAAGGAAGAGGGAAAAGTTGAAATACCAGGAAATACAATCTTATAAACCAATATTTTAACTTTTGTGTGAATTATCATCAAGTTTTGGAATTGATTATTTTTAATTTACTATTAAAAAATGTGTAAATCTTTTATTATGTATTAAAACAAAAAAATATCAATAAATAATTTAAAACAACTATTGTGTAACAATGACATTCGACAAAATTTTTTGTCATAAAGCTCCGTAACTTTTTTACTGATGTTTTGCCCTATACTAAAAGTATTGCTTGTTTTAAAGCCCCAAAATTTTTGTGAGGCTTAACGCCTCTAGAACTGGCCAAATAGAAACCAAGAATAGATCTTCCAGCAGGACTCAGCCTTAACACAGAGCAAACAAAGTTCAAAAGTGTTAGGAAAGTCATTTCCTTATTTTAAAGTTACCAATAATCAATGATCATCTTATGCATTAGATCTTCATCTTATGATAGAGATAAGAGCTTGTGTTAGATCCCAAAAAAATTTAAAAGCTTTATAAAAAAATTTGAATAAGACAAAATAACAGTAAAATAGTAAAAATGATTGTTCTTTTGTTATCTACTGACTTTTTTGTTTCAACTGTTAATAAAAATTCTATTTAAAAAATGTTGTAAACTTAATACTAGTCACCCCGTACAAATGGGAAAAAAAATTAAAAAAATTGAACGCTAAAAATTGGCAATTAATTTTGCTAATCGTTTAAACAATCTTTCTTTGTTAATAAAAAATAACCTCTTTTCAAGCCCTCTAAGTATGTTCTTACACAATGATTGTTATTTTGTTATTTACTGACTTTAATGTTTCAACTGTTAATAAAAATTCTATTTAAAAATGTTGTATGTACCTTACTCAATACT
Source organism: Tribolium confusum (assembly GCA_029207805.1). Taxonomy (NCBI): domain Eukaryota; kingdom Metazoa; phylum Arthropoda; class Insecta; order Coleoptera; family Tenebrionidae; genus Tribolium; species Tribolium confusum. Next base: position 28,692,991 of record JALGAY010000002.1, on the reverse strand, counting down.
AATCACCCCGAACAAATACGAAAAAAACATTTAAAAAATTGAACTCTGAAATTCGAAGAAATTAATCTCAAAAAATTTTGAAATTTTTTACACTTTGTTTTAACAAGAATTTTTTCAATTGTAAATATTATTAGATTTACAGTTCAAGATAAATTTTGGCAGATACAATTTTTTATCAACAAGCTTGACAAAACAATAAGTTCAATAAAATAAAAAAATAACTATTGATTTTATATTACAATTTTGAAAATAATCAGTTATCCTTGAAAAGCCAGGACCAGCCGCAACCCAGCAAACAGTGGCGTATTGCGGCGGTGTCGAGGACTCGAGGAGCGGCTAGTTGATTTATATCCGGCCCAGATATTGCCTCCATCATTATTAAACCCGCCGTTGGCAAGCACCTACCACATTGCAAAATGTAAAACACGCGATATAACAAACATCCCTTACGGGTTTTTTTCTTTGATCTCTATGGTCAATTAGAATTAATAGACGATATGCATTCTTTGTTACGCTAAAAAGGAAAAGGTGCAGATCTTATTCACTCATAAAGAACTAAAAGTATCATCAATCATAGACTATAACACAATTACATCAATGATTTGAGTTACGCCTTTCTACTAAACTAGGCGTCGCTTCCACAGGTGTCCTACTTTTTCAATTTCAAAGTAAAAACTGAATTTCCAATAATCCAATGGCATCAATCAGTTCTCATTTCAAAGTTGCATATTTAATTCTTTACAATTTTGTTATATATAATAAAATGCAAAAAAAGTTTTTAATAAAAATATAATAACTATTTAGTTTTAGTAACCAGAAACCCCTCCTCAAGTTCATCAATTATTCTTAATAAAAAATGTTTCATGCTCTGCGCCTATAAATCTAAAAGGAATAAATAAAAGGGTGGTTTTGCAATCTCGTAAAAAGCAAGTTATAAAAAGTACGAGCTTCAGCAAGGACAACATGCTAATCGGAAAAGGTTATTAAGAAATTACTGACCCAATTTATGCAAATTTTACCCAAGTGTATATTTTTGCTGTAAAATAATAGTATTAATATAATATGGCCCTAAAATTTTTCGGTTTCAGGTGGTATTTATGTACATTTATGTTCATAAAATAAATTATAAAAATTTATTTTTAAAAACATAAATTAACTTAATAGTTTAATTAGGAAAATTAATCCTGCCCATTTTCTTTTCGTTCTTTATCACAAAATTTTACATAAAACCTGTTAAATATTTTTTATTCAGTTTTTAAAGTTGTAACTAATAATAATAAATAAATGATAAAATCTACATATAAAACATATGGTTTTATTAGTTTATCTAATCTAAAAGACCTTTACTAGCTCAATAAAAACTACTTAATTCTGCGTACAAAAATCGATAGACATTAAAAATATAGTATTTATTTTATCGAATTCATAGGCGTATTAAGACATAATAAATTTTGAAGATACAAATTATAATAAAATAAAAAATAAATCAAGATCCATTAATTTTTAGTAATGCATTTGCGCTAAATTAACGTGGGAACCTGAGGTAAAATTCTTCTGCCCGCTCATCTTTAAAAAATCCAAGTATACACAGATTAATAACGTTAAACTTCCTATAATACTGACAGTACTTCTAAGATGTTTTTGATCAACATTTACTTACCCATAAAGAATAAAACAACATTTAATAACCACGATTGTGTTTGAATAAATAATAATTTAACTATTCACCTATATGTAGGAAAATACTACATCTTAAATGCAAAACAGAAATTCTAGTCACGATAATTACGTATAACATTTTATCTATTTATATCTCGATAAATATCGTAAATATTGTTTTTGTGCGATTGAACACTATTTGATTGCTTACCGAGTCTGCTTCCTAGACAGTATTATAAAAGTTATTTATGCAAACTCGTCGGTATGTTGTTTACTTGCCAACGAAAACTGGCCGGTAAGCATTACTTACCGTTCGAGCACAATAAGTGGATTAATTCAAAATTAGTTAATTTTATTTTGTTTTTTATTTGAATAAAAATCAATTGTAGAAAAAATGTCATAAGCATCACAAAAAGCTTGTGAATCGACTAAATAAGGTGGCAAAAACACGCGTCACTGATTTTTCGAAAAACTAATTTTGAAAACTGCAACGTACAAACCTCTTCTAAATCATTTGCTCGTATCTGCCATTTAGATGTATATTATGTTAATTGAACTACATAGATACCACAAATAATTTGCCAGACGTCTTTGTCACTACGTTTACCTTTTACATACATAAGTATAAACTTGTAAAAAAATACTCTACTAAATCATTTGCTCGCCGTCGGCTTTTTTAAGTTATTTGTTTTTGTTCCCGAAACATAAAAAAAGTAATAACAGATGTGTATCCCGCTGCTTTTACAAGATATTAATAAAAACATAATTAATTTCATCATTAATTCAAAAATTATCAATTGTAGAAAGAAAAAGGCTTATACAAAGTTTGTAGAAAATTTTATTCTCTACAATATTAATAAAAACATTTTTTTACCAAAATGTAACAAAATATTTGCAAAAAACCATTTTCAACCTCATACAAATAAGTTTTGAAAAGTTTTTCGCATCTTTATTTTAATTAATCCTTTAGATTTATAACCAAAAGAGATAACTGTACAACATACTAAAAAAGCAAGACTCCTGTAAAAATTGTTTTTATGAATAAACATTTTTACTGAGCTACACTATCGGACAAAAGAAAAGCAACTATTTAAAAAAAAAATTGTGTATGTATTTTAGTACTTCTTTAAATTATTCAACCGAATGTATTTTTCCTTATTTTGGTATCATGTGTAAAATATAAGAAAACATTTTCATTAGCGTCTATTATCATTTAAGCTTTTGAATAAATTATTTGTAGAAATACAGCAAAATTTTACGCGACAAAAGTAGAGCAACTTTTACAGAAAAATTTTTTTTACTAAACAACTACAAATATAGGTTAAAAGTTATAGAACTAGCATTATTATAAAAATATTAACTTAATTATTGAAGGCATATTCATTGTTGGCTGCAACGGACACACATTGTTAAAATTAAATTTTGAATAATAATAATCGGCAGATTCGATCAGTTTTTCATAATTTAATCAATCAAAGACTTTGTTTAAGAAGTTTTTAGTTTGAGTCTAACGTTCAACTTGTTTTCACAAGTTTTAGATAATGCTAAAATCTGGTAATTGTCCCAATCACTTCAAAACCTGGATAACATTTTTGTGGAATCACCAACGAACAAAAAGAAATGTGTGCTTCTGATAATTGTTGTGTTGAAATTCAAGCCGTAGAGAAGTCTTTCACTCACTGTAAGGTAACACTGTATTTTGGAGTATGTTTCTGTATATCAATCAATTCGTAGTATGAGCTATAAAATGTAATAGACCTACTCATTTTAACAAGAGTCAACTTCATTTATTTGTTCGTGCTTTATTATTGGTGTTACGTTTTGGGGTGAAATCTCGTATTAGCTGGAGGTTCATTTTGATAGAATTTAATATTTCGTCCTGAGTCTTGTCACTAAATAATATTTTTTTCCAGTCTTAAGCCGACCAGTTCAAACGTAATCGTGCAGATTCAAGTTTGGCAAAATGATTTCTGAAAGAAATCATAAGTTTCTTGGCTGAACGTCTTCTATAAAGTTTCGTTTTAACTAATCTTTGTTTAACTGTTCCCAAACTTTCTTCTAATACGAGAATTTTACAATTATTCTATATTCTGATATCCTAGAAGTTCTTTGAGAATTTTTTAAATTCTTCTATGCAGTAAGAATGAACTTCAGTCCTATCGATAACTTGTGGAAAAAAGTTACTCATTTAATTTGTACCACAAACTTTCTAAACAAAGTTTTTGACTGATAAAATTATCGAAGACTGGTCAAATCTGCCGATTATTACTATTCAAAATTTAATGTTGTCAATGCTATATCTGTTACAGCCAATAATAAAAATCCCATCATTAATTAATTAATTTTATATTTGTCGTCTGTATATTTCGACTTTATTAATTTTAGTTAATTTCAAGATAAATCAGACGCAAGTGATGTTTTCCGGTTTTTTTTATTTAGAACATACTTTTATAACAATGTTAGTTCTATAACTTTTCACCCATATTTTTTGTTGTTTAATAATTTTTTTTTGTAAATGTTGCTTTATTTTTGTCGCGTAAAATTTTGCTCTATTTCAACAGATAATTTATTCAAAAGCTTAAATAATAATAGTCGCAAATGAAAATGTTTTCTTATATTTTACACATGATACCAAAATAAGGAAAAATACATTCGGTTGAATAATTTAAATACTAAAGGTACTATTTAAGTACTAAAATACATAGGTACACAATTATTTTTTTTAAATAGTTGCTGTACTTTTGTCCGATAGTGTATTATGAATAAAAAGCTTCTGACAAAAAAAAATCAGTAATTCTAATGTCTGGCATCCATAAATTTACAGTTTTAAGATTTAATGAAACAATTTTACCCCAAATTTTACCAAGAGCCTAACACGAACTAATAATTTAGTACACCATTTTTTTTATATATATTATAAATGCATAGTTCTTTATTGCCGTAAAAATAAAAAGACAGACTTTTGTTTTCCTATTATCTACAACCTAATTAACATATTCCCTGTAAATTTCATTCACGGGCAAATTATATAAATTTTAATTAGTTAAAAAATTCTCATACGCAAACAAATAATTTAGAACTTTTTTATATGTTTAATTATTTAATGACTCAAAATTTAAAATTGTAGCACCGTTTTCTCAAAAAACTGTAGTACAATATCGCCATGCTAAACCGAAATAGAAAAAATACTATTGTACCGTCTAATACAGATAAATTTTTAATAACATTTGTTTTTACAAACCTTAAGTTACAATATAACTTTAGGGATCCTAAAACTATTCACTACAAAAGTGATTGATTATACTCCTAGAAAATTCAGCAAGAGACTAAACTAAAAAAGAAGAATATCAGTTTGAATCTCAAAGAAAGGTTTCTTATAACTGCTATTTAAAGTGATTTTATAAAGTAATTAATTACGTTACGCAATTACATAATAAATTTAAAATATAAAGATCCAACGTCTAAGTTGTTATTTGTCGAATTAGCTGGAGTCTTTTGGCTCTGAAATTTATTGATACCTATAAATCTAATAAGACATACTTTTACAACTATTCTTTTTCCCAATTGGAAAAATTTTATTCTCACTAGATGACAAAGTAAAGATCCATTATCTATTTATCCAAGATATTTTAAAATATCGTACAATCGTGGCAATACAATGTTAAAATATTTATGAGCATCGTAAATAATAGCAGAACAACTACTTAAACAGGTGTACTGCAATGCTTGCCTTATATTACGGTAAAATCTAGCCAAGCATTTTTAAAACGATGCGCTGGACCTGCTCGGTAGTCCCAATGAAACTCACGTGTACACCTGTCACAAGAACTGGGTGACTCTTTAAAGGTTATGTGTCTCAACAAAACAATAATTGTTTATTTAATTCGAAATAAATGTCACAAACTACAACAATAATAAACATACAACAATAAAAATACAAAAACATCAAAACACAACCAGTGACAGTAATAACAACAAAATAGCAATTTTCAGACAAAGTTCGTGAAACTTGAACAAAGAAATTGCAAGATTTAAATAAGACTCAAGCACTCACCTAATTTTTCTCCTGCTTTTCGTTTTTCTTCAGGATTTAAATAACACTACAAATAAAAGAATACGGCGGTAATGTTTATGGTAATTTTAGAAACTATTCCGTAAGCACTACGTGGACGTTAAACCGATTGTACACTTTTCATGTCGAGTTCGAGTTCATTCAGAATTCTAACAAATTTTCTTTTAATAAAAATAGTTTGAAGTGACAGAAAAACACTCTTAACCACGCCATGTTGTTTTATTTGAAATAACTCAGACAGCGCCATCTCTCAGGGAGGAGCCAAACTTCTCGCATACGAGGGGTATCAGGTATTGTTAGTGACAAAAATCTAATAATGAATAATAAATCTTATCAACTGGCTGCACCAAGTGTATTTCTATTTCTGTCTATTAGATGTTACCAAAAAAAAAAAAAAAAAATGCATATGCTTACAGTGTGCACTAGTCCAACCAATCCAAAAGCACTATAAATTTATTGCAGAAACTTTGGATAGTAATAATGGATATAGTTATAATAGTAATAAATGCAGTAATTTATAGAATTTTAAAAATCAATAAGAAAAATTTCTCATCCTCTTTTCCAACAAGCTACATAAAAAACCAATTTTTTAAAACATTTTTTTAAATATCTGGCTATCTATTGCTTTTATTGATTTGAAATAAACATATCCTACATCGGTAGGAAATATAAAATAAGAAAACAACTTTTAAATTTTAGAAAAATGAGAGTAATCCACAATTTTCGTTTTTTTTTTATAAAAACTCTTCAGGCAATAATAAATGTATGGAACAAAAATCCGTAAAATGTTTTTTGGCTAAATTATAAAGAATTTTGAAAAAAAAATATAGGCATTAAATGGCTAGAAAAACCTGAGACAATGTTTAAAAAAATTTATTTGTTTAAATTTATAAGATAACTATAGGAACATTTTTGTTTTTTGTAAAATTTATTTTTAATTTTTTTTTAAGAACAAGCTTTTTAAAAAAAATGTTGCTGTGTTAATTGTTTTAATATTAACTTTGTAAATTTTTAATAAAAAAATTAAACATTACCGAATATTATCGTTAATTTTTGTCAAACCTACAAAATGTTTGGTTAATTCAAGTTATGTACGTTAAAAAGATAATAACAGTTCTTTAAAAAAGTTCAAAAAAATAATTTATTTAAATAATTAATGATTTAACAATAATAATTAATGTGTTTTTTTCTTATTTTTTTATTATCGAGTATGTTGTAGTACTAAGTATAAATAAATAAAATGTAAATAGTAAGTATCAAAAACACCAAATTTTTATTTAAATAAAGGGTTAAAAGCAAAATGTTCACAAAACTGTCTTCCACCTTTCAAACACCGATAAGAAAATTAAGTAGGCGTTTTCACACACCCCCGAGCTATTCTATTGCTATTGTTGTCTCAACTAGCATCAAATACGAGCGTTTGAAGATTATAAATTAGAAAGTAATTAGGTACCCTAATTTTTGAAATATTCTAAAGTTATATCTTTTGATTTTATTTTGATTCTGATCCAGAATGTTAATTTATTGTTAATTTGACCAATAGACGACGAAATATTTATAAAAATGTTTTAAAAATCGCAATCTTTTATATAAATTATCTGAAAAAGGTAACGAGAAGATAATATGCAAAACGTTGCAGAACGGAAAATAGTATTATTTTTTTTAACTTCAGAAGCTAAAGTTAAACTTTAAATAGTTAAATAATTGCTATAGAGAAACACAGTTTAAAAATGTCAAATTTCTCTGGCATTTAAAATAATAGTTATTTATACTCGTATAAAAAAATAGTAATTTATAACCCTGAGGCTTTGAACACGAAGAGATAATAACATTTCTCTCCAATGATGTATATGTTATGTGTAAAGCCCGAATGATAGGTAAACCTAAGATTACCTAAATAAAAACCTAGAAATGCCCATGATTATTACACGGGTAAAGCCCGAAACGAGTGTTTTTTAAATTATGTTTCAGACTTGACTCATAAATTATGAGTATTTCTAGGTTTACCCAAGTACTCCTAGGTTTACCCATCATTCGGGCTTTACCCGTAACATATGTACTATTTTTGCACGACTTTGATTAAATTAACTATAAAATAAGCGTTATTCTTAAATAAACCTTAAAAACAGCATAAAACTAGTATTTATTGAAATATCTACACATCAGGAAAACAATAATTGTTTTATTTGTTTTCCTTGACAACTAGACAACTTTGAAATGTAAATGACATAGCAACGAGAGCAAATATTTTGTCCCGTTGCTAGACCCATTTTTCTCCCCTATTTTTATAATAGTATATTATTTTATAAATGAGGCAAATACATCATTATACGTGAGTGAGAATTTTGACAATTCTTTTTTGGGCAATTTCTCACGAACGAATGATGTATTTGCCTCACGTGTGAAATAGGTACGAGGTTTTATCTTGCAGGTGTGATTCCAACAGAAAAAGAATTAAAGACTGTAAATAAAAATGAAATCACAAAAAAACGTATCACTGTAGATATGAACGTTGGTAGTAACGAAACAATTGATTGTTTTGAGAAATAAACATTGCATTTGCTTGTATTGCTTTTTTCACAATTTGAACTACATCCGTAACATGGATTGTCTGCCGGAACATATTAAGTTAGACGCAGAATCTGCTATCTCGAATTTAATTCCGGCAAAATCGATGGATCATTACGACAAGGAGTATAGTTTGTTCAAAAATTGGAAGGCGGAAAATTCGTTAGGTGACAGTTCGGAGGAAGTGATGCTGGCATATTTTGCTAAAAAAGTGAGTTGAATTGTATTACATCATGCATTAGTATCTATGTACATGCATTGTGTTTTGTGGGCACAGAAGTACAAGTCATCGTCGCTTTGGGCGAAATACTCAATGATCAAAACCTCAATGAAGGTTTATGAAGATGTAGACATAGGCAAACATTACAGATTGACTGCATTTTTGAAGAGACCGCTTGTTGGATACGAGGCGAAAAAAGTCGTTGACGTTTTCAAGAGATCAAATCGACAAATTCCTTCAAACTGCCCCTGATGACACGTTTCTAGCAATAAAGCTTGTTGCTGTTGTCGCAATCGCGGGTGGATCAGGTGTGACGAGTTGGTGAAGATGGAGCTGAAGGATGTAGAAGTTAAAGATTTTCTCTTAATTCACTTGTCGTACACAAAAACTTATAAAAAAGATCGTTTACTATTCTGAGCAAAGGATTTGGAATTAATCCATTAGATTTGTACAGGAAATATATAAATTTACGCCCTAAAAACGGAAAATCCACGCGATTGTTTCTTGGCTACCGTGGTGGGAAATGCACAGTGCAACCAATAGGTATTAACACGTTTGGAAAGATGCCTGCAATGATAGCTACATTTCTCAAATTAGAGAATTCAAAAATGTATACCGGCCATGCGTTCCGAAGATCAGGTACAACTTTGTTAGCGGATTGTGGGGCTGATGTAAGATCGCTGAAACGTTTTGGTGGCTGGAAAAGTGATGCAGTTCTTGATGGCTATATTGAAGATACCTTACAAAACAAAGTAAATATTGCACAAGTTCTTGGGCAGGAAAGCAGCAACAATACAGTTAACCAAGAGTTTAAAGTTGGATGTCAGAAGAAGGAGTTGAATTTACACGATACTGCGGTTTCTTTCAACAATAACAATTGCACAATTAATGTTAACGTTTATACACATAGAAGATAAATTACATTGTAGTTATTTCGAATAAACAATTAAAAGCAAATTTTGAATATCTTGTATCTACTGACATCTCTACTCACTAGTGAGTAACTTCACATATTATCTCACTTGTGAATAAATTTTGATTTCTGTCACTTAAAACAAAAGTATCATATATGTCAAAAACTGCACCTGTAAGATAAAATAATCAATCTTGGTCTTCTGTCATGATTTTGAGTTTTGACATTAGAAAAGTTGATTTCTACTCCCGGTCGTGCAAAATAGTTATTTATACAGGGTGTTATGGAAATGAGTGCAAATATTTTAACCTGAAATACAGCACCACAAATAATAAAAATCTGTAAAAAAATTTTTGTCTTATCTCAACTGATAACAAAATTATAACCTAAAAATTAATTATTACAAAACGTATAACATTTTTTTTTTAACATAGGGCAATCATAGGTTCTTCAGGTCAAAATAAAGCGATTTAACACAATTTACCTCTATACTAAGTTGCACCGTTTAGGAGCTAGAGGACGTCAAAGTTAAAGATGAAAAGTCAGTTTTATACGTAAATATCTCGAAAACGATACGTTTTAGCAAAATATTGTATTTTTGCAGTTTTATGTATAATCTACTGGCATATTCATTTTTGCTACAAAAATTGGAAATTAATAAGAAGAAAATTGGTTAATTACCCAAAATGTGAAAAAAAGTGCCGTAACTTGAAATTGAGATGTGCAGCAAAATTTTGCTAGTACAAATAAAAAGAGTACAGTCAACTTCATTTGTGTACCAAATTTGGTATTAATCGGTTAAGCGGTTTTCCAGATATAACAAAAAGATGTTTTTTTATACCCAACTTTGACGGCCTGTAATTTTGTTGTTAGTTGAGATAGGACAAATTTTTTTTACAGATTTTTATTATTTGTGGTGCTGTATTTCAGGTTAAAATATTTGCACTCATTTCCATAACACCCTGTATATCAGAGAAGTACATGATTATTCCCAAGGTGCGGTTTATAGATAAAGCACCGAGGAAATAATCGCACTTCGCTTCTATAATGTATATTCTATTTTTTACACGACCTAAATCAATAATCTTGAGAAATTTGATGTAATTTTTTAATAAAATTTAAAAACAAGCATAAATCTATTATTCTTTATATTTACACCATGGCAACATCAACAACAACAAGCATTTTCGTTGACAACGAACCTAACAACGAGTTAACAAAGACATAGCAACGGGAACAAATATTTTCTTCCGTCGTTAAGCTCACTTCTATCTCTTGAAAGAGAAATTAAATTTCTGTCACAATTTTGATACTCGAAAACTTGATTTTTATTCCCTGTCGTGCAAAAACACATTTTCTTGATCTATTATTTCTAATAAATTGAAAGAAAAATTAGCTTCCCTAAAAAATTTTCCTTATTGATTTCCAAAATTCTGTAGATATATCCTACTTTTGTTTGAGAAATTTTTTAAAATTAAGTACAGTCAGTGGTAAATACACTATTACCACTTAAAAAATATATACAAAATAAAGAAAGCCATATAACGCTAGCGTTTTTGGATTAGTATACCTCGCTGCTCCCTGTACAGATTAAAAATCTCTACAAGTTCTGTCTAGAATTTTTCTTCTAGGATTGATAATTTTTAATTTATGACCAAATAAATGTTTCCAGAAGCGGCTAACGATAAATTTTGAAATTCTGTATTTTCAAAAAGAAGGCATGAATCACTAATTCTCTAGTAATGATAACAGTGATAACAATTGGCATTAAATAAAAGGCTAATACAATAAAAAATTAAAAACATTGAATGGAATTTGCGAAAATAAGTTTTCACAGTTTATAGTAAAACAGTGACAAGTTTATTATTTTTTTCATTAAATAAAAATTTTAGAAAAAAAATACAAAGTTCCGTTATGTGTGTCCCTTATTAATTAAATTTTAGTAAAAAAATATTGTTAGAAAATTAAATAAAAATACTATTTTTACCAAAATTATTTTCTCAAAAGACGAGCTCAAAAATGTACCATTCGTTTTTTGCTAAACCTTTTAGTTTCTGAGTTTACTCAATAGTAACATCCAGAATGCAGCACCATGTACAACATACCAAAAAAATCGAAACTCAAATCAAAAATTGTTTTTATTTATAAATATTTTGCAGGTACATGTTTTACTAGTTACTATTTTTTAAGATAGGTTCCCTTTATATTATTAAGTTATAATACAATGTTACCCTTCAACTATCGATAAAATTGTAGTTACACATATTTTTTTGGTATACATTATCAAAAGAGCTCGTTTTAAAGAATGCCAAACTAACAAAAATTGATTTACAATATTCTTGCATTTATCAGGTAAACAAATTTCTTATAATTTTTGTAGAAAAAAATTTCTCACAACCACGTTTCGAGAAATTAACCATCTTGGTTTTTAAGAAAGTGATATTAATTTCTACACAAAATGGCTATTCTCATGATTCGAGAATAAAGTCCCCAGATGTTAAAAGATTAAATAGGCCATGAAAAAATAAATCTTAATATTATAATATCATTAGATTAGAACCTATGGTAAAATATTTCTGCATGCAAAAAATGTGAAAAAAAATTATATTTACATTAGATTCAAATCCTAAAATCATTGATACTGTAATAAATATGTATAAGAATATTTTATGTATGTGAGTATTTTTTCAGTTTGGTATACGTAATGCGTTCTTATCAAGATAAACTATTTTTTTTTGCTTACCTTATGACTTATTTCACCCTGTAATTTTTTTGCAAAAAGTGAACAACATCATAAAGCAAAACAGTAATAGTATATCGCCAATTTAACAGTAGTAAAAGTTCTAGGAAAAGTTATTTAGATTTAATCCAAGCTTTTTTCTAAAATATTATAACTAACAAAAATAAATTAAACAGGTTTCTTAATTTATATTAAGTTATATCGTTATAACGTGAATACAAGCCATAATATTCTTGCAAGCATACATAAAGAGTTAGATTTCTCAATCTAAAAAAATGTTTCCGTGAACGTCCCTTATTTTGAAAGAAATAAGATTAAGTATAGCGATTTATAGTAGATATCAAAGTATTGTATTTTTATAGCAATTTTATTTCTTTAATCTGCATGGTGTCTCAAATGCGATTTCCATAAAATAGTGACCACGAGTTTGTAGTTTCATGAACGAAAACTGATTTGAATCTTTTATGCCTTAAGTGGTCAGATTAAAATGATTCATTTATACAGCATGCTAAATAAAAAATAAAAAGTTAATTCACTGAAAAGAAATTAAAAAAGTGTGGCTGCAAACAACTTAATTAAATATCTAAATAACCATCAAATTATGTACAAATAAAATAAAATTTATAATACTTAATTGTTTTCAAGCCAAAGAAGATGTAAATAAAATTACACTTATACTTATAATTTTGTATTAAGTATTATTTTCCTTTTTAAATGAGAATTAAGGCCAATGATACCGCCAACATTGTGCCAGAACTCACAAGTCACACAAACTTATTATCGTGTTATTCAATCAGTAGATATGCATATTTAGGACACAACTTACAAACATTTTTCAATTTGGTGACGCAGCATTCTTTTCTGTAACCTGAAAATAAATTACAAAAGAAAGTGTGATAATAATTTGATAGTTATCAAATTTCTTATTATAAGTAGCGATTGAGCCAAAATATGTGTGTATGAAGTTATGAACTTTTGAAGAAAGCGATAGCCACATTACAACATCATGAGAATGCTTGCATTACAAGAGTGTCCACTAATTTTCTCAGAAGATATTTGTCAATCAAAATCTGATTACAATAAACTTTTTGAAAAAAGTAAAACCTTCTAAATCAGAAAGAAAACGATGACGAAGTACCTTCAGGTACACCGCCTGAAATTCTTTGAGAAGCTTCCGCAGCTACTGAAAATTTGCTGACGAGGAAGTCGAAAGATCGATATGAACAAGAATACCAAAATTTTTTGAAATGGTAAACCCTGAATAAGATCCAAAATATTACTGAAAACATAATGCTGGCTTATTTTGCCAATAATGCAAAAACACTGAAATCATTGAGTATCGGGTTGAGAGTTTGAGAGCAACCTCCTATATTAATTTTTCTCTTGCCACTAATAATTTTACAACGTCTGAACAAGTATTAATTTCTTTGATATTAGTGATTGTACAATTGTACATTTAAGTTCAATATTGAAAAAAGTAAATAAAACTGTTCAATAAATAAATTAGGGTAAAGTATTTTCTTGCTAAAGCATGTAAAGTGTTTTCTTATCTTGTCAAGAAAATGTGGTTTCCTTGACTTCAAGTAACCATGTAAAGTTCTATTTTCGTAACGGTTTCGGGAAAAATAATTTTTAAGATCGTTCTAATCTCAACGCGACAGTACGAGTACTTACTTTCCTAGTAGCTAAAATATTCCCTAGAGATCGTTCTGGCTTATTTTCTTTAATAATACCTCATAAGTTGATTTATAAACTACGTTATCAACGCGGATAGCTTTTTGAATTGTCAAATTTCCCATATTTTATCGTATTATCTATTTTTTGACATACGTACTGTCATTGTCATTTTGGAAAAAAACTTAATTGTTCTATAAGCTATTGCTCATGTGTGTTACCCTAAATGCTTAGAAGATTAGAGAAACTTTAGACCAAGGGCAGATCCAGAATTTTGAAATATGTATCTGTATTTTGAAAAGAAAGTATGAGACCCAAATTCCTCAAAACTTTAGTCACCAAAGTGCAAAAAAGAGTTTATCTACCCTTGCAGTTAAAGTAGCACTTTAACTATTATTTTGACATAACAAAGCACACTTTAGCATCTTCTATCACCTGCTTGCATTATATTTTTTTCTATAAAGTACAATAGAAATCTCGATTATTTTAAAGCAGATCATAGTTCAAGTTATAAAAGTTTATCTTATTAATAATAATTGAATATAAATAAAATATTTTTTTAAATTTTGAAACACTGTCATTCTGTTATGTTTAGTACTTTACAAACGCTAGAGAGGGCGCATAAATCTAATATTTACTACTGCATCCAGTACGTTCAACAGATATATTTTACAAACAACGAAAATTCATTCCTTCCAATGGCACGCTTACAGTGTGCCATTCGGATCCGACAGAGAACAAGGGCCAATGGCCTGAAATCTCTACGTCAAAGGAGGTTTAGTGGGTATGTCCGACTTGCACACACCATCGGTACGAGTCCCACACTCCCAGCCTTCCAAGGCTGGCGTGTGTAATCGCATTCCTCCTTCACAAAAAAAAAAAAAAAAAAAAAAAAAAAAATTCATTGCTTCCGGGTTGGTCACATAACGGAGCCCATGGCGACAACAAACTCTTGTTTTTTGTCTAGCCATGATAACCTGACCTGACTTTTTTAATTATGGGGTTTTTTTCGGCAATGTCTGGTTTTTCCCCTCAAAAGAAAAAAGATAATGAAAGCATAATATCTCCTCTAGAAGTCTAGACCCTCCATACTCCATTTATTTCATCATTCTAGTACCAATAGTACTATTTTGTATTACTGCTGTGATATTAAGCCAAAATAACGTTCATATCCATGCCATAACGTCACTAATTAAATTTCTTTGGTTAAATTAGTTTTAAATCAACATTTTTTTATTTTTGATAGTAACATACCAGCAGAGTGTTTTTAAAGTAATGTTAGTTTATAGCATTGTTTATAGATTTTGAGATATACAATGTAAAAGTTTTTGCTCAATGGAGTCATATATGTGGAGTCATATATATGAGTGTGGAGTCATATATCGTGTCTCTCAAAAATAATGTTTTAAAAAAAAAATTCTACAACTTACCTATCTCAATATCAATCTCAAAAACCAATAACACTTCAAAAGACAAATTTGGATAATTAGCATCTTTTCAACAAGAGCTATCACCTGTTAAAATTTGTAAAGTTGCTTCAAAAAAAATCAGCATAATATTTCAAACACACGCTGTAGATATACCAAAAAAATGCCATAATACATTTTACCTCGTTCAAAAACAACTTAAAAAAAAGTACTACAGGGTATATCTCAAAAACTATAAAATTTTATATAACTATACAAGATTATTGACTAGTCAGAATACACTATAGGACAAAAGTAAATCACTAACTATTTAAAAACAAAAGTAATTGTGTATGTATTTTAATACTTCTTCAAATTATTGAACCGAATGTATTTTTCCTTACTTCGGTATCATGTGTAAAATATAAGAAAACATTTTCATTAGCGTCTATTATCATTTAAGCTTTTGAACAAATTATTTGTTGAAAAGGAGCAAAATTTTACGCGACAAAAGTAAAGCATCTTTTACGAAAAAAATTTTTTTTTTCACTGAACAACTACAAACATGGGTGAAAAATTGTAGAACTAACATTATTATAAAAGTATTAACTTAATTATTGATGGGATATTCATTGATATTCATATTCACCTGACCTGACCTGACCTGACCTGACCGCAACGAACATTAATAAAATTATATTTTGAATAGTACTGAACTACTGATCGGTAGATCCTACCACTCTTCGAAAATTAATAAATCAAAGACTTTGTTTGGGAAGTTTGTAGTATGACTCTGACGTTCAACTCGTTTTCACAAGTTTTTGATGATATTTGTAGTTGTTTAGTAAAAAAATCTTTTTCGTAAAAGTTGCTCTACTTTTGTCGCCTAAAATTTTGCTTCATTTCAACAAATTATTTATTTAAAAGTTTAAATAATAATAGACGCTAATGGAAATGTTTTCTTATATTTTGCACATAATACCAAAATAAAAAAAATACATTCGGTTGAATAGTTTAAAGAAGTACTAAAATACTCGTACATGCACAATTACTTTTTGTTTTTAAATAGTTGCTTTGCCAATATTGTATGTCAGTATTTTTATTAATAGGGCCGAAAACAAGACATTTCAAAGCCGGTCAGAATTTTTCAGCTTTTCCAAAAGTTTGACGTTTAATGTCAAACAGGAAATTTAAAAAAATAATGATAAATTGTGTATGTTCAATATGGCAATAAAACAGATTTAATGCCTTGTTTGGCTTCTAAGCTGCGGCTTGCAACTTAGTTTTAAACTGCCATCAGCACTAATCAGCAGCATTAAATCACATGCTTTATTATTGCCTAATTAAACAAATAACAATTTTTCCACGCTTTTATAGCGTTAAAAAACGACTACCTACTTTAAATACACATTTAGATTAAAAGATTTTTTTAACAAACTTAGAAAAAAATATTTTTGCTGAAGAGTTTCCTATGAAAATTATGTGTGTGGTACAACCAAAAAATGATAAAAAGTCATAGTTTACGTAACTAATAATGTAATATATGCTATTCATTACATAACGCTAAAAATTGATATAATAAATTAAACATTTCATAACGGAATAGGTAAGAAAAAATCACTTTCCGTAAGTATTAATGTAATGAAATTCATTACATAACTTGTGACATTAATATGTGCCATTGGTCATTACATAACGCTAAAAAATTACAATAAATTAAGCATTTCATAACGGAATAAAAAAATCATTTTGAAAAACTCATACAAGGCGTTTACGAAAATTCAACCCGGGTTAGTAATCCGTCACGTGACCGGATCCGTCAGATCCATCTCAGATCAGTGATCGGGGTTAGTTATTTTCGAACGACACAAACCCTGACCAATGACCTTGAGAGCATTTTCTCAAATTTCACAGCAATTATTTTTTTTTAATGTAACTATAGCAACCCGACATATTAATAAACAAAAAATAAATTTGATACTTTGTCATTTTGTTGTGTTTTCGCAGAGACGGCACAATTAATCTTGTCGAAACATCCAATAAATATAAACACTGTGTGGTTTATTTGGTAGAATCAGATCTAATAAAAATATTCAACAAAGAAATCCAATTCAAAATTCAATATGATTTGATAAAACCACAAAGTTTTATCAAATGCGCATGCGGATCCATTTTGCTTGAAAACCTACCCTGCTGCTGTGCTGGATCCCTCGATCACTGATCGATCCCTGATCCGGATCAGTAACCCTGAATAAACGAACACGGGTTAGTGAGCGAGGTTGAATAAACGAACGCTCGGATCCCTGACCCAACTGATCGAGTTGAATTTTCGTAAACGCCTACAATGTCCTAACTTTCATCATAGAGGGGGTGACTCAAAAATATGGAGTAAAATTTTAACCTGACATACCACACTGTAAATAATCAAAATCAATAAAAAAACATTTTTTTGGAATATCTAAAAAAACCCTCAACCAATTACTATGAAATTTGGTACATAAACAAAGTTAGTTCTCTTTTTGCTGATAATAGCGAAACTTTGCTAAATTATCTTAATTTCCGGTTGATTATTTCCGTCGCATATTTTTGATTCTTATCCATTTTTTGCCGATAACTGCATTTTTATTACAAAAATAAAAATGACAATAAGTTCTGAATAAAAAAGAGAGAACGCGTTAAAAAGTACCGTTTTTGAGATATTTATGTTTAAAGTATAAAAGCGAATTTTAATCTTCAACTTTGTCGCCTTCCTTCAAGTCCTAAACGGTGCAACTTGGTATAAAGATAAGTTGTGTTAAATCGCTTTAAAACCTAAAAACCTGTACCTAGTTGTCCTACGTTTAAATTGTATTGCTATACGTTTTATAATTAAAATTTAGGTTACAATTTTGTTCAGTTGAGATAAGACAAAAGTATTTTTGAAAATTTTCATTATTTGCCTATTTAGAGTCCCGTACTTCTGGCTAAAATATTATTCCATACTTTTGAATCACCTGATTTATCAACTTGCTAAAAAAACTCGGAAGCCCGCAAATAACCACCAGGTTTATTTGATTGTAAGGCAGAAGGCTGTATAGTCAAAAATTAAAAGGTTACTTAAATAATCAATAATCTTTAATATTAAAACACCTCATAGTAAAAATTGATTTTATTAATTTAAAAAATAAATTACAAAAAAAACTTCCTCCTACTAGTTTCCATAGCATGTCTCCTGCCCTCAATTATCCACTCATATTGACCATATTTACTATCAAAAGTCCCTTTCTGCAACGACCTCAATTTCAGTGTAAATCTAGGCCCTAACTCCTTCAACCTAGCCTTTTTCCCATCCTTATCAAACTCATATCTATCACAAACAAAATTAATTTTAACACACAAGTTTAAATCACATACCTGTAATGTCTGAAAAATATATAATCACGTTGATTATGAAAAGCCACCGCCCTTCGCCCCACAAATTCCGGACTATAATGAAACAGTGCTCCCAACATTCTCCCAATAGTCAAACCCAACCTTGTTGAAAAATTATTTAAAACCACTTCAGGTCTATGGTCATTAATATCTTTATGATTTTTACGCAATTCAGTTGTAATTTTAACATTTGAAAGTTTGAAATGGGCAGTGGGACCATCAGGTAAATGAATAACAAGAATACCATCAGGTTCTTTGCGATTTTCATTAATTACAAGAACATCAGTGTAATCTTTTTTTATCGCACTTTTAACAATTTTTTTAACACCTGACCTGTTTCGGTACAAAGAGACAGAATTTGGAATAATTCTAGTCAGCTCTCTTCCAAATATTCGCGTTTTCTGCAAGATTTACATAAATTTTTGCCGTACAAAAAACTACAAATACCCTCATTGGATTATCAGCATACGTGATAAGCACTTTCGGCTCGTATGATTGCTGGTAATATTCACTAAATTCGTCATTATCAAAATCATTTCTAACCAATTCATGTTCTTCAGCATTGACATCTTCAACAGTTGTTTCATCTTTTACTCTTAAAGATTCAATCGTGTGTGGTACTTTTTTAGGCCCATTTTCACGCTCTCGTTCCTTTTTCGCCAATTTCTTTGCCTAAATATGTTTAAATTAATTATAATGTAACCACAAAAATTCTAACCTTTTTCTGCTCCCTTTTCACTTTCTGATATTGTTGACTCCGCACTAATTTATTTTTAATATGGGAATATTTGTTTTCATTTGGGAACAAAACTGCACCACTTTTTGATGGTTTTATTTCGGTTTTTATTGTTTTTTCATCAATGTCCACGTGCTCCTCTGGTTCCGTCATTTTCAAATATGACACTGATGACACTTTTGACAGTTAATAATAGGAATTTTAAATGACACGGTTGGCAATACAACTCAGACAACCAACCGTACTAACCGTAGCCATAGACCGTAGCAACCTAACCTAGCAACCAATTATTTATTATTGTTGACGAAAAAGCACCGGTCTTTAATGTATAAAAGAAGATTTTGTATTTTATCTTTGCTTTAATGATAACACAAGTTACAAAATGAATTTGGAACTGTTAGGTAATTCCCATGTTTTTACGTTTCCGTTTGATTTTCATGTAAATTCTAGAATCTTTCGGTCAAAACTACCCCGAAGAGTTCGACGGCACCCTAGATTCCCTTTCAATTGCCGTAACTTGTGCTTTCAACAAACGGGGCACCCTTCTTGCAGTGGGATGCAATGACGGCCGAATCGTAATATGGGACTTCCTCACACGAGGCATAGCTAAAGTAATCTCAGCGCACGTTCACCCTGTTTGTAGCATCAGCTGGTCACGATCAGGCTACAAAATCGCGTCAGCCTCTACAGATAACACTGTCTGCATTTGGGATATACTTTCAGGGGAATGTGAACAAAAATACAGGTTTCCATGCCCAGTTCTGAAGGTTCAGTTTGAACCCAGAAGCATGGAAAGACTCCTTGTGTGCCCCATGAGGCATGCAGCGGTTTTAGTTGACACAAATGGAAGCCACAAAGTTTTGCCAATTGATGAAGATGTAAGACAGTCAGGGTCGTGAAGGGAGGAATAATAGGAGTGGGCATAAGCTTGAAATCGTGGTCGATGCACAAACACCTTTTGTGGTAGATTCACAGTACTTGGGATAGCTTTTTCCCCCACTATAAATTTGCAAATGGTAATCTTGACAATAGAATAAGACTATAAAACCTGTTTGTACCTCGACCAGAAACCCAACACTGTCGGTATAAGGCATGCCAACTCCTCTTATTATTCCTTCCACAGTCAAGTTATTGTGATTTATTGAGGGTTGACTTTTAGGGAGATTTGAATATTTCTGCGTCTTTTGATAGGAGAGGTGATTATGTATATACTGGCAATGCGAAAGGGAAAGTCCTGGTCTTGGATTCAAGGACTTTGGAAGTCAAAGCTAGTTTTAGGATTATTTTGGGGACTTCAAGTGCAACTGCTGTTAAAAGTATTGAATTTGCAAGGAGGGGAGAGTAAGATGTTTTGGTTAACATTACAAACACTAAAATACAATTTTTAGTTGGTTCTTAATAAATACAGCTGATAGGGTTATTCGTGTTTACGACAGTAAAGAAGTTTTAGCTTGTGGAAAAGACGGGGAGCCTGAACCTATCCAAAAATTGCAAGATTTAGTCAATAAGTTAGTTATTATTTAATTTTTGCATAAATTAATAATACGTTTTTAGAACAATGTGGAAAAAATGTTGCTTCTCTGGCGATGGCGAATATATCTGTGCTGGTTCAGCCAGACAACATGCTTTATACATTTGGGAAAAGTCCATTGGGAATTTGGTAAAAATTCTTCATGGAACAAAAGGAGAGTTACTTTTAGATGTAGCATGGCACCCAGTGCGGCCAATTATTGCCAGTATCTCTTCTGGTAAGTTTTCTGCTTTAAAATCCAATCTGTAATTGATAACTTTTAAGGTGTTGTAAGCGTTTGGGCCCAAAATCAGGTTGAAAACTGGTCAGCATTTGCCCCAGATTTCAAAGAATTGGATGAGAATGTTGAATACGATGAACGGGAAAGTGAGTTTGACATCACAGATGAAGATAAATCAGTTGCCAGTGGTGCTGATGATAAAGAAGATACAGACATGGAAGTTGATGTCTGTGCTATTGAACCAGTACCAGCTTTCTGCAGCTCAGATGAAGAGAATGAAAATACAGGATGTCTTCAATTCTTACCAATTGCTCCAGAAGTATGTAAAAAGACAACCTGAGATCGAAATATAATTGAATCAGAGCAAGCCGTGGAAGTGGGTATTAACATTAGACACATCATTATAGTTACGCTGACACAGCCTGCTCTGATTCAGTTACATTCCGATCTCACCTTATTTAAGAAACTAATAGTTACTTTCTTAATTTAGATCGAGGATCCTGAGGATGCCTGGACACCTGCTGACACGAATTTACCACCAGTAGGACCAGGAAATGGGCCACCACCTGCTAAGAAGAAAAAATATAAGTCTTATGATGTTGCCCTTGAAAGCACCAGCGATGGAGGTAAATTTTTTGCCAAAAATATCTGACTAGAATATTATTTAAAATAATTCTCAAGACCTAACAGTAGTGATGCAGTGCTGATAAAGGGCAAAAATCTCAAGTCCAAATACAGGATGTAATCAAATGTAATACAGAAATTTTACCCGGTAATTATAGTGGGTTTATCCAAGAATGGGAATTTGACTTTATCCATAAATTACCCTAACATTGGAGCCCTAATTGGGCAATTATTTGATAACGTCCTGTATATTTGTTTAGTTTTATAAAATAATGCAACCTAAGGTGAAATATCCTTTTACTTTAGAGGTACCAAAATTTACTTGTAGCTTTATTATTATATTAACCTTGCAGAAGTACACCCATTACTCAGCAGCAAGACCAAAGAAAAACAGGTATTGGGTGGGAAGAAGGCGGCAGGACGGCCTAGAAAGTAGAATTTTGATTTCATCATGTTTTATTTAGAATCAGTTGTCATTATTATGTATTAAATCAAATATATATTCTCAACAAAGTTTTTAATTGTTTTACTATATTACATGGCCTAATTTTAAAATGTAAAAAAAATAACAAAACTTATTTTTATAACAGGTTTCAAACACAATAAGAGACAACATGTTTGACGAATGCGTATGCACATAAATAAAATCACGTATGTGTTTTATACACAACCTGTTATGAAAGTAAGATCAAATGCATTAACAATTTAAGTTATCTAACCTACACGCAAATTAAGTCTTGAAACAACTTCAATTTCTGGAAATATAAAAAACAATTATGTATAGTATATACAAAACTGACTTCATTTTATTGATAAACGGTACAAATTAAAAAAATGAATTACTAAAATCCGCTTTCCTAGTGACAAGTTTAACGATCATTTAATTTTCTTTACTTCATTAAGAAGTTATCCAATTAGAATTCCAACACCGAGTCTAAATTGATTTTTATTGTGATTCAAAAGTCCACTTAGAGCCAGTGTAAAAGGCAAAGGACTTAGTTTTTTCTCTAAAACGGCCCCAACAGACCAGTTTGAATCTACATGCCCTTTAAAAACCACTTCACTCTTTGGTAAATCAACTTGGTATCCTATAGATGCCACAGACTCCTGCATTCGGGGGTTGGCTTCCAATTCTACACCTATTTGTAACTGACTGCTTGCTTTTTGGTAATAACATAAATGGATGCCTGAGACACCCATCGTTCCTGAAATCTGGGTCGTTTCTGTCGTATACCTAAAACAATCAATTGCTAAACCTAGAAAACAAACAAATAGTATTGTACTTTGCTGCCGCACTCAAGAGAGCGATTTCTCCCCCTGGTATTCCAGGCCCTTTTTGATAGGCAAGTTCAGAACCTAGGGCTAGTCTTGGTGTCACAGCTTGGAGGTAATGAAGAACGACAACTCCCGATCCTGAAATGATATCAGGATTTGCTACCGTAACACTGGCAGTATAGTCAGATCCCTTGTAGTTCATCGTCAACTGTCCAACTGTGAATTTTGAATTCTGAACCTAAAACAACAAATAAAAAACATGTTTATAACTTGGCTGCAAAACAAACTTGTGCTCCAAATTTAGCTTGAATTCTCGAACATAACTGATGGATAATTGTAGCATTAAGATTCCCCGACGGGTCTATATCTCCTAGCAAGATAGGGTAGGCTTCACTGGGTGAAATTTGTTTAGTTCCTACATAAGTCGCTCCAAACCTGTACCCACTGGGGGTGATAGAACTCATATTAATCGTATGTGAAATTTGAAAATGATTGCTAAGTCCCCTCGTAAGCATCACTCTCGCCCCTTCGAAATTTGTGGGGAATATATCTAAAAGCGACCAACATAGACTTGAAGGTTATGTTACAAAGCTCCTACTCACTTTTGCATTTTGTGTGAATTTCTTCAAGCGGTCCGGGGTTTTCGACTTCCTGAGAGGCTGTGGGGATAGATGGTTCAGTTTTGGTGAACGGCGAAGACGGTGGAGGTGGTGGCGGCGGCGCTGGTGATGAATAAGCGTGCACGTTACCCATTTTTTTCTAACATAAATTTCTTAAAAACAAGCGGATTTTGTCTGTTTTCTGTGTTACAGTCTAAAAATGCACATGAGACACCAAACGAAACTGGACCAGAAAGAGGCACTAAACGTGATAACGTAAGACCCCACACATTTTTCTTCTTAGAAAAAAATTACAATGACATATGATGACAGGTGCCTGTTTGATCGACAACGAATAGTTTGGAAAATCGCCACAGATGACGACACATAAGATTTCTATTAAAAATTTAGTTCAAAAATAAAATTGAATCGCTTTTAAATCCGTTTATTTAAACTCTTTTCAGTAAAGTTTAACTGTTTATTATTCAAGAAATAATTTTTATATGTTTCAAATATTTTTAGTTATGTAACCAACTACACATATAGTTTTTATTTTAGAGCCATTATCCGTAGTCAATCCCAAGTAGAAACGATACCTCGCTATATCTAATTTTATGTTTGTCTATGACACAATAGGTCAAAGCAAATTGCCGACCATTATGGGGTGGTCGCCAAACCCGTATAGCCAATTAACGTAATGTTGCAACTATAGCACTATCATGCTTCTCCTTCTAATGTATAAAAATCAGATGGCGTTGTATAATGGGTTGCATATACCAAATTGCAATCCGTTTTAGTCCCCGCTTACTTTACATGGCAGATGCGATCACCTGTATAATCAATTCACTTTGTTAATAGGTGACATCGGTGATATCATTGTACAAATTTTTTGTAGTAATTTGGTCACAAAGGTGGTAAGTCATTTTTTTTTATTGTATCTTTTATTCCTTGCTTGTACAGACAAAAGATTTAGGCTAGATTTTAGAGTGCCGTTTGTTAATGTTATTATTATTTTTTAACTACGTACTGCATGATTGTTGTAAAACACCGCTTTTTTCGTAAAAGTGTTACCTAACAAAATTTGATGATGCCACTGCTTAATTACAAAATTATCTTGTAAGATACGACAGTATGAAGTTGCACATATTGGCAACGTGCCGTGACGTCACTCAGTGAGTGATTTTCGTATTGTTTATTGGTGCAAATTCGAAAGACGTCACTCAGTGGTGTTGCCAAGTGTCCAGTAAACAGTGCACGGGCTTACCGGGAATTTCCCCTGTAGGCCTTTTGATATTGGACTTATTGGAGGCCGCTAGCGCTAACTTTAACAATAATTTTATTTATTGTAGCATTTTTGTTTTTTTTTATTTGCAATTTATTTAAAAATAGCTTCCAAACCGTTTTAAAAAAGTTTATTGAGGGTTGACCAAAAGTATAAATTTTTTTTCTCCGCATTTTTTTGTTTAAGAAAATGTTACTGTACGTGTTAATATTTTTTTTATTTTTTCAATATCATTAAACTTCACCTCATGGGACAAATGTTTTATTTTCAGAAGCAATACCTTCTATTTATAATTATTCATTTGTTGAAAAAATTAGGTTTACCAAAAAATGAATTTTGCTTTGCACGCTAAAGTAGTACGGAGTGTCTCAGCAACTACCTTTTCCAATTAATTTAGATAAATAATTCTTATGGCGAATCATCTACTCATTAGTGGACAAAATAATATTTAAACAAAAGTTAAAAATATCAAGTCGTTTGGGAAAACAACTCAAATATCGTATGTTGGTCGATTTTTTTTATGTAATATTATATTAATTTCATTTGCCTATGAATGTTGCTAATATATCAAAAAATAGACTAACTAAATTAGAATTTAAAAAAATATTATTTACAAATTGAGAAATCTATGATTTTGTTATTTTTTATATTTATATGACAACCATTTTGAGTGCTATGAAAAAATACCACCTACTAACTCTCTACTGAGATTGTACAAAAGAAGACAATTTTGATAAAAATTGAGTGTTCCAGATTTATTTATTTTAACAAAAAACTTTGCATTTTTATAAGAAAATTTCGGTGCGACCGAACTGCGGTGGATTTTTAGGTAGCGACCGAATTGCGGTTGGAGTGTATCTGCTTACTTGGCCGAACGTAATCCCTGTTCTAACTGCGGTTTAATTCATAGTGGGGATCAACGTCGTCATAAAGTAATAGAACCAGAAAGAAAATATCAATAAAACTTAAATAAAATTTTTTTCGAAAAATTTTTTGAAAATTTTTTTGGCGGTTTTTGATATCAATTGATCTCAAATGTGTAGCAAAATAAGTCTGCAATTTTTTTAAAATTGTTACAAATCAATGTAATTGGACATCTGGATGGGAATTGAAAAAATCGTTTACGTAAAATTATAATTAATTAGACATACTCGTAATTAAAAAAACTAACCGTACAAGTAAACAAATTGAAAATTGGTCCAAGTGTTCTTTTACGTGTAAAAATCACCCTCAATTTTTTCATAATTTTGCGGATAAAACGTGATTCACCTGGTACATACTATCAGTAGTACTATAATACTTTGGTAAAGAGCTTTTTTGTAGTGAATAATATTATCTACTACTGTGTTAAAAGCTTTTATTCTAACTGTTATAGACAAAAAGTTATAAGCAAAAGTTTAACCCCCGGTTGCACAAACGTCAATCAAATTTCACGGACCATTAAACCCTGATTAAATGAAAATATCGTGCTCTGATTGGCTAAAAATACGTTAATGACAGACTAACAAGCCATCAATTTTGAAGAATGTTTGTGCAACCGGGCATTAGTAAAATTACGGAGTTGATGAAAAGTATTGTCAGCTTAAGCTTGTCGGCATCCTCATTATTTATGTTTTACTTAGAAAAGAGCTTTTTCACAAGTAAAACTATAATTTAAGCCGGGAGACCTAAAGATATTGAGAGATCCAAACTATGAAACTAGCCGCAAAGGATTAATATAGATAAGTAATTGGGAAATTTTAGTGTTTTGGTGTTAACATGATTAAGGTTTAAACTAGAAATCAAACTTACTGCTTAAATTTGGGATTTTAAGTAGACCCAAAATTATTTTTCTCAGTTTATTGATGAAATTATTGTTCACTATGAGTCACGAGCAAAGAAGAAAAATTCTGTTTTATACTACTAAGCTAATAGGTATTACGGATAATAGGATTAGGATTTTTGAACACCCCGAGGTTTCAGAGCGCACCACAGTTCGGTCGCCAAAATATTCTTTCGTAATGATTCATTTACCTGTCTAAATTTTAACCGCAGTTCGAATGTCTCCGAAAAATTGATGCAACTTTCTTTTAAAAGGCTTGTTTTGAAAAAAAAAATTAAGGATAAATTTCACAAAAAAACAAGTGTTGCTATAGTTATCTTAAAAATTTAAACGAATAAATTTTTTTAAACATAGCCTCGGGTAGCATTTTTATAACCATTAATGCCTATATTTTATTTTTTCAAAATTTTTTATAGTTTAATCAAAAAACGCCGCGATCCATACATTTGGTCCACCCGGCATGTTTATTCAAATTTAATATTTTTAGGTATGCATATACGATGAGACACCCTGTACGTTTAGAACACGTTGTGAAAAATCAGCTGTGTGGCACGATTCAAATTTATAAAATAATGGGTATTTTTAATTAAAAAAAAATTGAAATGTCTTATAATTTGCGTATTTGTACATATTTTTTATGTGAAAAGATAAAATTTCTCGTTCTGTAATAGATATATTAGAGCGCTAGTGCTCTAAGGGCTATAAAAGCACCCAAATAAGTGTTATAATAGATTTGTTAAAGACGCAAATTACGTATAAAGAATATTTCATCATTTTTAGGTAATAATATCTTTGTTGTAAGTAAATGTTAAAAGTTTATTTTTACTACTACTATCATTGATTTTCTTACTGTAAATAGGTATAAAGGCGACCATTGAAAATTGGAAAGCATAATTTGGTAAAATTCTATCAAAAATTAAAAAATTGTACCACCCAAATTGATTTACATATTTTATTAAATCGTTAATGTTAGTGTTTTTAAAAATATTTTTGCCAAATCACTGGTGTGCCATAACTTAGTTATCACAAGAAAATGCATTGAAAACCGTTTCAGCAAGACACAGCAATATTTTTTAAACACTAATACCCGTTTTTTAGCATATTTGCCACTAACTCAATGCCAGTAAAAGGAGTTGTTGGAGATGGTTCCTTAAGTTTTTATTAGCTCCTAACACATCTCCCATTTTTTCGCACTTACCACCAATGATTCAATGTGTCACTATGTCTACATTCTACTGCTTACTCTTACAAAAAAATTCATCAAATTGATTTTTTCTTACTTTTTTAGTTTGGTGCACTAATTACGCACTTAAGTTTTAATTTTAAAATTGTTTAAGTTGTTGCTAAAATTCGCGTTTAAATTTTTTTTGTGTAAAGGAACACGCTTGGGGTATACGGACTAGATGGGCCTAAAAAATCGCTTTTTATCATATGCAAGGTCCTGTCACCGTTTTTTCTGTCTCCCTCTAATTCTTATTTATTTATCTACTAGTGTAACAAAGACCAATGTAACTGTATTTCGCCTGTTTTGTATATCTACTAAATAGAGTTAGGAAAGATGTATGAAGCCTGAGTGGAGCGGCACAGGTTTTTTGAGTCGATTATAATGGTGTAATACGATCTAAAACATGAACGCTCGATCAACGAAGACCGTACTAGTTTGCGCCTGCTCAGAATTGACTTTGATAGCAATGGTCAGTGGCGTTACGTTAATGTAATTTTTTGTAATAATGTTATAAGTTATTGTAATAATCTTAAAGAGTTGCTTTTTACTCGCATAAATTTGACAATACCATATGAAATAAAGAACCAAGGTGCAATATCGAAAAACGAGTAACAAATATATGAAATCAACCCCTACTTCTATCAAAGCAAAGCATGCGCGATCTACACCAATGAATAGCATACGAATTTCCTATCACTACTAATAAATCATACTTGCAGTTTGATCCGTCTATCTATTCTTTTCTATCGCTGAAAATTTTTTTTGCATTCTCTGTATTTTAATTCTCCTGTGGTAGTAACTCACATTAAACTGTTCATCCAGATGTGTTAGAAATTGTTATTATTTTTGGTAAAGGTAAAAATAAAACACATTACTTCAATACAGAGTTTATACATAAAACAATGCGTACAATACAAATGATTTATACATTTTATAAATAACTACAATACAACATATAGTGTAATAATTAGCGATGCATTTCTTACCTAGTGACTAGAATACTGATAGATTTAAGTCTTTTTGAATTGTATAATATCCTATTTGCAGTGTGAGGCAAAGCATGTAGCGAGTTCAGATTCTACAATGCAATCAATAAATAATCACATCTGTTACATATACAATAAATATTTTACCCATTTATAATCACATTACATGTACAATCAAAATTGCATGGCATATTTTATAACAAATGTGATTCGTAAGAATTCCTGACATGACAAATACTTAAAATTTAGATTAAATACTGTTAATACATTGGTCAAATATATTAAGTACATGATTACAAATATTATGTAAAAAACACTGAGGTATAAAACATTATAAATAGGTACAAATTTTTCCAAAACGTTAAAAGTGTGTTTCTTTTTAGTTTTTGTGAGTTTCTTATGAAAAATACATCAAAACTTTGCTCAAAGAATAAAAAAAGCTAAGCAGAAGTACTTAATTTAAAAATGGCAATTAGGTACTCAATTAATATCAGTATTTATATTAATACCGGAATCAGTGTAGTATAGGTACTCTAAAAATTGTGCACATTTCCAACTAAAATAATCTGATAAAAAGCTAGAAAATCACATTAAATACTTTTAGATTAGGAAAATAATCACTTATAGATATATCAGTTTTGTTTTTAAAACGAAAACTATAAAATTCTGTACAAAAACAAAAATAAAATTCAAGACATCAATTATATACACATCAGTAAAAAAACACTTAAAAAAAACAATTTGTACATCGTAAATAAACCCTTTACATCGCAGTGCTATCCGCTTTGAGCGTCTTGCATCTTTCTTTCTCTTGATTGTTCTCTGGGGGTTCACATTCGAAACTGGCAAGGGCAAGAGCATTCTCATTTAAAATTGGTCCATGTTGCAAAATTGAAATAACTTTAAGATCTTTCTCAAATGGACACGTCACCTGTTTCCACGCCATGAATTCCGTGACCTGTTTAGCCAACTGCCAGAACTTTTCAAAATTTATATGGCCATTTGGAAGTCTGCGAACAATAAACGTTACAAACTTGCTAACTCACGACATGAAAAACTCACTTATTGGAACAACCTTGATTGAGAAAGTAGAGATCTTTGACCAATAAACTAAAAAACGGAATCACGATTCTTTGACGTTGGTCTTTAGCGCCATGACTGCGCCACATGGCGGCTTTTAGGGTGCTTCTATAGCTGCTAAAATTACTACTGGGGTCCATTTGGTGTTCTAATATGGCAAATTTACCAGAATGGATTTTGTTCCACTACAAAAAAACATATTATTGAAAAAAAAACTAGAGCAGTTTAATTACCGTTTTCTTTAGCCTTGAAATTGGTGACATATTTAGACCAGCTATTATGGCCATAAGACTGTTGAAATTTCCGATATTAAAGCATTCGCGTCCTGTTTCAATCCAATATTCAACTACACGAACTCTTTGTTTTTTCTTCTGATACTAAAAAAAATATAGCATAAGTACATAATATAGGTAATGACCCAAATAGGTTCAGTAATTATGAAGACTAATATTACAACTAATTTATGTATACAATAATGTTATAGAATTTTATAAAATTTTATTAATTGTACTTTACTTGTGTGTAAATACGCGAAATGTTAATCAATTTCATTTCAACACTCAGTTATGTAATAAGTGCATTACATCACTCAGATGATAAATTTTATTATTTCATTAGCTAACTCAAATGCCTAAAGAGATGTACATACACTTTAATAAATATGTACAAACAGCTGCTAAATTGTTGAACTTCTCAAAGGGCGGACCTGTATTATGCTAAAAAATAAAATTCCACTTACTTTACAAACTTGCGTTGCTACAAAATAGCTCAGTCTATTAAACCATTGCACATACTGTTCCAGATTGTGCGTTTTCTTCATATCCTTAAACGAGGTTTCCAAATGTGGATTTTCCTTCGCAAAGGCTTGCACAAATTCTTCTGGGCCTATAAACGAAAGTCTTTCGAGTTCGACATGAGTAAGTTGTTGTGCAAGAACGGCTGGCACTGGGCAAACTTCTGAAATATCCGTACAGTTTTCATCCTGGGGCTGCGACGACAAATCCAGCGTTTTTTCATACTGCTCTAGCGCTGTCAATCTCTGAAGCAGGTTGTGCAGCATCGACGAAACGTTGCCGCGAATGCTGGGGTTTATAGCACAGCACTGCTGTGTGATCGTCCGGACATGCTGCATGACTCTCTCGTCCCTAAACCCGTTCTGTCAGTTCAGGAATGAACAAATAACCGTAAACTCACCTAAAATCGTACGGAAATGTTTCGGTCCATTCAGCAAGTAATTGTACTAAATGCTCGGCAAATCTCGCTTGTCCAGGATGAGAACCGCCGCTGTTGGCGCTTCCCAAACCCTGTTGCGTCTCACACAAACTCCTGACTCTGGCAAGCAAATCGTGAGGCTTAATGAATAGGCGCGAAGACAATAGAAATGCAAATAGGTATGCCCTATCTGGGTAGTAGATGTCAGTCGGGACCATGTGTTGAATTAAAGCTTCGAGAGAACCAGACAGCAAGTTTCCATCGCGGTAAACCAAGGCCTGAGAAAATCGTGGATTTGGTAAAAATTTTATTGATTACGGAGAGATAACAGAAGAAATTTATGTTATTAACGATATCTTACATTATCTTGTTGCAAGGCGGTTTCTGTGGCGTTTTCCTGAACTGACTCGCTGTTGTAGACAGCAGAGAAACTTTTAGTTTGAGGAGTTTGGGGTAAACTCTGAAGAGAAGGTTAATTGTTAGCTTAATTAATCAAAAGCCAAAGCAAAGAAATTAGAAATGGCAGAATGGAATTTTGACAACATTGTTAGATATTTGTGCGGCGACAACAACAATGATTTACGTAACTAAAATTCACTAATAACTACGAGTAACTTTGAATGTGTTGATTTAGCATTTCATATTTTTTATATCATCCAAATAAATAATAATTATCTTAAATAACAATTATCTTCATAATTATTTAGCAACAAATAAAATGAAAAAATTCATTTCTTAATTAAAAGTGAAACAAAACAATTTTTTTACATTTTTGGACAAAACAATAAATAGTTACTTAAGTACAATTCTGTATTTTGTTGTTTTTAAAGAACACTATCTATTATGTACAGGGTGAAACTGAAATATACTCACAAAATAAAAGAGTGACACCTTAAATTAAGAGAACTACGATTTTGCTTTTGCAAATTTTTATTGCATACTGTATTGAGAAAATTTGCTTTTTATCGGTGCTTACTCTGATTAGATTAGTGTTTAGTAGCATCTTCTTGACAAAGCCTTGTCTGTTCTTGCTTTGTGTGCCAAAAATTAACATAATTACAAATGTTGAGAGAACAGAGATGAATCTCGAGAAGTTTCTTCAACGTGTAACCACCGCACGTATGAATTAATAAAATCTTCGAACATCTTTTATAATGTAGAGATAGAAAATGTCAAAATGTTTTGTGGATTCGTTCACTAGATCAGAAAGTATTTCATTGTGAAGTTATAAAGTTAGATTTTGTGGGCGCTGATAACTCATCGTACGGTACGTTTTTACACTGAACTTAAATTGTTTTTCATTTATATCAAGCAATAGGCACCGGAATTGGGATCATTAAGGGGGCTGTGCCCCACTCGTATAGAAAGCACAGAATCAGAATATAAACAAATTTATCGTGCAAGCGTTAAATATTCACGATTTTACCCTGAATAACCGCGGCCACCATGCGTTGGTCATTAAAAAGAGCTAACTGAAACAGGAATTAACGAGTAACAGTTTTCATTAGAACTGTCGTTTAACATTACAATTATTATTTATAGAGTTTACTTTGAATAGTAATAATTAAATGCTTTAAATTCATGTCACGGAATCCTCAGTTCAAAATTTTTAGTGATGACGGCAACGCACTGAATTGTGGCCGCGGTTGTTACTCCACTATAACTTCATCTCACACTGTTCTCACACCAATGAATTTATTTTGATATTTTTTAAAAAGCAACTTTGCATAACTAATAAAAAATTACAATTTTGACACATTTGTAATTTAACTAATCCATACAAAAAGTTCTTCACGTTTATCGGATTTGTTCATCATGCACAATTACAAAAACACCCAATTACAAACGAAGTTCGATAACTCGAATTTTTGATAATTTAATGAAAATTTGCTGGTAATAGCGTCGAGAGCGTACTGTTGCTCCAATTTTGTCTCTCGGTAATTTAAGCTTGGTAATTTAAACTTTCAAACTTCAATTGAGTAGTCAAATTTCTTGATAATTTGACAGAAGTAGATGCGACACATATGACTTAAGTCAAACTTTTTTAGAAAAAAATATTATTTCTTATAAATGATTCCATTTCAGCATTGTGCAGTTTAGCCAAAATTAAAAAAAAATATTTAAACTCAAATCAATTACAAAATAGCTACACACCGTGATCAACAAAAGCTAAATAGATTGACAACAACTATAATACTATTTTAGTTTATTTTAGTATTCGTTTGGTATCAGTTACCAGCGTATTTTCGTGCATGTAACGTAGGTTTTAAATTTTAATAGATACAAACAGATAAAATTTTATTTTTTTAGTGGTAGAGCATAATTCGAGTTATCGAAGTTTCACTGTAATTTAATAGTCATTGCAAAGAGCATGATAGTCGATAGAATTAATTAATATTTTAAGATGATTAATTAAAATCCTAGTTTTTTTTTGACAAAAGCTACCTCACAGTCTTTCAGGCATTTGAATGAAATTCTTGTAAAGCATTGATAAATAAAAATATTTTAGTTGAACAAAATTAAATTTTGGTTGTATATAGGAACGCTTCACCAAGCTTATTGTTTATTAATTTGTTGTTAAAATAGAGCAAAACCGGTTACGGGCTAGATATTTCCTTCATCAGTTGCCCAACATTGTCAGTAAACTTTTTAAAAAATTTTACAAATTATAAACATTAAAATTTATAAACCTACAAACTTCGAAAGTTTGTTACATAAGTTTGGTCATTTGTTACAAAGTTAGGCAACTGATGAAGGGAATATCTAGCCCAAAACCGCTTCGCTCTATTTTAACTCTGTAAAGTTTTTCCATGAGAAATAGAAATAGTGACTTAAATTGTAAATCTTATTAACAAAGACCTCCTACTTATGATGTTTCTAATATTGTACCGGTAAAACCGAGAACAAACATCTGTTAGCATCAGCCTCTTTTCGGTTTTGCAAATGCCAGATTAGAGATGTAAATCGTAATAATACTAATAACTGAAATAAATAACTGTAGGAGGTCTTTGTTAATAAGATTTACAATGTAAATCACTATCTCTATTTCTTATACCTAGAAAAACTTTAACAACAAATTAATAAACAATAAGCTTGGTGAAGCGTTTCTATATAAAAGACTCAAGCATTGGAAAAAAATAAAAATTAAATTTGTTTCAAAAGATATAGACGACAAATCCCGTAATAGGTATCTATGTAATAGTTATTTACGTAACCAGTTATGTAAATCCCGATTTTGTATAATTTGCGAAATTCCTTCGCTTCGCTTATTCGCTTTGGCAAACATTATGCTCGTTAAAGAATAATAGGTTTTGCTGAACGTATTTCGTATTTTTTTATACAAAAATTTTCCTCAGTCCGTCGAAAAATGAAATTTTATTCTCAGAATACGTTCACAACTGTAATGATATAAAGTCACATTTTACATAATTAGTGTTGTAATGAAATTCATTACATAACTAGTGATGTACTATGTCTCTTACACAACGCTAAAAATTGACATAAAATTAAACCATTCATAACGGAATGAGGAAAATAAAATTTTATTACGAACTTTGTGAGACCTTTTCCAAAAATCATCTTAAAGCCATAGTTTGTGATTAGATTTGAGCCAAAAAATAATCAAAGCGAATAAATAAAGAAATAGTTTATTGTAAAACGGATTCAACGCAAAACTGTTTGCAATTTATTGACTTCACGTGAGACATACGGAAAGATAAATCGACGGTTGCAAATAAATCGAAAGCCTTTGAAATGGCTACTCTATTAGACTTTTAGATTTGATTATAAAACAATTTATTAAAGCCGCAACGTTTAATCGTCTATTGCACTCAATTGCATGAATAATTCGTTATATAAAGAAAGACAAACGAAATGAGTGTTCATTAATAAAGTAACGTGAATCGAGAGAATATCATTAAAACTGACCTAGATTTTAGTTGAAAAATTAAGCTGTCTGGAATAAATGAAGCTTAGTAATGAAATTAATCAAAGAGGCGCTGAAGTAAATTCAGGCTTAATTTAATAATAAACACCAAAAATAACCACAAACTCACCCTTCTATTCGAACAGTCTTTTGGTGTGAGGTCGGAAGCAACGGTTCCAAATATTGTAGGCTAAAAATAAAACATGTTTTATTATAAAAAGAATTGTAGGCGGTTTGGCAAACGACCGCAACTTGTCACAAAAATGATCCGAAATCAAAACAAACACGATTTCACAACATCGGCGGCGTTTGTTTATCGCATAAAACTTAATTGTATAAACTATGAATTTTAAAGTGCAATGCGGCCTTGGCAAGCCTCTTAAAATCGACACTTACGGTAAAATCTTTGCGATAACCGTTACTCCCATTGAATGTGCACTTCCTGAATTGGTCGTTAACAAAATCGGTTTCGTCGAGCGAACTCAGCGAATCTGCTGAACTCGGCGTGAAATCAGCCTTGTTGGTGGACGTCGAGTTGCTCAGGTGTCCTGAGTCCTTGCTCAGGCAAGTTTTGGGCTTGTACGTTGGCCCATCCGACTCGTAGCTCGACGCACTTGAACTTGACTCGAATTTGCCGTCGCTGCCTGTTTCATATCCATTATTATCCGAGTATTTTCCATTTTCATTAAACTTCCGGTTGTATTTTCCATTGAGGAGTTCTGCAGTCGGTATGATTTTAATCGGTTCGTAAACCTCGGTTATCGCACTTGTGTAAAAATTCTGCTCTTTCGTCTCTCGACTTCGCTCGTCCACGACTTTGCCGTCTCGTGAAACTGTGACTTCCTCTTTGGTCACTGTCGTCGATTTGACGCTCAACGAGGTGTCTAATTTGACGGGGGCTTTGAGGATTCCCGTCTTGATCAAGAGAGTATTTAGGAGATCACAGGGCGGCACCTGGCCGGTGATTAAAGCCTGCTTTATTGCCAAACCATCTCTGCCTTCGAGAGTTACAGGCATGCCATTGATGAACAATACTTCTTCCTCCTTGATGGACGATTTTTTCTCGCAGTCGACCACTTTGGCACCTTTGCCAAGGATCGATTCCACTGTCTCCTGGATTTCTGGGTCGTCCATTCTGCGGCTAAAATATAAATTGGGAAATTGTCCCTGACGAAGAAGTATCACAGCTATTTCAAGAAGCAAGTCAAGCGATAATAAAATACTTGAAAACAATTGGATTTTGTTACTGAAAATACCAACGAACTTTGTTAAGCTATTTAGAGTCCGTTGACATTTTCCCCGGTTCTAGTTTTGTGATAATTTTACACCAAATCAAATAGTAACGTGAAACCCTTTATTAGATATAAATCAACATTAATAATAAATATTTAAGCTACATACAATCTAATATCAATAGTAAGCACCCACTGCTAACAATTAATACATGCTATCGTATCATAAACATTAAATATTTATTTCCTTGTGACTATTTTTTACATAACCATAAATACTTTCTAATTATCTGCTAGAAGAAGTGTTTTCTGTTGCTACATTTCCTATATTGCGGAATTTTCGTACAAGTTATCAATCATGTTGTCAGTGTCTGTAATTTGCTGAAAGGTTTTATTGTTCCCATTTGCTGTAAGCATCCGAACGTGGAGTAAAAGGTCAAGTTCAAGAATGTTCTTCAGAACAATATTCGAAGGAATTGAACTTTAAAACAGTGTCTGAATTTAAAAATGAATTTTCTCGCGTATTAAAACTTATGTAGTAATAATAACTTTAATACTTTTGTTGACATTCATAGTACATAAACTAGCAGTTTTAATTTATTGATGCTACCATCATTATTATATCAAAAAGTATTTTATGATGCATATCTTAAGCAAACAAACATATTATCGATTACACATTTAGTATTTGTAAATTCAAATAATGTAGTGTATATTTCCGACTTCCGCATTTTCCTTTCGTTTGAAATTGTAGTAATAAAACCAGAACAAACATTCCGACA
The DNA here is from genome assembly GCA_029207805.1 of Tribolium confusum. Classification (NCBI taxonomy): domain Eukaryota; kingdom Metazoa; phylum Arthropoda; class Insecta; order Coleoptera; family Tenebrionidae; genus Tribolium; species Tribolium confusum. Next base: position 28,655,797 of record JALGAY010000002.1, on the reverse strand, counting down.
AGTCTTATGACATAATCCAAAAAAATCATCTGGTATTTTTATTAAATAAGTAAATATAAAAAACCAGAATCGGAAAAACCCAACAGTTGAACTCCTTCTTATTTATTTATATCACCTAGAGTTTTCAATGCACAGGGAAAGTTAAAATGTAGATATAAAGTTTACAAAAAAGTCAAAACAAAACTTCATAAAACGCTTCCTACATTTCTGATATTGTGGTGCATCGGAACTGATTGTTTTTGCTTTTATTTTACTGCACTATCCATGTTTGTGCTTTCAGCTCAATTTTACTTACAGCAAAGCGCTTCTGAACTAATTTCCTAGTGCGATGTAAATATAACTTATTACGGTTATTATTTCATAGCTTAACTTTTTGATTAAAGTCAGCGTTCCTTTTAAAAATTTTATAAAGGAATTTTTTCACAAAAATAGGATTTATTTAATCCTCTTAAGCTCCTACTACGGCCATTATAATCGATAAAGCTGACTTAAATGTTACTCTGCAGGACTGTCCTGTGTCACGTTGGGTTGATTATTGTTGGAAGGCAGACAAAGATTTAATCTCAGAGAATTGATTACAAGATTACGGTAGGAAATATATTCTCTTTGGGGAAAGAGTTGCCAAAAGATGTTGGACAAACAAAAAAAAAACTACTTATGTGCTTGAGAATGGAATTCCAATACAATTGTATAACTAAAAATAAGTAAAATTTTATAAGTTGACAAAAGAGTAGACAGTCTGTAAATTTTCTCATATCCAAATTTCTTTTCAAGTGGCCAGGACAGCTGAGTAAGTTATTATAACACTTCGAATCTTCAAGTAATTTTTTAATAGTTGTATATTAAAGAACGCGTTTCGCAAAATCAATTTTGTGACACGAAAATTTTGTGATAAGAGAAAACATTACCAGAGACGCAAATTTGCGTGTTATAATTTTTCTCTGAGATTCGTGGCTTTGAAAATATGAACGTTTAAAGCTAGCATAAATGGATAACGCTGCAGTGCAATTTAATACACGTTGCTAATAATACACGAGCTCATTAATCTGAAAAAATTATTTACAACAACATATTCGTAGTAACGATAACCAACTTTATCTGTGCAAAAAAGTATATAATACTCCAATTGACAATGTTATCAACAATTTGGCACGCCTGATTTGAGACACCCTGTATCTACATGCATTATATAGATAGACTAGACACTAAAAACAAAAGTATTCGAAAAATATCTAAAAACAAACTTTAAAATAATTGGATACGTTTTGCTTTCCGTTCTAAATTTTTTCGGCTTACAAAATGTTAAATTTAACGTCAATTTTTATGTTATTTAATATGTCATTTATTACATAACATAACTTAGTTACGAAATAAAAATAAATACATTGATTCCAATTTGGTATAATTTAATACAAGTGGAATACTGTTATCATTTGAAATAACAATTTTTTTGCAGATTTTCTTGTTTGTAATGCTGTACTTGAGGAGTAAAACTTTTGCTCTACACTTTTGAATCACCTGATATATTATAAAAATTTTATGCCCCAAAATTTGGTAAACAGATACGGCGCAGGCCCTTAATTATAGTTCCATCTTCACAATCGCTAAAGCACACCGTGGTTTAATCTTCATTTTTGGCACACTTTTTATTAGTGTTTTGAATGCAATGAGAAACCAATACAGCAAAAAACATTTACTAAGATAACACAAAGTCAATTGTATTTAATTTCAAGTTAAATAAACACGTTTTATTGAATTCGAGTCACATGTAGATTAGACAATCTACAAACCTTGATTGGTACGTGAGGTTTTATTTTCAAAGTATGTAAACCGCAACAACAAAATTAAAGATTCTGATAGTAACATGATGCCATTTTAAATTTAAATAAAATACAGTTGACAACAAACAAAACACTGTTATGTAAAACAAAAATAATCAAAAAGTTATTGCGGTGATATGACAGTAATAAAGATTACAAAATGTATTGTTACTAATTTTAAATTTTTAATAAACCCCTAAAAAGTTGTTGTAAAATTCAATTATCTCTGTAATAAAACGCTATTCGTCAATTTATTAACATTTATTGAATTTTTATCAGTGTCTCACAGTTGTTTTTCCTTCTACATATACACACAATAAATAGATAAATATTTTGTTCATTTTAAAACAATGCACATCCTCGACATGCAACCATCCTCTTCCTCAAAATAACTTGCAATTCACACACTTTGTGTTACATCCTAGCCGCGATGTTTTACATATTTTGCAAGGTAATTAGCATTGTTATTCAGAACGTGCTGAACTTACACCAAGTGCACACTGGCTTGCTCCTATGACAATAAAATATCATGTTCAATATTTAGTTTAATTACCTGAACGAAACGCGTACTAGCTTGATTCGTAATTGCGAACAAGACCAAACAGTCTCTTAAATTAACTCTATTTTTCGTTTTGTTATCTCAACCCGATAAAACTGTGTCTATAAATGTGTAGTGAACGCAGACATCCAGGAATAGAGGATATGGTTTAGAAAATTACGAGTGCACTATTTCTAACCACGACCTCTTTGAGTAATTCAAGTCGATCGATTGTGGACGAATTTTCAAAACATTTCGGATTGCTTTTCTTCGAACGATAAATGTACTTCCTACATGTAGGTCGTCGGAAATTGAAGTCCCGGATATGTCAATAACTGCATTTAATATGTAGGGTATTATCAACAAATGGAATATCTTTTTCATGTGACTTTGAACTCGTGATGGTCGCATTAAACACGTCCTCTGTTGATTGATTTCTCCCTTCCGTTGGGTACATACGTGACCATTTCGGCGGGTAAAGCTCGCCTGGTTGTAAACAAAATTGATTTGATTCAATTGCGTAATTAATTTTGATGGATCAGCTCACTGGTGGTCATCAAGGGATAAACCACAGGATTATGGTGTTGGCTGGGATCCAGTCAAATTCCAGCAGAATGTAGTGCTGAATGATATATGGCAGAAAGGACATGAGTTTGAAAAGAAGAATTATTGCAGTTTAGAAAACATTTTATACAGGGTGTTTGAATACTTGGAGTAGAAATTTGAACCGGTGGTAAGAAGTTTAACTGCGTTGCTGAGACAATGAGATTTATTTTTGTTTTTCAAAAACACAGAAAGTTTTGACTTGAAAATTTTCAAGTGAAATGTAATTCTGTGCATTTAGAATTATATTTGCTTTTTTTAAATAAATTTTTCCCTAATTCCTTACACTAGCAATGGCAAGAAACAAATTGATTAATATAGTCTTCCTGTTGGATCTTCTTGGTGTGTCTAAATGAAAAATGAAACGTAAAATACCCACTCACACCAAACTTTTTTACTTGATTAAAATTTTTTACTTGATAAATACGGTGTAGTTTTCGGTTGTAACCAATTTCAAAGGACCGGTAAAAATAATTCGTTATAAGCGAAATTCGTTATAATAGTTTATAAAACATCAGGATTTGAAATAATATTTTTACGAATAGTCCGTTATAAAATAATCGAAAGTTTACAACAATCGAGTTCGTTATAACCGGACACTACTGTATATTATTACAACATTGTAATATGTAGGATACATTATCACATATTAGGTAATTTAATACCACTATGAATTTTCCCAGTCTGTAATTTAAATTCCAACAGATAATAAAAACGTCAAATTTATTTATCATAAAAGGTTTAAATCAGTTGATAATTGAAACAAATCGTCTAGTTAGTAGCAGAAGTCAGCTAACTCAATGATTATCTAATCCCTAGCAATATGCCCAAATAGTAAATCAATTGTAAGAAAAATATAAAAAGTACATAGCTTTTGGTACAATACTTTTGTGTTATTCCTATTTTGAAATCAATTATTTGTTATCCTCTTGAGTTCATATTTTGCAATTTTGTAATAGGGTTTTACCTGATGTGATTTGTCAAATCCATTCAAACAATATACGTTTCCAATCGAGGTTGATATGCTAGAATATTTGCCGATTGATTGATTAATAAGTCTGCTTGCACTGTGTATTGTAATCTATCATATTAGTCTTACAAAATAGTTGCTGTATTCTTTCATAAATCACTGAGAATCAGACTGTTGGTATGAGTAAATACATATTTGTTTATAACCAATTACTCCCAGATGTATATATTTTGACTGTCCGTGTTTAGATACCTTAGAAATAAATTTGCTGAGTAATAAATTTAAATGCAAACCATGTTCAAGGTTGTTACAGTAGTCCAAATTTATTAAACATTTAATTTAAATCACCGCAGGACCTAAATCAATGATAATAATTTGAATAATTTAAAATATGTATATTTAATAAGTGATAAAACAGGATGGAGCTCTATCGCATTTCACATTTTCCTACATTAGCTGACAAGGACAATTGTTACAGACGACAGCTAGGTCACCTAATTTTGCTTCAATGGAAATTTTTTAAGTGCATATAATTTCAAAAGTGTCAGTTTACAAGTGAAAGGCAACATCAGTGAAACATGAAATTTCTTTTGAAATTTTCTACTGAAAAAAGTGGAATTGACCTTTGTTCTGAAACGTGGAGAAATTGTTAAACTTGAATTAAATAAGGTTCGATAAACCTTGACGCAAGTCCTCCTTATTTCAACCAATTAATTAAATGCGACAATTTCGTGGTAAACTAAGCCACAGACATAACTAATCCCAACTTTATTATAGATGACATAACACGACTGATCTAAATTGAGTTTCCATAACCATATCTCTGACAGTAGTTCAATACTGGTAATTTGCAGAGATAGTATCCAATTATTGTACACCACCACAGAACAGGAATTAATTACAATGCAATAAAAGATTAGCGATCATCAATGCCGCACCCTAACCAATTTTAACAAAATAATAAGTAAATGAACCTACGCGTCAATTGTTTAAACCAGTGTGAAAAACCCAAAGCAACTTTCCCTATCAACCTCCACTAATACAAATATAGCAAAATCAAGTGATCATTTCCTGCAAGCTTCGTCCTCTGCTATAATCTCACGAGACCAATATAAAATGAGATCTGGTTAAAAATAATCCGATAATGGTTGTAAAACGTCAAACGAAACAGCCGTTTTGTTAAGTGTTCTTCCCAATTAAATTTATTGATGTCAGTACGCGTTTTTAGTTCAGACACGAGAAAAGACGCTATTACACACTTAACTAAATTTAACTTTTAAATATGTAGCGACGATCACTTTAATCAGACATTCCGGGCGTTTTCCCGATGTGAACTTGGCCCCTCCTAATAAATTTATTAAGAGGAATAAATTCGGCCACTTGGTCCAATAAAAGTAGCCTTGAACATGGTTCGCATCTAAATTCTCTAATCTGTTTTGGGGAAGCACTTTTAAGACACCACGATTTATAAAACTGTGGCCAATTAAAACACTCGATACAAGATGCTGGCACCTGGCGAAACAAACTTTGTTTTTACTCAAGAAGGTTAAAGACAGGTGCAGATTTTTTTCTTTATTCAAATTCAGCCTTCAATTTTAAATCGGAGACGCATTAGTCTGAATCATGTCAGTGTTTTACATCAGTTATTTGCCGATAATAAAACGCCGCTCAAAAATAAACAAGGGATTTCTCGTTAAAGATAGGTATTCATAAAAAATAGACAGCAATATTAATAGACTGCAAGTTTAAGTGTTCATTCATATTTTACAGATCAAAATCGAGTTAGCCAGGAGATTAATTTTGCTATTACAGATATATCATTTACAGGTGGACGATTTTAAGGAGTGAATTGTCAAAATGGCAAAGTTTAACGAACTCTGTCAATTAACTTGGTACTACAACAATTCTTTGATTGTTGTAATTTATCAATTATTTTCGCTAACGTCAACTGTTATTAACATTATTATTTAACCTTGGACACACATTTGGCAATGAAAAGTGTACTAACACAAACAATGCTGCGAGCACCTACATTTATTTCAAGATTAAAATTTTAAACACAATTTTTAAAACTGCGTGAAATTAGCGATAAATATGAAGTACAAAAGATGAAAAAGATCTCTTAGGTTAGTGCTTTTGTGTTAAGACTTACATATTGTCAATAATTAATTTCACACTTTAAAGACAAACTAAGATTTAGATAATTTATTTTTTCAACCACCTGTCTGGTAAGCATGTTACTAAACAGCAGCAGTAAATAACAATTACTGCCCATGTAATGAATACCATAGAAATGACTCTGCTTAGGATCCCTTGGGCCATAAACAGATTAATACCCTCTAATACATTTTATATTTTGTTGGCAAAAAATAACAAACTAAACTGCAAATCAACCATGTTTTTTCGTTACATTAAATGTGTCTACAATTACAAACCCTTGTGACCTTTGCTTACAGTACGAGTAATTCATATATATCATTATTGACATGATTACTTGATAGGTGATTGAAAAATAATATTTTTTGAGAGAAGACTGAAAGTACCAATGTTTATAATTTTTTTTGTCTCATTGCAGTTTCTATTTTTATAAATTATCATCTATGGCTCCCAGTTTTTGTAAAATCTTATTTACGGCTTAAAAAAAAGCCATAAAATATCTTCGGTTAATTCCGATTTTTATAAAATGCCTTTTGTGGCAGATGAATTTTATTAAATGTGTCCCACAATTTCTAATACATATTTTGTAACAAGAATGCTACTTTTGTTCGCACTCTTTTATAAAATGCAACCTATGGCTTCTTGTTTTAATAAAAAAAAACTATAAAATGCCTTAAGTTGATTTCGATTTTAATAAAATGCCTTCTATGCCAGCCAATTTTTATAAAATGTGACCTGCGATTTCTAATACATATACCTATACATTTTTTACAAAAATATGATTCTTGATTGCAAAATTTATAAGATGCCTCTTGCAGTTTCCAATTTTATAAATTGTGATGTTGGTGTTGCTCTATTTTTGCACATCGAAACATGCCCCTTTATTAAGTGTTAATGATTTAATCTTAAATATAGGTGAAATTTTCTTTCCCTCTGGTAAATTCATCTTGCACCTTGCACTTCAAAAAAAATGATCTCTCTAAATTCAAAATTACAAATGTCTACAACTTTTTTATTTGGCTGAATATTTTAAAATTTAAAAAAGAGCAAAAAGGCACTAATAAGAAAGTACTAAAAACGTATCAAAATTATTTTGGTTGAAAAGCATTTTTATCGCTGAAGACTGAAGATCAAACGTATGAAGATATAAATTTTTACTTGAGTGAATATATTTTAGGAATTCAAAAAGCACAAAAATGCACTAACGCAACGGACCTTTTTTATCGATTATGTCTCATATTTGTCACTAAAACGAAACTGTTTGTTATTAGTCTGTCTGATCCTTGACCCTAATCGCAATAGTAACAAGTATTAATTTTTTATACTACATATAACTTATGAATCACTTGAAACATGTGCAATTATAAACATCCTTTAAAAATTGTTAACATACCGCGGCACGAAAACGTCTTTCAGGAAGTATATCTGAAATATTTATTCCCAGCGCTCCTTTATCTACGTCAAACTTAAAATTTATCCTTCGATTCCTCTCCCTGTGTAGGTATACAATGCGTAGAAAGATTAGATGCAAAATTATGCACAGTCATGGCATTATAAATTTTCAGCTAATCTCAACTGAAAAACTTCCCTTTTGAAATGTGAGATTCCCGGGTCTATGAGACTTGTGCCTTTTGGCGCCGACTTCAATCAGTGTAAGATTTTAATAGATCCATTATAGTTTGTGGCACGATTTTCAACTTCGCTACGGTTTTAGATTTAGCTCTTTACTATTGAAACTAATCCGTTTTATACCGCTGAAGAAAGAAGGTTATCCACGAGTTAAATCTGGTAAAAAGACGCCGATTTCAAACGAAAGTCACGATTTATGTTAGATAATAAGGAAATAATTGAGCTGCGAAAGTACAATCGTAGCCAACATTGAGTTTTAGTAAATGTGAAAGTGTTACAATTATACAATGTTGATGCAGACCGATAGACACAATTATTAGTGGAATGTTAAAATACCACCAACAATTAGAGCGCTGCCGCAGTTACGTAACAATTTGATTAGTATTTTATACTGAAAAGACGAAAATTATCCATCATTAATTTAATTATCGGGTAATTAAGGAGAAGGTTAATTACTCTTGGTCTTGGAAGAGTTGTCGTTTCTTATGTAAACCTGTAGTGAACTCAAATAAGTTATTATCCTAGACATTTAAATAAATTGTACGTAACATGATAGTTATGTGGACAAAGTGCAATTCAAAATGTAGAAAACACAAATAGGTATACAAACATTAAAGGCTCAAAAGTTCTATATACGTAAGTTAAAAGATATACCAGTGTAATAAATATAAAAATAATCTTTGCATTAAAAAACTGAACTACGTGTTTCGACTTTTTAGAGAGTCATCATCAGGTCTATTGTATAAATCCACGCTTGTGGAACAAATCTTTTTTATGTCGTTATGGATTAATAATTCTAAATTTATTGGTCATCGATGTGAACTAATACAGGTTGTGACAGACTGCGGAAAAAAAAATTCTGAAACGTTGGTAAATTGACAAAAATCTTTTTGCTACCACTTCTCATATCTTGGTTTTCTGAACTCTCGATAAAAATTGCGAGTAATATAGGCGCATTATTTCTACAAGTTGGTCGAGGTTTCCTCTTTACATTTATTGGAACCAGATGTTCCTCGGTATCCCATAATCCGTTGTGTAATAAAGGTCAGCACAAGGTTGTAATCTGATTCGACCGAACTTTAAAATTTGTATGGGGTTCATGATGTGGAAAGCCACTCCCATATGTTAAAAAAAGGTTAAAAAATGCTACTCTTTGGGTGGCAACTCTTTGTTGTATTAAATTTTCAATACCAATTTTGTAATTTAATCAAATTCTTTTGAGTAGGAGGATAAAAGAAACTAAACCTTGCTTCTGTATTACTCGTAATTTATTCACTCGAAACATTTTTCTTGATCCTTGGAGGACGCTGTAACGACCTGTGCACTTTTATCTGAAGTGCGCTGTACCTGAGTGTTGGGATCTGGTTATTTTGCATGTGAACTTTGACGTATGTACCCAAGCACTGCAATTTGCAATTCTCATCAGGGAAATCGAACTATTGTCACGAACATGGACATTCAATATGTCTAGTCGTTAATCCCTGCATTTCAAACTCGAGTTGTAGGAACGCGTTGAAATGTGGTTTTGTGAGGATTTCTGTCCATTTAAAAGCTGACAAAATACAAAAGTGTGATTGATGAATGGTTTTATCATGTTAATGCCTCCATTTCTATTGGGTTATCCAAATCAGGATGAATGCGAAGTTGGACAAGCGATTAACCTTGTGTCCAACAGTTCCGCTCGATTTATGGGAAACGTAACGTTGAAACACTACAAATTGTTACAATTACCCCCATTTAAAGAGAGAAAGTGAGGGATCATTGGCACATGATGCAGGAGAAATTTTGATTAAATTGTAGTTTTTGACGTAACGCTAACAGCGTGTTTCAATTATCGAAATTGAGAGAGCTTAAAACAGATGGCCTGATCCGCCCCATTACTCGCTAAACATTAAGGATAGAGATACTTGAAAATGAAAAATGTGCAGATCTTTAGAATAACAGACACCAGATAATTCCTTTTTCTTGTCTTGATAAAAGAGAATGTGTTTGTTAATAATAGGTACACTTCCGAACGCCCACCAAGTCCTTCGAGGTGATACTAAATGACAGAACAATCGCCGATTAACAAAAATGGTTTTTGTTTTGTGAGAGAAAATAAGCAGCTAAGCTGCTACTCGTACTTATTACTACAATAGAAAATAATAAATTGGTTTTGAGCCTCCTAGAAAAATTTTGCTGCGTCATATCGTAAATCTAGTAACGGTCCATTTAGGCCCATTTAATTATAAGAATGTCCATTGCCCATTTATCATCCTAATTGAATTAAAACGAGGAAAGAAGAGTGACGGTCACGCGCCAGCGAAAGATAAAGTATGTATAAAGTACAAGAAGCCCAAACAGCCTAAAGCACGTGCCTGAAACAATGGGGAGAAGAAACAATTTCCATTAATCGTCAATTCCAGCAGGAAGACGATTTAACAGAATAATCAACTCGGCTACATTTACATTTGATTGATCACTTCATGCCATGAAATTTAAAGACATCACGAAACAAGAGAATAAATCAACCACCAAAATCTTGAATCAGTCCCTTTACCTTTATCTCACGACATCTCAACTTTACGTTTCGAGCGAATAGTTGTGTCTTGAGACAACAAACGGGAAAAGTTTGGTAAGAAAAAAATATCCCTGGGGTAAAAGTAAATATACTGCGAGTGAAAAAAGTATAAGATGAAGTAAGGAAATTGAGAAAGTAGTGGTGCGACCTCAATCAACACTTGTGTGTTAACATCGGCCATATGGCACTTGGAGGGTTATAACGTGCACCCCCTGGCTGAGACACGTCTGGAATAAAAGCAAAAAAAAAGTCCTTGGATTAGAGAGGCGCGGTGTGGGACCCTCTGACACGTCCATTTTCATCTATTCATAATTTATAAAAGGAAAAACGCATCGCTTCAATTTCCGGATACATAGAATTGCTATTGAGGCAATTTCCGCGTTATAATTTATCGGGTTTGTATTGACAACTGATACAGCAAATATGGATAGAATAACAAACAAAACTGCTGCAAGAAAAAATTTGCTTCAATAATAAGTTTCGAGAAATTCTGAAATATACCTTTAGGACTTGGTGTATATTTGTACTTTTCCAGATTAGAGTCGGCGTTCAAAGCGAACATAAAATTGTTTACATTGTGGGAGTATAAAATTTTTCCGCGTACCGACAAGACAAATTCGAGTTATATGTTAATTTCTACAAACAGTTGACGTCATTTTCAAACATGTGTCAATCTAGAGCAAAATTCTGTAATGAGAGATAAATTGAAGTAAAAATGCCAAATACACACTTGGAACTTGAAGCAAATTTTGATGAGCTTTGAACTGAAAGTTTTGTCGGCAAATTATTAGTTTATATGTTTAGAGAAAATAGCTCTGTTTACTCTACCAGAGTTGTAAGAGAACTCTTTGAAATATCAAATGCACGGCAGACTGAATTAATGGATCCCAGATAGACTTTGACAAAAATTTAATGAAATTAAACGGAGGTAATTTGGAGTCAAATGAATTCAAATTGATTTCGTAGAGGGGTATTTAAAGAGAATTCTCATTAAATGCAATGCTGTAATACCAGAGATTAACTCGTCTATGAAAAAGCAGCTCTAGTTTATGAACAAAATCTCAACATGACGTTTCAAGCCAAAATGAGTTAGGCTAAAATCTTTATTCAGGACAGTATACCGCAACTAAATCTGTTCATTACCCGAGCTTTGATCAGACAAAAGATTCGAAATTCCATCAGGGTATGCATCAGAGGTTTGGTTCAGTTACATGAAACTTGCCGTAAAATTGTTTCACACATGTTACGTGATAAAGCATATAATGGAATGCGTGTCTTTTTTGCAAAGCACTCTGTAAACAGAGCATTTGCAAATAAAGGCACGTATCAAACACACCTTCGATTTCCCACTGTTTAACAAACCTACTTTTTTTTGTAAAACTTAGAAGGTTTAGAGAGAGTCTGAATGATTCATAAGTGGTTGTGGGTGGATAATGAAAATATGAAAGCCACTCAAGCGAAAAATATGAGGTTATGCAAAAATATTAAATCAGCAAACATCAAAACTTTATTGTTGGACGTAAAACCACTAATACAAAAGCTGCCTCTCGTAAATTCTAACAAGAAATGTTTGCCAAGAAAACAAATTTATGGCTTGACCATGGCCTTGTGATACGAGGAATACATTAAATAGACAATGTGAATTCTGATTAGATAACAACTTTTAGTACTTTTACGAGTAGGTTCTTCCAAAATTTGAAGTGAAGCAAAAGAAAAATGTTTAGTGTGACTACCTAAAACTGTGATATATACTGCCAAAGCAAATTTGGCCACTGCGACTAAAATTATAATAAATCTTCGACGGCTATTCAAAATTTAAGGTTATCATAAATGAGATAGTTTTTTAGAGATTCTTGAAATTCGGTAAAAACTGTTCATAGGGCCCAAAGTTCACGCAACCAGAAAATTTTTAAGTACTATTAAAAACACTTAAGATGCGACATGAATATGGATCTACTTAATCTTAAAAATCTTAAAGCTTAATCAAATTTCACCGGATCTACTGCTCAAAAATGTATGATTTTAGTCACAGTGGTCAAATAGTCCGTGGCCAAGTATACTTAAATTTAACAAAACTAATAATTTGGACCTTTAATACAAATTGAAATTGTTTAAAAACTACAAATGCTTACAGATACAACTGTTTCTGTCACTGTCTTGAAAAGTATTTTTTTAATCACTCGTTAGAATAAGTTAACAAAACTTCTTTTAAATTATAAAAATGCAATATTTGCAGATTAAGTGGTCATTGTAGTCAAGAAAATAATATTATCAGAGACCAACCTTTAGTTCAAATTAAATTTTAATTTCATACAATTTAAAAGCAAAAGCAATCAGTTTAATGAGTAATTCGAGACCTTTAATGAATGTATTATTATCGCAGTATTATTCTTAACAATAGATATTTACTTCTTGCAATTAATTAAATCCGCGAAACCACAGCAAAGTGTTTATTAGAAGTAAACAATGAAAGAACAATGACCTAAGAGAGTATCAGTTTTGCTTATCATCAACCCAAAATTCTATAGTACACTACCTTTAATGATTTTTTTATGCAAAATGTAATTAATTACTTCCTTGATGGAACAGATGAGATAATGTAGAAGTTCAGTAATAATATAATTCATGGTAAGCAACTACAAATTTCCACATGAAACGAGCGATTTTTGGAATTAACATTACAATGAGGGTCTTGATTCCCTAGAATAGGAGATTTGAATTTCTAACAAACCCTTCTCGAACGCATCCCCCAAAACAGGAAATAAATACCAGTCATCAAAATGTTGAACGATGTCATCAGCGAACCATTTCTGAGTTAATAAGTGAAATCAGGAAGTTTCTTCAACAAACAAAAAGTTTTTCTATTAAGTCCATCTATTGTTACTCAAACTTGATCCAAGTTATATGAATTGAATGGCAAAGAGTTGGCTTTTGTTAAAAAAGTAATAAAATACATAACTGAGAATTTATTGATTGTGAAAACAATACAACAAACTGTACTTCTGTAATAAACTTTTAAATGTAATAAAACAACCGTCAAGGAGTGGATTTAATTTGAATCGATCGTTTGAGAGTCCCATTGGAAATGTCAACCGCGAGTCAAAAACACTCACCGAGATTTACTTTTCTGATAAGCACAAGAATGGAAGCTTTTCCTCCCCAGATCTTAATCGTTTTGCTCATTTCTCTTTTTTATGCTTGGTGATTTACATAACACGGCCGGTATGTGGTTATTGCACCAAAACGCCATTTTCGTGCTGGATAAAACTTTCCCGTTTTATGGCAATTGTCACGTCAGAAATAAAAATAATGCAAGCGAATATTTTTTTCAGACATCTTCACCCTCGGTTCTGAATCAAACCGTCTTCACCCCTAAAAGAGAGTAAAACTCCCCTCAATGTGAGTCATCGATACCGCCTTCCAGTACAAGAATACAAGAGTGCATCAACCCCTAACATGATGGCGAAAAATATACCAAATTCATCAAGTGCAAGAAGGATAAGAGTCTTGAAGATTGATCCACGAGGGGCAAAAATTGATCATGTTTTATATTGACGGTTAAAATGATGATGTATGGGATGTGAAGAGGGCAGATTGGAGTTGTTGAACCCAAACGGCTTTCTAATGACGCGTGGATAGACGAAATAGCTGATACAAATTTTTTAAATTAAAATTGTCACACCCTACGTATAAACTAAGATAAATATTTACATAATTTTAATAGGCGCATAAGGGTTTTAACCCCTATTAAATTATATTAAGTACTTACGAGTAAAAATGTAGGGAGATACTGCCAATATTGATCCATTTAGACATTTTTGTTGCTTGTCTTGTTAGGCATAGTTGAGTGAGTTTAAAGCTGAAAGTGATCTAATGTGTCTCAATGGGCCCTTTTGAGGCAATCAAACCCAAATGCTTTATTAAATGTATAAGCTAAACTTCCTAGCAATTTCCGAACAGAAGGATAAAACAATGAAGTTACAATATCAGGCAAGCGGAAACTTGAGAGATGAGGTGGAAAGTGATTCGATTAACTAGTAATGTAGAGAGGCGTTTTTGGAAGGAATAAAATGTAAATTTCCCGACAAAAGACACTCCAGCTTCAATTTTTCATACAAAGTAGCAAAGCCTCGTCTAGACTAAACAATTAGTTTCAAGAATGATTTATTTACGCGACTGCTACTTGTAAATATTTCAGATTTATAACCATAAACCGTGTAAACATCATTAACTGAAGAAATTAGTTTAGTTCAAAGACAAGCTAGAAAAAGTGATTATGATAATGGAGCAGAAGCTAGCTACTGCAACCAATAAATAACCATCAAGTGTTTTAATGAATTTATAATGAATTACGAGTGGTACTTGTTCGGCAAATCCGCCAGACTATGAAGTTTACCAAACCACTCAAAGGCGAAAGACCCGACAATGCATCGATGCGGGGCCAAACAAACCGAGAATCAGTAAACAAATTTCGTATTATTTACGACAGACAGACAACGAACGAAAGAAAATCTGAATCCCTGCTTGTATTCAAAATGATTGAAAAACCAAGTTGTAATTTTGTCTCTGAACGACACAAGCAGATGCTTTTTGCAGCTGTGCAACAGGGTCGGTGAACAAGGTGTCAGATGCACAATCTGCACGTTTTGACAGATAAGCGAAAAGAACAGGATAATCTGGAAAGATAGCATTCAGCGTAATTACAGACGCAGACATGCAAATTTTGTTTTTTTGTCTGTTCGATATGCAACTGTTCGATAATATCTACCGTGAGACTAATTAGATATATGGTCAAGTAATCTAGAAGTTCTAGTCCAAAGATAGACAAATCACGTGCTAATTTTTTGTTAAGTGGATGTCCGTTAATAAATTCAACAAGATTTAAACACTAAC
The DNA here is from genome assembly GCA_029207805.1 of Tribolium confusum. Taxonomy (NCBI): domain Eukaryota; kingdom Metazoa; phylum Arthropoda; class Insecta; order Coleoptera; family Tenebrionidae; genus Tribolium; species Tribolium confusum. The sequence goes on along the minus strand of JALGAY010000002.1, from coordinate 28,640,627 downwards.
AACATTTAACAAATTGTCAGTAGTTTGCCAAAAATTAGCACAGAGGCACCGACTAACTGAACAACACAAATCATGTATCTCTTGACCATAAATTTAACTGATCTCACGATATAATGGATCGTAAAATAATCTAGTAAAAATTACTTTTTTTAAGGTTGGTAATGTAACAACACTAAATCATGTCCGATTCACGTACCAAAAATACGTTTCAATTTACCTAAATTATCCTTCTAAAATGTACGATAGATGTTTAGTGTGCATTTAGATTTACTACAGAGCTCTGTGGTCTGTAGAATAGAGAATAGACTTTATACTAAATTGCTACCCTTCCAAGTGGTGTTTTCACCTCTGTCACAGTTAAATTGTAACTATTTCAGAAAGTAAATTTCAATTTGGATGTTGAGACCCACTTTGTTTTCTTTAACCCTCATAATACCGCTTGGAGACCCCATGCGTAATGCAAAGATATTTTTCTATTAAAATTTTAACATTGCCTGTACGATTAGAAAGAATAAACCAAAACTTCCCCATTGGCTTCCTTTCATCAAACTTTGGTTTCCAACACAAAATAATGTTAAACAGCTTCCTATTGTCCAAAAAAAAAAAAAAAAAAAAGAGAAAAGCCATGACCTGGTATCAACTAAGCATGCCAAAGGTGAAATTTCTGAAGACATGAGTGTTTTAAACGCTTATTAAGGGTACACTTCAAATGAAGATTGGAAAACAAAAAAGCGATATTTTTATATTACAATTTTTTTTTTTTTTCATTATTCAGGTACTGATGAGGAGAATGTCTCACAAATGTGTCCTCGAAAGAGCTCTGCCACTGTTATGTAATAGATGTGGGTAAGTTAATTTTATTAAACTTGTGGGTTTGACTTGAATTCTATTTTTTCATTATTTGTACGATATTTTAGTCTCTAATAAATAAGGAAACTAGAGATGAGAAAATGTTAAACAACCCGGGTTCTCGAGTCTAAATTATTAAAGAAAAAAATATGGCCTCTTGGCCTTTGTTATACAAAATTTAATTTTTTTCAACTTTTTCCTTCAACATTTTTTGTAATTTTGATCGTTTACACAGCTGCTTCAAATAAAGCCTGCGCTGCGCAAATTTCATGCTTTCGATTTATTTCTTAATATTTTCTAAAAGACTTTTTTAATTTAGCAATTTTCTCCTCCTTTAGATGTTTTTATACAGTGTGAACCACTTGTATGGAATAACTTCGATAAAAATTTAGGGATTTGTTTTTCAGGAAAACGCTTGCACACGTATCCTGTTATTTTTCAACGCGCATTTTTTGACAAAAAAATTGGATATACAGGGTGTCCCAACATCGAGATACAACCCTCTACTTTAAAATTTTAAATGGAAACACCAATTTTTTTTTAGCATATTTGAATTCTACGTATAATTAATTATGCGTATTTTTTATGTTGCAACACTATGTCGATTTTTAGTTGTTTTTTTTTAAAAAAGGCGTAAACCATTTGAAGTGAATAAATTCGATAAAAATTCAGAGATATGTTCTTCAAGAAAACATTTGAAGTCGAATTCTGTTATTTTTTAACACGCATTTTTCGACAAAAAAATTAATATACAGGGTGTCCCAAAATCGAGATTCGACCCTCAACTTTAAAATTTTAAATAAAAATTCAAATTTTTTTAGCATATCTGAATTTTACGTATAATTTTGCGTATTTTTTATGTAACACATACTATGTTTATTTTCAGTTGTTTTTGAAATAAAAGGCGTGATCTATTTGAAATATATAAATTACATAAAAATTCAGAGATTTATACGTAGAATTCAGATATGCTAAAAAAAATTAGGGTTCTCAATAGAAATTTGAAAGTTGAAGGTCGTATCATTTTTTTGTCAAAAAAATGAGCTTTGAAAAATAATAGGATACGACTCTAAGCGTTTTCCTGAAAAACAAATCCCTGAATTTTTATCGAATTTATTCATTTCAAATGGTTCACACCTTTTTTTCAAAAAACAACTGAAAATCGACATAGTGTGCTACACAAAAATACACAACATTATACGTAGAATTCAGATGTGCTAAAAAAAGATGGGGTTTCCATTTGAAATTTCAAAGTTGAGGGTCGTATCTCGATGTTGCAACACCCTGTATATCCAAGTTTTTTGTCAAAAAATGCGCGTTAAAAAATAACGGAACACGTGTTCAAGCGTTTTCCTGAAAAACAAATCCCTGAATTTTTATCAAAGTTATTCCATACAAATGGTTCACACTGTATATGGGTCTTAGCTAGCAAGTAAATTTTATTGTTTATATTATTTTTATTATTATTATTTTATTAATTTACTTCGTGCTCCAGGCGAAGCAGAAACACTTTCATCAACAGTCATATATTATATTTTTTCTGAAATCAATTTTTATCGAAAAAAATAAATTTAAATATAGTTTAAAAATTTAGGTATTGCCGTTATAATTATTATAATAATTTGTTTCTGTTCTATTTGACTTTAGGTATTTTTTATGTGATAATAAATAGAAGTTTTAAAAGTGTTTATTTCTAACATCATTACAAAATGAAAATTACGAAGTCTGTAAAAATTGGAAATATGTCTAGTCCCGTTAGGAGCAACTTTCGATTTGAGATAAAAGTATATTAATATGATTAATTTAATATGATTACTACAAATTTATCAAAGTACCTATTACAAATTAAATAGATTTCTTTAGGAATATTTATAATTAGATACACTGTTTATTAGAAAACTTTGAAATCACTATAACAGATCCTATTAAATGCCACAAAAAAAAAGGTATTATATGGGTTCAAAAGGCATCAGAGTTTGCAAATAAGGTCGTCATTTTTTTAAAATTCGGGCTCTATTGCTCATTTTCTGAACTTGGACTCGTGCCACAAAACTTAAAAACACATTTTTAATCCACTACTTTGGTACACACGTATGGTATACAAAAGCTTAATAGAGTCAGAATACCCACTTTGGATAGCAAAATAACTCTTCTCTCGACTGTGATTGAAACATGGTTTTAAAATTATGTAATAATTAGTAGAAATATTAACCTTTTGATTAATTATAAACCTGTAAACCATTCATCTTACAAATAACACTGAGCCTTACTTTGTAATTATGAAACGCATAAAATACTAATTGCCTAATCGTTAATTGCCTCGTTTTTCATCTTTACAAATGGAAAAAGAAAAAGCAATTAATCGGTGGGATATTTACAACAAATTATATATTTTAAGTCTCCATTAAACATTATCGCTCACCTAGAGCTAATGTAAATAAACTTTATAGATAAATGCGCGTTTAAATTAACAAAAATAGTGAATATATATTATTCCATGAACTGTTATGTAACTAAAAGTTATCTATAATTTCGACGTTTTGTCTAAGATTCGTTAAAAAATAATATAAATATTGACTTGCTCCAGTAATAAGATTTATGAATGCTTGACCTAAAAATTCGGTTCCAAATACGCATGTAAGAAAGTGACAATTAATATTCGGTGAACGTATCCATATATATTTTATTAGGTCAAAGTAATGAAAGCTAGCCGAAACAAATTAAATTAACTTATTCAACAATAATTAGAAAAGCGAAGAAAACATAATACTATTTTGCTATCTTATCTCACTTGCATAATACGAAATAGTTTACTATTCAGCGCACAAGTGAAGATTTTGATCGTGAACTTGGAATTATTTTACTTATCAATGATTCATTGCTAATTATAAATTCAGAACAGCAGAAATGTGACTCATGCGAAGAGTTTTTGTATTTTTACAGTGGAGCTTCTCTTTTTCAAAAGTCTTATCAGTTTGGCGGTCTAGACAGTCAAGTTTCCTGCTTTGAGCCGATAAAGCTTTCTTAGCTTATCTAAAAATCAATTAAAATTTATTTATGTTGGTGCTGTTGACAAGAATCATATAAACTTGATTGGCACTTGACAGGTCCAACGCGTAAACCAATCAATTTCAAGGAAAACGCGTCTATTTTACATTGTGTATAATTTCGTGTCAGGGAAAAAAGACATTACAGACAAAAACCCGAAGAACTCTCACACGTGTCTGTCATATCATATTATTTGCAACAACACCACTTGTACTATAATTATCTTTCGCGCCATGCGGTTAATTAACTCTTGTTAAAGGTGGAATACCACCATTTGATTAGACTAACCTAATGAGTTTTTAATCAGAGAATCGCACCCGGCGAAAATAAAGGTCTAACCACTAGCCCGTGATTCCCGTGCGACATTATAAACAATTGCGTTTATGTGGCGTCTCTGCAGGATTTCTGCCCTTTGTTTCCGCGTTTACGTTTAGTTACACTTTGGACGGAAATCACCAAAAACGGATTAGATAAAAGTAGTTTTACCTTTGGTGAGGTACTAAATTACAAAATAATTACATGGTACAATGTTTTTGAATATAATTTGCATTTGAAAATTGTGAAGGATGAGGATAGTGAAATCAAGCCATAAATCATGGTTAAATTAACACTTTTCGCTGAAGAATGTCAGACGTAGGAGAGGTGTAAAAAAGAATTGACAATGAAGCATTTATTTATCTAAACTTTTAGTGTCACCAGTGGTACCTCGCCTACCTGACAGGACAAAGCAGCGAGTCAATTACGACGCTCCCTGCTATTCCTGCTGGTACTACTTGCTATATAAGTATATTCCGAATACCTTGTAAATCTCAAAATACAGATACTTGAATAATTTTCTATTCTTCGAATACCGTAGAAGGATATACAAACGTTGCTCAATACCAATAAATAGATCTCTGGTGTAGATTTCATGACGCCAGTTAGGAAAAAAAGCATCAAGCACATGGCGGCCATAATTAATTCAGTGAAATCTTATAGAGTCACAAAGGAATTGAAAAAACAGACGCGAATATGGTCATCGAGTCATACCGTTCGTAATTAAAAAATTCTCGAGAACATTATGAAATATCCGCAGGAAGTGAATTTATAAATCCTGTAATTTATCTGAAAGTAATATCAGAAGACATCTGCAATTATTTAGTTAGATATGTATCTCGGGTATTAACATACAGATGCTGTAACTAGGAAAAGATCTCGAGAGTAGTTAAGTGAGTTGATAATCCTTCAGGCATTCAAAAAAGAAGCTTCCAACTGCAACTATCGCAATCCAGTTGTGAGTGAAAACGATTTAAACTCAACAAATAAATTAAAAATGCAAGTTCAATTTCGGAAAGGTCATTTACACTAACCGGAACTGCTGGGCCTACTCGCCAGGCCCTCGATGTTTTATCATTCCAACTCGTTCAAATATTCATCGAGAGTAACTAGCACTTGCTTTCAGCTTTTATCTACTTGTTCCACGAGAGCAAGTATCTATTTAAATATGCAACATGTGAAATGATAGCCCTATACACGGATGCAATTCCATATTTGCTTTGTAAGTGGACCCGTCTGTGTCTGTAGATCCTACAATTTCATTCAATAAACACCAATTAGACTAATGATAAACTGCCCATCCATAAAAAAGACCAATGTTACATTTGCGCAAATTCTGAACAGTGTATTCATTGGTTATTGATTCAAACTATCTTTTGAATCAGTTCAAACAAGCAGAAACAACAATTTGAATAGCAAATATTGTTTGGAATAGGTTAATGACATTTCATAAATGTTATTGTAAAATTTCGTCGCCTTTCAAATGCTAAATCCAAATTTGAATAAGATGAGATTTTCGCCTTTGATGAGAATTGAATGCAGGCGTGATTGTGTTGTTGAAAATTTAGTTTAACTGCATCGTGAATTCAGAAGATAATTATTTGAAAAATGAAACGTTGATCAACTCGTCCCAATCGTTACCACCAACATAAATAAATAATAAACAAACCGCAAACTCGTCGTGTCAGCACTCTTCCTTTTTGGTCCCTCCGGATCAACAAACAAACCCACTTACGCCTTTTCGAAATGAAATCAAAACAAATCCGTTATGAACACAGAAGCTACCAACACCAGATCTAAAAAATGTCGTAAACACACACCTACGGTCAACATGAGATCATTTCAGCCATTCGAGGTTAAATTTGTCTAGCAGATGAACATCTCAAGGTTCAGGCATTCCAAAAAGATTGATAACTAAGATTAGAAACTTCTCCAATAATAACCACGAACAAGTGAAATTGCGAAAATTGTGAGGCCGATAAGAGTTTTCTGACATTCGCGATGCGAATGGCCTTTAAATAAATATTGAGGTTGCGGTTGGAGTCATGTAATAACAAATGATTAAATCAACGGAAAAAGTACAGTTTTTGGTGTGATAGCATTTGGACGAAACAACTTTGACCTTTCGTCTTGATAAATTTATGATTTCAACAACAAATATGACATTTGCAAAACTTGCCAATTTTTTACACAAAAATTATCTATTGCCAAAGCAAAAACATATTCTTTATCAATTGCAGTAGATGAGATCACACAGCCAACCGTGTACAATAAAGATAATAAGAAATTACGCAAATACTATGTAAAAGATTTTTGAATTTATAATTTATAACAGAAAAAAATCAAGATTGAAACCTAATCTGTTTTTAAATTGATATTACGTAAAATTAATTATTATGTAGTTATTCTTACATTATTTATTAAAATTCCTAGATAATTTTTCTTAGATTAGCGAAAATAATTTATTTCAATTAATAAATTCAAGGGATGACATCAAATTTGTATAAAAAGTTTTATTATTAATAAAAATATAAAATATGCCGTGAATTATACTGTTGACATAGAGATAATATTCATAATAGGTGGTCCTCATGATAAAATGTATTCAAATGACAGTTAAAGACAAAAATTTGCTTTTATTTTAATATCTAGCTTAATTGCGCTTTCCTCTAATCATTATAAGAATAATTTTGGTATTATTATGTATTTACACACAACTAAATCAAAATTTCATGTTTACCTTGATTACTAATACCGAAAAATCAAACATTACGCCCGTGGGCAGTAAAGTTCCTAAAACGCCCGTTGCGCCTTAGCATGAGCGTAAAATTTAATTATACAACTTTGATAGTTTTAAATTTTCGACTTTTTGGCCTTTTTAAGTGGGTTTATTATTAAGTAACTTTCCAGAATTTGAATAACAATTTTTTTAATCCTTATAATTTTACAAGCTGTTTAGCTTAAAGCTAGAGTGCATGGATGAAAATAATTTAAACTTTGGTAAAATAGTTTATTCCTTTATAAAGCAGAGAATTTGTTATAACTAAGTCATAATAACTAAAATAGATGAGGCACAAAGAGCGACTTTGTCGCCTCATCGAAAATGCTCCTTTTCTGAAATGTAAAATATATACAAAAATAATAGAAAATCATTTTAGATGTCAGTGGCAGAAAATGACGTTTCTGCGGCAGAAATAATTCTGCCGTTAATTTACTTTTGCAGCATCCGACCGAGAAGGCAATACCGAGGTTTTACGTCAAGTACAAATATCAAAGTAAAGTAAAATAACTTGAAACTGATAAAAAATAATGTAAAGAAGGAAAATTAGTATTACTTTTTGGATACATATTTAATTTTAAGTTTAGTAACTTCTGGTGTTAATCCCGATGTTAAGGGTGTTTATACGTTTTCGCCCAAGTCAAATTTTTAGGGCGGTATCGGAATGAGTCCACGTGGAGTTGACAAGTTCCGTCAGAATATTGCAGCTGTACAATTGGTTTGGATTATAATTTACGACTATAAACAAACTTTTCATCTGCACCCTAGACAAGCTACCTGAGCGTTCGGTCAGGGCCGTATCAGGATAAATATGCAGGGTAGGCTCAAGAAATTTTCGAATTGTCATATATAAAAAAAAGCAGCTAAAAAACTATAAATCATTATCAAGAACCGAACCCGGGCTGTCAGCTTGGGGTCCACTCGCCGTTTATCGTTACAATACTTAGACGCCTTAGGACATTCTGTTTCATAATGTTTTTTAAACTATTAGTAATATTTTATTTTTGATTGTTTTGGTTCAGAATAAAAAAAACATTACGCTGGAAGCAAAATTTGATTCTCATTTCAAAAGGTATTACTATTAACTAATTAACAAAGTATTAGTAGTCTAGAATTGTATTTTAATGTATGGTTTCAAACTTTTGGGTGGGCCCCCTTAAGATAGTTTAACAAAAGTTTCTACTAAATTGTAGTATTTAATGAATAGTAATGAATATTGTTGTAATAATTGACTAATATAGAAATATACTATTGATACTATTATTTCAAACAATTATTTGTCTTTTTGTGAGGTTAGGTTTCATATTTTTTTTAATAATTGGCAGATTCGCATAATTACGATATATAATCTCAAGTGCCAACTAATAAGGAACTTGTTGCACTCGAAAAATTCCAAGTTCGCTCTCCTACTCTTTTTTCAAAAAGAGTAGGGAGGTTAAAATATCAATTATACTTTATTTAGCAAATACAAAAAGCATAGCCGCAAACCAGTTTTTTAATACTGTTGTTCTAAACGAATTAACAATTAATAAGTCATTGTCAATCAAAAATCATCACGCCATAATAATAGTCCAACACCAATAAATAGTAATAATTTTAATGTTTATTTAAAATATATTTTTCCGATTTCTACCTTCAAACTTGTAAATTACTCCGAAAGATTAATTTTATCCTTTTGTTGCTGTGGTGACCTGTTTAGTACCTGCTAGGATTTGTTAAAGTATTGATGAGAACCCTTTCTTAATCCGGCGGAGAAATTTAATATGTCTTATTAGAGGCTAGTTTGACCATCGGAGAAATTTACAAACTCCGAGTTACAATGATGCTACAATTTATTGAAACGAAAAAATTGTATTTTATTTGACACTTCCGCTAACATCCTTGGAAAATTCCATGAAATTTCTCTATGTTTTTATTTTATTTCATTATTATCAGAATAGTCTTCCGAACAAATGCGAATGAAAATTTAAATATGTAAGTATATTAAGTTTGAATCAACCTATATATCAATTTTCCAGATTTGAAAAATTCTCCAATAATAACTAAATAACATTTAGCTTTTTTATTCGTGAAAATCAACTGTTCTGTGTTAAAAAAGCAACATCAAAGCAATTATTTTAAAATTTAAATTAATATTCAATTTCCCGGATTTGTCACATCCTTATTTTATTTGAGATGTACATTAAATTATATAATAAATTGAATCGTTTGTTGCGTCAGTTATGTTGATCGATATAAAATATTGATTTATCGATATTTCATTTATCCAAAAATTTTCTCATCCCTCGGCTCATATCTCGCATCAAATACAAAACCAAATGCGAAAGAAAGCACAAACAAAGAATACCCCAAAGAATAAGAATTTAATTTATTTGGAACTTTTATGGTTCAATTCTAGGAACTCATAAATGACTCCGATGCTGTAGCACCACCCTCTCTGAGATCACGGTTAACGCCTTCCCTTGCAGAAATCGGGTACTTTTTTACAAAATAACTCCCTTAATTGTTATGCCATCAAAAAACTGAAAAGTGTTTCAGACTGCCAATTATTTTCTCTTTGGTGTACTGTTTTTTAATTTTTCAAAATGTCACATTTTTTTTTTTTGATGTCACAATTTTTATTTTTTTCTCAAAAAATAAAAACCTTAGAAAAAAATCAAAAACACTACACCAAAGGTATACCTGCTATACATATTTGCGCAAAAACCTAATTCTGAGAAAAGCATAATAAAAAAGTTATTTTGAGAAAACTGAAAAACGGCAGCGTATAAACAGTATCAACTCAAGGTTTGCGTTTTCTAATCTAAAAACTAGAAATGCTTCTCGTGCTCCATTCATACAATGCCAGCATCACAACTTCTTATCATTTTGTCTATTTATTTTATTTCAGACGTTGTATAATCCCTTAATTATTGTTTATCATTTATTACAATGTTGTTGAGATTCTTCACATGCAAATTATAATTGAAATAATAATTTTGGCCTCCAAATATGAAGAGGAACATTAGCAATTCAGCTTGTGTTACTCATCATGGGAAAAATGAATATTCCTTCAAAAAATGAAGACTTTAAAGTGTTACATATGTTACAAATGTGTTAGAATTTGTCTGTTTCACCAAATAATGTCAAGGTGATAAAATATTTATAAAGTCAAGGTTTCTTGCAATATTTTTGAGTTGTTTATTTTCTCTCGAGAATTATTAATAATAAATTTACAATAATAAAAATTGTCTCAAGTCCAGTCTATGTATACAAAAGATTAACAAATGATGTAATAATAACAAACTTTTTTGTTGGTATTTTAAAAATGTAAACTTTTCAACAGCGTGCGAATTTTGCAAAAACTATTTCGAATTATTAATTTGTGTTTATTTGTTGGCAACAGTGAACATTTGCGCACATACCGGCAAATTTACAACTGTTCTAATTAATTTTTGTTGAAACGAAATGAAAACATGTTCACCGAACCAACAATTTATTCCTTCGGAATTTACCCTGAGAATGGCAAAAACCTAACCTAACTCGAAACAGGTACAGGTAGTTTCAGCGTGCGTTGTATTTTATTTGCTTATAAAACCTGCTCGTACAAGACGAGAATTCCGCCACAATACTGGACCGAACACGACTTTCTCCTATACCTGTTCCGCGTTGAATATTACCGAAAAAACCATGACTTGCTTCTTGATTTTTGCGAAAAAAAAAACCCTAAATACCTTTAATCCGTTGCCGCTAAAACCACCAGAATTAACACAGACCAAACGTCCCAATCATAGTCACCACAGATTTAACAAATGAAAATCGACACAAACAATTGCCGCGTTTTAGAGAGAACAGTTGGCAAAACGCAAAAAAACCTTTATTTTTTCAATGAAACAGGTAAAAAACACGCTTTGGTTGTCATATGTTGTTTACAAACATAGAAGAACGCTAAACTGCGTGCGTTCGTTCCGCCAGATACCGTCAAACTGATGGAATGAGTCATTTTGTAGAGGCGCCGCCATTGCTATACGCGGCCTGCGCTGATGCAAAGGTGGTTTCGGAGCCGGAGAGGGAATTTTCTATACAAATATAAGGGAAAATCCCTTTTGCATATCATTTTTGTGACTTGTTGCAGATTTAGAATGGAGATTGGATACTCACCCTTGATTTTGGTGTGTGTTTCAAACCGATAGCTGGCTGGCTCCTGTTACTCTAAAAAAAATATTGTATTAGTTTCGGGAGTTTCAGGTCCTATGATTAATGTTAAAGCTTCGAAATTGTAAAATATGGTCGGAACTAATAGCTCTAACTTATAGTGTCTGCCTGAATGCAGACATTAATTAATGAGTGAAATATGAAGCTTGAAAAAGTTGAAGGCAAGAGGGATGGAAGGAAAAACGGGAGGTTCGGATTTAAAGTGTGTTTTGTGGTCTAAAAAGACGTATACATTACAAAATAAAATTAAAATGAATTACCTCACGCTATTATAAAGAAAGAGAGCAAGAAATATGTTATTATTGTCTCTTAATGGAAAAAAAGGAGATAGCAATCCTTGAATACTTTTGCATTGAGATAATAACACGTATAGGTACTTGTAAAACTTTTGATATTTATTATAAAATACACCTGTTTATGTAAACATTTAAAAAATGTTTAGCACATCATTATAGTGATGCTGATGACTGATGACAGTCAATAGTGATGACGATGAGATAAAAATTTAAGTGTAAAGATAACAAAATATCGGCAAGAAATGAGAGTTCTAAAATTGGAAATGAGTAAACAAAAACATATTGTTTTTTATATAACATTGGGTTTTCCTCAAATTCACGAAATTTCTCATTCTGCAAATTTTTTACTGATATTTTGCCCCATACTAAAAGCAATGGTTGTTTTAAGCCTCCAAATTTTTGCGGGCCTCTAAAATTCACCACATAGAAATCAAGAATAGATTTTCCAGCAAAAATCAGCTCCGACTTATAATAATTTAAAAGTGTTGCGGAACTCATTTCCTCGATTTTTTTAAAGTGAGCAATGATCACCTTATACATTAAGATCTTAATTCTATGGATTGCAACATCTAGTCAATTCTAGAGCGGCGAGTCCCTTTTGCGGACCAGCGACGTAGGGGTCCTTGAAATATCTCCCTTTTGCGGACCAACCTCAGGATTAGTGCTACTTTGTAGGGATTACAGATTCAACACTTACTTGATTAAGATAGGATTTGAGTCTAATACGGAAGGATAAATTGATGGTTTGAAATAAGTAAAAAATTAATAAAAAAAGTAAATAAATCTGAGTGTGAATTATAAATAATTATACTGCTAATTTTTCTCTTTTAAATAAATCGTTATTTTACAAACTACTGTTGTAAAATATGACATCTTATTATAGAAGAATGGATAGAATAATCAGTGCTTTTTAATAAGCACGCGAATTGGAAAAAAATGTTTAATCTACTGTATTTTATAAAATTTTATTAAATTTACAAATATGGAACACATTTTACAAAGTTAAATTTTTCTTTAGTTTTAACTTTGTTTTTGTAAAAGATTCTGTTAAATTTGTACATGTTTGTTCTTAATTTTAAGTGGTATGTTTACACTTTTAACTTTAATATATGGTTTCGTTTATTATATAGATAAGTATTATATTATATAATACATATATGATTATATTAAAATCGGAATGAAACATTTTGCTTGCAGTAGTGGTAATGGCCGTTGCTGAATCTTGTGTAGCTCATAACATTGAAGAAAAGATTGAATTTTTGCCAAAATTGTATCTACTAAGTAGACTCATATATGACAAACTAGCAAATGCAAAACCTGATACTATTATAACGTTTTATAGAATAAAATAATAGTATTTGCAGAAAAAAATTAATTTAAAATGTTATTTAGGACCTCAACTTTTTATGCAATTTATAAAAAATGAGTCAACATGTCTTTAAAAACCAATTTTAACCCTCAAGTATGTACTTCTTTTCAAAAATTTTTGTTTTGGTAGCGATTAGAGTAGAAATTAATTTCTTTTTAAAATCGATTCTAAAGAAATTAAAATTTAAGTCGACATTATTTTATAAGAGACAACATTTACACTAAAATTTTTGTATATTTGTAATAAACTATCTATATCAAATTATAAGAAGAAACGGAAATTGTACCTTTTTATATTTGGGTGTGCAAAGCCGGAAAGACTGAAATAATAAATTGGGGAAACACGGCATTTATTTGAAAAAATAAGAAGTTTTCTACTACAATTCTAGTAAATAGAGGTATAGTGGGTTTATTCAATAATAAGATTTTGGCTTTAACCATAAATTTCCCTAACAAAAGAATCCAAATTGACCAATTATTAGTCATGCCGATTTATGATGCTTTGACAGACCGAAGTAGCAAATAACCTCAGGCAACCGCACCCCAGGCGGGGGTCGATGCCGGGATCTTTTCTACCTGTTTCTTGAAATAGAATACAAAACTCAACGCAAATACAATAATTTTTAACTGCAGTGTTTCCAGTTATTGCTTTTCACTTTATATCAATTAAGATTGATAATAATTCAAATGACTTTTACATTTGACAGTTTATTTTAATATTTTGTTAAATAATTTATTTCTTTTGTTCAAATCAAAATCACTTTTAGTTCCCATTTAAACCAGGCAGAAAATAACTTTTTTTAATAATTATTTATTATCAAAACAATGAATATTACAAGATGCACCAGAAAGCAAGACATTATTAATTTTATGTACGAAAAAAAATTGGAGGTTCCAGTAAAGTCGACTAAACATGTATTGTTAAAAATAATTGAGAACAATTTAATAGACAGATCAAAGACGTATGGTGTCGATAATATTAATTAATATAAAATGAAAAGCAATACATTAGAAATGTACCCTCAATATTTTATTTAGTCTAAAATCTTTTGTACAATTAGCGGTTTAGTACCCCACCTGCTGAGATAAAGTACTTAGCTGGTTCGCATTTGGGCTGTCCATTTCAAGTAATAGAATGGACCAATGGAATTAAGGATTAATTGGTTCGCAAAAGGGATCCGTCCTTCTAGAGATTAAGAGTCTGCGCTAACTCCCATAAAAATTTGAAAACTTTAAAACAGACTTTGAATAGTACAAAGTATCAGTAAGATTTTGTTTAAAAAAATGTTGTGTATAATTAGTACTGGTAACCTTGTATTAAGAAATCCATCTCTAATTATATTTTACTTTTTAATTATTCTTTGAAAAAATTAAGTTCTGCATTACCGATTACCAACGTACTATATTTATGACTCTTCTATAAACTTTTCACACAAAAAAGCTTTAATATCAAGATTAGAGTTATGTTAAAAAAAATTAAAATTAGTTTAACAAATGAAAAAACAATTACAGAGCGGTTCCGAATGATTGGTAACTCAGTAAACCATGAATGAGTGTGTGAACGGCATATACCCTTGTAAATGCAACATTATTAGATAAAAGTATCCAGATTAATATGTCAATATCAAAAAAAAAAAACTTAAGGTAATCTATGCAGACTATGATAATATACATCTTTATACACTAAATTATAATAATAAAAACTCGCTAATATCACTGAATATCACAAAAAATTATTGAAAAAAATGCACGAAAACCATTTATAAAAACACCTTCTCTTTGCAAATGTGTCCAAAAAATGTACTCGTACAACAAAAAATAATAATTGATTTTTTGAAAGTGCTATTTTGGAAGTAGAGGTAAAATTTGAAACACCCGATATTCAGAACCTATATAACCTATATATTTTTTATGTTAATTGTAATACAATTGTTAATAAAAATAAAAAACGATACTTATATTACCTACATCTTTCCAAAATTTGTTGTATATTAAGATAAATAACAATAAGCCAGTGCAAAGTTATTTTTTTTTTACAAGATTTTGAACAAAAAAGGTAAAAGATACAGCAAACAGCTGATTAAATTAAGAATAACCTCAACTTGTAAAAACTACTATGGATCTAGGTTTAAACAAAAAAAAAATTCAAACTAAACATTGCAACCAAGAAGCCACAGACCGCTTTCGGGGTAGTTGCCCCGTCATCAGTGTGCCGCATCCTGGTGCGTGCTCAGCCTGAACAGGTTCACGTTTATAATCCAACCGCGGCAGACTGCACGTCACATTTCATCTTCATTACTATGTATTTTCAATCTACGCTAAAAAAAATGTGTACAGAAAAAAACATATATGTAGACACAACTAAAGAAGACAAATAAAACCTTAGATTATAAAAAGTATTAATAATACTTATTTCTTGAGAATTTTTAAATACATATAAAATGATAATCCAGAAATTTAGACTTAACCACCAAGGTAACACATTTTTTTACCTTGTTTCAATTAAAGCAATTCATACTTTATGTTTAAAACCATCAAACATCTCCGCTCAAGCTTCCGACTAGAAATAATAGAAGTATTATACACGGATAAGCGCTAGAGTTCTACGGTATGTACTTGCTTATTTTTATTCTTTTTAGAAGTTTTATCTTTCTTTGCAACTGAAAAAAAAATCAAAAAACAAAATTAAATATTAAGAGAAGATTTAAAAAAACAATTTAATTTG
Organism: Tribolium confusum; assembly: GCA_029207805.1. NCBI lineage: Eukaryota > Metazoa > Arthropoda > Insecta > Coleoptera > Tenebrionidae > Tribolium > Tribolium confusum. Next base: position 28,625,053 of record JALGAY010000002.1, on the reverse strand, counting down.
TGAGAATGTATTGAACATTTACAGTGGAGTTTTTACCAACTTCGTTTATTTTAAAAAAATATTTTTTGCGACAAATATAATCCAGTTTAAATTTCACAAATGGATGCCATTAATGTTTGAAAGGTTCAATCAAAAGTGCGTTATTTTTAAGTACGACCTACAGATTTTCCTTTAATATTTTATTTATTTTCATTTCCATCTGCCAACAAAATTAAAAATAGCGTTCTATACTTTGTAGATTCCTTTAATCTATATTTTGAATACAATATTTGCCCAAGCAAATGTGCAAATTAAATTTAAAATCTCTGCACATAAAAAGTAAAAACAACTTAGCGTGCAGCTAATGAGGCAAAGATAACTTCATTTTAAACACCGTCTTTCAGATAATTTATTTTTCCCCAGAATAGCTGTTGAAATTAAATGAAAACAGAACAAAAGGATTTAATTAAAATACATTCTGAATAGGTATACTACAAGAAAGAATAGAGGGTCATCTCAATAATTTAAAACTCGCCCATCAGTGTCATGACTTGGTCTTGTGCCAATGAGTCAATACAAAACAGATGTGTGATGTGTTAAAATATTAGATAGTACTAGACACTGAAACAACATGTATAAAGTTTCTCAATATGTAGGTCAGGTTTGCTTTTTCACTGTTTCTATTGTTTTAGAAACACGTGCACTAAATTATCTTTAAATTATGTCGAAACTTAAAATGTATCTACATTTTAAAAATTTATTTTAATAAAAATTGATACATATCTCCTCGTTTTTAATTACAGTTACCTCTGCATGTTATCAATGAAAAGGTCATTTAAAAGTCATAAAGTAAACTCAGAACCTTAATTATCTGTTAAAATAGTTTGTACTGATAAGAATCTTAATAACAAGAAAGATCAAAGAAAAGTTATTGAAGACTTCCTCAACGTAGCAAAAGGGTTGTTTAAGTTTAAAATTACCTGTAAATGTGCAAATGTAAAATGTCATTTTATATTCAGGTAGCAGGTAGGTATTTCTTTTCTTGAAGTTGTTAGTCCAATAGATTTACAACATTTTGTTCCGAGAACACCGGATTTTCCTTCTCGGTGTTTGCTTCTAAGAAATATCTTCTTTTAGTTACTTTATAAATGCAATAATTAGTAATAAGAAGTAACTTAGACCGATATAACGCAAAAGTAATAAAAAATAGCGTATGATACACCTGTGCCTTTTTAAAACGCTGAAAAGGCCTTAAGCCTCAGCAGCGCAAATGTAAATAAATATAAATCATGTAAATTAGTTTTAAGAATATTGTAAACAAGATCAAAAAAATAAATGCTTTTGACTTGACCTTTTTTAAAGTATTCACAAGCTCGTGCATTCGTGCTTTAATGCCTTACTTATGAACTATAGTACAAAATGTACTTATCAAAATTTACTATAAAACTCTTACAAAAAATATAATAAGTATATACATATACATATAATTATTAACAAAAAACACAAAATATAATTTTCTGCAAATTTTATTATTAATTGTTTATCGTTTTATATATATTTTATTGTAAAAAAGTTCTTTTTGTGTATTAGAAAAAACCTTTTATTTCAAGAAAACATCAGTTAAATATTTCAAATGCAATTGCAAACAGAAAACAATTACTAAACGGATGTGATTGATGTATCTTAATTGTTCCAAGTAAACACAAAAATAAATTGCGTATCACATTTCTAATGATCTAGGTCAGGTCTGTTTATCCCGGTTTATTCAGAACCATAAAATAAAATAAATTTTAAGCTACTTAATTATTACAATATACGAGTATAATATCTGCTCAACCTTCAATATTTAATTAAATTAATTTCAAACAAAACCCACTAAATATATTTTTGTTTGCCACTGAGGTAAAAATTTTAGATAAATTTAGAGATGTGAGAATAAATTTAAAATAGAAAACCCCTACCCATTTTCAGATAAATTACCATATTCAGAATTGGGATCCAACCCGCCCTGTCCAGTCGTTTCATTTTAGACAAATTGCAATTTTTGACTTGAATTTGAGGTGGTTTACCGATCTAAGGCAAAAACAGACAAGCAACAACTATTTTTAAGTAAAAAATTACTTGACTGAAAAAAAACAAAATTGAGAATTTAAAAAAATTCAATTAAGGCAGAACAAATAAATCACTCCAAAACAATTTAGAATTTAGTCATAAAATACGTGAAAAAATAGCAGTTTTTGTCAGAAAAGTATAGAAAAAGTTGTTAATACACAGTTTTTAAAATAAAATCTTCCAAACAAAATGGATTATAAATTAATATTCTGCTAGAAAACAATAAAAACATTTTCAACAACTTTAACACACAAAACAATGCAAAATGTTTGTACATATTTTAAAGATTATAAAAATGAATAGTTGGCACATAACTTATTATGTTTATTATTATTATTATTATATATTAAATTATTTTAATGTTTTATTTATGTAATTATTTAATATGATATAAATTATAATAATTTATTATTATGAGTAGGTGAATAAAGATGTAATAAAAAAGATTTGTATCTTGAAGAATCGAGTTAGTAAGTCCACGTTGCAATATTATAAACATGTCTTTAGGTGTCAACTAAGCCACTATTTTATTAAAAATTATTTATTTTTTACCTTAACGTTAGCATAAGCAGATTCGAACTTATTTTACTAAATATTATAAAACAATAGTAGAAAAAAAAGAATTAACAATAATTATATATAATTTTCGAATTACTTCTTTTGCGATTCTCTAACGCCTTCTGTTATGTCTCCTAACATTAATTTCATTAGACTTAAAATGTTATTTCGGTAAAACGAAACGAACAAAAGAGTACCAAGAAACTACAATACATATAAATAATGTCATAAAAGAGGAAATACTGTATTAATATGTAAAGATTGTGGCTTGCTTTTAAACCAAATAAACACGCAAAAATGATAAATACAAAATAAATCAGATCTATTTGTACAGAATACAAACTTATAAAACAGACAAGTTAGAAACTAGCATGAAAGAATAGTAAAGTATCCAAAATAATAATAGAAAAAATTGTAGTAAAAAAAATATTATTTAATAAAATTAATGTAGACAACAAGTGGTCCAAGAAAATTGCTAATTAAATAATAAGAAAATTGAAACCATTTTAAAATTCAGAAAACATAGTCTTGAAGTATGAGAAAACAAACGTTCCAAAATCTACAACCGAGAAATCATCAAAAATCTCCGAAATTGCCACCTAAAGTAAAAAAAATATTTTAATACTGTTTTCAAAAACCTATTACGAGCCTCATTTAGATGTCTTAATAGCCATTCTGGCACCCATTGATATATTAAAATATCATAGAATCCAAAATTTTACTTCTTTACATTAAAAACTAAGATTAAAAAAATAGGTAAAAATATATGTATTATAAAAAATAGTATAAAAAATTGGTGTCGTAAGTGATTATAACTCATTTTTTATAAAACTCTGACTTCGCGTTCGTATTATAAACCAAAAAACCAATGATTTTACGAAATCTGAGATTTAATACACTTAGGGCCGGTTTACATAAAGTGACATTAACTTTAATTGCGACTAAATAGTTAATTACTGATTAAATGCCGATTTTGACCAATCAAACGCCAGGAAAGCCGATTTAATCGCGAATTAAAAGGTAATCGCAATTAAATATTTAATTTACCTTCTGTAAACCGAACCCTATTATATTTTGTAATTTTTTTAGCAGTTTACTCAAGTAAATCGAGTTTCACTTGAGAATTACCGAAATGCGCGTCGTGTGCAAAGAAGTGTTTGGTGTGATTGGGTGCATTTTTCGATCTTTTGGATACACCAAATAAATTCAGCAAAAAGTTTACAGCAAGAAATTTATTCAAAATCTAGAAGTCATTAAAAATGTTTCAGGTAAAAGTTATGTAGCTAATAAAATTATCTAAAAATTTACTCTTTTTGAGATTTTTTTCTAGGATCACGCTTTGACGTTTCGAAAGAAATCGTAGCTTTTTACAAAATTTTTTAGAATTTCTTCAAAATTTGTGTTTTAGAAAAATATTAGCAAACTAAAAATTAAAAATTACAGTGAAAGTTCTCTAATTAGAACTTTTCTAATTTAAAATTTTCTTTAATTAGATTTTTTTGACAACTTAGTTTTAAACTTTTTTAAACTTTAGACGTCATTAAATATTCTATTTCTTGAGTTTTTCATAATTCAAAACTTATTTTTAGTCACTTGTAGATCAGAGTTAGAAGAGAGTCTAAAAATATATAAGGTATACAGTAAAGTGGTTAAAAAATCGAGCGTTTTCTTGTTTTTAAAAACCCCTTATTCAATGGGTGCAGTAAGTTTAAATAAGACCTAAAAAATTAAATTAAATTTGTTAAAACGATAGATTGTTTCATGTAATTAATATCAGTTTACAAATTTAAATCGGTTTCAATGACCTTTTTTTTCATCAGTCTATTACGGAAGATATGGATCATTTTTCGCTTATAGAACATTGAGTCGTTTTTTTTTAAACTCCAAAAAATCAAAAACCATTTGTATTAAATTTCGAGATGGTACGAATTTTTTCACTCTTGTGACAATATTTTTTGCTCTTTTTATGTACAAATAATACTATAAGAAATAAAGAATTTGAAAAATTAAAATCACACAATTTGGATCTTTAGAGCAGTAAAATTGCTTTATTAATACGAATTTTATAAGCAAAAAAAATTAAAAAATACAACTTTCTCAACTTTCTGGTTTTAAATGTTAATAAAAAATTACCCTGTAACTGTTGCGAGTAGAAAACATAGCAGTTCTATTACTATTTTTGTCAAAATACCATTCATTTTATGCTCTATTGATTATAGAAAAAAGAGAAAAATTAATGGCTTTGGAAAAATTTGATTTAAAAATTAAAATCTCACAATTATAACAAGAAACAAAAACGTTTCGTCATTTTTTAAAACATGACAAAACGCAGAACAGAAAAAAACAACATATTAAATATTTAAAATAAAGAAGAAAAGTCCTTAACCAGAAGAATGGTAACCACGCGTTGAATAAAATACCAATTAGAAAAATAGGGTTAAAAATCAAAGTGACAGAAGTAATGTTTTTATAAAAATCGAAAAAAAAAAAAACACAAAACTGAAAATAAATCAGACAACGCGACAGCTACGAAGGAGGCGACAAAACAAAAACTGTAGTAACCGAAAAAAAAACCACCTAAATTATCGTTAGGAACATTGTGGTCATGTAAGGAAAATGTTGGTTACAAAAAAGAAATAAGTTTTTTCAGAAAAACACCCAAAATAACAAGACTGAAAAAGTAAGAGAAACAGCTCTGTCAAAAGACGTGGAATAACAAATAATTCATTTTAAAAAGTTTATCAACTGAAGAGTCAAGACTTACAACATAAGTGTCAACTAACTTATAGCATAAAAAAGATTGCCAATCAAAATGTGTTTGCGATCTACCTTAAAAAGCTGAAAACCTGTATTATTTGTTTTTGAAGATATTTTGCTATAGTCAAAGTTACCGATATTTGGAGTTGACTTATGTGGGTTTTATTAAGGGTTGAGCAGCTTTGTGATCAACCGTAAGAATTTTTATCAGGTGTCGTAGAGTTTTTTACCTCTGACTATATCAACCAAAAATCGCTAAGGAACCGATGTTGACACCCTTGCCTTAACTTTTCTAAGAGTTTAGCTTTAGGATTTAGGATTTGGTAAGTAAATATGTAAGTAGTAGTACGAGTATCTGGCGTTGTTTAAATATAAAAAAAGTCTGCTAATTAAAACATAATTGCGTGAAAAGCCTGTAAAATTTAAAACATATTTACATAATTACAAAAAAATTCTCCAATTTACAAGATTAAATATCCATTATTTTTATTTTCATTAAAAACTGAATTGTTTTACAAATCCATGCATTAAGATTTAATCACATTTTATGCCACTTTTGACCCATTTTAGGCCACATAAGTCTTAACCAGTAAACGTTTTATTTATAGTCGTAATTTTTACTACACAATTTGTTTGATTGACCCACTTTGACAGAAAATAAACCCAACGCGAATTATTTTTGAAGCAGAAAAATTTATTTTGCGGAAAGATTCATTTATTCACAAAAATAAAATTGTAAAAACTGAGAACTTCATTATAAAAAAGGAACAAAAACAAGCTTGCAAATGGAGATATAAAATGTTATAACTTGCGGTTAGCGCAATAAAAGATGTATCTAGTATCTAGGACGTACTCATCAACATCAAACCAGGAATGTAAAATTTATTTCTTTTTTTATTGTGGCACAAGAAATATTTTATAGATGTAGATCAAAGGGTCATTACAGATTTTAAAACATACTATAAGTTATTTTACTATTAATATAGAACAGAAATACGACGTTAAAAGATCAAAAGCTATAAATAAAAAAGTATCTTTACTATTTTATATGTCAAGTATCAAGTATAGTTATTTTAATTATTGTTAATTAAAATAAAATTTCAGTAAAGAAAAAGATTGTTTTGATTTTCTATTAGTATAGATATGAATAATTAAGTAAATTCCTAAACAAGAATGTGTAAATTTCAAATAAATTAGCACTTCTTTTTATGTGAGTCGTAAACACATAAAATAAACAATTGGAACAAAACTCTCATAACTGTTTATAATAATCTCTGAATCTGAACGCAAGAATTTTGAAAATTTAAATGAAGTAACGTATAAACTTTCCTCCTATTTTTAACCTTTACTTTTATTGAATAACACTTTTATTACATAATTAAAAATTCATGTGTATGTTGCATAACTGAATTAGCAAACACAAACCTCGCTCCATTTCCGGTTTTGCGGCAGCCTCAACTCAATACTCTGTATCTCCTGAATTTGTTTAACCGTCTGTTGCAGATCAGCTTGCAATTTCTGCTGCATCTGCTTCTGCACCATCATTTTCTGCTCGACATCCTGACTGCACTCTCCATCAACCAAACAGTTCTGACCTTTCCTAATCACTTTATCCTTCTCCATCCTTTGCGACAGCAACTCTTCCAGCTTTTTCGTTGACTGCTGGAATTGACTTTGCGATATGATTTGGGGTTTCGGCTTCGTTTTCGTGTCTTCAGTCTTTTGAACGGCGCTAAATTTGGCAATTTGCTGCCGAAAAGCGTCATTGTGTTGCAGGAGCTTTTGCTCGGTTTGAGGGAGGAATTGGGCCAGGGCTTGTGCATTGGCCACGAACGGTTGCGAGGACTTCCGCTGGTGGCCTGATATGGACTTGTCGGACAGGAACTCGGGCTGCGAGGCCTTGCGGTGGTGAGAGGGGATGACGGGCTCGGCTTCCAGAGGCTTTTTCACTAGGTCTAGCTGGATAAAGTCTTTGAAGCCGCCAGAGTCGGAGGAGTTCGAGTCGAGGGAGTCGATTTTTGTCATGGCTTTGCCGTTGAGTTCCTTTTTGTTGACAGTTATTATCCCGCAACAGTCGGTTGTTACGTTGGAGAGTATACTGCAACAGACTGTGCTGGGGGAGTTAGGAGCTTTCTGGGTCACCTCCTCGATTTTTTTGTATGTTTCGTAGCTAGTACTATATTTATCACATTTTTCGCTAATGTAAGTCGATGAATATTCATCATATGTGACGTTGGTTTCAACGCTGGCACTTTTATGAGTTGAGAAGTCCTTTTTTTCGGTTTGTCGAGTCACGTCCTTTGGGATTTCCTTCGGTGGTTCTCTTCTTGGTTTAACAACCCTTTGGGCACGGACATTCACAGGTGGAACGTTTTTAGGCTTCGACGGAATTGATGGTTTAGGTCCGATTATTTTAGGTTTTTCAGGCTTACTGCACTCTTGCATTTTAAGCACTTACACTAGGCGAATTCATTTTAGACACTTAATAATAGCACTTCGTTGATAGAATAACTTTAGGTTTGAGGCAAGTCATATTCTTTTATTTGGTAAATAAAAACTGACACAGGATTGCCACACTAACAAACACACGTTGCAATGTTGGGGTTGACTCCCTTACCGAGCTAGGTTGGATAAGACGACGCTTGGCGGCGCATAGCGTCGCGTTCGATAAGCTTATCAGGGGGATGAACAGGTTAGCCTATTACGACACTATAAATTTTACTATAATCTAGGTAAACACGCATTAATCATAGACTAAATGACGATTTTATCCGCCAAAGTTCAACGACACCGCTCAAATTAATCCTTTGTTGATTGTCACCCTTTATTGTCACCCTAACTATTCAGTGCGTCTGCTACAATAAGTTACATACAAAGGGTAAACGGGAACACATTTTTGATACTCTAATTTTCTAAGAGTTACCCTTTTCCCCCAATTAGACACATCCTTGTAGAGGAAAATTTTAATGAAAATAATTACTGTAATCAGCTCAATATTTCTTGTCATTTACGAGGTGGATAGTTAGTTGTAAACGATTAAAAATAATGAAGGTTTATGAGTAATAACCAACAACTAATTATAAACAAGATAATAAAGTGGAAGAAGAAAAACAGTATTTTTTAGGCGCATTATAATAACAAATATATTTTTAAGTTTTAATTGTGGAAAGTAGTAAATACAAATGAATAATTTTTGTTATGGATAATAAAATAATAATAACGCCACATTTGTGCTTCTTTATGGCTTTGTTATTACTATTACAGTTCAATCCACGTTTACCTACCTTTCCTAGTCCTCTGGTATTGGCTGAAAGTAAAGCTCCTAGCGCATGTTCACGATATTCTTTATCTAAATGGTCGTGCTGCGCCTGGATACGCCTGCAACCAAACAAACATTGCTTTAACAAGGAGTCACTAGATGGCAAATGCTTCTATAAACAAGACAAGAATTTTAAATTTTACACTTATACAGGATATTATTGGATGTAGCCGAAAAAACCAAATTTGCCTTGATGAATGAAACAAGTTTTCTACAGACTATATCTCAAAAACTATAAACATTTTTTTTTATAAGACAAATTTGACAAATTTTATAAAAAAAAATTTTAGAATCCTTTCAACAAGGGTTATAATAACCTGTTAAAATCTGTAACGTTACCTCAATAACACCCTGCATGTTATTGCATTTTATGAAATAAAAATATCACTTTTTAATAGATAAAAATACACTCACTAACATTAAAAGTTAAATTTTGAAAAATCCGAACCATTTTATATAACAGTTTTACGCCGCTTTTAATTAAAAAGTAATTAAACAAATAATTACCTACACCACTAAAATCATATTAGATAAAAAGATTCCAATCCTAAATTTTTAATTTTTACCACATAGTTCTATCATAATGTACTTCTCATTTAATTTTCACTAAATGCAGTCAATTTTAAAACATTAAAACTGATACATAGTACGGTAAATAAAAGCAAAAATAAAAAATAAAAAAAGGATTTTACGATATCTCGCCATAAGTCTTTTTAGAGGAAAATTGTAAACGAACGGTTTTAGCAAATAAATTTTTGTATATAATAAGATTAACTTCGTAAAAAAAGATCACTAGATTTTTCGTAATAGCGCGGCAAGTTGGATAGAAATATATAAAAATATAAAAATTTGATTATAACGCGATGTAGATGCGTTTTAGAGAAAAGTTGTATAGAAACGATTTGTAAAAAATAAAATTTTCTCCGAAATAAGCCTAATGAGATTAAACAATTTTTACTAAATTTTTGCAAACGCCTGATACATCAGCTGCAACTTGTGGATTTTAACATCTCTGTATTTTTAAAACGAAGCATGGGACCCATATTTTGTTATAAGAAATAATTATTAAAACCAAATAAAAAGCGACTGCCCTGAATAAAATTTGCAAAACTAGATTTTCAAAAATGACTCCTCCTCATTTAGATTTTATATATTTACTTACGAAACGATGAATGATAAGTACAACATTTTTTTTCAATAATAAGAAGCAAACACGAAACCCTAATTTTTTGCTTTTTCCAAAAATTTAATTTTAGAAAAACTTATGAGTTACTAAAAATTTAGAAAAATAATATTTTCAATAAATTCAACCTCAAGTGATTATAACTTTAACAAAATTTAAAATTTTGGAAAAAAACCAAATAAATCTGGTCACCTATTTCTTTCATGTAAACACTTCTACTACAAACAATTTCGGAAATACCAGGAGAAAAATTACGATTTTTGAAAACAACATTTCGCAAATTTTATTTAAAATTTTTTAGTGTAATAGTCTTTTATTTAATACTAATTAACACTTTCATATTTTATTTTAATTGTTCTGTTTTACAAATACCAAAATCCCAAAATTCCCAAGCCGGCGCTGATACATACATTATTTTTCAAGCGTTTGCAAAAAATTTAGTAAAAATTGTTTGACGTCATTAAACCAGTTTTAAAAAGAATTTAATTTCTCACAAATTGTTCCTGTCCAACCTTTTTCTAAAACGCAGGTCTATCGTCTATCGCCTTATAATCATATTTTTTCGATTTTGTTTATTTTTATACATGTCGGTGGACTATTGCAAAAAATCTTTTTTTCCAAAAAAATCATTAATTTTGAAATGTGCACAAAATCTTTCAGAAATAAATAAATAACGTTGTAGGTAGACAATGCCGTTTTCTGCGACGCCAGAGTTTTTGTAGGCGGTTTGTGTGGCGCCTTTATTAAACGATTTATGAATCATAAAATTGTAAACGAATTTTTATATCATTTTAAGAACTAAATACTTACAAGCAGAATAATTATGCTTTAAAAAGACTACGCCTCCCAAATCAATTACAAGACATTTAATTCATAACTAATAATTCTATGATAATAACTCTTACAGTTACAGCTCTACTTATAAGTTTTTCACTATCTTACAAAGAAATTTTTTTATTAAAAAATTCGGTGTGAAATATCTTTATTATAATAATTATTATTTAACCTGCCTTAAGGCAAAAGCTCTGTTTGTAAGACCAATCTATAAAGATAACTCAAAAGCTGACTCTTAAACAAGGAATGCTTTATATAGTTAGGATTTGTCAATTAGAATTTTTTGGAATTTTTCAGTACTCATAATAAGTTTTCAGGTGTAACCCAGACAGAATTAATGATATACTGGTCTTTTGCTATATATTATTAAACTTGTCTTCAATATTTTGTTTTTTTACATCTGTAATTAAATGAAACGAAAAAGGTTAGTAAAATTTATAAAAATGAATTAAAAGCGGTTGATATTAGAGTCTTTGAACTGTACGAGTATATTTTCTTCCTGTAATGTATGTATATGGTGATTTAAAAGTATGGAGCAAAATTATAATCTTGTGACTCCAAGTGATAACAAAATTACGGGCCATCAAATTTTTAAATTTTTTTTTTTATTTAATACATAAATAAAGCTAATGCTTTCTCTTTCCTAAAAATGGCTATATTTGCTAAATTCTCTCAATTTCCGGTGAGTACTTCCATTGCACCTTTTTAGTAATTATTCTGTTTTTTATCAACTCCCTTTTTTATATAAAAATCAATATGCTAGTAAATTCTAGTTGAAAATAAGGAAGCCAAATTCCGCTAAAACGTACATACATACCGTTTTCGAGATATTTGCGTATAAATTATGAAAACCAATTTAATCTTCAACTTTGGCCCTCTCTGTTCCTAAACGGTGCAACTTGATATAGAAGTAAGTTGTGTTAAAACGCTTTATTTTGGTCTAAAAAACATTTTTTTGTTGTAGCTTTACAATAACAATCTTCTTGTTGGATCTTCTTGGTGTGTTTTTTAAATGAAAATTGGAAATGAAACACCCACTAACACCAAACTTCTTTACTTGATACGACGCACGTTTCGACAACAATGTTGTCATCCTCAGGTAGGAATTAAAACTAAATTGTTTACAACCATTCTTAGCTTATATACTAATCGTGCCGGCTTCCACCAACTTTCACTTCCCCCTCTTATCAACCAATGAGAAGAGCGAAGAGGTGGGGATTGGACCAAAATCGGCGTTAATTAGACGTCCTTTGTTTCTATGTATTTCTAGACTCTCGAATGCGTCAAGAAATTTACAATTATTGATTGTCCTAATAATTCTAATATTATTTTTGTCAATTCTGTGGTCATTCTCAAAAATATGTTGGGCAACACTAGATTTTTATATTCTATTGAATTTGAGATGAGCCATGTGTTCTTTAAATCTAGTGTAAATTGATCTACGTGTTTGTCCAATATATTTTTGATTACAGTCTTTACAATTAATTTCATAAATCCCCGACTTTTCTAAAGGCCCTGTTTTATCTTTAGGGTTACCGAGAAGACTTTGTAGACTTGTGCCCGAGTTGTAAACAACTCGGAAGTCTAAATTTTTGAAAATTTTGCTCAAACCTCTTGTGAGTGCAATGGGTAACTCATTGTCACCTTTCTTAGCTAACCTTTTCATGAGCCGTTTTGAAAAGGATCTTGAAAGTGAGCTCGAATATTTTCCAAAAGTTTGGTTAAGGTATGTGGATGACATTTTTGCCATTTTCGACACCAAAAAATGCAAAATCGATGATTTTGTCCAAATTTTAAATAATCGCTTTCAAAGCATTAAATTCACTTGGGAAAAAGAAGTAGATGGAAAGTTACCATTTTTAGACACTTTAGTAATTAAATGTAATAATAGATTAGAATTTGATATTTATAGGAAAAATACCAGTACGCTTCGCTACATTACTGCAGACTCCCATCATTGTCCCCAACACAAGATGGCAAGTTTTAATTTCTTAATTCATCGACTCATTAATTTTCCCTTGAGTAAAGAGAGGTTTGAAAAGGAGCTCAAAATTATCAAAGATGTAGCCAGGTATAATGGTTTTGAGACTGGAATTATTGATAAAATAGTTCGAAAAATTAAATATAAGAAAATGGTCACTGATTCAACGACTTTTGAAGACAAACCAGAGAAAACAACTTTTATATCAATACCTTATGCTCCTTCAATCACAAGAGGTTTGAGCAAAATTTTCAAAAATTTAGACTTCCGAGTTGTTTACAACTCGGGCACAAGTCTACAAAGTCTTCTCGGTAACCCTAAAGATAAAACAGGGCCTTTAGAAAAGTCGGGGATTTATGAAATTAATTGTAAAGACTGTAATCAAAAATATATTGGACAAACACGTAGATCAATTTACACTAGATTTAAAGAACACATGGCTCATCTCAAATTCAATAGAATAGAAAAATCTAGTGTTGCCCAACATATTTTTGAGAATGACCACAGAATTGACAAAAATAATATTAGAATTATTAGGACAATCAATAATTGTAAATTTCTTGACGCATTCGAGAGTCTAGAAATACATAGAAACAAAGGACGTCTAATTAACGCCGATTTTGGTCCAATCCCCACCTCTTCGCTCTTCTCATTGGTTGATAAGAGGGGGAAGTGAAAGTTGGTGGAAGCCGGCACGATTAGTATATAAGCTAAACAATTTAGTTTTAATTCCTACCTGAGGATGACAACATTGTTGTCGAAACGTGCGTCGTATCAAGTAAAGAAGTTTGGTGTTAGTGGGTGTTTCATTTCCAATTTTCATTTACAATAACAAATTTTTAAATTACAATTTTATCATCAGTTGAGATAAGACAAATTTTTTTTGCAGATTTTATTTATTTTAATTTTTATCAGCTGCTGTATTTTTGGTTAAATTATTGCTCCATTCTTTAAATTACCTGCCACTTTTTAGATGACGAGGTCTCTTAAAAGATTAAAATAATAATTGAAAATAAACCTATACTACTTAAACACACTTATTAAATTAATTCAATTTAAATAAAAACTGTAAAAAAGATTATGTTTGATTATCTACGGATACGTTAGATTTATGTGAAAGAAAAAATATATGACTAAATAATAGCTGCGATTAAATTAAATTACTTTTTTCTTTGAGATATCATTTCAGCATGTGAACACATTAGATGGAGCTGAATTAGATATTATTATCGTTATCATCCTACGCTAATCAATTAAATAAAATGACAGAAATGATGCTTCCGTTTTAAACCGGCTTAGAATGATTGAAAGATGTTCCTCCAGACGTATTTTAAAAGGTTAACCTTCATTGAATAACTCTGGCGTAACGAACCGGAATTTATTCGGGAATATAATTATCCACACTGTAAAAACCTAATTTTTTAGAAAATACTTAAACATCCAATTTTATCCGAAAATAAAATCTAAAATAAATCACTTTTGTTAAACTAGGTTGCCTTCAGAATTAACCACAAGACACATGACTAAGTAAAGATGAGAAGTCGTAATAAAACGTTTGTGTTGCGCATTTTTTTGAAGTTTTAGGCTACTGATAAAAGCAAAAGATCGCCATAATAATTATTTAGCAATATTTGGGTTAAATAATATCGCATATGTAGTTAGATTTTATAAGCAAATTGTCAGGTGGGTTGAGATCATTTCTGACAACACTGGGCCGAATTCTTTTCTCTATATTAGCGCTAATAACATTCTTTAAAATTGTTAAATAACGTCATTAAATTTCACCTATTCTTTACTCTTGATTAAGAATTTAGAGACTTCAATTAACGATCACATTTAGTGGATAATTTAAAGAACGCCACTCGTTGTTTAAAATGTCTATTAACTTGGCAGTTATAAAAATATCTGTTTTCTTTGAAAATGACGGTGTACGGTGTATTACTTATTGGAAAACATTGAATTAATTGAAAATAATTTTGATAAAATCAGAGAAATAGACAGAATATCGAGAAATCTAAGAATATATGTATCGAGAACGGTTTGTTCCTTCTGATGAATTTATCAGATAATCATTTAGAAAAGCGATATCGCTTAAGCAAAGAAACAACGCGATTCGTTGCTAACATTTTAACACCCCAACTTGAATCTGTATATCATAGGAGGATTGATTTAACCCCCAAAATTCAAGTTTCAGTTGTTCTTAGATTTTTTGCCAAACAATTTTTAATTGAGATAAAAATATATTTTAAAATTATATATTTAAAAACTGTAATACCTTCTTTGGTTCATTGCCAAAGGTTCACTTGATTGTCCTTCGCCACCTCTAGTTTTTTTAATTTCTTTTTTGTACTTTCCTACCACAGATTTTGTTTGTTGCTTCATTCTGTAGTACGCGTTTCTAACTGTTTTACCATCTCAATAATAACCGCTCGTCGCTCTTAAGTTTTCTGCTATTTCTGTCCACAGTTCTTGTTTTTTATTTTATTTACAGAAGGTTCTGTCTTTTTGATTCCAAAATATGCTTGTGTATGGAAACAAAATCTACAACACTCACTTTTTCGTTCTCAGTAAAGTTACATTGTATATTAATTTTTATTGTTCTGCACGTTCAAATCACTTATAAAATGTTTAAAATTTAAAATTGGCGAGGACATGTATGGATTACTGTAATTACTAATTACAAAAAAGCCTGATTTAAAACAAACAATTTGCCTAGAGACATCGATTAACAAATTGATGTGCAAACGAGAAATAGAATAGGCCATTCATTAAAATATCCTTTAAAATATTAATTTAGGCTAATCAATTACTTTACTAATAAACATCTAAATAACATTTTAGTTTAGGGAAAAGAATTTGGCCCACTGTGCTTTTTCTGATTCTTTGTTACAAATTGCAATTTTACTGTTCTTAGTTAAAATGAATAGAAGATGTTTCCTTCAAATAATCTGTTAGGATATAACTAGCACAAAATATTTGCCACATTTTTTTAACTATATCCATCAGTATTTATGTTGTTCCGATTTTAGATTTTAGAGCTTGTTATTAGTTTTGATAAACTATTTACTTTTACTTTTCTGTTACTTTTCTCTATTTATTTCTACATATATTCGGAGCTTAGTTTTGACTTTTTCCAGTGTTTTTGTATCTTTGCCTAAAACATCTTTTTATCTTTTCCTTAGTTATTTTTTATTGATAAACCAGCTAAGGATCCACTAAACATTTGGTCTTTTCTCAGAGTTCTTTTTTGTCTATTGTTTTTGTCGCCCTCTTCAGGTTATAGAATTGCTGCACTCTTCATCATAGTATAATAATAATTCGATAAATATACGGTTCCTTTAAAATTATGACCAACAAAATTTTGTACTCCTATTCCAAGTTCTTTGACCAGCGTAAAATATACGTCTTTAAATATTTTTTATATTATTCTTGTTTGCCAGTGTGATTATTTTGTAAATAAAAAACTTACTTTCCATTAGACAATTACATAGTAAAATTCTACTTTGACAAGGGCAAACACAAAAAAAATTCCAGTCAAAAAATTCAAAATATTTTATTCGATACTGTATGTTCTATTTTTTTAAAATCATTTGTTATTTTACCGTTTTTTATTTCTTTAGTTTTAATAATTTTTTTATTGTTCCCAAGTTTTGTTTTTTGACACATTATTTCAAATTATTATTTCTACTTCATTATTCTATGTCTCCTAATTGCATATTTATCAATTTTTTGCCATTTCTTTTTGTACATTACTTACGCATGTTATATTTTTTTTGTAATTGTTGTTTTTCCTTGTTCTTTTGTTGACTCATTCAATTCTTATTAAATATTTTTTCTTCTTCACATTCCCGAACAAACCATTTATTATTTTAACGATTATTTATTATTTCATGTTGTTCTTTTTTAATCTTTTTGTTGTACAGAATGTACCAAAATTCGTAAAACAAGTTGTTGATACGTTGTCAATTAAGACCCAAAAAGCACCAAAAAATCTAGTTTTTTTGTGACAATTTGACACTTAAAAGAATGGAATATATGTATGAATTAATATACCTGGCTTAAATGTATAGTATAAAATGTTATGTTGTCACATACTTTTCTTAATAAAATTAGCACCAAAACAATTCCTAAAAATGTTATAAACTGTAGAGTAAATAAATGCTACAAAAAAACTTATACAAGAGTATATACTTAATAAAAGAAAATGCTAAAACGTTACAGTAAAAATTTTTATTAAATGTAAAAATAAAAGTAACCAAAAATTTATGTTTGTAAGCTTCGATCTTGAAAACCATAACAACATTTTTTTAAACATTTTTTTGAGTCTTCTTTAACCTCGATGAAAGCGTATCAGAATCTGGAAAACTCTGTATTGTTTTTCATTTATTTTCATATTTCATAGTGCTTTTGGTTGACTGTGTTTATTACTATTTACCTCCGTTTAAAAAAAAATTTAGCCGTTCCTAATTTCACTTTTATTATTTTTTATTCTTGTTGTATTTACCAAATTATAAAAAATTATATATTTAAGCAAAACTTTAATCCGTTATTTTGACCACAAATATCTAGCAACACTGACACATTATCAATATAATATTTTAATATAATTTTTATATTATTAAAAATAAAAATATATGCAAAAAGTAAGTTTTTTAAAAATTACTATGCCTAGCTAAAAAAGATATTTTGTATTAAATTTATCAAAATTTTCGTATACAAACATTGAAAGTAAATTTAATCTGCTAGTTCTTAAAAGCAATATATTCAAGAATTTACACATTTATACAAAAAAACTACGAGACATTAACTGTACAAGACAGTTAATTCACTTACGTTATGGCAACTAGAAGTTCTTGTTTCTGGTGTTCCTTGGCTTTAATTGATCCTCCTTCTTCTAAAGCAACTTGTAGTTCTTTTTGAAGAACTGATAACTTTCTTCTTTCCGCCTCGAGAAGAAGGCTTGTCACCTGAAATTATACAAAAAATTCAAATTGATGTTAGTGTAAATTTAGTTTTTGTGTCACAAGGAAATGTCCTCGCCAAACAATTAAAGAAGAAAGTTACACGTAGATAAGTTTATTGTTCACAAGTTTTTGTATTTACTTAATCTATTCGTGTTCCGAATAGTTAACTTAGTTGTAATAAAATTAAATGGTCTTGTTGCTGTTAACTACTTTTACCGTACTTTTACAACAAGAATACTTGACTAACATTTGTAAAAAAGAAAGTTGTTTCTATTCAAAATAACTCATAAAAATTGTATCATAAATTAATTTAATTTTAAAAATGGTGGATGCGCCGGAAAAATGGGTCACCTCGCCTCGTGTCTGCTTCTGGATGTATTTCGTCAAGTTTTTTTCTTTCATTATCATACAAGCCAAATTTCCCAGAACGGAATAAGGCGAGCAACAAGGTGCGACATCGCCTCATTTCGATTTTTCAGGCAAGTAGGTTAAATAAAATTTCCCAATTTGAACTCAGCTGGTGCCAAGTTTTGTTTCAAAAATATAAAGCTAACGACCGTTACAAAACGAGTACAAAAACATAAAATAATCCGACTTGTTTTTATTGTATCTTGCGATCTTATTTCATAATTAGAGGTGCAATGGTATAAGCCGTGTATTGAGACATTAAGCATAATTACGACATGTCCTGTACTCATCATCTTGGCTTGACGCATTACACAAACTTCCTTTGAACTTTTCCAAATGGCATTTCTCGAAAGATTCTGTCAAGATTTGTCTTGATGGCAATCCGTAATAATCATTGGAATTAGTTCCGTTAGGTCTTCAAAGGCAGATTGCAACGATTCTTACCTATTATTGCCTGGGAATTGAATGTCTATCCGACAACAGAACGACCTTGACACTTACAATTAAACGTTTAAAGCCATTTCGAATTAGCTTAATTTAAAAATAAATTACAAAACCGTTTATTTTAAGCTTAGATTTTTTACACCTAGCAATAATTCTACTTATTTATACTTAGAAAAATACTGCTTAACCGACAATTATTTTAATTGAAATTTAGATGCAGTTACAAGGATAGCGTTATTTAATGTTACTGCAATACAAGCAACCTAATTTCTGTAATTGCGATTACTCAATTTCACGAAATATAATGTTTAAATTATTGTGAGTACATCTTTAGCTATTTAACTACATCCTAATTTAATTTAATTAAAAAATGACATAAAGGTTGTTCTAAATTACCAAAACAGGTAACACTTACAACTTGTGACTAAATTGGTACTCTATAAAATACCTCATTAACTCCATTACCATGCAAATACTCTATTATTAAAGTAGTATCATTCTAATTATTAGTGATAGTGATAATATAACTAAATCCTGTCATTACATAATATAGTAAAATAAAACTTTCACAAATAAATATTCGTATTATTTTAAGGTAAAAAATAAAAATTTAATGAAAGCGTCCTTTCTCGAAGTGAGTGATTTTTATATAAATAATAATAATAAAGATCAATGTCTAACCCACAAATTTAATTGGCTTAGATAAAACTTTAGATTTCGAAAGCGCTTTGCGTTTTCTGATACAAAACAGTGTATCAGAATTTTAATTAAACTTGTGGGTTAGACATTGATTTTTATATCATTATTTAAATAAAAAACAAAAAACTGAAATTTGTGTTTCATTTTACCATTTTTAACAGGTAGATGTAAAATAATTTAAGCCACAAGAAAATAGTATACATATAAGACTTCAAGGGTCAGGAGCCGACTGGCCAGTTGGACGATCGAGCAATGGCCCGATGGGCCAGCTAGTTTTGAGCCGCTCGAACTGTATTACATAAATTATTGATTTTGAAAGTAATCCATTATTTTATTTTAAAAAGTTATATATGTTCAAATTTATTATTATAAAAAGTTACAGCTAATCAGTATTGACGATTCTCTAATATTTTATTTAATAGCTTAAATAGTTATTTGTGTACCAAGGCCAAAAAGCGATTTTTTTTTGTCCGAGTCGAATTTTAATGGCCGAGGCAAAGCCGAGACCAGAAATCAGACGAGGACAAAAAAACACATTTTGGCCGTAGTGCACACACAATTTTTTAGGCGACTTTAACAAAAATTGAATTTTTATTAGTATTTTTAGGTTAGCTTTTTGACAGAGCGGACGGAAATTTTTCTTTTTTGGCCGCTGTCAAAAAGGTTATTTTTCGGTCGCATTTGATAAAATTTTGACAAAATATTAATGTTACTGTAATAAACCAGAGATTTGAGACAAATTTCACTAAATTTTCATAATTGGAACATTACTGTAATCAGTAATTTAAATACGAGTAACAATAATAAATTTTGTCAAAAGTGGTACATAAAACTCTTTAAAATGTTTTTTTATAAATCTTCTTTAGGCAATTTGTGAAACTAATTTATTTTGTTCTCTTCTTTTTTTTAAACTTATACCATACATAATCATGATCTGAAATTTTTATAATTTTCAAAAAAAAGACCTTCAAGTTTAAATGGTAATAATAGAAAATTCACCTGCAAAGCTTCTTGAGAATAACTCTTCAAACATTTTTTGTTGATCAACTAAAAATTCGATTCAATATTTGTACATTAACAAGATGTTGTTTTTATAATTGACCGATTGTTTTTCTAAAAAAACTTTACTGTCACAAATAAATAAAAAAAACTAAACAAGATTATTATACAATAAATAACGACGCCAAATAAAATTACCATTTTGTTAAAAAACAAATCAGCTGTGTCAAACAGAACTTGTATATGGGTCATATAATAAGTGTGACACTCGTTCCGAATTAATAACTTTATTATTTACAGACAACAATAATTAACAATTATTACAACATTAACGTTGTTGAGAAGAAAATCCGATTTAATGACAAGCTTTTTTAAATTTGAGAGTCTATTATCTAAAGAATAAAAAAATCCTGTTAAAGTTTGAAATAAATCCTGCTCTTACTTTTCGAAAAAAAAAGTTCAAATGACGATTTCGATACGACTTATGCCATAAAACGGTAAAAACACTGATTGAAAGATTTCATCTCGATTACCAAAAATAAAAATTTTACAAAAAATTGAAATATTATACATAACTGTGCCAAGTTTTAAAATATTTTTTTTTATATTTTAAATTATTAAAATTTTGATACGAAAAAATTTGTGAAGTCAGGTCAAGCAAAATTATTATTTGAATCTGCTTGTTTAAGAGAGCACACAGGGGTCTCGAAAGAGATAGTTTTAGTCTCGTGGAAAAGACTGATGATTTGTAAGGTAGTTGTAATTTGGAATCTTAAAATATATTGCATCAAAAGTACAATAAAAGGTCTCCATTTCGCTATTTTGTACTAACATTGCATTGGAAGCTTAAGCCCTATATGGTAGGTTTCTTTTCCGTTGTCTTTCCACTGATTTAGCATGCCCAAGAAGCTGCACAGACTCTGTCGACATTACTGAGGTTCTATAATAAATTTTTCATAACAAAAAAGATTACATTCTATTAATTAAAAGTCCTAATGGTAGTAACACTATTAGCATTTACTGTCTCAAGTAGCCCCTCTCTATATTTACTTACACAACAAACTAGGTTGACTCTATAGTAGGTTCTTGGTAATAAAAAAACATGATTTTATTTCTTTATATGCCTCTTCTCTTCCTCTTCTATTTTTTCTGAATGCCTATTAAATATTTCTTTCATATTTTGTTATCTGTTTAAATGAATTATCTATATTTAAATAAGTTACTCCTATGTCAGTTCAGAAACACAGAGTTTTCATAAATGATTGTAAGGACGTAGGCAGTTGTGGAAATAATAAAAAATATTCTGTCTTTTAAAGACAAAGACTTTAGCTATTATTATAATTATTATTAGACAAAGGAGTAACTCCAGAAACCATTTTCCAATGTTTCGTTGCGTAAATAGAACATTACAATGAATATTCGTGATATCAAAAATTTCCACAGCTACCTATGTTGTTAAAATCATTTGTGAAAACTCTGTACCATCAAACTTTCCGATCGTAACAATAATTTACAATAACCAAAATTTTCACAACTAGATTTATACGTTTATTTTTTATTAACATATGCTTATTTTTTAGTTTCAGTAAAAAGTTCCTTTCGCAATCGTTTAAGTACTTCAAAAAGTACTTACTCTTTTCCAATTATAAATAATAATAAACAAGCCGCACCAGCATACCTCAAATAACAATTTGTGCGCAAATATCTCGAATTTTTCATTTATTAGCATTATATTATAACATATTGTTTATTACAAATAGCCTTTTAATTGGCATGTTCTCTTTGTTCGCAGCTCTTTCATCAGTCAATATTTTCGCGAACAGCTTAAAACAAATGTTGTGATTTTACACATTTATATCCAAAAGAACAAAAAAAAACAAGCTTACTTTAACAATAAAATAAAGTTTGCCACTCCTGGTAATTGCAGATTTTTCAATAAGTTGACAATCCTTAATCCTCAAAAAGAAAAAAAAAACGCTCATCCATCCATAAATTTTCATATTTTAGCAAGTAAGATTAGCGCTTAGACTTATTTATTAATACATGTACTTTAAAAATTAATTTATACTGAATTTATTAATCTCAAGATTGACAACAGATTAATGAAAGAATTGACAGACTAATTTTCCGACGTCTTATACATACTACTGAACCATAACAATTGTTTAAACAATTACTGTTACAACAATCAGAAAGAAAAGCGACCGATTAAGTGAGAAGCTACAAACATTAAAAAAGCTTCATAATTTTTTTACTCCTAAATTTATAAAAATAGTAATTGATTTATTGTTTAATTTTGCAAGTATCTTTTTCCTCTTGCACAACCCGGATGTTTTTATTTTGCCTACTTATCTACTGCAAATAGTAAAATTATGCAAGTTTCTCTATTTGATTTTATCTATAATTATAAAACATAATTGCCAGTAGTCTTAGATCAACTATTAAAAAAATAGAAAGACAATTATAAAGTAAAAGTGTCAATACTCCAGTTACTTATATTTCTTGCACGTAATATCTGAACAAAGAAGTATATAATGTAAATTTATTTAAATACTTGTTATAAGCATGTGATTGATAAACCTCGTAGCTAGTAGCAAGGACTTTGATATTATCTCGTGTTGGCGGTAAGGATGTTTAGAGCAATTACCTGCCTTTTATCATTTTTACAGTACTATTGTATTCAGTTATTTTGTCCATGTTTAAAAATACAAGTATGAATAATACTTATGGTAATAATAACAGATACTTTATTTTCAAGGTAGCTGATAAAACAAATGATTTTTTTTTCGATAAATTACAAATAAAAACTGGATTAAACAAGCATTAGGCCACGTCGTGTCCAGTTGGGAAAAAGCCCGTCGCAACGTAATTGATAATAATCAACCATCTCGATAACACTTTCATGAAATTGCTATGCAGCATTAATGGTAGAAAAAGAAAACAACAACAAAAGAAAAATACTTCCGCACTAATGTTTAAAACCACGAAATGGTTTCTAAGCAACCGATACAAACACATGTACAAGCATTGATTCCCCGGAAAACTGGTTGAAACCGGAAAATAATCGATAAAGCAGAATGCCTAGGTTTAGCCGGGAAAATCAATTTGATTATATTGACACATACACAAAAAATGTTTAATGAAAACTAGATGACGAATTGTTACTGGACATGAATGAAAAATTTTACTAATCGATCCGCGAGCAAAGACCTTACCTTAAGATGTTAATATTTAAAACTCAACGACGTCATTAGAACTATGATCGAACTTGGTCATCATGGGATCTTATTATTTATTAACACACAAACAAAACTCAAAGCGTCGCGAGAGATCCCTCAACAGAAAACGAATTAATCTCTCACAAAAGTTTCGTTAAAAAAATCAAAAGTTGACTAAAACATCTAATTTTGATTTTAATCAATCTTATTGTCAGTTTGAACAAGTTTACAAACTTTGTATCATAAATAAACGCGATTATAGCCTTAACAGATTTATTATTTATTACTTTCACTACCTCCTCTACGAAGTATGCAATTACTTGATTATTTAATTTACGTGCCATCGCGGTCTTTTTACATATTTAAAGAGATTTATTCAAGTTTAGTATTTACATTTGACTGAAATTTACATATATGTAAACTATAATAAGCTCCGGTTGGTATTCAATTAAATTTGTTGAAATGGTGCCAAGCGCGTAATGGAACTTCAGTTTTAATTAGTTAAAATTGCGTGAATAAGTCCAAATAACGGTGTCTTTCCTTGTTAAACAAGAGATTTTTCAAATTTTAGCAAATGTTGAGATACATAGAAGTGTACTCACATTAGTTAACATAAATTATGTTATTTATAAGCTTGATAACGTGGTTACGTCTTCAAGAATCTTGTAAATGTCCAATATAAATAAACGACAAATTGCAAATTCTAATATAACAGTCTTTTAATAAATTATATAAGACTTTATTTTTGATATACAGGTGTTCCAAAACACGGAGACCAATAAAATAGTACGCAAGTCCGTAGGGTTAGCAAAGACCAAAAATATTACCAAAAAAATCCAGCTTTTTTGTTTTCGAGATGCAAGGTCCCAAACATAAATTTTTAGTTAAGTTCATTTTTACATTAAAAATTTAACTATAGGGACTCTGCATTAAGACTCCTAAATGATTATAATTTTTTTTCAGCAATTAGTCTATAGTTTGTTACATTTTTACAAATGTTTTTGTTGTTAGCTTTATTTAAAAAATGATCTTAAAACATAATCTTTTAAACTCAACATTTTAGTCATATTAATTGAGGTATCTGTTAGGTCAAAAGTCATTATTATTGTAATTGTGAAAACAGACATAAATATTCCTCGTGTTCCTTGGACCTTAATAACAACATATCAACAAGTTGTTGTGCAAATTTAAGACACCCTGTATTAAATTATAAGTTCTTAATAATTATAATATTCGTTTTATTACATAACGTTGGTGGCCATAACTTGACCCCAATTTTTTATTTTATTTACAATATCAAAAACTATTAAAAACTCATTTCTTCAAAGTATAAACCGTTCATGCAAGAAATTACGTTTGCATTATGGTTTCATTAATTTAATTACGAATTAACTGTCTAGTTTAACGACGGAAAATGAGTAATTACCTACATATTACATAATTAATCATTAGATACAAAAATCTTTAGCATTACTAAATTTACTTCTTTCAATAAATTAATACTTACTTAAATACGTGTCTATATAAGAAAAAAAATGTAGAGTAAATTTTTCTCCAAAAACCAAAAAATGTATTTAGACATGCTTTTTATTAAGCAAACAGAAAACATCATTCAAAATTTTGTATCTTTATTTTTTGAAGAAATTACAGTAAAACCTCTTTTAACAGGCTGCTTCAAATGCAACAATAAAGAAAGTTTGGTTTTCCTATCTTGATCCTCACGTAATCAATTATGTGACCACTTTATGTGATAACAAATAACCGTATACGTGATTTTTTAAGCAGATATCTTAATAGACTCAAGTGTTTATTTACTGTATTGTATCAAACAAGAGCAGCAGTGGCGAACATTTGTCTGTTCTTAATCCAAATAATAACCACGTGAAAATCAATATAGAAAAATCAAACTTTATCACATAAAATGTTTTAATCTTCCATTAGGAACACCGTCTTACAAATGCAAATAACAATTCTCCACAATTGTTATTGTAAGCTGTATTTTAGCAATTTGTTAAAAAAATATGTATCCAATTTATATCCATATAAACAAGTATTTAAATGTGTATTTTATTACAATATAACATTTTGACAATTAACATGCGTCAAAACCTACCACACTGAACGCTTCAACAAATTTCGGAAATCCTGCTTCCTTTTAAAATGAGTAAAAATATTTAAATTAAATAGATACAGTATAAGATTTAACAAAATATTATTTTCACTTTTAAGTTTATATTATGCAGATCATAGGTAATTCCGTAGTTACGATTATTTAGTATTATTAGTAAACGTAAACAAAAAAAAGATGATTCTTAATCACAGATTTTCATAATTACTACAATTTTCGACAAAAAGTTCCAGATATCCAATTTTGACACCGGCATAAAAAAGTGAGTAAATCTACCTTTCATTTCGATCTAAATCCCGAGCACTTTTTTTAAAATCATATTTAGTTTTCAATGTATTTAAGTTTGAGTATTTTTTTGTCATTTTTAAATTATTGTTTTTTTGTGATAATAATAATTTTATTTTTAAATTTTGCTGTCAGTTTGTTGATAATAAAAGTGAGGTTGATCCAATGACAGGGACAAATAAAACAAAACGATGTTATACGAACGAAACTAGTCGATTAAAGTAATTTTGTTTTATTTGTCCCTGTCATTGGATCAACCTCACTTTCAGAAAAATCTAAGAGAGTAATTTTCGTCAAATTTTGTTGATAATATATAATAATAAAAATTAATTTAAAGTTGATTAAATTATTTTAATAAATAACGAAATTATAAAGGTAGGTCTACAAGTATAAAGAGAATCAAGTTCTTTAAATAAGATGTCTGTGAAACTTTGTGATATATCAAATACAACTATATTTTACAGAATTGTAGAGAATTTTACTCTTCCAATAGTGTATAACTTATAAGTATTTAATCAGTAGAATTAACATTACTACCACAAAACTATAAACGGGACGGTCCGTTTTTCGATAGCCAAGCATCTTTACGTTTTTAACCCTTGCAAGAATATAATCCATTTTCAAAACAAACTTAGGCCGACGCTACTGACTGCTTCTTTAAACTAGATTTATAGTTTTCATTATTAGTAAATCTTTAGTCAACTGCGCTTACGTTAGGTTTTAGAGAATAAAGAAGAGACTAGATAATTCTTATCTATAAAGTAGTCAAATTCAAAAAAGTGAATTCTGACAGATGTTTATAGACATGTTGATGTTGATAGACATAATTATGGACATATGAAATTGCTAATTTAATTAGTTTAACTCTATTAATAAATGTTATATCTAAGTTAAATTTTTCCTTACATTGATAACTAACTCTTGTCCAATATCAATTATTTTTTACTTTCTAAAATAAAATAATGTTTTTTTCTCTGATTCAAATAACTATCTTTGAATCTATCTATGAAAGCAAAACATTATTACATCTCCCGTGAAGCTAATCCCTTTTGTAAAACCACCGGCTACTACCGTTTCTTGATTTATGGACTTTCCAAGAGAAGCTTGGGACACTTTTCATGACCTTGGATATCGATATTTTTTCCTCTAACTAAAATTCTATTTGCCGTCTCACAAAATTTAAAATCTAATACTAAGTTTAATTGTAAAGCTAGCAAATTTGCGCAATAATATGAAATGCTCGTCTTTCAGCTTTCGAATGGTACCAAAAAAATTAAATTTTACTGGTCTTACGGTTTCCACAAGACTGGAACACTCACCAATTTCATCATTAAATATCTTGTTGTCGTAGTCTTATTGTAGCTTTATTGTAATAAAGCAAATTTACGCATCTATGTCGCCAATTATTTCAATTCCTTTATCATTTGTTTTTTTGCGAAGATATTTTATCTGTTGAATAGGTACCATATGTTGAGAGAATTTTAGCCGCAGGAAAAAATTACATGCGAAGAAATCGACTTTAATCAGTTTATTACAAGTTTATAAACCAAACAGATCTAACAACAGTAATTTGGATTTCTGTGATCACAGAGAATAACTTGATAGAAGCAGGGAAGTGTTTTCTTCGTAGTACAAAAATGTAAAAGTTACCATTTGCAAAAATTTTAAAAAAGTTGTGTCTTAAATAATAAACGAATAATTTATCCAATATGTTATTCTTTGATGTGACCATAGTCAGAATCACCGTTTCGTTTGTTGAACGAGAGAGAAGATTCTAGAATACCAAATACATTGCATAATTGAGTTAAAAAATTTAAATAGGTAACAAAAATTATTAATGGCAACACTCAAAAGGCGGTTTTTCTAAAGACTTGACCGTAAAAACAAATTTTACGGCCGCAAATTTTGGTTTTTGCGTATTATAATTGTCTGTTGCACGTTTTTTCCACCCAGAACATTTCAAATAATATAATTTTTCTTGTTGATCAAAATATAAAAATAAAATAATTTATATTTATGTAAGTAGTAGTAGTACATACATAGATTGTACTTATATACAAATTTATTCAAAGTGATTTTTTAAAAACATATATTCCTCGCTCCCCCAATTTTCTCAGTAACAATTTTGATTTTAAAAAAACTTTTATTACCAAAAAAACTTCTTTAAACACAGGGTTTTTGACCCCTAAAATTTAAATAGGAAAAATAGGTCAAGTGATTGCACACTTACATCTTAGAACAAAGTAGACATCATTGACATAAAAATTAAGCTGTTTTTTGAATAAAAATAAATTAAAAGTAGATCAGCAGCAAGAGTGTTCAAAGACCTTCAAAATAAGCTATTTTTCGACTAATTTCCTTGTTTATATTCCAGGGGTGGAAAATCCTGTGCTAAAAGAAGTGGCAGGATTAACGTGATTATCAGCCTGTATTAACTTTTTTAATGAAAATCATCACCAAGAAAATTGGGATAAACTTTTCAAAAAATCACCCTATATAAGACCAAAATTTGAAAAACCCGTGCATGCTAGTGATTAAAAAATATTAGAAACATGTTTCAAATTAAGTGCTGTATACAAAAGTTAGTGTAAATTTAATTAACAATTTAATCATAAAATTCGTAATTTGTATGATTTTCTTTTTGTCTATAGGTAAGTATTTTTAAACTATTTTAAGAATTTAAAAATAATGGATAGGCTCGACGCAATTGGCTATGATTTATTTTATTAATGTATAGTTAATGTATAAAAACAAAAGGTTATTTAGTTTTATTAAAGTCAGTGAGAGTAGTATTGAAGATAATAACATCCATCGATTGTATGAAAGTCGAATCATTACACAGAAGAAAGTTAATATTGGTCCCCTTATGGCCTCTCGTTTATGACTTAAATTACCATTTTATAGCTTGATTCTATCACTATAATGCATCGTTTACATAAAAACTTGAAAAAAAAATAAGAGAGTTTATTTAAATTACCTAACACTAGTGAAAACATATTACCAAGTTGATTATTACCACAAATAAATTTAAATCAGTTAAATGAATCATTCGCATTATCTAAATGTGCCACTTAATTATGTTTACTCGCTTTATTATACCAAATCGTGCTATTCTCTCATTAAAGTCTTTATCAATTAGTTCATATTGAGATTGGTTTTTCAAACACGTTAGTTGTTAGAAATTCAAATTTAAACTTACCTCTAATTGAACCCCAAAAAGGTCACGAGATCGGTCCTGTTTTCTAAGTTCCTGGTTGGTGGAATTATCCACCAAATTTGGAACCACGTTCTCGATGGGACTCATCTGTAAGAAACAGGATGTTATTAAGTAACTTTATAGCGAATATTAATCTTGATAGAAATTTACCAAACAATGCTGCGAAAAGAGGCGATCAAACGAGCGATATTTTTTTAACAGGCGTGAAAATTATAACTGTCTTATAGACAAGGAAGTGAAAGGAAAAACTCGATGAACAATGAGTAAGCAGTAGATAATTGCAAAAAGGTGTTAAAAAATGTTTGTGCAAATTATAGGGGCGAGTGTAAAGATTTATTTGAGTAAAGCTCTGTGAAAAGAATCGCGATCAATCATTTTGAACATGGAAGTAATTACAGCCTAGGACTGTTTTAATATTCATTGTATTGATTTTTAGCGAATAAGCCGGTGCTTTGCATTTACACTTCTTGCACGAAATTCTAAGGAAACAGACCGTAACACTAGAGTTCAACAGCTATTAAACAATATGTTAATTCTCTAGTTACTGCACTTTTTTGAATAATTCCTAAACATTAGCATTATTTATGACATAACAATACAACAAATAACGTTCTTCTCTGCACTTTCCTCAGTGACAAGCACATAATGGAAAACCAAAGTAAGCCGTTTAATAGCTCCAACAGCGAAAGAAAGTGTCTCCATAAAATTCACTTTCGACGAGTTTTTAACCTTTGTGCAGTATTCATTTGCAATTACATGGATATAAAACGAAGCTTCAGACTCTCACGTGTTCGCTATAAATGTAATTGTAAATTACTGCAAATGAATCTATAAATAGCCCCCATTTTTGTGGAAGATACCGCAGTTCCAAAGACGGCCTTGCCTTCCAGCACTGACCTTTGCCAGTTTGCCCATCTGTTGTATATCCAGTATAAAAATTCGGATCGAACTCGGCTTACAAATTGCCTCGGATAGTTATCGACATTCGAAGAAAGTTAGTGAAATTATTAACCTGAATATGTGACGAATTTCTCTCTGGTCGTGACAGCAGATATCGTTAGAAGGTGAAGGTATGTCGGTTCGACTCCAGACCCTATCACGTTGTATCTACTTCACATGCCAATGTCGCATTACAGCAAAAGGAGTAACAACAGTCATTCCATCTGCACTTATGTTTAATTCATCGGAAAGTATTGCTGTTTGGATGAATTTACTGCAGTGGATGCAGAAGAGATACATTTTACAGTTATTGCGGTTGTGGGCACCTTCATTTTGTTTCGTTAAGAATTATTGGTTATTGGAAACTTACTTTTTGATTTTACATTGCATAACAATAAATTTGTCTGAAAGCAAAACAGATAATAAAGCGGGTGTCAATTTAAGAAATACGAGTGGTTTATGGTTAACAAAAATCCCATCAGGCTCTTGCAACCTTCTACATGAGTGTCCAAAACCGTTTTTTCTTTATCTAATTAGTTATAATACTTTATAACGTTACCTCAATTAGTTTTTAGCCATTTTTATCCTTCAAATAATAAGACTTGTCAAGTGTAATCAACAAGTTTCTAACAGCACTTCAACAATAACCATTACGAGTGATAGACTTCCAAGAATTATCTCAAAGTTCTCTAAGGAATTTAAGTTCTATTTTGATAGAGCTAATATTACTGTTATGTCCTAGTTTATCACAATCCAAAATTTGCTAGTAATTAGCGATTATATTGTAATACACAATAATAAAGCCCTTGTAATTAATTTTTTAGCTTGTGTCTACGGTATATTAAACACTGATTGTTATGTATTTCTCCGTTTCTTATGATGTTTTATTTTTTAATATGTACTTTTTTTATGCTGTAGAAATGGGTGGTCCCTTAGTTATTAGTTCTGCCTACTGTTATTAAGATTATATCTCGGTGTATTTTATCTTTTTACTTTTCATTTTCTATGTATTTTAATGCTGATCTCAGTAACTGTTACTCCAGTTCGATACCTCCAGAACATGTGTACACTTTGTAGCCAAATAAGAAAAATAAGTACATAAAATAAACAAATTATTACGTTTTTATGTAAGATTAAAGCATAAAATTTATTATTTATTTATTTTCTAATTAAATTCTAATTAATTTGTTGTAGGTTCTCTATTAATTAAATTTTATAGGTAATACACATTTTTACTTATTGTAACTTCAAAAATTCTCTTGTTTAATGTTATTAACACTATTAATTAAATGTTGTAATAAACAATAAAAACATAAAACAATGACAAATTATAAAACCACAGACATAAGCTACTGTTGGTTTCATTGCAAGTTCTCACACTCATCCTATAACACACGTAATGTTACTTAATGTTGTTTTTATCTTTATATACAGTGTTTTTAAGTGCTATGATTGACAACTTATCTTTCTTTACATTCCTTACACTCAGTCTGTAGTAGACAAGTGGATATTTTTTTTACACACATTTCAATTAAAATTCTGTTAGTTAGCTCTGACGAAAATAAAACGTTAACACGTCGCGAGCTGTAAAATTATTTGGCGAGCCGTAATAGTATTTTGCAGTACAAATCCTTTAGAGTAGCCTTTATTTTGAGCTAGATTTATAGATTGACACAAGACAGAAACGCATGACGGAATCGTAAAAAGTTAGAACCCCAGAAATAAGTAAAGCGATTTATAGATTTATGCAATGCGCAATCCACATGACGCTAGACGCAAAAGTTGGTTTAACTTTTCTTGCGACTTGCGTTAGACCAATGAAATCGTTGCAAACAGGTGATTGTTTTAGTTTTCATTTGCATTTTGTCTTTGGAGACGTTGTTATGCTTCTAAACAACATTTTCGCTAAGAAATCATTTATTAATGTAGGTCTAATTAATTAAACTATGATTTTATATTAATAATAATTTTTATTATTAATAAAAACAGCAATCAGTTACTATTATTATTGTTTTGTTTACGTGTATTTTAATTTTCATTTTGATCAGAAAGCGCATGGAAGATTAGTCCTTATACTAAATTATGTATTTTTGTTTACAGTTTTATAATCTGATAAATCAACACTAAAATTAACATTTATGCTAAAAAATAACGTTGAAAAAATAGAAATAGTCATGATATCATTAACAGTGTTTATGACATTTAGCAACAATTGAAACCAAAAAA
Organism: Tribolium confusum; assembly: GCA_029207805.1. Taxonomy (NCBI): domain Eukaryota; kingdom Metazoa; phylum Arthropoda; class Insecta; order Coleoptera; family Tenebrionidae; genus Tribolium; species Tribolium confusum. The sequence goes on along the minus strand of JALGAY010000002.1, from coordinate 28,592,803 downwards.
TTGGTTTTCTTAACAAATTATTGACTGCTAATAATTTGTCTGCTTCAATTTAACAACAATTGAAGCCAAAAGTTGCTTTTCTTAAGAAATTATTAGTCTGTGGCCAACCAAGTTTTTTTTCTTATCCAAATTATTTGACTAGAAGTATTTTTTGATACTCGAGCATATTTTGCTTCTCAGTGCAATATTATAAAAAGTACTGAACTCTGTAAGGCCGATAGGCAATTAACAAATTCGACTTATTATAAAATCTCGGCTGTAGCCTTAATTTTACAACATTGAACCTACTGTTATTTGCTTCATATAGGCTTATGACGTTAATAACTATTACTATTACCTGTTTCCATTCCTTAAACCCTACGTTACATACACAAAAATAGGATTGTAACTTTTAATAGCTAACCATATAATGTTTGTTAAGATTTTTACAGACTGATTTGTCACTTTACAAATACATTTTTTAACATACTGCCGATGTAACAATGTCACACCAATCTTAGATATAAAATCTCATTCACAAACTTACTCGTAATTCAAACAACTTTCTGCGGCTGTTATAACATTTTCTATATATTCTAGATACCTAATAGGAATAACTATAAATCCATCAGTAAAACAAAGAGTCAATCATTTTTTTAAATATTTAAGTATTATTACCTATTATACCCTCTTATCCTTATATTATCTGGATACTTGTTTGACCCAAAAAGGAACTAAGTATTATAAATCCTTTATCAAAGTGGTAAAGAGTTTATTAATTTTTTTCTAAAAGATCGTTACCATTTAGTTGAAAGTACTTTTAACCTTTTTTCCTAACTTATCCCACATAAACTCAATGGAGTTAAGATTTGGTGATCTTGCAAACCATTTGATCGTGGAAACATCGACTATTTCTAGATACGTAAATAGACGACAGACAACTGGCTGTGTGACAACTTTTATTATCTTACCATTAACATTAACTCTCTACGTACGTATCCCGAAATGTAATCCATCCTTGACCATAACTTCACCGTCACCAAATGCATCGAGTTGGCAACTGTTGCATTCAGTAGAACAAGTATTAAGTGTTTTCTTTACTCGTTTTTATAATTTAACTTTAAATCATATCTTGATTCATTCGTAAACAATACATTAATCAATTTGCGTTATGTTTACTTTCGATGTTTATGAACAAACCTGAGATTGCGTCTTCATGTTTTCTGGTTAGTGTATGTTCTTACTATTTTAAACTTGCTTGTAAAATAATTTTGAATATTTTAACTGAAGACACCAATATTTTGCATCACATAAGTCAAATTGTAGCTTGTTAACAGAAAAAAAAACAAGTTCGTAAAATAAAGAGTTCCAAAAGTTCGTAATCTTTAAAAAAAACTTGTCGAAAACATCCTAAGTATCAAAAAGACAATAAGTCCCAAAATCTAAGATAACTTTGTTTTACTAAACAATAATTATCATCAATTGTTTTTACATTAATGAATAATTTTAAGGTTTTAAAAATTCTAAAAGATGACTTTTATCCCAAGGTAAAACAAAAAAAAAATGTAATGAACTCTTATCTTATTAGGCGATTAATAATCTTCACAATTCGAGAGATGTACTCGCTTACTCGCTATCGTCTATAAGACAATAAAAGTTTTAAGGCGGGCGTTTACTATGTTACCGCTTATGGGAAAAAGAAGCGTATTTAAAACTCATATACTATTTGAGTTTACTAAAACCAAATTAAATAACCTTGGTCGTATATAAAAGCTAACACTTTTCTCATAAGACTGGTGCATTTTTTAATCTCCAAAAAGTTTTATAAACAAAAGATAATTAAGTTTGAAAAATATTTCCAAATTAAACCCAAAGTTTGGCAATTATTTTTTCAAAAATACGTGAATAGATTTATACTAAAATACCGTCAACCCCATCTCCAAAGTCTTACAAATATATTACCAAAAAACCAAATGCGTCAGTTAAGGCTTTTGAATGTGTTATGTGTTTTAATAAATAACTGTAAATTTCACTTGTTTTCCGTCATTTATTTATGGGTTTAGAGCAAGATAGATTAAAAAGTAAGATAGAAATTTTACAGTTTTCTTGAAGAGTTTTAGTGTGGCTATTTACTATTTACTATTTTTGCCTTCCTTTGCCACTTCGTCTCTAGCCCGCGCGAAAAAGCAGGACGCCCGTCTTAAACTACATACAACTCATGTTGCCTTTCATATTTTTTTGAACACTTTTCTCAGAAAAGACTGAAAGTACATTTTATGTACTTATGTATATAAGGGGACTATAAGCTTAATTGCATAAGTTTTGATTAAGAAATAAAACAAAAAATATTAAATACTTAAAAAACAACTATTTTGTAACAACATATTCAGTGAGTTTTAAAGCGACCCTTTTGTGCATGAATATAGAGTCACAATCGTTTGACAAAATTTTTTGTAACAAGATTTTCTACGCCGAAACTTTTTTACTGATATTTTGCCCCATACTCAAAGCAATGTTCGTTTTAACACTTCCAAATTTTTGTGGGGCTTAGCACAGATTCTGGCCTCTAGAACTGAGCAGATAGAAACCAGGAATAAATCTTCCAACAGAACTCAGGCCCGGTTCACAGAGTTAACCACATGCATTAGATCTTATAATCTTATAGATTGCAACATCTAGTCAATTCTAGAGGTAAAGAGTTTGCGCTAAATCCGACTAAAATTTTAAACCTTTACAATTTTTTTTAGTTTTGTTTAAGTGAAACAAACTATCAGTAAAATAGTTGCGACATGTAGTGATTAAATTTTCCAAACGTTTGAAACTCTGCATTTTTGAAAAAAGAGAACACTTTAAAACCCTTTGAGTGTGTTGTTACACAATAGCTGATCTTTTATAATTTATTATTTTTTTCTGTTTCAAATTTTAATAAAGATTTTATTCAAAAAAAATGCTGTTTACACTTAATACTATTCACCTGTATAATACGTTGTCATCGAAGAAGTCGGAAGAAGTATTTTATAGAAACAATATAAGATATTATTGTTGGAGAAAAAACTATAGATAAACAGTATATTAATTAATTTTTGTTTTATCCCAGGTTCAATAAATGAAACAAAAAAGAACAAATAATTGACAAATGGCTAATTTCAAGTTGGAGTAGCAAATGTGATATTATCGTAAATTTATTTCTTTTAATTTCTACCTGGATATGACCAAAAGATAATATTAATTTTATAATTATTATGTCTAATTAAAATTAACAGTAAAGTGTTGTGCAGTGGTATATTTTAAATATTCGTTCTTCTAAATATTTATATTGAATCATAAGTACAATGTTAAACAACTGTTCATATTTGACACGTGAGTAACTGATATTACAGAGTAACGAAGTGTATGTAAAGTGAGTCAAAAAACAAAACCTAGTTTAAGCTATAGCTTAAAAAATAAAATAAACACTAATAATGCAATTGTAATAAACTTAAGGTAAAAAATTTAATTTTTGGAATAAACAGATCGTAAGTAAATGCTGTATCCATATTAAGATTTCTACTTTTCAATATTTTTTTTAAGAAATGACATTCAAACTCTTCTGAATTAAAAAAAAAACAAAATCATTCCTGACTATACGTTGCTAGCAAGAAATACAGGATAAAATCGAAATAAATGTACAAAAAGAAAAAAGTAATTGCAAATTTTGTTGCAGTTGTAACGGAAAAATAAAATTAAAAAGCGATCCAAAAGTCGTGAAATCAAAGCAGGCTTAGACAAAAGTAAAGTTTATCTATCTAAAGTTAATTATTACTGTCGCTTCAACTGTCAGAAATAATTGTTATATAAAATAAACTAGCAACTAGAGATGAACAATTGAATGTTATTTTTCCAAGAGGAAACCATACGTAAAAAAATTTTAATTTAATTCAGACACTTCAGACATTTATAAGACGCACAAATCTCTGACATGACGACTATATCTACCTCTTTCTTCCATGGCTAACTGAGACTCCAGAACTTTTAAATCGCTTGGTATTTTAACTTTAAAGAAATGTAGCAAGCACTCAATAACACCAAACAATTTCACTTTTCACGACGCACGTTTTCTGAGTTTAATTAAACTCAGTTTAATTCCCCACCTAAGGATGGCAACTTTGTTGTCGAAACGTGCATCGTGCAAAATGAAATTGTTTGGTGTTTGCTTGGATTTGGATGCTTGCTACATTTTATTCTACACACCAAGGAGATCCAACACAAAGTTAAATTTTAACTTTAGACAAAAAATTTTTGACCGCCATTAAGCAGGTAAACGTGAAAATAAATGGAAGGTGACGTTACGTAAAAAACTTTTTTTGCAGTACCTACCTTTTACCATAGTTTATTAATAAGGTCAGTTTCTCGTGTCTTTTTTACAAAGTTATGCCTATTCTTGCATTGGGTGCAATGTGAAAAGATTCACATGTTACAAATGCTAAGAAAACCAAAATGGCTCTTGAAGAGCTTTGTCAACGTGTACACAACGTCGCTATAAACATTTAATAAAGACAAGATATTTTTAGTGAATTCGCAACAACATATTTTGCAGAGTCTATGTATGGATTAGTTACGTTTTTAATGTAACGTAATAAATATTACCATTTGTTAATATTAACATTTTTTGAGGGATTTGTTTAGTGTGAGCGCTGATTTTTCATAAGTTGCATTTTTATTATAAAGTTAAAATGTTTTCCATTTTTATCACGCATTCAGAGTCGAAATTAGAATCCTCTCATATTGCCCGACCAAAAAACCAAAAATCAACCTCAATAATACATACTAAAATTTTTGTGCACGCTTTTTAATATGTATTGTATATACAACTACTCCATTTTCTATATTTAGTAGTGTTACTTTTTTCTTCGCTAAATGAAGGGTACAGGAATAAAAAGAAAATTATCCAAAAATTTGATTCTTATCGAACTGAAATTTCCAGCGTTTCTTCGCCAATATTAAATGCAATTCAGACAAAAACCAGTTAAAAACAATGACTGTCAAGACTCCTAAGTCTATTCAAGAGGTATATCGAATAAAAAAATTTGACGTATTTATGAAAAACGATAGGAATCCTACTTCTATAAGAAAACAAATTTTTGAACATTCCTCTTTTTATTCCAGTACCCTTCAATTGTATTATAAAATTAAATTTCCACGTTATTTATAAAATGTCAAATCACTAACCGTTTTACTTTTTATCTGACAACAACCACTCTGGTAGGAATAGTAGCTTATCTTTACCTATATATCAGAATAAAAAAATGCTTCTTAGAACAAGCACTTGTATTTATACCTATATGCTAATGAATTTATTTAAAAATGATAAAGTTTGTTTTTTTTATAATTATATGTCCGAGTACCTTCAGTGTCATTTGTTAATGACAAATGACAAATAATAATTTCGCCAAATTAAGTTGCTAGTAGTGGCTAGTACTAAATGTCAGTGAATACAATATTTCAAATTAATCAGATTTTTGGATTCTTGATTAGTTTAATCAGATTGCTTTGATTATCCATTTTAGAGTAATAAATGTTTATGCGTCTGGACTAGACTATGATCTTGACTGTCATTTTTATTTATTTAATTATTTGCTTATTTTTGATAAACACGTGTGAACTGCTAATTTTAGTGACTTTTATTCACACAATTTTAAGCAAGTTTTTCGCCATGTTGTCCACCTTGTTTTTAACTAAAAAAATTTCAGGCAACAGACATTATTATTATTAGAGTAACGAGAAGATATTAGACCGAAAAATTACACTAGAATAATTACACTTATTTATTAAATCATATTTGAAAAATTCATTTTCGTAACAGGTTTAATAAAAACCAGAGATAGAACTAAATATGTTCATTGTTGATTCCAACCCAGAACCCTGTGTGTAAAATAACCTCCTCCGTGGCCAAGAAAATAAGGGTTACTATAGGTATAACATATCGTATGAATTGTATTAAAATGTGATCTGACAAAACCACACCAAACATTCAATCATTGTGGATGTTCAGTATGGGTTTCTCTCACCCAGTGCGGATTTTCTATTGACTTATATTGGCAATTAGGTCTTTTTTGAGCTAAATCTATTTGACTTTTTATAGGGCTACTTAAACTCAAAAGTATTTGCAACAAAACCAAGAGATTTTGATGATTTAAGAGAAAGAATCACAAATCTACGTCGTTTAATTAGTCAATAAATAAGAAATAATGTTCTAACGGAGTTCAAAAATTGATTATATTATTGCCAAAAATCATCAATTCGAACATTCAGTCAATAATTCTGTTAAAAATTTTAAAAAATTCAATAAAAAATTTAAATTGTTTAAATTACTTAAGTATTTATTTTAGACCCTATAAATGTTATCCTTACTGTTATACTCAAAAAAAGTAGTTTTGATTTTCAACACCAAATATAGAGTATATAAAGAGAATATAAAGTCACAGCACAAAACTGGTTGGCAAAAAATTGATAATAAGTGAAAAACGTGCACAATAAAAAAATAATATCAACCTGTCTTGGCGTTTTTCTAAAAAAAAATTAACTTAGAAAATATGAATTTTATTCTATACTGTTATGTCACCCTGTATATCGCGGGTAGAAATCAGATCACCCAATTAAAAATGACGTCCATTTAATCAAAACGTAAAATTTTACTGAAAAATTAAGTAATTTAGAAGAATTTGTCGATAAATTTTTCCACAAAAATTTAAATCGAAATGTTTTATACACTGGGTTAGGTGAAACACCGAAAAATTCCATTTGTTACGTTTGCTACGGTAGCAAACGCAATAAACAGGGTAGCAAACAGTTACGATTGGTTGTTTTATAACATTTAGATCTGTTAATTGACAAAGAATATAACTTAAACATTTTGTACATTGTTGTTAATGTTGTCATGTCAAAATGCAAATCCAAACGAGGAGAAAACCTTACTTCACTTTGTAGTTCTTACTTCAGTTTGTCAGTAGTTTATTTTCCCCAGACACGTTTATTCAGTACACTTAGGTCATCCGACTAAAGTCGTTTAATAGAACTTTTAAAATCTTGATCACTAAGAGCTTTTTTATATATATTTTTTAATAGTATTTAAACATTTTTTAACGTTTTTGTTTTTAGTAGTAGAAAACGTAGCAATTACAAAAAGTAGCAAACTACATTTGCTTAGTTTGTTAACACACAGCAAATTGTAGTTACCCAACTCTGACAGTTTATCTTCGATAATCCGATCCGAACTTACTTAATCTGAACCACCACTAATACGAATACAAGGAACGCTCAATCCATCACCCAAATAAATCTGGATTATCCGCACATCTCGTAAAAAACCCTATTCTTAGTAGTTGCCGATCAGCATGATTTCTTTTTTAGTCTGTCTCAAAAAGGTTCTATACGCTAACAATTAAGATTTTTAAAAACGCGAACATCATATTTTGTTATCTCTCCAAATTTCATTTATACATATAATTTACGTCACCAGCTAACTCAGTAAAATGGACAACCAATTAAATTTATTCGCTTTAATGTATAAATGTAAACATAGTATGTATCTAACTGGCAGATAATACTGCTACCTGGTGACGTAAATTCATTGCTAGATGTCTCAAATTAGAAAAATCGGCATTTTAATTTGTTTGTTGTATTTTGTTTAAGAAATAAAGCAGTTCAAAACCCAGTTGAAGACTGAAATACGCGCATGCACCAACTAAAAATTCTAAACTGTATTAAGCGTTGTTAGAACGCCAAAAATCAATTTTGCCATTTTCACTAATCAAAAGGCAAAACCTATGTTAAAACAAACAAACAAAACAGTTAGATCTTTTGCTAGTATTAAGTGCACAACAAATTAATATAAAAATAAGTTTAGGGTTATTTCAACGTCCAAAAATATTCAATATGTAATAAGGATAACGGAGGATGGACTATGAAAAAAAAAATTGCACTTGTAAATAAGTCTACGTTTCGCTGATTTTTCTCAGCTTCTTCAGGACTTTATTACTCACTTATTCAGAGACTAACACAGTTGAAACATTTGAACAATTTAAAAAATTTAACAAATTTAAACAATTTAAAAGTTTTAAGCTTAATAAATGCATCTTTACAAGACAACTAATTTAATTGATTAATTAATTGTTTCAACTGTGTTAGTCTCTGAATAACTGAGTAATAAAGTCCTGAAGAAGCTGAGAAAAATCAGCGAAACGTCGACTAATTTACAAGTGCAATTTTTCTTTTCATAGTCCATCCTCCGCTATCCTTATTACATATAAAAATAAGTTTCAACTAGCTTCTAATTATCATTATATGCAAATATTTATCTTAAAAATTGTTATTAGCAATTGTTATTAGCACTGACAGTAAGAAAAAAATATTTCTCTGGTGTACTGATTTAAATAAGTGTAACTAAAAATTCTAGAATAATCACATAACTAAAAGTTTAGTTTTGAACTAGTTATGAATTAAATTTGTTGTTTGCTGAAACAGTGAACTAGGTCCAGGACCAACAATTCTGCTTGTTAGTACGCTCAGTTCGTACTACGCATGTGCAGTGCAGTTCCAACCGTTTTGAACTAATTCTGACGTTTTGTTGAAACAAATCTCATTAGAACATTTTGGTAATCCGATAATTCTAATAGTCCTTATTCTAAAAGTTCTTTACAATTAATATTGGTTCGATTTAACGAATTCTACTGTACTATTAAAAATTCATGCTAAGCAGCACACCCTATTTAATTTATCATTTTTAGAATTTTATAACATAATTTAAAATGTTAATACACCTCTTGTAAATAATAAACTTAGTAGCTTTTTTTGCATAAACACAATTTTAAAAATCGAAAAGAAACTACTTCATATTCATTCAAATTCTTAAACTTCAGAAAAAATCATATTTGGTAAAAATTTTATGAGTTAATAATAAGAAGACTATTATAATAGATAATGCAAATTTAGAATTTCAAATAGAATTACAGTTTAGTATAAAGCTTTCTTTGCCTTATCTAAACAATAATATAATGTTCCACTTAGCTACATATAAAAACGTATGTTATTTTCCGTTAATTAATTTTCTTATTTAACCTGTTTGTAAGCCCCTAACGCTAATGATTAATTAACATTGGAGATTTAATAGAATTGTAAATGTTTAACTAGAATGAAGCTAATTTTTTATTGCGAAAATTATATAAATACATTTCCACTTGCGACTAATTACCTTAGATAATGTATTTAGGTACAAATTTCAACTTTCATAAATTTTTATTCTCCTTATTAATTTATAAATCAGACACTTCGGTCATAAATCCTAATTGCAAAATTAAATCAAAATTTAATAATTGTTCGCATTTTTTATTTATTAATGTGTAGGAATTTTTTTGAGACTGACTTTCACAAATCAACACCAAAAATAGGTTCTATAATTACAACTAACCAATTTTGACCACTTCTAAAAATGGGGAAGAAACAATTTCTCTTACGTAATGTCGAGTCATAATGAAAAGATGGGTTAAGATTAGGTAAAAGTAAAACACACACTGTAATGAAAAAGCTTTATTAAATTATTATGCGCACCACAAATCACAGAAATTATCGATTGAGCATCTGATTACAGTAAAGAACTCGCCGACATGAAAATTACACCTTGATGTTATTTTTATTATAGTCGTAATAACTTTTTGATTATGCATCGATTCAATAAATTTGTTTTAAAAATTCATTACGAACTACAAAGGCGAAAGATCGTCACCTGCAGTTTCTATAATCACATTAAGTAGTTTTATTTTTACCGTATCTGCAGTTCCTTATTTAAATTTTATAAATCGCCTTGCAGTGATAAAGAACAAGATAAAACATAAATCATAGCTCCTGACATATCGGTACTTTACATCAGAAGCTCCACATCATGACACAACTTTTGCTTTTACTGTGAGATCCAACTTGATTCTCTTTTTAATGAACAGTATAAATTTATGTCAGACAATTTTTCAGGAAAAAATAATTAATGTCATGATTTTATTTTATACGCGTGGCCTCGACGGGTTTTAATAAGAAATGGAATCATTACGACCATCATTGTATGATGCCTATATGCTTCCCACGAAATATGGCATTAAAAGAATCACGATTCAAATACAATCTGTGAATTCTTCCAGTGCCAAGGTTCGTAAGAAACAAATTTTAGCAGTGATTAAATAAATTTAAGAAGCCAGTTTAGGCTTTACTTAAATCAAAAGAATTAAAATTATTGTATTGTATTTAACTCGTAGTTGACCTTTTGCAAATGTAGAAAAATCTAAAGTTCCCATGCAGACCTTTAACACCAAGTTTCACTTGCCATCAATTCCTGTCTACATATACCACTGAATTCTTTTAGTACTAAATTTATTTGCTTAAAAATTTAAATTAAAAATCATAACTCTATGTAAGTATGCTGATAAGAAATTTAAATAAATTCCAAAACACTAAATTTGCGTATAGGAATCCGAAATTTGAATTGCATGATTAACATCTGATCTATACTATTTATAATCCAGTCTACTGTATATAAATGTGCACGCAACATTTTCCATACATTACAAATGAATACTTTTTATGCTTAAGATAACTTAAATTACAATACAAAATAGATGTACATGTCAAATATGTGAAATTTTACCTTTCCTAAACAACAAAAACTAGACAATGAAGAGAAAGTCTTTTAAGGTTGTAAATCTGACTAGTGATAGATATTATAATAGTTTTACAAGAGTCATAAATTATGTTAATTAAGTTATGTAATTAAATGCAAAATTTTATTATTATCAAAGACAATAAGCTATGATATTCCTCTAAATCTAGTTAAATATAATTCAATTAGTGAAACTAATATTACAACTTTTTTGACTTGTTTTGGATTGGCAAAACCTTACCGAATCTTAACGTATTATTGAAAATGCTAATAAATTTTTCAGAGCACACTAAATAACTGTTTTATAAACTGAAAATGTACGAAACTGTAATTTGGAAAGATTGCAGCAGAAAAGAGCGCAAGTCATGGATTAAAGACCGCCCCGAATTCAAATGTTTAGATGCACGCACGTTCAAACTAATCTACGGTAACAATCAAAAAGTGACGTCATCAAGTCACGGAATGACTGCAGCAGTCAATACTGACTTATCCTGAAAACGGCAGAAAAAAGCGCAAAAAGCTCTTCTGTCGGAAGATGGCACAAACGATTTCCCGCCAAAGCAGATAACTACTCAAACGAATCCAATGCAAGTCAATAAATAGTTGTGCTCTTTAATCAATACCATGCTTGACGATAATAACCTTTCACATTGATTTTTCCGCGAACATAACTGTAGGACTATAATAACACTGCTGAACTTTGCGTAGATTTAACTGGAGGGTCGCCGTTGCGTGATTTAATGTGATTTCCTGATTTTCAGGATTTCAGGACACGAAAAACTCACCCTCAAGAGGGAAGTGTAGACATAATTACCGAAAGATATTACAGCACATGGTATGAAAATGAAAGTGCCGGTTTCAGCTGCGTCCTGATAATTAATTATTTTGACAGAATTCAGGTGTTGTAGCAGGAACATAAAAAAATAATTTGTGTGTGATGCTCGCTATTATAAAACAAATTTAAAGTTATAACAAATGTAAAAATTCCCATACAATGCTTTCATTATATAAGCTAACAACAATGCTATCTACACAGAAATTTCTAGCTAACTGATAAAAAAATCTCTACTTTGTACTTAATTATAATTATACGTATAAAAGCTTTTTGATTCTTTGGCTTAATGTTTTAAATAACAGTAGCGCGAAGAGTCCGGTTCCGCTCCGGCAAGTGATTTAACCGGAGCGGCCATTTTGAAATTGATAATTATATTTAAGCGTTTAATTGAAGACGATGATTTAGTGAAGCGCTTCGTAGAAAATTACTTGTCGATTCGAGCAATAATAACAAAACCACGTTACATAATTAAATAAGAAACGGTTTGAAGTAAATTGAAAGTATTTCAAATCGGATACGGTTCCGCGCGCTAACATTCCCAGAAGAATCACTAATCCATTCAAATAATAATAGATAACACAAAATGAAAGCACATTTTCTGACTGAAAAGACACAGAACTGAAACCACTGAAATTCACATGAAAACTGTAAGAATTAAGGTGGCAAGTTTGACGTAGGTATTCAAATGTTTCAACAATGCATGTAACGCCTGGCAACGGCAACGCATGCGTCCTAGGGGTGTCCAGTCAAGGCTTACTCCACTCCGGAAGTTCCCGTCATGCAACAGTGCTGATCTGTTTCCCCAAACATGCAATATTTTTATTTGACAAAGGCGGTTTTTTAAATACCCAAAATGCCAAATTTTGATTCCCCCAAGTCAAAAAATAAAAAAATTCGCCAAAAATTATGTAATTATCCTCACTTGTATCTTTTTTGTTAATAGAAAAGGTGAGACAGGTGAAAATAAATTTGATACAGTCACTCATAAAGACAGATCAAACAGGTGTCTTTTGCTTTTACCTCGAATAAATAGTGTACAGGTGTACGTAGTAAATACCTAATGCCCCCATCCTTGTACCATTCTTGTATTTTTTTTGGCTGTCATTATACATATAAATGTGTTTTTTCGTTTTTTTTTCCACTTGAGTCGATAGTTCTGCCACCCGTTACCATCTGCTTTAAGTTTCATCCCTAAGTTAATTTTAACACCTGCCTAATAGATAATCATTAGGAAATAAACAGTAAACGTAATTATTCGTTACCTTTCTTATTTTTTTGTATTGCGGTATGAATTTCTCGTACTCAGTAAAAATATTTCTTAAAATTACAAAGTCAAATTTTTATTGATAAAAGCCGAAAATAAAACGTAATAGAATTGCAACGTTGTAAATTTTTATGATTTTGATAAAAGGTTTGAGTTTGCGATGACTAATAAAAATGGCTTTTTACAAATACTTGAGGTATTTCGTGAGACACTAAAATATTTGTAAAACAACATAATATAAATAAAATAGCTAACTTAAAGCAAGATAACAGTCCAAAATATTTGCAAAAAATAATCAAATAAATAGAAACGTAATAAAAACTTTTACTTACTTAATGAAAATATAAAATTCAAATGTTCTACAGTAAATCATACTACTATTACTATACAATGTCCTTGTTGATAATTAGGTGTGACCATGTATGTAATGTATTAGTGTTGTATTGTTTACTTTTACTAATCTATTTAATCATCTGTCTTTTAGTATCTTCAGGTAATAAATATATTTCATACTTCACATGTATCCAACACATTTACACTACAAATTTTAAAAAATAAACATTCAATCAAAAAATATTTGAATTTATTATTTATTTTTATTTATTATTAAGATTTAGTACATAACATTTACAACTCTGAAACTAAGTTGCCTTTATATTTTTGAACCTGTACCATTTCTTCACAACTTTGTCGAAATTTATGTCTAATTTTTCTGAAGTACATTTGTCTACCATTAAAAATCGTATATTTGCCACTAAAATTACTTCCAATTTTTATAAGCAAAACTTTTTTTAACGGAAAATTGGGTCTACTATATCAACGCGTGAAAAAGCGCACCCTTGCTGTTACTGAAAGTAGTTTTACACATATTAATTCTAAAAATATAAGAAAAGTAATCAAAACTTTGAAGACAAAGATAGATACTAAATATTTAAATTTATAAAAATTGATAATATTGGCAAAAATTATCTCGCACGTGAATTTTATGTTTCGTCATGTTACCTGCAAGAAATATATAAAAATATCTATCAATGTCAATAAATACAATTTTCTACATTATTGGTTTATTGATAATACGAGTACAGCTCAACAAAAGAAATTTTTTGTTGTGGTGCCTGTTCACGAACTGATTTAGCGTATCTCTAATAGTAGTTCCAAAAATAAGTCGCTTCTTCGCTAACAGCTCTAGTTTTTGAGATACAACATGGTAAAATTGATAATTCATAGAGATAAATAGCAAAATAAAATAACTAACAAAAGATGTAAGACAATAATGTCAACACTTGATAATTCACCCTCTTGGCAAAGACAGCTACCTAAAGTGGGGTCAAGTAGCAAATCATTTGTAAGTTAATTAAATCCTCTTTTTAATAGTTTGTTTGTTTGTTTTTAAAATCTCTCTAGTAGTTAAAATACTAAAAAAAATGACTAAACGTTAATGATTTTTTATTATTTTGAAAGTTTTTTATTTCGTTAATGTTTGGGTGTTTTTGTTTAAGTTGACAGTTGTAGTTAAATAGTTAATTTTAAATCTTACATAACAAAACATTGTATCTATTTTTACCGAATTATTTATAAAATAAGACAGAAAAAGTATAATTCAAAAACTAGAAGTAATAGAACAAATCTAACGGCATTTTTGAATTATGACAAGACAAAAAACACTAACCACTAATTTTTGACTAATGTAAACAAGCATACAATTTTCGTTCAAAAATTTTTTTTTATTGAAATTTGAAATAACGTAAAATAATACGTGCTTAAAAACGATATGATTTGAAAAACAAAGGTATTATTTACTGCTTAAATCTATTTATTTTTTTCTACATTAATCAGCTAATACAATGTTAAACCATGTTAAAAACTGGTGGAATTTACTCCTAAAAACGTAATATTTGTTAATTTTTTGCGCCTCAATTTAAACTAAACTACTTTTAAACTTTTTAAGTTGTGTAAAATCTCAACTCAATTACTTGCTTCTCAACGCTGTTTTCCAATAAGAAAATCGATATGTCTTTCTAAAATTTTATTGTATGAATAGATGCCTGATAATTACTTCTGGGTAGGCCAATAATAAAATGTATCAAACTATGTATCACTTGTTTCCAATCAACAATTATAAACTTTACAACAATTAAAAAAAACAAATATTATTGTTGTTCAAAACCTCTCACTGGCAAGCGGCGGGTGGATTTTGAAATCGGTTGTAACCGATAGAAGACTGAGATACTAAAAAATTTTTTTATTAAAATTTGGAAAATTTGATTTTCATAATTGTGCAGATCACACTGATAACAGTTTATAATAGAACAGTGCCATTTTTTATGATTAAGAGACAAATACATCGTTTTTTGTTTTCTTTAAAATTTTTGTTTTAGAAAATGTTATGAGGTAATACAACTTTAGAAAAAACTTTTTTAGAAAACTAAATTTCAAATGCGCATAACTTTAACAAAAATAAAAAATTCAGCAATTAGCACAGTTTACTTATTATTAATTAATTTATTTATTTATAGTTAAATACGCTGTTTACATAGTAATTACTAATTACTATACATTATAAATAATATTTAAAAAAATTAATTGAGAAAAGATTTTTAGACCTAAAAATGTTGTACAAATGTTACGTTTTGCATGACATGTACTCCTGTATAATTTTCGTTTTTGAGCTTTGAGTATAAATAAAAATAGGCATTTTTTCTAAAATCCAGCCTCTAGTTATAACTGTACCTCTAGGTATATGCCAGTTATGAGCATTTCAAAAGTGTATTATTGTTATCGTAGCCCATATAAAATCCTACTCAAAAATATCCTGGTCGACAAATTAATTGTTATGTATGTATAAACTAGGATCGTGTTCGTGATGTTTAGCTAGTTTAACAGGTCTTGTAAACTGTCGATTGAGTAAGTTATCTCTTATTCATATTAGTTAGTCAAGCAAAAAGACAATTGCAAGATGAGGCTATGCCCACGGCTGTACGTATTTGGAAACTTTAACCAGAAATTTATTTAGACACATACTCTACACATAATCAATATTCAGAATTTTTCCAAAACTCCCTTTTATTCATTTTTATTAAGTATATTATTAGCATTATTTCTATTATATACACATTTTGTTCTTTCTAGTGCTTTTCGCTTAGGTTCTGCAGATTTCTCTCAACACACAATAAACTTCAATAAAGACATTTTGATTATTCCATTATTGTATACTTGTATCTATGTACAGGTTTTAGTTTTTTAGTTAATAAAAATAAAGCGATTGATACTTATTACAAAAAGCAAGACAACGTAAGAATTTAGGAATGCAGGAAACACTTCCTTAATAAAATCGTGAAACTATTATTTCTGAAAAAATTTGCTACTAGGACAAATTCTAGTCTCCTTTCATCAGAATTAGCACTAAGCCAACAATTAATGATAACACATTAGCCATCGCAAATTATACAACACGGTCATTCATTACTCGAGCAAAACCAAAAAACTCTCGAGAATGTTATTCGATTCACCTGAGCATGAAATACAGTATGATTCCAAGTTGCATGTCTCATAAAATTAAAAAAACTTCGTCTATATAGGTAGTAAGTAAAACATAATAAATCATTATCTCTATGCATGCATGATTCATGAATACTATTAAAAATATGCTGACATTGACTCGTAGGTAATAAAAACACATTGAATACCACTCTGAAGCATTAAATTTTCATTTGACTGCACCAAAAAATGTTCTAACGTTGTTAATACTTCAAACACTTTCAATTTCGCCCACATCTGTCTTTAAAATGAGTTATTAATTAATATATAATAGTCTATCAGAAAAAAAATAAAACTGATAATAAAAATTTTAGTGGGCAATAAATGGTGATTTGGTAGGTGGTAGACTCAGTTCATTAATTAAGACTCCAAAAAAGTTAGTTATTTTACGTTAAATCTATTAATTACTAGAGAAACTGCGATAACATCAGAAGTTTGTTTGCCAGATCGTTCGGCCGCAAGAAGCTGCTTTGTGCTTAACAAAACCGTAATCCATAGTTTTTAAGCTAATTACCGACATTACATTGAGAATTATCGCAGATACAAAAGAGCCGCGTCTAAATTTA
The DNA here is from genome assembly GCA_029207805.1 of Tribolium confusum. Taxonomy (NCBI): domain Eukaryota; kingdom Metazoa; phylum Arthropoda; class Insecta; order Coleoptera; family Tenebrionidae; genus Tribolium; species Tribolium confusum. Next base: position 28,575,941 of record JALGAY010000002.1, on the reverse strand, counting down.
TTGGTATAACACTGCAATAGATGTAACACTTCCCTAGAAAGTAGGTAGGATGTTATGTTAATGTTAGTTCATAAGTATGCGAAATGCCTGGTCACTATAAATGGATGAACGTGTTTGCTAACTCTGTTAATTGCCACTGGTCACATGTAATAAATCACTTGCGAACTGTTCTCACAGTTGCACTATATTTCTGGAGCAAAATTTTTTCTCACCTCGGAATTTTTGTAGTCTCAAGGAGAAAAAAGTGTTACAAATTGAATACAATTCGATTTATTGAAAAGAGGAATCACGCTTTATTACTATTAAGCAAATTCAATTACTAAGAAAAAAAATGAGGTCTTAAAATATCAATTAAATGTTTGTTAATGCAATAAACTTGAAACAATATAAAAGTAAATAAAATGTCAAATTCAGAACCACTGGTAATTGGGTGAAAGGAGACTTGAATAAAACAAGACTTTTTTTGATAACCTTGACTCTAATTAAAATTTAAATCAGATTAAAAAGTTGTCAATATCCGAATTTCTTTTGACACTTTTTAATCCTGTCCGACATGCAAGAGAGAGTTTTTTTTTTAAATGTTTAAGTCCTTGTTGACTTCGGCATCTGCAACAAGTGTCCAGATTTTTCTGAAGACTTGGTTCAGCAATGGCAAGTCAAGAATGTTGATCCTTAGAATCCGGAATAGACTTAGTATGCGTTGGTGCAGCTTAATTGGCCCCATATATTGTCAAAGTGCACTTAACTTGCCGCTATTACATTGTCCTTCAAGATAGTCTATCGAGAAAAAATGAACTTGAACCGTTTTGTAATTTTAGATTGTGGATAATTAAAGCCGCAATTATTCATTGCAAATACAGTTTGTGGTAATGCAATTGAAACAAGAAAAGTCAGGTTTCAAATTGAAATTTTGCTCTGATTAACGAAATAACTGGACAGTGAACGTTGAAATGCGTAATTTAAAGTAGGTTTTTGCTAGCGATGCATAGTCGCGGTCGGACGTGAGAGCAGGAACATGATTGCACTACAGATTCAGAAAACAGTACTGCATCAGCATGAATTGTGTACAAATGGTGAGCTGAAAGAATACGCGAAGTACTGTTAAACACTAACAACTTCAACTTATATAATAAAATTATAAACAACAATGAATGGGTAAAAATGTTTACACGTATAATTTGAACATTTAAAAGTACGGTATTATCATGATTGTAAACGTAAATTTTCAACTAAGTTACATGTTTGTAACTATAATGCTGAAAAACTTGCTTTTGCATCTAATTACAACTTCCAAATTTTTATTTTGTATCAATTAAATACTTAATTCTAATACCAATTAAAGCAGTTCTATTATGCCTTCAGTATAAAGTTGTGTCTAATTTATTATTTTTTAATTATAAAAGATATTTGCTTATTAATCATCTTATTCTAATTTCAAATAACTAGTAACTGACAATTTGTTCCGGTTTCTCTTATTTCCTTAAAGTTTCAAGGTTTCTTCTTCCCTTTTATGAAATCTCTTCTATCTTTTTCTCATGCTATTTCTTTGCTAAATATTAATTTTATTTGCTTTTTCCAAATAACTTCTCTATTATATTATTCCATTTCTGTTTTGGCCTCCATGTTTTGTGTTTACAGATAGGTTCTTATTTTCCAAATCTTTTTTAAATTTTTATAATAGGGTTAAAATTAAATGAAAAACATAACCTTTTCTTTTAGTTTTTTTTCCCACTCCATTCTCAGTTTTCTCTTCAAGTACTGCGCTTGCCATTTTATTGATCCCTATTTTCTTTTTTATATCTTTATTTCTCCACCTGAATCAGTCTATTTGCTGCTATTTTCCCATTATGGAACATCTCAACTACCTGAATTCTCTTTTCTTGCTTCTCTATTAAAACACAATTTTTCTTCATATACCTACACGTTTCATAGATAAACATTCTTATGTTCTTTTATTATACGCTTATATCCAATTTTTTTATAGTTCCTAATAGAACCCATGACAGGCATCCTTTGGTACAAGTATCCTTTTCTATTTATTGTAGTTACCAAATGTTCCTCTGTTGTTCTTCTCTCTACTTCCTCATAGTTCCACTATGTTTAGCTTCAACACTTTTATAGTTTAATTATTGCTAGCCATTTTACATATAACTTTAAACTTTTTGAAATATTCTTTTTCGCGTTTGTAGTACTAAATCGACTGCAAAATAGTTTTTTTACATTAATATTAGAATAAGTTAGGTGTAATTTTTACAGTGCCACAACTTTGTTTAAAGCACAAAGACGTAGGATGCTTAAATTGTTAGTTGCAGTACTATGAAACACTCAAACGCTTAAAATTTGTCTAAAACTTTTTAGTTGCCAACTTGGTGGCTAAGTTTTAAACAACTGTTATCTGTATGTTTAAAAAAATCGTAATGGCATTTAGAATTTGATAACATTTTAGTTTTAGTAAGAAATAGTTGCGCTGTAACAACTTAAATATATGAGAGAATGGTAACATCGTTTCTAAAACGTCCTTCGTGTAGTGCAAAGTGTTTGGTGTTATTAGGTAAATTTTTTAATTTGTTAACACACCTAGCAGATTGGGCAAGAAAAATGAATACAAATTTATAAAGCGAGTTGCAAAGCGGAAAGTTTGGCTAAGATTTTTATAAAATATCGTTTTTCGTTTAGTTGGCTTTTTACTACTCCTATTATTTCCCATAGATATATTTTACATAGTTACAATTAGTTACAACAAAACAACAAGTTACAATTTACACAAAACGCAAAGTTGTTACAAAATGATAATAATAACAAATGAAGAGCTATAGATAACATCTAGTCTATACTTATTTAAATTTGAATGTGCATCAGATTTTTAAAGTTTCCGCATGGTGAGGTATATTTATTGAAAATCTAATTGAAAACTTTGTATAGATAGATACCAACAGATTAATATTCACTATACTTAGCATGCTTTGTTTTCTAGCAATGATAAATCATAAAAATCCACAATTATATCTGTTGTATCGATGAATTAAAATCGGATTTTAAATATTTTATAGAAAAAAAATCTTAAGCGGTTATTCTAGTACCAAAATAGCATTTAAAATTATTGCTTTTACGGCATATATCTCTGTTTTAGTTAAATTAAATCAAGAAAAATAAAAAGTATAATAAAGCAAACTATTACTTAATTTCATCTAAAAACAGTACTGTTTACTGTCCCAATTTTTTATTTTTGTTTTGTTCAACTTGTACTGTAAGATATGCTCTAGAGAGCAGACAGTAATTCCTTTTGTTTTATTATAATTTTTGTAAATACTAAATAATTAAAAATTTTGTTATTAATTTGTTCCAAAAATAACGTCTTGATATCTGCTTGCAAAAAACTTGCTTTATTACACTCTTATTATAAATAAACTACTTTGATGTCCACACGTGTTCATTCATAACATTTTTTGACTCTTATAACTGCAAATAGATTTTACTAAATAAAGTCATCTAAAAACTATTCTCATATGCAATAAAATCCGGTATGAAGAAACTATTAATAACATTTTATAAATTGAATTGAAGAAACGAAAAAAATAACAACTATCAAAATGTCACAGTAAATCCATAAATTATGATATTCCACATTGATAAACTTTTTAAACTTACCCTATTTCATTTTATGAATCAACTCTTGATGTTGTTTTATTGCTTCAAATATATACAAATGCAAAAAATATGTACAAATCTTTTCCTCATATTAAGTATGCATAAACTAACATTTATACGGCCAAGATGAAACTGTTATTCCTTTTCTCAAAAAGTGTAAAAGTAAAAACTCAATATGTTTCTATAAAATGAATAAATAAGTACATAAATTTCTTTAATAAAATTATAAAGTTATTTTAGGTAGAGAGAAATGTTTAAGGTAGCAATGTATGAAATGTTGTTATTGACAGAAAATTTTATATTGACGCCATTCTTTTTAACAATACCGTTGCATACCTTTTATTTATTATTAAAATATCTAATAAACATTTAAAATTTGTATCTCGTTTCCACATCGCATTTATTAAAGTGGCTTTGCTAATATAAAAATAATTCTATATCTAAAAACATGATATCATAAAATATGTATAGTTTACTGCCTAGTTATGGCTGGGAAACTATTGTATAATAATCAGTTTGCGTGCTGTTATATGCAGAAAATAAATATAAACTATAATCATCATTTCAAAAGTATTGAATTAAGTAGTGTCATACGGTTTAACTTGCATTTAATTCAAATGTCAAGTACCAATTTTGTTGTAATTTTATATCGTCTAGATAAATCATCTTACTTTAACTTTCGCTAAAACTATATTTTTTATTTTTCTATTTGAGATACTTACGCTTCCTAAGTTGTTACAAAGCATTTTTCAAAAATGAGTTACAGATGATTTTAAAAGCAATAATAATAAAAATTTGTTTACGATCATTTTTGATAAATCTAGGTGCCGACCTAAGTTAATTTTTATCTTGTACTGCTATAATTTCTATATTGTAATTTGCCTCCAAAAAATGTTCTAAATCAACCTTATTAACAAATTTGTTTTAAAAAACAGCAAATTAAAAAAAATATGTAGTATAAAAAACTCGTTTTATAAGACCTTGTGACACTCATTCTTTAGAAAAATCGTAGCTTTTTGACTTTTTTTTAGAATTAGAATTTATGCCTTAAAATATGTCTTATGATTATGAAACTTGTTTTTTAATTAACTATTTAGAATTAATAGGCTTTAGAATTCACATTGATACTCGTATTAATATTAATGCAGTAACATAAAGCGTACTATACCTAATATACATTCTGGCGAATTTGAAGAGCGAAAAAATCTCAAAAAATGCACTGATACTGACGCAATAACATAAACATATTTTTGGGCGTTCAGCAAAGAACAGGGTTTCAACAGCATCTCCTGGGAGCTTCAGAAAATAAATTGTTAATTTGACATATCGTTTATCGTATCGTTTAGTGTTTTCATACAATTTTGCAAGCATCGCATTATATCATTTTTATCATCTCTTTCACGCTTTGCTTTTGAAATTAAAAGGATTGTTTTCAGGAAAATTTCTGTTTGTTCGACCTCGTACCTCCCCTCCAAGAATCTGGAACACATTTGTTTAGTAATTTAAATGCCTTTGTTTCTTGTGTGTAGCCACGCTAAATCGTGGGGCGTTTTAATGTTAGCCCGCTTTGCCCTTCTCATCTTTCTCCTTCTTTCTCTTTTTCTTTATTAAATATTTTTGTGTAAGTGTGGACTTGCAACTAAATACTCTTTTCTATTCTTGTACATTGTGATAATCAGGTAGGGTTGTACGAAATTAATATTATTTCCATTACAAAACTTTTGGATTCAAAGGTATCTAAATAATCTAACTGTAATAATAAGTTGATCGTTCTAGTTTTCGACGTCTATAAAATTTATATTTTCAAATAGTTATGTGTAATGCAAACAATATATATTTACTATTCTGAACAGAATTACTGATTTTGATTACCGATTTATTAGTATTTATAGTGGATTTATGTGTATAATAAACCAAAAAAATTTTGCGTTGTAAATTGTATTTTATAATGTTGTGATTTCAAAATATAGAGTACAAATTCTAATAAGCTAATTTTAAGTTAAAATCGCAATTCTTTTATTTGTTTTTTTATTTGGATCTACAAAATAATGAGGGACTGTATTGAATCACTTTTATTCACTTCATTTACACAATCTTATAATTGCATTATCAATAAATTCTGTAGCAAAATTCTCCTCTACGATTCTACAGCTCTTCCTATTCAAGTTCCTAATAAAGTTCCTCAAGCCGACGACTGTGAAATAAACTCCAATATTTATAAATATAACGTTTATAACAAGTGTTCACTTAAAAAAGTTGTCAAGAGTCATATGAGATTTTGATAAAAAAAATGTAGCAAAAAATGAATGTGGGAACTTGATACACTGTAACTAAAGAAAATATTATAAAAAAATAAATAAAACATTCTAATTATTTTTGAGGGCGTGTTTGCAAGATTCCGAGTCATTTTCATTGCAAATAGTTTTGTTGTTGTAATTTCCAGTTTCATTTTGTTCCTTTTTCATATTGAGTTTTTGTTCGTTTTTTGCATAATGTGACAATTCTGACATTTATGACAACTATCACTGACAGTGTGGCAGCTGAATTTAACTGAAAAATACTTCAAAATGTTTTCGTTTTGTCATGACACCCTTGACAACTTTTTTAAGTGAACACTTGTTAGTAAAAATCATTAACAAACAACGCTTGAATTTTATCGTCACTTTTCTACTCATATCTTTGACAAAACAAACAAAAATGATTGTAGTGGAGCCAAATCTACATAGAAAATAATGTTACGGTGCGACGCGACGTATTAAATAGTGTTAATGCGGCGCGACGCGACGCATTAACTCAAAAATACCTACCCCTCTGTAAGATGGCGCACTTATCGGCAAGGCTGTAAACTCAACTTGAAATTAAAACATAAAAAAAGTCGCAAATGGGCTGTTATTTATAACATTTCTTCAAATCGGAATTCTTGAGAGCTCAAAAATGCATTGTTTGGTTTTTCGTTAATTTTACCTGCTTTGTTGTGTTGAATTTGCTAAAAATGACAAATTCTTAGACAAATATGTCAATCATTAGGAATTATTACAATTATATAATATTCATTCATCATCGCTGACCTGATCCGCTAGACCATTTCACGACTCCATTTAAATATTAATGTAAATTCACGCTATAATTACCCAACATAAAATCAGCAATTAAAATTTGACAACAATAACATTCCTAGCATACAGATTACGCCACCAAATATCCGCTATTCATTCACCGAAATTTTCCCTGACCGAAAAATATTTATTGTATAAATATTCGAAGAACTGAACATTATTGATATAATTAGCTAACCATAATAGTCCCGACCACATTCGTTTTCTTTGATGCCCGCCTACATCTAAATTCGGTGTAACCGCCTCGTTGTCATCATTATCATTTCACTTTCAGAACTCTGGCGTGTACCTAATTGGGTTAACGAAGTTCCAAATACGGTTAAGAAACCTGAAGCGTTTGTTTGGCGCTAGATAGCCATTATCCTGAATTATTGCATACGTGGAAAATAATACTACCCACAAATGTCTTCTTGAGACAAATTGGCCTCTCGTTAAACGTCGATTAAAAATAACAAAGGAGGTTCGGCATCTGCGCTAGCATTGAAGTCTCCGAAAAGTCGCGCGTCAACCACGATAATTCGTTAAAAGACAGGAAGACAGAGTGCTTCGTTGTAAAAATGCAAAGGTCCACAATACCAAACGACAAAGTAAATGAATAATTTCAGGAAGTTCCATCATTTACCCTAAGGTGACTCACGCCTTTGTTTGTAAGCTGGTGGGCGAGACGGTCGTATCAGTATGGAGATAATAAGAATATACAACAACGTTATTTTTACGTGTCTGGAAGGTTTCTAAAAAAATGCACGTCGCGAAGCATATACGGGGGCGAAAATTTTACTTTTGAAAAAGACAAGATTAAATCATTTTGCACATAACTCTGTTCTGGGGCATTGTAGGTGGCTCCGAATATAGTGATGTGGATGTCAGTTAATTTACAAAACGGGTGGAAAAATAACAATGCCACATGTTGCGCAACTATAAATATTCAGTGAGGGACTCAACTGAAAAGCAACAGGGTGCGGAAGGAAATTCACGCACCTGTGAATAGTTCACACGAGGGTACCGGATATGGACTTGACCAAATCAACTATAGCGATTGTTTTAAACGCTCCTTGAGCACACTAATCACAATAAACGTTCCACAAGACATTGTCCATTTTCTTATTAGATTGTAACTGGCTAATAATAGTAATTTGTTTTTTTTTAACTAAATTGAGTCTAACTATGTATGTCATATAAAACAGACGACAACGGTTTGGTAAAGATAGGTATAAATCTTGTTGCTAGATGCTTACTCTTGAAAATATATATGTATAATATTACTCATAATACATTGTTGTTTTAAACAACATGTATAGAGAGAAAAGCGAAAGTTGTGCGTTTTAAGTGGCCAGCTAAATATGTGTGTACAATCGCAATAAACCAACAACGCAGGTTAAAAAGTCTCAGTTGTAACTTCACTTTTTAATCATAAGCGTATTATATTTTTTTAAATATCGCTCTCATAATTGTTTAATTAGAACAGAAAGCAGGAGAAATACGAATTTAATTATTCTCTTTTATATTAATTTATTTAAAAAAAAAGAAAAAACAATGTCACTGACAGAAACAAGATTTATTTGAAAAGATAATAACATAAAAACAAAAAACTGTGCCCTTTTGGCTAATTGTAATGGTACATACAATTAGTGAACCAAAATTGCACAATTTTTTGTTACTATAAATTTTTGTTTTACTCATATCAAACAAGGTTTTTATTAGTAGCAGTCCTTTTTATTTTTGTCGAATAATTTAAAATAGAAAAAACAGTAGACAAGTAAAAATTGCTATTGTTTAGACTCCTTCTTATAATTATAGCAATTATGAAAGAAACATTGAAAAAAAACGGCGCGGCGCCTATAATTATAAGAAAAAGTTACAACAGACAAGTAGTATGTTATAAACCAAGAGGAAAAAGAGACGTAAGTAAGCCCAAAAGAAGATGGCAAACATGAAGACGAAACAGGCTGCAAGCCTAACCCTTGAAGTGCAGAAGAAAAAGAAGAAGTTACAACAGAGAATTTTATTGTACACATTTGGCTGATTGTTACTCTACATACATACCTATCTATGTACATATTCGTTATATATAAATGCAAATATGCACCATGTTTATATATAAACACCTAAGTAACAATACACACTCCTCCTGTATAAAAAAGAAAATCTTAGAAAACTACTGCCTAAAATTAAAAAAATATAGATTTTTATGCCCACGCAGATAAAGGTTAGTGCCCAGCAAGGAAACTAATCACCTGAGGGAAGTAATAACACTTTAATCTTCTGGTTACCAGGCAATCCGCAGAATTACTATCACTTTAGTCAGTGTGCGAATTTACTGCTAGTTTTTAGGAAGTCTGCAAAGTGGCATTTGATTTCGCAATCTGCAAATTGATAAAACGCAGTCCTCACTTTGACTGGTTAAAATATCTTGCGTCTAGAGTCATGGTCAGACTTGGTCAGGTCAGACATTGGTTCATTTTTATTTTTAAATGTGAATAATTATGTGAATATGAGAGAGAAAAGTATTCTGGTAAGATCAGGTTGAGTCAGGTCATGGGTATTTTTGTATTTGGTAAATGTGATGAGCGCGCGGCACCATAAATAAAACTTTAACTGTAAAGACACTTTGCGGTCTTTACTTTTACGAAAACTTGCCCCACTTTAGTCTCCAGTAAGAACAGTCTTTTCTAATTGTGAGATGGAGATGATCTTTGACCATCTGTCGTTAGACTAAAATCATTCTATTCAACCAAAGTAAAGACAAGTTTAATCAAATAAGATTCTAATGGGCTGATTTCAAGTTGAGATAATCCAGGTAGTATCTTCGTTTTCATGAAAAATTAATAAAATTTGTTGTTGTGATTGGTTGTTGCCATGGAAAAGTATTAAAATTTGCGATACTACTGGTATTATCTCAACTTAAAATCAGCCCATTAGAAAATAGAAGCAGAGCGCTTTCGAAAACTATGTCTCATTATTATTTCGCAAGTGCTTGATTGACGAAAAACGTCAACATCTAAATTTAATCATCTTAATCAAAAACGTCATTGTTTTGAAAAGTATTGTACCTCCAGTTGTGTACATAAGACTCTAAAACTGCTTTTCAATCGTTCTTCACCTAAATATCACATTAGATTTGGCTGTGTTTGTTACAACATTGCACGAAACAATGGAAAAGAATAAGCATGTTCTCTTGGCAGGCTCCAGCGTTAAATGAATGCTGTCCCAAAAAACTTCTAACGACAAAAGATGTTGTTTCTGGTTTCTGGTTTGGATCGATATTTATCTACGTGTTTTCCACCTAATATTACGCCTTGGCAAAATAGTCGTTCTTTGGTATGGGATATGACACTGCCACTGTCGACACTGTCGCTGCAACGCATCTTCATATATCATATATCTTCATCTTCAAGGGAGTTCTTTCAATGCTGCTGCTTTTGCGAAGTTTTTCAAGCACACGAAATAAAAATTAAAAAAAGGTATGAATTTATCACTTTTGCTGTGGAAACCTTTGGTACTTAGCGAATAGAGACCAAAGCACTTGCGAACACCTTTGGTAACCTCTTACGACAAAAAACAGGTGCGAGAGATACTCAGAAATTTTTAACCCAAATTATTAGTCCGGCAATTCAACAGGGAAATGTTTCCAATAACTAAGAAATTGGTCTCGAAGGATTATACTATACATAGATATTCTTTGTCAAACTTTTCTATTATTAAATAAATCTCTTCATAATTATTAAAAAAAAACTTATGGACTTTGTCGCTGTATGCTGTCTGTTGTATACATAATTGTATAGGCGATTCCATATAATTAATACGCCATCTCGCGTATAATCTTTTTACTAATCTTCTTGATATAAAATAAAGCCAATATTAAGTAAAATACAAGTTTAGTTTTTTGTAAGCTTGCCATTACAGAATGATTCTGTATACAGAGTAAGTTTAAATAAACGCAAAAAATTTGTAATTTTTTTATCATTTTAAAATTAAAAAATTGCAAAAACAGGTTACTTGTCATACTGAAAGAGCTCAATATTGACGTAACTGGATCACTCGTAGCGAGCAATATAGCAACGCTATAATGTCATCATAAAATTTTTTAGATAAAAACAATATGATTTTTCTTTATAATTAAATGTCTTACTATACGGCTTTAGAACTATGCTAATTCTTTTGCATGTTGATAAACTAAAACCAAAGAAAAAATATTTTAATTTTAGATTATAAAAGAATAGATAAAATTCGTAATTCTTTTATTTCTTCAAATTAAAAAATGCAAAAAGAGTAATTAGAAAACCCAAATTTGACATAATTGTATTTCTGGTGCTAAAATTAAAACTTAAAAATCTGATGACAATCCAACAGAATAGTTTAATTTTACAAATTTTAATATTCTTTAAAAGTTTAAAAGTGCCGAGTATTTCAACAGATATTATAATTAGTTATTATTTTTTAAAATTCTACTTTGTTTCCAAAAAAAGCCATGTCTTTCTTAACAGAAACGTTGATTTAGAAATTAAATTAAATTTAGGCTTATTAATCATATTATTTATCAATAAATTCATGTTTATTGTAACTATACGAACATATAATAAGTATTACAAAAAAAAAACACTCTAAAATTTGTAATTATTATTATTGTCACAAGAAAGTGTTAATATACTCGTAATTAAAAAAATATAAAACATGTAAATGTTTTCACCATCAAAGTGCTCAGAAATACGCTATTATCCTAGTCCCCAAATATTCATGTGCATTTATCTGAAAACAAAAAACTAAATACCGACTCAGATAAATCTTTGTTTGGGTGGGCTTCCTATCGGAAAAACCCAGTATCCGTCCAAAAATACAGAATTAGTTCCGTTTATTCGTAATTAGACAAGCTGTATTAATACCTGCTTTTTGAAGTAGTTAAGTATCTTTCCTCGGGCTCTCAAACCTTCCAAAAATTGTAACTAAATTAGCATTTCAGTTAGTTATTTAATTTTTTTAGAAATTGTAAGTCTTTGGGATGTATGAATTCTTCAAATTTCAAAAACAATAAATTAGTTTTTAAACAGTTAGCATGCATCAGCTGTTATATATGGTGCCAAAACAAATAAAATTAGTCCGTATTTTTGCCATTAGTTCTTTTAATAACAGTAAAATTTCAGCAAATGCCGTTATTCCCATTTGTTCTATTTTAAAAGAGTAGAAAATTTCAAAATTCATCAAATGCAATTTAAAACGTTGATAGAAAATCTGCCCACTATAGACTAGATTTATTGGCCAACACCTTATAATCAAACGAAAATGACTTTGCTTTTAGAGAACCAAATATCTACATTACACAAATCATTATAAAGCCAATCCAAGTTTTTTGCTGTCACGTTTTGCTACGGCTAAACTTTGAAACGGTAAGCGAAAGCGATACAGTTTATTAAGTTACCTGGATTGGTTTCAGTTGAAGCGCCTTAAAATTTACATTTATTTAAAAAATCTGAAAACCAGCCATAATAAAGAAGAAAATGCAGTTAATTTTAGAGAAGCAGACAATGTATTTTATACTAAAAAATATTTTTTCAAGAAATTGCACACCCACCATTGATGGTAAAACAATACACAGCCCACTACCAGATAGTAGATGGTGATACAGACACTGAGTTCAACAGCCTCCTACACCTTTCATAGGTGAACTTGCACCAGATTGAACTATTAGACAGAATCGCACAAATATTGAATTCTACATTGGAACGGTGATCGAATCATATTGCGCCATTTGTTCAGCGACCGGTTGCGTAGGCTCTTGAGCTTATTTGGTTGGTGAAGGCAAATTTTTTACCCGTAAACCAAGAAGACGTAATCAAATACACTTGGTCATGGTAAAGTGCACCATTGAAATTATCACCACCGATAAACAAAAGCCATGAGATCAGTTACTTCCTGTGGTTAGACAAATTACTAAAAACCAAATGAATCACATTCCCGAAATAATATAATAGGATCGTTTGTTGTGAAGGTTGAAGAAAATTGTCATTTAATTCAATTTGTCATTGATACTACCTCGGTCTGTAATAAAATACACAATATTTTTAATTGGGTATAATATCAGATTTTTATCTAACATTAAGCGGAAGTATAGTATGAGATGGGCGTTGTAGGCAATAAATTCCAAGCCTTTCTCAAGCAACTCAAAAATCGCAAAAATTCCCTTCCAGGGCACTTTTATGTGAAGATAGCTGTACTTGCTCTACTCAATTTATTTCCTCGTACAATACTTTGTATAAATCACACAGTACCCAAGTTTATATCATATTAATCCCTTTCATTACAAATATTTCATTAAGTGATAGTGTATTTAATTCGTTCTAGTGTGGAATTCCTAACCACGCAGACACTCAAATAAATATACGCGATTTTCATAAACCTCACCTAAGATCATGACATATCCCACACACTTTGCAATTTATGACTAAAGAGTTTGTATTTACAAGTACCGTATTCACTTGATTAATTTTTTTCATTCGAAACTGCATCATAAATGCATCCATTATCAATCGATCTGTGCAAAAAAATCACTAGAAAGTCGCGTTCAGGAAAGTATGATAATTATTGTTTCAGGCTTTTCTGCGTGTGCATGGATTTTTATGATGTCAACTAAATTGCTGTGTTTATCGCTGTCTTCAAGGAAATTTCTATGCATGAGCAATAACTGTTTCAAAAAAAGATTGATAGCGCAGTAGCAAGGTGTTATTAGAGGTTAATGTGCATCAAAAATTGGATAGGGACATTTCAGTTGTCAGAAAATAAAAACTAAATTACATAAATTAATATTTAATGAAAATTTTGACAACATGGATAGGTACATAGAAGTACTCAAAATCCTCAATTATAAAGACACAATAATTTAACAAATAATTATACAAAAAAAAAACGTTTGACGTACACTGCTCTGAAACAATTAGAAAATTTTTTCAAATGACAGTCTTCTATAAAAATATTTCTACATGTGTATTTAGTTATCTATTTAAGCTCCAATTTTTCATATTTTTTACATATAAACAACATAATTATGTATGTTGTAACATACACCCGCGCATGCTATTTTCTGGACTGCTAGATTGATTAGTCCAAAAATTCCGCCTACTTTTAGTAAACAAGCAAAGTATTGATATTTCCTTTCTTTCAAACAACCAACTTGAATTGTAAAAATATGATAAAAAAATATTTTAATTTATTATAAAATAATGATAAAACTTTTTGTAAAACTAAAAAATTTTACAGATGAGGAAATTATTTACTGTTTTGGTCTATTGATAATAATAAAAAAAAATAATTTTTGTTTAAAATTTTGAAATTACATTTCTCATTATTAACAGCCCAAAACACCAAATAATTTCCTCACCCGTAAACTAAAACATATATTATAATAATATAGAGTGGCGAGAAGAAAATTTTAGTCGTCAGAATGTTAAAACAATATAACAATTTTGTTTATAATTTTTTAAGTACTTTTAAGAAGTCCTTAGCGGTAAGAAGAATTTTGAGCCTAATTGATACGACAAATAGAAATAATAACTGACAACTCAATGCCAAAAGGTTAACAATACGCTTACAACTGAGCAGTCTTCTTAGTGTCGCAATGTCAATTTGACGACCAAGATTATATTCTGACAACTGTATATAATACAATATACATATGGTGATTCAAAATTACGTGACATAATTTTAACCTAAAATACATATCAAAAAAATAAACTTTACAAATAAATAAACAAAACAAAAAATACATCACAAATCATAAAAATCTGCAAATAAACTTTGTCTTATCTTAACTGATAACCTATAAAATTAGTTATTATAAAAGGTAAAACAAAAAAATTTAAACATAAGACAACTGCAGGTTTTTCAGCTCAAAATAAAGCTATTTAACACAACTTACTTCTGTACCAAGTTGCACCGTTTAGGAGCTAGAAAACGCCAAAGTTGAAAACAAAAATTAATTTTTATATTTTAAACGTACATATCTCTAAAACAGTAGTTTTAGCGAAATTTTGCATTTTTGCATCTTTATTTGGATCCACTCGTATTAGCAAATTCATATTTGTAATAAAAATGAAAGCTAATTAAAAAATGAGATAATTACCAAAAATGTGCAATAGAAATACCGCAGCCAGAAATCAAAATAAAGTAGCAAAATTACGTAAAAAGAGCACATTTAAATCTTGTCCAAAAATTAAAAACCACCACCTGTTTAATTATGTTGGTAGTAACACAATTTTACTACATAACTTTGGTTTTAAGTGGTTGGTCAGGTAAAAAATCTCTTTTTGTCACTTTTGACAATTCACATTGATTCAAACGTCAATTTTTTAGTCCGATTGTTTTAAAATACCTCAAAAAACGAAGAACCTATTGAATGCATCAATGAAACAAGCCGTAAACGACATTTATCAGTTGGTAAAAGATAAATGATTGTTTATTACTACTCTGTGTATTTATTACAAATTTCCAAAAACTATAATTACATAACATCAATAAACGTTTTCTATCTTTATCTATAAATATTCCCTAATGTCAATTTTCATCCAGTGTTGTTGTAATTTGGAACAAATTGCGGTGTTGGTGTTTTTTTTTTTTAATTTTTTGACAAATAATAGCTTTGTTCATGTAGTAAATAATATCTAAAAATATTTTTTATACCCAACTTTAAAAGGCTCAATATAATTTTCTTATCAGTTGAGAGCCAAAATTTAGCAAAGTTACATCATTTATGGTGCTGCATTTCAGGTTAAAATTGTGCCATGTGCCAAATAAATTTCATTATTATAAATAAGAGGGTCAATTACTTCACCTCCTTGATGCAACAAGGTAGAGTTTTTCCTTAAAAAATGTCCCCCTCCCTTTACAAATTGACATTTTCAGAATCTTTGTTAATAATTATCACCAAAAAAGTTGTTTAAAGTGACACGTTTTAAACAAAACGCATTGTACAATTTAGTAATTTTAATTAAATTTTTTAGATATGTTGATGATAAAAAATTTCACTAATTTGTAGACTAATAAGATTTTGAACAAAAGAACATAAAACGTACGCGACTCACCTAACTATAGCCTTTATTGGGCTTATCGGATTATAGGACTATATCCGGCTTATCTATATAAAGGTTAATTTACTGGGCGTGCCACATAAATAAAGTTATTACAGTAGAACGCCGATTATCCGATTCCCGGTTATTCGACAGTTTGTGCTATTCATAAACAAAATCGATTTTAAAAATTCAGTTTTATCAGGAAGAATTTAGTTCAAAACTCCGTTTAATCCAAAATTGACTCTGTTTCTATGTTAAGATTCTCAAAAGATATTAAATCTATTGTTGACCCCAACTCTCTACCCCTTTTAATATGCGAAATCATGCATTTTTTTGCGATACTAACAGATATTCTTTCGGTAATAATAGAGATACTATGATGATAAGCAAAGATGTCTAAGCTCTAAGATAAACACATATCTGAGTATGTGAGTATATTACATTATAATATTACATTAAAATTTCCAAATTATATAAAATTCTCGATCAATCCAGGAAAAAAACCGGTCTAAATTAGGCTAGATAATCGAGGTTCCACTGTATATATAATAAAATTTATTCTGTATTCTGTTCAAATAAATTCTTTTTGAACCTTTAGAAGTTAAATAATTAAATTAAAAAAAAAACTTTTTGATTTATATTGAATAAAAAATAATATAAACTGTATTAAAATAAAAAATAAAAAGATCAAAACACCCCAAAAATGACTTTTTAAAGACACATTCATGCAAGATGGTTTGGCTAAAGCTCTCTGTCAAAACTTGCATAAAAACAGTAATAAACACTTTAGGGACGTTTATATCGTATAACTACTGACCTCTCTCCTAACCAAGCATTGTTGTTAGATGTACAACTTTAGCCAAAATTCATTTTTTGTATAATCCAATAATATAAATAATTTCTATAGAGAAGTTCCCCCAAAATATTACGCACTTGTTTATACAACCTTATTCGCTGAGATGTGTATTAGGTTCTTCACTAGGGGGTATTAATCTTCTTATCAGCACTTTTAGAGCAATGTATTTATACAATTATACATACTCCTATTTAGTTTATTAAGTAGTTTCATCAGTAGTTTTTCAGGTGTAAAAACTGAGCTAGTTCTATTTAACTGTTCTCTTATTATATAAGATTTTTGTGAAAATACCGTTTTTTATTAACATTAATTTTCATTACTTGTAAGTTCTGTAATCTTAATTTTTAAATAATTTATATTTCCGGCTAACTGAAAAGTTTAATTAACATTATAACACTAAAAGATTTTTCTTGATATTAACCAAGAGGTTGCACTAGATCTTACCACAACATCCGTCTATAGAATGCAAATAATATCAATAAATTGTGGTATTAAAAAATTAATAACCAATGATTCATTGATTAATACAGAAATCAGTACAAAACAGGTAATTAGATTACGAGAGCACAAGTCTTGCAATAATAACGCATTTTACTCATTGAATAACTTCAATATTTGTCTTGATATTGATTTGGTAGGAAAAAAATGTGTGGGTTCACATTAATTTCTATGTCAATTAACTTTCAAACACGTGTGGGACCAATAAAAAGCATCCTACAACGCTAACCATTCTGTGTTTTGTTTTGAAGATTCTTATCAAACACTACCTAATTTATATTATTGTTAAAATGCGACTAAGTTGAACATCTTTGGTAGATGCTGGTCGATATATGCCAAGGAGGACCGCATGCTTGAGTTCTACCTTGATCAATGCACTGTATCAGGGTTAAAGTTAATTATTTGCTTGACAGTTTTTGTACATGAGAACCAGTTCCACTTTTAATTTCTTTCGATCTAATTAATACCAGCGAAAAATTATTGGAAAGAATAATTGTTGAAGCGCGTCAACGGGAACTTTCAGTGAGGTCAAAGAACGTTTTTGTGAAAGTGATTGTGATGATGCTAATGTCCAACTTGTAATGAAGAATTTACTTTCTTTCAAAAGCCGTTAATATTCTTAAAAATAACTGTTCAGCTTCAGGACAGTTGGGTCCGTTGTACAGTTTATGATCGTTTAGTTACACAGGAAGAATCATTATTTTAAATTTAGCTGTTAGGAAAAAATTATCCAAAAAATATACTGCTCACCGAACATAATTGCCTAAAAACGAACAAATTAGTCTATTTTTAACAAGTTCCTTCGTTTGATTGAACTACTTTCAGATAATTAACGTTGAAAGTAGTTTGCCTTTTAGAACAATTTAAAATTAAATTGTTACAAAATGTATTGTAACTGTTGCCAATAAATTTCCAATTTGTGTAAAAATTCAGCACTAATAAATTTAAAAAAAAACAAATTTGAATAATCGCTGGTGACATTTTTACTTATTGCACTTTCATCGACTTTCGATTGGGTGGTCAACTTAATAACAAATTTACTTTCATATTTTATTATGACTAAACTCAGGTGAACCTCCTGACATAATGGATGCATAAAATTATCAATACTGAAAGAATACCTTCCTCCAGCTATACATAAATTATTCATAAGGTGATTTGATATGGAAGGTCATGGCCTTTTGTTGAACTAATTTATTATACCAATTTTGTCTCGTTTGGTTTTTGCCTGGGTCGATTCATTTTCGGTAAAATTGTTAAATATTTACGAGGTTGTTTTGCAGATATCAATGTCAATGCAATTAAATCAAATGCAGAATTTTAATTAAATCGGTCTTTGTCACGTTATAAATAAACTTCGCCGACTTTCTAAAGTAGATTTTTGACTTGATCTGAATTGTACCGACACCACATATGGCCAACTTTCGAACTCAACGTAAAATAGACAACCCAATAAATTTAAAAACTTTTCCATTTCCAAAAATAGCTCAATCTAATTCATAGAAAATGTATTACAAAACCCCATTTCAAAGATTTGAAATATATCATAGAAGCACAAAAATGAAACAATATAAACAAATTAAAAATACAACTTAGAGCTAACAATCAAACAATAAAAAAAAACGAAAAAAAAATAAGAAACCATTTAACAAAAACATTAAGAAAAATATTCACAAATAATCATAATAAAGAATGATCCAATAAAAATATAAAAAACAAAAATTTAAAAGCAATGTAGAAAAGGCTATGTATGACAATAGAAAGAATAACTAGATAAGCATAAAATAATTAGCAAACATAACAAAAGTAGAAATGTCAAAATTAAAACACATAGAATTTTAAAATAAATAATACCCAATATAAAATAATTTTACGAAAAATAACATATATGTACTTTAGCACAAAAAAGATATAAGAGCAGAATAATACAGTAAAATGCTGTACATGAAAAGAAGTAAAATTTAAAAAAATTAAAAACTAAAAGCTTCAAAAAAAAAACAGGATAGATTTTGTCGTCTTATGTTTAAAACCTACTAGGTTAAAGACTTGTCAAAAACTCTCATTTTCAAAGTTTTGATCTTCTTAAATACTTTAGGCTTGAAGCAATAAACATTTCCAATTTTTAAACAAAAGTAATATTTGTGATGTTATTAGGTTAAAGATTCGTTTACAAAATAGTATAGTAGATATCAAAAAGAGTAAGAACATGCGAAGACTCCAATTATTGTCCGAGATCGGTAAAATCAGTGAGTTTTATTTTTATCCCTTTAAATGTAAATTTCATTTTTATCTTAGTCTGCTTTGATTTCACGACTTTACGATCGCTCTTTAGAAGGGACAATGTTATTACAAACATTAAAAATCGAAAATACATAAAACTAGAATGCTTTTCCTTATAGGTTTTTTTGTTCTAAGTAAACGCACCTTTATTTCCCTTTTATTTTTACAATTACCTCTCTAAAGTGAAAGGGATTTTTTCTAAAGGTGATAGGTTTAAAACAAAATAACCTCACCAAAACGTCATTTTGAAGCGTTAATTAAAAATATTTCCATTTAGACTTAATTGAAAAAAACACAGATATAAAACTTTCTGTTTTTAAGCTTGTGACAGATAAAAACAATTTTTTTAAACAACGAAGTTTGCTAAATTCAGGTCATTAGATTTGATTAACAAACTGAGAGCCGTCTTCACACCATAAATTTTGACTTGGTTTAATTCTGATTGGATTTTTTTAAATTCTTATAAGAGAAAGTGTCCCCGAATTTTAATTGGTAATTTGGCGTTATTTTCCCCAGCTTATAATTCATGCAAGTCTTGCAATTTGTGTTTTGAAATAATCACCTTCATTGTGAAAAACTTCTAGATCTAATCACTTATCTCAATCAAATGTTGGTCGGCTCGTTATCGTTCACAATAAACAACTGTATCATACAGACCTAGCCTATTATTAAAGCAACAAATACACTGTTACTTTTAAGGGTACTACACGAATTGTAACTGTATTTCATATTGTTCCAGGTTTTTATTAATGTGAAGCTATGCTATCTCTTTCATTAGATTGAATGAAAATTAAATTAAAATTCTCAATAGAACGAGCTTCTCTTCTCACACACTGCTTCTATTGATAATTGCTTGTACCAACACAACCGTTAAATGACTTTACGCGGCAGCAGATTTTGTTATGTTTTGACGATACCTGAACTGGCCAAAGGTGATTTCGCTTAATTAAAGACCCATCCAATTAGTGTGATAACGGTAATAAAATCGAAGAGATGCTAGACAGGAAATAATTAATGCGTCATGAACACATACCGATCTGATGCTAAACAGGCGCCTAAATAGGAGAGTTTTGTTAAACGAGGCGTACTATAAGAGAAAATTCTTTTTTTTTGTAATGTGATATGATTGTAATGTGGCATGATGTAGATGAAGCACTACTTCATGCATATTAATCACGGACATTTCACACTACATTAATCAGACAGATTCGAAAAGATTCGTCAGACATGTGGTCACTGATCAGTTGCAAGACCCTTTGACACAGTGTTTCACACGCAGATACATCAAACACGTTCGAAAATTATGAAAGTTGTATTTCAAACCCTTTTTTTTCTAATTAAATTTGACATCATACGTAAATTAATAAAAAAATTTAGATTCTTGCCTCAAATAGTTAGTAACAAATCATAAAAAACTGTTAAATAGTAAAAAGCTCCTATAAATCTTTGTCAAGTTAGTTATTAACAAGGTTATTAATATTACCAACATTTAATTATAAAGAACAAATTTTATTACCTGGTTTAGGTCCGATGGAGAAGTCCCTAATCATTTTGACAACCACCTGTCTAATTCTAAATATTTTCTTTCAATTTTATCTTAATGGCTTATCAGAAGATGTACGTGTAACTACCTATAAGATATATACAAAATTTTTCTTATTTGTAAGTAGTAATCTATATAAATTGTTCAAATTTATGAAAAAACCAAAACCATTGATATTCATTTATATTGTTAAAAAAAATCTAAAATACGTTTGAAATAGAACATTTGAGATGTTAGACATGTGTACGTATAAGACAGTCGGGGTGATAGTTACAGTTGGTGAGAATCACAGTTAGATAATTGAGATATTAAAACAAGAAATGCTCACCTGCTTGTGATAATAAGGTTAAATTAGTGTGTAATTAGTCTAAAGAACTCATAAGCCCTTATAAAATTGCAAAAAAATTCTCAAATTATCCAGATTATTTATAATATCGGATGAGTGCCAAAATATCGATTCAGAGCAAAATTATGACTTCACCACTTTATTTTAGCACAGTTAGGAGTTACTCCATTCAGAGCAAATCTTGACTTTACCAACTGTACCTATTGTAAATTCAACTAGTTACAAACTCTTATTAAAACTAAACCTAATAATCTTAATCCACTTTAAATTGTTTAAGCGATAGGGCATTAAAACCAAGAGTAACCGAGTATCCTGAAAAGAATGGATCAAATATTTATAACTTATAACAACATATTTATAACAACATCTTAACATCCTAAATTATTTTTTCCACTATAATAATTATGTTATGTTTTACTGACAAATGTGTAAGATCACATTTTACACTTTTTTGAGTTTAGTAGTAACATTACTATTATTCTGCCCGAATATTGTTAGTTCAACTATTATTGTATAATTTTTTTGATGTACCAAATAATTTTTATCAGGTGGACGTGGAAAATAAAATACCCACCATCTAATTCATTGAATGCCCAACCCATTGTGCTATTATCATCTGTTTTGTCCTTTATAATTTATAATGAATTGATTGATGATCACCTAAACACTTTGACACAAGCGAACCTTACAAAGTTTGGCTGTGTGTTTTAAAAAAATTGAGGTAAAAAAGGGTACTCACTTCTATTAATTCAATTAACATATAGAACAGCGCCATTTTTATTATAGTTGTCTGACTATTCTATTTATAAAATCCGCATACACTTAAATATTCAAAAGTAAAATACGGATTTCATACACACGTAAAATGTTACACTGCTCTCAGTAGGAAAATCATGGCTTGTCCTAAATAGATTTTTGATAATCATTCACTATAAAAAATATCCGTGGCAGCGCAAGGAAAGTTATCTTAAAGTAAGTAAAACAAAAGACAAGTAAAGAAAAAAAGAGCCTCTCATAAAACTTAGTACCTTGTGTGCACAAAGGCCATTTCATTGTCACAAGTGCGACATTTCTGTTAAAAATTTTTATCAATATTAAAATATATATACGGAAACACTGTAAAGAAACATAATCTATTTAATTATTAGATAATTTTTTCTTTATACCTGCTAGAATATATATAACATAACCAACTTCACAATTTTAAAATACAAAATAAATTTAAAAAAAATCTCATAGGTCTAAAGAGTAGCCTTCTTCACAGTCTTTACTCAGACAACTCATCTTACGTACAACATATGCAAACGTCATGTTATCTTAGCTAAGCTAAGCTAGCAAAAGTGTAGAGTAACACAAAATATCTCTATTTAGACAAACACTAAAAAGTCTATTAGCCTCTAACGTAGTAATACTCAACCTGCAGCCTAACTGTACGTTTCTACTTTTCTCTATCAGAAAAATTTTATAAACTTCTGAAAACCACATAAAACCACATCAGTATTTAGATTATTTATTATTATTATTATTATTATTATTATTATTATTATTATTGAACTTTCATTTATAAGAAGTGTTCCTTAATACCAAAAATACTTTCTTAACAAGTAGTCAGAAGACTTATGTTAGGCATTTGCCCTCCTAAATAAAAACTCAATAATGATAAACTAATCACCGTAGATCAAAAAAAAAATTAGAGACCTTTTCGTGCTGCCTGCAACAAACTTATTATAAGAAAGAAGATTTAAAAAAAATAAACCCGAAGTTTCTTACTTTAGCATGTGAACAATTAATATTGGTCGAACAATAATAATGGTGTAGTTCCTGTAACTTAGCAGACTAAATTATGTAGTCCTAAGAAAACAAAAAAGCTGAGTATGGTTGCTCTAGCGTATTAAGCAATTGTTTCAAAATATTTTATAGAGAAACAAACTTATTCAAGAACTAGACAGTAATCGAAGTAAAGGCAACTTTAGTGTAAATAAAATCATAAGCAGAGTCAAGATATGTCAGTTGTTGGAAAAATGTCATCAAATGGTAAAAAAGGTACAAAACATATGTATATCAATAAGGCATATCAAAAATAACTTGTAGCAAGAACTACAAGTTATTAATAATGTAATCCTCAAGAAACCATCCACCTATGAATACCTAAGACAGTACTTCCTGGTACTTTCTACATCAGACTTTAAAAATTTCTTATTGCAATAATCCCCTTTATAACGCCCTTAATACATAAATAACTAATACATACCACTGGAAAAAAATGCTGTTATTTCTTTGGTGTCTAGTGTCTAGAGAGGAAACTTCAACCAGAATTAATGATCGATCACTGTCGTAGTCTGTCTCTGCCATTTTTATCATAAATGGTAGTAATATTGCGACCGTATGGAAATGCTCTTATAGCTCTGAGGCTTTCGCCCTCTGGCTATAAATCGCACTTCAAGAATAATCATGCATTTCTTTCCCTTGATGTTTAATCTACTATTACCAACTACTAAACAAAAAAAAAACTGGCTATTAAATCAAATGATTTTAATTTGGACAGGATAATAATACATATAAAATGCGTTTGAACAAATACAATCTCATAAAAAATTATCAACTCACAATAATTTATTATCCGATATAAATATTTTCTGTCGTGTAAAAAAAATGTGAAAAATGTCATTTAAATAAAAAATGAAAGACATCATTTGTATCTGTTCTTTCAAGCTCCAACAAACAGCCTCATCATCTTAGCCTTATTATTATTTAATGCACACTTGTCTCATAATTACCACACTTATAATAAAACTTAAGAGTGTAGATTCTCTCGTTCATACAATAAAAACAACAAAACTGAATATTGCGTAAGAGATTCACGATGACGACGATAAAATCGTGTGGGATCTTCTCATGTAGAGCTTTTTAAAAGCTTCCAGAAGCGACCTGAAGCCGCTGTTTTTCTTTTACCTCTCCGCTAACTAATTTTAACTTCCTGTCTGAAGGTAGTTCCGCTAGGTGTTTAACAATGTCTGTTGGCTCATTGCAATGCACATCTGCTTTAGTGACAGTGACACATATTTCGAGGCTAAACCGTCCAGGGTTAACAGGAAAACACGCCGATACTTTTAATCGAAGGAAATGCGCTAGTCCGGCGTCGAAAACTGATCATTTATGTAATTTACGAGTCTATTTACTATGAATAATTAATGAGGTTCGGCTTAATTAGCTTGCAGCGAAAACGGTAATGCAATAAGGAGAAAGAAAGCGAACTTAACTCTTGCTACACTTGAACATTTTGGGACTGCAACATGCAAATTTCGAGATGTTTCACGCCACGCTGGACACTTTCGTAATGTTAACCGATCATGGAAAACGTAATTTGTTATTGTTGTGGTGAGGATCAAGAAGAACAGTTTTTTGTGACTGTGGTTATTCCCAGGGAAAAAAGATTATTAGACAAGAAAATAACTCGAAGAATAAGAGCAAACATTTTTGCTTGAGAGAAAAGTTATTACTTGAATGCAATCAAGCGAATAGTTGTTACAAGATTTAAAAAAAAATTAATAAATGATTGGATCGTAACAAGATTATTGATGTTTTACTTGACGGATTAAGGTTAAATTTGTGGAATTCCACAGTTTCTCTTCCTTTTTGTAACCAAACGGAAATTAGTTAATTATCAAAAGCAGTTCAAACACAAGTCTACGTGACATTTATTGGTAAATTAAAATGTTTTCATAAATCACATGGGACGTAAAAAAATAGAATAGATTAGAGCAACGTAGGTGTAAAATGATTTATTACTAAAATTTAATAGGATTTTTAGAGAAGGCACGAAGATGATGTACCTACTATTATTGTTATAACACTTATAACTTATATTTCACAATAAATAAAATACAATAATCTATTTCCATTTACAATTTTAAAATTTTGACATCACGTAATAACGTTACATAATTTTTTAAAATTTTTGTTCACCAAACCTACACTTACCCAAACTGCGAATATTAGAATTTCATCACTTACATTACTCAGACTACAATTACTGTCATTTAATTAAATGTAAATGAGCCTTATCCCTAACTATAAATTGTAATTTTGTTTTATTTTGTATTGATGTCATAAACCAATAGCAATATACACAAGGTTGCAATTTCAAACTTCAATGTTATTTTCAATAGCATTATCTATTAAGTACTTAAAACTAGTTATCTGTAGTGTTAAAAAATATTTAAGGTAATTTTCTGATTGATTTACCTTGTCAACATTAAATTTGTACCATTAGAATTTCTGTTTGAATAGTTTTTTATTATGCATGTATTAGAGTGGGCCAAAAAAATCAACTTTTTTTTTAACTTTCAACACTGAAAAATTGGTCTTAGGCACTTTTAAAAAATGCTTTTTTAAGATGAGCTTTTAATTTTAATAGGAAAGACTCCCTCATCGCTGTTTTCCGGTTTTTTTTCTCATTTTCATAATATGGCAAAATCCATATCTCGTCACTACTTGATCGCACAGAAAATTTTTTTTTAAATTTTTTGTAGGAAATTAAGCGTTTTAAAAAAGATATCGTACAATTTTTTTATAACTCTTACCGTTTAAAAGGTATCAGAGGTCAAAATTTGAAGAATTCTGCAAAAATTTCTTTTTCACTTCTAAATTTTATAACTCGTAGATAAATAAATATTATAAAGTGCGCAACATACGGTTTTGTAGAAAATTAAACGCTCTACAAAGAATTAGCCACGTTTGTGGCTAATCGATTACTTCAATCATTTAAAAAAAAATCGGAGATTTAGTATCAAATTTTGGTTTTTAAAATGCGAATATCTTCTAAATGGTTAGAATAATCAATGAACTACAAAAGACCTTTTTTATAGAACGTATAATTTCCTACAAGGCTATATATTGCGCATTTTATAATATTTATTTATCTCGAGTTATAAAATTTAGAAATAGAAAAGAAATTTTTGTTAAATTCTTTAAACTTTGACCTCCGATATCTTCTAAATGATAAAAGATATAAAAAAATTGTAAGATAACTTTTTTGTAGAGCGTTTAATTTTCTACAAAAAACGTAAATACAAATTTTCTGTACAATCAAGCAATAGGAGATATAGATTTTACCATATGGAACTGGAAAAAAATAGAAAACTGCGATGAGGGAGTCTTTCCTATTAAAATTAAGAGCTTATCTTAAAAAAGCATTTTTTATAGGTGCCTAGAAATCTATATTTCAGTGTCGGAAGTTAGAAAAAAATAGTCGATTTTTTTGGGCCACCGTAGTATGTAGCTATATTAAAAATATGTATAGAATGTCACTAACTATTTTTCAATAATTCAATTCATTTATTATAATTTTATAAAATGTCTCACATCAAACAATGCCACGTTATCATTCTAATTTGTCGTTGTACGTAGATTACAAAGCACTATAATAATGTAATGTTCGATTTTTTATTATATACCTGTGGCACAATTAAACTTTGAAGTGCACGTGTCTGCTTTTTTTTATAACAGAGAAAAATAATCTGTGTTACTAGACTTTTATTTCTAATTTAAAACCAAAACGAGTAACATAAACATTTTCATAACTAATAAAATTACAATAAAAATTTGAACGTATGTAGGTTTTCACAGTGATAAGCTGATAAGAATCAAGATTTTAAAAATCAAAACAAGAGTATCAACAAATTTATCAAGATATGTAATACGTAATCAATTTAATACCTACATAATAGTTATTTCCTCTCCTAGCGGATGATTTAAAACTTTCGTTACCAATTCGTCTTTGCAAACATGAACGAACAAAGCACTCAAAACAGTATAGTATTTTTAATTTGATAATAAACTCGGTAATATTTAAGTATATAATGTTTGGTCTTTAGTCATAACACAATAAGACATTGCATTTTTTACAAGATATTATAAGTACTATAGGGCAGTGAAACAGCTGATGAAAGCGCCATTTTCACATCAATCAGCTAATTTATAAAAGATTCGCTTATTGTCAAACTTAAAACTGTGCAAATTTGTGTTAAATAAATTAAACGACAAAAAAATATAAACTAAACTAAAAGCAGATGCCTTAGGTTTATTAATCCTCAGAACGTAAAAATTTTAATGTTTTTATTAATAATTTTGCAGTTTATACACAAATTTAAAAGCTTTTATCTCACCAGTGACTTATCAGATATGTTTCTTATCTACAATAAGCATAATGATAGGTTATTTATATAGAAACGTTGAAAAACAGTATATTAAAAAAAGGCGTTCCGAAAAGTCAATTTTGTGGCAAAATGAGTGTCCACAACTGGATCCACAATAAATTAAAAAATCAATTTTTTACACTCTTTTATAAAATTAATAATTAATAGGGCTATAATAAGAGGCCTAGTTCTCTAACAGCTCTAGAAACTCATGTAAAATGGGTGCTTTCATAGAATTTCTTAGAAACGCAAATTATAAAAATATAATTAAATATGTTCATAGTTTATTGTTATTATTAGTTAAGTTATTTCTTCTTTATGCTACTATAGGAAACTCAAGTAAAATGTTATTAGATATTTATTATCTAAGGCAACAAATGTGCAGCTTTACGTTACAGTATTTCTTCAATAATTACAAGATTGGAATTTTCTATGCCTACCAGAGATTCTTCTTTTAAGTGAAAATGTTCATTTCCTCAAGAAAATAGTGTAGCCATTTGAAATTTTTATTACAATAAAATTAAGTATGTAGGTTTATCTACAGTTACTGCTACTTAATAGCTACAAGTAAAAGCAAAGCCGACAATTTTAATTATCTTTTTTCATCAATAACTAACTACTTATGTCTCAAGCGTTTTCTATTCACATTGTAGTGTTAAAACCTGCAAGGTTTAAATTGAAAAATATTGATTTTCTTAGCCTTAAGGTGCATAAGCGAGAAGAAAGTTGTTGAATAAACTACTTCAAGGAATTTAAGTATTATTAAAAAAATCATTTAATGGTAAAACCAATTTTTTGTTGTTACTTAATTAAGGTCAAAACAACGCGTTTACCTGTACAGGTAAATAATTTATAGCTCCACTACCGATGGTTTTTTCCTACAAAGAATAAAGAAAATACATTTTAGTAACTTTGCTTTATTTTTGTAAAATCAAAATTGTTATTGAATATTAAATAACAAGATTTTTCTGCTACCTAATTTTACCGTTGTTGTTCGAAAAATATCTTTTAATCTTTTACTATCTCATAGTTTCACATTTATCTTACAATTAGTTACTAGAGTACAAAGCTGACCACATTCCTCACGATAAATTTTTATGTTAAGACAATTCAGAATTGACAGATGCAAAATTTAGATAAACTATAACTGAGTAGCACTATTCACGATAATAGCGGTAAAACCAGACTAATTTTTCAAAACAGGTTCAGTTAACATCAAATCAGATCGTTTTGTTTACAAATCTCAATGATCTATTATTAACTGGAGGTCTTCCTTTTCCTGGCATCTTAGTCTTCCCTTTTCTAAAGTTTGTTTAGATCCAACTATAATCCAAAAAAAAATTTGCTCCATTAATTCAACCTACACCGCTCCGGCCATTAATTCAATCAGTGACTGGCTCAATGTAACAATATGTTTCGATCAACATCGATTGTTATTACGGTACCTACATAATAATTCAAGGATAGAGAAGCAAAAACTGTTAGACTGCCAATTTTTCAACATAAAGAAAGTAACTTTACGGTTTGCAAGTTTTTACGACCAGTATCAATATTAAAACCATACATTCTACCATAATAATAACAATAATTTATCACTGGAGTTCCGCACTTGACTTCTTAATGGTCTTGCTTTTATTTCAAGTCCAGTTGCATATTTGTCAATAATAGCAACTATCTGCAGTATTCACATCCGGTTTACCTCTCTCCATCCTAAATAAATAAAATTTGTCGTTTAACATAAATCGAATCTATAAATGTTCTTACATCATACAATAATCGGTACTTTGGGAGTATTATGAAAGAAATAATTGCAGTTTTATATCAAAAACTTTGATTAAATTGCATAATCCTACTTACAAGTTTTTACTTTAATTTGGAATATCCGAATCAAATGTGGATTGCTTTCACCAATTATTTATTAAATGCTAAAAACCTTAAAATTGTTTTAATATCAAGATTGTGTTTAACAATATATTGCAAAACAAATTATGTAAGAAAAAATATTAATTTATCAAAAGCCGGCTTGTAATACCGGTGCGGTATTTTTCAGTGAAAGTTATTTTAATAAGTAGTTTAGTACAATATTTATTTTTTACAATAGGACGGCACTATCAAAGGTAAATATTTTGTTTCAGTTGCGAGATCATCCGGTAGATACACTTTTTTTGAATAATTGCAATTTCTAATAGCACTCGCGACCATAAATTTGGAACATTTAAATGATACTGACATAAGAAATCGTATAAATAATAAAACTCTTCAATTTTTGCTTTCATTGAGAGCAGTGACAGTGTAAATTTTGACAGTAATATCAAAAATTACAAGAAAGGCTAGTTTACACATTATTTTCCTATCAATATCAAAATTTAAAATATGCCACTTCAAGTTTTGAACATGCCGCATTGTGCAAATATCAGTAAGTAAAATGGTATTTTAGTTCTCAAACCAAATAGTAAAAATATTGTGTTAATTTCTTAGAAAAAGACTTAAAAAAATTTAAAAAACAAATGTGAATTACAATATCCAAACATAGTATAAAATACTAAATAAATGTAGTTAATAAATTATAGATAAAATTGCAAAATTTGTAGAACATTTACAATTTTATAGTAAAACTTAAATAGGAAAATATTGTACATTATAGGTTATATTGTTCTCAACATGAGTTTTTATTTGACCAATATCAAAATCAAATTAGTCAAATCCAACTGCAAATGTCAATAGTTGTCATCCGCACTGCACCAATGCAGAGCCTTGAGGGGAAAATAATTCAATCGCCTCAACCTAAATCCGTCGTGTCAACACAAATTTTCACGTTGTTTCTGGTAATTTTAAGTTTCTTATAAGAATATTTAAAAAAGTTCAGTCTATCGATGGATTTACTATATTTACCTCCAGTAGGTATTGGCATTACGCATTACTCAACAGTAAAATATTCAGCAAACTTTTAGGTATTATTGTATTTTTTATACTCATGTATAGCATAGCCAAGTATTTTGGCTACTATAAACCCTATGTGAAAGTGGTGTTTCTAAAGAAGCTGGTAAAAAACTAGAGATCTAAATTTGTAGTAACATGAAAATATAATTGTAATTTTTGAAGCTAAAATTACCATTTTAATATCGTAGAAATATAATATTACTACTGAACATAAAGTTTGGTTTATTTCGTTCGTGAAATTGTCTTACTCGCTGCTTACGCAGCTCGTGAGCAAACTATCACCTTAAACCTTACTTTCATGTTTCCTGACAAAATATTTCATTTTCTTATTTCAATACATTTTTGTATTTTGATAGTGGATCTTCTATGGTTATTTAACACATTTTTCTGAAGTTATTTTATTTTATATTGCCAATCATTTAGTATTAATTAAAAGTTTTAACAAGGAAGAAATATACAAATTACAACCATTAAAAAAACCTTAAAGATGATTCTCAAAATTACAAGTTTCTAGGAACTCATACTTAGCCTAGTTTTTAAAAAAATTGACGTTCAAATAATGTATAAAAATTTTGAAAATATATATCAAGCACATAGACACGTAGAGCAATTAAAAAGCACAATTAAGTAGCTATTACAAAAAAGGAAACACTTTGCTGTTTAGACACTAGACTTATTATATAATTATATATTATATTATATTATATATTAAGTTTTTATTTAAATAAAAAGTAGGTAATGGGCTAAGTTTAGGTTAAGATACTACTAGTAGTATCGCAAATTTTAATAGTTTTCTACAGCAACAACCAATCACAACCCCTAATTTTATAAAGTTTCTATGAAAACGAAGATACTACAGGCGTTATGTCAACTTGAAATTAGCACATTATTAGTTTTTTAGATTTTTTCGATATTACTGTACACTGAATAAAAAAGAAATTTATTTTATGTTCTTGTTTACAGAGTTTACTTATTATTATTTTTCAAATTGCCCGACTTTTAGTTATTTTTAAGCAAAACTTTAGCAAACTGTAAATACATACATATTTGAAAAGAGAAAAAAAAAGTTAAGTTTGTTTTGAGATCACATCCAGCTAGACCATTTCGATTTATAGATGTCTATATCTCAAAAATTAAAAAGCTTAAAACATTTTAATTATACCATTCGATTCTACGTAAAAATCTGTGATAGAGCTAACTTTTATATTTTGAGTTGTTCAAAAAATTTAAAAATCGCGAAATTTGAAAAAATCGAAAAAAAAAAATGCGCAATTCTTTTTGTAATGGTAGGAGGTATAAAAAACTTTAAAAACCATCAAAAATAAACCACCCTATACAGTGTACAGTATGAGATTAAAAGTATCAATTATAGAATATATAAATATATATTAGAAAGTATTTATATTTATTAGAAAAATGTGTCCCATTTGTATGCAAAACCAAATGTATGCAATGTCTTATTATCTCAAACAAAATAATAAAGTCCATTAAGTTAACAATGTCTTTCTAAAACAATACAGACTGTTATGGAAGTAAATGCAAAAATTTTAACTTGATATACAGCACCACAAATAATAAAAATCTGCAAAAAATTTTTTGTCCTATCTCAACTAATAAAAAAATTACAGACCGTCAAATTTGGGTATAAAAAATATTTTTTTGTTATATCTCGAAAACCGCTTAACCGATTAATACCAAATTTGGTACACAAATAAAGTTGAGTGTACTCTTATTATTTCTACTAGAAAAATTTTGCTGCACATATCAATTTTAAGTTACGGCACTTTTGTTTTACATTTTGGGTAATTAACCAATTTTCTTCTTATTAATATCCAATTTTTGTAGCAAAATTGAATATGCCAGTAGATTTTAAATAAACATGCCAAAATGCAATATTTTGCTGAGACGTACTGTTTTCGAGATATTTACGTTTAAAGTACATATAAAAAAAAACTTTTAATCTCTAACTTTAGCGTCCTCTAGCTCCTAAAGGGTGCAACTTAGTATAGAGGTAAATTGTGTTAAATCGCTTTATTTTGACCTGAAAAACCTATAGTTGCCCTAGTTTAAAAAATTTTGTTATACGTTTTGTAATAATTAATTTTGAGATTATAATTTTGTTAGCAGTTGAGAGAAGACAAACGTTTTTTGCAGATTTTTATTATTTGTGGTGCTGTATTCAGGTTAAAATTTTTGCATTCACTTCCATAACACCCTGTATATTTTTTTTAAGTAAATAAATGAATAAGATGTGCTTCGATCGTTTGCATACGACCTCCTCAATGTTGTATTATCTTAAAAATTTCTAGTGCAAAAAGAAATATATCTATATTGTCTCAAATTAATAGAATTGTTAGATATTATAATGTTCCTCACATGTTTAAGCATAAAAAAAATCAATTTGTAATAATTCTTAGAGCAACAAATTTTAATGACAGAATTGTTATTAAATTCTATCAAAAATTTTAATTAGACAAACTATGTACTACAAAATTTTAAGTACAAACAAATAAATATTAAGCAATGTACAACAACGTATAGCTATCGTCTAAATGACCAAACAGTGCACATATGTAAAGATGCATTCAGATTAATGCAAATTATTTTAATAACTTAGATCTAAGAGTAGTAGCCTTGATAGTTCGGATTAAAATCTCAGCACCTATTTTTGCACCTCTATTTGTTAAACTTAAAAGTTTAATTAATCAAATTGGTCACATGTGTGCACTGTTTGGTAATCTTGACGATATGCGGATTTTATTTACAATTGTAGAAAAAAAATAGCATATGCAAAAAATGAAAAATTACATTTTAATTATCACTAGTATCTCAATTTGTAAATATCTTGCTAATGGTCTATGTGTATAGGAAGACCACTCCTGGTTAATTTTGCAAGAAATTTGCAAAGATTTTTTAAATTTGACCTAGTGTGACCCTTGCCATATACTACAAGATTCTAGTACAGCGTAGGTGTTGAAGATGATCGCCTTAAGAAGAGAGTCCTAAAATATTGCCAAATACTTTTTTTAGGTTCCAAAATCGCAGCGCAATGTATCAATCAGAAAGCTTATAATTCGCTCTAATTCCTCGATAATTAGAAAATGATTAATCAATCAGCAATAAAACAAAACTAGGTTTACTCACATTTAAGCCCAAATTAATCCTTTCAGTTTCATCATAAACCACTCTAGGCGCACTAGATTAAATCACCACACTTTAAACCAAATGACACTCGCACTGAATTCCTCCGGTCACTAGATCAAAAATTGAAACAGCGATTGTTTCTGAAGATCAGCTGAAGAAAGCAGCATGTGTTAATCGAAGACAAGACAACAAACCTACACTCACAATGTTTACCGGCGACTGACAGTCACCTGTTGCACACCGAACGTGCCCGCCAATCCCCACTCGAATGTTTGTCGAGTTCCGGGGAATGTTTGTTTATTATTAATTATATTTGTAGATGGAAAAATTAAAAAATGAATGGTGTTGATTTATTAGAAATTTCGAGTTAACTGCTACTAATTATCTCATTGCAGGTGCGATAATGATAACGATAAAGTGATAATAACGTGCTGGTGGTAGCCCTGATGACTCACAGAGTCAAGTGCTGCAAACATAAAAGGGTATTTTCCTGTCTTAGAGGAAATTACGTAGTTTTAGTTAGCTCAATGGTTACTTTATTGTTAGAGATGCAACTGTAATATTAATTTGCAATGGGATGCAAATTTCGTATAATTTTTATTCAAACAGAAACGTTTTAAATTTATATTTACCTGAAGGTATATTCGTTTTATATTTTCAGAGTCAATATACTTTGTCGCGGCTTTAGCACTGTCTTATCAATTGTCAAACGCTCTGAGCAAAACATTTATTGCAAATATTGACAAAGCATAAGTACGAAAAAAACAATAATAGTTATCATTTATGTATTAATGGGCTATTTCAAATAGAGATCATACCGGTAGAATCTTTGTTTCCATAGAAATTTAAAAAAATTGAAGCAGTGATTGGTTGTCTCAACTTGAAATTAGCCCAAAAAAGCATAATTAAAATTATGGCACAAGAGATTGTCTAAGCCCGATGTGGCAGTAGGCCTTTTAATGTTCTGAGAACCATCAGTGAGTATTATGCCCGTACCGTAATACATACAAAGTTTTATTTTATTTGGACTGTTTAGATTCTTGAAATTAAAAAAAAGGTAAAATTTCAATTAAATTTACAAAAACTGTGTAAAAATCGAAAAACAATAGTCGGGTATATTGTCATTCCTAAAGATTTCATACGTTGTGATTGCTCGTTTATTACGTTTTTAGCACTTATGTATTTATTTGTCATTGTTGCTTAGCAACATTAAAAAACTCATTGCTATTAAAACTAAATATTATGTCCTAATTTGCTAGTCCAGAGAAAAACGGACAAAAGTATCGCCGCACTAGTACGAACCATTATGAAATTGTCTTTGATGTATAAAAAAACAAATACCTCAAAAATTGATCGAGTTATAATGCTTAAAAGTTTAAATTTTGTAAAAAATATGACGTATCACGATTTATTTGATTAAAATTTAAGAAGAATAGGTACACTATTCTATTAAATATATACATGGTGGAGCACTAAGACCGCCTCGGTTCATTACGTATTGTTACAGTTTATTCAATCAAAACGCGGTTTGATTCAAAAATCGAGATCTTTAAGGAACACATTTTAAAAATATTTTCTGTTATACAATGTGTTCCAAAAAAAAAATTATTCGTCAAAGATATATTGTATTTTTTTAAATAAGATAAATCTTATACAGTGTGAACCATTTGTATAGAATAACTTCGATAAAAATTCAGGGATTTGTTCTTCAAGAAAACGCTTAAACACGTATCCTGTTATTTTTCAACGCCCATTTTTTGACAAAAAAATTGGATATACAGGGTGTCCCAACATCGAAATACAACCATCTACTTTAAAGTTTTAAATAAAAACCCTAATTTTTTTAGCATATCTAAATTTTACGTATAATTTTGCATATTTTTTAAGTAGCAACCATATAACGGTTTTTAGCTGTTTTTTAAAAAAAGACGTGAACCATTTGATATGAATAAATTCGATGAAAAATCAGGGATTGTTTTTCAGGAAAACACTTAAACACGTATCCTGTTATTTTTCAACGCGCTTTTTTTGACAAAAAGTTAGATATACAGAGTGTCCCAAAATCGAGATACGACCCTTAACTTTAAAATTTTAAATAAAAACTCATTTTTTTTAACATATCTGAATTCTACGTACAATTGTGCGTATTTTTATGTAAAGCAAACTATGTTGATTTTCAGTTGTTTTTGAAAAAAAAAAGACGTGATTTATTTGAAATAAATAAATTCGATAAAAATTCAAGAATTTATACGTACAATTCAGATATGCTAAAAAAATTGAGGTTTTTAATTAAAATTTCAAAGTTGAGAGTCGTATCATGATTTTGAGACACTCTGTATATCCATTTTTTTGTCAAAAAATATGCGTTGAAAAATAACAGGATACGACTACAAGCGTTTTCCTGAAAAACAAATCAATACATTTTTATCAAATTCAGTCATTTCAAATAGTTCACGCCTTTTTTCAAAAACAACTGAAAATCGACATAGTGTGCATTACATAAAAATACGCAAAATTATACGCAAAATTGAAATGTGCTAAAAAAAATAAAATTTCCATTTGAAGTTGAGGGTCGTATCTCGATGTTGGAACACACTGTATATCCAATTTTTTGTCAAAAAATGCGCGTTAAAAAATAACAAAATACGTGTTTAAGCGCTTTTCTGAAAAACAAATCTCTGAATTTTTATTGAAGTTATTCCATACAAATGGTTCACACTGTATATTATTACATATTCGCATTTTACGGAATCATTTTAAACAATTTTTATGTAGCACGTCTTGTATTTCTAACCGCTTTGAAAATATTTACACTTAAAGTTAAAAAATGATATGTAGTTGCTATCATTGATAGAAATGTCAAAATCGCGTTAATGGTAAATTATCTTGCCGCCATTTTTGCAGAATTTTAATAGAAGTCTTATTTTAGAAGTACCTGCATAAAAAAGTTTAATATAACATACAGTGTGTTCAAAAAAATTGTCAAACTTGCCACTACTTTAAAATTACCAAAACTCAACATTTTTAAATACCATATGTTTATTATAACTTTTGATCAGAGGCTGTCATGAGAAACAAAAGTTCTAAAAACGTAGCGCCTAGATTAATTCACTTGGTAAATGTCATTTTACTGTCACTGTCAAAAGTAAAATTTAGATTTGATTTAAATTATGGGGTTTTCTGCAGAACAGAAGATCTTTTTTGTAGAATCATATTTTGGTAATGGGCACTTAGCGAACGGAGAATGGGTTCACTCATCCAGACTTTGTTTCGACGAGTTTCGAAAAAAATTTCCAGAAATAATCATAACAGAGTCAAATTTTTATACCAGTTTGAAATACACTATCACGTCCTTTCAAGATACCGGCAGCATGAATCGGAAGAAAGGTACTGGTAAATCAAAAACAAATCCCTTTGTGAGTGACAGTAAAATGATTTTATTATCAAGTAATAAGTTACGCCCTACATTTTTAGAGTTTTTGTTTCCCATGACAGCCTCTGATCAAAAATTATAATAAACATATGGTAGTTGGCAACTATGGCAACTCTAATATGTCCCTTTTTTAAACGTACGATAACAATACGTCATTTCTGCTGTACCAAACGTTTAAAAATAAAATTTCGGGTATGGGACATATTCCTTGCTCAAAACTAGTTTTGCATATTTTTTTTCGGACATTGTTCAAATTTGAATATTGAGTCTTTAAGAGTAATACCAGAAGAGAGTGAGAATAAATTAAAAATAATTTGACAGAATTTCGAAAACGTATTGCTAAATGGCAACACGTTTGATTTATTTTAGAATTTATCGAACTCTCGCGTGGTATTCAATGGATTACTTTTTGACGTTACAATTAGGAATCACTCTCAATATAATAAACCTTTTTGGATTCATTTTATTGCAATTAGGTTTCAATTATCAAACAAATTTGACAAACAACTAAAACAATAGTTTTAATTTATAAAAACAGTGTACCTACTTCAAATTATTCCAGCGAAAATAAGCTAGGAAGAATATTCCCACTATAATAATGTTTTAATTGACTGAAAATTACACATCTGACCAAAATTAAAATTTTCTATTGGTTTATAGAAATGTCAAAAAATAATTAGCGGTAGAAAGTAAGACTGAAAAGTAAAAATTTCTCAGACTGGGCTGTTACTTCTCAGCCTAGGCTGAGAAAAACTTGAACTGTAGCAAGTAGCAACATAATTTAATAATGTCAAATTTCTCTGACGTTTGACAAAAAATCTTTTTCCTACAATTAAATATGCGTTTATTTGTTTTTTTACTAACATAGTGCATGAAGTAACTACATCACGAACGCTGAAAAATAGTTGTTTGCTTAATTAGACAATAAAGCATGTAATTACCTTTTTTAAGACGTTAACTACCGCCTTTATATTTACTTTATGTTTACTATGAGGCCGCCTGATATAGTGTGTGATTCATAATGCGCCAAGTGATCCGTAGGTATACCACAATTTAGTACAAATTTAATAGCGTTTATTTTTGAAAGAGCTGGTGTTAATAGTTTTATTTAAAAAATAGATGACTTGGCATAATCGTAAACTTCAAAAAAACAATTTTTTTGCTTACCTTCAAACTTAAAAAAGTTATACACAGTTTTATAAAGCGTCTTAATTAACTTTAAATTAAACATATAAAAGATAAAACAAAAGTAAGAATAGCTTAAATTTTTAATTATTTTAAACAAACTGTAGTTTTATTTACAAAAATATTTTTATTATCAAGTTTCCAAGCAAAAAAATGTTATTTAAAGTGTGCAAAACAAACATTTTAAATAAAAACAAAATTAAATTTAAAATATAAATTTTAAATACCAAGCTACTTGGTCTGCTGGCGGTTCAAAGCACAAAATATAAAGGCAGACTGACACTGTTATCTGGTCGTACCTAAAAGTGGCCTGCCAAAAAATTAAGAGTACTACGCGCGTACCATAAGGCAGCTAACATGTTAATTATTGTTTCGCTTTGTTTTTAGTCAAAAAAATTTTGTATGTCAGCTTGACTTATTTGTGATTTTAAAATAAAAAAATGGCCCAAATCTTTCGTCATCGAGTTAATTTGCTGGTGAAAAGATAGGGCTTGGGTATATTGCTACAAACATTTGAATTACTAATAAAATTATTGGCAAATGTTACAAAATGCTCAGTTAAAAATATAATAAATAAATAATCTTATGGTGGTAATGCAACACTCAAGTGCCACAGTTTTTAGGACGCCTGTACAACCTACATGACCTAAAAACCATTGGTGACCGAGACCGACGGCTTGACGTCTTCACCGAAAGATAAGACAGCTGCATTGAAAGATAAAACAATACCAAAATTGTGAAGCATCAGATAAGACAAAAATATACAAGTTCACCTTATAAATAAATAAAAAACTAAATAAAAATTAAAAAAGTATAGTGTGATACATTTTTTTAAATTTGAGTTAATCAGTCCAAGCCCCACGTTTTAACACGCAAAGGTTATTTGTGTACTAAGACCAAAAAGCTAATGTTTTCGTCCGAATCTGATTTTACTGACCGAGGCACAACCGACTAAACCCTATCTCACGACGACCAAACAAGCAATTATTAAATTATTCAATACCACTCATTATAAAAAAAAAATACATGATCAACTGGAATTGACTATTATTAAACGTTATTTAACTTATTATTACTACAGACATCTAGACATCTATTTGCAAGACTTTATTTACAATAAAAGTCGGTTTACATTTATTTGTTGATTTTGTACCTATTTGATCTAAGGTAAGAGTTCTTTATTATTCGTAATAAAATGATTATGTTAGTTTTTATCAAAATTGTCTAAAAGTTTGAAAGTATTGAAAGTAACAATATTGATGTATCATCACTATCATCCAGATCACCAAACAGTAAACACGTAAACAATTTGATTAATGCAACTTTTAAGTTTAATAACAATAGACAACAAATTTCGATTTTTTTAATTTTTTTAAATAAATTATACACAAATTAGTTTTATTTTATATATGAGATAATTACAATATAAACATTTTTTTTTCTAACACGTCAGGTTTTGCAGAAAAGAAAATAAGTAGGTATATTAAACATGGTTACTCTATTCTAACTGAATATATACATATTGTGGTGCTTACACGGGTCAACATCATTTTTTTTAATGTCTAATACGTGCCTCTTATGTACTTTTTAATGCAGATTCTAAAAATGTACTCAAAAATTGGCCATCACGTCAGGTTTCTGAAAAAACATAAATTATTTTTCTATATAGTGTGTGAACCATTTGTAATGCATAAATTTACTAAAAATTCAGGGAGTATTCTTTCAGAAAAACGCTCGAACACGTGTCCTGTTATTTTTCAACGCGCATTTTTTGACAAAAAATTAGATATACAAGATGTCCTAAAATTAAGATACAACTCAATAATAAAAAATAAAAAATACGCAAAATTATACGTAGAATTTAAATATGCTAAAAACATTGAAGTTCTCCTTTAAAATTTCAAAGTTGGGGGTCGTATCTCGATTTTGAGACATCCTGTATATCTAATTTTTTTGTCAAAAAATGCGCCTTAGAAAATAACAGGGCACGTATCCGAGCGCTCTCCTGAAAGGCAACTCCCTGAATTTTTATTGAATTTATTCAATACAAATGGTTCACATTGTATAGAAAAATATTTTATAAGTTTTCTTAGAAACCTGACGTGATGGCCAATTTTTGAGTACATTTTTAGAATCTGCATTAAAAAGTACATAAGAGGCACGTATTAGCCATTAAAAAAAATCATGTTGATCAGTGTAATTATTGAAACTACTTTCTTTAGATCTTCGTTACTAAAACAATTTGCAA
Organism: Tribolium confusum; assembly: GCA_029207805.1. Taxonomy (NCBI): domain Eukaryota; kingdom Metazoa; phylum Arthropoda; class Insecta; order Coleoptera; family Tenebrionidae; genus Tribolium; species Tribolium confusum. The sequence continues at coordinate 28,535,451 of JALGAY010000002.1, read as the reverse complement.
TATTTTGAATGCTTTTTTGGTAAATATCTTAATGTTAGTATTAAGAAACATAATGAGTCACGTGTGCACTGTTTGGTAATCTGAAAGGTTGTTACAATCTGAAAGGTTGTTACAAATATTTTTTTAAATTGGTCAATTTGTTTAACTGTAGCTCGTGTTATTATAATTTTACCGGATGTAAACGAAATTAAGATAACCCTTTTTTAAAAGTATTTTTTTTTAAATAGAAAAACAAGACTCGAAAAACTCATAATGTTAGAAAATCCCTATTAATGGAGTAGAAACTAAACTTTCTATTACTTTCGGTTTTACCGGAAACGACTATAACTTTGGATTTTTTAATAAAACACTATGTATATTTTTAAATTTTTAGAATCTACATTAAATTCTGAGTTTAATATACTACTTTATATAACTTTTTGCGCGATCGGTTGTTTTTATCAGTTTACTGTGCCTGTTTCCACGACGGTAGGTTGCTGTTACTGGTTGCTACGTGTAACAAGACGGTAAGTAATTCACTTACCGTTCAGTGAACGGTAAGCAATTAAATCTAAAAAAAACAATTTTGCGATTTATTTATTAAAATTAAATGTACAATTATTATAATTAATAGCAGTAATACCACTCGCATTTGAGTTTCTAGTGTTAATAGACAAACTTTCCGACGTAGAAGTCCCAGGTTGTTGTAATAGTCCACCAACATCGCTGTGTAAAATTTTATGAGCAAATTCAATTTTGTTTTGGAGGGAATCTTCCACGTAACTCTCGGCCACCGTTGATAAACGCCACCCACCATGTCTTTTTAGTCCCTACACATCAACTCCGTTATTCGCCAAAAGTGTAGCCGATGTGCGTCGAAACGAGTGTCCAGTAAAACCTTCAGGGGCTTGCAACTTTAAATACTTTGCAATTTTTGACGGCCAGCCTCCAATTGTGCCTTTTCCTGTGACTTGCCTAGTGCATTTGCCATTTCGATAGTTCAGAAATAAATGATCTGACGTTGGGTTGCTTGGTCGAATTCTTATGTATTTTCGAAGTATTTCCAAATAATGAACTGCTTCATTTTCTTTATTAATAACTGTGAACGTTCGCTGAATATTCGTTTTTGTATTTGGAATATTTACTATAAACATTTCTTCACGTTCTTCTATGTCACTCATTTTAATATTGTACAATTCCTCTCGTCTACAAGCGCCCGATACTCCCAATATCATTGCTACCTGCAAATATATTGTTTCCTTAGAACTCAGATGTACCACCTCATCATCTACAACATACCTTTTGAATTAAAAATTGTTCGTCTGGTGCTTCATTCAAGAATTTTTCCATGTTTTCTTTGGTAAAAATTTTAGCCTTCTTAGGCCGATATCCAATATTTTTTCTCTTAAGATAAACAATTAATGTAGCAAACTTAGAAATATCGATAGCATCATGGAGAAAAATTGTACTCTTCAGCATAGAATACTCCGCCCATAAACTGCCTGCGGCCTTCAAGTGTCCACTTCTCACCACAAAATACGCTAACAAGCTCTTTTCATTTACAGAAATCTTCTTTGCTTCACGCCATTCCTTAAACAACTTGTATGTCTGTTCATATCGGGCTTTAGATTTTTCTGGAATTATTGCCGAACATCCTTCTTGCCAAGCGTCTTCTAAATCATCCGGTAGATCATCACTATCGCTCATATTTGCTTCGAAAACGGAACCACAAAACAGAACTATGTAGGAATAATTGTATCAAAAAGACAATTTTACTTGTTTGGAACAAAACCATAGCAACCATGGAACAGCCACCCAAAGTTTTCAGTTTCAATCTTCCCGATTATCACAAATGTATTGATATAAATTATTATTATTCTAGAAACTCCAATCGCGCATAAAACGTTATAAGCATGTCGAACGTTAAGAATTACCGTTCTCAGACAATAATTGGAGTCGTCGCTTCGCTCCTCTTCCAAACAATTGTCTTCGAACGGTAAGCATTCCTTACCGTTCTCCATACTTAATATACTATTTTTAATAAACTTTATACGTATATCTACCTATATTATGCGTGAGTAACAACATGATCTCTTCAGTGGTGGGTAAAATGACTTCAGAATTATTTACTTTATTATTATAATGTACAACCGTTTTTTATGTTTTTGATCAATGATTTTATTATTTGTCGCATACTTGAGAAATATACATGTTAGAAAAACTGATCGAAAACAATAGTATCCAATATGTGACGTAATTGAAAAAAAAACACATACAGGATGAGAATATGAAAACAAGACTAGTAAATTTTTGATTTTCTAAATTATTTTTTCAAAAAAATTGACTACTCAATTATGTACATAACAAATCCAAACGCTTTAGTTAATAATTTGCTTATTCGGTGATGCATTTGTAAGACTTCAAACCCAGATTAACACTATTTTAATATGCAACTATACGCGTATTTTTGAGAAAATAATAGATAAATTTTAAGTTTTATTTATAACTATTGTTTGATCAAAATTATTTTTTGTGTATATAATTTTTGGAAATTTAACAATATGTCAACCCGGTAACAAAAGAAGTTTTTATATCCATTTACGTTTATTTGCTTTTGATATACTCAAATCATTGTGATATCATGACTGAAAATATTTTTGATAACATTTACTGCTTTTCTATTACAAAAAATCAAGTAATTTGTAAATGTCGTTACTGCGAATGCACCATATCAGTAACAAAATTATAATATTAGAATTTAGTCGCGCCAGCACGTTATCCACCCCGAGGAAATTATCTTCAAATTCATACCCTAGAGCCCAGATTTCAAGTTAAAGATACAAGTGTAAATTGCATCACTGCTTTTATAAATAACTTCTTATTAATCACAGCGCTTTATTTTTAATAGTTACTGCCGAAGTGAAAATGCACCAGCATCATAAAATTGGGGCGCGCTAGATGTGTATTGTTAGTTGCCTATAGTACACTATGAAATAAATGAAATTTAACAAAATCCTCACCAGAAGAAATTGCACAAAATTCGAATTAAAAAAATTTCGAGTCAGATTTTTCAGCTTAATATTTATTTAACAAAATATTCATAATTTTTACATAACAGGTTAGAAAAATTACAAAATTAATCATCGCCAATTTTTATATCTAAATGTGGATTAACCTCCTGTAACATCAAACAGGTCATTTCAAATGACTCAGTCATCAACATATCATCAATACACAATATTTTAAGTTTTTCCATTCTGTGTAAAGCACCTAAACCTCTTTCAGTATAATTCGGGCAATGTCTTAAATCTAAATAAATTAAACTGTGACTAAACATGTTACTAATCCTATCTAAAAACCAATCATCTAGCCTTTCAACACCAGAAAATCGCAACCATTCAACATGCTTCAAATCCCTTAAATTCGCCAATCCTTCATAAAATAAATTCATATCTGTACAATCAATTGCTTGCAATACTTTATCTTCTTGGTAATATTTCGGCAATGTATACTCCTGGTACTTATTAGCTTTAACCCATTTATCCTCATGATAAAACTTAACAGCCCCTCCTCTATGTACTATAAAATGAGCAGCTGCCAATTCATTACCCAAAGTCCTATTTCTATCAGGGAGATACGACTGTAACATCATTTCTCTATATTCCTTTTTACGAGTCCACCACTTTTTAATTGCAGACGGAGATAAATCAATTGGAGTTTGAAGCATTTGAAGTAAATTGACTTGATTCTCTTCAGAGTAAAAAGATCTGAGAGTGTTGTAATAATGACCTTGCTTTTGATGCCATGGAGTGCGCCACTTCAAATCTTCTTTTTTTACCTCTTTAGGGTCATATTTCTTTCTTTCGACCACCACGGGTTTAATTTCTTCTTGGCTGGGTTCGGAATTTTTGGTTGAAGTTTCATCGGGTTTTTGAGGTTTTGGTTGTCTTAAAACTGAATAACATGCACAGTATAACTGGGGTTTGATAAGACTCGGTGTGTTGCGAATTAAACTACCCATTCTACCAAACAATTTAAATAAAATTTTGTTTTAAATCTTTATTAAAAACTTTAAATTTATAGGTTATGTAAATGTCAAATTTAGTTACATTTTTAATTCGTCTATTGCCAACATAAAAAGCAAAAATTTCTAAATGAGTAGGCAACACATTAAACACATACGTAAAATCAAGCTCTGGCTCAGGCTGTAAAATGAAAAGGAAAATAGAGAACGGTCCTAAAAATAAAAATTTTTAAAGCCTATTTCAAAATAGCTGACTTCTGTATGCGTAAAATTTTTATATAGAGCGCAGGTATAAAGCACGGAAGAATATATTATACGGTGACCGCATCTCTCACTTCAAAAATAAGCAAACTGCAATCGGTATTGTGGATTTCACCTGCTTTCACTGACTCTGAGATCCCAACCAATAAAATTATAATATTCACTAAATGCAGAGAGCGGCATTTTGTAGTTGCATTTCTCTAAATGTTAAGCTTAAATCTCAATTTATTAAGAATGCTATCTAGAAATGAAGGACTGAGTTCAGGGTTTCTACTGCAGATGTGACAAGAATGGCAAATCAGACAAAAATGATTCCTATGTTAAAACGTTTTTTAGGTAAATTTAGAATTAAACGGTTGACATCTCCAACTGCATTTGCGGTGCCTCGGTTAATACACATATCGCCAAAAGTCTTGAACCCCCCTGGCTAATGTAAAAAAATTTATTCAAAATGTTAAAGTAAATATTTTATTTTAAAGTATCATTTAAATTAGTGTATTGTTAGAATGTGACTCTGATTTAATTAAAAATGGACGGCCAAAAAAGCAAAAAAAACATTTTTTTAACATTAGATTGATATTCAATGATTTACAGAAAATGAGAAAAACCATATACAGAAAACTGAAACAAAATTGCTTAATACTCTGTGTGTTTTCCTCTATTCTGGAGCAATGGGAGCAATGCCATCACAATGAGGTTATTAATTGTTTCTTCTCTTGTTATTATTGTTCCACTCTTCTTGTGCAGCGTTTGTTAATTCTTCAAGAGTTATGGGAGGGTTATTTCTGTGGTGGATAGCGTTTGTAACGTAATCTCACAAATTTTCGATAGGATTTATATCGGGGGAATTTGCTGACCATGGTAATCATTGAATATTTGCATCTTCTAATGCGTCTTGTACTCTTTGGATGCGGTGAGGCGTTGCGTTGTCATCCATAAAGATGAAATTTTCTCCGATTTCATTACGTAAGGGATGAATAATTGTCCGATTGATGTTTTCCGCATAAATGTTTCCAGTTATTATACGAGCTATAGGAACAAGCGCTGTACGACGGTTTCACATGATACCGCCCCAAAACATAACTGATCCTCCATGGTATGGGACTACTTCTCTAGGAAATTAAAGTCTTTCTTGCCTTTCTGGTGTTCTCCAGATCCTTAGATGACGGCTATCACTCACTCTTTCAAATCGTGTCTCATCGGAAAACAATACGCTTCACCACTGAGGTCAAAGCCAGGTTGCGGAGATAGTCTAGGTACCCTTAAACCTCGTCTCGATTTTAAATTTGCAGAACAAAGCCTTTGAAAAAACCGTGGACCTTAAAATTACTGACCGATAAGTTCTCAAAACAGGATCACAAACCGCTGCTACTAAAACGTTTTGATTCCGACGCACAAAATTTGTCAGGTAACGATCCTCTTTCATTTGTTACCTTATTATTGAACACTTTTTAGACTTTTGGGGTTTATTGAGAAATAACTTTTTTAAAAGAATCAATTTTTTTTGGCATAGGATTAAAAATAATTCTACTTCATATTTATGATTTGTTCAATGATCATGCTATTCACTTTTTGGATATTCTAAGAAGGTCCAAGACTTTCGGCGATGTGTGTAATTGAACATAAACGGTTTCTTATTCGGCACCTCAGAGTCACTGAAAAGACCTATAGTATGCAACTCGATATATTGTACCAAATAATCTGTATGCATTAGATCAAATAAGATCTATTAATTATTATCAGTTGTAGTGTTGAATGAATTATTTAAAAACTAATGGCCAAACTGTTTGCTTTAATGCAAAAACCGACAAATTGTAAAAAGTATTGTAAAAATATTGAGATAGACTCGTCGTTTGTTTTAAAAATTTCTATTTAATATTAAGTATTATATTATTAAGAATATTAAATATTAAAATATTTATTGAATATAAACTCACTTTTTAAATTTTAAAACAGTTCTATTATTTTTCGTTTTTTTTTTTTTAAATATACAGAGTGTTTTAAAACATAGGTAAATCTTTCTTAGTAAAAAATTACTGTGATTATTGCGTTTGCCATTATCTTTAAATAGTGATTTTTGAAAATTAATTATACACGCACTAACCGCACTACAATATTTGATAATTTTTTTGGTGTTTTTTTATTCATATTTTTTTTCTGGCATTTAATTTCTAATGTAGAAGAGTCTCAGCATAAAAAACGCATCTTGGCTTATGATTACCCAGATTTATGGCTTTTCATTTAAGCTCCACATAAAGACGTCTCATAAAAAGTTAAAAATTAATTTACTCCGTATAAAGTATCACTGTTTTAGTCGAGCAAATTTATTGACATTTATTTATGCAAGGAGTCTACTTGCATAAAGTTCTGTCTTGATCTGGAATTTAATTTCGGGGGAAAAAAATTGTTTCATTAAGTAGTTTTTTTGTTTTTTAAAAAAACATAGCTGTTGCCAGTTACCAAAAAATTGAAGTAACTTAAAAATTCGACGATTTTACATGTATTTTTATAAAAACGGCTACTGCAGATAACTTCAAACACTGTAAAATAAAATAAAAAATTTTTGTTAAAATTTGGAGCTTTTTTTTTCTAGAGAAAGTATATGCTGGAATTCCATATTTTTGTTGACTTTTGCCAAGACTCAACTTATTGTCCTGTACATTTGTCAACGCATTTTTCAGTATTTCTTCTGTATAATTTATATATGATTTGCAGAAAATTTTTGCGTTTGTAACTTCAAGGCAGTGTTCCAAGTTACCCCTCAACTGAGCCTAAATAACAAAAAAATAGCAACAAATTAAAAAATGGTTTACTGTGCTTTGTGATTATAACAATAGAATTACAAAAGATGAGTTATGGAAATATATAAGCCTGAAAAGCGTTGAGCTCACAGTTTTATTTTGGCATAAAAAGTTTATACACCCTAATTTTTCTTTAAAAATTGTTTTTGTTAAAAATCACTTAAATAAATGATGAAATGCAGTACCTACCAGAAATAATTCTACTAGGTGATCACTAACACTGCCGTTAAGCTTGTGACAATTGAAAGACGACTTCTTAAAAACAAAAATATTTGGGATCGTTTTTTGAAACTGGTGTCTTTTCTTGCAAGTAACCCACAGTTTTCAAGTAACCCCAATTGACGTTACTTTTAATATTTTTTATAAATTTTACTATGAGTTTTGATAAAAAGATTTTTTATCGTTTTTGTGGAAATAACTTATAAAGTAATTTTTTTAGAGAAAAACACGGTCTGATTTAAAATACACTGTCAGTAACAAACTGTCTTGAACGCTTTAAATTTTTAAAGCAGCTAAATACACTTTAAGAAGTAAAGAAAAATTAAATAATAAGAAAATTGAAGTAGTGAAATCAAACTGTTACTGCAGTAATAATAAATTTTAAAGCAGACCGTGTTTTCCTGTAGAAAATCATTTCATAACTTATTTCTACAAAACCGGTAAGAAATAAATAAAAAATTGTTTTGCCAAAACTCGTAGAATTCTATGCAGAGGTCATAAAAATATTAAAAGTATATCATTTTATTTAAAAGAAAAAGTTACTATTAACCTCCGGTATAAACAAAAGTGCCTTCAATTTAGAGTTTTCTAGTTAAATAAATAGAATCACATTTAGTTTATCTGCAAAATTAAAGTTCAATGTCTTTTTTAGTTCTCCAGATACTTTTATTGGCCATCAACCTGTAGTGGATCTATAAATAAAATCCAACCCTTTGAGTAAAAGCAGAATAAATAAAAAACTTTCATAACTTGCTTGAATTTATAACGGATAGATGACAGAAATCGATCTGAATCTAAATGCAAATTGTTTATAAACACTCTGTATATCTAATCAGGTTTGCTAACTAATTATAAAAATTTAAGTCTAAAAAAATCTAAATTTAATAAACATAAATCGGGTAGACGGGTTTGTAATCGTAATCATCAGGTGCCCGTCAAGACAGGTTACGTCTACTCCTGTTTAAAAAATAAAATTTTATAAAAATAGTAAACAATATAATGTTTGTGCGTCTCCTCTACGTTTTCTCTCTGGCTAGGGCTCTGCCTGCATTGTGTAATTTAAAAAAAAATGTTAATCAAACGTTATAATGAATGATAAAAACACTCAGCTTAGACAATGTGTTTTCAGGTATTCTTAAACTTACTTATTATTTCTAATACTTGTGATACCTCCGATACTTAAATATTTGCATTAATTTGCAATACCTCCCATACCTCGATACTCTCGATATTACCGATTCCTTTAATACCTTTGATACCTTGGATACCTCCGATACATCCGATTCCTCCGATACCTCTAATACTTTTAATACCTCGATGCTTTCCATATCTCCGATACTTCCGATACCTCCGATACTTGCGATACCTCGATACCTACGATACTTTGGTAAGAATCGATACCCAATGCCAAAAAACAGGTATCGTCCAGCCCTAGTACTAATGCTAACTTTTTAAAATAGAAACTCAGATATTTAAATCAATTTACTTTTTTAAGTCATCCTATAGGTGCTGTTGTAAAGAGTATAGTAAGTTAAATTGTGCGTTTATGTCCGGGATAATATTAGGATAAAAGTTCATTGGTAAACGGACATGTCTTTTTCGTCGCATTTATTAAATTTTAACTAAATGTACTTGTCTTGATAAAGTATGTTAAACATACAAAACGTCGACATCCTCCTCAAATGTAATTGACAATCCTCTAAATGGAATAAAGAAGACGATCTATAAGTTTTATTAATTTTGTCCGTTTACCAATAAACTTTTATCCTAGTATAGTAAGTATTCAGTCAAAATATAGAAAGATATAAAGTTTTAGTTGCAACTGAGATAAACAGAGACATAATTTGTTCGGTAAAGACACAGAAGAGATGAACTTGGTCTACAAGCAGAAATAAAAACTGTTATTGTACGCTTAGTGATGAGAAGAACCCTAGCAATTTATGCATCGCGAGCAAGAAGTACTCCTTATTCAGCGGATGGCCTAATAATAAACCTTCAAACCATTCACAATCGATTTTGAAAATTTGAATTACGTAGTCGTCCACCATACCAAACAGAACCGAAGTTCTCGTTTATCATCTGATGCTTAAAAACATGTTTTTTGTTTATTTTTATATTAATTTATAGGCTAATTTCAAGTTGAGCTAAAACCGGTAGTATTTTCGTTTCTATCAAAAATTTGAAAAAATTGAGACTGTGATTGGTTGTTGCCATAGAAAAGTATTGAAATTTGCAATACTACTAGTATTATCTCAACTTAAAATTAACCCATTATTTTTAATTTTTTTTAAAAACAAAAGTAGTTTTGTTATAAATAAAATTTGCATTTTCCAACTGCACTTTTTAATAGCAAATTTTAAAGAATTAAAAAAGAAATTTTTCATATTAAATCCAACATAAAGCTTTGTAAGTAATTCGTACATAGTTGGGCTTTATGAACTTGTTCATTTTATACGTCTATAGACTTTTAGATACGTCCATAAAGACCTAAGTTATGTATTTACTACATAAATAGCTATTAGTTATTAACGTAGTTCAACCTAGACAAAACTCGTAAAATAAAAAATCTAGAACAACGTGAGTTCACCAAAACACTGCTACTGCATCTCTAGAAGTAGGTATAGTCAAAAAGAAACAGTGAGACTGACCAGTACATCTAAACAACGCTGGGCAGCAGTCTATGAGACCGCACTATGAAGGTTAAGGGTTAAGTTGATAGGTAAGCAATTCAAGAGTACAGAATACTTAATATTTATGTGTATAGAAGTCAAAATATTAACGTAATTGAGAATGTTCTCGTCCACTTGTAAAAACTTAAGAAACTAAATAATTCAGTTTCTCTACAGTTCTTTTGTCAGGTCTGATAAGCCCTAAAATGTGTATAAAAATAAAAAAAATTGCAAAAATAAACGGTTTTACTTTGTAAGAAATATACATGTTATAAAAATTATAATATTAAGTGTGGAGAATAACCACCTTGCACCTGAAATGAAACAAAATAAAGATAATAGATATAATGCTTTAAGCATGTGTAAAATACGTTACCTTTACTTTTTACTGATAAGCCAATATTATCTGCAAAAAAAAGAATTTACTTACTTATTGTTGTTAATAAAATACAAACCTTGCGTTGTTTCATCTTCTGGCTGAATAAATTTGGATGGCTCAATAATACTTAGCTTCGCAATCTGCGAAACAGTTTGAAACGTCGGCCACTCTAAACTGACTTCGCATTTGTATTCTCCTCCACTTTTGGGACCAATTGGACTAAGTTCAAAAAAACAAGACCCAATTAAAGATTTTCCTATCTGATAAACTTTAATATCATTTATTGGAAATTCCTGATTTGTACCATTAGGAAAGCATCTGAAGAATTCACTTTGACCCTTGTACCATTTCACCCCATACAGTGTTTCTCCGTCTTCCAAATCATATTTGCAGTTTAAAATCACTGGATCCCAGGCACTTTTCGGAACGTTCAAACTTGTAATTTTTAAGGCAAAGATGTTATTTACACACCATAAACCTAAGAAATAACCAATTAGTATGAGGTGTTTCTGATTAATTTGCATTGACCTGCGTTTCGTGATACACGCAAGTTTGACAAGATTTACACAAAGTAAAAAATGGGGTAATTAATTTGGTAATTTGTAGGAAAATAGAAACAAAATTTATTGACGTATTTATTTCAATTTTTGCTTATTTTTATTTAAATTTTTAAAGTTGTATTCTTTCTTTGAAAATAGAATAACAAAGAACTGAACTAAAGAAATTATTTTCTCATTAGACAGTCTGAAGAAAAATAGTCCGCTGTATAATCTGGGTGCGGACCATTCTAAAGAATAATAATCAATTAGGGTAACACGTTGTTGGCCGCTTATCATGTTAACACGTGGGGTGCGGATCTGAATGGTTGTATGGAAAAAGTCGGGATAGCCAAAACCACACCCAAACCATCGTCTCATCATTTCCCATCATTTAAAATAGCTTTCTTTACGCCGGATAATACAGCGAAATTATCTTTAATTTAGCTAATGCATTCCACTAATAGTAAAACTTCATGATAAATACACTCTAGGGTCGGTTTTATCGTCAATCTGGTTGTTCATTTCTTTTTTGTAAAGAAAATAATTGAATCGCCTCATTATTCCTAATTTTTAACAATTTGAAATAAAAACGCAACGATTTTTGTTTGATACGCTTGTAATTTATGTCAGATCCGGTGATTTTTTTGTAGGATATATTGTTAAAATTGCAAATTCAAAACAAACAAAGCTTGTAAAGACCTTGGCTTTGATAACATTTTTGTTCATTGAAAAAAAGTACTTTTGTTCATTATGGTATTGAAATTTTGTTCTACTTTGACATAAATGTATTCGTAAAATTAAACAAAAACTCGTATATATTTCCAAATTACATTTACAAAAAATATGTAAATAATAAATAATAATAATTTAAATTTAGTAATGTTTTATCTTTATAAATCAATTTTTGTAAATGGATTTTATCCTTTGAATGTAACAAATGAAATAAAATTTTGTCTACTTTGATAGACCAGTTTTGAGTTGCTCGATCTTATTAATAGTAATTTTAGCCACTCCAAAGAATTATTATCACTTTAGTTAGTTCGCGGATTGATTGTAAATTTTTAGATAATCTGCATAGTGCCGCTTGATTTTGGTAATCTGCGAATGACGACGACGACGGCGTCGAACAGCAGTTCTCACTTTGACTGGGTAGAATAACTATATCTAGCGACAGATAGTTATAAATTTTATTTATTATTACAAACAAATTATAATTTGAGTATTTCTACATCAGAAGGTGATTATATGATTATGGAGGGAAAGAAACTGTTGTGTATGTACAACGCCCCAAAAAAAGATTTTCATCTAGTCGCCTGTGAATTTCCCATGTAAAATAAAAAATGCCGCTTTAGCAAATAGGGGTAACGAGTAAACCTAGTAATGTCACTAAGGTTGTAACAAGAAAAATGAAAAACCCCATATATTCGGTCTCTACAAGCGGCAACTTTTAAAGAAAAAGTTTTCCTGCTTTGGATGTCCATTAAAGGTCAAAGTCCCCTTGCTAAACTTCAAATCAGAATTGACATTTGATTGATAGGTGACAGAATAAATTAGTTCAAACTTAAAGAGTAGAGCGGCACAAAAAAATTAACATATAAAATAATTTCAAAGGTAACTATATGAAATTTTTTTTTTGTGTTTTATGTTTATCACTACGTCTTTTATTCATAGAAAACTTAAAAACTTAATTTTTTTTATTTTGTTGTGCGCCCAACATTTGTCATACGAATATTTGCAAAATACTAAACACCCTTGGGCTGACATACATAAATCATCTTTTTTCTCTCATATTAATGTAATATCCACATTCAAGAGTAAAAAACTCTAGTGATCATCTATCGCTAGTCGCAAGACACTGTAACCAGTCAAAATAAAAACTGTTTAGTCTATACCTAAAAACTAACAGTCAATCCGCATACTAACTACAGTAATAATAATTTCACGATTGATTCGTGATTTAGGCATTCTGCAGTTTACCTAGACATTCCGCTAAATGACTAGTTTTTAATGTAATCGGAAGATAAAATAAATCTCCCACATGAGTACTTTGTTTGCTGTTCGACTAAAGTCCGACATGAGAACCGAGTCCTCCTTTAGTGTAAATACAAACATTTTTGTCCCGAAATATCTATTTAAGTTGTTAGGTACAAATTAATAAAACAAATAACAATTTTATTAATTTTAATGAAACAATTTACTCCATTTACTAATGGGTTAGTAACACTCTTAAAAATATTTTCGGTTTAAGGTGGCGCTCTTCGTTCTCGGTGAACTTTGGGTCAAGATAACGTACAAAATAAAGTTTTATATTTATGCGCAAACATTTTAACCGATTAAAAAAAAAAGAAATTTCTCTTGTTTTGAACACTTTATTGAGATAATTTTGAATAGTTTAATACATACATAGACCAGACTTATACATACTATATAAAAAAGCAAGAAAATGTCTAGTAAATCTTTTAATTTCAAGACAAAAATGCTTTTATTTAAAAAAGATACATTTGATATCTATGTAAAGAAAAAAGAATTGTTGATTGTTTGGCAAAATATTAGATCTTTTTCCTTAAAATTCTTTGGAATTTTTTGTTTTTAAAAATAGTGCGCCAAACCAAAAATTCCAAATAATTTTAAAGAAAAAGATCTAATATTTTGCCAAACATCAATCAAAAATTCCTTTTTCTTGACATAGATATCAACTGCATCTTTTTAAAATAAAAGCATTTTTTTTCTTGAAATTAATAGATTTTCTTGCTCTTTTATATAGTACAAGTCTGGTCTATGTATGTATTAAATTATTTAAAATTATTTCAATAAGGTGTTCAAAACAAGACAACTTGATCATTTTTTTAATCAGTTAAAATGTTTACGCACAAATATAAAACTCAGTAAATAACTACTGGAAACATAATCTTTATATTTTGTACATTATCTTGACCCAAAACAGTGGCGGTCGGTGATTTTTTAAAACTCTGTATTTTGAAAATGGAGCATGGGATCTAAATTCTGTTATGAAGAATTACTATTGAGAGCAAATTGAAGGCAACTGCTAAAAAAAAATTGATCAAAATTTGCGAAATTTGATTTTTAAAAATGGTGAGCCTCTCCTAGTTATTTCCAAAACGGTTTATGCTGGAACGGCGGCAAATTTTTTTTCAGCATTATGAGGCAAATTAATGACTAATCATATTTTGATTTTTTCCAAAATTTTTATTATAGAAAAAGTTATAAGCATTTGAAATTTAATTTTCGAAAAATAGTCTTTCTCTAAGTTTTTTATAATAGAATAATAGTTATTTATAAATGTGAAAAAAATGCAATAAACAAATAGAATGTCATAGAACCTTAGAAACTTATACAACAGTGGATGTTGGCATAGAAATGGACAGTAAACGACTATTGTTTTTTTTTTATCATTTAGACCCGCTATTCCCACAGGTGCCGGTGGTCCAGCGAACCACTAGTGGTCCGCTAAGAAATTTTACTATTCTGTGGACGATTATTTAGCCGGGAAAAAAATTAAAAAAATTATAATAGCTACATTTTAATTTATCAAATTACAAGATACAAATATCTCAAACTAATACTTGTAGACAGATACTTAAGCCGCTAAACTTTAGTGGTCCGCAGACCAAAAAACTTTGAGAAACACTGATCTAGACAATAAAACAGCATTTTAACATCACATTTTGAGAAGATAAAATGCAATTATCAAGATTAAATAAAATGAGCAATACCAATTAAAAAAAAAAAAAAACAATAGCTGCGGCCACCCTTCATGTCACAGCATTGCCAATTCAAATTTTTTTGTCAGGACACACTAACTGCTGGCGCGGCCCGGTTCAGCGACATTTAAAATTAGTCCACGAAAACAAAAACATTACATTACATCAGAAAATTCACAAAGTCATCAGTTTTTTAAAATGAAGTCATTAGAGTGTACTTCTACTTTACCATACCTGAAATAAACTTGTTATAAAATTAAAATGTACTTGATTATGCTACTAAATAAAGAACGTCTTTACTAAAAGTGTATTACAGCATTTTTAAAGAGTAAACTGTCAACTATTCACACCCCTTATCTGTTATTTTCATTTCTTATTTTTGTCTTCGCTCCGCTCAGACAGGCTTCTGCTAACGCCTACTTTCTGCATCTGCCCTTGCGACATAATAAAGCAATATTTTACAGGTCAGTAAAAACTTATTTACGGAGTCAGTTCAAACAGAAAACTAACTAAAGATAAAAGTCAAAAGAAGTTTTTAAAAAAGTTTTTTATCCACAAATAAATGTTTAATTTCTATGTATTCATTCCACTAATTTCCGGATAAATTCGCTAGTTCGTTAACTGTTCCATTCTCCGAATAATGAAAGCTTAAAAGATGGTGGTAATTAACACAAGTTAGTCATTAATTAAAGTTCAAATTTTGTTAACCAATGCAAAGTTAAAGTATAATTCTAAATAAAACTAAAACAATTGTTGCAAACATGTTGTAACTGATTAAAATGAAATTGATGAAACTCTTAATCATGCGTTACATTGCATATATTAACTTACCGAAAAAACAAATCCTAAGCAGTTTGTTGTTGGCCATAATTTACAAATGTTAATACTCCCACAAATGAACAAATTGTCTTAACATCACTCATCACTCGCCATAATATCCTAATAGACAAGATTACAACGGAATGTAGAATAGTATCTTTGGCGTGTTCAAGATCACTTTAATCATATACGAAGCCTTAGCACAATGATTTTAATTAAAATGAAGAGCGAATTATACTGTTTACTATCTTTGGACTGTACATAGACGATGCTTTAAACACTGTTAAATACTTAATTGAAATAATAGTACCAATGAAATTATATTGACGATAACAATAATACAATGTAGTTTTTTGGTGGTGTTGATCTAAATTTCAACAGCCGAATATTTTTAGTTGTTTGCTCAGCATGAGCGTTTAAAGTGAATTTCACGCGCGCTGACAAACGACTATCGTATTTGTACTTCGAAGCACGTGGTTTAATTTCACCCTCCATTTTCCACCTCCAACATTGATAAATACTTGTTGATTTTCTGATTTGAATTAATAATGAAATGTAAACCCTCTTCACATGTAAAAAAAAAATTAGAGTCGACAAACATTTGTTACAATGGGGGAAGTAGACCAGTAAATTGATTCAGAACATGATAAGATTGATGACTAGTGCCAATTGTTTGCGTTAGATACATTAAGTATTAACTAGGTCACATTCAGCAATAGTTAATTAAAAAGATTTAGTAACGAATTTTAGTTTTTATCATTTGAAAACTACTTTTTTCTTCAAATATTATTCAAATTCTTGATTAAAAGCCAACTGAGAGTAAAAAAAGTTTTTATTGTATTTACTATTTACTTACTTGGTAGGTACCTACAAAACTGTATAATTTAGTACCTACTGTAAATATTATATAGAATATTTTAACTAGAATAACTCCACCCACAAACTTTCCCAACAAGTTTTAAATGATCAAATCAGCTTTAAATGTCCTATACTCACAATCAGTGGCGGTCGGTGATTTTTTTAAGACTGTATTTTGAAAATAGCATGAGACCTAAATTCTGTTATAAAAGGCTACTATCAAAACCAAACTGAGATCTTCTGCTTAAAAAAAGTTTGATCAAAATTTGCGAAATTTGATTTTTAAAAATAGTGTACCCCACTTGGTTATTTCTGTTATTAGAACGGTGCCGATTTTTTCTTAGCATTATGAGACAAATTTATGACCAGTCTTATTTTAGTTTTTTCCAAAATTTTAATTAGAGGCCATCCATAAATTACGTCACACGTTAAGGGGTCAACAAAATGTGACATCTTGTGACAAGAGGCAGGGGAGGGTTAAAAGCTTTGTGACGTCACATGTCAAAATTTAAAATTTTTAGTTTATCGTTTATCATTATATTAAATTTATCGTTCTTAACTAGTCTTTTGTTTAGTAAATTATCTAAAATATTTGACTTTATGATCATTTTATTAAGAATTATTTAATAGAAATAAAAAAAATAAAACTGCTGTTTTATTTTAATTATCTTTAAAAACAAAAGTGAAAAATATGTGACGTCACACCGGAGGAGGAGTTCTAAAACTGTGACAACCTGTGACAAGCAAGGAGGGGGGGATTAAAAAATCGTAAAATTATTGTGACGTAATTTATGGATGACCTCTTACAGAAAAAGTTATACTCATTTAAAATTTAATTTTCTAAAAATATTCTTTATAAAAAGGTTCATTACCTCATATCTTTCCCTTAAAATTAAAATTTTGAACAAAACTAAAATAAACTGCTCAACAATTTGTATCATAATGCTGAAAAAAAAAATCGGCACTGGCCTAATATAGACCGTTTCGGAAAAAAACATGTGGGGCACACCATTTTTTAAAATCAAATTTCGGAAATTTCGATCAAGTTTTTTCTAGCAGTAGCCCTCACTTTGGCCTCAATAGTAACCCTTTATAACCGAATTTGGATCCCATGCTCCATTTGCAAAATACAGAGTTTTAAAAAAGAACCGGCCGCCACTGCCTACACTAGCTTCACTAGTTAATTAAATGTTTGTTTATAATCTTGTTTCCTTACTCCCTATAAAAAGTTTTGTAAATAAACGGCAATATTTGAGATATAGATTAGTAAAAATACAAGAATTGTGATTCCAAAAAGTTTGTGTTTCGAATATAGCCACCTGAAGAACGGCGATGGTATAAAAGTGACCAATAGAAAACGTGTCATTAATCTGACAATAACTCATTACCTAGCTTCTCGTTAAATTTGCGTTACAAGAATGACTCACCGCTTCACATTTGAGGAATACGCAGACATACATTTGGTATACCGAGAAAAAAGGGGTAATAGTTTGGCAAACAGAAGACATTACCGCAAATAAGGTGGGATCGAAATGTAACTGAATCAGAGCAGGCTGTGCCAGCGTAACTGTAATGATGTATCTAATGTTAATACAGCTTGCTCAATTCAGTTACATTTCGATCTCAGGTTATTTCCCAACCAAACTATTCCGCATAGAAGCGTTTTTGAAAGAATTGAAAGGCAATTACGGGAATTAGGAATTATCACCTCACATATTTTGAATAGATGATAGAGATAGGCCCCGTAATAATAATTTTGTTGAACAAAGTGAACAAATTTTGAAACTAATTAAAGAAAATCCAACCAGAAGCTTAAGATAATTGAGCCAAATGGTTGAAACCTCTACCTCTACCATTTGGAGACGTTACGAAATAAAAAATTACTACTATGTGAGCCCCTTCAGGACACAGCACTTTTTAAAGTAAAACACCTCGATTTTCAAGGTAGATCAAAATTCTAAAAGGTAGATCAAAAAGTCTAAAATTTGAAGGTACGAATACAGCCCCTTCAGAACACTCAATAATTTCAAGCAAAACACCCTGATTTTCAAGGGCAAGCAGAAAAAGCAGAAAAAAACGTTAAAACACCACCGATTTTCCAGGTAGTTAAAAAACATCAAATAATCATAAAAACACCCCGATTTTCACGGATAAATAGAAAAGCAAAAAAAATGTAAAAACACCCCGATTTTCAAGGGTAAACAGAAAAGCAAAAAAATCGTGAGAACACCCCCGTTTTCAAGGTATATTTTAAAAATTAACATTTTTAATGAAAACACCGTCGTTTTTAAGGTATATTTTAAAATTAACATTTTTAAAAGATTTTACTCTGTTATTTGCGATTCAAGTTAAGGTTTCCCGCGCTTTTTGTAAGACGGCATATAAACATGTGCTTGTCAATTGTCTTGATTTGACAGATTTTGATAGTTTGAAGTTCTGAAAGTGTTTTAATCGAAATTTAACTCGCAAAATTGGTTCTGATGTTCTGAAAGTAATGAAATAGCAAAAACGAAGAAACGTTTACATTTTCTTGTAAATTTATTAAATTTTTAGTGCGAACCAACACTCGAAAAGTGAACTGTTCCACAGTGGCAAAATTGGTGAGATTCAGTCAATGATTTTTATAGTTGGTTTAATTTTCCCGCCATTTAAAGCAAAGACTAGCAAAGAGTGAGTCTGTCTTGCAAGCGAATCATTTGAGTTTGGGAAAAACTACAAAAGTGTCATAGGTAACATAACCTTTTTGTAAAATCTGGGATGAAACTGACATCATTATATAACCCTTTTGCTAAAGCAACGTCATTCTAGCCGTCCAATAACGGTTTATAAGAATAGCCACCAGAGAGCGTGAGCTTAATTTGGGTCGCTAATAGTAATAATAGAGAATTACTTAGGATAATTATAGAACTACTTATGTCAAAAATAGATAAAATTTATTTAAAAGAATCATATGAGTTGGAAAATTTGGTGTATACCCAAATGGTATATACTCCATAAAATGACCAAGTCTTTAAGGTCATTTATAGGAGATGAATGCACCTGTGGAATGCACTCCTGGTTTTGACAGAGCGCCTGCGCTTCAGCAGTTCAGCCCGAATCAGCCGACGTTTGTCCGAATGACAAAACGATAAGAGACAAAACTAATAACCTGATAACTGATAACCTCTAAAAACGTTCTTTCAACTTGGCTAAGGGTTAGTATTAAAATTAATTTAATTATCTCGTTTAACGTAAATAAGTACTTAACTAAAAATTATATATATATATCTGATTCTCAGATGAATGAAGATGAGGACAATATTGTTAAGATGCGACTTGAAAATACGCATCTAAAAGGCGAACTAAAGAATGCACAGCTACAGAAAGAGTTGGAACTTGAGAAGATAAAGGGCAAAATGGAGCTCAAGATAAAACGGTTAGAGTGGGAACTCCAACAGTTAAAGGACAAAATGCTCGAAAAAGAGTTGGAACTCCAACAGTTAAAGGGTAAAATGGAGCTCGAAAAAGAGTTGGAACTCCAACAGTTAAAGGGTAAAATGGAGCTCGAAAAAGAGTTGTTAAAAATAAAATTTAAAGCTGAAATTGAAAGTTTGACCAATGATCAAGTAAGTTTATAAGTTATGTTATTGATAGTTGTTGATTAATTGATGTTATCTTTAAGGCCCGTGACAATTGGCATTATATCAAGAAACTTCAGAAATTAGATCTAAGAGTTTTTATCAACAAATTTGAATACATACATTGCCCAGGAGAAGAGTACAGAAGTACAAGATTTCGGAAATATATAGAAAAGAATAAAGACCTTTTATATCTATGGGGTTTTACCCCCATTGAATTCATGAGAGTATTCGATGATTTCTATGATTCTCTAAATAAATCGGCACATCCTGTATTTGAAATAGGAAAAGAGGTAGTGATCCCAGAGAACTTTTTAAATAATTGTCAACTAAGAGTATTGGGTTTTCTTTGGGAGAAATATCCTCTTCCTCTCAAACTATTCAAATTGAAAACAGAAGACTCAAGTGTAAAAACCCTTAACGATTTCAGAAAAAGAGAAAATAGAAAAAGAAAATTAGAATGAACTATTTTTAACTATTAAGTTAATGTGAGTGGTTTATTAATATTCTTCAAAAAATAAAATTCAAGTACAAAACTAGAAAGGTAATTTATTTAATATTTTTTTCCATTTGCATAATAATATATGTGTTCCCTATCAATAATAATGTCAATATGTTCAGTTTATTTATAAATAAAAAAAACTAGTCTAAACTGCTGGCCATTACTCCCGTCAAGGGACATAATAATGTATAATAAACAATTCATTACCTAGTAACAATAAAAAAGGATTATTAATTAACTACGAAAAGGATTAATATCCAAACGGTAGTGTATCAAAGTTTTCTAGAATAACTCTTTTGTCATTCTTTAGTTTTAGTATCTCTGGTAAATCGGTCAACAACCACTTCAAACAAATTTTAAGAATTCATACATATGTTTATGTGCTACTTCTGGTCTGGGGCTAATTTTGAGAGTATAATATCATTAATTTTTAGATGTAGTTCAAGTTCTTCGTTTTCTGTTAGATCAATTTTAGTTTCTTTGCCGTTTACTTGACAACAAAGATAAGGTTTACCGTTCTCTTTTAAAATTAAAGTTATTTTGTTATCCATTTATATTGAAAATTATTTAAGTTTATTTAGTAAAATCATAATTTTATCTATAATACTACATTTAATTCCAAAAATAGATAAATCAAATTTATACGATTTTGTCGTTTGCAAAAATTCATGATACTCGTAGTAATTATTGTCTTTAAAATATACTAAAAAACAATTTAAAGATAATAAGTACAGCTGCGAGAACAAAATCTTGATTGTCAAATTGAATTCATACCAAGCAAAATTCTCAATTATGAGCGCTGTTAAAGCTTCTAGCAGTGAGCTGTTAGTTAAGACTGTTTCTTCTTTTATCAATTAGCTCAAAACTCTCCCTACTGCGGAAAACCTTTTAAAAGAATCAAAAAAAAAAATAATGTTTTTTTTTTAAAATGTTGACGACAAAAATGTTGTTTCTGCCACTGTAAAATTTAAGGTCAGATAAATGTCCTTTTCAGGTGATTGAAAAAATAGTACCTATATGAACTTCGAGACCGTATAAAAGCACATTTTTTGTTATCTCGAATAATTTTATAAAAAAAAATTGTTTTTACATATTTAGCTATTCTTATTGTTACTCGAGTGTCTGAAAGTTTCTCTTTCTTTGTTAATTAAATTTCTACAAACTTCTTCTGTTTTGTGTCACTTTTTTATAAGTTTCAGTATGTTTTCTTCATTTCTAGTATTTTCTCTATTGAGCTATTATACTTTTGTTTGGTTTTCCTCTTTATTTAATATTTACTATTTCAACCTTAGCAACGACATAAAAGTGACTCACAAAAGTGACGGTCTGCAATTCAAGCACTATAAATAAAGATCAAGTCTATTTTGAATAGTATATCCATCGATAGATTAAAAAATAACGAATTAAATTTTGAAGAAATAAATTTTCCTGTCGAAATTCACGACATACCTAAATTTGAATCACATAAAAGTAAATGCACTTTCATAAGTGTCCAATTGATAAGTTCTTAGGTTGGCACTGTTGGCAGCTACACCTAGTTTTTTTGTAGTGCATTGGTTGGCAGTACTAATTCGCTGTCAGTTTGACATCTAAAAAAATAATTTAAATTTAATATCAAAAATGAATTGTAAAAGATCTGAGAATAAGCGAACAAGGCTAACTGTTGCTACAAAGCACGCCATCGCAAAATGTTATAGCAATGATGTTGTTATTTTACACATCACTGACAAAGCGCCTGATGATGTCCATAGGGCGAAATCGGTAGCGGCATTAAAAAACATTTTACATTAAAAAGTGCAATTTAGTACAAATAACCCCCTTTACTCAATTGTTAATGTTAATGATTGTTAAAGAATGTTAATTTAATAAAATATTTCGGTTATTTTAGATATATTTTTTTATTTTACGCAGTTCTACATCTTTTTTTTTAATAGACATTGAATAACAGAAATTTGATTATGCTGTATTTTCGAATAAAAGAAAAATACAAAAATAGGATTGGGCTTATAAGGCGTGACCGAGCCCGAGCCAAGCCAAGTAATACACAATTGCCTATTAAACTGTCGGAAATTTTCGCTCTGATCAAAGTATTTGTTTCTTAGTGAGATTATTATGACAGTTATCTTAAAAACAAATACAAATAAGATAAGAAAAAATAATTTTACTCCACCAAGTCGTACTTGGCATGACAATTCAGCGAACTATCAGTTATAATTAAAAAGCTTCTGAAATTTTAGGTAAAAATTATCACTAGTGGCAATTTCTGCATAATACAAACGTGATTGATCTAATACGTTAAAATTACTGAATTGAGTTCGTCAAGAAATGTGAGTTGAATTGCCTATTTAATAAAATAATTTTAGATGACAATAATGTTCTATAACAAATAATAACAATTGTACTAACTGCTTTGTAACGATGCATAAATAAAAAAATCTAATCAAAAGACAATTCAACAACTAATCATGTTCATAAGAAATAACGTTTACTCTCATTATTTTTTATGTATTTTATTTGGAATATTAACGTTTAAGTTCTCTAAATTCATAGCATAAAATATTAGCAATTTAAAATTTTGAAAGATGACGTCAATTCATTTTTTTGAGGCGGCTGCTATATACAAGATTTTTCAAATTTATATTTTCAAATAAAAAAAAATATTTTGGGAGTAGAAATACAACTTGCAATAACAATAAGTACTTAAAAGTCAAAAAAAAAAAAATTATGAAATAGCAATTACAATTCGTTGATGAAAAAATATATTTTTTTTTTATTATATGTCTATACAATTATTATTGTGTTTAAAAGAGTCTAAGTCTGTCGTATAATTCAGATAGCTGTTATGTTGAGAATTTACAACATCTAAGAGCACTTAATTTTTAAAATGTATAATCTTATTTGTTGCTTATAACGTAAATTCATCGGTAAGCATTTTGTTTACTTGTTGCCAACGAAAACTCGACGGTAAGAGTTACTTACCGTTTAAAATAATTTTTTTAAATAAAAATGAATGGAAGAAAAATGTCATAAACAGGGCGAACATTAAGAATAAGAGAATTTTACCGATTTCTGACAATATCAAACAATTATCCTAGATCACTATACTATTGACTAATATAATATTACATAATATCTATTATAATTAGCTACTCAATCTAATACCTTTAATAAGCAGCTTTCGAGAAAATTGTTGGTCCACTATTTTAGGAAGTAGGTAAACAATTAAAATAAAATTCTTCTAGCAGTTTAGACATATTTTCCTGAAAGAACTTCTCATCTTTATTGATCTAAAAATATATTAATATTGTTAGCAATTTTAATTTTAAAGTATAGTTACCGTTTCAAACTGAATACCTAATGGAGTCCAAATTAAGAAAATGCAATATACATATAAGTTTTGTCACTTTAAGTGGCCTTTTCTCTTGAGTTTGATATGATTATCATCTATTGTAGCAAAACTTTTTTTTTCAATGGTTTGTTTAGTAATTAAATTTGCTGCTTTAAAAAGCATTCTACTTTTAGGAGCTTTTTGTTTCCAATTAAACCATCTGGTGAGGCTCCTAAATAAAATTTCGTTATATTAATAAAAAACCACAATCTCTAACTTCGGTTTTGTGTAATTCCTGAAAAACAAAAAATTGTATTTTTTCATGATCTTTTTCCTAACTCGTGCTATATTATCTTTGGAACCTGTTATATAGAATTGACTGTACCGTTTTTACGCAGTATGTTGTATTTTTCAATTTACAATTTACAAAGTTTGAAGCAGTCAAACGGTGCAGCCTTTCTTTTTGCCATAAATTTTCTCATCCAGTCTTGATTGACTGAATCTTTTTCAATTAGGTCAGCTTTCTCTTTATTTTTCTGTATGGATCAAATAATTCTGTGCGTCTCCTTTTCTATACCTTCTGCTGTTTTTTCTTCAACTACAAATCCATAATCCTCGTCTGGTAATGCAAAGTTTTTATCTTCTTCTTTTTACCTAGAAATAATTGTTTTCTAACTTTTGCATTATAAAGCTTTCCTTTTTAGTCCGGTTAAATACTGCTTCGTATATTGCCCAAGATTTTTTTATGTCAATTTTTTTATGTACCTACTAAATGAGGAAGGTCGTAAGGTCCAATATAAGATACAGCAGACGCTTTGCATCTAATGTTTTATACTTTTTATAGCAGCAAATAACAATTTGACTTAAGTCATAAATTATTTAACAAAGAAAACGTACTTGAACTATTAGTACTTTTGTAAATAAGTTTTCAATTTATGACGCTATTTTACAAAGTGCAGGTGAAATTTTAGGCTAGTGGCTGATTTTTCAATGCCCTTGCCTGCGGCCTTTTATTACATCGGGTTTAAACTCACCAGTAGGTGGTAACAGCTTAAATACGGTTGCTTTGTTAACAATAATTTATTACTTTAGTCAAAATTCTTATTTTGTAATAAAAATACTATAACCCCGTTTGGTATAGTTCGTCTCACCGTCTCATCCCCATCTGTAATAAAATTATTAGAGTATGCCTCAATTTACGACGTATAGCTTTGTATGAAATTGACATTTGACAAAACACAAACAAAACATTTAAATAACAAAAATATAAGACTTGGATACAAGGAATTATACTCTTATACCCAAAATTTTAATTTCTTAGGTATTGAATTACGCTGAGGTCATTGATTGCGCTACCATCTGATTTGCTTTCGAGTTTCTGATAGTACCGTAGAAGCTCTGTCTTTGTCGTCGCGTTAAGCTGAAAAAAGATGAAAAGTGTGACATGATTAATACAATACGTTTTGTGTTCATTGCATTTCAGACCACAATGTAGAAAGAGATAGCACTAAGAACGTGAATCTTTACGTGCGTTGAAAGTTTTATTACAGATGGGGATAAGACTGTGAGACGTACTATACAAAAATTTAATCTTTTGCCTTCCACAAATTTTGCTAGAACAGCATTCTACTACTCCACTGCGTTGTTGTACATGTTCAGCAACAATCTTTCAGAATTTCATACAATGCATTCCAAAATAAACAGAGTATCATCAAAAAGAGCTGATATTTTAAGATAAAGCACAAAAATTTTTTCATTTAATTTTGGCCTTTTACAAAAATATGATTTGCATTTGGAGTGATCTCCAAACACATGAAGAAGAAAATTAGATATTATATATTATGTAGATACAAGTACATCCAAAATTAAAATAACCGTGTTTTTTAATTTATTTGAAATCGTGTTAGATTCATATTAAACTCATATTATTAAATTAATATTTTTTGATAATAATTGATGAGATAATAATGAAGTACGTTTCTGCTATTAATCCTCAAACAACACCTACCAAAATATGGAAAAAGTTAGAGCAATTTCAGGGAGTAGAAACTTTAGACCGATTTCTCATCTAAAAACAAGTCAAGACGCAATTACAGATAGGCTAGACCGGATTGTTGAAATGTTAGCCGAACAGTTTGCTAACACTAGTTGATCAGAAAACTATGAACAGAACATCCGGGAATTAAAAGAGAGACGAGAAGTACCACTGAGACGAGAGAGACGAGAAGTACCACTGAGTTTCCAAACAAATAATGATTTTGACTATAACGCACCTTTTATGTTAAAAGAAATAAAAGAAGCTCTTGCGAGAGTAAAATCCCAATCACCAAGAATAAGTCCAAGTAATTTTTTAAATTCTAAGTTCAAATGACCCAACATGTTGTAGGTGATTAAGTCCAATCACCTACAACATGTTGGGTCATTTGAACTTAGAATTTAAAAAATTACTTTTGACACTCTATAATGAAATTTGGTCTAAAGGTGTATATCCTAAACAATAGAAAGAAGCCATAGTAGTACCTACCTATTTTGAAGGAAGGTAAAAATTCCCTACTACCTTCAAGCTATATATTAGCCTTACCCATTGCATAGAATTTTTTTTTAGAGCGGATGGTAAACACAAGACTTGTAAGATTTTTAGAATCAAAAAAGCTGATAGTGGACTGTCAAGCAGGCTTACATTAACATAGATCAACGACATACCAACTTGTGCTATTGCAAAATGCTATACAGAATACTTTCCGAAAAAGACATCATATGGCGCTGTCTTTTTTTGACTTAGAAAAGGCATATGATATGACCTGAAGGTATAGTTGGGGATTGAGAGGTAATCTTCCGTTGATTGTCTCGTCTTTTCTAACGAACCGATATATCAGAGTGCGGGTAGGAAATACACTCTCTTCTGCAAAAGTTCTGGAAAATGGTCACCCTCAAAGTTCGACCCTAAGTGTGACACTTTTTCTAGTGGCAGTAAATAACCTGGTAACCTCGGTTAACAATACCATTGAAAGATGTTTATATGTGCCTAGCTGACCTAGCTATCTCTCTCTCTGGAAGTTCAACCGACCAAATAGAGAGGACATTACAACCTAAATCAAATCATCAGTTTTAAATTTTCACAAGAAAAAACTCACTGTGTACATTTCTGTAGACTTGGAAAACCACATCGGGAACCACAAATTACACTAGGTGAAGATCCGATCCAGTGTAAACCCAGCGCCAAATTTTTAAGATTGATCTTCCATCAAAAACTAACGTGGCATACTCAAATTTAAAATCTATCGGTGCGATGTCGAAAAAACTTAAATTTATTAAAAAGTGTGGCTAATACTAAATGGGGTGCTAATTCAGAGCGTCTTCTAAATATTTATAAATCTATCATCCTCTCTCGAATAGATTACAAATGTATCGTGTTATTGTAAATCCATTCTTGAAGTATTGGATAGGGTTTATCATGCGGGACTCAGAATAGTAACAGGTGCTTTTCGCACAAATTCTATTGTTAGAATTTGTGCTGAGTTGGGAATTCTTCCCCTGAAAATTCGACAAGATAAAGTCCTGACAACTTATCTATTTAAAATAAGAGCACAATCTTTACATCCTAACTATCCTATCCTTTTTGAAACAGATGATACATATAAACCAAGACCTACAATCACCAGACCAGCAAGCGTTAAATGTTTTGAATTTTTTTTTCAGGTGTATATTAGCATGCCTGATGTTCTGTCTGTTGGCGAAAAATATCCGAAAAATTCGCCGTGGCTTAGCGCAAAAAAACAACAGCACATTGAACTTATGGATCTAGACAAGAAAACAACACTACCCGTTGAATACCAAAGGCAATTGAATCAAATGCTGGAACACTATGATGACTCTATAGTCTTACACACTGACGGATCTAAAACAAAATTTGGGATTGGTTCTGCTTTGGTAGTAGGCGAAACAGAGCACTTGTGGTCTCTCCCGCCTTGGTCATTGATTTACACCGCTGAGCAATATGCACTGTGGCAAGCTCTTCCTATTGTACTGGTATGTCCTCAATCTGTCTTTATAGTGGTGTCTGACTCTTTAATTTATTGATATATCTGTACAAAGAGATTAGAAAGACCGTTATATTTGATTGGGTTCCATGCCACCCACGTAGGTTTTACAGGAAACGAAAAAGCTGATAAAGCGGCTCATCAGGCAACCCAAAAAAAAATGAAACAGATGTAAATTTTAGCAAACACGCAGATCTCAAAGCATATGTAGCAGAACGTATAGACCGGTTCTGGCAGGAGGAATGAAGCAGAATCGATAACCACTTGAAGTCGATTAAAGACACAATCAGGCTTTGGCATCTTAGTCCAGAAATTAGAAGAGAAGACAAAATTAAAATACACCGACTGCGCATTGGTCATACTGCTTTGACTCCTAGATATTTGCTTTTGGGTGAAGAACCTTCCGTCTATGAACCTTGTGGCCAATCCCTGACGGTTGATCACATTATATGTGGATGTGTAGCTTTGAAACCATTACGAAATATTTTGTTACGAAATTCACATTAAATATGGCTTGAAAGACAAATTAAAACAAATATTAAACAATAAAGAAAAGATAGGAGATGTTTTAAATTTCTTAAAACCTACAAGATATTACAGAAAAATATAAGATAGGTTTTAAAAAATATAGCTAATGGCCGAAGCAGCCGATGCTATAAAGAAAGGAAAAAAAATTAACAATCATGCGCGGCAGCGGGTGTCTCCTGTCAAAAAAGTATTGTACGACTAGAGATATTCTGCGGTTATTGCTTTGACCCTTTTAAGTACTTTATAACGGTTGGACCGCAAACCCTCAATAAAAATAGTGCCGACCAAATGTTGACAATATTAAGAAATATTTAGTGTAGTAGGTAAAGAATTTTACAACGGACTGTGGTTAAGTGCCGTAAAAATTTGAAAAAGTTAATCATAGGATTATGTTGTAAACGTAGAATATTGATGGTCGAACTATATGCAACATAAACTATTTATTTGGAAAAACATTCGTGACGGTGACTGGATGTTACCAGGTGATTAAAAAAATTCTATTCGAGTGGGCCATGACCGTTTAATTTAATCAAAATTTGGCTATGTCTAGAGGCTGTTTTGATTTAATTCGATTAATATTGTTAATTTTAAATAAAAATAACTTAACTAAAGTTCCGCATGCTTCTAAATCCATTATTTAAGAAATAAATAACACTCCATGGCTTGCCGCATTTTAAATAATCTATTGTGTTAATTTAACTTTATTTTTCTTAATGGTCAACCCTTGATGTCAACCTAAATTATGTGATTTTGTTTATGCTTATTATTACAGGCGGATGAAATCAAAGCAGAATGGCTAGCAAGTTCACAGATCGAAGACCGAAAAGGGCTTATTTTAAGTCGATTTTTTTCAACTATAGAAAGTACACAGAACCATTAGAAAAACGATGTAGACAAACTAAGAACCGATGTAGATAAACTAAGAACCGATGTAAGGCAGTTAAGTTAACACAAACCATCTGATTGATAGTGTGGAAAAGATACGAGACGCTATTCATAACGAAATACGAAAACAGATAAAGAATCTTTAAAAACTGGGCTTTGTAAATTTGTAAATTTCTAAAATTTGTAAAATGTAATTTAATTATGTATAACTATGTAATATTAAATAATATGAAAAACTCAAAGTGCGTTGTCAATATAAAATTTTAATTAAAACATTTTTAATTTTTAATTATTTAGTATTTATTTTTAAAATATAAATTACTTTCAGATAATAATAACTAAATTAAAGGGTTAATAGCATAAAACTCAAAAAAATTAATACACAAAAAGTGTATACAAAAAGTTATAAACAACAGAATTTAGGTTGTCATAATATTACAAACCATGGCCTGCCGCAAATAAAAACCATAATATATTATATCAATAATATATTTTACCAACATAAACAAATTGTAGATACAAAGAGAAAGCATTAATCTTCGTCGCTATACAATGATATTTCAAAAAAAATGTTATAATTTGTCTTTTAAACGAAGCCAAAGTTAACCTTTTTTTGTAATCAATAATATTAATTTTAATAAAAAATATTTTAAAAAAAAATCGTGTAGAGACGTAGATTAACATTTTATTAATCTAACACCGTAAAGATATCTGAATTATCATAACAAGCAATTGAAATCTATTGCAGCCAGTAAAGGACGTGCAATATATGCGCGGCAGTGGATTACACTTGTCAATATGACTACTTTATTGATATTTAATACGTGTCTCTTGTGTACTTTTTTATGCAGATTCTAAAAATGTACTCAAAAATTGGCCATCACGTCAGGTTTTTGAAAAAACTTATAAAATATTTTTGTATACAGTACGAACCATTTGTAATGAAAAAATTCGATAAAAATTGAGGAAGTTGCCTTTCAGAAAAACACTCGGACATGTGTCCTCTTATTTTTTAAAGCGCATTTTTTGACAAAATAATTGGATATACAGGATGTTATAAAATCGAGATACGACTCTCAACTTTGAAATTTTAAATGAGAACCTCAATGTTTTTCAGAATATTTGAATTCTACGTATAATTTTGCGTATTTTTTATGTAGCACACCCAATGTCGACTTCTCAGTTGTTTTTGAAAAACAAGCGTGAACTATTTGTAATGAATAAATTTGATAAAAATTTAGAGATTTGCCTTTTAGGAGAACGCTTGGACACGTATTCTGTTATTTCTTGACATTTACTATAAATTTGTTCTTGTACATACAATTCAATTTATGTTAAAATTTCATTTTTTTCCAACACTTTTTTTTCAAAAACAACTCAAAATCGACATAGGGTGTGCTATATAAAAAATACGCAAAGTTATACGTAGAATTCAAATATGCTAAAAAATATTAGGATTCTCATTTAAAAATTCAAAGTTGAAGGTAATATCTCGATTTTGAAACATCCTGTATATCATTTTTTTTGTCAAAAAATGTGCGTTAAAAAATAACAGAACTCGTGTCCAAGCGTTTTCCGGAAAGGCAACTCACTGAATTTTTATCGAATTTATTCATTACAAATGGTTCACAGTGTATAGAAAAATATTTTATAAGTTTTTTCAGAAACCTGACATGATGGCCAATTTTTGAGTATATTTTTAAAATCTGCATAGAAAAGTACAGAAAAGATACGTATTAGACAGCAAAAAAAAATCATATTGACCAGTGTAAGCGCCACAATATGTACAGGATGTCCCATCGTATATGCATAGTGGAATTTTGAACCTTTAGAATTAACAAAAAAAAACTAAAACTTTTTATTACCTGTCTACTTATTGGACGTTACAATAATCTTAAAAAATATTAGCGATTTGTTAGTTCGTTTAAGAGAAAAATAGCAATTTATGCAATAAAATTTTATTTTTCTTTTTTTTTAATTTTTTTCTTTTTGATCTGGTAAAAGATAATATGTCAGAAAGTGATTTTGCAAAATCAAAAATTAAAAATCTTTAACAATAGCCGCGAAATTAACCAATATTTAAAAGCAACTAAATTGAAGCGTTATTTATTGGTATCCTAATACTAATTGAAGCTAACCGCAAGACAAGACCTTTATTTATGATGACAAAAGTTTATAAGCTTTGGGATAGACGGCTTCAATTCTTAGGCAAATAGGGCCCATTGTTAAAACTACCTACTGCCTGAACCATAAATAACTACCCCTCATTTTGCGGTATTATAGTTATTTGTCGTAAATATCTTTCTTAAAGTGACGTCTCCCTTTAATCAAAGATATCTCAATTACTAATAGATTTTAATTAATTTTAATTGCGCAAGGTGACTTCCTGATATATGAACATTATTTGTAAGCAAAAGAAAAAAATTAAAAAAAATTAAAATAAAATTTTATAGCACAAATTGATATTTTTCTCTTAAACGGACTAACAAATCGCTAATATTTTTTATGATTATTGTAGCGTCCAATAAGTGGACAGGTAATAAAAAGTTTTAATTTTTTTCTGTTTATTCTAAAGGTTCAAAATCCCACTATGCATATACATACAATGGGACACCCTGTACATATTTAGTTAGCATAGAGTAAAAATTTTTAATTTACTTATTTTATTTTGTTAAATCTATAATGTTTGTGTTTAAATTATCTAATAGATAAAATTATTCTAATTTGTGTATAATTTATTTAAAAAAAATAAAATTTGTTCTCTAGTGTTATTGTTAATTTCAACTAAAAACAACTTAACTGAAGTTTCGTATGTTTCTAAGTCCATTATTTAAGAAATAGATAACACTCCATAGCTTACCGCAAATGGAAATTTGTTAAATGACCTGTTATATTAATTTAACTTTATGTTTTTTTTATAATCAACCCATGATGTCAACCTAATTAATAATAAATGTGACCGAATTACCTTCTCCTTCTTCAATCCGGATGATAGGTCTAAAAACGGAAACAAAAATAGTTTTTTAATACGAGTAAAATTAGTTTGTTAATATAGGCAATTAATAATCAAAACTGTTTAAAACACGAACGAGCGTCAGCGAGGTTGGATTGATAGTACTTCTTACATTAAATGAATACAAAGTATCCTGCCCTCGTCAATGGATGACACTTATTGAACCAATTCAAAACGAAACACATCCAAAATTATGCTCGCTTCTTCTCTAAATACCTTCTCCCTATACGGAGAACTTCACTAGCAAACAGCTATGTACCATTTAACAATAAGGCAAAATCATACTGCCAATGGATAGTCTACTTTAATCAAATTCTTCCCCTAAAGAGAGGCTTCTATAGAAACATTGCTCAACATCTAAACGAAAATAAGCCCAGAAACACAAACGTGAAAGTATCGGCGCAATTTGAACATAATTTTCTTGCGACTTACAGTATATGTTGTCGATGCAAGTGTTGGGATTTTTCAATTAACAACGAAACCAAATTGATAAAAAAATTTTCGAAAATAAAATTAAAAGATCTTTATTATATGTTTATTATAATTTATGAATTATATGTAAATTCATTCTACGATGTTTTAAAACAATAAGGTATTTTATTTATATTTTTGCATGTGCTAATTCAACCGATTTGGAGTTGTGTGAAAACAGAATTCAACAAACGATTTAACCCTCTGTAGCAAGATTTGTTAATCATAATTGTTTATTAGGTTGAGAATTTTTTATTTACTTTAGTACAGTAACAATAATTTTAATAAGTACTAC
Organism: Tribolium confusum; assembly: GCA_029207805.1. Classification (NCBI taxonomy): domain Eukaryota; kingdom Metazoa; phylum Arthropoda; class Insecta; order Coleoptera; family Tenebrionidae; genus Tribolium; species Tribolium confusum. Next base: position 28,502,502 of record JALGAY010000002.1, on the reverse strand, counting down.
CAAAAAAAAGCACTTGTAAGTACCTAGACAAAACATTTGAATGTTTGAAAATAAGAGGATTAATGGCAACTTTACCACAAGGTCCATAAACTAAAGTTAAAGTAACACCCCCCAATTTCAAGAAATTTTTAATGAGTTTCTTAAAGCTTGTGCACTGACTATAATTCCACCTGTACCTGTGTTTGCAATTAACTTAATGACGCTTCTATAAAACACCTCTGAATCTATTAAAATATAACACATAATGGAATAGACTATTAAGGAAAACATTACAATTTGTTTTCAAACAATTGAAATGCTTGAAAACAACTCTGGATAGTTCCCTGATGAACCACTAAATAAAAAAATGTTTTTATCGTAACGTGGACTTTATCTGTCTAGTGGTCTAAGCATATACGTGAAACTTCTACAAGCAAAATTCTGTCAGTTAAATGTGACTTTTATGAAGTTCGGACAAATATATTATTTAAAGAGCTCATAACATTTCTATTAATAGATATTGTTAAATAAATATTTTTTGTATGTATTATTAGTTGACAAAACAAAGCTGTGGAAGCTATTTTCAGCCTTATGATTGTTTGATAACTGCAGAAAATATATTGTATATTTTTATAACATAAAAATGAAACGACTTTCAGGTAGACATAATGGAGGTCGAGTTCGTTATTATCGCATCGTTCGTTATTACTGTTTTAACTTTTAGATTCATCATCTTCTACACAATTTGTAAAAATTATATTTCATATAAAGTCAAGAGAAATTCAACAAAAAGAAAAACTTTTGGAAAAACTCGAGAAACAAGCTTTAAAACATATACAAGAAAAAAATGCCTTAATTAAAAAATACGAAAAACAAAAGAACGATCATCATAAACTACAAATAGAAAGTCTACATTTGAAACAATCTTTGGTAGATAATACACTACAAAGTAATTGATACATTGTATTAACGCCCTGTTACTAATGTTTTAAAAGTAATTTGCTAATTTCGTGGTAAATATTTTAAGAGAAGATACAAATGAAATATTTTACGCTACGAGGAAATTATCTGTAAGAGGAGCTCGGAATTATTCCAAAAACACTACGTATTCAAAAACAAAAAAAAAACTAACTCTTTGAATAAAATATAGCAAAAGCGTTCCAGGAGAGAATGGCAGAAGCAAAATGTCATAATGTTGCCGAGATTGCAACTAAAGAGTATGGGGCAATTAGTAAAGATATACATAATTATTTTAACGAGTGGATAAAGAAAGTGTACCTAGTGAAATCTGAACTTAGCCATTGTGATTATACTTTCTTACAAAATGTTTGCTTAGCTCTTTCCTTTAGTCCTTCGGTCAATGTATATATATAATAGTCAATTTAGAGCACAAATCCCAATTTTTATTTTCTCCCCAAAGAAAGTCTTAATGCTATAATTTTTATCTATTTTTATTACTTTTTTTAAATAGAAAAATTGTAGCAACTGCAATGAGTTGAAAGCCCTTTTGTCTGTTGAGCACGCGCTCATGAGTGAGATATTGTTCATTCAGTTCGAAACACAGTAGTCATCATATTTTGTTTTAAAGCACAAAGTAGAAATAGGTACTTAAGTGTTGGAAGGCAAAGAATTCCACTTGTCGAAGATTCGATTGGAGATGAATTCCTAATCTTAGTTTGAAATTTTCCTTTAACCAACTTGAAACAGTGACCTCTGGTGCGACCAGTTTGTTGTGTTAAGAAAGAAAATGTGAACGATAGCAAAACATGGGTTATTGAGTACTTGAAAAACAGTGATTAATAAGTCACCTCGCATACGTCTGTCTGACAGTGATGGCAAATCCATCATAGATCAAGACTGAGAATAATCGGGGCAGACGACACGACCAAAGGCAGTCTAGTAGCCCGACGCTGAACACCCTCTAAAAGTAAAATATCTCATTGCAGTACTGTTGGTGTACTCTAAAATTGGTTGAACATATATTTTATAGGCCTTCACGAAGGATTTGATGTTTACAATAGTAAAGGTCTTAATTAAAATATAAAGAATTTTATTGGCCTTCTTGGTAACTCTTTAAATATGTTCAGACCATGAAAGAGAAGATGTTACAAGCACTCCCAGATCGACACAAGACTGCGTTATTGCCAAATTGGCACCGTTCATGTTATAAAAAAAATTAGGATTTTTATCGCCAATATGAAGTACGGTGCATTAATCCACATTGAGTGGAAAAAGCCACAGTCAAGACCTAATTAATAAATTAGTTGTAAATCAGAGGCTAAATCTGTGTTTGTGCAGCTGTTATTGTAGATCTCAATGTCATCAGCATACATTACACTTTGTGATTTTAATTGTCTTGGAATGTCGGCAGTGTAAAATTCAAACTGTAAAGGACCAAGGAGAGAGCTTTATGAAACACGACTTAAGACTTGTTTTTGTGAACACTATATGAGTTGCGGACTTTGGCTTTAAAAGTACGATTTCTTAAGAAAGCGTCTATCCATCTGAGCAGATTGCCACGCAATCCATAATGCTCGAGTCTAGAGAGGAGACGTCATTTAGGTACTTTGTCAAAAGCCTTCGAGAAGTCTAAGTATGTCACGTCGACAGAATTACCAGCATCTAGTTCCTTGGTCCAGTCTTTAAGACAACACAATAGGTTGGTAACAGACAATTTTGATAGCACAAAACCGTGCTCACTGAAAGGTATTATATGATGACAATTGAGAAATTCTACAATTTGATAGTATACTGCGGCTTCCGTGACTTTCACAACTAGAGAAGTCAAACTGATGAGCCTGATTAGATACATCAAATTTAGCGCTTTTTTGATATATAAGTCTACCGACTGCAGTCTTCCAGTTATGTGGCAAGACACTGGACGCAAAAAATTGCTTCATTAATACAGTTTGTTCAAATGCTTTCCACAATTTTTTAAAACACTAGCAGTAATATTATCTGGTCCGGGAGTTTTTGTAACACCTAATTTTTGGTAGGATAAAATTTTCAGAAAAATTGATTTTACAAAGACTGTGTAAATTTGGTGATACCTGTATTGAGAGCAAGTACGAAAATAGTTCGTCTATATAAATACTTGCAAAAGCGTTGGCGACTTCAGCGTCATCTACAACAATATTAGGTACTATCACCATTCCCAATACCGTCATAACCAAAACAGAAATACTACCTTTAACATATTTATATAAACATTTAACATCTTTTTTGTCAATAAGACGATTTTCGTATTCAGCTCTGGCTTTTTTAATAATTGAAGAAAGATTATTGGAATAGGCCCTATTCAAACTCAGTTTGTATTTTTTCTATAATGATCTTTTTTTTCTAATTATTTTGAGAATACTGTGATTGATCCAAGGTTTTGTTTAAGATACCTTGTATGAAACAGTTTGACAATTAGCAGCAACTACATACGAAGATGGGTTTTGAATTTGATCCAGTTGTTATCGACCAGTAAACTCGAGAGAAAACAATCCCAATTAGTTAAACATAGTTTTTCATTTACCCTATTAAAATCGATAAATCTTTTTTCGGTTTTGGATATTTTATTCTGACAGGTGAACCCAATCTGCAATTCATTCCTCAACACAACATGATCAGACTTGCCTATAGGGTCAAGATATTCAACTTTGGATAATAAACTTTCGTCTGATATTATTATTAAATCTAGAACCGAAGGTTGCTGATTGTTTCTGTATCGGGTTGGCTGAGAAACAATTTGTGTTAAATGACTGTTTAACAAAATATCAGAAATTGTTGAGAGGAACTTGAGACAGAAAAAAATGAGTTTAAAAAAATCATGTCCGGATATTAAAATCTCCAAATATAAATATTTTGTCATAGGATTCAGCATACTGATAAAACGTTACAAAGTGCGGAGTCATCAGCGAATGAGATGGTCGAAGGACAACATACTTTTAATCGAAGGATTATAACTTCTATTTTTTTGTGTTTTTGGCTGGTGCACTACTTGCCTCAAGCAAAGCTATACCCTGCTCGGGTGTAGATTCATTTGAGAGTCGTCTTTTAGCGAATGTTTCAGTGGAATTTTTCTCGTTGATATCAGTATTTTTTATATCATTTATATCATGAGCTTGCGTGCAAAACCGGATATAACCACTTTTACAAATTTTTCAGGAGATGAAAAAAACACTACATATTTGTTTTAAAAAAATAGTGCTATTTAGCCAAAACAGTTTAAATTTAATGGAGTCGTACAAATAATTGGCATATATTTTTTTGTAAAAAAAAATAAACAATTTGGCGTTATTACTTATTAGCAAAATAATGTTCGATATATCCAGTTTTGTTCACAAATGAAATATACCTACTAAGCAATTTGCACAGACTTTACCATTTGGATATATCCGCTTTTATTTGCAAATTTTGGATATAACCGATTTTGCTCTAAATGTAGAACTTTAATTAACGTTTTTTAAAAGATTTATAGGGTTTTAACTGCAAACGAATATATGGGCCTATAGATGTCGTCACAACTTAGACCCAGAAACCACAAAAAAATAATTGTGGGTGAAAAGTTATTATTAAAAAGGATATATCCGGTTTTGCACGCAAGCTCCTCAGTTGAGCAGTCTACGATCATTTCTGGGCAGTCGCTAATAAAATGGCCAGTCATTCTACATTTAAAACAAACATCGTCAAAGCTAAGAAAAACCCGAAAGTTAACTTCTTCATTATTTTTATAACAATCGAGAATCACGACTATTTGAAATTCTCGAAATAAATGTGACATTTTTTGGCAAGACTATCTTACCGATAGCCTTGGAGTAATCAGTTAGGGTTAGCCCGGCTGTAGCATTAGCTATTTTACTACAACCTGATCTCTTTTTGGGAATAATTGCGACGGCTCTGCCGCCGCCAGCGCGGTTGGGATGCAAGCCTGAGTGGCGAGTGCATGCGACCACAAATGCTTGAGTTATCGCTCGAGCCGCAAAAACACAGACGATAAAGCGAGATCTGAATTCCTCAGTAAACTTGGACAAAAATCGAGTTTACGCACTAATATTAGGAAAAAAATGACATTATTTTATCCAAAGAATACCCATCAGGCCTCGTGCAAAAACAAACTCAAAGAAAATTGGAAGGATCTCACCAAAAGCGACTGGAAACGTGGAGCTCGCTAAACACAACCACAATACCTCAATACCTCACTCACAATTCCAACAATTTTCAACAGTTTTTTCATGTGCTCACTTTCTGGTGGTATATTGATAATTTTGGGAGCATAAAAAATTATGATTTTTGAAGAATTTTGTTTCTTTTAGTTGTTTATTTTTGAGGAAAATACATATAAATTTTAAGGATTCTGTCTTGATTGGTAGGGCGCAAATATACGTTTTTGATTTGGTGTTGTTTTTCCATTTTTTCCATGAGCTAAATAGCTTGGTTCAGAAATAAAAAGCTATTTTGGAGTGTTTGTAAAAACAAAGTTGGTATTTTGTTAGATTTTAAGAGCGTTCTTGAGGTAATTTTGCATTATTTTGGGAGATTACAACAGTTTTTTTCGTGTGCTCAATTTTTGGTGGCCTACAGATATTTGATACTTTTAGGGTGCATACAAATTGGCGCTTTTTTAAAAATTTTAGGTTTTTTTCGGTTGTTTACTTTTGGGAAAACAGCAAAATTTTTAGGGTTTTGCCTTGTTTTTTGAAAACGCCAAATGTCTTGATCTAAAAATAAAAAGCTATTTTGAGGTGTTTAAAAACAAGGAACTTTTATATTTATTAGATCTTTTTCGGTTGTTTACTTTTGGAAAAACGGGGCTAAATTTGTAGAATTCTACAAATATTTGAATACTCTTGGGGTGCATAAAAATTAATGTTTTTTGAAGAGTTTTAGATCTTTATCGGTTGTTTACTTTTGAGAAAACCGCTAAATTTGTAGGATTCTACCGTACTCTTTAAGACGCCAAATCTCCTGGTCCAGAAGTAACATTTTACTGCCAACATAAAGTAACTTTTTCCTTACTATCAGAGTAACAATTATAAATATTGTCACGAAGCAGAATTTTGCAATGCAAATGTTGTAAATGATAAGTTCGCTATTCAGCGTTTAGGCAATTGTATTGCAAATACAAAAAGTAAAGTAACACATAAGAAGATGGCAAGTTATTAAATAGACCTTGAAGCATCGAGGTCAAGTCAGTGTTCGTGGGGTACGAATTACGAAGGTACTCCTTACTTAAGAGAGAAGGGTTTTGTCTTTGTGTGCTACAGCGTGATGTATAACCAGTTTGTGTGACCCTTTAGACTTATGTATTTGTGAATCCTTATTTAATGTAAGTATAATTTTCTTGTTTATTGTTACTATATTTTGTTAGAGTTAAAAATTGAATCAGTGACAGACTTCATAGAAGAGCGACAGCTGAGCTGGTGGGAACACCTCCACAGAATGAACGACAACAGAAAAGTGAAACAAATATGGCAGACCAGAACACAGCAAAAAAAGAAGCAAGAGAGACCTACAAAAACATGGAAAGATCAAATAGAAAAAATTTTTGTTTAAAGAGAAATAACAAAAGAAAAAGCAAAAAACATGGCTAAAAATAGAAAAATATTCACAACTAAATAAATTATTGTAATTATGATTAAAATTGAAAGTTAATACCACACACCATCAACTGTTAATATACCGGGTGAGTCTGCTAAAAGTATTTCTTAAGAGGAGGTTTCACGCGCATTGCCACAGTTTTCACAAGTTTTCTTCCTTATTATCTAATGGAATTAAATGAAATTTTTGGAACACATTTATTTTTATATTATCTAGGTTCGTATGGATAGATTTTTTTGCTAACTATTTTAGAACAATAGCAATAAATTGTATCTTTCGAAAAAAAAATTTTTTCTTAAAATTGAAACCATCGAAACTTAGATAATGTACAAGTTAATGTATTCCAAAAATTTCATTTAATTCTGTTGAATAATAAGAGAGGGAACTTGTGATAAAGTTATGAACTACGCGCCAATTTTCAAATTAAAAACGCGCTTTCTAGATTGCTTAACAGATGGCGCGCTTGTCGTAACTTGGCGTTTTAACTTTCCTGCATCTAGTGGGGAATTATGGGTGTGGCTAATAGTTTCGAATCAGAAATTAGAGCATTTCGTTGCACGATTGACGGAATACAATCTGAAATAAATACAGATGTAGTTTAACTAATCTTTGTCGCTTTCTTAAAAAATCATGTTTTTAATATTCCATATTGTTTCAAGAATAAACTTAATTTATGTAGTCCCTTGATAAGTAATACCAATAATCACATTAATTCCTAAACAAATAAGCCGATAATTAAAAGATAATTTACAGGCAAACTATAAGTTTATCAAAATTAAGGTATAATCGAATGAATCTTGACGAATAATTCCATAAAGTTATGTGACATTCAGGTATTCGATGATTGGCGGTACTGAAGCTTAAACGGATAAATAAATTATTAATAAAATTTAACGAATGACTTTATTCGATTGTTTAAAATCATTTGATGAGTGATAGTAATTATTCGATAAACATAATTAGATCTTTATTCTTTACTAATTACTAATTAGATTTTTAATCTAAAGTCAGTGCTTTCTGTAATGATCTCAACTCACGTTATCAAATTGTTTAATAAAATTAAACCACATAATTAATATCAATTAAACTATTACTAAACGATTACTTTGATCATCTTTTGTTTTCATCGGTTGGCGTGTATTTTTTGTTTAGGTAACTTGAGTTGAGTTTTATGCTGCAAGCGTCAAGCGATAGACAAAACATGGTTTATTTTTTGTATTTAATTTATTCGACTGAATTTATGGATTCTAAGAAATGAAAGAATAAAAACCCTAACTTGTTTTCCTAATTTTTGCCTGTTGTGCATAACGTTTACCGATTTATTATTAGTCTCATTCTGGGCGAGTACGGATGTTCTGTTCCGAATTTGGTTTTTGAATTTGAGTGATTAAATAAATATATAACAATTATAAAAAACAACTGTGGCAATGTTAGAGGACGAAGATTTGGATTACGACGAAAACGAATACGAAGGCAATACAAATATGGCAACAACCTCAGCGATGGATACGGCAAAAATTAAAGACTATAGAAAAGGTAATAAAAAAAGAATGCATGCGAGCAGAAATAGAAAAAAAAGACGCATTAACAAAAAAGGGCAATTTATAAAAACAAATACAAGTGACGAGTCTGCAATAAGGGACACTTCCTTGGAACGGTCAAGTGGTGTGATTGAAACTGAAACTATAATTCCCGAAACAACTGTTTTAGAAGACTCGAATCTAATCAATGCCACCAATGATATTGAAGACTATGAAGTAAATGTTGAGACTGGTGATACTAAAGAAGAAACAGTATTTCAACTAGAAGGTCAACGAATTGTTGATATTCAGCATTTTATTGATTCATTGAAAATAATTGGTGACCATAACAACGTCATGGGATGCACACTAAGTAATATGGTTGTCCAGAAAGAAATCAAAAATGGTTTCCAATCCCGCATATTTTTTAAATGTAATATGTGCAATAAGGTCGAATCTGTTGAAACTAACCATGATGCTAATGAATCTTCTGTATTGGGAATTATGAATATTGGTGCTGGATATAACCATTTAGGACAAATTACAAGTGCTATGAATATGCCTTGTATGTCTTCGGGAAAATATCAGAAAATTCAAGAGAAACTATGTGATTCTTGGGAATCAACAGCTGTTGAATCAATGTTAGACGCCGGTAGAGAAGAAAAAAAATTGGCGATTGAATCTGGTGACGTAACAGACAAAGGAATACCATATATTACTGTAGTTTGTGACGGATCATGGGCTAAGAGATCATATCGTACCAACTACAGTTCCTTGTCTGGAGCGGCTGCAATAGTAGGCTACAAAACCGGAAAAGTTTTACACTTAGGTGTAAAAAACAAATTCTGCTTAACATGTAAAAAGGATGCAGATAAAGAAAATGTTCGAGAACATAAGTGTTATAAAAATTTTTCCGGTTCGTCTTCTTCAATGGAATCATTCATTATTGCTGAAGGTTTTCAACAAAGCCTAGCAACACATGGTTTAATTTATAAATTTATGATAGCTGATGGCGACAGCAGCGTTTTTAAAACCATTACAGATATAAAACCATATTCTCAGCATTCAATTATGGTGGAGAAAATTGAGTGTAAAAATCACTTACTGAGAAATTATCGTACTAAATTGAAGGAATTGTTCGAAAATACCGACTTGCCAATTATTTTGCGAAAAAAAATTAAGGTAAATATTTTGATTTTATATCTGATATGACGCATATAACTTAATCCATACTATAATACAGGGTTTCCACTTAAAATTTTCGGGTGCTGTAAATAAAGCAATAGAGTTTAGAAAAACTGAAAACGGTTCTTTACAAGACAAAATCAATTGGTTAAGAGCAGATATTTTGAATAGTGCAAGCCATATTTTGGGCGAACATAAAAAATGTGCAGAACTGCAATATTTTTGCGCTAAAGCACCTAACGATGGAGATACTTTAATGGCAGATTTTAAACTGACTCGTAAGTATAGATAAAAATTTTTGTTGTAGCATTTTGAATACATAGAATGCTCTTGTTCTTTTAGATTGCTACACTGATTTGATGAAATACGTTTCCAACATGGCAAAACACGCTAGAAGTTTAATCTACGATGTAAATAATAACATAGTAGAACAGTTTAATTCAATAATTGCGAAATACATTGGGGGAAAAAGAGTAAACTATTGCTTGAAAAGGTCTTATCAGGCGCGTTGTTCGGCTGCAACAGTAGCATTTAATACAAAAAAACCACTGTGTTTGCTTAGTAAAAAAATTAATAATAACAATGTTGGTATGTTCACGAAAAAATGGGAGACAAAACAACGTAACAAAGTTATTCGGGACAATTTAAAGAAGCGTGCTGCCAGAAGACAATTATTTAGAAATAAAAAGTCAGATGAGAACTACGGTGAACAGTGTCAAAAACCTGATCTTTCTGCTGACGAATTTGAAGCAGCTAAACAAGCATTTTTAGATATTAATTTTAAAACAAGAGAAGAAATAAGAATTTTGGAAGAAAACACTCGAGGTAGTGATTTACAAAGAAATAGCAATTTATGGCACACAGAAAGAAAAAAAAGAATTACTGCTTCGAGGTTTTATGAAGTATGTGTTAAGAGACCAAATACCAGCAGAAAAAATCTAGTAGCATCTATTGTAAGACCACGAGATATTAGAAGTTCAGCTATAAATCATGGAATTTTTTTTGAAAACACGGCTATAAACTCGCTAAAAGAACACCTAGGAATAGACAAAATTGACAAATGTGGACTTTTTATCGACGAAGACAATCAGTATCTAGCAGCTACACCAGATGGAGTAATTGGAGACGACACAGTTATTGAAGTAAAATGCCCATATTCAGCAAAAGATATAACACCAGAAGAAGGAATCCAAACCCGAAAAATAACATTCTGGAAAAAAGACAACAGCATAAATAAGCGACATAAATGGTACTACCAAATACAAGGGCAACTTCATGTAACAAAAAGAAAAAAATGTATTTTTGCTGTGTGGACATTTAAAGGTATTAAATATGAAGAAATTCAAATCGACAATAAATTTTGGAACCAAAATATGAAGAAACAATTGAAAACATTTTATCTCGATTGTTTACTTCCTGAATTAGTCGACAGCCGTTTGGATAGAAACATGGAAATTCGAGATCTTAGTTATGTAAAAGAATAATTTTTTTAGTTTTTGGTAGGTGGCGTATAATGTTAAATAATAACTTAATTAAATAATTAATACTTTTCAGGTATCTACTTAGAATTATAAACATTTTTTAATTGAATGAAATATTGAAGAAAGATAGAATGTGCCACGACAACTATTTCTTTTGGCTGTGGTAGTTTCGTCAAAAGCAAATTAATAAAAAATATAACCCTTAAAAATTTTCAATATGGGTTATTGGTAGGTACTGCAATCAATATGAGATAGCAATCTTCTTTTTTTATTATTACTTTTTTTAACAAACGTACATTGGATTTACTTTAATTGATAATATCATTTAAGCGCTTATGGCAATGTCATTTTTCAGATAACGATTTAACTAGAAATTTAAAAATTTGGTTTTTTGGTAGACTTTTTTGCAACTAATAAATGATGAATATCTAAGTTTTAAAAATTAAACAGTATATTTTGTTCCTTGATAAACTTAATCAGATGTAAACAAAAAATCTTAATTTTGAACCGAAAAATTACTAATGAGCGAAAAGAATGACATCTTCGTCGATTAGTTGGAAGAAATTTTCTGAAACCAACCAGAGCAAGTGAATCCGACTAAGTGAGAGCTTTGGGTAGAAGACTGTCTACGACAACCATTTATTCTCGAATTGACTTTCTTCATTTCGTCTTTATCTTCGTCTTCTGTTAACTGTTTAACACAGAGCTATTAAGATGGTATGGCTTGCTCAAAGGTTGAAGTGGAATAATGAATACCACTAAATCGTCTTCAATGTCGAACTAAGGTTCTGTTTATGGAGCTCCGACGGACATATTTGGGTTAGAAAACATCGGGAATAGCCACAAAATATGGATCTTATTGTAAGAAGGCACAGTGGTGTAATACTTCGTGTTATATTAAACATGCTATGATGTGCTGAAGATTGTTTTTGTTTGAGGAGGTATACTACAAATTATCAAATTTTTTAAATGTTCCTCATTTATTAGACGCAATAAGTGTAACAAAATTCTAAATTGTTATATTCTAGTTAAATCGCTGTTAAGTACAACCATACAGGGTGTTATGGAAATGAGTGCAAATATTTTAACCTGAAATACAGCACCACAAATAATAAAAATCTGTAAAAAAAATTTTGTCCTATCTCAACTAACAACAAAATTACAGGCCGTCAAAGTTGGGTATAAAAAAACATCTTTTTGTTATATCTGGAAAACCGCTTAACCGATTAATACCAAATTTGGTACACAAATGAAGTTGACTGTAGTCTTTCTATTTCTACTAGCAAAATTTTGCTGCACATCTCAATTTCAAGTTACGGCACTTTTTTTCACATTTTGGGTAATTAACCAATTTTTTTCTTATTAATTTCCAATTTTTGTAGCAAAAATGAATATGCCAGTAGATTCTACATAAAACTGCAAAAATGCAATATTATGCTAAAACGTATCGTTTTCGAGATATTTACGTTTAAAGTATAAAACTGACTTTTCATCTTTAACTTTAGCGTCCTCTAGCTCCTAAACGGTGCAACTTAGTATAGAGGTAAATTGTGTTAAATCGCTTTATTTTGACCTGAAAAACCTATGATAGCCCTATGTTAAAAAAAATGTTATACGTTTTGTAATAATTAATTTTTAGGTTATAATTTTGTTATCAGTTGAGATAAGACAAAATTTTTTTTACAGATTTTTATTATTTGTGGTGCTGTATTTCAGGTTAAAATATTTGCACTCATTTCCATAACACCCTGTATATTTGGCGTTTAGTGTATTTACTTGTTTTGAATTCCTTCTTCCGACGTAATTATCTATCTAAACGACAGTATCTTCTTCAATTACATCATCTAATGTAGCTGCTAGATACGGATTTTTTTCATTAAAAAAATGTTTCGATCCAAACGGCTATCGACCAATTTAGAGAGTAAACAATTGAAAAAAAAGCTATTAATTGTTTCTTTATATTTTGGTTTCAAAAGTTGTCAGTATGAATTTCTTTATAGTTAATGTTTATGGCTTGATGTGACAGGACATACATAACCTCGAAACATGCGGTTAGACTTAATAATGATATAAATTCTGAATTTAAGCCCTGAAGAAGCTCTTAATCAATAAAGAGCGAAACGTCATCAAAAATCTAAATTCTTTGAACAAACAGTCTTTATATTTAATTTTTTTACATGGCCGCACAGCAAAAAGTTATTTTTTTTCTCTGGTTACATGAAGTTGCTCTTGTTTTTGATAGTACCATTTATTTATACAGCTTATTTATGCTGTTGTCTTTTTTCCGAAAAGTTTTTTTTAAGTTTGGATTTCTTCTTCTGGTGTTATAACTTTGGCTGAATATGGGTACTTTACTTCAGTAACAGTATCTTCTCCAATTACCCTATCTAGTGTAGCTGCTAGATACTGATTTTCTCCGCCGATCAAAAGTCTACATTTGTCAATTATGTCTATTCCTAGATTTTTTTTGAGCAATTTTATGGCCATGTTTTTAAATATAATTTCATGAATTATAGTTGGACTTCAAATATCTCGTGGCCTTACAATAAATGCTACTAGATTTTTTCTGCTGGTATTTAGTTTCTTAACACATACGTCATAAAATCTCGAAGCAGAAATTTTTTTACTGTGTGCCATGAAGTGCTATTTCTTTGTAATTCACTACCTTAGGTGTTTTCTTCCAAAATTTTTATTTGTTTTCTTGTTTTAAAATTAATATCTAAAAGTGCTTGTTTTGCTACTTTTAATTTGTCAGCAGAAAGATCGGGTTTTGACACTGTTCACCGTACTTTTCATCTTACTTTTAATTTCTAAATAATTGTTTTCTGCCAGCACGCTTTTTTAAATAGTTCCTAATAACTTTGTTCTGTTGTTTTGTCTCCCATTTTTTTTAAACATACCAAGATTTTTATATTTAATTTTTTACTAAGCAAACACAGTGGTTTTTTGTATTACATGCTACTGTTGCAGCCAAACAATGCGCTTGATAAGGTCTTTTCAAGCATTCAAGCAGTAGTCTACTCTTTTTACCCCCAACGTATTTGGAAATTATTGAATTAAACTGTTCTACTATGTTATTATTTACGTTGTAAATTTAACTTTTAGAATGTTTGACAGTGTTGAATACGTATTTCATTAAATCAGTGTTGCAATCTAAAAGAACAAGAACATTTTATGTATTCAAAATGTTACACCAAAAAATTTATCTATACTTTTGGGTCAGTTTAAAATCTGCCATTATTAAAGTATATCTATTGTTTTAAGGTTTAGTGCAAAATATTGCATTTCTGCATATTTCTTATGTTTGCCTAAAACATAGCTTGCACTATTCAAAATATCTGTTCTTAACCTATTGATTTTTGTCTTGTAAGGAATAGTTTTTATTTCTTGCCTTTACTTATTTTTTTAAAAAAAATAATTGGCAAGTCGGTATTTTTGAACAATTCCTTCAATTTAGTACGATAATTTCTCAGTAAGTGATTTTTACACTCAATTTTCTCCACCATAATTGAATGCTGAGAATATGGTTTTATATCTGTAATGGTTTTAAAAACGCTGCTGTCGCCATCAGCTATCATAAATTTATAAATTAAACCATGTGTTGCTAGGCTTTGTTGAAAACCTTCAGCAATAATGAATGATTCCATAGAAGAAGACGAACCGGAAAATTTTTTATAACACTTATGTTCTCGAACATTTTCTTTATCTGCATCCTTTTTACATGTTAAGCAGAATTTGTTTTTCACACTTAAGTGTAAAACTTTTCCGGTTTTATAGCCTACTATTGCAGCCGCTCCAGACAAGGAACTGTAGTTGGTACGATATGATCTCTTAGCCCATGATCCGTCACAAACTACAGTAATATATGGTATTCCTTTGTCTGTTACGTCACCAGATTCAATCGCCAATTTTTTTTCTTCTCTACCGGCGTCTAACATTGATTCAACAGCTGTTGATTCCCAAGAATCACATAGTTTCTCTTGAATTTTCTGATATTTTCCCGAAGACATACAAGGCATATTCATAGCACTTGTAATTTGTCCTAAATGGTTATATCCAGCACCAATATTCATAATTCCCAATACAGAAGATTCATTAGCATCATGGTTAGTTTCAACAGATTCGACCTTATTGCATATATTACATTTAAAAAATATGCGGGATTGGAAACCATTTTTGATTTCTTTCTGGACAACCATATTACTTAGTGTGCATCCCATGACGTTGTTATGGTCACCAATTATTTTCAATGAATCAATAAAATGCTGAATATCAACAATTCGTTGACCTTCTAATTGAAATACTGTTTCTTCTTTAGTATAACCAGTCTCAACATTTACTTCATAGTCTTCAATATCATTGGTGGCATTGATTAAATTCGAGTCTTCTAAAACAGTTGTTTCGGGAATTATAGTTTCAGTTTCGACCACACCACTTGACCGTTCCAAGGAAGTGTCCCTTATTGTAGACTCGTCACTTGTATTTGTTTTTATAAATTGCCCTTTTTTGTTAATGCGTTTTTTTTCCTATAGCTACTCGCATGTACTCTGGTTTCATTACCTTTTCTATAATCTTTAATTTTTGCCGTGTCCATCGCTGCGCTGAGGTTGTTGACATATTTGTATTGCCTTCGTATTCGTTTTCGTCGTAATCCAAATCGTCGTCCTCTAACATTGCCACAGTTGTTTTTTATAGTTTATATTTATTTAAGCACTCGGAACACAACAGCTAGTGTACTCGCCGAGAATTAGACTAATAATAAATAAGTAAAATGTAAAGGTTGTGCACATCAACTCAACTTGAGTTAGCTAAACTAAGTATTACATTTTGTTGCTTATAACTAAGCCTCAGTTATTGTAAAGCTGAGATAAATTACAATCTGTAATACTATTTCCATTATACTGTGCGAGCGAAAATGAGCGCAACCGGAGCAAGTTTTGGTAGTTTGTAGGTATAGTTTTGCTTGTTCAAGTAAAATGTGCACAACTAACTCTAACTTAGTCTTGGTTTTACCGTACCGAGCGTTCCAAAATTTATCTCAAGAAAGAGGTAGATATATGGGATGGTTTAAAAGTATGGAATAAAATTGTAACCTGACATAGAGCACCACAAATGATGAAAATCTGCAAAAAAAATTTTGGTTTATTTCGAGTGTTTAATCGTTAATTTAATTAATTTCTTCTGTATTAATTTGTAAAGTTTATTAGGAGTATTAATATAATTAATAGTGTATTAATTTGTAAAGTTTATTACGAGTTATTGTAAATTGGACTAGAATAAAAAAATATTTTAATCGCAGATGTTTTGTTTTATACCTACATAATATGGCCGTATATGTCTAAAGTTTTATATTGGCGAAAGTAGTTATTAATAGAGTGACCGTATTTTACACTTACTTGAGTAGAATTGTGTATTGTGCATTGTGCTACAGTTCAAAAGTTTTTGAAATACACCTCTTTTTTGCAAGATGTAAAAATTGTAAATACCTGTCATGTATTTTCAATTGAGTTTTTAGTAATATTCTATTAAAATATTTCCTTTTGTTATACTTTTGTCTTTTTGATATTTTTTACAATAAAATGTTTCGGTTCCATGGTTTTCTTACACAGCTAACACGTTTCCTGCTAATGTCTCTCTCAAAACGTGGATGAAATCCAAGAAAATAAAAGTCTTGGAGTAAATAATTACCCTTTTCACTTTATGGTTGGACCATTAATAATATAATTTTTAGAAGAAATTTCTTCTACCAAAAATTATTTTCTGTGTTATGTTAGCGACAATACTTCTCTTATTGTTTAAAAAAAATTTTTGTTACGAGAGTTTTGTTCTTCTATATAAAGTTTAAACAGATCTGTACTTTTTTACTTATAATTAAAATGTTATTAAATTACCCTAGTTGTAATGCGAACGCATTTTGTTGACATTAGGTATATTGTGTAGTAAGCTACCGAGGAAATAAAGCAAATATGAGTGAAATTAATACCTTTGTAACAAACTCAATCTCAACGTTTAAAAAAAAAAAAATAACTAAAGTTTTTTTAAAAAAAACTTTGTTTTAAGATTTTATTTTTTGACGGTAAATTGACATTTCTTGAGGCAACTTCTTGTACATTGTCTAATTAATAATAAAGTAAAACCTATATTTATAGTAATATAATAGTAAAGTGGATTTTTTACATGAAACTTGTAATTCAATATTTTAAAATTAAAAAAAAAGTTATTTGATTTTATTTATTAATAACCCTAGGAATATCGTTCATGTTTCGGCTTTCAACTAAAAAAAAAATGATTTGATAACGTTACTAATGACGAAGGTATTGTATTTTACATCTTGAAAAACGTTAAAGTAAATTCTACTAAAATAATGACTTTATTTATTCCAAAAAATATGTTGAATTGGCAATGAAAAGTTTGTAAACATTGTAATCATATTATAAATTATATGAGCTGGTATAAGTAGTGACATTCTTTAGGTCTCAAAGTCAGTTTATTTTTCTCAAGGGCTAAATCAACATGAGGAACCGATATACTTCTGCATACTGAAAGTGATTAGCGAATTAAATTGTTTCTGTATGTCGAGCCGGGTCGGATCATTCGGCAGCAATGTCATTGGTGGGGTCAAGTGGCGAGAGGTAGTAAAGTTTGCTAGAGTGGATGGTGGGGAAGGTTTGTCGGTACGGCCCACGAGCTACCTCGTAACACACCGATCCCCCTCAGGTGAAACGTTCGGGACCATAATACCGAGTCTTAACATTTCTCCAAAACCAGTTATTACATCAACTTCAAAGTTTGGCATTAAAAACTTTGTATTTTGCACTACACAGGTGATTTTTTCAGAATTTTTCTAATATTCTTTCTAATTAATATTAATTAATTTGTTCAAAAAAATCTAAATATTTCTAAAGATGTCAAAATATTATTTTGAGCAAAAAATATTTTAAAAAAATGTAGATAACCCCTAAAAATAATAACATTTATTCGATTCGTAAGACGCGTTTTGGTGCCGTAACTGAACCTGCCGTAACTCGACAATACCTACCCCTAGAAAAACACCCACCCTCTTAGAAAAAAATGGCGTATTTAAGTTTGAAATGTATCGCTTCAGTAATTTTTTTAAAATTACTTAAGACTCTTAACTGTTATAATAGGAAGACCGATAAGTCACAGACATTAACAAATACAAAATTGGAAATATTTAGATTTTTTTTAACAAATTAATTAATTTACGCCCTCTAAGCTACAACCCCCAATCACGAAGAGCTTGACAATATTGTCTTCTAATAATTACTTCAGCCAAAAAAATTAATAGAATTTTTGTGCGATAGGTAATATACAGGTAATATTTAGTCACTCATGTGACTCTCGCCTGGGTCGGGCTCGGGCCTAAAATCGAGTCTAAAATTTTACCTACCGCACAACTGTAAATAACTATTACAAATCAGTTTAGACAAGTGTAAGACTCATTAGTAAATATAAAAAACCGTATACATATATGTATAATGTTATACATTTTTCTAATCGAGTATACATATGTAGTTCGTAAAACACAAACATGACATTTGTGCATTGGTTGTAAATGATTTCTAAGACACTTTTGTATAATGTAATATATGATGAACCACTAAAACATTACATAAAACAAAGAGGATAAAAGAACCAATAATTACAGAGTACACATAAATGTATCGACTAAGTAGAGGCAGTTAGTATTTAATATTTATTTATTTATCTTTTAAGTTATGTGTAGCAGTGCAGATGCAGTTCATACGTCCAAGGGCAGTGCATTAAAATTTTTAAACTCAAGTAGGCAAAAATATAAAGTCTTATCAGTTTGATGAGGCGTAGGTTAGTGTTAGATTCTTGTGTGCTGTGAGTGGCTATCGTTACTTGTAGTAAAATTAGTTTTTGTTTTATATGAATTAGAGATGTAGTATATTGATGAAGTTTATTTCTATATTATAACATAATATGTAGGTATGTACCTATCTAGCATACTTAACAGATTGAGTGAAACATTTAAAAAAAATCTATACATTTTACATGTCATGGAACAATGAATAATATGCCATTTGAACATCTTATTACTGTTATTCTGGAGCACAAGACGATGATAAATACGACTAAAAGAAAAGCCAGTTATTTGAACTGATCGAAAGAAAATAAAACAAGAAATAATAAAACCACAAAATCACACGAACAGTAAAATTATTTGTTGCCGAATTAGGCCATATTTAAATTGGTTATAAGAATCCTGTTAATCGATTGGATTCAACAAGAGAAATGTTAGTATAAAATAGGTGATGAGTATGTAAGTTTCAGTTCATTTGAAACCATGTCTCAAATAGAAAAGTACAAATATGTATTATTACTTATACTTGTAAAATGCATTACCAAATATAAAATTAGAATACATGAAACCATATTTCATTGGAACCGTCATTTTTTTATATTTCTGTCACTAATTTAACGCTACCGCCACAAAATTGGGAGACATATACAGTTAATTTCAAGTATTCTCAATAATACGTGGACATGTAGGCCATCTGGAAGTCATTTTATGCTTGGCAAATTTTCTGACTTTGTACCCATCCGAATTTGCATTGTCTCTAACAATTGTTTCATCGAACTTATGTTTAATTGTTTACATCTGATAAAAATTTACAGTTAACGATGTCGACTAAACGGGAACTGCTCGCTGCAGTTTGCAACAAAAATTCCTCCTCCTTTCTTTCAGAACTGTGTCGAAAAATATATAAATTGATACACATCCTATTGTAGATCATGAAGGAATTGCATAATAAATGACCAAAGATAAGCTGAGATATTTCCGCATTAGGTAACTGGGTTACCCTAATGAATGCATGTTAAATAATATTATGCAAATATCCACTTAGCACAGAATTCAGTTTTTAGGTATCGTCACTGCGGATGCAATTAAACAAAGGCATGCATAATCCAGTTAATTTAAAACAAAATGCATGGTAATACTGATGTTTTCCGCTTCAGTTGCTTCTGGATTAGGTCAGATGATAAGTCAAGGTTTTTGTCGCTTCATTACTGCAATAAGAATCATTAGTCATTCCATTGCTGGTCTATTAATGAAAAATATTATCGTACTAAATACTCCAGTTACTTAAACTGGACAGAGTGATATACACAAATGGCTTTTTATGATGCGGTAGCTGTATTTTTAACAGCCACTCAAGAGAAACCAAAAAGTTAATTTAGTTGGCTACCTACCTTGTTGTTGTTGTTTCTCTACAAATCAATTCAGACAATCGAAAAGCCTTATTTATTATTTCTCATCAATTTGTAATAATTTTTTGCAATGGTTATAAATTATAGTAACCTGCGTTTACTCCCATTAAAAACCACTAAAATTATTGACCTGTACCTTTTACCATGTTATTTGGGAACTATTAACTATGGTTATAGTATAGCTGTAAATTTTCTAAGCGGTTCTGATATATGAAAGAATAGTTTTTGAAACTAGCTACAGGGTGAGCATTCGAAAGCAAAACACACAAGTTGAATACAATCTCTTTACAACGGTGTTTCTGTCTTTGATCACCGACCAATAGGTGCTTAAAAAATGTAAAGTTAAATTTGCAAAAACGATAAAACAAAGCCCAGCAAACGTTTCGTTTTTTAGAAGAACTTTATTTACATCCATACACAAGGAGTCATTGAAGTACTGTTACAAATTTTAACAGATGATAGCTCTCGTTAAAAGAATGCTAAATAACCAAATTTGTTTTATATAAATGTTTATAGTTTTCGAGATATACAGGGTGATTTTTTTATTTGTTCTCGCCCGAAATCTTAAAAATAGGCAACACGTTATACAAACGATAAACAATTTAATTAATTAATTAATGTGACTACATATGATTCAAATGAACTGACTTTGGAAGCACTGTCAAAGGTATTGTCAACAATGTTGACATTAATTTACAACTCTCTATGCCTTAATTTTAAAAATTAAATTTTCAAAGTATAATGTGTTGCTTGTTTTTGGAGTTTCGGGCGGGAACAAATAAAAAAATCATCCTGTACACTGTAAAAAAATTTTTAAGTTCTTTTGAATGAAATACCATGTATTATAGTAATTTATTTAGTATACAGTTTGCGATTGAAGTACAAATATATGCAAAAAAATTTCTGATGATAATTCTAGTTTTAATGTTAAAATTAGATATACAAGGCGTTTTTGAAGCAACTGAGCAAATTTTAATAGGTGAAAAGAATGTTAAAAAGATGCTAAATTTTTAAATTTACGCTGTAGAATTTATTTTTAAACATTATTTTTGAGATAAACTATGTATGACAACACTGTTTTTGAGCAAAAGCTTTTACAACGTATATCTCAAAATCTATAAACATTTGTTAAGTTAAATTAGATTCTTTAGCATTCTTTTAAAAAAGGATATCACCTGTTAAAATTTCTAATATCACTTCAAAATGTATATTCATATTTAACAATGTTGATTATTGTTCTGATCCTAGGATGTGTTCACATCACTACCCCAATAATAGCTAATTTACATATTTACAAATTTTGTTGAACTGATTTTTAAAAGTGTAAGTGAGCCTCTTCAAGCTTTTTTTAATACAAAAAATTTTCAACGTTGGATTTTGCAAATTTAAATTTATTTTTTGTTTAATAACACTATTGTAAAAAAAATTTAATTGTCTTTCCAATTACGTACCACTTGCCGTATAAAATGCTAAAGGTGATAGCCAGCCCCGCCAAAAGAATCGGTGATAACATTTCTCTTAGTATGTGTCTCTTTTTAAACAAAATTGAAGTTGTTTAAAGCGTTTTAAAAAAAAGTAACTATAAATACTCAAAAACTTACTTGTTTCGTTTTCGAGTGCCCACTCTGTATATCACATTTGCGTATTTTTTATTCCTATTGACAATGATGTACTTTAAATAAAGTAGCAAGAATTTCGATTTCGAATATGTAATCTATGTAAGAAATTCTCGTCTGTCAAGCCATATCCACATCATTAAATAAAAATAAACGATAACGACGCCAGGAGGTAACGGAAAACTGAATTACAAGAGGTAACATTTGCAAAAGTAGCACATTACATTGAAATCATGTATTAAACTGCAAATAAATTTGAACACATAATTAAATCAAAAATTAATAATTTAATTAAACACAAGCAAAAACATAAAATTAAAATAATTAATTAGCCTTATTTAATATTAAATAGGTACGTAATATGATTAACGAAAATGTGACTCACTCTTAGTATACTTCCTATATTTTTCTACAAAATATTATTAATAATAATTATTATTATTTTCTAAGATATAAGTGGAAGTTAAGGGAGCCTTTTCCAAACTTTCGCCACCTCGTTTTGTTTGGATAAATTATATTCAAGTTGATTTTTAAGTTAGCTATTTGCCACTGCCGTTGCGGTTTTTATTAAATCTGCGCCTCGCACTTTTTCTATCTGGGACCTTATTTTTCTGAGTCTTACCCTGAAACATGACAGTTGCTTTTTCCCAGTTTTTTTCAATTGGTTGTAATTTCAGCCGTTTATTATGGTTTTATTTTTCAAGACTATTACTATTTATTAAATTATTTAATAATTTTATCTTTAATTTATTTGTTTAAAGGCTTCTAAACAGTAGTAGATAATTTTCTTTTAGTTGTTAACTCATTACATAAAAACATTATATTTACTGTAGAAACAGAAAAAAAACTCTTGCATTTTATTTTTAGATCTTTATATAATTTGAAAAAAATAACAGTTCATCTTTTGCGTTTAAAATTATCTAAGCTTTAATATATTACATAATTCTCCTTCTACATCTTCTTTTATAAAACCTCTCTATTCTTCTGTTCCCTTTATTTGCAAAATTTTTTTTTTAACTTTTTTCGTACACAACAAGGATTCAATTCCTTAAAAACTTATCTTGTAATGACTGTAATGCAGTTTATATCGGTCAGACAAGACGAAGGAATGAAACCAGAATTTGTGAGTATATAAGGACAATAGAAGGGTACAAAAGTGCAGATATAACTAACACCTGATTTGCTTTTGCTTCTTATATTCTTTCTTCCGGTCATTCATTTTTTTCTACTAATAATTTTAAAATTTGCATTTTACATCTGCAATAAAAAATTCCTTTTAAATTTTTTAAAAGCTTTAGAAATATTTAAAACTGCTCACAAATTTTCCCTACAAACTTTAAATAACCAACTAAATGTTGACGTTAATATTTTATTTTCACTCATTTAATCTTTAGTATTTAATTGAATGTTTGTTTATAATCTTGTTTTCGTATTTTCTTTATTAGTGTTTATTGAACTACACCACCCACACTCAAAAAAAAGTTATTAGCAACAGAAATAAACTATTGGTAAAGAGCCTGGGGACTAACACTGAGAGACAGAGTGAGAAACGAACAAATAAGAGAAAAAATGGAAGCTGGAATAACTATTAGCCAAAGAAAATAATAAAATAGAGACCAACTAGAAGAAGGACAAGAAGACGACCAAGCAGAAAATAGAAGAGCGATATAGAAGAAGCCATGGAAAAAAAAAACTTAAACGAAGAATAAGATTGTATACACACCTATAGATAGGAGAAGATGGATGTTAGGATAGATATGTATACATTATAATCTGTATTATTTTTTAAATAATTAGTTAAAGTTAAAATTTTTCCTGTGATCTTTTAATTCTTGACAGATTTTTTTATCTTTTTTGATTACTGATTTGTCTTTTTTTCTATATTTCTTTGTCACAACTTTGTAAATTTTAACAGATTTTAAAAAATGCTATATACTAAATCTTGCTTTATAGAAATGGTGATAGTCTTTGAGATATTGGTAACAAGAAGTCAACTTAGATAAAATATTTATTGACGTTTAATTTAATTATATAGGTAATAAATTGCTGGAAAAAAAATTAATAATTTAATTTATTCTGCCTATATATTAAAACTGGCTTTGATATAATTAATATGTCTGCTGTTCTTACTTATTAAGTCATTTTAAAAATAATTATTAGAGCAAGTTCACATAATTACATATTAAAATAAACAAGCTCCAATGAGTATGTTAATTCTATAGTTTTTACAAAATATCTATTGCAATCGTTTTAACTGTATGCTGATCTACATTATTTTTACATAAATTTATAAGAATGGCATTAGTTAACACTTGGCCGATTAATGCAAATGATAACATCCTGGTGTAATATCAAAAAAAAATGTAAGTCGACAATCTTGCTCTAAATGTCTGAGAACTACTCTAATTCAGAATTTTATTTCGTGAAAATCGTACGAACAATATAAAATAAATAATAAAATAAATAAATGCTCATAATTTTAAAATAATTATCTTTTGATTACATTTTAGTATGTTTTTACGATTGTTGAAACAATGTAGCCGAAAAACGAAAGTTAATAAAAGCAACGGGATCAGGCTAAATGTCTAACAATGCTTATTTCCGGGAAAATTTATCTAGGAAAAACACAATGACTTAATTATAAAAATTGCGGTATGCATTTGCCCTACAATAAACTGCATCAAAATATACATAATTTTGATTTATAATAAAGGTTAATTAAGAATATGAATATCCACCGCAATTTAAAGTAAGTGTAACAAGACATGTACTTTTTTTATGAGTTTTGCTTTTCCAACGGTATCTACTCTTACTATTATTTATATTCTTATTATGACATCACGAAACTTGATGATGATCTCTGTTTTGTATTATCTATTCATTTATTATCTTAAACTAAAAAATAATGAGCAAGATGAATAAACTTGAGAGAAAGGGAGCTTTAGTTTATTTATTCTGTTTAATAGAAAAGTGAAGGGCCGATGCTTGGTGCTGTATCCTGTATCATTATTACATTCACAAGACAAACATTCCGACATTAATGGTATGAATAATGTAATATTTTTAATTTGTTGGCTAACACGCCATCTAACTGTGTTTTTACAGATATTTTTATTTGATACTTGCATGCGAATTGAAAAGATATTAAGCAAATAATTTTTTGCAAAATTAATACAGCGTTATTAATTTTTTTCTTTGAAAGAATAATGTGTTCATTGACTGAGCATCATTAAATCTAATCGTTTCTTCTTGCTTCAATAAATTTGAGCAGAACAAACTACTGTGCACATTTCTGAATAAATTTATTAATAAAGTGATTTTACTTGGATATCATAATAATTTGACTTTATTACGAGAATTGCAAGACTAAAACTAAAACGTGCTTATTCAATAAAAAAGGAGGTGAAAACATTTTGCTTTCAATAAAGACAAAGACATCTTATCCGGTCTACTTCAAATTTTGCATCTTTATTACCCTGAAAACTTAGTAGTAATAATGTTGTCTTGTAGATGATTTTGTCTTGAAAATGCTCTTATTTTTTCCTTCTTCTCGGCGTCTTCTATTAGTTAATTACTTTTAACCGAGTTTTCTACATCAAGCATATGAGTAAAATGTAAGATATAGAAAAATATTACTGTTACAACCACGCGTTTTTAGATAGAAATAATTAACAAATAATAAAAACGCCCCGAGAAAAAAAAAATAAAGCCATTTTTAAAACGTAGATCAAAATTTTACACTGTTTTATTTATGATTTTTATTCCTCATTGTCATTACAAACAAAATAACATTATAATTTAGAAAAATGTTAACTGAAAACTTCTTAGTAATAATACTAAAAAATCAGTAATACAAAATAAATTTATCTTTAAAATTTTTATATCTGCACTTATCTAATATTTCAGAGCTTAGTGGTCGATGACTCTCAATTCTTCTACTTTTCTCTTTGTATTGTCTTTCGCTTCAATTTTTCTTAGATTTTTTATTCTTTTTTAGCAGCATAACGATGGCCATAACTTATTTTTTTAAATAGCACTCCCTATGTTTTAGTTCATAATTAGATAAAAAAACAATTCGTTCTCAACTAATAAACAATGTCTACAATTTAATTTTAATTAAAACATAAAAAGTGAAAACAAAAAATCAAATTAGAGCATAGTATATTTTTAAAAACAGTAAATAAAGGCTAAAATAAAAAATTATCTAAAAAAATTTTTACTTATTACTACTCACTTTACTTTGTGAAGAGGTAATTTTGTTCGCAAAATTTTACAGTAATAAATTGTTTATCAGCCGAGTGCACAAAAATGATTTTTGGTAATCTCTATAATGTCATTTGTGAAAATATTTTTTTCAAGATTTTTGTTTTATTTCTATAATAATTGCACATTTTAAAGTTCTCTTTATACTTTATATTCTTCGTACAAGTTGTTTTTTGTACTTAAGTAATTTTCCATTGGTCTTATGTCTAATTTTTTCACATATAGTGCAGTAAAGTATGCTGATAGGGTACTCCTTTTAAACTAATCCAGGAGCAGAAAACAATTTCTCAAAATTATCAACTTCATAAATATATAAAAATCTTGTCGCTATCATTAATAAAATTTGCTTTTTATTAGTTTATAAGATTTCTGTGATTTTAATAAAATTGTAAATAGTGATTGCTTGTAATCTTGTAAAATACCTGAGAAGTAAAGAGAGTAATATGAATTACTCTGAATTGTACATCTGAAGAAAAGGTACCTACTTTACTACCAAAAAATGATGAAAAAGTTTGGCAATTATAAACTATTTTTGACAGCTTAATTAACTACCAGAAAAATTTGTGTTTTTTTTTGAGTTTTGTAAACTAGGTTAGAATATGAGAGATACTTTTTGAAAAGAATGTCAAAATTTTAATTTATTTATTAAAAAATGTGAAGACACATTACAGTGTTCTCCGAACAAAAAATAACAATAAAACAATTTTAAAATCGTGCATTTTTTTAAATCGCTAAAAACCTAAATATATTATATTAAGAATAAATAAATTTAATATTACACAAAACTTTTTTTTTTAAAGTTTTAAATAAAGACTTACTAAATTATTTTGAAAAAAGTTATTTAAAAATTTCTTAGAGAAAAAGTGGCTTGCTGTTTGTTAACCTTTTATTGCACTCAAACTCTTTAATTTATACAATCACATTTCGCATTAATAAAAGAGTGATTCTATAGCACATAATAACGGTGTCAATTTCTTGCAACAATTATAATGTTGTTACGGCGATAAAATAAATTACCTATTTGCTTTCAGATTACTTTATCTTCTTTGTTAACAGTTCCTTGCAGCATTTCTACCATTCTGCAAAAAGATCAATAAAAAAACCGTTCATTTTCAATGTACTGCAAGTGGGCATAACAAGTGACACGCTAACCCGAAAAATTTACACATTATTTCAGCAACGGTTTTGCAATTCTCACAATTTAGCCGAATCAAGCGGCGTTTACTGTCATTTTGGAGCTACTGTATTAAACAGGCATAATTATCTTCTATAATAAAAAGCAATTTTCGTTATGAATTATGTGAATAAAAGTTCTATTCTTTTAGTAATCTCGTTATCAAATTGCGTTGAATTAGTGCACTAATGGGTCTGAAAGCTCTAACTGTCAACACGAGGAGACTTGGCATGAAAACATCTTATTTATTTTTTGTTCACATATTTGTGCCAAATTATCTGAAAAAAATCTCGAGTCTTCGTTTAATTCAGCAACGGCTCATCAAAAGTAAGTGGCGGAGATTGTACAGTTCAAGACATGAAAGCATGCAGTGGGTCGAGATGTCACTCGTTAAATTTCTCACACTTTTTTAATGTGGAACCTTCACACAGATTTTACAGCATTTAATTAGAAACACGAGCAAAACTACACGCATCTAATGTATAGTTATTAACATTTATTTAAAAACTAAGAAAAAAATAAAAAAAAATATCTTTTTTTTCCTGTCTACCATATACCTTCACTATTTTGATGACATTTGCTATTAAATGAAATTGCAAAAAATAATTTACAGTTAGACATAATAATATCGTAAATGCACCTATCTGAAAGTTATTTATATGCAAATATAGTCATTACTCATTACTATTCCAAAACAATTTGTATAGAAATGATAACCTATTCTAATAATGGCTTTAACGAGGCTAAAATAATATTATTTCCATATATTTTCCAGAGAAAGCTCTCTTGTTATGTGCGGGTGGCGGTTTGTTTTAAATTTATTGCACTTACCAAAACGATAAATATTTAAAAAAATAAACTTGATTACAATTTCTATTAAGATGTTTAGACCAAAATGTTTATTAAAAAAATACTACTTTTCTTCAAATTATAACTATTACTAAAAAAATTGTTATTAACATTCGTGTGTTGTATCCCAAATATTACAACCCAAAACTAATTTAAAACGCGACACGCTAGCGGAGTGTTTTAATAATTGAGCGCTGTAAAATTGTTAACACACAAGATTTGTATAATTTTTGTCAAAAAATTTTGTTATTTTTTTTAATAATTAGGTAACTTATCTTTTTCATTAATCGTCAAAAATTACAGTTTGTTGTTACTACAGTAACTAATTTTAAAAAGTAAAATACAAAGCTTAGTTACAGTTAGTTGATCACAGTTCATACAAATGTCAAAATATTGGTTTGTAACATTAGGTAAAAAAGATGTGTGACTCTTGAAAGTCCAAACAAATAAAGAGAAAATTAACTTACATTTAAAGTCGATATTCCGTACGTACGGGTAACTACAAAAACTCTACAAAAAAACTAGTAACGTCCATTTACCTGTGTATAACTTCTATTTAATTAATACAATACTTGTACATACACAATGACTCAGATTTCCAACTACTTTTGCTGTCATTTACACTTTTTTTAGTGATTATACTTACGGCCTATAATGAACAATTTTAAAATATGTATGTATTTAAATACAGTTAAGGTTGAACAGTTTAAACTGATATAGAATATCACAGATTTTCCACCCTTGAAACAAGAGTTATGCTATTATTTAAAAAAATATTGATAACTAATAGTAATTCTAATGGTAAAAAAACGCTAGGAACGGTAGTTATGTTCAGACAGCAGCGGTCCATCTTAAATTACAAGATGGTTATTACTTGTAGTAATAAAGAGCGATTCAAAAGTCATGGAAGCGAAGCAGGTTTAGACAAAACGAGAATTGTTCATTTAAAATTGATCATTACTATCACCTAATATGTCAGAAATAACTAAGCATAATTACAAATTCTAATTTATTAATGTATTTAATTTGTATTCGACAAAAGTCTGGTGAGTTTTTTCAATATTTTTTAACTTTTTGTATATTTTTTTTACAATGTTATTCAGGCACTGATGATAAAACTTTTGTTTCCGAAAGGGCTTTGCCACTATTGTATTAGAATTTTGATTAAACTTGTGAATTTGACATTGATTTTTATTGTCATTATTACATTATTTACAATTTAATATTAGTTTTCCAGAAACGAACAAAATGTAAAAAAATTGAAATTCAATTGGGACACTTCTGACATTGTTGTCAGACTCACAAATCTTAGAAATGACTACTATATCGATCTCTTTCTCCTATGGTTAACTGAGATTCCATGATCGCTCAGTACCATAACAGATCTGAATTTATTTTCGGTTAATTTATAAATACTTGTTGTCTAGCAACGAAAAATAGTGCAGATAATGACATGCATGGAAACTCTCTACAATACGGAAGACTGGAGAGTTTTCATTATGCAATCTGCACGAAATGAGACACTATAAAGGAAAAATAAGACAATTATTCATCAAAATTAATTCAAAACTCAAATAATATTCGATTAGATTATTCTTCACAAAACTAAATTAAAAATTGATGGGTCAATTTCAAGTTGAGATAATACCGGTAATATCTAGGTTTCTATAAAAAACTAAAAGAATTCGGAGCTGAAATTGGTTGTTGTCATGAAAAATTATTAATAATTGCAATACTACCGGTAGTATCTCAACTTGAAATTAGCTCATTAGCTCGAAACTATAGATCCAGTTGTTATAAAAAGCTACTTGTAGTGTAATTTAAATTTAATCAAATACAAACAACAAAAATACAAAAAACTCAAAAACAAATACAAAAGAATATATAGCCAATTTTTAATTTAATACCCTTGTCTGTCTCTTTTCAACACATTGTTGTATATGTTGGTATGTCATATAGAATATATGTTGAACAGAGACAGACAACGGCATATAAATAAAAAAAGGGAGTATATTTTGATTTATTCTCGTCTAGTAGGTGTTAAATAATTTCAATTATTACTCCAATTGTATTGTTGTAATTATTTACAACTGAATTTAATCTCGAAAATTGAAACAATCTTGTCTTGCTTTGCCATCACCACCGGTGATATGTCCTATGTTATTTCTACAATTTTTAAAAATTTTCAATTTTCGATTTAATTAACTTTTTTTTTGTCCTGAAGATGTTCATTATACGAACGAAACTAGTCGATTAAAGTAATTTTGTTTTATTTGTCCCTGTCATTGGATCAACCTCACTTCATTAACTAAATTTAATATTTTTTAAACAAAAAATTTACTGCAGTAAAGAATTAAAATTTCTCTGTCTCTAATAAAGTGTGTTTGTGCTCCAAACCTTTCGTCATTAAGTTACCCTTAGTGATGTAAACGTACTTATAGTCTAATTTCAAGTTACGATATTATCGGTAATATTGCAAATTTTAATACTTTTCCATGGCAACAGTCAATCTCAGCTTTAAATTCTTAAAATTTTACCTAGAAACAAAAATACTCCCGGTATTATTTCAACTTAAAATTAGCCTACTAGAAGTTAGGTATCTATTTCAAACAAATAAATTGTTATTTATAAATGCACCTATTAGAATGACTTTATTACACCACTCATTTGACCTTTTAAAGCTTAATAATAAACCCTATTACACTACAAATATTGTAATAAAAAATGTATCAATTAAATAATAAATTAACAAAAAACAATAAAATAATAAATAAAATAAATACAGCTGCTGTTATTTATATTATATATTATTTCTTTAGGTAGGCTTTCTGCTTCAGAATCATTTTAGTCAATTTATTTTATGCGTCAAACTTGTTTAATTTTGTTTATTTGTTAGTGATTTTAAATAAAAAAACTAATAAATTGTGTTTTTTTTTAATTTATTGTATTTGTAAACACGAGCAACAATAACTCGTGTGATTACAGATAGACTCGGGCTGCGCCCTCGTCATCTTCCCACTCGTAGTGCTGCAATGACATTTCTATCCCAACAATAATATAATCAATTATTCGTAATCAAACATTACATAATCACTAAATAAGAATAAGTTACATACTGTTAGTTTTAGTTTTTTTAGTAAAAATGTTTACGTGATAAAGTCATCGCCTTATTGTTAAGCATCTCTACAAAACTATCTAAAAATCGGAGAAAGATTTTCTTGACTATTCATCTCCTCACTTTATAGTTTCTGGTTTCTGTAATAAATGAGTAAATATTATTTATCTAAGTATTATGTATCTATTGCAATACAAATTTAAAAAAATAACAATTCTTGCATATCCGCTCATTCTTCGTGAAGAAAATAAATAAAATTATCAAAAAATTTATGCAGATTATAAATTATTATAACTTATTTACTTTTTGCCTAGATATAATTAGTAAAAACTTATAAACAAAGCTTAGCATCTAAATAAAAATATTATAAATAAAAAAAAATGTTACAATCTTATCTTACAGTGTAATAATAATGTAAAAACAAAATAAATAATCTCATCTTTTAATTCCTAATTTTTTTCTTTAATTTTTAACGCTTGGTAATAGGTTTTGTGGATCATGTAAAAAAATTGTTAGACGACGGATTTGTTCAACAAATAGAAATAAAAAATATTAAAAAAAATATCTATTACCTCCTTTCCAAAATCCCAATTATTTAACAGTTATCTACTTGATTTTCTTGAGAGATGTTCAATCAGGAGGAAATCGATAAACATTTAGGTGAAACATCCTAAGCATTTGTTACGTTCTAAAAATACAATTGACCGTATTTGAAGTTTGTGGTTCAATAAGTGGCAGCTTCAATTAAATTGTTGATTCGGCAAATTCGAGACGTTGCTTCCGTATGTCGAACACTACAGGGTGTTATGAAATGAGTGCAAATATTTTAACCTGAAATAGAGCACCACAAATAATAAAAATCTGTAAAAAAAATTTTGTCTTATCTCAACTAACAACAAAATTACAGGCCGTCAAAGTTGGGTGTAAAAAAACATTTTTTTGTTGTATCTCGAAAACGGCTTAACCGATTAAAACCAAATTTGATATACAAATGAAGTTGACTGTACTCTTTTTATTTCTACTAGCAAAATTTTGCTGCACATCTCAATTTCAAGTTACGGCACTTTTTTTTCACATTTTGGGTAATTAACAATTTTCTTCTTATTAATTTCCAATTTTTGTAGCCAAAATGAATATGCCAGTAGATTCTACATAAAACTGCAAGAATGCAATATTTTGCTAAAACGTATCGTTTTCGAGATATTTACGAGTATAAAACTGGCTTTTCATCTTTAACTTTGGCGTCCTCTAGCTCCTAAACGGTGCAACTTAGTATAAAGGTAAATTGTGTTAAATCGCTTTATTTTGACCTGAAAAACCTATGATTGCCCAATGTTAAAAAAAAATGTTATACGTTTTGTAATAATTTTTAGTTTATAATTTTGTTATCAGTTGAGATAAGACAAAAATTTTTTTACAGATTTTTATTATTTGTGGTGCTGTATTTCAGGTTAAAATATTTGCACTTATTTTTATAACACCCTGTATATTAAAAGATTTTTTCCACAAAAAAATATAAACATAAAGATAAATAATTATAGTGTCCGTCAAAATGTATGATCTATTATTTTATTTAATTAATAACTCAAAATTTAATGAATTAAATACTATGGTTATATGTATTTCTATACAGTGTGAACTATTTGTATGGAATAACTTCGATAAAAATTTAGGAATTTGTTTTTCAGGAAAACGCTTGAAGACGTATCCTGTTATTTTTCAACGCGCATTTTTTGACAAAAAAAATTGGATATACAGAGTGTCCCAACTTCGAGATACAACCCTCTACTTTGAAATTTTAAATGGAAATTCCAATTTTTTTTAGCATATTTGAATTCTACGTATAATTTTGCGTATTTTTTATGTTGCAACACTATGTCGATTTTTAGTTGTTTTTTAAAAAAGGCGTAAATCATTTGAAATGAATAGATTCGATAAAAATTCAGAGATATGTTTTTCAAGAAAACGTTTGAAGTCGTATTCTGTTATTTTTTAACGCGCATTTTTTGACAAAAAAATGAATATGCAGGGTGTCCCAAAATCGAGATTCGACCCTCAACTTTAAAATTTCAAATGAAAACTCAAATTTTTTAGCATATCTGAATTTTACGTATAATTTTACCTATTTTTATGTAACACACATTATGTCGATTTTCAGTTGTTTTTGAAATAAAAGGCGTGATCTATTTGAAATAAATAAATTCGACAAAAATTCAGGAATTTATACGTAGAATTCAGATATGCTAAAAAAATTGAGGTTCTCAATAGAAATTTCAAAGTTGAGGGTTGTATCTTGATTTTGGGACACCCTAAATATCCATTTTTTTTTTCAAAATATGCGCTTTAAAAAATAATAGAATACGACTCCAAGCGTTTTTCTGAAAAACAAATCCCTGAATTTTTATCGAATCTATTCATTTCAAATGGTTCACGCCTTTTTTTCAAAAAACAAGTAAAAATCGACCTAGTATGGGCTACATAGAAATACGCAAAATTATACGTAGAATTCAGATGTGCTAAGAAAAGATGGGGTTTCTATTTGAAATTTCAAAGTTGAGGGTCGTATCTTGATGTTGGAACACCCCGTATATCCAATTTTTTTGTCAAAAAACGCGCGTTAAAAAATAACAAGATACGTGTTCAAGCGTTTTCCCAAAAAACAAATCCCTGAATTTTTGTCAAAGTTATTCCATACAAATGGTTCACACTGTATAATAGAGTGAACTTTGAAAATTTTGTTTCATTTCATTTAGGTTTCATTTTGTAATGACCGTTTAAAGGTGTTTTTGAGTTGATTTTAAAATCTTTACTTTGGGGTCGTATTTCAGACAAGTATTTTTAATTAAACAGAATGTCTAAAAAAAGTATGACATAAAAATACATTTTTTTAGATAGAGTGATATTAATTTTTTCCAATAGAAATTTTTTTTAGTTATTTACGTATTACATTTTTTGATATCATGTGTATGCGCCCTACATCCCCATTTTTAGCCTAACCTGAGAAATTTTGCTTCGATTAATACCACATAAAATGTAACAAATTATTTCAAAAGTGAGTTTATGGAGGAATTATAGGGCGTGATTGCACACTCATATCCTAGACCTAAGTAGACATTATTGACATATAAATCAAATTTTTGAAAAACTAATTTTCTTCAAAAGTATCAACCGCCGATACAAATAATTATTTTCAAAAAAATTTAAAAAAAAAACAATAAAATAAAAGTAGATCAGTAGAAAAAGTGTTCAAAGACATTCAAAGTGAAGTATTATTTAACTCACTTTCCTTGTTTAAATTTCAGCGGTACTCTGTGCTGAAGGAGGTGGTAGGGTCAATGCGATTTTACCACGAGAACATGTTCCTTTAGTATAATATAAAAATTGATGTCTCGTTTTTTTTAAATTGTTACCAAGAAAATTAGGGTCGACTGTATTTAAAAAAGAAATCATTTTGTATATATTAAATTAAAAATAAATAAATTATTTTTTAAATATAGTCTCTTTTTTGAATAAATAATCTATATGTGTTAAACAGAGGTAGACAACGGTATATAATAAAAAAATTCCTATAGCAAACTATAAAAATTTTTTGTTGCACTAGCTCTCAACGTTTTTTACATTTTATTGAAGCTTGAAATTACATTTAAAATACAATTAGGTAGCTTTTTATTATATAATTTTATTAACTTGAAAAAGTTTTTTAAACTTTTTTAATATATACAACTTAAAAATAAAAAAAAGGATCAATTGACTTTTTTCCTTATTCTTAATTCCCTACCACATGCGCGAACGAGCTATTTTTTTGACAGAACATATGACATTTTTCTCCATTGACCTTACAATATTTATAGATGGCTTGTTGGCAGAAAAGTTCGAGACAGATCGTCAGGTGGGAGTTTTGATTTCTTTACTATTATTGTTAAAGAATAGTGGCTGAGGTAACTCTTAGGTTGATTCAATTTATATTATAATTATTATTACTTTATTTCTTAAGTTGGATGGGCTCTCTATACTTTTTATAATTCAGTGAACTTAATGCCGCGGCGCATGCGGTAACGAAAATGACTTTAATAAGGAAAAAGGTTAATATCATTTTTGCAAAATTAATTTATATGTTTTTCCAAAGTTAGCTGTTCGATTTCTAAAACAAAGACAAGAGAACAAGTGATGTGCCTTTTAAAATCAGGACGGTACTAGCCGGTCCCGCTAAGTATCGAGTGAAATATCGGTGTTAACATTATTACTTTAAGAATTTGTCCCTTCCAAAACAAAATCGACCTGTACGAGCGTTTTTTGTAAGAAAATAACTAGAAATACGTTTGTTTTGTTTTCGAATGCCCACCCTCTATGTAGAACATTTTGTTGGGCAAGTCTAAATTTAAAATAATTTTAGATGAACATTCCAAAATGGCACCTTTAAATTAAACAAAAATTCTGAAAAATTTACATATTTACGTGTATGACTATTTATTTATTTATTCATGTAAAATTTACTACAGCGACCTTATTAGAGAGTATTTTAAACTGTTGAGTCAAACAAACTTAAAAATTTGATTGTTTGTATCTATTTGTTGAACAAGTTATATCCTATCCAAATTAGAAATATTTTTATTGTCTAGACTGTTTTTTGCCTTTTATTCAATAATTTCTAAATTAATTTAAATATTTTGTCATGCTAAATACAGAGATGTTTAGAGAGAATTAATTTTTGCTCTATTTTTATTTCAATTATAATATTAATTTTTTGTTATACCTAAATGTATGCTAAAGTTGTAAATTATGTCGACAAAGAAGATTCATTGTATTGTGAGGAGGGTCCCTCCATTGTGTAGTGGAGGTACTAGTAGCTTCAATGTTAGGATTTACGACACTCAGTTTATATGTAATATAAAATTATATATTTATTTCATTTAAAATTTAATGATTTCAAAACTAATAGAAAATTACAGTTTAATTTACAAATTTATTTACTTTTAAATTTACATACGTAAATTAAATGATATTATGAAAAAAATAATGAAAAATTAATGGAAAAAGAGAAGTGGAAGTAAAACTTAGAACAAGCATATTTGGCATTTTAATATTTAAAAGACTGTAGGTGAGTTATTATACGGCCTGTCTCGTATTGACTGAGACCCTGTATAATTTTTTTTATACTTTTTATTTTTATTTATACTGTACTTTATATTTTACCTGTTTTTAATTATCCATTGCAACTAAATACAAATTTAAAAAATTTTTCTTTTTTGGTATATAAGAACCAATTTCTTGGATGTAGAGTGTCCTAAATGTTCCAACTTGCAGTTTCAAACTAGCGTTTTTTGTTGGGTGTTCTTCACCCAATTTAAAAGTAGGTTTTAGTGGGATCTTGCAAAAAACAAAGAAATTGTTTGTTTTTGACGAGGAGGGCGTAACTGGACCTTCACAAACAAACGGACGAACTGTATAGTGGAGTAGGTAACAGTACTGAAGACTTGGTTCTTGTAGCGTAGCGGGGCGGAACAGACCTCTAGCAAACACGCGGAACTACTGTTCGTCTCAGTTATTGCATGTCTTTGAACAGGTAGCTGTTTAATAAGTTCATGATCGCGAATTCATTCATACTTACGATTAAAGCTACTATTGACTTTCCATACGCATTGGCTACAGTTTTATTCAGTTTGAGCTATTAGTGATTGACTGACCGGTGACTGTCACTGCCTGAAGTGAAAAACTGAAAAGTTTTAGTGTTTTGTGAAAGAAAATGAAAAACACTGAAAGACATTTCCGATCTAGGATTATTACTTTATTTGTGATTTTTATACAAATTGTAAGTGAAAGGTGTTTTACAAAAATACGAATTAAAAACAAAAATTTATAAAATGTTAAAATCTAAAAAAAAGCTTAGTTTATTTTATCTTTTTGAAGTTCTGTAACAGTGAGTGACTTTAGTTAAGTTAGGAAATGAAGTAGCAGATTTTCACACAATGGATATTTAAAGACATTTTTAATTTTTTTATAAAGGGTCTTTGGTTTATTCTTCAATATTTTTTTTTATTAAAACCTCTACTGAAACCAATCTTAATTAAAATTAAAAAAATTTAATTAACAAAAATCTAAAAGTTCAAGTCAAAGAAACAAAAAAAGAAACAAAATGAGCTTAATTAAACGGTTACAATTTTATTATCAATTTTGAAACAAGCGCCAAAATTATCCTAAAAACGTAATTCGTAAATAAAGATTTTCGTAATTTTAAAACAATTCTGATTTTTTTATATTAAAGCTTATTCAAAATAACTACAAATATCCAAATCTTTTAATGTCAGAGGCAACTTTTTATTGATTTTATTAATAAAAAGGTTTTTTATTTACTTACTCCTTTTACCAATATTTTAGTTAATCATAAACATACTTAAAATTGTAAAGTATGTCATATTGTATATAATATATGGCTCAATTTTTATTTATATTTCCATAACTCAATTTTAAACTTAGCAGTGCTATAATCGTCTATTTTTCTTATAAACCTGAAAGTAAACACTAAATGTCAGACGTTCAAAAATGTGCTCCTTATAGGCTAATTTCAAGTTAAAATAATATCGGTAGTATCGGTAGTATCTTCATTTCTATAAAACTAAAAAAAACTCAAGGCTGTGACTGGTTGTTGTCATAAAATTATATAACAGTTGCGATACTACTGGTAGTATCTCAAATTGAACTTAGTCCATTAATCTCTCATTAAAAAAAAAATAAGTATCATATTTATAGGTTCATGGGGATATACCGCGTAAGTATTTCAATAGGAATAAATTTTATCATTTAGATCTTATGAGTTGCGTCAAAAAAATTAAAAAAGTTTCTCATGTTTTCAATTTTAAACATTGTTCTTGTATATTTCTGTAATTTTTTATATTTTGGTTTAGTCTTTTGCATTCTGGTAACCAGATATAATAAGCACTCAACAAAAACAAAACAATTAAAAAATAACTATAATAATAACTACACAAAATTGACAGTCCAAGGCTTGCCCTGATTCAGTTTAATTTCGTTCACAAGGTAGTAAATTTCAGATTAATATAACGAGTGGACCAAAAGTTTCGGAGTCAAGTTACCTTTGGTGTCATAAACGCAGGGCATAGATTAAAATAAAAGAATGATTTGTCATTAATGTCTTAATTTTATAAAAACGTCATAAACGTTTTGTTCATTCGTTAAAATGTTTACTCCTGTTCAAAAAGCGTTTTTGATAGAAAGTTATTTTCGTAATGGTGTACAAGCTGTGTATGGTGTGTGGTAGTACTCTACAGCAGCTTGTATGGAAAAATTTAGATCACAATTTGACGCACTTTTTAATGACAGAAATCTTTATTATTTACTCCGTTGCCAGCGCAATTTCAATTTATTTATACCGTTGCCAGCCCAACATTTGTAAAATTAAATTGACAAATTATTTTTTTATTTTAATCTAATATAAGCCCTGAGTTTATGACACCAAAAGTAACTTGACTCCGAAACTTTTGGTCCAGTCGTTAGAAGAAGAATAACTTTAGTCTACGTTACTGTATAAATATAAAAATCATACTAAACCGTATGTTTCCCACTATTTTTCTTTAACTCATGAGAGCAAAGATAACTTTAGTAAGATTTTTGTTAAATGATATCAACTGTGTATAAGCAGTGTATGCTTGAGTTTATAAGCAAATTAGTCACGTGGGTTGAAATTGTTTATAAAGCCCCGCACGTAACAGAATACTATGTTGGCACTACAACTCTGTTTCTTATAACAACATTTTTTATTGTTGTTTACTTGTTATTTCCTTTCAAATTTTTAGGTGACGTTAACATCTTTTGGTAACTCTATAAATGGTACATACCTACATGCACCAACAAGACCAAAGTCTGGCATTTATCTATCAACAACATAATTTGTACTCCCTATGTAAAGTTTTCTATGAGAAATAAAAATAGTGACTTTAAGCAACTATTTTTATGTTGCATGGATAACACTTGGTCGTAAATTTACATTTATTAAGTGGTAAATTTGTCAAAAAATTTATTACCAAAGCTCTGTCTCCGTTAAAAATTTGTTGAGTAAATATTTGGTAGGTACCGTAAAATCAATAAACTTTATGGTCAATTGATCTATGACATTTAGTGCAAATTTAGGTGCAATAAAACATTGACAATAGGATGACAACTTACAGACACGTTTTAATTTTTGGGTTAAGTTTATTATCTCGCCTCGCCTCCTGCTCGATTATTATCGGTGGGGGCTACTACACATACACATTCATTGCCTATTGCGGTGCAGATCTACTGTTTCCTGAAATTTTTTTGCGTTTTCACAATTACTACAAATCATATTTTTTCTATCAAGCTCTTTTAACATTAATAACACTTAAAAGTTTTTTGAAAATTTTTGAAAAAAAAAATTATTAAAACACTTACAAAGTATTGCACTCCTCGGTATTATTTGAAACGCCATTCAGCTAAACAATACAATAATTCATCTTCTATTAACATTTACATTAAATATTTTTAATAAATTTTTCATCATTTATCACTGTCAGTAGTGTCAGTATTGTCACTATATGGTGGCTATTCATGGTAGTTAAACATTTTTTAAGAAATTTGCAAACTTTATTTAAATCAAAATTTTTAATTAAAAACTGTTTCTATTTCTAGCAACAAATGTTATTTTGTAATAAAAATTTATGTAAATACATTATAAATTTTATTAGTGTCATCCAGATTACCAAACAGTACTCACACGTGGCCTATTTTGTTTTTTTAATATCGATATTAAGATGCTAAAAATGTATTCAGAATAATTCAAATTCCAAAAGGGTTTTAAAAAAAAATTCTTGTCCTAAAAGTGCCAACAAATAAAAGCGAAACTATCTATTCTATCCAATACTTCCAAGTTAAAAAAAGAAAATAAAATGTATAAACAATAAAATCTTAACAATTAATCCAAATTGTTTTAGCCACAGAGATCTAAGAATTATAGCCTTGATAATTAGTTTATATTAAAATTTTAATTCGCTTTTAAATAAAAAAAATTAAATTAATCAGGTGTGTGCACAGTTTGTTGATCTAAATATTACATTTTACAACAAGACATAAAAGTAAATTTTTCTTGTAAGATAAATCTCGATTGTTTACGAGCTGCATAAACGGCTAGTAGTAAATGCATTTTTTCTAGATACTAAAATGTTAATCTTATCTTCAGATTCGATAGTTCTTTTTGCAATAATTTTATACTGTCAATGCAAATTAAATTTGTTTTTTTTCTCGTATTTTTAGTAAAACACGCATTTTCTATTTTGTTATTGGATGTTAGATTCTAGTAGAGAAAGTATTTTCATCTTTAATTGAAAGTTGTTTTTTTCATGTAGAAAAAACAGCTAGATATTTTTATAATATATGTCCATGAGTAGATTTTATAACGGGTCCTTTTCGGAATTTATTTTGTTTTATATTGTATTAGTTATTGTATTATATAATACCAATTAAAAGTTTTAACAAGCAATAACTTTGGTCAGAAAAACCATTAAAACTATTGAAAATGGAATAGCAGCACGAGATTTTAGTCACTTATGTTGAAGCTACCTTTTCAAAAATATTTCTTTACGATAAAGTAATGTATATAAATTAAAAAAGCGTAAAACAAACCAAGAGAATGTATGAAAGTATTAAAAAA
The DNA here is from genome assembly GCA_029207805.1 of Tribolium confusum. Taxonomy (NCBI): domain Eukaryota; kingdom Metazoa; phylum Arthropoda; class Insecta; order Coleoptera; family Tenebrionidae; genus Tribolium; species Tribolium confusum. The sequence goes on along the minus strand of JALGAY010000002.1, from coordinate 28,461,795 downwards.
GCACAACTAACCACAATAATTTTAATTATAACTTTTTAATATCTTAAAACACCTTAAAAATTTGTGTTAATAAGACAGATTGATAAATTAGATACAAAAAAGGTAATTTTAGTCCGCTTAAAAATAAAATTTATTTTTTTAAAAAATAGCTATTTATGTAGCAAAGGTGTTCCAATCGAACAACAACGTCGAGAAACTGTATACCGGTTTCGGGGTTTTTGCCCCTCATCAGTACAGTGTATCTCGGAGCGTTGTGCTCGATTGGAACAGGTGGGAGAACTCGCTTATATCAAGCGAAGTTCGGCTAGTAGTCGTGTAGACAGACACAGTGTGCCATCTAATATTATACCAATTCTCGCACCTTCCAGTACTCTTCGTTAGATGGCACACTGTGTCTGTCTACACGACTACTAGCTATTTATGTAATAATTAATAAGTAATAATTACACATATATGAATTGCATACAAAGCTTTCTGTCCGACTGCAAAAATAATAAATAAATTAAATATAATAAACAAATTATAAATCAAAAAGGTTGGTTGCACAGATGATGGGCTCGTTATTTACCTACTTTCTTTAGTTAACAATGGTTATGACTTTATTGCTTTAGTCACTCTACTGTTTCGTTAGATCCACTATACGAAAAAACGTACCGTGCTTATAGGAAGTAATGTACTAGTAAGGATATTAAAACGACCTGTAAAAACAGCATCTAGGCACATATTATTTGTCTTCATTTGGAAGACTTTTATGATTTTGACTTACAAACTAGTTTATGATAGCTTTAATAAGGGTGGTTGTAAAGATAAGTAAACCCTATTGTTAACGAACCGACCAGCTGGTTCCTCGAAGAAGACAAACAACGGGTTCCACGCGCCGGATCTTTACAATCCACAAAATTCCGGGGCTGGGGTTTCTTTATCGGTAAGGGACCGAAAAGTTAATTCTTCTTTTGCACCATAAAATTCTTCCAAACGTAGACAGACTCTACTTATTTGACAAAATGGTACAAAGAAAGAAGCAAGAGAATTACAGCAAGTGACAAGCCAAAATGCCAAATAAAAGACCGAGAAGAAGATCGACAAGAAACAATTAACATGAGGTCAAGATGACCGAGACGATAGGGAACTCAAATTCATCATATCTTATTTCGACGATAACAAAGTGATGCAACTTATTGAAACAAAAAGAAAACAAACATTACTTACTTATTTCTCTAAATTAGAAAATTCAGTAACAAATAATCTAAATCAATTGAAGGCAGACATTGGGACATTGGACATTAAAGTCCGATGTTGGGACATTGAAGTTCCAAATGAAACAAACAAGAACCGCTGGCGCTGTCAAGTCCGACATAGAACAAATGAAAACAGACGTAAACACCAACATGAATTAACTGAAAACATAGCTTATTACAGAGTTTCAAAATATTTTGCAACAAAATCTTTCGCAATTGATATATCGTCAAATATAAACACTCTTGCAAGACACTGTAAATAATATGAGTTGATTGAATAAAAAAATTAATTAATTACGAGTATTTATTCTGCCAGTTTTGAAGAAGTACTTTATGAATGGAACATTGTATTACAAAAATAATTTATTAAGCAGTCGGACATAAAATTGTTTTTATAAGTTTATTTTTCATTAATTGCGTTAGCAACACTTAAGTACAGACTTAAGTACAGACGCAGTAAACAATTAAATAGTGTACAATCATAAAAAAAATACAAAAAAGAAGAACAAAAATAATAAAACAAATTCATGATTTGTAAGTCCCAGAAGCTCTAGCAAAATAATAGAAAAATTTGATAAATCTTTATTTTGGATGATGCTTACCAAAAGCTCTCCTATTAGTATCTCTAAGAAAATACGCGCTTTTTGATACAATCAATAGTATAAAGAGAAAAAAATGACTCTTTTTGAAGTCACGCTAACTATGATTTCTATTTTAAAAAATGTTGCTTTTATGATATCTCGAAAATTAAAATGTATAAAAAAATATTTGATAAGATCATTCAATTTTACATTAAAAATTGTAGGAACAGCAACGACTTTTATCTTTTGACTACGTTAAAAAAGAACAATTATTGTTTTAGAAATAAACGCCTGCTAAACAATCAAATAGACAAAATAGACAAAAACTATTTTTTACAAATTGTAATTTTAATAAATTTCTGTTACAGTTTTAAACGTTGTGGTCATTATGTATCACGAATAATGCTGGAAATTATTGTTGTATGCCAAATGATTTTATTGAAACTGTTAAGTGCAAAAGATTATTTCAATTACTTCGAATTCCTACAATTTCCTGAATATCCACAGACATATGGTTGATAAATAAGATGAGCACTTTCATTTACAACTACTTTCCACAAATCAGGTGTACAAGCAATTTATTATAATCCTTGAATAGTTGTATGCACATGTTTTCATTTTCATCTTAATTTGAAGAGTCTAACTTCCTACTTTATCGCTTCTTTTTACTTTTATCTATTATACAATTACTTTGAATAATGGTGTGTAATTATGTGATAATAGCGTACAAGCTGATTTTCTACAACATATAAACAGGTGTAAGCAGTTTCCATAGATGGATCTAATACTTTACTTTAATCGATCAGTTGCGACTGATAAACAGTAAAGTTTTACTGTTAAAATTGCACTGCAAGTCGACTGCAACAGTCTAATTAAATAATTAAAATACTTATAATAAGTATGGATCATATACAGATGATAACATATTAGCGTTTAACAGTATAATATAAACAAAAAATTTTAAACGTGAAGGATAAATAAATATATATGAGAAACAAACAATATTTTTACAATCTGACATTACAAAACTTAAAAAAATACGTTTTGTTTATTCTTTACGAACAAAGAAATAGTTTTTTATGTTATTCTTGTGCATTTCCGTGTTCCTGCCGAAAAATGTTTTTGTAGAACGGTAAAAATAATTAGTGGTAACGTTGGCCCAAATTTGAATAAGATATTGTCTGCACACAAAGGAAACATAATAGTTGCTAATTATTAAATAATACTTCAGACAGGTGGTCCACAATTATAACGTAATAATTCATTTTGGCAAGTCACGCTTATATACGAGTAGCTTTAAATGAAACTCCAATACTTTTTTAATAGAATTATAGTTAATATTTTGTGAGTGAACAACTTAAAAGAGAACAACTTACATGATATATTAAACCACAGTGTTTAGAGTATGCGATTACACAACACATTATTAAAAATAATAATTATTTGCTAATAAATTTATTGCTAATAAAAGTAAATTAAATAAGAATTTTATTCTCACAATAAATTATTGTGAATATATGGTTTACATAGTTAAAATTGTAACATAAAATAAGTTTGTTAATATTAATTAACCTCCCATATTTTACAATAATTTACAACAAGTAATTATGTAATTTAAATGTGTATTAAGCCGTTTAGACGTACTAGAAAAAAATCAGTTTTTTGTAAATGAGATAAATCCAAGTTTTTAACAAAATCAAATTAAATAGATTTTGACGCATATCAAAACCAACACTTTTCTTACCAGGTTGGCATTTTTTAAATCCCCAAAAAGTTTTATAAACAAAAATTTATTCAATTTGAAAAGTAGTCTAGCAATTATAGTCTCAAAAATAGACATATAAATTAATATTTAAAGATTGTCAATCCGAAGTCCAGTCTTAAGAATGTACTAGCAAAAGCGCAAATGTAATGTAAAGTTTGTAAAGGATTTAGATCTACAGATTAATTATCAGTTTTATTTGCTTCGCGTCATTCAACTTTATTAAATTATTGCTTTATTGAATACACATACGCATATAAATTTATTTAATTTGGTTTTGGTAAATTCAAATGCTATGCGATTTAAGAAACGTTGATTTTTATCATAAAGCATACAAGTAGAAGAAGTACAAATTAAGTCTAAACGCAGGTCTTACTCTTCAAAAAAATTTAAAACATAATTAAAGTTGAAGAAAAATTAAATGACAAAAGCTATTTGATATTAATTCTTCCATTTTTTTAAAATCCTTACGTATTTATTTTAATAAAAATTATTTTACAAATAAATAAAAAAACAGTAGAAACTGTACAGTAATTTTTGGAACTGACAGGCTGACCGTTAATGGCAAAAACTAGTAGTGGTAATTAGTACAACTATAATTAATCATTCTTATTTAATTGACTAACATACACCTAAGAGTTTTAACCTAAAAACATATTTGCAATGAAAATGTTTTCATATGATTTATTGAAAAAAGGTTTCTGTAAATAATGATAGATTTTGTTAAAAATTGAGGGAAATCTTCGATTAAGAATACTAAACGAAAGAGATTATTATGGTCATATTTTATCTTTGTTATTTGTTTCAATATTTGGAAATAAATTATGTATATACTATTGTTGGTGCTCACTACTTTCGAAAAATTAATTTTAAATATGTGTATAGATAGAGAAAACTAAATAATTCGTTTCACGATTATTTTCTAGTCCGTTGATTGACTGAAAAATTATTCTTTGCACACAATAAAAATAATTTAGACACAATACCGTTCATTACACTAATTTTACCAAATTTTTCAAGGTTATTAAAGAGAAAGGAACTATAAAAGCATGTAATGTTGTATGTATAAAATGAAAAATCTTTGTATTGAACTAATGGGATGAGCTATTATTTTTAACTGTCACAAGATTCCGAAATTAAAAATGAGATTTATAATAAGTTTTTTTCTTGTTGTGAGTATAAAAAAGTACTTATAAAACTATTTTTTTATGTTGCAGATTGTCACATCAACACAAGACTATGAGGGTAAGTTTATAACAAAAACCTAGAAGTATAAGTAAGTATGTATAATTATATACTTATTATAAGTATGTATACTATAATTATAAGTACGTATGTATAATATAATTATAATTATAAGTATGTATAATTATGTATTATAATATACATTATAATATATATAAATAGAAACAAGAAAACTATTGGTACATCAACGCAATTTTATATTACAAAATACCAGATAGATACTTAGTAGAAGACAAATATAAAATGAGGAAAAAACTCTCAAGCACTTTGTAAAGGATTGTTAAGGGACCCCGAAATATGTAATAGTAAAAAAAAATCTTACTCACCCATTTTTCTGTATATGTATAATCGACACCTTGCATAGAATAGAGATTCTAGCAACTAATTAGAGCATTATACCTAACTTAAAAAAAAATGTTTAACTTGTATTCAACAAAAAGATTATCAGCACAAAATTACTGTTTAAATGTCGCGCCATTTCTACTATGAATTAAAAAACAATATCGACGTTGACAAATTTTTAACAATCTGTGTACACCAACTATTTTAAAGTTTTGATAAAATCTTTACTGTTTAATTAAAAATATTAAAGGTAATTTTAATAAACAATAAACGAAACGATAAGTATCAAAGAACAAAATATTAACACTCAAAGTCTTGCTAAAAGAATGCAATGTTGTCATTTCAAGGATAATATAACTAAAACCAAAACTAATGTTTTATGATATCATTAGACATTCAACCTACAATTCAAATCTCTAAAATGTTCGATTTTTAATTAGCAACATTTTCTAAAAAATGCATTATTTTCAGAACTAAAGCTTAAGTTATTATATTCAATCTACACTGCTCCAAGAAATTAACGCACCACTTGAAAATAAAGTAAAAAAATTAAAACTATGTACATTTGACAACTTTGGTTGAGAAGGTTTAATCAAGCTATAATCTAGTTACCCATTGTAATAAAAGTTTTGACATTAAAGTCAGAAATTTGAGTTTAATAGTTTTTTAAGCAGAAATTTTAAAATAATTTTCATTTTTAAATTGTGTTAATTTGTAATTTCGTTTTATTGTTATTTGAATTTGCCGTTCTGTGGATAGTTTTTATCATTTGAAACAATAATAAAAACATTATGAGGAATTTGACTCGAGAAGAATGCGCCCAAGCTGTGGTTTTGTTGGAGGAAGGATGGAGCTACAGAAGAATTGGTGAAAGGTTTGGTGTATCTCATACGTCAGTTTCGCGTATGATACAAAGGTACAGAGAGACAGGAAGTCACCTCAGAAGACCTGGGCAAGGAAGAAAAGGGAAAACCACTCCTATACAGGATAGATTTTTAAGAATATCTGCGCTAAGGAAACGCTTTGTAACCGCCAGGAAGCTACAAACTGAGTTCCGTGACGTAGAAGGAATTCAAATCGGTACCGAAACTGTTAGAAAAAGACTTAAGGAGGATAATTTAACACCCCATATTCCTGCTCGTGGTCCTGCATTGACTGCAGAACACCGCAGAGCCCGATTAGAATTTGCTAGAGAGCACATAAATTGGCAGTGTAACATTCAGAATACCACATTGTTTGGTGGAGGCTCAGTAATGGTTTGAGGTGGTATTTCCTTACAAGCTCGCACGGAGTTAGTGGTTGTAAATACAGGCTCTATAAATGCGGACCGTTACATAACAGACATTCTTGAAGAGCATGTCGTACCATATGCCCCTTATATTGGTCAAAATTTTTTGTTAATGCAAGATAACGCAAAACCCCACACTGCCCGAATTGTTAAAGATTACTTGAATGAGGCAGAAATCAATGTTTTGGATTGGCCAGCTTGAAGTCCTGACCTGAATCCTATTGAGCATGTTTGGGACATTCTCGGGAAACGTTTAAAAAATCTTCCACATCCTCCTGTCCATCTTCAAGAGGTAGGTCCTCAACTAAATGAATTTTGAGATAACTTAAATCAAGAAGACACAAGTTCGTTAATTTTGAATATGGAACGAAGATGTGCAGCGGTTATTCAAAGTCGAGGTGGAAATACGCGTTATTAAGATGTTTTCTGTAACTTTTATAACGGCATAACTTTAATAAAATTTTGTTTTCGGTTTGTTTTTCTATATTTAGTCACATTAGATATTAATTTACTTTAAACAAATGTTTTTGTTAAATTTTTCTTAATTTTGTACCAATTAGTCGAATACATGTTTCAATTTTCAAAAAAATTCAAGTGGTGCGTTAGTGGAGCCACTTGTTGTTCAGTTTTATTTAATACACTACATTAAGTTAGAGATACAGTAAAACTTAGTTTACAAATTATAGCAAAATTTACTAGAACACAGTTCAAAATAAATAAATAAGCAAAAATTGGAATAAAAATATTTCTTTTTAAAGACTTTCCAGATTTTTTGAAGTGTTTCTGTTTTCGTTTTGAACAGTTTATTCACCCTGTAAGCATAATTTTTTCATTTTTTTCTATCATTACATTTTGTTTTCCATTTTAGTCTTTTTATCATTTGCTAGGACACCCTTCCACTTTTTTCTTAATTTTTTTTTTGTTTATAAAAAAACAGGGGATATTTTCTTTAGTTTTTCGCTCATGTACTCGTACTCGTATATTTGTTCCTTTAAAATCGTTGTACAGCTGCTAGAATTGAAACAAAAAAACGCCTTTGTTTCTTATTTAAACTTTGCTTAGACATTTCCAATAGCTTCTCACAAAATAATCATAAACAAATTTATTGAAATTTAAACAGGACAATGTCTATTAGCTATCTTATTAATTGTTTAAGAAATATTCGTAATTACTCTCAAATATTGATAATGCACCTATTTCAACAAATGAGGTCTAATGTTTGCATGACACGGGATTAATAAGTTCTGATTTGTGATTTACAGTTGTTTTTAACCATACTTCAATGAAAATTGTCTATACCTACCTATTATTTCTTATCCGTATTATCAACCGTTATAAAAATCTAATAATTCAATTATTCAGAAAAAAAATTGTAAATAAATTATAAAAGAATGGCACGCATCTCAGATACAGAAACCGTAACGATCAAACCAGATGCGCCAGTTGGTAGAAAATAATAAAGATAATACAAATCGACCAGAAAAGCACCAGTTCTGCGATATTAAATTATCTCAAAATTATTACCTTATTGAACTTATTAGTTATCATTCAGGCGTATAAAAGTGTAGATAACTGTAAGATAAAGCAACGTAGCAATTTAACTTTAGTAGTAGTAAGTATCCAGGAGGTAATTAAAGTCATTTTGCAGTGACCGAAATTCAGTGCACATTTGCAAGCGGAAACAGTATAGGCAGCCGCGACTCAATTATAGCGAAATTAAGAAAACCAGACGGCTTCAAAGGAAATCCTCTCTTCGCAGACGACCGAGGAGTCGACCCGGAAACAGATCATGTCTGTCAGATAAAACCCGATCTAGCAGATCCCACTGGTTTGAAATACAACCTCAAAATCAGTGATTTTAGTAGATGTGGAGTCTTGAAACGCAACGTAAGACTCGTTCAAAAATTTAGAATTTTTGTAAAGTAAAAAATGTTGTAGGGTTTCGTTCATGTCAGAGTTTGGTTTCCTCAGTTCCCTGGTGTGGTGATGCAATCGGATCAAGAACTGATTATTATGTGCAAGCCGCCGGAACCAACTGTTATTGAAAACAAGGCAGCTGGTTTTGCTGGTAGTTTGTGAGTACATGCCCAATTTTCTTATAGTCTTTTTGCAAAGTGGAACGAGGATGAAATGTTTATGACTGTAAATTTTGATCCAACGAACCACAACGATGTGGTTTTCGTTTGAACAAACCAAGATGTCATTTCCATTAACTCTTCCCCACAACAGTTAGATAATTAGAAAAAGTGTCACCTCAAAAATTTGGTAATTTTTTTGTTTAGCCCACATGGAGCGCGTGTCTCAGGAGTGGTAGAAGAAACTCCCGGTCGACTGGAATACGAAGTAGCTCTCTACAAGGAAGCTCCAGCAGCTAGAATCAGTAATATGACAAACAACGAACTTCCTGTAGATCAAGCGGTTCCTATTGGGACTAAACTCCAGCTAAGAGCCCGCATCAGTCCTGAATCTGCATGGAAGTATGTCAAGTTGATGGAGGTTACTGTCAGTCCAGACCCTGATGACCCGCATATGATTGGAAGTGTTGCACTAGTCAAAGATGGGTTTGTATTCCAAAGCAATAAATTTAACCATTAATACTTTAAGGTTTATTACCGCAATAAAATTAGCCAGCGAGTCTTGTACTTGAGTGGTCGACTAAGATAAAAATACAACAGTATTTGTGTTACGATAACTAGTTTTATTGTAATGCTTTTTTTCTTTTACTCTGTCACTGAAATCAAAGCAAAGTTCATTTTTGTCTACTTATATCTTTACCCTTGGTATTTCAACATTAAAATTGCAATCCATTTAATTTTTGATATCATGGTAGTAAGTTTTTTATGTAAGTAAATAAATACACACAAATATATATTTCAAAACAGTCTTTTCTTCTCAAACAAAAAATACTGACTAAGTAACTGTTATAAAGTTTGTTATTACATTGGACATAGAAGTAATAATTTAAACAATTCCATACTCTTTTAGTCACCATTATTCTAGTAAAATAAAAGTTTGTACAACCAGATATTATATAGCCTGTAAAATAAAAAGATAAACAAAAAAGAATAAAATATAACTTAATAACTTTTACTTGCCCATTAGTCAAAATAAATGCCGGCGCGGAAATAATTCTAGGTTCAATAAAACTATTGTGTAGCTCAAAGATATTTATTTCAAAAAAGAAAGAAATATTTGACAATGAGTTCGACTCTAACACAGATAAAGAAACTGCCAGAGGGTTAAAACTTCTTTTGTACTTGTGGCAGACTGTCCGTTTCGCCAGAGTAGATATATTTTTTGTCAAGTTTTCATAATTAGGCAGTAATTTAGCAATTTACTTATAGTACCCTTTATTTGATAAAAATATTTCTTGCTTGATGTTAGCTATATCGGTAGCACTGGCATCACTATCTCTATTTTAACCGCTAAGACACAGCATCAGTATTTTCTAAACCTAGATCCCTTCAGCCGTTATTAAATTTTTTGCGTGTCATCTGCATCTTCACTGTGTTTATCGGATTTAAGGTGGTATTTTTCAGAAATCGGTTCTGAAACCAAGTTTCATTATTATACGATAAAATTCTAAATCTAAAAATTCCAAAATAGGCTACGCTTATGATATATGCGATAGTGGTGCCAAAAAAGCATATCCAAGACTTGGTGAACACGGTGTAAATGATATCCAATATCATTAGTAATTAGATAGAAAAAAGCTACAAGCATAGATAAGGAAGAAGCGAAGTACTTAGAAGTTGTCATTAACTAGTAAATGTCTTGACGATAAACATAGAAAAAATACTAACACTACTAAGAAGGCTGATGCTAAACGTAAGAAAGCTATCGCTCTCAAAAACGAAAGTACAAAAAGAAAAGCATAAGTGACAAACTTAGTTATTGTGTAGAGGTATATACAATGTAGCACCCATCTAAATAAAAAAAAATATTAAGAAAAATTCATAAATAATAATGTTTAAAATAAAGCATCTACGTGTATACTTGGGGCTTAGTATTTTATACAATTTTAGGGTTCCAGTTATAGCAAGAATAATACTCGTTAATCTCAGGATCCTAGAATTGTAGAAAGTCAGAGATAGAACAAAAGTACATGCAAAGCTTCTGCTGTGTCTGTCACAGAATTACAAGCCCTCTACCCTATGAGACGCAAGTACCATGTAAAAATAAACTCATTATTTTATGTTCAACACAAAAAATAGGTAAAGAGAAAAAAGTACCCCGGATAGGTATATTACGTAACCTAAATACAGCAGAACTCGCATTTTTCAAATACAAATAATAAAGAAATTTGTGGCATAGGCTAAAACTACCCACATAAGAGAAGATTAGTATAGACAATTTCGTAAAAATTATGCCGAAAAGCAATAAAAACTAGAGTTCAGTGCAGCACTAAAAACTAGAATTGACGAAAAGAGAGAGTATACGTAGATACGTATACTAGACTACTACGTATACGTATACTACGTAGACTGTCTAGATAGACAGTCTTGGAAACCCTTAGTCGACAGTTCAGAAAGACACTCCCAAAAACTCAGTTGAAGCGATAGCTCGCTGAAAGATCGACTGTCAACAAATGTCGCAGAAGACAACACAAAAAGTCTACTACGCTAGTACTACGCCTAAGAGCCATAGGAAAAAGTCCAGCAAAACAGATAACTTGTCTAACAACAAATGAAGATGCAATTAAGAGAAAGTAGAAAAATCAATTAACTCTTAGAGACAATTTATACGTCAATGTGCGAAAACGTTTTTTTAAAAAGTGTTCTTTTATAACCCCTTAAACAATAAAAAAAATCCTTTTTGTTGGTACCTCCATTATGTTTTTCATGTTTAAAAAATAAAATATGGTTGTATATGATACAGGTAAGAACGGTACACCTACACCGCATCAATTGGTTGCTTTTTACTAAGTAAATTATTTCTTTTTGCTCGCTTTATTACATTCTACGGTGTTTAAAAAAGCAGAAAACAGTCTTCTGTAAACCATACTTACAGTCTTTTTTTGACTATACTTTTTTTTAAATTTTAACAATAACTACTGCTCATAAAATCTTCTCAGCACTTCAGTATAGCATAGCCGTATTCAATAGCCGGTCAGATCAAGTCGGAAATTTTTATTAAACTCTGAGTTCAGAGTAATCTGTTTATATCCTATTTTTAGTTTCTTGATCATTTGTTTGCCTTTTTGATGACAGTTCGCTAGACTTTTTTCCTACTTGTGTAACTCTTCTGTTTTACAAACTTCTGCTTTGTCTATGTTCTACACTGTATTCTTGATTTTTCAGTATTATTGTTCCAGTACCTAGTAGGTACTGCGTCTAACTTATTTTCTCTTAAAACATTTTGTCAAATAAAACTTATTCTCTAAAGAATTCTGTAACAATCTTCTAGTAGAGATTAAAATTAGGATAAGATTTTGAAAAGTCCAATTGGCTGTGATGTCATACAAGAGTATATATTCCCTCAATATTCATGATGGAACGAGACAAGCCTAAAATTTTAGTGTATCATAGGAAATAGATATTGAATAATGAGTAGAAAAAAGCATCTGACTGAAATAGATAAAAAAATGCAAGATTGACACAAAACCAAACATACAAATATATCTGAAATCCACTTTCAAGTTGACAAAAGAAATATATGGTCTTAGTTTTAGTAAACTAACGTTTAAAAAACATTATTTGGTCTAAAATCAAAAGTAGTTTAAAAACGCAATAAAATATAGAAGAAATTCTACAAGTGCAGCATTTACTAAAACGTCAAATATTAGGAATACAAATTGTGTAAAATATTTTTTAATTTGTACCTATTGCCCATACCATTCGAGTTCATTTATCAGTATCCCTTTATTTTCAAAATACCTCTAAGTTGTGTTATAATTTTAATAGTAAAATTGTGATATGTTATTATGCAAATATTTCCACTGTTTGCAGTATATTGTATCAATTAAAAAAAATCCCTATTTATTTCAGTTGCCGTAACCGCGACTTCGCTTCTATCATCCCTCACCAACCAGCCCGATATCGCGAACGCCACAACGAGGTTTTTCTCGACTTTGAAGCGTTCCTCTTAAGCACCATGAAAGAACGTTCCACTCTCTGGATCCACTCCCAAATCAAAGCCTGCATGGACCCTGCCGACTGTCAACCCGACTTCTGCTTAGACCTATTCGAACCATCAGGACACGGCAGAAGACGTCGTGACGTCGAAGCTATCGAAATCGTCGAAGCTCCGGACCTTCCCGTCGATTTAAAAAAACAAAACGCAACAATACAGTACACTAAGATCAAAGAAAATCTCGAATACACAGTACTAATGCCTGGAGAATTTTATCACAGAACGGCAGCAATGGAAAGCTCGTGTAGTACTTTTCTTGCAGTTGCTGCAATTTTGGGGTGTTTGTTGTTTTTGTCAGCGTTTGTTATGTGTTGGTTAGCATCCAGGTTACATGCAGCGCTGGTAGGGACAGTTAATACAAATAAAAATATTGATGAGTTGGTAAGGGAGAGGCATTATTCTGATACGGGGTATACGGGACGGGCTACAACGCAATGAAATTTAGATTATTTTTAGTTGTTTTTGAATTTAAACCAAAAAATTTAGTTGTAAGTTTCTAAACTGCCGAAGTTGTATCTTTTATAAAAAAATTATATAAATATCTGTTACAAAAGTACCTATTTTTCAACCATCTGTTTTGCAAGCATGTTTTGCAAACAGCAACAGTAAGCAACAATTACTGCCCATGAAATGATTACCATAGAAATGACTCTGCTTACGATCCCTATGACTATAAATGTTGACGTAAGGGCGCTAGGGTTGTGGGTAGATTAATACTCTCTTGGTTCTTTTCAGGTGGTTGAAAAATAGAATATGAACCTCGAGGCCGCAAGCATTTTTCGCTGTCTTGAACGCTTAGGAACCTCGCTTTTCCAAGATGCGTTCTCCACTACGAAAATTATACTTACGGCCGTTGATGTCTAATATACTATTACTCAATTACTCCTAATATAAAATTATTTATCGCCGACTGAAATATTAAATAATATAGGAATATTATCTTACGCCTAAAAAAATTATTTATTATTTTAAGTATTTATTTATTTATTTATTTATTTTAAATAAGTTTCTTATTCAGTTTTTCCCTGAAAGACTTAACACATAAATTATCAATTTACAACACATTTCAAGTGCGTAGAGAAAAATTTTTAATATCACCTTTCATTTAAAACAATAACAGAAAACATCTATCTCATTTAAAATTTATACTCGTATAATATGTACGAAAATTCACATATAATTGATGTATGAGTTTAGTAAAGCAAAAGATATAGTGTGTTTATTGTTTTGTTTTTTAAATAATTTATGGCAATTTAATAAAAATTTGTCGCAAAAAATTGTTATTAACAAGGGTTTCAAATCTTAAGTATTAACATCTGGGTCAGTTGATAAAAAACCAAAAACATACTGTTTTTGATTTTTTTGCTGAGCACACTAATAAAATTTGATAAAATGATAAATTTTTATTACGTCATAAGCACACTAAATCTTTTGCAGTACTTTATATTTTTAATAAAAAAAAATATTTATATTGTATGAATTGAAAGCTCAATATACAAGTACATACAAGCAAGATACAAGTGTATAAGTATTTACTATACGTTAAAGTATAGGAATTTATAGTATTATGCTTGGTTGCATAAACGTTCATCAAAATTGATAGGCCAATAATTTTGATAAATGTTTATGCAGTCGAACTGTTGTATATTATATGCATATTTGAAATTACATCAGCATAAAATTAGCTAAAAATTAAATTTATAGAAAAATGTGTATTTATCTGTAATATAATTTTGCGTTCATCCTTAAACTTGTTTGCATACTTTTTGGTCTTTTAAGCAAATTTGACGCACTTATTCTAAAAAATGCTTCTAAACGTACCTATGTGAATTGCAAACATTCAAATTTCAAAAAAATAATAATGATTTTACTATTTTGGAATCATAAATTATTAAGTCTTATCACGTTTACACGTAATAAAATGATAATAATAATCGATTATGTATAAAGGGTGTACGTATTTATTTATTATGATGCGACGTACGAGTTTTAAAAATGTAATTAATTAAATATTCAACTAGTATTTTTCTTTTGTAATTATTTGTTGTTAATTACAAGAAAAGTCCTAGGAGTAAAAGATTAAACAATTTATTCTTGATTTACATATCTGAGTCTAGAAAAACATTTCTAACAGAGAAGTTGTTTAATCGTAGAACAAGTTTCTTGGGTGGGTTGTTGTCTCCTCTGTCATTTTTATATAATTGTATCTAAAATGAGTAGAATGTTTGTTACATTTTACCATAAATTGGGAGTTAAGAAATCGTTGTTAAATCTATTGTAAACAAATTGGGATTAAAAAAATTTGTAAACAATAAATCCTTAACATATTATCAATATTTGTTATTTTTCCTTGGTATCCTTGTTTCCCTGTTGATTTTTGAATCTTTTCACTGGGATAGAGGGATGATAGACTTTCCTGTACAGATGAGGTGAAAATCGGAAAGGAAACAAAATTTACGGCAGTAAAAGTAAAAAATATCTCGTTGTATTGTGACAATTTAAAAAAATTCTTTTGAAAAACTCTAACGCAGTTTTATAAGTTAAATAAACAAATCAGCTTTGTATAGGAAAATAAATATATCGGGTAATGTCGACACCCACAGTTCACCCCCTTGATGTGAGGTATTACGAGTACTTTTGAAATTTTAAATGACAAGTGTGGTCAATGACACACATTTTTAAAAAACTAATTAAATCCTCTTTCACAATCCGAATTACAGTTGAATGTCTTTGTTTAGAAAATATGACAAATACTTTCTGGTTTTTTTAAACGTTAAAATATTAATCTAAAAAAAAAGAAAGAAAGAGTAAAAACTTTTTTTAGAAAATGAACATTTTGATTCATTTAAACTTTCATCAACGATCAATATCAATGATCAAGATCAATGAATATGTATGAAGTGCTGAACAGAATGTTTTCAAATAATGAAAAAAGACAATGTCCTAAATGTAAAAAACTAATAGGAAGAAGACATATAAATGCACATCCTAAATTGGAATGGCACTCACTGATTAACTAAAAAAAAATTACAAGAACTTTGTTAAAAATTATTTAAAAAAAATTTCTATATAAATAGAAAGCTTAACTCAGAAGTTTGAACCTCAGACAAAAATATACAAAAGAATTTCAAAGAGATATAAATAATAAAACCAGAACTTAATAATGTAAGTTTATAAAAAAATAAAAGTAAAAACATATTCAAGAGCATCTAAACAAGAACTGAGTGATTTTACAAACGGTCAAATCCCGTAGAACATTTTAAAATAATAAAATTGCAAATCTTAAGCTATTAAAACAATTACAAATAGATGATGATTTAATAATTCCACCAAAAAAGGAAACAATTAAAAATAAATCAAAAGATTTAAAATAATTACCTCAATGCGATGACAAAGATGAAGAAGTTAAAGTAATTTGAATTCGAAAAGATATAAATCAATGTATTTTATGAATCTATATAGAACGACTTCAACTGTATGTAAAAAATAAAATTAAATTTTTTTTAAGAAACATTATAATATAATGTTTATATAAAACTGCTTGGTAGAGTGCTATAGGATAAACTTGATGCATCTGGAAATGTGGTTGTATTACAAAAATAATTTAAATATTAAATAAATAGTATTGCAGAATATATAAATAGTGACATCGTATCTAGGTTTGCTAATTTTGAATTAAAAAATTTAAAATATAGATTTAATAAAAATATATAGATATAGATTTATAAATATAGATTTAATCGAGACTTATAATGCTGATATACAATCCAGTAGGCACACTCATCTTAGAGGAGGAATCTAATGACCACTCAAATCGAGATTTTTTTGTATCAATCGATATCTCTTGAAATAGGAGCAATTGGCATCATTGTGCCAACTTTGGATTTCTTCAAATAAAGTAGCTAGATTAATTTAAACTTTAAATGACTTCTGTCTCCGAGTTCAAAAAACCTCTTGTTCTTACTAGTAAGCGAAATCTCCTGTTTTTCTGTTGTGTAACTTATCTCTGTGTTGTAGGTAATAAAATCCTGATAAAGCTGTAATGAACAGCGAAACGTCTACAAATTTTACAACTGATTCTTTTATTGTCCATCCTCCGTTAACCCTCTTAAACATTTATAGACGTTTCTAGACGTTTCTAGAAATTTCTAGACGTTGAACAAAACCTCAATTGTCCATTTAGTTTAAAACACAGTAGTCATCATATTTTGTTTTAAAGTACAAAGATATTTGAAGACAAAGAGTTCCACTACTCTAAAATTAGATTAGAGATGAACGATTGCCTGATCTTAGTTTAAATTTTTCTTTTAGATAACTTGAAACAGTGATCTTTGATGCGACCAGTTGTGAAGAAAGATGCGAATAATAGGAGAGAATCTGGGTTATTGAGGGCTTGAAAGACAGCGAATAAGTCACCTTGTATACATTTGACAGTGATGGTAATTTCATCGTGGATAGAAGGTGAGAATATCTAATCGGGGCGACACAGCCAAAACACAGTCTAGTAGCCCGACGCTGAACACTTCATAAAAATAGAACATCTCGTTGCAATACACACTCTTACTACTCTTAGCATACTCTAAGATTGGTCGAACGTATATGTTTTATATAAATACTTAGGTATTTATATACAGGGTGTTATGGAAATAAGTGCAAATATTTTAACCTGAAATACAGCACCACAAATAATAAAAATCTGTAAAAAAATTTTTGTCTTATCTCAACTGATAACAAAATTATAAACTAAAAATTAATTATTACAAAATGTATAACATTTTTTTTAACATAGGGCAATCATAGGTTTTTCAGGTCAAAATAAAGCGATTTAACACAATTTACCTCTATACTAAGTTGCACCGTTTAGGAGCTAGATGACGCCAAAGTTAAAGATGAAAAGTCAGTTTTATACTTTAAACGTAAATATCTCGAAAACGATACGTTTAAAGAAATATTGCATTCTTGCAGTTTTATGTAGAATCTACTGGCATATTCATTTTTGCTACAAAAATTGGAAATTAATAAGAAGAAAATTGGTTAATTACCCAAAATGTGAAAAAAAAGTGCCGTAACTTGAAATTGAGATGTGTAGCAAAATTTTGCTAGTAAAAATAAAAAGAGTACAGTCAACTTCATTTGTGTACCAAATTTGGTATTAATCGGTTAAGCGGTTTTCCAGATATAACAAAAAGATGTTTTTTTATACCCAACTTTGACGGCCTGTAATTTTGTTGTTAGTTGAGATAGGACAAAATTTTTTTTACAGATTTTTATTATTTGTGGTGCTGTATTTTAGGTTAAAATATTTGCACTCATTTCCATAACACCCTATATATTAACCTAGGTAGAATATAAAGAATTTTATTGACCTTCGTAGTGACTCTTAAAATACGTTCGGACCATGAAAGAGAAGATGTGACGAGCACTCCCAGATCGACACAAGACTGTGTGGTTACCAAATTGCCACCGTTCATAAAGAAATTTAGGATTTTTATCGCCAATATTAAGTACGATGCATTTATCCACATTGAGTGGAAGAAGCCACAGTCGAGACCATTCATAAATTAGTTGTAAATCAGAGCCTAATATGTGTATTTGCAGCTATTATTGTAGATCTTAATGTCATCGACATACATTACACATTGTGATATTAATTGCCTTAGAATGTCGGCGGTATAGATTACAAATACTAAAGGACCAAAAACAGAGTCTTGTGGAACACCACTTAAGACTTGTTTTTGTGCACTATAAAAGTTGCTGACTTTGAATTTAAAAGTAGGAATGCTTAAGAAAGCGTCTATCCATCTGAGCAGATTGCCACGCAATCCATAATGCTCGAGTTTATAGAGGAGACTCCGTTTAGGTACTTTATCAAAAGCCTTCAAGAAGTCTAACTATGCCACGTCAATAGAATTACCAACATCTAGTTCCTTGATCCAGTGTTCAAGACAACACAATAAATTGGTAACAGTCGATTTAGATTGCACAAAACCGTGCAGATTGAGAGGTACTTATTACACGATGACAATTGAAAAATTTGACAATTTGATCGTACACTACGGCTTCCATAACTTTAACAACTAGAAAAGTCGAACTTTTGTGTCTATAATTGAATACATCAAATTTTTATATATAGATCTATCGGCTGCGCTCTTCCAGTCAAGTTGCAATATCCGGGCCTCAAAAGATTGTTTTTATTAATACAGTTAACGATTTGCTCAAAAGTTTTGCACCATTTTTTAAAACACTAACAGTAATTTTATCAGGTTCGGGAAATTTCGTCACACTTAATTTCTGGAGTTTTGCCAGTATAGAATTTTCTGAGAAGTTGACATCACCAAGACTATAACTTTGATATACCTGTATTGAAGGCAACTGCGCTGCTGCGAAAATGGTTCGTTTATATAAATACTTGCAAAACTATTATCTGTAAAAGCCTTGGTAACTGCAGCGTCATCTACAACACTGCTTCTACCACTGTCCCTAATACAGGCATCTTAATCGAACCAGAAATAGCCTTAGCATATTTATAAAAACATTTAACATCTTTTTTTGTAATAAGACAATTTTCATTTTCAACTCTGGTCTTTTTTCATGAGGAAGAAATATTGTTGAAATAATAGGCCCTATGGACAAAACAATCACATTCATTCAAACTCAGTTTGTATTTTTTCTGTAACGACCTCTTTTTTTCTAATTATTTTGAGAGTACTATAATTAATCCAAGGTTTTGTTGAAGATACCTTGTAAGAAACAGTTTGACAATTAGCAGCAACTACGTTCTGAAGATAAGCTTTGAACTTAATCCAGTTGTTATCGACCAGTGAACTCAAGAAAAAATAAACCCAATCAGTTAAATATAATTTTTCATTTTCCTTATTAAAATCGATAAATACTTTTTTGATTTTGGATTCAATTCTGAAAGGTGAAGCCAATCTGCATTTCACTCCTTAACACAACATGATCAGACTTGCCTATAGGGTTAAGATTGCAACTTTGGATAATAAACTTTCGTATGATGTTATTATTAAAACTAGAACAGAAGTTGATTGTTTCTGTATCGAGTTGGTTGAGAAACAATTCGTTTTAAATAACAAAATATCAACAAATTATCACAAACTTGAGACGAAAAAGATGAGTTTAAAGGCATTACAATGTCCGGCATATTAAAATCTACGATTCAACATATTCTGATAAAACATTACAAAGTAGAGCGATCATCAGCGAATGAGGTAGTCGGAAGATAATATACACAACCCAAAATAAATGTGATCGACTTATTATAAATTTTAACAAATAATACATCAGTTTCTCCGACATCAACGTTAAGTTCAATTAATGTGCCAGATATTTGATCAGAAACGTATATGCAGACACCTTCTCCCCATCTAATTAGACGATCATTTCTAAATAGAGAATAACCGCTTAATTCAACATATCTCACAATCAGATAACAGAAGAAAAGTTTTATCACCAATAATATAAGTCGTAGCAAAAAAAGTTTGCTACTATGGAAGCTAATAAGTTAGTATAGACGATATCACCGTTAAAATAGTTTTGAGTTATGTTGTTAGAGTTGAAGTTAAAATTAAAATGAATACACTAAAAATTGAATAATTTCGGACGTAAAAATTATTTGAAGTCTACACAGTCTTCCTGCAAATCTTTTTATTTTTCAAAAGCTTTTTTATTCTTTTTCTAGACTTTTTTACATTTATTTTTGATACTACTGTGTTGAGCTATTAGAAAAACATAATATGCATATAATAATAGTATATAACATGAAAACAAAATCGTTGAAATCATCTGCATAATTTTTGACAAGACATATAATGTGCTTTTCTCCAGAAGCTTTCTCCAAAAGCTCTAGAGCCTAAGAGAAACTGAGAGGGTAGGTACTGCGCGTTATCTAAAAGTGCTTTAGCCGGCTCCAACAGTTCTGACGTCGGTGTCAAACTTTCAGTTGAATTGGATGGAGGGTTTTTACTTCTTAATTTTTGCGCTTTTAGATAGTGCAGTATTTGGCTCAAGCAAAGCTACAACCTGCTCGGGTATAGATTCACTTGAGACTTGTCTTTTAGCGGATGTCTTAGTGGAATTTTTCCCATTAATATCAGTTGGGATGTCTACGATCATTTCTGAACAGTCGCTAATAAAATTTCCAGTCATTCTAAATTTAAAACAAACATCATCAAAGCTTAGAAAAACCCCAAAGTTAACTCCTCTATATTTAAAACAATCAAGGACGAAAGACAAAATTCGGTTGCACATAAATTTGATTGATCCGCTCTAATAGATGCTCCCGCAATAGTTTCTCACAATTTGTATAAATTAATAATTAATATTGCGGCAAGCGGTCATATACTTACAATGTAAAGGGTTATAATAAATAATTGTAGTCCAAACAGGGCTGTGCCTGTGTTTTTTAGTTTTTGCCGCTCTACTTAAACATGAAACAAAAACCATGACAACAGATATTGACAGCTTATTTAGTTATACACTGCAGCTACTGACAGATTATAGATAAACATTACAACAAAGCGGCACAGGGCAAATTTTACATTGCAAATCATGGCCAACTTCGACTACAATCATTTATAATGACCCTGTATAAAATTGCATTGTGAATTATCTGAAATGACTAAAGTCAGATTCAAATTTTGCTGCAGAAAAAATTTAATTTAGAATCGCCGTTTCCACTAATTTGCAATTTAATTTTAAAGATTTAAAATAAAATTTTAGAATAAGTTTGTTTTTGTATATATCGGCGCTTATGATTTAAATGACAGAGATTTCATATGTAAGCGCCCGATCCCTTCGAAGGTCACCTAGAAGTTACGATTTGCCATAGCTATAAGGACGCAATTTCAAATATTTTATGTTGATAAAAATAATTATTCTTAAAACTTGTATAGATGGTTGTGCCAAACCGTCATAATTTAAAAAAATAAAATGATTTATACCTTAGTAGTTTTAATACGATCCAATTAATCCAGCATCAGCAACAAGATTTGCCAAATACTATAGAAAAATAAATTGAAAAAATAATAGTAGTAAAAAGTGTAGTAAAAAGACTTCTGCTAAAGCCTGCAATTTGTTTAGTTAAATTTATAATTTTAATATCACAATTGTATTAAATTAATGTTTAATTTTAGTTTAGGTCGAGTTTTATTAAAATTTATGAAAGGAAAACAATTTAGCTTCAATCGATTGGATTTTTATTTAAAACAAAATAAAAACACACATTAGTACAAAGTAAATCCGAAAGTAATAAGTTGTTCAAGTAGCAAAAAAGTTCAGAATTAAAACTTTTTTGACACTACTAATAATTTAGTATACCTATTGCATTGTATGTAGTTACAATTTGTGCATTTCAATGACTTTACATGATAAGCTAATTTAAACTTCAGCTCCTTTTAATTTGGTCCTTAATACAGAGCAAGCCACGGCCCATCAGCTAGAGCGTCAATAGACGGTAAGAGATTTTAAAAAAGAGGGAAAATGTTTTTAGGACATTTTGAAGTGAGATAAAAACTTACAAAAAATCTGTGGTTAAACTACGTTATAGAGTCGAAACATTGCTGAATTTGTTGCTAATTTTTTTAAAAAAAACCTTAAATTAATAAAAAAAAATTGACACAGAAACCTAGTTTTAAATCTTTAGCTTTAGGTAAACAAATTATTTGTTTATAATATTTAAAAAATGGCGCAATGTTGTAGTTGAGTCATTGATTTGAAGAGAAGCATGTTGCTTATCAAATTTATCAACCAAATATTTGAAAGACAAAAAAACACAAACACAACCTAGGTACTCACCCAACAGTAGGTATCTCACTAACTTGCTGTTTTAAAATTTCCACAAAAATGTGAGTTAGATATTCCTTTATTTGTCCGATATAAACTTGAAAAACTAATTGATTTTCAGTTTTAGTAGCCTGATATGTGTATTTTTTAACTCAGTTTTTTTACCTAGCTTTCTTAGTCACTTTCCTATTTTCTATGCATTTTTTTTTCAACAAAAACCACAGATTTACTTGTTGGATCTGACTCACATTTTTTAAGAAACCTTTAAAAACAGTGTAGTTTTCCTTATTTTTTGAGTGAAAATCTGACCCACATTTAAAAAAAAAACACAAAAAATAGATTTTTTAATAAATAAAATAGGCTTAAAAACAAGTCAAAGAAAGAAATGTAGCAAGCACCCAATAGCACCAAACAATTTCACTTTGCACGACGCACGTTTCAACAACAAAGTTGTCATCCTCAGGTGGAGAATTAAACTTCCCCTTTTGGTGCTATTGGGTGCTTGCAACATTTCATTCTACACACCATGGAGGAATAAATAAATAAGATTTATTTATTTATATTATATAAATAATATTATATATTAAATAAATAAGACTTATTTATTTATTCCTCCATGCTACACACCAAGAAGATCCAACACGAAGTCAAAAACAAGTTTTTTTTTTATACCTGTTAGGAAATAGAATTTACTCTTATAATTTTTAAGAAATTAGAAATGTAATAAAAATCTGAAATAATACTTTGCAAAAAAATATATTATTCTCATATAACACACAGTCAACAAAAAAATAAAATTGTAATTTTGTCTAATTTATTCAGAGTAACATTGAATTCCTCTTTACAACTAAAATAAAACATTATATTGGCAAATCGTGTAACATATAAAGCTTTTAGATAATAGATTTTAAAATGCTATATAAGAGAAGACTAAAATGCAGAATGTAGAATTACTATGTACAAAAACAGCCATTATTTAAATATCACAACGTAACATTTTTATGACCGCTAGTGAGTGGTTCAAGAACGATTATTACAGATTCTTTAATCACTTTTCAAATAAAATATAACAACTACACGTAATGGTTTAGTACACTAATAACTGCAGTACGGATAAACAACTAAAATGGCCATTAAAATAAATTATAAAACGTTCTACACTGTAAAATTAATGAGTATACTTTTTCTGCTCTGTGATAAGAGATCGAATATTGTCTCGCCTATAATATACAATTTAAAAAACTTTCTGAATGTATACGAGTTATGAAAATAGTTTTATATTGTGCATTAAAATAAATATGATTAGATGTTTCTTACTTATATATTTGTAGCTAATACACACAAGGTGGGATAAATAGGTTGTGAACATCATCAAACACCTTGATTATGCTTGACATCTAAGGTTTCTTCTGAAGCCAGAAATTACATCATGCAAGAAATACTCGAAAACTATGCAAGGTTGTTACAGGATGAGTCAGCAAAGCGTTATAAAAGTAAAAAATATATGTTCCACTTAAATTCTTGGTAAAAGTATAATTTTTAAAAATAAGCATGTTTATCACAACTTTACCCAACTTATGTATTCTGGCCTTTAAATATTTTTGGTACAACGTCGACTAGTAAAGCAAGCACGTAATAACAAAAAATCTAAATTTCAAATTGTTCTACTTAATTTGTACTCATTTTAAATAATTCGAAAAAAAAATTAACTACTAAATTTTATCAAATCACCATTCACTTTATCCTTCTCAATAAATTTAATAAGTTCCAACTCCTTTTTCTCCTTTTTCAAATTCCTCGATTCAAACTCCAACCGATTTCGAATAATCCTGTCAACAATTTTCTCCGTGGTCATATCATTTCCTGAATCAACAGTGATAAACCTCTTCACTTGTTTAGGATACGCAAAAGGATCTTTGCCATCGACATCATTCATGACCCTTGTGCACCCATGAACCACCATATCAACTTTAAAGTGATCCATCAAATCTTTGGTAACAGTATACGGAGCCCCAATTACGACCTCCGAAACATATTTACAAGCCAACACGCTCAAGACTCGTTCGTGTAAATTCATAATCGGGTAATTTGAACCTTTGTATCGATTAACGACCGGATCGGTGTGTAGACCTACTATGAGATAATCTCCTTGTTGTTTGGCTTTTTCCAAGAAATCGAGATGACCCACATGGAAGAGATCAAAAGCTCCAGCCACGTAAACAACTTTATCTGTTGGCTTGGGGGGTTTTCCATCCGAAAATTGGATGATCTTTTGAGTGGTTGGGAGGAATTGGGAACAACCGGTCCACGGTGATCTTGCGAGAGAGTCTTGCCCCATTGTAGAGGAATGTTCTTTTTCCACTTCATATTCATGTTCGCCCTGTCGGAAATGGTTGCGGGTGAGAAGGAGCATACGACCGACAAGGTCTGTGGTTGAAACGCCAGCAGTTCTTTGAACCTCTCTAGAACAAAATTAAGAAAACATCATTTTAAGCTACAAATTATAACATTCGCAAAAATTTAGTGGGCTCCCGATTCTTATGTTTTTAAGTATAAAAAGACCAAATTATGACAGTTTGGCATAGGTTCCCTGCTAGAACGCGTATAATGTAGTATGTAATTATTGGTAAAAAGTAATTTTATTATAAAGGTATTTTAAAAAATAAAATTGTGTTACGTCATAGCATTTTTTACAACACTAGTGGTGTAAAAATTTCAATTATTATATAATACTACTGTGTAATGTTCCTAGTGTTTCTGTAAGTAACACTTAGAAATATATGTTTTCACCTGTATCTTCCTGCAGCTTTGACAAGGTGGTAAGTATCCACTCCATCTGCAGTCATTGTAATGTCATCCCCATGACAGCAGAAATCGCAATCATATTTGTCCAATGTTTCCAAAGTTGTGACATAAGGAGCTCCTTCAACAACTTCATCCACCCATTTTATACCTCTCACCATTTTGTACCGTTCTTCTTGGTTGAAAACTGGAGGTCCTTTATGTTTGGTTATTTCTTCATCTGTGTGAACTCCAACTATTAAATAATCGCCTAAAGCTTTCGCTTGTCGCAGTGAATTCGCGTGGCCAAAATGAACCATGTCGTAACTGAAATAATATAAATAAAATTAAAAATAACAGTTTTTAAATTCGAAATTTGGTTTTACGGGGAAGTGGACGACAAGGCAAGAAAAAAAAAACTGTTTTATGAGGCCAACGTTTCGAATCCTTTATTGATTCTTCTTCAAGGCTCCTAATAAATGTCAGATTTGTTTGGCATGGTACCAATTTGTCTCGGCCAGTGGTCGCCGGAAACATTCTTCCGGCGACCACTGGCCGAGACAAATTGGTACCATGCCAAACAAATCTGACATTTATTAGGAGCCTTGAAGAAGAATCAATAAAGGATTCGAAACGTTGGCCTCATAAAACAGTTTTTTTTTTTTTCTTGCCTTGTCGTCCACTTCCCCGTAAAACCAAATTTCGAATTTAATAAAAAAATGGACGTAATCCACCAAAATAATAACAGTTTTTTTTAATTTTTCGCATTTGTAGTTAAAATTTTGTTTATCATAAGTGAACTAGAACATATTAGTAGTGCTATAATAATGCTTCTATCCCACTCATAATATAAATAATTATTATTAGGCAGATTATTGTTATTATCATATTTTTTGTCGCCGGCATAAAATTAACGTTTAGCGGCAGAAAATGAGCTCTAACCGAAACATAAAAAATGTACTTTCTATGCCGCTAATTGAACATTTCAAGCTTTGGCATAGAAGTGAAAAGAAGTGTGACAACTCAGTTCAGTAATGTCAAATTTCTCATATATATTTTTTTAATTTTATTTAATTGAAAAAAGACAGTTTATTAATTATTTAGATTATGGCTTTCTACGAGTAAAAAACAAGTTTCGTCATAGCTCACTTGGGCATGGGCATGGGCGCCGCGGTCAATAATATTCGCAAGTACTAATCTACAGTAGCGGAGTAGCGCGCCGGATACTCTTTACTTCCAGGACACTTGCGCGCCGGGTCATTAAAGCAGGTAAAACCACTCAACTGCTTATTTCCAAATATTTTCCATATTGAAGACAGTAATTTTCAATATTAGTATCGCAAGTGCAAGTGCAACATCCAACCAAATGGCTAACAAATTCAATTTTCTTGCATTTTCTCACTCCTATGACATTTTATGACGTTTTCTGACAGCGATAATACTGAACTAGTGCAAGTTATCGGAAATTGCACTAGTGTAACGCTTAACACTTAACATGGTCTTCATGTTGATGAATGAACTTCTACTATAATAATGAATCAAATTTTGAACTTATGCATTTGTTGATAAAATTGGCATAATATTGGAGTAAAAGGAGTCAGAAAAAGTTAAGTTTTAGAAAAATTTGTTTTAAAAATTACGGGTACCTAAAGAAAGTATTTAGACGTACTAAAAGATTATTCTGCCTTTCACTGTTAATGCTTCAGAAATTTAAAAATGTTCATAATTATGTCGACAAAGAGAGCAACTAACTTCTTAAAAAGAGAGGTTTTCCTGTTGAAAATAATCTGCGTCTACAATTTATTTAGGGAATTAAACATTTCCGTTTAATCCCCAACCGGCGCGCAAGTGTTCTGTTGCCGATTTGGGTATTAGTACAGAGGCTAGAAAACACATAGGCGACACACGAGTGTATTACTTTTCATTGTTTGGCACGGTCACTAATCACCATGCGCCGTCCGTGGGCTAAACACGTGCGTTTGATTATGTTTGCTCAAGTGGAGAAGAAGCTTTGATTCGAACCGATCAAGTAAATATTGTGAATACACAGTTATTAGAATCTTTAAGTAAGACAACTTCCACGAATATTAAAAATCATCCAACCCAAAATTAAAAATATTATAAACAGTGGTAACACTTGTCGCACAACGTCTCATTTAATAACAAATCAACCATCGATATCGTGTCAGTTGTGTAATCGATCACATTTGTTACATTCACTGTAAAGATTCTATCGCATTAAAACCATTGCCACGGTTAAATGACATAAAAAAACGCAAATTAAGTATCAATTGCTTACGCGAAAATCATAAATTTGAGAGTTATTCATTAGGACATTGTATCAAGTGCAATAAAAGGCACCACTGTTTGTTACATATCGATAAGTATGATTCTAACGCAAATCAAGACGTTCAACGTATATCGAGAAACTACGCGCAATTAAACAGTGAAAGTAATATAACAACAGGCATTGTTAAGCCCTTTGATACAAGCGAAAAAATGCACTATTTAAGCGCATTACTTGATAACGATTCACAATCGAATTTTATTTCAAATACCGCTTGTAAAATGTTAGGACTCTCATGTAATAATATTAATGGCCGGTTATTGCTATTAATCAAAACACAACAACTATAACCAAATCAACTAAAATCAATATCAAATCATGTCATAACTCTTTTCAGTTAAACGTAACTTGTCTGGTAATTCCAACCATAACTCAAAATATACCTTCTGTTACATTTGATACGCAAAATTTAAAAATTCTAAAAAATATACCATTAGCAGACCCAGAATTTGATATACCTGCCGCTATCAACCTTCTAATTAGAAACGAACATATTTAGGAGATAATTTGCAAGAGAAAAATCTTTTCAAGTGTTAAAAAGCGAGATATAAATTTAAAAGAATTTTATTTTGCAAAAATGACTAATATTCCGAATATACTGCAGAATACACAGAATACGTGCATCGTTTCTCACTCATCGGTGTTCAATTTCCAGTTTACAAAGTTTAAGAAAAACAGAAAGTAAAGATTTACGTAAGAAAAATAATTTTAATACTTTAAAACCACCAAAAAAATTTTTTCTGCTATTTTATTAAAAATAAAAATTCAAAATATATTTTATGATTTCCCACTTTAAAACTCTATTTTCTCTAAATTTACTACTCGTAGGCAGATAAAATTTAGAAAACTGAAAGACCACATTATTAACAACATTCACAATATTTATTATAATTTTTAAACAGTTAGTTTAATTTTTATTTACAAATATAGTTTTCGATATTTCAGTTTTGGTGTGTCAAAGATTAATAAACTGTACAGCAATCGAAAGAACTGATTATTTTTTATTTCATGCAATTTTTTCATAATTTTTTACGCAACGGTTTCACTTTTATTTCAGATTTTAGAACAGATAAATTTCACGCTAGCCCACGATGGAGAATGAGCGGAGCTTAAACTCCGTGTGTCGCCTCTGTGTTTTCTAGCCTCTGTAGGTATTAGGATACCCAGCAGGGGTTAACCTGACCGCGGCGCGCTAGTGACCAACACCCGCTCACTCTTGTATGAGAGTATGAGAAAGATAGCATTATAGTTGCAACCTTACGCTGATTGGCTAAATGGGTTTGGCGGCCACCTCATAATAGTCAATTCACTATGTGTCAAAACATCGTTGGTGAAAACTGTCATTAGTGTCAACATTTTACATGATATGATGCAAGCAAATATAAATAATACATTTTCTTAATTGTCATAAAATATTGCAACATTATGATATGTCAACAAAAGATTTTAAGCTTTAGGATTTAAAAAGATGAAAATTTTCACATGTCTTTGATATCAACATAATTTTCTTTTAACAGGTGGTAGCCCTTGTTGAAAGGATGCTGGAAAACCAATTTTGCCTTATAGAAATAGTTTTTGAGATATACGCTGTAGAAATTTTTCATTTGTTTTTTTTTTCTTGAATTAGATACGATGTATTTATTAGAGCAAGTTTTTTTAGTGTAGAATGTGTTATTAAAATGTATGCAAAAAAAATCCTGATGATAGTTCTAGTTTCAATGTTAAAATAAGATATACAAGGTGTTTTTGAATTTTTTTTTACAAATTTTGACAGATGATACTTCTTGTTGAAAAGATGCTAAAAAACTAAATTTCAAATATACAAGTGTTTATAGTTTTTGAAATATACGATGTAGAAATTACTGCTTAAAAACCGTGTTGACAAATGTCAAATATGGATAATTAGCATCTTTTCACCACCTGTTAATATTTTCAAAATTCTTCAGTAACACGCTGTATGTATTTCTATTAAATAATAAAACAAAAAAATATGTGACACTGTGGCTTTAAATAATTTAAAAATGTGATGCAAGTAAATGTCACCCTGTTATTGTTTCTGTGACAACGTAATGCTTTTAACATAAGGAATTAAATTTAAGAAGTCATTAGTTGCAACACATAACTTAAAAAAAACAGGTATTAACAAGATGACAGAATATAAACAATACAAACGTAAAACAAGTCTTTGTTAACGAATTGTTTCTAATGTTGTTAATCAATTGTTGAATGTTAATTAAAAATAAATTGTTATAATTGTATTGAAATAAATAGTGTATTTCGTGATATCATTCCTAAAAAGAAGAAAATAATCCATGAAGTAGATAAAAAGAGGCGTAAAATATTTATGTATTGTTGGTTGCTGTTGTAATTCACTTTATTACAGAATATCAAAAGAAATTATTTATTTATCAAGTGTATAATGAAAATGTTTCCCTTCGTTTGAACAAGAGCGACAAGTTTTGTAACTCGCCCAAGGACCCTATAAATATCAAGTGATGCCAGTAGTGCATTAAATATTTTATGTTTTAAAATTCCATTACCAACTAAGTCGTCAAACTTCAATCATAAATAACTATAATGTAATATATTGGAGACTTTCATCATTTGTAGTCCTGTATGTCAGGTTAAAATTTTGCTCCGTACTTTTGAATCATCTCATATAATATGTATACCTTTTTGTTTTAGTAGTTAAGTACAAAATAGAAAATTGCGAAATCATTTGAGAAACGCCAATATTTTTTGTTTTTTAGTCTTATCTGAAACGTAATTTTGTCGCGTCATTAATTATGCCGCTGAGTGTACATACGTCTGCTGTAAGACAATGATGATAGAAAGTTGTTAAAAGATAGTTAAAATCTCAATTACTTCATACTTGAAATTGCAGTTTATAGATAACTGTGCAATTAACGAACATTCCTAGAAAACATAGATAAACAACAAACTATATATTTATAAATAAATATAGGAAAGTATATTCGTATTCAGTAATTTATTATTAAAATTTTTAGCGACGTAAATTTTCATATAAAAATTTCCATATACAACACATATTTGTCATAAATTTTTATATATTTATTTACAATTTTGTTATCTAAGAATTAATTCTATTTTGGTAAAAATTTTATATCAGAGGTTCTACTGATTAAAATATGTAATATAAACAAAATAATGCACCTTGCCCCACTTCCGTCTTAAATAATGACCCAGGAGTTATGGCCTTCGTAAATTATCTTATTAGTGGGTGTGATAAAACAAGAATGTCCAAATTTAATTATCTCTAATAAATCAGATAGTATTATTAAATCATTTTTTTAAATATAAAATCCGTCCTTTAAGTTGCAAATTTTTCCAACAGGTCAATCAATTATTTACATATCATCGACCGGTAAAGTTTAATACCGTTATGAATAGTAAATTGTGATTTACCGATAGCAAAATTATTGAATTTTAATTAAATTTACGAGTAATCCAGGAAATAATCACACAATAAAAATTTAATCAAATATAAAAAAAACAAATAGGTAAGAAACACGCATTATTATTTGAATGTTTATATGTAGTAGAAACATACCAACATACCAGTAAATACACCAGTATACATATGTATTTACCTACAATAATTTAGGTAAAAACCTATACCTATGTATAGTTAATATTATTATAAACGACGTTGATAATTTCATAATTTAGGAAAAATTATGAGTGATGGAAATGTACAAGGTGACTCTTAATTTGTGCCAATCTTAAATCATTCAAGTTTTCCAAAAACTGCAATAAAATTTTTTTCTTAAAATAATAAAATAGAAAAATGTCCCAAATTTAAATGATTTTTTTTCTATTGAGTTTTGAAGCAGAAGATAAGTTCACTTACCACCCATCACACCAAACCCGAATTGGTTTCGTCCGGCCGTTTTGTAATTTACTTTCAGGCATGTTTTTAACAAATTGCAATATTTCAAAATCACATAAACAGATTTAAGGTTAAACTTTCATTCACCACAAGGATTTTTCTCGATGATAAATACTGAGCGCTCTCTCCTCGTATGGGTTTTATTTTACTCCCTACCAAAACAAATTCGCATCACATAATGAATGGGAATAAGACTGAATCAGCAATGATCAAGAAACGTAATTGAGGTGGGGTGTTTCGATGCCCTTTAGATTTATCACACCACATCCAGCCACGTCTTCATCCCCACCAATGATGCTCGACGAATAGGAGTATTGATTTCACACACAATCAAAACAAAACGTAGCGCAGGCAAGCGTTTAGTTAGATGACTGGAACACCATCTAGGTTGCGGAGCTACAATAGTCATGCGCTGCCTTGCGCTGTTTATTTTTGTAGAGGAAAGATACTTCCGCAAACCGCGAAAGCGCCAAGGACGAGATTTTTTTTAAGCAAAAAGTTTAATGAAAACTGCTTTATAAATTTTTGCTAAAAATAAATTAAAACAGCTTTTGTATAATTTTTTTTATATGGTAGTGGTTTACCTATTTACATGTTTGTCGGGGGTTAAAGAACTTCAAAATCGTAAACACATTTCCATTTAATAAACATTTGTTTAACACTTATCAATTAATCATGAGTTTCTTGATCCAGAGTAAGAAAAAATATTCCGACCTAAATTCCAATTTTAAATTATCACAAGTCAAAAGAATTTTAATAATATCAACATTTTTTTATTTATTTATTAGTTAATGAGTACTAAGAGTTCTGCACATTTTTAAATATACATATTTTTATCCATTTCTTTTTTTACAATATATTCATTTTTGCAATTTAAATAAAGCACGTAAAAACAAATACCTAAACAATTTCTTTAAAACCATATAATTATTCAAAAAAAAAAAACCACAAACGCGTGCTTTTTCTTTTTCCACTGTAATCTACACACGTGTACCATAGGTTTTTTTTTATGTGTAATCCATCGTTAACATGTAATAAGCATACAACAGAGAATAGCAGTACCCTAATATTAAAAAAAAACTAGTGTTACAATGAACGCGTATCACAATGGGGAGGTTGTAAAACGTATTTTTTTATACTATTTATTCTATTGGGGTATTTTAAATAATATTTACTATTAATTTTTCTATTTGTCATCAGCTGTCATCTGTCTAGTAAAGTTTTGTATTATAGATTTATTGTTCTCAACGAAATTTTTGGATTTTCTAATAAAATTAATCAAAATTAACAAACGTTACTAAGAATATTTACAGTGCTGATAACATAAAGAGTTACCAAAAACAATGCTAAAATAAAACCTTGTAGGAAAACACTGTTTTCTCAAAATCGTCATAGTAAACGCGAAAAAGAAAAAAATTTTCTTGTAATTTACGTCTCTAAGGAACCTATAAGAAAACCCATTTTCGTGCATTTACATGGCATTAGTGGTCTTATACTGCCGTGTTAAGCGAAAATAACCTATTTACAATTTTAATTAAAATTTACTTTACATTAAATTTGATTACAAAACACTTGATTTGATGTAACTAACTATTTAAAAAAAAATTTTTTTTGCAATTCTTGAAGATTTTTAGAAAATAAAGTATGCCGTATCTACAAATTCATTCCTCATGTTACGCGTAAAAGACGGATCTACAAATTATTACAAAATTAATATGTAGAATGTAAATATTTTTTAATTTTTTTAAAAAAAGTTGATTGTCCAATAACTAATTTTTTTTATTTAACAATTATGCAACAGTTTAAGCAAAAATTAAAATCAAATGTAATTAATCATTATTATTAAATTAACAAATCATTATATTAAATTAACAAAAAGCGAAAGAAAAGAAAATAGTTTACAGAAAAAAAGAAATAAACATTTTCTAAAAGGCATCTGTTGTTAAAATTGCAAACAAAAATGTAGTGATAATTTAAACAAAGAAAAACAATTTTTAATTAAAAAAGATATTTGGCTAATGATAAATTTAGAACAAAAAAATTTTATTCTTAATAACGTTTCATCATATATTGTCAAAAAAAAGAACAACTGGTGAAATATCTCGAAGGCAATAGAGTCTTAAATACAGAATAAAATTGATGTTTGCAAAATTTTTTTCCTGAAGACATTAGGCTATAATATAAATAACGATAGGGTTTTTTTGATGAACAATTGTACAGCTCAAAACAAAAATTGGTCGTAATATTTTTTTATGGTCTATCTGATTAATTCAGCAGAAACAAATTTATTGGCCTTAAGACATAAAATATTATGAACACGGTCATACTTTCATGTCTGCAGATGCATTTCACCATCAAGTGGAAACGTAATTAACCCTTTGTTACTCGCGCGAACTGTTACTGTAATATGATTAGACACATCATTACAATTACGCTGGCACAGACTGTTCTGATTCAGTTACATTTCGATCTCACCTTATTACTGCATGTTCCACACTTAATTAATATTTATTAGAGGAAATATTATAAAAATTCTGAAAAAAATTCACATGCCTTCAGAAAAAAACAAAGTTTTTTATGGCGAACTCTGAAGTTGATGTGATAACTAGTTTTTGAGAAAAGATGAGATTAACTCTTAGCAGACTCACCATGTATATAAAAAAAAATTCAAATATTTTTTGTAAGTTAGAACAAAATAGTTATATAGTTACTTTTATTTTAACCCGCGCGGTGTATTCAGTATACCAAACGGACAGCGTTTGAAATATCGATAAGTAGCAAACTTTTCCAGTGCCCAAGTGTAATAGCAACTAATACACCACACACTAGATTGACTAAACAAAGGTTAGGAGGGGTAGTCAAATTCCAGAAAATTTTTCGCAGTAAATAATAGCGAAAAATATGGCACTGGTGTACAAAATACACCAGCGCGAGTAACTAAGGGTTAAGAAAGATGAAGAATGTTTACGATTTTTCGGATTTTGTGCAATGTGTGCGGAAAACATCAAAAAGAACCAACGCAATTGAAATTGAATTGAAATTAGTGTTGAGTTTGAGTCGTTTAAGCAGTGGCCTAATATTGTTTCTCAACATAAAATAAATAAGGCCACGCCTAGACTAATGCTAAATAAAATTTGTCAAGTACGATTTGAACGGGACAAAAAAAAATATGTTTTATAAAAAATCTTTTCAACAAGAATTTAAAGAACTAAATTTTTTGCAAGCAAAATTTGCAAAAATGGGAGTCAAACTGCCGTTTCCAACGCCCAAGAATTTACCATGTGACGTTGAATTAAGAAGAAAAGATATTCTGCTAAAACAAATTCATTCAATTTTACCAAAAAAACAGAATAATAAGAAAATAAAACTGTTTGTAGATACGCCTTTTTTGTTTAACAATTTTTAGTTTTGCAATAATAAATAGAGACGTAACTGAAATATCTCGTCTTTTCAAAGTAATTACTGATAATATTTTTACAACATTTCTGTAACTTTTCTGTTACTACATATTTACATATACAGTTATTAGAAATTTATAAAATCAATCGGTGGCATAAAATGATTACTAAACGTTGATTTATCTCAGTTTTACTTGGTATGCAGATAGGTCCTTTTTGCTTAACACGGCAGTATAGATCTATTAGAATACACAAAAAAATGACATATATATATAAAAGTTGGTAAAAAGTGTAAACAAAAAATAATACCCATGTTTTATTCAAAAAGTCATTGAGAACACTCATTCTTTATAAAACTCGCGTTTTATTTTTGTTTTTCGTTTGTTTTCTTTTAACATGGCCTACTATAATAAGCAATTGTCAACTTTTGTTTTTTAAAAATACATTATTTGATAGATTTTTTTTTTTTGAATTAACTAATGTATGACACTTTATTTAAGTTTTTATAAAATTTTATAAGAAATTTATTAGATTTCTTTATATTTTCTTTTTATTACTTTCTTTAAATTAAAAAAAAAATAGATTTATAAAATTTTATAATAAATACACAAAGAAATAAAATAATCTTATTTGCCAATTAAACTGGCTTATTTAAATAACATTTTCAACTGTGCAATGTAAAAATGAATGCCATAATGAATTTTATAATTAAATATCAAAAAATATACAAATCAAGATGTTACTCGTACTCATCAATCGATTAAGAAAAAAAAAACCTCCAGCTAGTAATGAAAAAATAAAACAGGTGTCTATTTGATACAGTTCAACCCCGATTAATCGTACAATACTACCGATAATCCGGTCGGCGGATAAACATCCATCTCTTGTGTTCGAATTTTGTTACTAGTAAAATCCAATTGTGTCTTGCTTGTCATTTTTTCGTCCTTGTATTTGAGGTTATCTCATAGGTAGAAATTGGTTATATAAGACAGAAACAATATAAACAATTGTGGTTAATTGCAACGTTTCGACCGTTTATTTTTGGTTTTCTTCAGGCGTAAAGATTTCAGTGATTTCAATGTCTCTCATAAACTACCCAAGTGTTTACTTAGTTACTTTTTTTTACCGATGACCAAGAAGAAAATAGAATATTGTATATAAATGTAGGTATGCTTTTAACTCCAATAAAGTATTTGTCAAAATAAATTGTTATTACATTAAAAATAAAATGTTTGAATTATCCGTGTTTTTCATTTATCCGGCAAAGACCACCGGACCCATCAGATAATCGAAGTTCTACTGTGAACTGTAGATTGGATTAAACAGTTTTGGGCTGATTTCAAGTTGATATAATAATACCGGTAGTAGCGCAAATTTTAATACTTTTCCATGACAACAGCAAATCACAGCCCCGAATTTGTTTATTTTTCTATGGAAACGAAGATACTACCGCTATTATCTTAACTTAAAATCAGCCCATTTATGATTAAATTATGCATTAAGAAATTTAATAAAAAAGTCGTAATAAAAAATCTTCCAATTGAGTGTCTTTTTTCGTATATTTTTCAAATAATGTTAACATGTAAACAATACATGAAATTACAGTTAAGTTTTTTTTTGCTTATCGCTATAAAACCTATTATTTTCAAGAAAATAATTTCATTCACTTCTCACTTTTTAGATTTTTTTTGTACATAATAAAAATGAATCAATATCGATCAATAAAAAGTAGTTTGGCTATTTAAAATTATACATATTCGTCTACGATAACACAGGTTAAACTATAAACTTTTTCAAAAACCGACTGTAAATACCTGCATTTTCATTTGTTTAAATTTTCGAAATACATACATGTATAATAGCGGTCACAAACGAATTAATTTAGGTCATCAAAAAATTATAATAAAAATCAGTTTTACAACTAAAAAGTAGGTTCATTAGGCATATCGTTTAGTGTGACAACTATTTTTTATGTAATTTACCTTAAATATTAATAATTAAAGTGCACTAAATTCATCATTTGCATGTGGTTGCTAACAAGGACGTTGAATGATCATTGATCATACAACGTCGTCCTTGCTTGCTAGTATCTGAATTATGCTCTGAAATAAGATTTTTAAATAAAATATTGCTGTACCCCTCAACTTTTTTTAATGGTAGTATCAAAAATTGTAATTAAAACTAAACAATTAACAATTCCCAATATTAATATTTTTCTCTCTAAATTAGCAATAAAAGTTTGATTACATAAAATAATGTATTTTATATCTTCCCGCATTGTAAATAATTGGGCTATCACAATTGTTCATCCACCAATAGTAAGCCGGCCTTTGGGAAACTGCGGTAAAAATGAGAAAATACCGGATCTCACATTTTAGAATTAGAATTACTAGGAGATGCTTAAGGAAAAAACTACACTTGCAGTAATAAAGTTTATGTATCAAAGTGTCCACACCTAAAATATTTCCGCAAATAAACGCTATATTTAATAAAAAAATTAAAAATTGAAAACATCGCTAAAATGTCACTGGTCCCACGTCAAACGTTCAAAGCACACTATGTTATTTATTTTTTTAAATTATTAATTATTTACACAAAAAAAACTTTCGGCTAAAAAATCTTTTACGTTTGTTAATTTTACGGGCTCCAACTAATCAATGTCCTCGCTTTCAGCTTGGACCTGAAACAAAGTTGTCGCCTATAAAATTAAACTTACCGCATACTAATGTAAATAGCTATTAAAGCGTTATTAGGAGTAATTCTCGATTTTTTTACGCATTTTAAAACCTGTTAAAATTTGAAAACAAAGTTTCAATTGATTGTCGTGATGGTTAAAAACCATTAAGTGCATGTTTAAAAAATCAGTATTAGAGTTATTAACAGACTATTTAATCAAATTGTTTAAACATTTAAGGAATACTTTATAATAGATTATTGTTAACTTTTTAGAATAATTTCTTGATTTTTTATAGGATACAAAGTATCCCTGAAATAATTTAGGAGCAATGCAGTCATAAAGAATATTGTAATGTACATCTAAAAAATGTTAAAAAAAATTCTAACTCGTTTAACCAAAAAAAAAAAAATTCTAGAAAATGTTAACTGCAAAATTAGCTTATTTGGAAAATTCCATATACAAAATCTGTTTACACATATATCAAGGACTTAATGGCAAACCAAAAAAAAACCTGACATAATACTATAAACTTTTCGAATAAACAATTTATAAAAACAAACTTTGAAGCAGTTTTTTGAGCTATTTAAGACAAATACGGTTGTCTAAACATTTCGTTTTTAGGTTCCACAATACATATAGCGTTCTTCAATCTACGCATTACTTGTAAATCATTTCGGAGACACTCTGTATGTAGAGTTGTTCTTAATATAGAGGTAAAAAATATTCGTTGATGTTTACGCAACACTGAGACATTCTGTAAACACACAGATTATTAACAATTTTTAATTTTGCAGAACTCTACATATCATTAAAAAAGTACATGCTTATAACATTAACCTATATTTGCAAAGTTATTGAACTTCTTCCGATCGTTTAATAAAATTTTATTTATCATTGACAGGGTTAACTACATAGAACAAAAAGACAACTATAGTTTCAATAAATATTTTATTACACTAAATAGCATAATAATATTTACATAATTATGGCAAGCAACTTATATGATAACAAAAGGTAAAAGGAACAATGTGTATTCGAGAAGTTACAAAAATATCTATGCAGTAATAATTAAGCTGAACGGTAAGTAAAACGGACTAATAAACGCTAAAATCTAATTTTTGGTAGTTAGCCTAATTCTAAAAGAATTAAAATTGTCAGGTAATGCTCACAACCATTATTAAAATACCTAGTATTATAAAAATTTAATATAAAATTTTTCCCGAATTCTATTAGAATTAAGCACTTGTTTCTTATAACTATACATAAAATCAAAATAGCGTTCATACCACGTTGAAGAAATCAAAGCCAACAAAACTTCAATAAGATTCTATTTGAAACACAATTCTATAGGCTGAAATTTTTTCCAAAAATATTCTACACATTATGAGATATTCATGTGATATGTGTGTATTTTACATATGAGGTATGAATTTTTTAATAAACTGAAAGTGTTGGCACAAGTAATGACAGTCAACATGTTTGTAATCCAAATTTATCACTACTTTTCTGCTCTAGTTATTTGCTATTATTATGTTGCAATAAAAACAGTTAAAAACAAGTTTAAATAAATAACAAATTGGTTCGACCAGCTCAAAGTACCAAGCCGGTACAAAGGCACGTGCTATGGAAAAAACAGTTTCTCCACATTTTCCATTTGATTTTTTGTTTGTAAAAGTAGAACTCAAACATTTGATAAGGTTTAACAAAAACTAATTATATTTTATAGCAAAACAGCAACAATAAATTTACTATGCCAACTCCACGTAATCTTTTGCGCCTTAAGAAATGTGTAACAAATATCAACCCAAAATTTCAAACTTCTCATCGTGACAAGCATACATCTGGCAACACCCTGTATATATTAAATGACTTGGTTAAAAAATGGGGGCATTTAAAATACCGCTTTTAATTCTTTCGTAAAAATCGAATGTGGAAGATCACCCTAAAATATCAGATTTCATCTACAAAGCTAGCCAAATGGATGATGAAACCTAAAGGAAGCAGTTAGTATACAATATGTATGACCAAAAAAATTCATTACATCAAAATACACATAAGCTGATTAGGTATCACTGATTACTTGTATCAAAATTAATTTTATACATCCATTTAATTTTTAGATATGAATATGACAATACAAAGACGTACACGTTACAAGTAAATTGTTATTTGTATAAAAGCACACTGTGTAAATATGACCGTATCTATCGCTTATTAACATGAAACAAATGACAATTATCCAACAATGTTTACAATCCGATAAGTCAAAAAATGATTATTTAGACCGTTTTCGACATTTTCAGTGTAAACAAAACTTGGATATTATAAATATGTAGGTACCTACAATTATTTCAAATTTTAATATCAAGTGTTCTTTCAAATTTGACGCCAAAAGAAGCAGTAAGCACCATAAATTATAAAACAGTTCTACAAAAATCTATTCACTCATCTTTGTATTTTTTCCATTGACCGTTTAATAATAAGTCTATTAATACATGATTTTAATATAACTAACCAGATATAGTACAGTAGCAACAGTCAAGTACTATATTTTATTTTATTTTTATTAAAATTGGGTTCTGTATCATTTTAACAAAACATGTGACCAAGAGTAAAGCAGTTCACGATCATCTAAAAAATGTTATAAACTCGTATCTTGATGAACGATTTTCTCTCGATCTCGACAATTAAAGGTGCTCACTAACGCTCGTTTGTACTTTAAACTATTTCAAATACTGTCTTCATCATTAAAATTTTTAATGATAAATTTAAAAGAACACCAATATGTTTCATAACAATTTTTTCCAAATTTATTGGAATAGCATTTTTATCACTAGAATGTTCATAATTTTGCAATGTTCTCGACTGATGGCGTGGCGTGTAAGATGAGCTTGATGAGTGATTGTGTTTTGTTTTCTCCCAAAACCCATTTTGTGCTTTTGAAATATCAAGTAATTAAAAAAGTCAAATCGAAGTAGGACTAGAAAAATGTAGGTAGCTCATTTGAACTGCTCTTACAATACAAAACCGAGTGTTGCAACTTCTAAATCTATAAAAATTACAAAGTAAAAAATATACAGAGTGAGTCACATAAAAGTACGAGCCGAACAAACTTTAAATGCAACCAAAAAACAGTTCGCATGAGTGACTAGTTTCAAAACTTATTATAATTCTCTCATATAGTGTATCACGTCATATAGTGATGTCATATTCATAACATGTTTTGAATATTTTACTTTATTTTAGAGCATTGAATGTCGTTGCGCTCGTAATTTTATGTGAACGCATATACAAGGTGTCTCAAAAAACATTCCCATAAACTTATTTTTATCCCAAGTTGCACCGTTTAGAAGCTAGAGAACGCCAAAATTAGAAATTAAATATTTTTATCAATAACATTTTATCTCAAGTTGCATTATGAGAACGTTCTTATGAGATCCCTTGTATACATAAAATATCTAGTAAGTTAAATATAGACATGTAACACTGTAAAACTTCAAATTTGACATTTCAAATGAACTACAATCAGATGAATTCTAAAATATGACTATTGGATACTACTTTATTCCGCTGTCTAATAACTAATAAAGGACAACCTAGATTCCAATTTTTAATCTTATTAAGCAAAATAGTTATAATAATAAATGCAAAAGCTCTCTCGTGATAATAATGATTAGTATTTTTAATTTTTTCTGTTAATAATTATGAGATGAGAGTGATATGAGATCTGGGAGTTTTTTTTAGCAAGACAGATGATTTCCACAATTTTCCACCGACATATTTTAAACACCAATAATTATTTGTATCTATAAATGATTAAATTCAACACTATTTTTACAAAACTTTTGAATATTATATTCCTAATGTACTGTATAATCGAAAATTAATGTTTTATTTCTGTATCGTTGCCAACATAAAGATTTTTTCAGTAAAACAGCAAAGATTAATTAATTTGACATTTTTTTAAGTAAAATTTAACCATTTATAGAGTATTTTTTAAGACATGTAAATTCTTTTGAGCTTTAGGTTATTATCTTACAATCCATTGCTTAAATTCAGGGTTAAACCATTCGCAAAACCAATGTTTACACAATGCCATACAGTTTATAACAAAGCTTTTAAGACATAAATGCAGAAGTTTTAAAACTGCTGCATTTAGTTTCTATATTATATTAGAAAATTAAAAATCAGTCTGTGATTATTATAATTATTTTTGTCACAAAAATGTGCTCAAAGCTATTACAAGTATTATCAAACTATCATAGGCACTGATACATTTTCACAACATATAGTTTTTATTAAATTAAAAAACCTATTGCATAAAAAATGAGTATTAACATGCTTGAAATGATATGCTACTTATTATTTGCCGAGACTATTAGGCACAAAAATAAATGTACAACCTCTTTCAAGTAACTATTAGTGATACAAGATGTCTAAGGTAATCTTGTACTTGGAACTAAGATTCACAACTCCGAGTGTCAAAAGAAAACGAGTTTCAAAGCGTCTTATGTGAAAAAATATTTTTGCTGAATTAAATAAATTAATCTGTGAGTGATGCTTTAAACGATTACTTGCATAAATCTATTGCTAACACAATAAAAACTAATAAGATTATAAAGGATCATTTTTGAAATAAATTTATCACGAAAATACATCCGTCATTTTATCACTTTATAAATCAGATAATAGCTTGTGTAAAATCATTTTTCCAATTATTTTCTGATGATACATACAACATAAGATTGTGAAATAACGGATTTTCTCCGAACTTAAAAATATGTAAGTTGATTAAGCAATCCTCATAATCTTATCAGAATTGAAAAAATCTGGGTGAACTAATTAGTAAATCGCTTAGAAAAATATGTTGCAGATCTGTGAGATGTTTTGAAAGTCTAAATTTTACAACCAATCGTGTATATCCTGGAAGCCATTATATTTTTGTAAAATATTGTAAATGCGCTCGTCTATAAATATGCGTAATAATAAAATGACTAGAATAAAGGTAACTGGAATAAAATTAAAATTGTCAGCAACAAAACCCCTGATAACTGATTCAACTAAACCAAAAACTTAACACTTCTAAGGTTAAATCACATTATGATCAGGCAAAGCCCTTGAACACAAGCATACGACACCGCCAGTTATAGCGGGCTTCGATGTGTCCCAATCGAAAACAACGCTGTACTGATGAGGAGCAAAAGCCCGACATTGTGTCCGATTGGAACACCGTTGCTACAAGCATTCGAGATTAACTGAAATATCCTGTTTTTACATAGACAAAAAAACTATACATTCCTAGGCTGCACTACAGTATTATTGTTTAAACGCAAAGGCGTTTCGTTATTAGAATTTTCATCAGCGGGCACTTGCTCGCTGTGTACGTTGCCCTCAAAGCCAGGATTCAAAATAATATTTGGTACTAGTTCTATAATCTCTTGTTCTTCTGGAACTGCGAAGTAATCTCGATTTAAAATATAATTATTCAAGCAAAGTGTCGACTACTAATTCACTAAACTTACCACTAGGAAGGCGACATTCTTGGTACAGTAAGAAACATGTTCCCAATCCGAGTAAAATTAGTGTCCCCATGACTATACCCACAGCTACAGCCCAGACTCGAGTGTCGAATTTGTCGGCTCCAGCTAACATACGCCGAGCCAATTCTAAATTAAGAAAACATCTTTTTCTACTTTTTGGATACAATTGACCACTTTAAGCCTTAAAATTGCTTGTGAACTTAAAATAGAAAAGCAGCGGTTTGTTATTAAAAGTGGTCCATTATACTAACTACACCAATTAAATGCAACATAAACTAGCCACATACAGAAATTACAGATTCTTACCTTCTTCTCTGTACTCGTGAGAGGTGGTACCAATGACTGTTGTTATTTCGCCCCTACCCAACTTGTTAGTGGCCCATATTCTAAATTCGTAGCTAGTATTAGGTTGTAGTTTATAAACATCGATTTGTCTCTGAAACAAATTGTAATATTAATTATTTTACGTTTTTTTCCGATTTTTTTCAAACATAAAAACAATCTTTTGTTTGCATCGTATGTTAATCAATATTTTTTATTAAGTTATTGATGTATTACACAAAAATGCTTTACATGATATAAGTTAATTTTTATTGACGTTTTCTTTATTCCTATTCTATTTTTATTATCTTACAAAAAGAGAGTGTAAACATATACCAAGTGATTAAAAAAACAGTAATTAAAAGGGCGAGTTTGATCAATTCAGGCAGCCATTCCTACAACAAAATTTTTGAAAAATTATCTTGATTTTCCTATTGGAAAACAGCCTTGACAAGCAAATAATCGAGTTGATATTTTTACACAACTTAAAACAAAATCCAAAAAATAGCACAATTTACTCAGTTTTTAAACTAGGACGTTGTGCATCGAAGAAAAAACAAACATCATGTTTTTAGGTCTAAATTTTACTACTTTTTAACATTGTTTAACATGGCAATAACCGATTAATATAGAAAAAAAAATTCAGATTAAAACAGTAAATAATACCTTTCTCTATCGACTTATATAGGTTTTATGGACATGTTATTATACGTTATTTCAATGTCTAATGAAAAAAATTTCTTGCAAAGATTGTTTGGTTGTCTATATCAGTCACAAACCAAGGGTTAGTGTGAGGAAATCTGCATTTGGGAGCTTTAACACCTATGTCATAGAGATCACCAAAAACTTAATTTGAAAT
The DNA here is from genome assembly GCA_029207805.1 of Tribolium confusum. Taxonomy (NCBI): domain Eukaryota; kingdom Metazoa; phylum Arthropoda; class Insecta; order Coleoptera; family Tenebrionidae; genus Tribolium; species Tribolium confusum. The sequence goes on along the minus strand of JALGAY010000002.1, from coordinate 28,417,573 downwards.
TACACACACTAGGGCTGAAATAAGATGAAATGTTGCTAATTAACTGTACCGGTAACACACAATTTACAATAATAATAAATTATTTTTACATTTCGGGGCGGCATCTCTGCTAAATAAGGTTTCACCGATTCGCCGCAGGTTTACGGTGCATCACAAGAAAAGTTTCGCACTCTTAAATAGAACCGAAAAATTGTTTAAACAAGCTTTTAAACGGAGAGATAGTAAATATTGGAGGGTGGTTTTTTGTTTCGGCTAATTTTGGTGTACAGCTTAACTTTTTCACACAAATGTGCCAGAAATTTCAAGACTTTTGGTACAAGCGTCAGTAAGAGCAACAATGAGTATTAAAAAAGCCACCATTCGCAATGTTTTGCTTTAGTCTGAAATTTTCATATTTTATTATTTATTGTGAGAAAATATCCACAATTAAAATAACTTGAATGGTTCAAAAGAGTTGGCAGAAACGTGTGACAAAGTAACCGTGACTTTTTGAAAAATTGAGTTATTTTATAATTTTCAAACTGTGTCGATAATTTTTGTCAGTTATTTTTTTCACATAACTCTAACTTCGCGAAAGATTGAACCATTTAAAAAAAACAAAAAAAGATTATAAGCCTTAGGGTTTACAGAAGGTAGGGTTTACAGAAAATAGGGTTTACAGAAGGTAACATTAACTTTAATTGCCATTAAATAGTTAATTGGCGATTAACTGCCGATTTTGACCAATCAAACGCCAGGAAAGCCGATTTAATCCCGAATTAAAAGTTAATCTGTGAGAAATATTAGGAGTTACAAACGACCAATCAGGTCACTTTGAGAAGGTAGCATGAGAGCAGTACCTTTGACATATTTGTAATAGTTAAAACTGGATCAAAATGTTTTTTCATCACGGTTTATGTTTATTGTAAATTTTAAATAAAGATGTAGTTTTTCAAAATTATTTTTCATTATTCTTTTTTGGTAAACGATGAATTGTGTTTTTCTTACTTTTTGTGAAATATTTTTAAGTACCATAACATAGATAACATTAAACAAATTTATAGACAAAAACTCAAAAGAATGTTTTTTAGTGGTACCTAGTTAATACGGTTAGCATTCCATTTGTGACAGGTAATTTGGGCAAAATTTCAATATCATTTATTTAAATTGTAAAGCGGCAAAGCTTTACTGGATTAGTTTAAACAAGGTGGCGTATAGCAGCATATCGTCTCCAATTTTCAATTTTTAAATTGGATTGAAATAATAAATTATATTGAAAGTGTATTTTTTCTATTTCGCATTTACAATGAGAATTTTGTAGCACTGTTTTCTCATAATATTCAACTTTGTAGCATTGTTTTTGTTAACTTTTTATGTTACCAATACTACAAATTACCATTGTAACTTTGCTGATTTTGATTAATCTCATTAAAAAATCCAAAAATTTTGCAATGTTGCCAACAAAAAATGTTTAACATAAAACTTACTAGACATATAACAGAAGACGTCAGATAAAAAAAAAAGATAATAAAAATAAAAGATACCATTTAAAATAGCTCCCCATTGCGATACTTGTTCTTTGTAACACTCGCCACTTTCGGGGCTCGTGTCCCAAACGACTCATATCACAAAAAAGGTGTTTGTAACATTTGTTTTTAAAATAACTATTTTTTGAGTAAAACTAGAAATGTTAAACTGTTTGTGGGTAATTGATATATTTTATCTTATTTAAAATTTAAAAAAATATTAATCGAAATAAACATTTTAATAAATTTATATAAAATCAAAAAGGTTAGATAAAAAGGAGAGAGTACGCCCTATGCTTCCTATGTAAACAGTTTGTTATCATCTTGGTACAGCCAGGGTCAAAGCAAATGCACAGGTCAGGTAGTCAGGCCGCTTCCATTCTAATACTTGTGTTTAGACCCAGGCCGATAACCCAACACGGTTTTGACTCAATTCATTGAAAAGTTGCATTTGTGAAAATATAAAATAAATTAAATTTTAATTTAGACTAATTCAATTTAGAGGAAAATGCTTAAAAATTGCCTTGAACATCAATTGAAATTTAATTATGTTTTAATTCTTATTTTTAGTCATTTTAATTATTATAAAAGTCGGGTGATAAATTAAAAAACTATTGTTATAAGTAAATTACAAATATTTACTTTACTTTTAAAACACAAATTTTATCATTAAAGTTGCAAAAATATTAAGTGAATTACAAAAAAACTGTTTAAAAATTACTAGTAAATCTTTTAAAATAATATAATTATTATTGATTTTTACAAACAAATAAATTATTAAAAACTCTTGTTTAAAAAAAATAAATTTGTAAAATAGAGTGGTATTAATTGTTAAAAATAAAACATTTGATAAAATATATAAAAATATTATCACTTTGTTCTAAATTCATTGTTTTTATAAAACCCTGCTTTCACTGTAACAAGTTAATAACGGTAAGTTTACATTAAACTGTTTATAACATATTGCAATGTTTAAAACAGGCCAACACTGTGCAAATATATATTTATAAAAACAAACTAATAAACATTTAAAATAAAAATTAAACCTATAAATTAAGAAATCAAACTTTCAGAGACTATGATCGCTTGGGTGTCCGTCAGGTAGTAAAGGGTAAGGTAGTCAAATTTTGGTTTTTAAAATGCGAATATCTTCTAAGTGGTTAGAGTAATCGATTAACTACAAGAGACTTTTTTTTTGAGAATTTAATTTTCTACAAGGCCATATGTTGTGCATTTTATAATATTCATTTATCTCTGAGTTATAAAATTTAGAAGTAGAAAAGGAATTTTTGTTAAATTCTTTAAACTTTGACCTCCGATATTTTCTAAATGGTAAGAGATATAAAAAAATTGTAAGATACCTTTTTTAGAGCGTTCAATTCTGTACAAAAAATGTAAATACAAATTTTCTGTATAATTAAGCAGTAACGAGATATGAAATTTACCATATGGAACTGAAAAAAAAAAAAACTGCGATGAGGGAGTCTTTCCTATTAAAATTAAGAGCACATCTTGAAAAAGCATTTTCTAAAAGTGCCTAGGAATCAATTTTTCAGTGTCGGAAGTTAAAAAAAAAAAAATCGATTTTTTTGGCCCACCCTAGTGCACACTCTATTTAAACACATTTATCTAGTTACAAATATTCTTTAATTTATCATCCGATTTTTATAATAAAATTGACTAAAAATAAAAATTTAATTTTTAATAATTTATTTGTTTGTAAAAATCAATATTTAATATATTATTTTAAAAGAATTACTAGTAATTTTCAAAAAGTTTTTTTGCAATTCACTTAATATAAAGTCACAATAAGTTTTTAATTTATCACCCGACTTTTATAATAATTAAAATGACTAAAAATAAGAATTAAAACATAATTAAATTTCAATTGATGTTCAAGGCAATTTTTAAGCATTCTCCTCTAAATTGAATTAGTCTAAATTAAAATTTAATTTATTTTATATTTTCACAAATGCAACTTTTCAATGAATTGAGTCGAAACCGTGTTGGGTTATCGGCCTGGGTCTAAACACAAGTATTAGAATGGGAGCGTATTAGCGGCCTGACTACCTGACCTGTGCATTTGCTTTGACTCTGGCTGTACCAGTTTATGACAGGTTTCAAATGAAGCGCCGACTCGACAAATCATGTTCGACCGTGTCTGGTCTCGCACAGTGGTGTAGCTGACGGAGGACGCTAGTTTTTGTCTAGTTGTTTACAAACAAACGTTGTTTTGATTATTTACTGAATTTTTTTTGGTGTGTGAATTGATTTTAATATTCTTTGCTATTGTTTTGCTGTTGTTGTCGTTTTGTTGTGTTTTTATCCTTTGTTTAAACTTTTTACACTACATTGTGTAACGCTATTGACTTCAACCTCGTGGTGCGCCTGCTTTCAGTACCAGTTTATAGCTTTGCGCAGTGAAGACGGCAAGTCCATTTTTTTTCAAGTCCTACTCTCTCCTTCCCATCTAACCTCCTTGTAAAAGACAGACTACTGAATGTTGTAGAAACTTGAATTTAGTTCCACATTATTCGTATTTCAAAACTGAGTATTTATATTATTATCTTAATAGTACGTACATATTTTAAAATACAAATTTAATTAAAACTATTAAGATTTAAACAAGTTTTCTATATCTCAAACAATAAAAAGTATAAATAGAATTTAGATATACATAGCTTACGATTTTACGTAAAAATCTGTAATAACACTGTTTTTCGCCTTTTCATTTGGTTAAAAAATAGCACAGTTACGCGATTGTTATTATTTTTTTCTGACAAAAGGGGCCCGAAGCGCGAGTCGCACCCCGAGGCCTACGCCCATTGTGGGCTACCTTTCGGAATAGTATTACTGCAGCAGCCTCTGATAAAGCTCAGTACCTTGTCTACAGGAGCCTTCTCGATAGCAATGGGCTTCAGATATCGAGAGCACAGGTAGAAATCTCTGATGCCTACAAATGTAGGTCAGTAACAGAGAATATGAAGAGGAGTTTCCTCATCTTCAGCACAACCTCTGCAAATATCGTCCTCGCTGAGTCCGATGACGTGCAGGTGTGTTTTTAGTAAGATTATAGAATATTAAAGCGATTATAGAAAACGCAACAAAAAATCAAAAAAACACTGTGATAAAAACTTTAATATTTTGCCAGCAAACGGGATAAGAATTGAAATTTTGTTGACACAAGTAATTGCATTTTTGTCCCTATCCCATTAAAACAAGTCCAATAATTACAAAAAATATAAATTTTAAATTATATAATTTTAAACTTTAAATTATTGTTTTCTAAAGCCCCCATTTTACAATTTTTTTACTCTTTCTAATATGCCAATAAATAATTTTTTGGTTAAAAAAAGATAAATTAATGCATAGGAGTACAGATTTTTTAAATTTGGCGTTGAAATTGGACAAATAAAGACAAAATTAACACAATCTGCTATGTTGTAACGTATTAAATGCAACTGAAATAAAGTTGAATTAATTGTGTTTGATTTAACATAGTAATTAACGTAATAAAATAATAATAAAAATACCATAAAGCAGCTGTATGGTATAGTTGTTTAACCAAAATAAAAATCTTGACTAAACTTGTAAATCTAAGAATCTCGTTTAGTACAAAAGATTGTACTGCAATTAAATGAAATAAAAAGTGGGTTATTCAATCCCTGCAACCTTCAATGTTAAGCCAATCAGTTTTTTATTTATCTAACATAATTTAGTTTTTGTGTTTATTAAATTTTTTAAATAGAAACTGAATTCTGGTATTTTGTATTAAGGTATATTATTTGTATATTTTACTATCTATCCTGTAGCAAATGCATTCATTCACTGAAATAAAAATTTTAACTGTAGATAACGCAATTATGTAAATTTGACAAAAAATCTACGTATTCTTTTTTTGTGCAAATAATTGAACGTATGTATTTTAATAGAAGAGTTCTCACGAAAATAGTACTGTTACTGATAATTTTGTGTTATCAGTTTGACATTTGACTTACTTATTAACCTCTTTGCTTGACATTTTGACCAATACATTTTTCTAGTTATTTATAGAAATATTATTAAATACATCAAAAAAATTGAAATAAAAAATCGATAATTTTTCCACCAAAAACTCACTGAATTTGGTGTGATATGATTGGGAGATATTGGTAACCATTCACCATCAGAGCCAGCTAGACGGTATTGAGCAGTAAAATTAATAATAGGATAACCCCCAGTTCCGTTGACTTCCCATAATATTAAAGCAATAATCGAACTGGGTCTCACAACGACATTTCCCAAAGCTGGTGGAGGTGCTGAAATTTGACAAACTTAAAGAAACCTTCATAAACTTTAACCACTCACTTCTAACATCCACTTTCATGCGAGCCTTCTCATCACTTAGGCTATTAGCTTTGTTACAAGAATAAATCCCAGCATCAGATCTTTCAACTGAAGAAAGGAACAAAGAACCATTTTCTAAAATTTGCATTCGAGATTTTTGATGATCTTCACGTTCTTCTCGAACCCACATAACATCTTTTGTATTATGTATTGGGCATGGCAGTGTTAAGTTACGTCCAATATCGACACCAAATTGAGATATTTTTGCACCTAAAATTTTGGCAATTAAACCTGATCTAATCAAAAATAAAAACAAACCTTTTACTGCTACAACAAACAAAAGTGCACACAGAAATGGTACCCCTTTAATGCACATAATTCCATATTTTTACACAATACGTAAAAAAATATTTTTTCTATTATTACACAAACTCATGACACGTGCTTTTGGTTACAATCACAGTGTTGTACTTTGAATATTTTTACATCTTTTTGTTTATTAAACTTCGGTAATTATAACAAATATCAAATGCAACACCCACAACACCCAAGGTATGTAAATTATTGATCGCCAATACAACGATACGAAATTCCCTAGATTTGTAAGTACATTTTTGTTCAAAATAATAAACTTGTGGTGGCACTACTGCAACCGGCTGTCAACTTATCGCCTCCTGTCAAATCTGACAGTTTATTATTATCAAACAGATAATAAGCATAACAGTGAGTAATTTGCCTTTTGTTTTAAAGGCAGTAAAACTTTACGTGATGTAATTCAGTTAAACTTTTGTGATAAGTTATTGGTTGTATAACTATTGGACTTGAGGTTAGATTAATTTTTACATAAAAAACACAATTCGACAAAAAATGAATTAAGTAAGTTGAATGGATACTTTTTTTATAAATGTATTTTAATTTTTGTCATTTTATTTATTTATGAGTTTTTTGATCTTCTATAATTAGTTTTGGGTAATTTAACTTACCAAAAAATACAGGGTGTATCAAATGTTGTACAGAGATTTTACCTGGTAAAAGTACTCATTGAAAGAATGCAAAAAACCTAAATTTGTCTTATATAAATGTTTATGGTTTTTGAGATATACGATGTAGAGTTATTTGCTGAAAAAAACTGTTGTCATACATTATGTATATCAAAAAAATGTTTTTGTCAAAAAATTTCTAAAGCATGTGCTTCAAAAACCACCAATACAGTGGACCCCCGTTAATCCGACCTCTTTCTAATCCGGCACCTCTTGTAATCCCACTCACCTATCACTGTACATAATTCTATAAATATGTAGTATGATTTGTAGTTCAGATAGAATCTTATCACTTTTCATTTGTAATTTGTCGGATTACAAGGTACTTTTTTTCAAAAAATTCCGGACTATAGGGTGTCTATGGCAGTACTCTGTAATCCAACGAGATCGATAGTCTGACACTTCCCTGCAAAACGTTTGTCGGATTACCGGAGTTCCACTGTATTTGAAATAGCAAATTTGGGTATTTAGCATTGTTTTAACGAGGACTACCACCACATAAGATTTCTGCACACATTTCAATCACACCCTGTATATCAAAATAAGTGCCAAGTATAATACATCATCGTGTCTTCTACAAAAAAAATCTGCATAGTATATCTTGAAAACCATCATCATTTGTATAAAACAAATTTGGGTATTTAGTATTCTTTTAACGGAGACTATCACCAGGTAAAATTTCTGTAAAACGTTTGATCACACTATGTAAGTCGAACAAATAAAATTTTTGAGTTGTTTTGCGATTTTTATAACATTTGGTAAAGTTTGATCGCTTCTAAAGATACCAGTCCAGAAGGACATAAAAGACATTATTTTAAATAGGTTGGCAGGTAAAGAGGGCAAGGCTTTGTGTCTTGCTGGTGACGGACGGAAGTAACATTAAAATATGAGTATTAATTTCAAAAATTTAAAAGTCATTTGAAACCATTAAAACATTATTACACATAAACATAAAACCAAGTAATAAACTTTTTTCGCTTACCCTTAAAGTAGAAGAATCATAGCACCCCTCAAAATGTGACACAAACTGTCATTTTCCGTTCGAGGGCAGAAAATTTCATAACAACCCACACTTGTCATTTATGTAAAAACTGTTGGTTCGATGCTTACTTTAATAACACTTGATTTAGAGTAAAAAATGTGTTTCATGTTTTTTTTTTCTAATCATCTGTCTCGTAAGCATGTCATTAATGCTACACTAACAGTAACAGTTACTGCCCATGTAATAATTACCATCGAAATTCCTTAACTAATCTCAAGGTTCCTAGGACCATGAGCAGCCCTAGGGCCGTAGGCATATTAATGCCCTCTAATGCGTTCTATATTCTTGCATCAAGAGATATAAGTCACGCCAATTAAGTCGTAAAAATAAAATAGTCGTAAAAACTATGTAAACAGTCGTTAAATTGTTCTTGATACAGTCGACCAGCTTTGTTTTCGATGTAACAAAGCGTAAAATAACTAATTATTGTCCAACTGGATAACTAATGTCAACATTTTGTTACTAATTGATTACAGAAGTGCAGCTGTGCCTTTGAACAGGGTTGGCTTTAAGTTTAACCTTTAATTCACTTTTATTGGTGACGGTGACGGTAAAGTGTTCTCTAGTTAAACGTAATTTTTGTGTTTATTTTGGTGGTTAGTTGTTGTGTGTGCACTTAATTTGTTTTTTGGTTCGGTACTATAAAAAAAATTGACCATGTTTTTTATATAAATATATATTTTTACAGCCAATCCTGCGAAATATCTGTGATGTATCAAAGACGATATAGTAAACTAGCGATTATTCAAATACAATGGAACCAGTTTGCATTTAAATATCGAGTTGGTCGTCTGTATTCTCAGTTTCTCTCGTATCTCTCTCCCTCTGCCGTATATATCTTGATACAACAATACTTTTGTGGCAAGAGAATAAGGATTTTTTGGTTTATTGTCAGATCAAATGTACAATTAGAAACATTATTGATATTGAAAGCAGACTTGGAAGTGATAAATGATAGATGTTCTGTTCAGGTGATTGTAAAAATAATATGAACTTCGAGGCCATAAACACATTTTGTTGTCTCGAACGTCTAGGAAACCCTCGGCTTTACCCTCGGTTTTTCAAGATACGATTTTAACTGCTTACGACCCTTGAGTCTAATATACTATTTTTTTATTTATTTGAAGGTAGGCGAAAAACAGTTGTATTTTGCACAAGAATAAAGGCATTAGCATGCCCGAGTGCAACGAGGGCATCATACACAGCTGTTAATACTTACTTTCTTTCTTTGCGAGGTAATATACTATGACAGCACTAAATCTGTATAGAAGCGAATTACAAAGAGGAAAAAATAAGTGCATAATGGAAGCTTTCTAGTCAGGAAATGCAGATCAAGTATTATTTCAAGTCTTTGAATTTATAAACTACAGAATGAATTATTTCTTTATACCTATATTTTTTATGAGAATTCCACTCAAGACAGTTAAGAAATTACAGCGGGAAAACCACTAGTGAAAATCGCGATAACCCACGTTTTTTTTTTTTTTTCAAGGAATTCTCAATTCTCATGCCCACATCAAGCACGCATACAATATCAAAAATTTTTAATAATTCAATTTTACTTCGACGTGAGAACAGAGAACCATGAAGTTCTAAATGTCATTCGCAAAATTTTAAATGACGTAAAGGAAATTTAATCATTTTCTTCAATGAAACAACTTTTTGTTAAAATAATGAAATGGTTAAAAAAAATCGCACTTAGAATCTTCTGGTTCTGAGCAGAAGTGTAATAACTATTCAAACTAACAAATAGTAGATAACAATTTGGGGGCAGTTTGGCAATAAGTAAATATACAGAATGTTCCAAAAATAATAAATTAACAGAAAGAAGTTGAAATAGGGCGGGGAACTCAACGAGTGGCCCAAATTTTTGTCATCGGGTTACCTTTGCCCCTGAAACTTAAACTTGGATGGATTGCTATAAATATTTGAATTACTAACAAAATCATTACTAAATAACGAGTGGACCAAAAGTTTCGGAGTTAAGTTACCTTTGATGTCATAAACCCAGGGTTTAGATTAAAATAAAAGAATAATTTGTCAACTTAATTTTATAAATGTTGGGCTGGCAACGCTATAAATAAACTGAAATTGCGCTGGCAACGGAGTAAATAATAAAAATTTCTGTCATTAAAAAACATTTGAGCGTCAAATTGTGCTCTAAATTTCTCTATACAAGCTGCTGCAGAGTACTGCCACACACCATCTACAGCTTGTACACCATTACGAAAATAACTTTCTATCAAAAACGCTTTTTGAACAGGGATGAACATTTTAACGAATGAACAAAACGTTTATGACGTTTTTATAAAATTAAGACATTAATGACAAATAATTCTTTTATTTTAATCTAAGCCCTGCGTTTATGACACCAAAGGTAACTTGACTCCGAAACTTTTGATCCACTCGTTATTTCAAAATGCTTTGCTGAACATATAAACGGGTGATATTTCAAAATTGTTGTATTCACTTAAAAAATATTTCTTGGCGTACTGTACGATATTACCCCGCCAATTTTTTTTTTTTTAAATCAACCCGTATAAGCCAATTTTCGCAAATTGTGTGTAAACCCAGCATAACAAAAACGTAACAGTTTTAAATAGTCTTCCGGTACTTAGTAGTCTGCGTTCAAATTAATTTTAATTAATTGTTTATCACAAGAAAGTGAGAACAAATTGAAAATAACTTAACAGAACTTCGAAAACGCGTCCCCAGGAAACAGATACCTTGAAAGGATCGAGTGGCCTATTGCCAAATGGAAAATTATAATTATCGCAATTTTGTGTGGTGTTCAATGGATTATTTTTTACACTGATTTTATTATTGATTCCGAATGACGATCTACTAAACCTCTTTTCATTATTTTTTACAGTTTTTAAGCAAATTGACAACACACGTCAAATAAAAAAATAGTTGTTATTCATAAAAACAAAATACTTGAAATTGTTCTCGCGATGATAATGTTATACTGTAGAATATTCCCACTATATTAAGGTTTTAATTAAACCAAAGATGACTAAAATTGAAAGTTTTTATAGGATTTTAAAAACCTCAAAAAATAATTAAATACCTTATCATACCTTATCCCCTTTGAGGAACGAAAAAAATACGCGACAAAATCTTCTCGTGTGTGGTGAGAGCATGGAGGAATAAATAAGTTTTATTAAGGAAGAAAATTGAGTGTTATTTTAAAATTTTGACATGAATTTACAGTGTTTTTATGACCACATGTTAAATCAAAATTGTCGGTTTTGTATTAAAAATATCTTAACATAATCCTGCATAAAATTAGATCAGTTGACCTTATCTCATCATCTGACATATTATCAATTCCTATTTCATCAGTACCCAACTCATCAACGACTCAACTAATCAACGACCTAACTCATTAACGATTTATTGTAAATATCTGATTTTTGAATGTTAAAGGTAGGGTTGAGATGACTTTGATTCCAATTGACTGTACCAAATCAAAATCATTAAGTATTCTTTGTAATAAAAGCAAAAGTTAGTGAGCGTTGGGAACATGTAGGAATGCGCAACAACTTAGGAGCAAGGAAACGTAGATGATAAAATTACTCGTGCATTGACAAAAGCACTCAAAAAATAATAAAACAACGTCTAAAGATTTGATCTTACCTAATTTGACCAATTGAATGTTTATTTAACACCAGTTTTTGATAATACTACTTTTTGTGCGTTTGAATTCTATTTGATTGTTTACCACGTCTGTTTCCAATACAGTAAGGTTTTTTTTTTTGTTGCCAACGCAGACCTGTTGGTAAGCATTTCGTTTAGTTGTTGCCAACAAAAACTTTTCGGTAAGCACCTTTTACCGTCCTGTAACGGTAAGTAAATTTATCCAGAAATTAATATTATTTTTTTAAGAAAATCAATCGCACAATAATGTCATAAGCATTACCATGAACGTTTAATATTTTGTACCGATTTCAGACAATAAACAATTGTTTTTGATCGTTAAAATGTTTTTCTTACCGTTCTTGATACTTGATATACTATTTCGGTGGACTATACACTTACTGAATTTTTGAAATCATGAGTGGTGTGAATATTGATAAAATAGTAATTGATAATTATTAGTCAGTTGATAAGTTATTTAGATTTAACTCGTTTTATCCGTTTGAATTGGGTCTAACTTGAACACGATAGGTCAGCCATTTTCCAGGGAATAATTCGTGAAGATATTTAGAGTGTTATTTCTACAAAAAAATATTGGGCTTTAGTTCTAAATCCAGCAAAAAATTTGTTTTACCGAGATGAACCGTGGAGAGTTTCGACACTAGAGGTCAGTCAAATATTTTTTTTTTTCTCATATAAGTAGTTTACAGTTTGGCACTAGAGATGCTGTTTTTCTGATATTCTAAACATTTACTTAGAAGAAATAAACATTCATGTGAGATGTTGCTTTTATGTAAAAAAATAATATATCCTCAAACTGTAAAAAAGATGGATAAAGATATCAAATCTCAACAGATTCAAGTTAAAGCTTAAAATAATTTGAAACACGACGCGACAGCAGAGTATTTTAATAATTTGGCGCTGTAAAATAAACATACAAGATTTGTTTTAAACTTTTATTAAAAAATCATTTTATTAAAAATTAAATTATTAGGTGACCTATTTTTTTCTATTAAACGTTTGTTCATTTCGTTGCATTGCAAACGCTTTTACAACACGAGGTAGCGTGTTCCAGTTTCAGTTAAACATGTTGTAAAATAATTTAATGTTACTCATTTAACGATTAATTGGGAAAAAAGGTGTTAAATATTATTTCATTTTACAACAGAACTTAAACCTATCAAAAATTTCGATATTTTTTTACGAAATATGTGTGGTAAAAACCCAGGTGATTACAAATACGGAGTTTCCACAGTTATCAATAATTTTACTATTACCTGTTATGAGGGCAAACATATTTGTGTAGGATCTGTTGAAGAACAAGTTAATTTCTGTTACTTATGTTTTTCTTTTAAATATAATCATATAACAGTGCCCATTTAATCCTACCAGTTCTAATGAAACAACCCTGAGGGGTGTTCTTTTGGAGTTAAACATATCTAGGATATAAACAAATGCATATCATAAGCATTTAGTATTTTGGCATCTGTATCTAAGAGTACTTAAATTCTAAAAAAAGAAACTTCACTTTAATTATGTTCAATGTTCGCAATAAATGGCTATAGATAGAAAATAGAGCCATATGTATGTGAATATTTTTAGAGGTATTTTAGCTATTTCCCTATTTTATTTCTGTAGATGTTGCCACTTAAAAATAAGTCATAAAAATACAAAAGTATGCTCCGTAGAATATGTAATTATTTTCTGTTTGTGTTTGACTAGCCAAAAGTTAAAACAGTTTTAATTGTAAAAACAACAGAAAATTAAACGTGAATTTTCTTTCAAACGATAGAATTCCAGAATTATTTTGGTTATAAATAGGACAATAGATTTTGCAATATCCACTCTCGATAGGAATAATGTGATACCCTTATTATTAATTTGTTATATCTGAAATAAATTTGTGTTTAAAGCATGCATTGCATCAGCAGTTTGCAATAAAAGCGAGTTATCCTTTTACGACACTGTTGACGTCAAAGTTGAAAAGTAAGCTTGACAAGTCGTATAAACCAAAAAATAAGTATTATTTGTAACGAACAAAAACATATTTTGTTTTGGATATTAACTTTGATTAGATCTAATATCGGTTATTGGTGAAAAGCAAAAGGGCGTCGCGGCGCCAGTGCGCAGTGGGATTGCTTGAGTTACCTTTGACATTTAACCAGCTCGAGCTGGGCACAGTGGGTTATTCTTTTCACTTCCTACTACTTCCATTAAGTTTAGATAGATACAATGTTTCTGTTTACATCGTCTTTCTTTTCTCTGAGAAATTTGAAACGTTTTAGAAAGGATTTTTTGAGATTTTAAACAATTTGACGCACTTACCGTCCTTGAACAGTTTGAAATTAATTATTGTACTTTGATATTTACCCTATTAAAACATTATTAGTCACGAATACACGAATTACACGAATAGTCAACGGTTATTCATCAAAAACTCTTATTTTTGGAGTTAAAAAAATAATTAAGCAAAAATTATTTAGCCAAGGAAAAAGGAAACTTTCTAATTTTAACATAACTACACTGTTGAAAGAATAATTTAGTAAATAGTTTTATAAACAAAATTAAGTAATTTAGTTTAACAGAAAAATTGGAATAAACGCTTTGTTTGTTGATTTATTTTGTACCAGAATATTATGTTGAATAACCCTGTCATGTTAGTATCTTTGTTACCTTTACCTAGATCTATTGATTTTCCAGCCTAATCTATATTCGTAAAATTGTTGATATTTTGTAGTGTTTACATTGTAAAAGTCAGAAGCGTCTTCGTGATCATTGTATGATATTCGGTCCGCCGTTTCAGTGGGCTCCAGACCCAGTGCTCGTCGATCAATAGGGTTTCGTCTCGACGCCTAGATCGGGTACACCCGCAGATTCGCACCTTACTGTAAACGTTATTGCGAACACAGTCAGTGCTCGTTTATCGTATCGGCGGTAAAATGGATTTAAAAACGTATTATACCAGTCTTCTTAAATTATGAGTGTCGACAAATTAAATCAAAATTAAAAACTCCAGTCTGAGTGGTGGTAACAAGTTGTGTCATTGTTTTTGATCCAAGTGAAGAATTTGTACAAACAATTGCGGGATTTTGTATATTTATGGCAAAAGTTACAAATTGATAATAAATCAAGGCTGGAAAAATTGGGGATTTTTTTTATAAACATTGCACGTTGGTACGTACACACCTATTTTTAGTTTATGGATGTTTCTGAGATTTATTAAGAGTTTTATCTTTTGGGATTATTGGAGGATGGTTTTTCAATTAAACATATAGGTATTTTTGGAATTACATTTGTTAAATAAGTGGAACATTCTTTAATGCTTGTTTCATTCATGAAAAGGAAATGGTTTATCTTTTACATAAGGTAGCGGAATCAAAACACGCCCACGTAAAATTCAAATCTATTTTTCACTGTATATGGACACATATTATCAAAACAGATTCTTAAGAAAATTAAAATTGCAAAAACTTCTATTTATTGACGTTTTCTTAAATAAATTATATTTTTATGAAGATTCTGAATTAGACGTAAAATAGTAAATTTATAAGATTAATTTTGAGAAATAAGTATTTATGGCAATCAATCCCGAAAATAAAATTTTGGAATAAAATTGCTACATTTTTAATTCCCAATATTTATTTACTTAGCTACAGCTGTTTCGGCTATGACGCCATCTTCAGAACTACAAGAACTAGGCCTGAAAATAGACGAAATTTCTGTAGTGAAGAAAAAATAAATATTGTCAAAAAGCATCAATTTTATTTCATAATTCCAAAAAACATAATCTTTTTATTAAACATACAAATATTTTTTTGTTGCTAAACATATTGGATAATCTCAAAATTTATTTCTATTTTTTTATGAAAATAATTGGCTAATAAGCCTGCTAAATTCACGTCTTGCAAAAGATTTAGTGCATTTACGATTTAAGTAATCTCTTATATTTAATCATACAGTGTGTAAAAGCCAAATGGAATAAATTCATTATGTCAGTTACTGTATACATATTTATAAAAAAACTCAAAACACGTCAAATTTAAATTATAAATTGACATTCATCAACGTGAAAATGCGATCTCTATCTTCAACCCCCTTCGAATGACAGGTACAACACTCAATTTTTTAAATGGGAAGTATAGGTTTGTGATATATATCGTTTGAAAGATCTCTTCATTCTCTACTCAAAAATGTTATCGTTTTCAAGTTTATCGCAAGAATGAAGATAGAATTAAATTTCGCTATAATATACTCAAAATGGAAAATGTAATATAATGTAAAACACTTAAAAGAACTGTGAATTTGAATGAAGTAGATGTTCAAAATGTTCACCGCGAACGTCTGGCAACATTTTCCATTTTGAGTATATTATAGCGAATTTCTGTAATAACAGGATTTTATTTAATTCTATCTTTATTCTTGCAACAAACTTGAAAACGATAACATTTTTAAATAAAGAATAAAAAGACCTTTCAAACGATATATCACAAGCCTATACTTCCCATTTAAAAAATTGGGGGTTGTACCTGTCGTTCGAAGGGTTGAAGGGTTGAAGATAAAGATCGCATTTTTACGTTGAAGAATGTGAATTTATAATTAAAATTTAACGTGTTTCGAGATTTTTTATAACTATGTACAGTAACCGAAATAATGAATTTATTCCATTTGGCTTTTACACACTCTATATTATTAGTTCCCCTGGTATAGGGCAATAAAATGTAAGCTTCTGTTCCAAATGTGAAATAGTTTGTTTGTAGAGCTTTGTCATTTGATTCGTTTGAAAATTTGAAACAGGTATGTCTATTGGCATTTGCTATTGATTGTGGTAAAGAACCATATATTTATAAAGGCGAAACCATAAGCGTACTATATCTTTTTGTCTTATTATGAGTATGTATTATTATTTTGCTGAAAGACTGGCACAAATATGATATACACATTAGGGTGGGCCAAAAAATCGACTATGTTTTTTTTAACTTCCGACAGAGAAATTGGTTCCTAGGCACCTTTAAAAAATGCTTTTTCAAGATGAGCTCTTAATTTTAGTAGGAAAGACTCCCTCATCGCAGTTTTCCTTTTTTTTTCAGTTCCATATGGCAAAATCCATATCTCGTCACTATACTTGATCATACAGAAAATCTTATTTACATTTTTTGTAGGAAATTAAATGCTCTAAAAATGGTATCTTACAATTTTTTATAGCTCTTACCGTTTAGAAGATATCAAAGGTTAAAGTTTGAAGAATTTAGCAAAAATTTCTTTTTCACTTCTAAATTTTAAAACTCATAGATAAATAAATATTATAAAGTGCGCAACATACAGTTTTGTAGGAAATTAAACGCTCTACAAAAAAGTCGTTTGTGGTTGATCGATTACTTTAACCACTTAAAAAAAATTGGGGATTTAGTATCAAATTTTGGTTTTTGAAATGCGAATATCTTCTAAATGGTTAGAATAATCAATTAACTACAAAAGACCTTTTTTATAGAGCGTTTAATTTCCTACAAGGCTATATATAGCGCATTTTATAATATGTATTTATTTCTGAGTTATAAAATTTAGAAGTAGAAAAGGAATTTTTGTTAAATTTTTTAAACTTTGACCTCCAATATCTTCTAAACGGTAAGAGATATAAAAAATTGTAAGATAACTTTTTTGTAGAGCGTTTGATTTTCCACAAACAATGTAAATACTTATAAATTTTTTGTACAATCAAGTAATAACGATAATATGGATTTTGCCATATGGAACTGAAAAAAAAAAAAATAGAAAACTGCGATGAGGGAGTCTTTCCTATAAAAATTAAGAGCTCATCTTAAAAAAGCATTATTTAATGGTGCCTAGGAACGGATTTTTCAGTGTTGGAAGTTAAAAAAAAATAGTCGTTTTTTTTGGCCTACCCTAATACATACAGGGTGATTTTTTATTTATTCCCGCCTGAAATCTTAAAAATAGGCAACACGTTATACAAACGATAAACAATTTAATTAAGTAATTAATTATTGTGGCTACATATGATTTAAATGAACTGACTTTGGAAGCACTGTCAAAGGTATTGTCAACAATGTTGACATTAATTTACAACTCTCTATGGCTTAATTTTGAAAATTAAATTTTCAAAGTATAATGTGTTGCCTATTTTTGAAGTTTCGGGCGGGAACAAATAAAAAAATCACCCTGTATATGTTCAATTCGACAATAAAGCACATTTAATGCTTTGGCTGGCTACAAGGCCACGGCTGCGCCTCTGCTTTGAACTGCCGGGTGTGGCATCAATCGTATGGTTTATTGCCTAATTAAACAAATAATTATTGCTTAATTAAACAAAAAAACGTATGACTTAATGCCACAGCTGGTAGTTGGTAGTTCAAATCTAAGGAATTGCTGACATTAACCGTCACGTTTTTGTTACAGTTGAAAGACCGACAGAATAAAGTGTGTTTTTGAGTGAAAAAAAGTACTACTTTGCACACTAAACTAAAAAATCAGTTTATTTAATGAAATTTAAGAAAAAATGATTATATTATTTTCTGTACGAAAATAAATATAATTTGGTGTCTAAAAAAATAGATACTTACGTTTGAAAAAAAAATTAAAAAAGGCGTTATATATCAAAAACAAAAGATATAACAAAACAATAGTTTTGGGTTGCAAAACTATTTATTTACGAGCACATCATTAAATTTGTCTCAAAAAAAGAGAATGTACACCATGATCAACAAAAAATACTAATAGGTTGGCAATTGAAAAATTTATACATTTAGCAAAATTTTAGTTTTTTTAATTAAAATTTTTAATTAAAGTATCATACTAAAATTGTCTCAGTCATGGTTTCAGTCACCTTTTTAACAAATATTTTCATTTTGAATAATTTCAGTGAAAAAATTCATTAATTTAATACGTTTTGAACAAAAATTATTAGTAACTTATTCGTTTTTTTGTGCAATGGTCGAAACAACCATGACCTATGAAAATCATTTAAAGTGAACCACCCTGTGCTTATATTGAAGGTTTATCAGGTGCAGGGTTGCAAATAGCGCATTAAAATACTAAAATTATAAATATTTTTAATTTTTCAATTCCATATTATTCGATTAAGATATTTAAAAAATATTAATCTTAATTACCGAATTGAAGAATATTTTTTCAAAAGATGTGAGTATTCAGAGAAAGTAAAAAATAGACTTTTTCTGAATCCTCACATATGCTATCAAACCAACTCAACTTTTTAATTCTTTGATCATGTGGTTATAAGATCTATTCTAATATAAAACTAATTTCAAGTGGAGATAATACCGGTAGTATCTCCGATTCCATGGAAAATTTTAAAAAATCGGGATTGTAATTGGTTGTTGCGGTGGAAAAGTATTAAAATTCGCGATACTACCGGTAGTATCTCAACTTGAAATTAGCTCATAAAATGAACTCTTATAAAAGGCTTTTCAAAATCTAAATCTCTTGGTAAAAAATAGAGCTTAGATAACATTTGAAAACAAGCTTTAATAAATATCTTTAAAATTATGTTTACTTTCCCACTGAATTGTAATTAATGTCTTAATAATGTTTTTGAATATTTGATTGCTTAAGTATTTGAACGGAATAATTTTGTTTTGTAAGCAGTAGCGAGTAATTTTAGAAAATTGAATTAAATAACTGTTCTCTATGTAATTATTTGCTATTTCAAATGCTGTATCGCATTCCATTCGTTGCACAAATTTACACATTATACTCGTACTGTTTCCAAATTTGAAAACAATTAGTGAAGGATAATATAAACATGTTACGGTATAGGTAACGTTATTTGCTGTTTACATTACTCGAAAATTTAAAAGAACTCGGCTCTGCGCCGCTCGTTTTTTCAAACATTATCGTAATGTAAAAAGCATCATAACGTTATTTGTATCGTAAATTACTATCACCAATATCACCCACCTAATTTTTACAAAAATGCTTTTAACTTGTAACAAATTGAATAACTGTTATTATTACACTCGGAAGGCAAGTTATATTAAAAAAGGATGACTATAAAAATGAGTAATAAACAATGATTTGTATTTGTTGTGCAGCGAGATGAGAATTCCTGCTGCTTTATTACCAGTCGGAAGTTGTTGGTGCTTGAAATTTTCCAAAATTTTATTTTTGCAATCTTGATTAATTATTATTGCTACATAGGGTCTCATGATGTGACATTTAAGGTCAAAGCTATTATTCGACACGTGTTCGTGTTGAAACGGAAGGTTTATGCATGCAAGAATATCGGTTGAGGGAGTACATTTTAAAATTATTTTTACATAGAGTCTCAAAGTTTACAAACTTTAAAATACACTTTAGCTTGGGACGCTTGGGTTAATATTTAAGAAAACAAATTGAATTAAGTTAAATTATGTTGAATGTTGAAAGAATTAAGTAAACAGCTTTTAGTAAAATAAACCATCTATAAATTTACAAAACCTATTTTTATTTTATGTAATTTAAAAAAATCAAAGATTAGTTTATGTGATATTGTGGTGATTGCTAATCTGTAAATGGGATTATCAAATAGCACTAGTATGACTTCAGAGAATTTTTTATCCATTGCTACGTAAGCACCCCGACCAAGGATAATCTCCTAACACGCTTTTTCCACCACTTTAATTTCATTCAAATAATTTTGTTAATGCATCTTTCGGTTTAAATTATTCAACAGTTATAATAAAATTATTTCAAATTAAAAGGCTTTCTTTTTTTAGAATG
The DNA here is from genome assembly GCA_029207805.1 of Tribolium confusum. Lineage (NCBI taxonomy): Eukaryota > Metazoa > Arthropoda > Insecta > Coleoptera > Tenebrionidae > Tribolium > Tribolium confusum. Next base: position 28,397,288 of record JALGAY010000002.1, on the reverse strand, counting down.
ATGGTGAAATCGGATTTAAAAGAATTATGTAAAGGACGTTTTGTAAAAATTGTAAAATGAAATTATTAAATTTACTAACTTGAACTCAATTTACGGTTATTGCATAACACACCTACAAATATTATGACAAACATGAAATCTGATATAGAATATTCCCTTTATTTTTTTATGTTTTACATAATCAAATATAATAAAACTAGATTAATTTAATTTTAACCGAATCTGGAATTGTCAGTTCAGTTTAAATTCATTGAATTTGTGAATAAAGCTTTGAAATGATTATTTTTACAATTTAAAGTCATAATAATTAATGTCTGCTTGTCATACAACACATGCGGAGCTACCCAAGGCTAGACAGAAAATGTATAACATTTTCATGAGAACTAAGTACCATTAAATAGAGTTAATTCACTTTGTAAATTCGCCAAATGATACTAAAATAGCTCTTTCTGGCGTATCTACCAGGGATCAAAGTAGATAAAAACGCTAAAAGCTCCCTAAAATATTTCTCAAAGTACAGGATGTTTAAAAAAAGGCAGAACACAAATTTTTGTTTTTTTTAATGCATGGAGCCGTTTATAACTATTTTAACTTTAATTGGTATCTTTTAATTTGTGCCTGAAATACTTTTGAGTACTTGTCGCAAAACACTATTCTTAAAAATTTATAACAGACGAGAATATCATGCTAATATAATATACGGCGTAGCTCAAAAAATTAGAATTTTGCAGTTATTTAAAGTAAAAAAAAAAAAAAAATTACTCAAAAATGTAAAAAGTGCCGTAAATTATTGTATAATATGATCTCCTTTTTCATCTTTTGTTCTAAATTAAAAAGTGGCAAAAGTTTTATGTACTTTAGTTAGGGATGCCACGTTGTCAGACTTTGTATCTTTATCTCAATAAATAAAGGATTTCGTAAAAAGGCTGCGATTTTTCTTTAAATTCTGCTCAACGTGACAGAAATATTTAACAATTTTTTTAATTTAATTAAAACTAGATAATGAATAAAACTTTCAATTTTGAAAATCTCTGAAGATGTTCCCAGCTTGCCTTAGTATTTTTGCAATTTCAGCCATGATAGGATGTCCATAATTTCTTGATGTTTCCAGATCTTCTTAGTTCAATGGATTGAAAACCATTAAGGACTTAAAAAAAATTGAAAATACAAGGTTATGTCGATTTTCAAGTAGTGTAGAAAAGAACATTTCTAAGAGCTAAGACAGGAAAACCTGTAGGGGAATAGAAATCTTTGACTTTAAAAAGACGCGTCTGAATTTTCTCTCTTTTTGGGTCTTTCTTTTTTTTCTGAAGTTTCGGTCTAATTAAGCTTTTTAATGTGCTAACATTGTGAAAGCTTTAAAAAAAAATTTGCATTTTCTAATTATAAAACCCAAAGACTTATACACGGAAGAGGAAACCATGTTAAAGTGAAGATTAAAAGAAAGTTTGAAAACAAAGGAAAATACTGGATTCTTAATGTTTATCTATTCTTCGTGAGGCCGTCAAGATAATAATCAGAAAGAATTTTATTAACTTCGTATGGGTAACTCAATATAAAGCGTTTCTTATGATTTAGAAAAAGTTCGTTATCAGAACACCAAGAGAATATATTATTGTCATTCTGAAGCGCCATTGAATCCGCCAAATAATTTCTATTTGTGGTTTTAAAAATTCTAAAATCGTTGACATATAAGAACCAATCGCATCTTACTTGGTCAATTAGATCGTTGAGATAAATATTAAAGAGAACAGGGTCTAGAATGGAAGCTTGAGGCATGCCTAAGGTAGCTTTAGTAAATTTAGATTCAAATCCGTTACAGTAGAATACATACTGTTCCCTGTCAGAAAGATAAGATCTAATTAAAAGAAGTAAATCATTAGAAAGACTATTTAATTTATTCCAGAAAAAAACATGGTTTAAAGAGTCGACAGCTTTATAGCCTTAAAGTTACCGCAAAATAAGCATTGACTTCAAGCTTTTTTTTTATAAAAAAAATTTACAATGACAAAAACAGAATCTGGGTGTGTACTTTTCTAACATTCTATGGATACTACTAGATCAAACCTGTTCATTATTTTGAAAGAATATCTTTATTAATTTTTGGCCAAAACATGGGTACCGAACCGCCTCAAACATTCTTATTTTCCGTGCCTTAATTTCCTTTTATTTATTGTTGCAATCAGAAAAAAGTCAGCTTTTAAAAAATGAAATCCAACGACAGTTACTTTAAAAAAAAATTATGTTATACTGGCGAAACTATTGTCAAAAACTATAACACCACTGGATTGTAAGTAATAAAGTGCCTGTGCTGCCTGTATAATATTTTTGTTTTAAATCTGTATCTTTAATAATAAAATAACCAAGGTATGAATTTTTGCAAATTTCAGTAAAATATCAATTTTTGCTTATAACTCGAAAACAAAAGACGGTAGCGGATTGAGGTTTGAATCTCGTAGTTTCTGAGATACCCTAAATGGACATCTCAAGTTGCACTATCTTTTATAGGATGTTCCACAATTATTTAACACAAATTTAACCACAATTACCGTAGAGTAAAATTCAAATTTCATGTCATAATTACATCGGATCATTTATTGCAGTTCTTAAATGATTCGCAGGGAAAACAAAACACACATCCCACAGTCGATCACAAAAATTTGCCTAAGAAGACATCACAGTTTCTAGTGATTTGCGATTTAATTTTAGAGATTTAAAATAATAATAAGTCGTTCAGTAAATCCTTTGCTTTTTGCTTTTCTGCATCTATGCCTAAAAGTGCTCACAAAACTGCAAATTACAAAGTAAAATTTATTTTAGAGTTGATGACTTTGAAATATTTTTTTAAATGTTTCGAAAAGTTTTTAATTTATTTTACTTTACTGAAACCGCATTAACATTTCTGAATAGAAAATTTAATATAGAAGCCTTTTTGTTTCTTGTGGAATGTTGGTAAAACGCACCATTTTTTGAGTAAAACAAAAAAAAACAAAAGAGGGCATAAAGAAGGCTTCAGAAAACAATACCGAATTCTTTTATAAGATCGTCCTGAAGAGGACCACAAAGGAGCCGGAACGTCGACAAATATATTTTTAAAAAATAACCTGAGTTTTAATCACCTGATGTCGAACCTACTAAAAACCAAATCAAAGAATCGTACATCACAAAAACAAAGAAAAAAATTTATTCCGGTTTCCGGTGGCAACTTTATTTTGCTTTGAGTTCTCAAAGTAATAATCATTTTGGAGAGCCTGTAACAAAATAATAATTTGTATAGTAGTTCTCTCTGATAGGTACGTGGGTTGTGAAATATTTGGTGGTAGAGGACACCAAACACATTTTACAAGCAAGGTGTACACAACATTTTTTGAACAACCATAATGAATAAATTATCGAAATGCATAAATCACTAATGACAACGACCAACAACGACTTTTTATAACATACGTCTCTAAGAAACATATTCTAAAACTTATTTTGGTGCTGTTATAGCCATTATTGCATCCAAGCAATAGAAAATTGCATTTTATATAACCCAAAACTTTACTTTTTTCCGTCCAATGTACAATAAATAAATCAAATTGGTAAAAATGCGCAAATTAAAAAACATAATAAAAAAACTCATTTCTTAACCCATTATGGTCACTCATTCTTTATAATCTTGGATTTCTCTCACGAAACTAACTAAACACGTTCTTTAATATACTTCTTTTGCCTGTTACTAAGGGTAGAGGTTTTAAATACGATTTTGATCGCTATAGCAAAAAAAAAAATGTGACGGATGTAGAGGCCGTAAATGAAAAATTTTTTGGCCGGTTACACAAAAATAATTGTATAAACTTAAAGTAGAATAAAGACTCCAAAACTACAGAGAAAAAAGGGGTGTAATAAAATTTGGTACAGTCTGTATTTACTCATCTTGTTACAATTTGCTCAACTGCAATTTCAGGTCACATCAAATTTTAAATTGTTTGCCGTCAAAATACTGAAAATTTAAAGGCTCTGAATTAGTTAAAGTTCTTAAATTTTCAGTATTGAGTTTACATCTTGAATGTAGCACGTTTTCAGTAAATATCGTATATCTTGCTGTTAAACAAATATTTTCCATGAAAATCTATAAATTCGAGACAATTTAATTTCTCCTATTGATTTCGAACTGAAGTTGCGTCTAATAACGAAGTTTCATAAATTCAATTTTTGTCGCCTTAAATAATGTTGTACGGTAAATATCGGAAAATAACAACTAGATTATTCATTAAACCGAATGCAAAACCATGTAAATTGTCTATAACATAAAATTTTAGTGTTGTTTCTGAAATAACTACTTTAGTAAAATGCTACTTGTTTATTATCTAATGTCACTGAGTAATGTTTAAAAAAATAGTGAATTGTTTCTTAAGCTAGAATATTCTGTAATTTTTTTGTTTGTTCTTTTTTTTTTCAGCAACAATAATGTGGCTGACTTGGGATCCATTCCAAATAATTTAAAGTGGACAAACGTCCTCGTCAGCCATGCTCATCAAGGAGTATCGTATTCCTCTGCCGCTAACGGTAGAGGAGTATCGAATTGCTCAGCTCTATATGATTGCTGTAAGTATACCCTAATTATATCTCTTTATATATCAAATCTTGGAATCTTGAACAACAAGATTTAACGATTTATCCATAAATTAAACATATTTTCTTGTGACTCTCCCTAATTAGAAGTTTTTGTTTCCTTTTCGAGCTGAAATCTTGATTCAAATTAACCCAAAACGCAGTTCCACTTTAAATCGTGAGTGACAGAAGTGTTTGTTTAGTTTCACTTCTTGACACTCAGAATTGTCCTTAGAGGACTATCGAACGAAGCTAGAAACAAAAAAACTTCTGTGGCTTACAATTCAAAGCAGAAAAAGCATGACCTAGATCTTCTCTTTTATTAAAAAAAAAATAATAATTTAGAAAAAAAGTCGAGAGGAGAGTAGTGGAGCGGGCAGCGGCGTCGAAATTCTAGTCAATGAGCCCTACAAAGATGGGCCTGGCGGACAAGGACAATACACCCATAAGATATATCATGTAGGAAGCCATTTACCAGGCAAGTAAAACACTGTCATAAAAATCCAGTCATAAAATCACGGCTTTAGGATGGCTAAAAGGCATTCTTCCGAAAACGGCCCTGATGGTCGAGGAGGAAGCTTGGAACGCGTATCCTTACACCAAAACGAGATACACATGTCCTTTTGTCGAAAAGTTCTCCCTCGAGATCGAGACGTATTATTATGAAGATAACGGACATCAGGAAAATGTGTTTAATTTAAATGGGAGTGATCTTAGGAATAGAATCGTTGATGTGATAAATGTAGTCAAGGATCAATTGTATGGTGCTGATTATGTCAAGAGTGAGGATCCGGCATTTTACAAGTCGGAAAAATCAGGCAGAGGGCCGTTGTCGGAAAACTGGTTGGAGGAGTATTGGAAGGAAGTGCAGGGAAAACCGCAACCGTCACCGAATGGAAAAGCTTTAATGTGCGCTTATAAATTGTGTAGGGTGGAGTTTAGATATTGGGGGATGCAAACGAAAATCGAGAAATTTATTCACGATATAGGTAAAATTCACTCTGAGGGAATTTTTAGAGTAACTGTGTTATTCAGCTTTGCGGAAAACTATGCTGAGGGCGCATAGACAGGCTTGGGCTTGGCAAGACGAATGGCATGGGTTAACCATGGAGGATATTAGGGAGATTGAAAGGCAGACGCAACTTGCACTCAAGAGGAAAATGGGGCAGGTGGAGGACGAGGAAGTTGGTAAGACATTTTCTTATTCAATGAATACAAAGAAATATATAAGCAAAATTGTTTCCTTTTTATAAACTATGAAACAAACAAAATTTTCATTCTCTGTGTTTATTGAGATTGAAACATAAACATCAGTAACATCAAATTGAAAGTTTGATTCGGTAAAAATCTTTAAGAGAGAGAAAGATGAAAAGAAACTTCGGAGTCACATGATACATATGTGGCAAAACAACACGAAATTTAAGTATTTTTTTATAGAATACTTAAATATCTGTTGGTTACCCTTGCAAATAAGCACAAGCGTCAATTTTGTATTATTTATTAATTAAAAATTATTTTTCTTTGACGCGGGAAAGAATCACTAATAGACTCGGCAATTTATACTTAAAATATCTAAAAGTGGGCTGACTTTTTAAGACCTTTTTATAAACCAAAAAATAGCCATTGTTGGATTTATGGACAGGCAAACCAGCATAAGCATGGATCTTGATTTATGACAGTTCCCTCCGTCAGATAAAAGATAAACATCCTTACAGTGGTTTTCCTGTCCATAAACTGAACTTTGGTTTGTTTTCAGTATACCAATGTATTTTTCTAGTATTATTTGGCACAAATTTAGCCACAATTACTCTAGTATAGCAGAATTTCCGTAGCTACAAACATTATTTTTATGCGTCCTTAATAAAGTAGTTACAAGTGTTCAAACTTGATAATTTTAAGATTTTTTTAAATATCTCAAAAAGCTTATTGATTTTAATGAAATTTTAGGTGGAGGATTACTTTGATAAGATATATTGAGCCAAATTTGGCTGAATCCGCTTAATTGGTAGAGCAGTTTCTATAAGATTTAATTTTATAATTTTAACACTCTTTATTTAAAAAATATAGCTTCACTTTCTTTGAATTTTTTTAATTCTACTCAAAATTGTGCAAAAATTTATTACAAAAAAAGTTAAATTTCATTTATTAAAAATAGTTAATCCATATTGTTTAAATAATGGGTGTTAAAGTTATAAGAAAAAATCTTATAGTGTCTTAACAAAAATTGCGCTTCTAAATTTCATTAAAGTCATTTAAAAACTTTTTGAGATCAGAACAGGTGTCCCAGAAAGATCTTCTCAAAGAGCAATGTGAGATTCACCAGAGAATTCTTCACCAGAAAAAATAAATTGTCTTAGAGATTTCTAACTAGTTTCGAATTTTTATTAATAAACTTCCTCAGAGTACAACTACAAATACAGTAAAAAATTGTTTTGTAATTAATCGAATTAAACACTTTAAAATGATGAATGAAATTAATTCAAAATTATAAACAATTTGGTGGAAGCATTCTTTTTCTTAAAGTAGGGTGTTTTAATATAAATGATGGAAGAATTAGAAATTCAAGTCAATCCAACAGGTTTAATCAAAATAAAATTTTACATCAAAGTTACAAAGGGCTTTCGAGAGTTATGTCTCATCGTCGGGGCCTAAATAATAATGTAAAAAAATATATAAAAACTTAGAAACATTTTAACTTTATTTTAAAACCAAAATTTTTACTCCTTTCTTAAACATGAGAGGATGAACAAAAAATTTTGCATTCAAATTTTGGTAACTTTTATTTTTGCGACTTTAATTCATCAAGTTTTTTTTTGGAAACTACAAATTATAGCTTATGATGTGATTTAACTATTTAATGATTTCAAACTTTCTTGAGAATTAAATAGGATAAGAAATTTTGCTCTTTGTTGAAAAATTCAATATACAAAATTTAATAATAATCACTAAATATTACTGAGTTAACAAGGTCACAGATAAAATTATTGGATTTAATTTTGTTATAGTCATCTAAATTAGTTTTTTTGCCTATCGACAGTAAACACCACATTTTAGTGACAACACAGTTTGTGAAAATTTAAGCGCACTAAAGTATCACATTTAGTGCCTGACTAGTCAATATGCCAAGCATTTTTTTGATTAGGCAGTAAAGCACACAGTTCGGAGCCGGTCAGGGTCTTTCAGCTGTCACAAAAATTTAATGTTTAATGCTAAACAGCATTTTTTTTAAAGCAAGTTAGTTGATTCGGCTAAAAATTACATATTCAATATGAAAATAAAGCAGATTGTTTGGCTTCACAGCCGAGGCTTACCAGTCAAATGGCATGCTTTGTTGTCTAATTAAACATATAACAATTTTATTCAAAGACTAGAACAGATACAAAAATTTTAAACGAGACATGAATTATTTAGAATTAATATTTTTTATTTGAGTTAATCATATAAAACATAAAAAAGATATGTATAAAAATGAGAAAGTTTGAACTTTTTTAAAATAAAAATAAATTAAAAGACAAAAACATCAGAATGTATTGTATAGTCTTAAAGAGTAGTACATCCGTACTAAATCTCATTAAAAATCGGTACTGTGGTTAGAAAGTTATTATTAAAAAACTAATTTCAATTTTATACTTTGTCGTATCGTCTTCTAGCTCCTAAATGGAACAACTTTGTATATAGCTAAGTTGCGTTAATTAGTCTGTTTGGGCCCTTAAAAATCCCAAATTGCCTTATGGTAACCTTGTCTTCCTGGGACATGTATTTAGTCTTTGTGGTAATCCTAAAAACGGGTGGTTGTTTTGCCACAGTTAAAAGCTTCTACGTGACATATTTGCTTTCATAAATCTTCTACGATACTTACCTTACAAAAAGGTCTGTAAATGTTTACATTTATTATATGAGTAGTGTTACATAATATTATTACTATTATTTTTAAAAAGAGATAAGTAAAAAAATAAGTTTGATGTAATATGAAATTTTTAATTAGTTACTTACGCTAAAAAAAACTTCGAATAAGTTATGTGCAAACATTCCCAAGCCGCTGGGAAATTCTAAATTTAGCTTTCATAATGAAAATATTTACGCTCAATTGTTAAACAGTTGATAGAAAATATACATCAAAGACATTATTATTAACTAAATTTCTATTTTTATCAGCTTAAGTTTTCATATCAATCATACTCACTTTACATTAATTTTAAAACTGTTTAGATGAAGATGACAACTTAAATAACAGTACACCAAAAGAGGATCCTGTCAAAACATTGGCTGCAACTCTTGGCAGTATAGAAGTTTCAGAAGACAGTCCATTAATGACAAAAAATTCAAACATTCCTTTAATACAAACCGCGGTTAGTTCCGATGGTGATTTATCACCAGAAGATGATGCGGTAAATTGCAAGTAAGTAACAGAAAAATATTTGCCCAACTTAAATCTAAAAAAAATGTTGCAGACGTGATGATAAGTGGCAACAACAACGAGGTTTGCATTCCCCAAGTTCGTCCTCCATCAAGAGTTTTGATTTGCAAGTGGCAAACTGGAGGATAGAGAGTCTAGGTAGGGACTCCGAGTCCGGTTCTGATGAAGAGTTCTTCGACTGCGAAGGTTGGTAAAACATAAAGAGTGTTTATTTAATGTAGAAATTACATTTAGATAATAATACAATAATAATATAAATTAATTCGTTTATAGGCGTTACATCCTGAAATTGTTTTAAATTTATTTCATGTTCGGTTTCACCAGAAAAACATATGTCATTTTTTAAAAGAAATATACTAGTTGTAGTACTCTGATTTATCTTAAATTCTAGGACTATTTTTCTATAATTTATGCACTATACTAATAAACGTTACAGAACAACCAGAAAAAAGTAATTCTCATTGGTGTTCTTCCCAATCAAAAAATTGCAATGCTGCATTTTTTATTCCAATACATTAATTTATAAAACCATTAAAACCAAACAAAACTCAATTTGTGTTAAAGTTACGTTTTATTACCATTCTAAAGCTAATGTTGCTGAAAACATGTAACTTTTGAGTTTTTAAGAAGTGATTTTACATTAAGTAAAGTTTTTTACCTTTAAAAAATATTATTCTGCTTAGGAACCCGGACTCAAACGAAATAAATAAAGTTCGGGTTTCGGTTCTGAATGAGTAAATTATATCCGTTATGGTTGCAGTTCTAGATGAATGAGGGAATTTCGATTCTGGTCCAATAGTAGAAAAAAAGTAATATAGAATACAGGTTTTGGTTGCAATTCTAGTCCGGTTATGGACGGACACTCGGACAGCCACTAACAGATTTGTAGTCCATGGTTAACGCAGTCATTATTATTTTTTATTTAGTGACTGTGACTGACTGTGCAATGCAGCCATCTGCTGGCTGCACCCAAATAAAATAACGGTTCGGTTACGGTTTCAGTTCTGGATCATGAAAAATTTGGGTTTCGGTTACGGTTCACAACAAAATGCATGAATCGGTTTAGTATCGGTCTGGTCCAGGTCTCTTGTTCTGTCCATTCCAGAATAACATTCCACCAAAAAAAATTTGCTAACAATAAGAAGTGTAAGAAATGACCAAATGTGTTTGGTGATAAAATTTTCACAAGAAAATAAACTTTTGTTGATATTTTAGATTAAATGTCTTATACAACCAACAATTCATCAATCTATTAATTAAGTAATAAGTCGGTTACTAAGCATTGAGGAAAATGATTCATATGACGACATACTACCTTTTCAGATTTTTATGCGGTTGTTTGTTTGCTTTTAATGAACAGTCGTTAATAGCTTTCATTCTAACGCCATTGTCTAGTACACAATTCATTATTCTACCTATTTAATGCATTTTTACATACATTTTTTCAGAATTTTTTAATAATGTTAGACATGACTAAAAAATTCTCGGAAATAGATATAATAATGAAAATCTGAAAACTGTTCTTATAAATTTTTTTGCAAAAGAAAGGGAATAAGTTTTCTAGTTTTGAATTTTGTTTACTACAATAGGTGTATAACCCCATTACATAACATAGCTACTCATTTTATTTATAATTGATCGAAAATGTCAAAAGCAGATTATTTCGTTTATATTTAAATCCTTTATATGATTATAAAATAATAATTTAATTTTGATTATATGTACGAACTGATCCCTTTTTGAAATTCCAATAACGATACTTGCATAAAGCCACTATTTTAAATTACGCTTTATTAAAATCTTTCTCGATTGAATAAAATAACGCAACTTTAAGATTTATAAAATAGAAAATAATTCGACTTTTATAAATTATTGCAACTTAAGTCGTTAAATCGTTTATTTGACCAACAAAATGAGAACATTGCATATTCTTTTAGCAACAGTTCAAGTGTTATTTTTTGTTATTTGATACAGCTTATCATAAATTTGTCACTGTCCATACTGTACCTTAATGTCATAGCGAAAATAAAATTTTAATAAATTTTTTTTTTGGGTTAGATATAATCTGCTTTAATCTATTGTCAAAATTATTTTGTTGTCTATTATTCATTTTAATTCCATGAATCAAATTTTTAATTTATTATTGTTGGTACGATTTAAAAACCTAATAATGTTTTTGTTGTACAAGATTATGCGAAACTTCTTGAATCTAGAGTAATAATAACATTTACGAGAGAACTCCCAAAAACAATTTTTCTTTACTTTGTAAACATGCCAAAAAATATTAAAATTATTTTTTCTGGCCATTAATTTCATATAAAGCGCAGAAATAAAATTTCTATAAAAAGAATTTTGTAAAAAGAAATGAGGAGTTTTATGATCAAAACAAAAATATATGTACATATTATTACGTTTGTTCCAACAACACTTCAGAAAGATTCAGAATTGTACTGCATATGCGCAGTAGCGGCTTTGGTAGCGGTTTAGCTGTTTAAAGTCTGTTCTACATGTGCAGTTCAGTTCAGAACCCTTCCGAACTAATACTGATATTTTTTGAAGGGGAAAATTAATAAAAAATTATCACTTCAAAGTAGGAGAATACAATTACACATGACAGATCCTACATTAAAAGCTTAAAAAAGTGAGTTCACATGCAGTCGTATTAGTCAACCTATTGAACTCTAATAAGACCATTTAGAATTAACTACTTCGACAACTAAAGGCCCCACCAACATTGAATTACACCACTTAGCTTCCCCATTAGCTACACACTGAAACTGGGTACCCAGTAACCTGAAAATGTCAGGGAATTTAAATTGTTTATATAAAGTCAGGGAATAGAATTTTTTTAAAGTCAGGGATTTTTTTTATTACCTGGAAAATTAGTTAGACGATCCGTAAAACAGTATTACAAACTATTAAATAGAAAAAAAATAGTTAAAATTGAAAAGACAAATCGAAACAAAATCCTTGATTTTGGAAAAGTAAAAAAAGAGAAAAACTATTGAAGTTGTCGTAGCAAAATTATCTGTAAGTGAGTAGTTGCCAAAAACTTTTTTTGTGAAAACCTGCACTAATAATAAAAGATTGTTTGTGTCAATAAAAGTGCCTTAACGTTTTTATTTCAAAATATTTGGAACATAACGAGTAGTCAAACCTATTAAAATTTTAACACCTTCAACGTAAGAACTAGTAAAAAGAGTTCCAATCCAAAATTAAAATGTTTGTTAAAATAAACATTTCACTGCAAATGGACTCTCTTGGCATATGAGCTCGTATGAGCTGCATCTCCTAGTGTCTCAGTTGGAAACCACTGAGATTTTTTGCCAAATCAGGTACTTGACTCATATGCTTCTCAAAATTGCTGTTTAGTGCGAGTTTTAATTTTTTTTTCTATATAATTTTACATATAGACCTTGCCTCTACATGGCAAATTTTTGGGATGTAAACTATAGATATAATATACAACAATAACGAATTAATTTTGGTAATATTAATAATAATAATAATGACCAATCATTCCAATACTAATAAATTACCTACAACATCAACAAATTATTATTATTATTATTATTCCATTTTTTCTTAGATTCTTCTTCACTAGCGAAATGGAGCTCTTTGGACTTACTGACTGAAGAAGATGCTGATACTACCTCACCAACTGTCGTCGTTGATAAAAACGGTAATTCGGAGACTCCCCTAGTCGATTTAAATAACTTTTTTTTTTCAGATGACAGTATATTCTCCCCAACATTCCTCCAACGGGTAGCCAGTGAACGCAGTAGTCGGAAAATGATGCAAAGAGGCAAAGTGAATTCTCTCGATGCCTCATGTCCAGAATCCCCTACTGCATCTCCCGCACATCTTCCATGCAATACCACAGTATTATTATTAGTGCTTCACGCTGGAAGCGTCCTGGACGCAAATATCGACATGGCCGCAAAAAAATCGGATGTTACCACTTTAAGGGGGGCATTCGAGTCGGTCATGCGCCAGCATTATCCTTCGCTTTTAGGGCATATTGCAATTCGATTGGTGTCTTGCCCGTCTATTTGTACTGAAGGCCTTGCAATCCTTTCTAGTCTTAGTCCGTATAGTTTTGATGTTTCACCTTCGTGTATTGATGTACCTCAGATAACACACGACTCGATTCCGATTGGTGCTATTCCAATTTTGGCCACTTCGACTTCTGACTACCAAGAAGCTGTTTCACGGACAATCAATGCCGCAAATATTACTTATCAAGGTTTTTGCAAGCAATGAAAGGGATGGCATGCAACTTGTGGAAATGTGGAGATGCTCTGAGTGGGGTAAAATTTTCACAAGACATTCACTTTGAGAAAACAAAGAACGAAATTGATATATAAAACAATAAAATTTTATTTATTAAAGCAATCCCAATAAAACGCACATTTAAATTTAATAAGTTACTAACTTAGATTTCTTAGAAGAGATGGAACGTTTTTGGCACTCCTTTCACCAGTACCGGAGGGTTGGCCAAAGGATTAAATTGAATGAATTTGTACTGCCTTACAGAAAGTAACGGCCTAATCAAAGATGGCGTGAAATACTCTTGTCTACACGCCTGTCCTACACTAGAACTTTTGTGTAATCAAAATGTATTTGAAGAATTTTTAGAAATCTTGTAATTTTGATTCTTAACCTGAATTTAACGAATGGATAAATATTTTCAAAATAATGTCCTAAAATCCTAGTGAAATTATCATTCAAATCAAATTTGCGATCTAAATTGTTTGTTTTTTTTTTCAAAGAGAATTTCTTATGGAAATTTACAGAGCATTGTAATTTTTCCATATTTTGCGTGCTCTCTTTTTTTCACAAACTTATTTTGGCAATTTTAGAATTCTTAAAGTCAGAGGAGGGCCAAGGTTTTAACGGACAAGTGTGTATCGTTGCTGATTCTATTGGATCAATATTAGCATATGACGCTTTATGTAGATCGATTAAATATCAATCGAGGCATGGTAGTGAGAACAGTATTTTAGATAATGATAATTATCACAGAGGCAAGTTTCGAATTTATTTATTTGCACGAATACATTTCAATTTTTAGAAGAAGTTCAAATTAACGAAACGGGATATTTAACTGCACCTTCTCCTCGCAGAAGATCATCTTCAACAAGTGAACAATCTAATCAAATGAAATTCGAATTTGACACAACTGATTTCTTTATGTTTGGTAGTCCTTTAGCGTTAGTTTTAGCGTATAGAAAAATAGCAGCGATCGACGATAAATCTAGTGAGTAGTTTGACCAATTTTTCAGGTTGTTATTATTATTTTTAATAGGTAACATAACCCGTCCAAGTTGTATGCAAGTATACAATTTGTTCCATCCCACCGATCCAGTAGCAGCTCGATTAGAGCCTCTATTATCAGCAAGATTTTCAATATTACCTCCAGTAAATGTGGCTCGATACGCGAAATATCCTTTGGGAAATGGTCAACCTTATCATCTACGTAAGTATCATAATATCTTTTTTTTGTATTTCCTTGTTAGGTCATTTCTTTAATATGTAGTGGTTGGGGACACTGAATCACTAATTCTCTCTTCTAACTCTTTTAGTCGAAATTCTTCAAACTAATCCTCAGATGTTTAACGATTCCTCACAACATAGACGATTATCTGAGGTTTCTATACAAAGTACTGTTTCTGGAATAATTGATAATATACCTCTTCAAGCTATTAATGCTTGTAAGTATTAGAAAGTTGTTGTGTAGTTTCTTCTTTCACTAAGTGTCTCTGTAGAATACAACTAAATCTTTTCTGTCATTTGTAAATAAATGTAGTATCAGTGTGTAGACAATCATAAAAAAAGGAACATCAAATGAAATTCACTGCCCATAAAACTATAAACTGTACAGACCTATAGTCTGTCTTTGAATTTGAATTATCCATTTGTCACCAGTTAATTTTTAAAATAAGCCAATCACAAATGAGTATTTCAAATTTCCAGTGCTTAGTAGTTTCTATTTGGCATAAATGTGTAATTTTCATAAAGGTTTTATAAAGATATCGGACTGAGCATATTACAATACAAGCGACTCGAGGTCTCTGGAACTATGTCGCCTCCGGCGCCACTTTCTGTCCTACACGTTTTTAATAAATTCGAATAAGTACATATTATAATGGGGTGAAATGGTGATATTTTAGCAAATTGCGTTATAATAATTATTTTATTGCTACTCCAAGTTGTTTTTACACATTTGCTTTTGCACTTCCAACTGTCGCTTTTCATGTCTAATAAACTTATTGGAATTTATTTCAACTTAAAAAGAATTTAGTTCTTCGTGGCTACTTTATTATTGTCATACTTTAATTAAATAACTGTCAGTTGTAAAAAAAAAACAATTCATAACAATCCATTTAGAATTCGAATTTAATATCGACAAAATATTGTTGAGAGTTGTCTTTCAATAACACATACATTATTTTTATGTATTAATTCTAAGATGTTATACTTCTATTAAATTTTCTTTTTCTGCATTACAGCAGGTTTGTTTACAATTTCGCATTTATATGTATATAAAAAAAAAATAATTTACTTAGTAAATGAAGGATTGTACACAAATAAGAGAATACTGTTCAAACCCGATTTGATAATAACAAAAAATGTAGTTATTATCGAGTGAAAAATTAAGCTTAATGGGCTAATTTCAAGTTAAACTGCGACCGGTAGTAACGCAAATTTTAATACTTTTTTTTGTCATCAACAAATCACAGATCCGAATTCTTTTAAATTTCTATGGAAACGAAAATTATTTGCGATACTACCAGTATTATCTCAACTTGAAATTAGTACGTTAGACTCATCTTTTATTTCAGAATTTTTGTGAAAAACGTGTTTAAGTATTCGCTAGTCTCTTTTCAGTCCTTTAAAATTAATTGTTTTAAAATAAAACGTTAGTGTGATACTCTGATGGAGTTAAATGTGAACAAAACAATCTTATTGCGGTTAGCCATGGCTTCCTAGATAAAAGTTAAAAGCTAATGTTTACACACAACTACAAAAATGTATTCTCTGAAAGTGTTTCCTTACTAATAATAGCTTCAAAAGTCTACAAATGTCGCTACGTCTACAATCTTGTTAAAAAATAGGCCGGATCATACCGTGCGATTCAAAAGTTTTGGATTCTCAGTTGGCCATGGAAGAAAAAATTAGAGACGTTAATATCTCAAAATTGTTTTTTATTTAAAATATAAAAAATTTATTTAAATGTTTCGTATTCGATTCGCCATAGGAAGAGTAAAATTTTTCTTACTGTAATTCCAGCTGACTAAATTTCTAGCACAAAACAGGGCGTTCTGAACTTATTTTATAATAAAGATTTACATTTTCTTTGTGACAGTTAAGGTGTGACAGTAATCTTCTTGCTGGAACTCCTCGGCGTGTCAAATAAACCGAAAATTCACCCAATTACACAAAATATTTTTTTTGCAATCGACGCGCGTTTCGGCAACGATGTTACCATTCTCAAGTGAAACTTAAGTCTGAATATATTACAAACCGCTCACTTACACTCCTTATAATTTTGAAATAGAAAATTTCTAATAGCTCAAGTAAGAAGTCTTTGTTCGTAAGATTTACAATTTAGTCATTATTTCTCTTAAAAAAAGAATACAACTTGGAGTTTACAAACCTTAAAACTATAATAATTCTCGCCAGAAATAAATAAGATGTACAATATTTAAATCTGATCTTGTTTTAGGAATAACGTAATCTCAATCTCCCTATTTTTACATTGTGACGACAGAAAAATAATTTCTCATTGATTCGGCTCTGTAACCTGTTGAGCATTAGGCTAAAAAAATTTAAATTTATAATTTACGATCAGCGAAATAAAAAAATACTGGTATGGCAGTCATAGCGCGGTTGCGTTATCAATTGTTAAAGACCAATTTTTTTAAATAACGGTGTTTGTTCAAAGCTGTGTCTTTGAACTACCGCTCAAAATTATTTGCCCACCATCAATTATTCTCGATAATAAAACAAAAGCGTTTATTTTTGCATTTCTTATGTGTCTATTGTTTTGATGTTTATAAATTACTTTTAGGTAATTGAATTCTTCCTTATTTTTTGATATAAAAAAAGTAAGACATTTTTCCATTAGGTATTGTAATTTTTACGAAATTTTTAAAATATATTTATATTTTTTAATGACTTGGTCTATCGTGGCAGAAACAAATGACTGTTGACAGTTCTCAATAGGTTGCGAGTGTCAACCGATTGGTGGTAAAATAAAGCCAAAATTGATTTTTACAAGTTATTCTGTGAGTTCTTTGGGGTATCTGCAAACGAATAAGGTTCTAATGATCTGTTTCATTTCTAATTCATGGCCTTCTGTGTACGAAAAATTTAAAAATTGTTAAATAAATTAACGAAAAGCAGTGTTAATCTGAGACCTAACATTTCATAACTATACTTTAAATAACGTTTAGAAGAAATGGTTTTAATACTTAATTATTTTGAAAAATATTTATTTGTTTTACCACCATTCGCTTAATCAGCTGTTCACTTGCATGTAACTATTATTCACTCTTATTTAATTCTTTAGCCCACTGATGTTACAGTTTATTGTCTTTAAGTGTTTATTTTAAAGTTCTTTGTATAGTGAAAGAGCGAAAACTAATGTAGATTTTATAAAAATTGAAAATTTGGTTAAAAAGTTTAATCTTGGTAGAAGATTTTCTTTTCAAGAAGATACTGTTTCTAAACACTCGTCAAAATATTGTAGAACATGTTTCGGTGACCAGGACAGGAACATTTGAAAATTTGGTGAAAAAAATGTTTAAATTTATATTTATAAACTAAGTACTAAAATAAAATATGCTTGAATATCTTTTTGTTTTATTAACCAAAATTTTATTTAATATATTTTCGTTAGGGATAATTAATTAATTATTAATAAATTAATTTACATCTAAGCTGGCCTAAAAAAGTGCCCAATTGTTTATACGTTGTCAGTAAATATCCAAGGAGCTCTTTGGGTGTCGTGGCTAAACGTTTTTTTTTCGTGACTAATATATCACATTCCACACTCGTATAATAAAGAACTGTTTTCCAACACTAATACGGTTAATTAGTGAATCGTCAGAAAGTAGAAGGGTTGGATGTCAACATGGCCCAGCTATTCATAAATACACAAAATGAAAAAAGTTATTTATTAAGCCAGTATTTTGACAACCTAGATTTTAAAACTGTCTATAAAACTCTTGTTTTAATATCTATACAACTATTTTAATACAAATACAAACATTTTCTTTAAAATACTGATCAAATATTGACATAAAATGCTAACAAGTTAAAAACAAATAATAGTATTTCAAAACAAAAACTTTAAAAGGGCATTTTCTTAGAGTTGCATTATGAAATTGTTTATAAAAAAACACAAAAATTTGAGTTTTATGCAATAAATTTAGTTATTTATTGAAGTAATCAACAGAGAAATACTTCCCTTAGATTAATCAAAATTATTTTTGAACAAAATTTAATCTTCTCAAGTGCTAAAAGTATCGTACATGAGATATTTAAAGTGCTTTTAGTAGCTCTTTAGCAACTTAAGCACCAAACACTCGTCAACAACTATCCATTTCCATTTGGTTCTTTTCCAAAACAAACAGAAAACAGTAATCACATCTATGTTATGACTAATTACATTCCCATTTTATCTTAAAATTACCTTCACCTTCTCTTTTATAGTACAACAGAAGTGGTGGGGTGGAAAACGAATGGATTACGCATTATATTGTCCCGAAGGTTTATCAAATTTCCCTACAAACGCTCTGCCACACTTATTCCATGCTAGTTACTGGGAAAGTTGCGACGTAATAGCTTTCATTCTACGTCAAGTTGGTGGAATTGAAGCTGCACCCCTTTCAGGAGTTGAAGATAGGGAGTTGTGTTTCAAACCGGGCCAACCTCGAGAGAAATGGATAAAAAAACGAACGTCAGTCAAAGTTAAAGTAACAAATTTTTACTGCTTCTCAAATGAAAAATTTTATCAAATTTTTCTAGAATGTTACAGCTAATCATCGAGCGAACGATATAATTGTCCGAGAGGGAGCACCTCAAGTTCTATCGGCCCGATTTATGTATGGGCCTTTAGACATGGTCGCATTAACCGGCGAAAAAGTCGACATTCATGTAATGAAAGATGTAGCGATTGGCGAATGGGTTCAGATAGCAACTGAAGTTACGGATAAAACCGGAAGAGTCACTCATACAATTCCCGAAGAAAAGTCATTGGGTTACGGGTTGTTTCCCATAAAAATGGTCGTTAGGGGAGATCACACTTCAGTTGATTTTTTCATGGCTGTTGTTCCACCAAAAACAGAATGTGTGGTGTTTAGTATTGATGGCTCGTTTACTGCCAGTATGTCAGTCACTGGGAGGGATCCCAAGGTCAGGGCGGGGGCGGTGGATGTAGTCAGGTAAATAATTTTTTCTAAACATCTAGGCAGTTGTGTTCTATAAATTGCATAAACATTTAAAAAAGTTATGTGAAGCGATACTAATTCTATCGAAAGAATTAGAAAATGGTAAACACGTGCGTTATTGAGGGTGAAAACATAAAGTGTTGTCATGTTGTTGATAAAAAACTATCAGTTGAGTTTTATGTTTTCTACCTTAACAACGCACGTGTTATAGTAGCCCTACAGGTTTTTAAATTTTTTAGGAATTTTAACTGGTAATAATTCATTGGAAATAATGCTAACTAAATGATACCAAAAATTATTTTATCTATGCATTCTTTGACTACCATAAAATTTTACAACTATCCCTTATTAGTAAGTCAATAACAGCTTATCACATTTATTTCTAAGCGATCATTCTATTGAATGAGAAGTGTTAGGATTTACGTCTTTACCTCAGGCAACAACGACATTTGAGGATTATATTTGGATGAAAGGTATCTATTTCTACTTAATGTTAAAATCGGTTGTTCTCACCTGAATACTACTATCGTAGACTATCGTTCAAGCCTGGATATAGAAATCGTGACGTCACAAATGTTGACAAATTGGTGAAAAATAGAAAGTGCTAATTTTTAATTAAAATGGTTTCAAAGCAAAAAACAACCTAATGATCTAATTTCAAGTTAGAAATACCGGTAATATCCTTGTTTTCATGGAAAATTAATAAAATCCGGGGTTGTGATTGGTTGTTGCTACGGAAAAGAATTAAAATTTGCGATACTACCGGTAGTACCTCGACTTGAAATTAGCTCATAAAGTATTACACATTAATTATTTCTTTGTTTGTTTTATTCTTTGTACCTGACCTGACCGTTTACGCAGTATTTTCATATAAACCAAGCCCTGCACAATTTTTAAACTGGCATTTTTTTAAAAATATATATGCATTATGTACAGGCTTTTCATAAATGATTGTAACAACGTAGGTGGCTGTGGAGATTTTTGATATCACGAATATGCATTGTAATGTCCTATTTACGCAACGGAATATTGGAAAATGGTTTTCTATTTATAATAATAGCTAAAGTCTTTGTCTTTAAAAGACAGAATATTTTTTATTATTTCCACAGCCGCCTACGTCCTTACGATCATTTATGAAAACCCTGTATTTTACTTTTTGATTATTATTTTTTTAAATCCAAATATTAGACAACTTCCGGCAGCTTATGTGTTGGAACCACATCCGAAAAGAAGTAGAAGCAGCGATATTTTGCGAAACAGTTATCATGTTGGAGACGTGCACTTTTTCATTAAATAAATGTGTATAATTTCAAATGGACAACTTTAGGCTACCCATTTTTTTATGTACTGGATTAGTTCAAACGAGGTGGGGTATAGCAGGGTTGATTGGCGTATAAAGCTTATTTTTTTTGACTCTGTCCGGTGGGATCATAAAAGGGGTGGTAACATTTAACACGTGTTCTGCAAAAATACGTACCGCATTGGGTTGTTTGTGGTAAATAAGGGTCGTTCTTAAATCAGTTAGTGTGGGTGGCGTCTCGAAGTAAACATTTAGGCTCGGCTAGGTCGGTGGTTCTAAAACATTTCAATGTGCGCCATGTATTTTACCATGCATAAACAAAACAGTTTGGTTCCACTGGTTTTACCCATTATGAATGTGAACCTGAAAATCGCACCCATTCAACCGATTTAAGAATGAACCTTATATATAAGTGCATTAGGGGTTATGGGAACAACACAACCAACAGACGACGGTACAACTTCTTTGAAGAGCAGGTTAGCGGGTTAAATTTTCGCAGGATGTTACTTAAAAGCACATTTCTTCAAACAGTACTTTTCCGCTTACGTGAAATTATGTTCCGCACTTTTACCCAACACGTGTTAAACGGTCCCACTTTTTTTAGGATCCTACCGGACAAAGTCAAATAAATGGGCCATATCAGGACTGTTTTTAGATAAATTCTAAATGATATCGTAATTGTAAATGTCTCAATATTTATTGTTAGTATTTCTTAATTATACAGAGATAGTAATGTAAAATTAAAGGCACCAAATTTATAAAATATACCAGCACTTTTCAACTAAAACGGGTACACTGTGTATCTCAAAAATCATTACCATTTACGTTCTAATACGTTACTAACTAGAACTATTACCAGCTAAAATTCCTGAAAAGTTTCAAAAACATCCTGTATAAATCAGCTATAGACGGAAGCAAAAAAATAAACAGAACACTAAATGATCTATTGTGATTTATTCTTGTTGTGGTTTGGTAGTTTGGGTAGTTAGGTATGGTGTGGTAAGGTCTGGTATGGTCTAGTGAGGTTTAGCTGACAATTATGTAAAAAGTGGTGTCCGGTTTTTATTGCTCACCACAGCAATTATCTAATTTTTTGACTGATGTGTTAATTGCTAACATTTTAAGCTAAATGTTACACCTCTGACTAATCAAATTTTAAAGGCATTGGCAAGAACTCGGTTACCTCATTGTGTACATAACTGGAAGACCTGATATGCAGCATCGCCGGGTTGTTTCCTGGTTATCCCAACATAATTTTCCTCATGGTCTTGTATCATTTGCTGATGGTCTTTCAACTGATCCTCTAGGTCATAAGGCTGCTTATCTCAATAACTTAATTCAAGTAATTCAACACTTTTTAATTTTTCTTTACAATTTTTTTTGAATTGACTAATTTTAGAATCATGGTGTAATTATTCATTCAGCATACGGTAGTAGTAAAGACATAAGTGTATATACCTCAGTTGGACTAAAACCTAAGCAAATCTTCATTGTGGGTAAAGCCTCAAAGAAGCAACATGCTCAAGCAACAATCCTGGTGGACGGTTACGCTGCCCATCTGACAATGTTGATGTCCTATGGGGGCTCTCGACCGGCTCAAGGAAACGCCCGAATGGTCTTACCTCGAGGTTATTTTGGTCTACCAGGTCAAAGTTTTAATAGAAGAAGAAGGTATGTTTGATTTGTGTGAATCTTTTTGCTTGATTAACTCTCGGTTATTTTTTATATTTAATCGAATGGTAGGGTAGTTTAATATGCATGTAGTGGTGTCACTGTTTCAGCCACGACACGAGCATCTCATCTCCTGCGCGCAACAGTGGCTTTCTGAAGCGCAAAGTTTACATTAGTCATGTCTAACATTGACGATAGTTACTTAGGATATGGTAATTATTTCAATAACCTTGCACTCACCAGTAGATATTTCGCACCACATATTTGTCAAATTGCTGAGATTTGTGCGACTAATAAATAATGAAATATCTATAAATTCAAATTTAATAAAAATATTATAAAAGTAAATATATTATGTGCATTTAATTTAAAACTTAAATAAAAACACTTAAAGAAAACTATCTAACATGACGAATTTAACTTGATAATGCTGCCACAATCATGGACTTCATAAAATGAATATCAATTTTTTACAAGAAGAGCTGATAATTTCAAAGGAATAGCTGTGAACGGAGTGGCGCAGATAACTAATTCCATTCGCAAAAATAATGTTCTAAAGCGACGTCTAAGACAAATTCTAGGTACCAAGCACATCATCCAAGGTAGATACATCTTTAAAAAATGTACCCTAGAAATCCTTTTGACCAAGAAAATTCAACAAAAATTTCTATGAAATTCGTAATTTCTTCAAATATTCAGTTCATAATTAGTTTTTATTATTAACATTGTTACTACGGTATTAATGTAATTCCTTTTGAATAATATATTCTAATAGAGTTAGTTGTAATATTCACATTTGCAGTATTTACATTTCTGCAAATTGCTTGCAGATGCGCAGATCAAACAAAATGTTAGGAAATCGCCAGAAATCCTTAAGAAATACATTGGAAATCCTATGTAAATTCCCGGAAATCCTCAAATTTAACAGGAAATCCACGTAAAAACATAGGAATAGTCCACCCCACGTACCAACCAAATATCAAACTGTTTGTAACAACGTCTTCCGCCTACTTATCATAACATTACTTACGTTACAAGTCCATATTTCTATCCATATCCAATGGGTTGGGTTGCAAACCGTCCTTTATTTCAAAGGATAGTCCTTTAATTTTACAAACTGTCTTTTAGTGTTTAAAATGTACTTAAAAGACACAATTTGTCTTTTTATCTAGTTTTTTAACCAAAGAGAGTCGAGTAAATTAATTAATTGTCTAGACGTCCTTTTGAAGTCACCTAAATGATATTTTAAGTACGTGTAAACAAGCAAAAGTTCCTTCCAGATTTGAGTTATAGTACTCAAGTAAATAGAATATTTAATAAGAGAGAAAAAAGAACAAGGAAGAGTAAGACTAGTCTGAAAAAAAGAATAGAAGTAGGTTCTAGAAGAATTTGAAGAAAAGGACCTAATGACTATAAAACTAGTATATTGTAAAAAAAACAAAGGTAAATTGTAGAATAATAAAAGAATGATCCTTCGAGCCTACTGAGAAAAGTCTGATGGAACAATTTATAATTATAATTATATAATTTGCTTTCCATTCCTAAAAATTTATATTTTCGGAGCTGGAGGCGACAGTTTGTCCTCTTTTTTTTTTAGTAAAAATCGAGTTTTTTAGTTCTTCGAGCCTGTATAGAGAAATTGTATAGAGAAATGTCTGAGTATAGATAGGACAATTTGTAATAGTCCTGTTCGTGGCTCCCATAAATTTACAAGTACTTTAAGAAGTTCGACAATTTTTAACTTGTTTAGACTTTTATTTTTGTTACTTTGCTGCCAACATTTCAGAGCTTATTGGCCTTTACAAGCTCTAAAACATTGACAACAAACTTACAAAAACAAATGTAAAAGTACAAAAAAAAAACATGTAGTTTTTTATAACCAAATAAACGGAATTACCGAACATAAAATACAAAATTTTGAAACACTTTCAATTTTTTAAATACAAAAATTATAATAAAAAATTGACTCCTTCAAGTAAGATATTGAGAAAAGTCTTACAATTAGTATAGAAAAGGCAACTTAACAATAATTCTTGTTTCCGCCTCTCAAAAATGTATATTTTAAGATTTTTAATAGATTAGGAGCCAAAGATATTTATAATAAATATTGTAAAAACGTTTGTTTTTGTAATAATTAAATTGTGTTGCATTGAAAAGTCGGATGTAAAAAAAGTCCAAAGGCCAACCTAAAAGAAGAGTTCTAAAGACAATAATGAGATAGTAAAAATTCAAACTCAATCCCCCCTCGCTACGCCCCCCTAAAAACAATTCTGTATACCCCCTCGACAACGACCTTTATTTCGATATCGAAAAGTTGGCAACCCTACATATGAATTAAGATTTAAAGTTGTTTTCAGTGAAACCATAAACTTTTTTAAATTAAATTGTTTTTGGGTAAATGATTTATTTTATTTTATTTAATTTTTTTGATTTCAAAAGTTCAATTAAGATAGGACAAATCACTACCCAAAAATAAGTTAGCTCTAGTTATTACGTCGTTCTTTATTACGTCACGTTTCTTGTAAACAACCTCCTTTCATTAGTGTTCTTTTGGAATTTTTTTGCTCTCTAAATTGTTATCTAAACGGGTAAATCCAAAAACAAGATGAATAACAATAAAAATTCATTTTAATATATACTTTTTGGTATTTTATGAAGTCCAAAATTACATCATTCGCATCAACAACCAGACATTGTATTCGGATCTTATTTATTACAAATTTCATGCAAAAAATGGTTATACAATGTTTGGTTGATTTATTTCTAATCATTACACTTGTATTCGTCTGCTTTTGTTTTGTGGATGTTTCACAATATGTGTTAGTTTTAAGTAATTTAAAAAATTAAACAACAAAAAAAAAAGATTTTTACAAATTAGGAACTTCTCTTCAGGCCCCCTACAACCACATTTATGGACAGAATCAGGTTTATTAAAATATGTGGTCAGTAATTAATTCTGAGAGTTTTCTTTTTATATTGTAGTGTGAGGTGAGTGTTGACAATAGAGCAATCAGTTAAAATTAAAACACTAAAGATTACTGTAAACTTAATAAATTTACTCTTTGAATGCCAAAGAAGAGATTTAATAGTGTTCATCTAATTATTGTCCAGTTTTTTATTTCATCGTAGCTTCTTCATGTCTGCTTTCTTCTATTTTCACTTACTTTCTTAATAATGCAACTACTTTAATAGCATTTCTTCTAATACTACTAATAAATTAGGTAAAAATATTATTGTCCATTGAAATGGCTTTGACCGGTCAAGCAATAAAAGAGGTGGAGTATTGAACACGTGCTTGTCGAAAGCACGAAACACCTTCTTTCATAAAGCCGTACCGCGTTAAATTCTTTGTTAGTCTATTAAGTCAATTTCAAGTTGAGATACTACCGGTAGTATCGCAAATTTTGATACTTTTCTGTAGCAACAACCAATCACAACTCCGAATTTTATTAATTTTCCATGTAAACTACCCGTATTATCTTAACTTGAAATTAGCCCACATGGCTCTTAATGCATTTATCAATAAGGTTCTTTCTGAACGCCGATGTTGGGGGTTGGGTGTTCAACCCCTCTAAGGCAGCGACACTACAGTTATTGACACCTCCACTGTGTTTCTTAGATACTAGAAATGATTGGTAACTAAAAATCCACTTGTGTTGTACTAATTACGAAACAACCTTGTTTATAATTGCGTTAATGTACACGTACTTTCCGCTTACCCAAAAGATGTACTTTTGACAAATACGTGTTGAGTTTCGCCACTTTCATTGCTTGACCGGTCAAAGTCATTTAAATGGGTTATAGATCACTTAGCGCTGCATATTTATCATTTTTGTACTGGAATATTTTTGATAATTGTCTTATTCTGCAGCCGATCTGCAAAAAGAGCCACCTCTTACCCGATTGCAACAGAAGTCGTAACTCCACTGGAAAGATCCTTAAGTTCTCGTCGGTATCAATTGCCAAAACCTACGCTTTCAACTATTGGAAATAGTTCCGGATAAAGTAGCTCCAAGCGAGCTTGAAAAGTATATATAGTATTATAAATAACACTTTTAGATCTTGCCATTGTTTATATTTTTCTACCTTTAACACAGAAAAAATATACTATGATTAAAAAAAAGTGTTGTCGGCTGTTACAAACAAAAGTATTTTTTGTAACATTGCGTTTGCTGCTATTGTTACATACAATGAACAAGTAAACAGGTAGTTTAACGTTGGCAAAATTTTATTTTGTGTATTTACATATCTTTTATGTAATTTTGAAAATGTGATCGTATACTGTTCCAGAAAGCGTAATTGTACTTAAATAATGGTAATTAGCTAATTTAAATAAGATGTATCTAAAGATGCTTGTTCATTGTTATAAATGTGTTGTGTAAATAACTAATTATTGTAAAAATATAGATAGAAATAATATAAAAAAAGTATATTTTCAAAGAGTAACAACTATTTTTATTTAAGAACACGTTTGAAAAATGGATATTCATATTTTATTGTTTTCATGTTAGTAGTTATAGATAAAATTTATTTTGACTAAAAACATATAATTGTTGGTCTATTCCAAACTGATGTTACGCTTTGCAAAAGTGAAATCTCGCTAATGACAATGTACAATCCTTTACACTTTAAACTGTACATTTTTATTTTATTTCAATTTTTTGTTGTCTAGGACTGATTTTATGTATATTTCCGTATTTGTTAAGGTTCTGATGTTATGTAGATACTTCATTGAGACATATCATCTTAAATAATACACGAAAGTACCTGTTGCATCCCAAAGATTTGAATCAAGAGAAATATTTGAAAAAGATATGAGCAATATAAAACTAAATGAAGTATCTACAATTCCTAAAAAGTGTGTGACATATTTGGTACCGCGAATCGTTAAGTGGTAGGGATGTTTTTAAGTTACGACAATTAAGTTTATTAAATTTATCTGAAAATAAATGTAGAAATGAATATGAAAATAAAAACGAAAATACTTAAAATTCTATTTTTTATTAGCATTTTTTTCCAATTTAATTTAAACCTATTTTTTTGCTAAATTTAGAATTGTTGGAATGACACGATAAGATTAATTACAAAATTGTAGGACTTCCGTAATTGTATATGATTATGAAGCGATTGTGATTATTATAATTGTGCTTTTAGTAATATCAGTTTGACGCAATAAATTATATTGATGCATTGTACTGAGTGTATGACTAAATGTGGTTTGAAAATAGAGGAGGGCTTAAAATTACAGAATAAAGCATCTAGTGTTTAAATTATGAGTGAAACACAAAAAAGTGTTACAACGAAATTCACAATGTAGCACTACACACATGATTAAAAATCACGATTTTGGACTTGGTAGATTTACGACTTTTTGGTGTACAGACTGACTTGATCACCGTCAACCAAGTTACAATTAACAATTAACCCATTTAACGCCATGAGACAATTCGGTGATAAGCCGGGTTTTTTGAAAAACTTCGCGGTTATTTTACCGCCGCTGGATAGGAAAGTTATTTTTTCTACTTTACGTCGGTAACAGAGTCCGATTTGGGTGCGGTAATAGCCAATTCCGCACCCAAATTGCGTGCGGTAACAGCTAGTGCAATTTACTGTTTTCGGATTGGTAACACCGTGTAACACGCTATCGCTGAAATGAAACATCACGTTTCTGTGGGCGATGAGATTACAGTAATTATATTCGAATAAATTTTGTTGGACTTGATGACCAGCAGTATTCCTCAACAAAGTGTTTTTGTGTGTGTGTGTGTGTGTCGCAATTAATCTATAAAATATTTGAAAATAGGGTGGACACTGGACAACGGTGGTAGACGTCACAAACTTTTGTTTTGAGGTTTGAACAGCGTTAAAGTAAAACTTGAAACTAAAGTGGAGCTTTTGGCCTTTATTTTGACCATTTACAACCCACATAGCATACGATAATTTACAAGTTATTTGCTGCACCAGATGAGTGTATAAATCTGCTTGATTGAAATAACGATGAAATGAAAGGAGTCGCTGAGAACCGCAAATGGAGTGGGAATTTAGAATAAATGGAGATTTTCCTTACTGTGTTAATGCCAATTGGATTATTCAATCAATAACCGATACGGTAGGTAAAAAAGAACCATTTGTGAGTTACTTACACAGAATTTTAAACAAATTTGAAAACATTTCAAAGTTCAATGACTTCATTGACACTTTAGTGACATTTTTATTACCAACTGTCTCGTATTAACGCAAAAGTCCCTAAAGATTAAATAATTAACTTTTTTACTTAAAAATTACGTAAAACACGTAAAGTAGAAAAAATAGCATAAAGAACTTGTTTTTTAAAGTCATTGCGGCGCTCGTTTTATAGACTTGAATTCGTGCCACAAAGATGACTTTTCAAAACGCGTTCTTTAATATACTATTACCAACTTGTTAACTGCTTTTCTGTCTGCGACTGATTAAAAAATTCTTTGGGCTTTTAACTACTGCTATAAATGTCAAATTTAAATTTTCAATCACCAAAATTGATTAAATTGATTTAATTCTTTGCAACGAAAATTTGGAGTGCAAAAACGGTCTCATGACCCAATCACACTACTAAAATATTAAGCCCGAGAGGGTAAATACGTTTAGGATAAACTTAAATTATTACATTTTTTTATTATCCCTTTTTAAATTTGTGATGTTTGTTTTTATATGTCATCAGTCTTCACCAACAGGTAAAGTTAATTGTATCGATCCTGGTATATTCCTGTGTAAAGAAGTGTTCCTGAAGGAAAAATAAATGTGTAGATATTATATATTACATTTTTTCTCCTTGTGTAAGCTCCTACGTTACTTTTACAGGTGAAATTGGATTTTAGAGTTTTTTTTTTAATCTTTTTATGTCTTAATTGTACGGTTTAAGGTCAAGACGTTTGGCTTCACACGTTTAAATCACACCTTATTATTACATTTAAAAAAACATTAGCAAAATAGTCAAGCCAAACACACAATTATTTCTTTTTACAAAAGGAATAAAATATACATTCCAGTCTGTCATTGCCATTTTTAATCTTATTACTGAATAAGACGCTTCAGACATAATAATAAGCTAAACAAAATATAAATTTACCATATTTTAAAATATACGTAAAAACTTCGATTAAATAAATGTTTTTGGCTAATTAGTATTTAAAACCAGTACTGGAATACCAAGACACTCAGTATATTACATGAATTTGCATATGAATTTAAAATTTTATAATATCTACGCATCATTTAAAAAAGATATGTAAATTCATTTGTAGGTTTTCTCCATATATAAATGGATTTACAAACAACAAAACATATGTTATTGTTTGTAACTCTCTCAACAATCAAAACAACCATGAAGTTCCTTGTAACTATTACTGTTTTAGCTCTCTGTGTTTCAGCAAGTTTTTGCTACACAAGTATGTATTTTTGCTAATAATAATATATTTTTTCTCCTACCTTTAACGCAGCTCTAACAATGTGATAGAAAGTAACATTTTCCGTTCTTGGACGGCATCTGTCAATTTGATGTTTTATTATTATTAAACACTTGTGATTTAATAATCTGTTTTAAATTTTTATTTAATTTTGCTGAAGGTGGGCGAAAAACAATAGTTGAAGGTCACATAGCTTTAGCTTCGTTTGATGCCTTTTCTACGCTAAGGCATCAAACTTAGTCTTGCGCTGCTAATGACTAATTTCTGTCCTTGTGACGTAATATACGATTTTTACATTTAACGGCCTAAAAAGCTGACAAAAAGTATCATTTTCCGCCCTACAACAGAACATTTCATTATAGCACACTAGTGTCACTTATATGAAACTTTAACACTTTTTTCAAGGTTCTTAAAAAAAGTTGGTTATTTTATAACGTCAAAAACGAGTGCAAAACGTAACTTTTTTGTGTATTTTTTTTGACATTTTGACGTCAAAAGTTTTTTTTCACCACTATAACTCTAAAGATAAATAAATCGAACGGTCTCGGGCTGCTAATATGCCTACTTTTTGCCCTTGTGACATAATACAGTATGTCCCAAAAGATAATTCAGAAACTCCGAGGAATTGTTGAGAATCTGTACTACTCACTAGAAGATAAGTAAAAAAAATTCTGGTTGATTACTTGATGAAACCCTTTATTATTTACTCCACATAGATTAGTCAAAAAGTAAATTTTGTAAGCAATTCTTATTTTTGCTAAAGGTGTTACATTTCTTTTTCTATTTTTCCTGTAATCAGTAACAGATTCTTAACAAATTTCTTCAAGTTTTAGGACACCTGTATATTATATAATATGTATTATTCAATACCTCCACAAACAGCTTGTAATTAAAATAGATTAACAACTAAACTGTGATAAACAAAAAATAAACTGTTCAGTATTAAAAAATTCGTTAGTAGACATAAGGCTCAACTTACTGCTGTCTACGAAGTATATAATAGAAAGGAATGTTCATTCGTCCCAAATCCACATAAAAATATCCAAAAGAGAGCATTAAGCTTAATCTTGGGATGTTGTTTCAATTAAAAATTGCAAAAAATATCGTCGGATATAGCATTAAATTCTTAAAACTAAAAAAAAAATAATAACAAAAAAGTTACTGGAACATATTGAGAACAATCTTAAAAGTATTAATTTTATGCAGCGCTAGCTTTATTTTAAAGCTTTATTAAAGCTTAAAGATGAAAAAGACTTAAACAACTTTTTTTAACTTTTTCTCATCTTTAAAATATCTCAAGCCTAAACTATAAAATTATCGTCGTATTTATTTACCTCGCAGACTTTATTATAAAAGAAATAAATCCCAGCAACTTTTTCTTTGTAGGGTTGACCGTTTGCGCAAATAAAACCAGCGTTACACAAATTTTAAGCTTGCAATATATTTTTTTTAAATATGTTCCAGTACATTTTTTGTTACAACTACTAAGATTTAAACTTCTAAGGAAATGACAGTATTTTTTTGTTTTGAAACTATTTTAATTAAAAATTTTCAATTTTATTTAAAAAAAAAATTTTTCTATTTAATGAATTAAAATTCTGTGTGTAATAAATATCTTGTTATAATAAAATTTGGTTACAGTAACGAATCTTTTTCAATGGTTCTTTGAGGTCCGTTATAACGGGACACTACTGAAATAATACTTTGTAAATCAAAAAATGAACCCAGTCACACCAAACACTTTTTTGCACACGACGCGCGTTTCTCGCAACATAAATACTAGTATCATGTAACTAAATTTTGAATGTTTTGTCGTTTTAATGTAGAATTACTATCAATTTAATTTGAGTGTATCTCTGGATGCGCCACTGGATGTTATGGCGTATTTTTTTTATACCATTCCACCGCCTTAAATACTTCTCAATCGAAAATTTTCATTTTTACCGTTAATTAACGGTCTGCGGTACCTATAATTCGGCTAAAATTTAATCGAGATAGGTAGTTGTTCAATATAATGAAAAGGATTGATCTAGTAGTGTTTATAGAACGTTAGAAAAATAATAAAAAAAATTGTTTAAAATATTTATCTGCTAAATATTTTTTTTTGTTGAGAACATGACTTCAGTAATAGACACTCAGATCTGTTATCTATTTACCAAAAAAATTTTGTTTTTGGTATTGTAAATTAGACACGTTTTTTTAGGGCATACCATCCTGATTTTTGTTATCAGCTTTTAATTTTTAATAAAAATAAACTTTTAAGTTATAGTCCGTCCATCGATATTTTAAAAAGACTTTATAATCACTAGTTAACATTTTGGGTCATTTACGATAGTTTCATTGTTCGGGGATTATCTACCTAGAGTGTTTTTTTTATTAATAATAAATTAGACTTTGTGCAGAATCTCGTGAGCCGCGATAAAAAGGTGCGCAATAGATTCACTGGGTAGTGGGGGTTCGTTTTTTCGTGCTATTGTTTTAACTAAAAATGTCGACTCGCATTTTATCACTTAATTCTCGACTTTCGTTGTTTACTGACTGCTTCGCTGCGCCTTTTAGTTTTTTCTTTCGTTTAATCGTTCTGCTAATTATTATTTTTAAACCACTTGTTCTTTATTATGAATTAAAAATATAAACCAATGTTTTCAGAAAAGAATTGTGCTTACTCATTCAAAACGATTGTAACCGAGCTCCTAGGTCTTTAAACTTTAGACTCCTCCTTCGCGCATCTCGCGGCTCATAACATTCTGTACCATCTCTAATAATTATTAAATTATTAATTATTTAAAAAATTAAACAATAATTAATAATAAATAATTTTTTTAATACTCTGCAATAAAGTCTGGAGGGTTGAATTTTTAAAATTTGAATGGGTTGCTCACCACTTTTACGATAATCCTTGTTAAACGGATAATAAACCACTTAAAGAATCAAAAGATCGTTTTGGAATATCGATGAACGGATATTACTTTAAAATAAGAACCGAATTCAAAGCTTTTTTTAAATCAAAAATTGTAAATTAATAACAAAAAGCAAGATGGTATGCCCTAAGAAAAAGTGTCTAATTAGCAATACCAAAAACAGATTTTTTTGGTAAATAAATAACAGATTTGGGTGTCTATTACAGAAGACCTGTTTTCAACAAAAAAAATCATTTGTTGGCTTGATATTTTAAACAATTTTTTTAAATATTTTTTTAACATTATATAGATACTACTTGATCAATGCGCTCCGTTATTTTGAAAAAATATTTCGATTAATTTTTGACCGAATGATAAGTATCGCAGACCCTTAAATTAAAAAATACCATTTGGTACAGTCTCTGCAAAATGACTGCTTTAGGAACTGAAAAAAATCCGCGAAATGCCGTTTTACTGGCCTAGTACTTAAAGTCATAGATTTAATAATAATACTGGATCGAGCCTCGCGTATACGTTGCCGAGGCGAGCTGCGGTGATAACATAGTATAAGAGAGAGATAGAGATAGTACAATACACAGATTAAATGTGTGTGAGAGAGCAAATCACTTGCCGGTAGGCAAGAACGTTGAATTTTTGAAAATACAATACAGGAATAATAAGGCAAGAAAATAATTTTTTATTTTAATTCAGTAAACATATGAGCGCCAGGCCTTTATTGTGCATGCATACAACAATCACACTTTACAAATTAATATTTAATTTGTCTAAAATCATATTATCTAAAATTGTTAAAAACGCTTCTTATAAACAAATTTGTTTAAAAATATGCAAGTTTTGACGATTTTAACACTTGTCTAAATGCAAATACCACCTTTAACACGGTAAATACACCACATTTAATGTTTTGCCTACCAATATGTTGTCACCGTACTTCTTTGCCTCACTCCAGTCTTATTATTAACTCAATGCTTAAAGTAGCCATAGAAATATTTTACCGAATTATATTTTAAGTTTTAATAGAAGAAGGGTTTAAATGCATTTTTGGCAGTCAAAGAACATAAAACTTGTTTTTATTTAATTTTATTTTCATTATGAGCAAAACGTCGTTTTGAAATTTGAAAAAAAAGTGAGTTTATCATGGTTTGTCGTTTTTCGTATGAAAACAACTTCCAGTTGCCATGAAAACAAACAGGTCACAGACTAAGAAAATCGAGGATTTTATTTCATTTTTTAATTTCTTGCTATTTAATTAATTTTAATTTTGAAAACTTTTACCAAAAAACAAGTGTTAAAAGTGCAATTTTTTCCACTAGTGTGGAATGATATAATAATCCACACGCCTGAACAAAAAGCACTTTAACAGGAGTTGTCTATAAAAAAGTTAAGATTTCATTCAAAATTCATAAATTAACTCAAAATTGCATCAAAAAGCACAAAATAAAAGAGAATCCAATAACTGAAAGAAAAAAAATCGAGAACAGTGAAATATGGTGCTCTTTTTTCACTGAGTGAAAAAAGTGCCACACTAAAATTAATGAAAAAAAGTTTTTTTTAATGAAAATTTAAAAAATACTAGTTTGAGACTACTATACTTTTTGTGATGTTACAGGTAACGCTTGTTTGGGTGACAACGAAGTTTATAATTCTTGTGGATCTCCATGCATTGCCACATGCACCAACCGACAATTTGCAAATTGTATCCAAAAATGTGAAGTGGGATGTTTTTGTAAAGATGGATACTTGAGAGATGAAGCGACAGGAGATTGCGTTCTACCAAAAGATTGTTCCCATGGCTATTGATTTTTCGTTTTCTCTGGTGTAATTTTTATTTAAAAAAATAAAAGTCAATAAATATACAATCATTCTAAAACAATTAACAGTGCATAAAATATAAAATTATTTTCTATTTTTTCGAGTATGCTAATGCTAATTCCTCTTTCAAATTTAAGATCTCATTCATTATCTCCGTATTGTTATCTTCCAGTTTCTGTAAGGCACTTTTGTACACTTCTTCAGTCTGTTTCTGCTTTTTCAAAATCTTTAAAAATTTATCTTCCTTACTAAAGTATTTGTCTATAAAAAAATATTTAGAAATCGTACAATACACACAGTTCCTTACCAATATCTCTACCACAGATTTCTTTCAAATGATGATTTTCATTTTTGAGACTATTAATATGATGAACTAACTCATTTTGTTTAGACTTGTGATACTGTTTAAGTTTATCAGTTTCTGCATTATGCATTAATACTTTCTTATTCAACTTGGCGCATTCCCTGTTTGCTCTATCAAGGTTTCTTTCTAAAGTTAAATTTTGGTCCTCAATATTCCTAAGTTTTAATTTTAAATGAATTATATCTTTCTACAACATTTGATTTAAAACAACAAATTAAGACTTAATTAACACACCTCTAACTCGCTATTTTTAACATCTTTTGATCTACGAGATATACCCAAATCGCTCATCTCCAACAACGTTTTTCTATGCAACTGGACCATCAAAAGTGCATTGGACACAACATTTTCCAACAACTTTGTTTCAGATTGTTGCAAATCTATTGGTGGGAGACCCAATGTATCAAATTCCTGGTTTCGGCACTCATAATTACACAAAACAAAGGCCTTTAAAACTCACCTGTGACAAAATATGCAGTTGCTCCTCTAAATCAGTCTTGGGGCTCACATGATTCCTTGAGTACTTGTTCTCAATTTCTTGAAGAATTTCATCAACATTTTCTAATGAATCCATTATTGTTACATCAATACTGCACTTCAGGCTTATTGTTTACGATTCAAATTCAAATTTAATTTGACGGATGACGCTGCGATATAACCTAAAATTTTATTATTTCTGTTGCCATGTAAGTACAATAATAGCTGGTATATTTCACCTAGATGAAGGAAACTAATCAAAACAAAAAAATTGCACATAACCCACGTCTAATTTTGCTAAAAATCTAAAATTAATTTCAAAAAAAAGAACACAATTTGGCACCCTTGGATAATTTTGACAGAACCAAAGGTGTGCAACTCTTTGATTATATATACAAGTGGATACCTAATTCAATGTGTTAGAGGAGTACACATTTTGAAAAGATTTGGGGGACAAGGATACCCTCAAAAATAGCGTACGCCAGAAAGAGATGCAACGAAATGTAGGATGCCGATCTTTTGCGCAAGTACCGTTTCTCAATTGACAGAAGTTTTTAGACAGCTGACATATTTTTTTGACTTGTGTGTTGTGCCGACTGGTTGTGTCGATTGTGCGAAGTTTTGTGAGACCACGTGTTTTTATAAAAAGTTGGTTTTTTGCGGAAACCTAAAAATCCCATCTGATGATGTAACAAAAGTTTGTAAATTTACAGAAATTTGGTTCAGGCAAATGTGTAATAATTCAAAAACAAATATCAACTTAATAAAGCATAGATCATTTGCCCAAGCAAATCAGCATGTTTTTTTATCCGATGCTTTTTTTCATCATATAGCGGACCAAGACATTTTTGACAATCATCGCACGAATTTAATGAAATTGATTATAGATTTATTTGTCAAAATTAAAATACATTATTATTGTAAAACTGTTGTAAATAAGGAAAATTATATAAGGCGGAAACTATCAAAAATTATATTGTTTAAAAATCAATAAATTTTGTTTGCGTATGGTTTGTTTTTTATTATTAACCTATTTATATATATATTTCAAGTCCACTTTTCAGTTGGAAAATGTTGGAACTTAACATATTTGAATTGAAATGTTCAATATTTTTAAACTAGGCGCTGTCATGCGCTCAACTTGTCATCCTACATTTCATCCTATTTCCTTTTATGTGTTCGGTTGGTCCTAGGCTACTAGGTATCCACTTGTATATATAATCAAAGGTGCAACTCGACAAAAAATTACTAGAAACGAGCTGTAGTTACTGACCTATCCTATAGATGCCGCAAATGTGGCTAGCATAGTTAGGGTCACTTGATATAATCAAGGGTAGCGCCAACTCTCTATCTCTCTCTTGGACCTCTCTTTTAATTTGAACTCAAGCTATACTAACTACTAAGAGTGCGGTCCGTAAGTCTAACCGGAGTGAACCGTGGTTGCGGTTAGGTGGTCCGTAAATACCGGTAACACTTTGACAGCTGGTGAATCCTGAAAGACGGTTAACATTACGGGACGCGGTTTTCTGAAAAAGTTGGTTAAATCGCTTACCGGACTTACCGATGTAACCGTCCTCTAAGCTACGGTTTCGTGCGGTGACTGTTGACAGAAGTGACGTTTGTAAACAATAACATAACCTGCATAGAAAATTAACATGGAAATAGCTGAGCCAGTGGGCCCTATTGTAAATAAACATAATACATAGTCGAAAAAGTTAGTTTTATTTCAGTGAAACACTTCACTACAAAACTCCTATAAGCTAAAAAAAATTAAAATAATCTAACAACTAAAAAAATATTAAACTAACTCAATAAATTTATATTCTAGCAAAAGGTATAACTTTATATCACAAAATATTGCATTTGGTAAATTTTATTAAATAAAAAACAGCTAAAAAAACATTAAACTAACTCAGTAAATTTAAATACTGGCAAAAGGTATATCATAAAATATTGCATTTGGTAAATTTTAAATTTGATTTAAAATCTGTGCACGCCACTTTGCGCATGCCATGTATGACAAACCAGAAAAGCGGTTGTCTTGGTCCGTATTCAGTTTAACCGAAGATTGACCGAAGTAACCAAATCCTGAAAAATGACGTCATTTGACATTACCGTTCGTGAACCAGACCGGTTACTCTGGTTAACTTACGGACCGCACTCCACAGAACATTTAACTTAAGAAGCGAAAAGTTCCTGTTATTTTACTAACAGCACAGGCCCTCTCGTGTTCAGGTGCGTTACTAATGTTAAAAGTGGGAGATTTAAAAGGATCTTAATTTTTGTTTTTACAGTTATTTTTGCATATACAAGTTTTTTTGCAGATTTTGTTTAAAATAACACTATTATATAATAGTGCTATTTTAATCAAAATCTGCAAAAAAACTTGTAAATGTTAGAATTTATTTTAACAAAATAACATGTTTAATTTTTATGTTATAGCTATTTATTATGAAAACAAACAATATTTGCTGAAAAAAATTTATTAAATTAATAAATAAAAACAATAAACTCCAAAATAACTAAAATAAAAAAAACTTAACAAAAATAAATTCTAAATACAAGGGATGGATTTGGTATGGTGGTAATGCAACACACAAGTGCCAGAGTTTTCAAGTCGCCTCTGACATGACTTAACGACCATTGCTGGCCGGGACCGACGGCTTAACGTCTCCTCCGAAAGACATGATATACATACATGTAGAAATAAATATAAAATAATACATACCACATGCAAACGAAAATAAAAAAAATTCTCAACATAAAAATAATTTAAAAAATATATATAACATGAATAACAAGAATATTTAATAACTGAACAACAAAATAAAATAATTCTATATAAAAAACAAAACTTAAATTCATTGCACTTTCAAATCTATCAGGCACACTTCACTTCACTTCACTTTCAGTCTTTTCATTTTCTGGACATGGCCGGGTGTTACGGATTTTGATTTCTGCTTATCTTTTACGTACTTTTGTATTAAAAAGGCTGTGCACCAATTTAATATTAAAAGGTCGCAATCGTGATTCATGCAATACCTTTGCCCAAAATCAAACTGAGTTTTATAAAGTTCCTTAAACCTGTCTTCTAACATTCCCTGGTAAGCACAGGTGTCAAGAAAACAATATAAACTTGTGTGAATGTTTTGGACAAGTTGCATTACATACTCACTAGCATACGTCAACCGTCGCTGGTCGTCGAATTCCTTGAATGTGACAAAGAGATGGTGTTCTGTGGACTCCTCAGAAAATAACTTTTTCCGACAGGGTCCACACACTGGAATTTCGATTTTCTTCAGCACGTACCCTGCAACATAAGCTAAACCTTGAGTATTTTCACAACAAAGTTCTTCTTCCTGCATTGTGCTGAAGTCCATCTCAGTAGGTGATACCAATTCCAGATGTCTCTCTTCACTCTCTGAAAACATCAACAAATTTCCCAAGTTTTCCAAAGGTGTGCACTCATCATCCTCACAGTTACCACCAGAGCCTTTTGGAGAAACCAAATTGTTGACCACAACTGTTTTCAAGACAGCTGTAAACTGGTGACAAGTGGGATTGGAGTTGGAAACACCGTGCTGTCGAATGCTGCAAAATAGATTTTCCACCGGGTCTTGATTTAAACCACGTAAGTTTAAATAGTCAAATCCGTCAATGTTTTTGAGGTGGTCCCAAAGAAAAATACCAGATTTGATTGTCGTTTGCCAACCTTTGACAAATGAATACTGATTGGTGCAATCAGTACCATTGTTCAAATCTATTAATCTCCACTGGTCCATTTCTGTTAGCAATTTTGACCAAAATGGCAAATGGAGTGACTCATTCGTCAAAGCACAACGATACACTTTCGAATCGGGTGCAAAAAGACGCGAACTGTTCAAAGAGTCAAACAAATCATCAATTTTTTTGACGAATTCTGCCGTAAAAATTGAGTCAGCTGGCAACTTATCTGTAAAAACAGAAAAAGTTTCAATGGCACTTGCCACTGAGCTACTTAACTGAGCAGCAGCCACCTTGACTTTCATTTTTACATAGGACTCTTTAAAATTGAAATGCTCTTTTTTCAACTTAGGCAACGATTTGAATTGTTTTTGCTGGTCAAGATTAAAAACAGCCTCAATGTGCTCAAATTTGGCAAATTTATCAGAATCAAATTGGATCTTACAACGCAATAACGAGTTTCTGGTGTTTTTAAGTAAATGAGGGACATCAAAAATTGTGACAATGGGACGATCATTAATAAAAAAATAATAGGAACCTCGTCGGGGGTGTGGTTCAGCACAAAGCTGAGACACGGCTTTTTGATTTGTAGACCCTTGATCACAAACAGTGGCAACAACTTCAAGACCGATTCCCTGAAGTTGACCTATTATTTCTTTAATAATTAATCTTAGATTGTCAGCTGCAATCGTATGACTAGTGAAATAATAAGCAACTACCTGCTTCCATTGCTTTCTGATACCTCGGACCATAAAAACAAGAGCATGGTTGGC
This sequence comes from Tribolium confusum, assembly GCA_029207805.1. Classification (NCBI taxonomy): domain Eukaryota; kingdom Metazoa; phylum Arthropoda; class Insecta; order Coleoptera; family Tenebrionidae; genus Tribolium; species Tribolium confusum. The sequence goes on along the minus strand of JALGAY010000002.1, from coordinate 28,357,335 downwards.
TGCCTTGTTTGTCCGACCGAATGAACCCAAATCTTCAAAACCACTAATTAATTGCTGATGGGCCTCATAATGAAATCCATGAGATAAAGAAATTTCATCAAAAATCAAAGTACAGAATCGATCTGTCCTCTTCTTTTTCATGATTTCTCCCTTTAAATGATTCAAAATTGCATTATTAATTCCAGGTCCAAATGGAATTTTAGACAAAACAGCTTTCAAGGTTCGTGTAGAAGGCAACTGAAAATATGTTTGCAAATATTTATACAAGCGTGGACTCCGTTTGTACATAGACAAGGCAAACGCCTTATCTTCAGGAGTCCACCTCCGCGTTGTCGGATGTTTGTCAATGTTTCTCAACTGCGAATTGATGAAATCCTTCGTTACAGAATTCAGGTTTTCATCAATGAACTCGAATTTTCCGGACTTGTATAAATTTTGCAAAATATTCACTTTGTGCTTTTCTTGTTGCAACAATTTTTGCAACTTTGACAAACGTGATGTTACATTTCGATGAATTTTATACATCTGTTTCTCCCGTGAAGTTAAATCTGCCCTTGAAAGTCTCATTTTGTGTAACATGCCATTTTCAGAACTGTCTTTCAAAAACGCAAATTTGTTGCACCTCTCATTGATCGTATTATGATTACCCTGAAGAGAGTAATTGTGATCTTGAAGGTTATTGTTGCTTATTATTTCATTATTTGAAATAAGAGGAGGATCAACAAGACATCTCTCATTAGATGTTGAAGGCAAAGAACAACTGTTGGATGAAAATTCTGTTGAATTTTCTACTAAACAATTTTCTGATAAAGAAATTGTTTTTTGTGAAACTTCAACAGATTTCTCTTGCAAAGGCGCAACATAAAGCCTTGGGACTACATTTGGAATCAATTTATCCTTCCTTTCATTTACAAAATCGCGGACTTCGAAATGATCCTCACAAATTCGCCAAAATTTTGTACTCACAGATTCCTGCACATCGCAAACATTCCTCCATAAGTTGTGAAGCCTTGGGTACTTAGGGAAAGTGAAGAAGTGTTTGTTAATTCCTTCAGAACGGTTCGGCACATAACCATTACTGCACCCAGGGTATTTACAGGAATATTTTCGGTAGCCAGCCATAATTTCAGTATGCGTAAGATGTAGAAATCAAAATCCGTTCAAACGTTAAAAGATCAACGAATCTACAATAAATAAATCGTAACTAACCTAACAAAATTTTCCACGTGCAACAAAATACTTATCTGTTTTACATTAAAACCAAAACCCAGCCAGATCCAGAATAACTCGTATATTACCTAAAAAGCTAGAAAAAGTAAATTGTGAGTTTTTATTTATAATTTTTGAGCATTTTTACTTACAACAACGCGCGAAAACAAACACCACCTGTCACTCTATTTCACGCATGAAATGTTTTTCTGGGCAGTGGCGTACCCTCAAACCTAAACTTTATTTAACAAATTTAATCAAAAAAAACATAAATTTATATTAATTGTGACATATACACTAGTATGATGTAAATAAATTTTAAAAATTTTGTTGTATTACTATTAATTTACCATTATTGTAATTTAAGTTTATTCTTCCAAATCCCCCCCAACTAGGTGCGCCACTGTTTCTGGGGGATTCTGTTAGAAACCTAAATCACTAAAATCACTAACCCAAATGCGCGTTATTTAAATTTCTGTAACTTGATTGGTTCTTTCCTTTTCCCTCCCTTGGAGTGTAAAAACCGCACCTTAGATACCCACGAACTCCCATGCTCGGCAAAACGCGCGCATCTCGTTTCACCCCCGTGCCGCACTCTAAACTAATTATCAATGTAGGCAACATAATAATCCAAAATCCCTAGAAATGCATTCAAAACGGGTCTATGGCGCAAGCTCAATTGTGTATTACAAAAATGTATTACATTAAACTGTTTGTCAACAGAAATAACAAGAAAAATCATATTTTATTTCTGTTCATTAAAATATTACGATATTTATTTTGTAAATGTGCTTTTATGACTGTTTTAAATATTATGTATTTTTTTTTTATATACAACTAACAACACGCTTTCATCTTTCGGTCACTAACTTCCAACTTTTAGGAACTTTGTCTGTCATACGTCAAAATACTGGAGTTGGCATTTCCGCAATTAGTCGAAAATGTTCTAAAATGGCTAACAAAATGAATCTGCAAAATTTATTATTGAGAAAAGTGTCAGACTTTGATTAAAACCCATTTTTATATTATTTATAAAATATTTTAGTCTAATTTATGACTTGATAAGTTGGAGTAGCAATAAATACCCTAAGAATTGAAGTAGATTTATGACCTTGAAATTTGTCACTAGCTGAATAGGAGTATATATATATATATATATATATATATATATATATATATATATAGGAGAGAATAACCACCACTGATAGGGTCCTTTTGAATAAAATTTACGACACCCTCGTAACTTATAAGAAAGTAAGTGATTCAATATTAAGATATTAATTAAAACCAAACGACACATTTGCTCAAAAATTTAATTAACCACTTTGATGCATTGCATCGAAATACACACGCACATAAAAAATCGTTAATGTTAATTTATAATCAAATGAGCAAAAGTAAGTAAAGTAACCGTACAAGTAAACAATTTGAAACTTGGAGAAAATCTTCTTCTATTTGAAAATATTACCTTCAGTTTTTTTGAGAATTTTTACTTAATTAGAAATGGCTGTTTTTGGGGTGTGGATAAAACTTGAGTTACCCGGTATACAGTACGAAAATTATTTTTTTAACGCAAAACAAATTAAAAATATTTTAATTTTTTTTGTCTTTTTAATTCGTTTTTTTAAAAGTTTGGTGAGTTTTTTCTAACATTTTCTAACTTTTTGTATAATTTTTACATTTTTATTAAGGCACTGTGCACTGATAATAAATAGTTCTTGAAAGTGCTTTGCCATCGTTATACTATCCGCGACAAAATAAACTGAACACCAAATTTTGACATTGACAAGAAGAATTGTATAAACTGACCATTACATATTTTTTTTTGACAGTTCCTCAGTTATCTCAATAATTAGGAAAACCAAATCATCATAAAGGTTGCTTTACACACTTGTTTCTGTCAAGGTCAGAATTTGTGTTCAGTTTATTTTGTCGCGGATAGTATAAGAATCTTGTTTAGATTAAACTTGTGGATTTTGATTTTTAATTATTTAATTTTTTTAATTTACAGCCGCAAATAAAATGATATAAAAAATAGTTAAGTACAACTAAAGTAAACCTTTGTGAAAGTATACTCTATTATTTTTTATTTAATTTTTTCTTATAAAAAATAACAGGAGGAATGAAGATGAAATTTGGGATACCCGGTATATTCGTATACAGCATTTAAATTAAGTCTTAACACTTTTTAATGATTTAGTTCAAAAGTTGTGTAGTAATAAGTGTTCATTTAAAAAGTTGACAAGTGTTCTATAAAAAGAAGAAAAACGTTTTGAAGTATGTCTCAGTTTAATTCGGCTGCTGTACCATCAGTTAGTACTACGACTGCGCGCGCACTGAAAAGCTGTGTATCAAGTTCCGACATCCCTTCTTTCCTACATTTTCTTTTATCAAAATTTCATAGCACATTTCACAACTTTCTTAAATGAACAGTTGTTAAAGTGTGCTGAGTTTTTGTTTAAAGCTCAAATAAATTTAAAAACGGAAAAATTAATAGCAAATTTTAAACGTGGTGCCAAATTTTTTAGAAGATTTCTTTCCGTTTTTCATTGTAGTTACAAGCCTGAACTATAGATGGTGATAAAATCTATTTTTGATGTAAAGAAGAGAGTGAAGTATCTACTTTTTTCTTTATTTAAGGCAACGTTGCAAATGTTGATTTGACAGCTGTTGTAGCACGTGATCAATGCCACGTGCTAAATGTCACAACTGTCAGTGTCAGTTTTGTTTGTTGTTGGTTAATTAAGTTAATTAAAAGGCTTTGATTTTTAAGATGTGCTGAGTTAAACTACTCAAAAATGTGTTTTTTTCCGTCCTTTTTACCAAATTTGTGTTAAATTAGTCAACTGTTAACTAATGTTTATCAAGGTAAATGTTTAATTTTATGTATGATGTAAATTAGGAAATATGTCAAGACTATTAGCTTTCTTCTAGGTCTAGGATTTGTTTTTATGGACAATTCTGAAGTTTTGTCGGACTGTTCTGAATCTTCAAAGATTTCAGAATGTTTCTCTTCAAATCTATCAATATTGTCAGGCTTGAGCGAATATCAAGGCGAATTTATAAAATTGAGGCAACTAATTGACCCTGAAACTGCCTCAAATGACGTTAAAACAAATACTAGAAAAAACCACGTAATAACTTGGTATGAAACTCAAATAAAAACATTAAATATTCAGTTACAAAATTCACTCAAGGAAAATGAGAAATATAAAACAGATTTATATAATTTGGAAAAGAAAAAAGATATTTTGTTCAATGACAAGGTTGAGCAATTACTAAAACAGAATAATCAACTCGAAAGAAAATTACTGGACGCCAATAACCAGATTCAGAGGCTTTTCAAGATTTACAACCCGAAAGGTAATCACACAGATTTGGAAAATAAAATTTTACAACTCGAGAAAAGCAACCAGGAGTTATCTAATCAAAACTATTTATTATCAAACGAATTGCGGCAATGTACTTATCAAAAGAGTGAGATTGAGAGTGATTACGTGAACTTAAAGTCTGAAATCAGTGATTTAAATCTAGAATTGGCGGCAAAATTACACTGTATTGACGAATTAAAGAAAAAAATATTAGATCAACATGTGGAGCTGCAGAATTTGTCTCAAAACAACGTGAAATTAGTCCACGAAGTTGATTTAATAAGTACAGAATTGGAGTATGCTAGAAAGTCAGAAAATTGGTACAAACAGGAGTTACACCAGCTCCAAAAGGAGAAAAGTGACTTGAGTGCAGAACTTCTACAACATAAAAAGATTGGGGTGCTACAGGAGGAGAAAATACAAGAAATGAAATTAGAATTGAGCAACCTGAAATGTACTTATGATGAGATGCGTTTGAATTCATTGCGAGAGAAAGAAAAAATTCTGAGACAGGTTGAGATAAAAAATTGTGATAATTTTAATTCTGCTCAACATTACAATAATTTAGATTCTGGTAACAACATTGAGAGAATTACCAGCCATTATGAAACGGTTATCAGCGATTTAACAAACGATGTGTGTAAAATTAAGTCAGATTTTGAACACCAACAAAATATTTTTAAAAATCTTTCTAAGGAGAATTCTGATCTTTTGGCAAAATATTTTTCGTTGCAAAATGATTTAAAAGAGAAAGAGAAATTTATTGAACAATTAGAAAATAGCAAGAAAGATTTGAAATGCAAATTGTCAGAAGCTATGGATAAGCAAATGGAGCAGAGTTGGAAATTGTTGGACTTGAATAAGAATTACACGAGATTAGAAACTGAATTAAAATTAAAAAATCAAGAGAAAGATGTGGTTGAAAGTTCTATAAAAACGATAAAGGAACAGTTTAGTGCATTTAAAACTAGTTACCAGCGTTTGAAAGTTGAATTGAATAGGAAAAATATGGAGATAATGCAGTTGCAAGAGGAGAATAGAGATAATGAAATTATGAACGAATTGAAGATTGTAAAATTGCGGGAAGAAATTGGGATAAATCAGGAGGAAAAGGAAAATTATTTGAGAGAAGTTAATGTATTAAAAGGAACGATTGAGAATTTGCAAACCAAAGTAGTTGAAGAAAATAATAATAGAGCTAATAATTTAAATTGTGATTCTATTGTAATCGATACATTGGAATATGTTTGGAAAATTTGCAATAAGAGCGAAGATGGATTTAATTACTGTAACAATTCTATTTTAAGTGAAAATCAATCTGATTATATTAAATTAATTTCAAATGGGATTGTTACACGAGTTCAGTCTATTCTGGCTGAAAATGCGTCTAATTGTCAGAATGTAGTAGAGCTGAAACGAAAAATTGTCAGATTAAAAAAGAATGTAATAAGTAGAATAGAAAAACTAGAAGAAACGTGTAAAATATTTTCTGAGCGGAATGAGGAGAATACGAAATTATTAAAAATGTTATGTGAAAATAACAAAGATTGCAGTCAGAGTGAGAAATATAAACACTTGCAAGCACTATTGCAGGTTAAAATCCAAGAAGAGAAAGATAAACAAAAACGGTAAGTTTTAATTAGCTGTGCCCTCATTTCGTGTTGCGATCTGTATTTATACAAGCGTTTTGATGATGTAATTTTTGGTGTGGAACGAGTGTATTACTGTGTATAAACACGGGTTAAACTGCCTTTTATTTTTCGAAGGGAAAACTGTTTTTGTTTGTATGAGAGTTGGTTTAAAAATTGTTACCACAAAAAGTTGTTCAACCGCTGCTCTTCTTTTTATATTTTTTACTTTACTAAAAATATTGTTATTTGTCTTTTAAGTCTATATAATGTACACGAATACACTCAATAATATTTTGATAATCGAATAACTCAATATTCACACACTAATAAAGCCTACGATTTAATAATGTCGCTTCGATGAACCGCTCCTCTTTAATTGCTTGTCGAGTTCCACATTAACTACTCGGTCATTGTCTTCGCTCGCTTATATAACAATACGGTCTTATAGTACGTGCCCAGAAGTTTTACGATCTTTCTCCACTCAGGCGAAGCTATGACTATTTTTCTCGATCGGTCAATGAGCTTGCCTAATAATGGTTTTGTGGGATTTTACGCTATGACGGACAACGCAATATCTTTCTGGTATTTTCTCGAACTACTTACTCGAAACTCTACTTTTTTTAGGAATTATTCGAAAAATTAGTATTTTTTCAACTAATTAAAAATTATTATTTATTACTCGAGTCTGCTTATAATATCAATAGTGTTTAGAATTGTACAGGATGTCTCATCGTATATGCATAGTGGAAAAGCAACCTCTTTCAATGAATTTTAAGAAATAATATTCATAGTCAATTATCTATTCATTAGACCGTAAAATAATATTTAAAAAAAAATGAAAATGCGAATTCGTTGGTCAAAAAACGCAATTATGTTTGTTAAAAAAAATGTTTTATTTAATATGATAATTTATTTACTTATGAATGTTGCTGATACAGTGTGTTTAAAGTACCAAATAAAATTCATAATTCTCTTATTTTTCAAATTTTCCTGAAAAATACCTGAAAAAATAATTCCTGAAACGTCAAAATTATTATTAAAACCAAAATATTTAGGCCTGAAAGAGAAAAATATTAAAACGAGAAACAGAAAAACTGCTAAACCTGAAAATAATAAAATACCTGAAAAAATAATACCTGAAATGTAAAAATTATTATTAAAACCAAAATATTTAAACCAAAAAAAAAGCAGAGACAGAAAAATTACTTTACCTGAAAATAATAAAATACCTGAAAAAATAATTTCTGAAACGCAAAAATTATGTAACTGAACAAGCATAAATAAAATTCAAATATACACAATCAAAAAAATATTTACTAATAACTCATTTTTGTGGAATTTTCTTCTGCCACAACTGATAGGTGGCGAATCCCTTCCTTCTGCTTCTTTCGGATCTACTTTTAATCCGAATTTTCAGCGATTTTTTTTTGGATCCTACCCTCTCCAGCCCCAATAAAACCGAAGGAATTACTTTTATTATTTATTTATTTTTTTAAAGGGTAGAAGAAAAGGATAAATAAAACACAAATACATAAACAATAGTTGTACACCTTTGTGTTCATTCTTATAACTGCAAATACCCTAATAAAACGATAAAATGAGCATTTTGTAAAGTTTTGAAAAATAATTTAAACATTTGAGTTTGGCTTTGAAAGGGCTTTCATAAAACTGCTACCGATTATGACAAAATTGATGTTTTAAATTTTATTGGATAATAAATGAAATAAACAACAACAAAATTAATACTCAAATTATTGTTGTCGAAAGAATCTCTACAGTGTTGCCAACAACGTTTTTTAACATTATTCAACCGTAAAAATTATCGAATTTTAAATCAAAATATTTAAAAAAAAAAAAAACTTTTTGCAAGTGCCCTTAATTTTAGTGTTTGAAGTTTAATTTTCTCTGAAATATGTACTTGTAAATTTAGAAAAAAATCAAAAATTTGTTGATCTTTCTTATATTATTTAATTAAAACACTTTAAAACCCGCGATATATTTTAATCCAATTAGATATAAATGTATTTTGGAAAATAATGGAAAAATCTGATCTTTACAGCAGGTGTTGCCGGTGTAGGTACTTACTTACGTGCTCTCTGGTCTGGGTCTGGAACTCCGGACTAAGTAGATTTCTAAACAGCACCTGAAAACTGAAAAATTTAATTATCAAAAATATAAATAAATAATGGCTGAAATGCATAAGTTAGCAAATGCTTTTACTTGATTTACTTGATTAATTCATTAATTTGCTGAAATGAGATAAATAGTTACTAAAAGCTTTTGCTACTGTTTATACAATCACATCACCTACTAAGTTTAAAAAAATCAAGTACATTTTTAGAAAATTTACACGAAAATTTAAAAAAAGAGATATACAATTTTTTAAACAAAATAATATTACAATAATCAAGTCCTAATTAAAATTTTTTCTTTTACCACACAAAATCTTTCCTTTTGCTTTTTTCGGACCTACCTTTAATTCTGAAATTGGAGCATCGTTTTCAGCCCTTTGTGGCGAATCCTCTCTGCTTCTTTCGGATTTACTTTTAATCCCGATATAAAGCGATGTCCCTGAAAACCCCTCGCCCCTCCCCAATAAAACAAGGAATTTACTTTAATCGTTTTTTTTTTAAACGGGGCAAATTACAAACAAAAAACTAGTAAAATTGTTTATCTCTTTGTTATTTTGGTAATTTAAGAAAATAAAATTTTTATATTTGTTTAAATATTTATACGCAAAAATAATTTAAACAAAACTGGTATATTCCGTTTAACTAATAATAATTAATAAATAAAGGTACTTAGTTTTATCAGAGGGCTGCGATGTGTCTTGTTGTCGAGTTGGTGCACGATTGTCTGAAACACAAAGACAAAATGATAAATTGGCAAAAAAAAGCGTTACGTAGTATTATATAAATTACTACAAAAATGCGCTTAAATGTTTAAACAAAATCGTTTTTAGCTTTTGTTATAAAAAGTACGAAAATCGGGGGGTACGTCAAATCAACTTACCTCTAGTAGTTCCACATTTTCTCACAATAAAACACTGCACCGAATACTCGCCACAATTTAATTTATTTAAACAAATTAGACCGATCTATACACGTCTTTAACGGACAATTGCATGATGAAAACTGATAATGATAACTGAACAAAAGAACGTCTGTAAAAATTTGACGTAACCACAAAAAAACCTAGAGAAAAAAGTGTTTACAATGTGTGTGACTAAAAATTGTAAATGCAACCGCCAACATCGTATTAAAACTCTAGTAACTCCCAAAATTCAGAGTAGGGAAATTTACACCTTCAAATTTACTCAGATTTGAATTACATTATTAAATTTTTTTGATTTCATTATTCTCTTTATTAGTCCAGTTGGTTCTTTCAGTTTTTTTTTCCGATAATGTTTTGTAAAGATGGATACTTTCGTATAATTTTAATTTGATGTTTTAATAAATATTAAAAGTTTCCATCGATCTCGTGATCAAAAATGACGAAGAGTTTTCACAAACGTGCTGTTTTCGATAATAAATTAATAATACATCGGTATTGAAAATATTCAAAAAAAGTCATAAAGACTGTATACACAGTATAAAACAGAGATTTTTTTAAAATTATGTTATTTGAGGTATCATTTTTTTTAACAACAGAAAGGAAAATTATATTTTAAACCGCATTATAACAGTCTGACGGAGGTTTATATATATATTTTTTAATATTTAATTAAGCCAATTAAGGAGAGAAGAAAAATATTTTTTGTTTAGATTAACACAGTTGGGAGTAATGAATAAAGACAGTCTGGCAATAGGGAATTCTACATATTATTTGTCAGGGAATAACAGTTATTCATATTATACAGAGTGACGTAAAAGTATGGAATAAAATTCATATTTTCTAAGTTAATGTTTTTTTAGAAAAACGCCGAGACAGGCAGATTTTGTTTTTTTACTTCGTACGTTTTTCACTCGTTTCTAATTTTTTTGGCCAACTGGTTTTTTTTCTGTGACGTAACCGATATTTTTTTTAAATAGCAACCTCTTATTTTTGATGTTGAATATTGAAACTACTTTAATGTACGTAGGCCACTACTAAAGTTCGCGGAATCAAGAACTTTTGGTATTGCCAGTGGGTTGCAAGTGTCATATTCATAAAATTTGACATTTTTTACCTCTGACACAGTTGACAATTCGGTTTCAAACCTAACAGTTTAATTTTTAAAAAAAATTGCAAGATTGGCAATTACGCTAAGAAATGGAAATATCGAACCGTGATTCTCGAGTGATGATGTTTGGAATTTCCGATACGGTTTAACAGCACCGCAATGTGTACAGAGACTTAAATTTTTATTTGGTAATGAAGCACCGTCCAAAACTATGGTTTGCAAAATTCAAGCGTGGAAGGATTAATGTTTGTTTTCGATCCTCGCGAAGGACGTCCACGCACCCCCGTTGTCGCAAAAAATACCGATGCCGTACGCGAAATGATTTTAGCAAATCGTCATGTGACATACAGGAAGATAGAGACGACCTTAAGCATTGCGGTGAAACAAATACATAAGATTTTGCACGATCAGTTGCATGTTAGGAAACTTTGCAGTCGATGGATTCTTCACAATTTGAAAGAGGTGCAAAATGAGGCACAAGTTAAATGGTGCAAAAAAATTCTAAAAAATTCGACGGTGGTCGTTCAAATTTTGTATACAACATTGTAACATATGAAGAATTGTGGGTATATTTATATAAACCCGAAACTAAACAGCAATCAACTGTATGGGTGTTTCAAAGTGAACCTAAACCAACCAAAGTGACCCACTCACGAAGCGTTTCGAGAAAAATAGTAACTTGTTTCTTCAAAAAAAAAAAACCGGTCATGTCGCTACTGTTATATTAGATGATCGAAAGACCGTTAATGCGGAGTGGTATACTTCAATTTGTTTGCCGGAAGTCATTGCTGAAACCAGAAAAATCAACCAAAATCGGCGAATTTATTGTGCATCATGACAATGCAAGCACACATACCGCACAACGAACTGTCGAGTTTTTGACCACTAACAACATCGAATTAATCACACATTTTCATATTCGCCCGATTTATCACCCAACGACTTCTTCTTATTCCGATACATAAAAATAAAATGCGTGGCAGGCGTTTTTCATGGCCTGAAGAGGCCGTTAAAGCATTTAAGTCGCTAGTTTCGGAGGTACCTCTTTCAGAGTGGAATAAATGTTTTGAAGATTGGTTTTATCGAATGCAAAAGTGTATAGATATGAAAGGCGAATATTTTAAAAAACAGTAAAGCGTTTTACACAAAATAATTTATGTTTTGTTTCACATTTTCCGCGAATTTTAGCAGTCGCCCACGTATGGTTTAAACAAGACGGTGCACTTCCACACTATGCTCATGGTGTCAGAGATTATTTAGATGATGTTTTCACCATTTTTCTAAAGGGCTACTTAAAATCAAAAATATTTGCAACAAAATCAAGGAACTAAGATAAAGAATTACAAATCAGTACCGCTTAATTAATTAAAAAAATAGGAAATGATGTGCTAACGGAGTTCGAAAATTAATTGTATTATTGCCAAGAGACAGAAGGACGTCAATTTGAACATTTAGTTCAGTAATTCTGTTAAAAATTGCGTCTATTTTGAAAAATTCAATAAAACATTTAAATTGGTTAAATTACTTAAAGTTTTTATTTTAAACCCTACAAATGTTATACTGTTACCTATACTCGGAAAAAAAATAGTTTCAATATTGAATACCAAAAATAGGGCTTGCTAATTAAAAAAAATATCGATTACGTCACAGCAAAAAACAAGTTGACCAAAAAAATTTGAAAACAAGTGAAAAACGTGTGAAACAAAAAACAAAATCGACCTGTCTCGGCCTTTTTCTAAAAAAAACATTAACTTAGAAAATATGAATTTTATTCCATACTTTTATGTCACTCTGTATAATATATTTAAAGTGTGTGTAAAATAAACAATTTTTGTATGGTTACAACGTGAAATTGGAAGAAAGTATTAACAGCAGAATCGAGTATATTTGAATCGATCATTTCAAAAACCACATAAGTCACATTTTTTCAAACACGCTTTTTTTGCTGTAAACGCTTCCTTAAAGGTAGATACGTATTCTGGCTAAAAACCACGTCAGTCACTACATTCCTTCCTCTTCAAAATAACACCGCGTTATAGATGGTCAGTGCATAAACAACATAAGTCAGTGAGTTAAGTGGTTTTTGCATACACTACCAAATCGATTTAGACACACAAGTCGACATAAGTTTAATTTGCGAAGAACTAAGAACAAAAATAAGACAATCACACTTACCAGGAAATGCAAAACATTTATTAGTCGCTGAGTTAATGATTTACAAAAAACGTTCCAAAAAAATTACAAAAAAATCATTAGTTCATAATCTATGCAAAGAACGAGATAGGGTTGCAGCTATAACATTCAATTTTATGTAAAATATACCATTGCCACATATACCTAAACAAAACATTTTTTTTGTTTACGGCAATTGTAAGTTCACTGTTTTGATATTAAGGATTTATTGAAAAAACTCTCAACTTCTGCTTTATTCCATCAGCCAAGGCTTATTTATGATTTGAGAATGATTATTAATAGTAAAAAATTAGATGATTTAAAACAAGTTTAAAATTGCATTCTGTAAGAGCATATGCCATTTTATTAGAACATATTTATCTGGCTAATTGCAAATGTTGAATGATGGAGAATATAATAAAACATGAAAAATTAAAACATGTGACATGTTAATATGTTAATGTTCAAGTGTAATTTTTAATAATAACCCTGTTTCTTGCTAAAACAACATAAGTCAAGAACAGTTTTATTAAGTTTTTTTATCATTAATATTGATAAACTGTAAAGGTTATTCGACATTTCAATCCTTTAAACCACAAACACTATATTGAGCCCAAAAAAGTTCTTTAAAACTCCTTTATTTGTGAATTAAACAGTTTTTATTGATTCCTGAAAAATTCTAATTGTGTGACTTATGCGGTTTTTGCAATGACCTATTCATTTGTATTTAAATGAATTTAATAAATTTATTTAAAATGACATGAGTAAATTATTTAATAATTTATTATAAAGACTTTAGAATAAAATAGCCAAACATTAATTTTGTTATGATTCTTTCTCTGCATTGTTCTGCATTCTCTCTCTTCAATAGTTTGTTTTTTTTTCTACTTCCATTTAAAATTTCTTTTTTTTTTTTCAAATTATATCAATAATATGATACTTTATTTGATATGATGTATTCGTTGCTCTCAAATAAAACTGTGAAGTGATAATTATTGTTAAGGGGATTCTTACACAGCCATCAACTAATGGGAATTTGTGGGTTTTTCGTCAAAAACTGTGACTTATCTGTTTGATATTTTTCTACGAAAAAAATATATACAGGGTGAGTCTGCTAAAAGTGTTTCTTAACTTTTCTCAAAAACTAGTAATCAGATCAACTTTAAAGTTTGGCATTATAAACTATGTTTTTTGCACTACACAGGTGATTTTTTTCAGAATTTTTCTAATATTCCTTCTAATTAATAATAATTAATTTCTTTAAAAAAATATAAATATTTCTAATTTTTAACATTATTCTAAAAGAAAAGATGTTAAAGTATTATTTTGTGCAAAAAATATTTTTTAAAAAATGTAGATAACTCAAAAAAATATAAAATTTCAAACTTAAATATGCCATTTTTTTTCTAAGAGGGTGGGTGGGATCTTGGTAATACCAAAACACTAGTTTGCAACAGCCAATTGCAAGCTACTATTCAAATGTCCCGGGCAAAAGTGGGCGGTTTTATTACTATACCTCTTTGACGATCGGACTCTAGAGGGGTAGGTATTGTCGAGTTACGACAGACGGCAGATTCAGCTTTGCAGTGCTGCACCATAGCGCGTCTTGAGAATCAAATAAATGTTATTATTTTTTGGGGTTATCTACATTTTTTTTTAAATATTTTTTGCACAAAATAATATTTTGAAATCTTTTCTTTTAGAATAATGTTAAAAATTGGAAATATTTAGATTTTTTTGAACAAATTAATTAATATTAATTAGAAAGAATATTAGAAAAATTCTGAAAAAATTCACCTGTGTAGTGCAAAAAACAAAGTTTATAATGCCAAACTTTGAAGTTGATGGGATAACCAGTTTTTGAGAAAAGTTAAGAAACACTTTTAGCAGACTCACCCTGTATAACGCAACTCATTATGACTTAGATGTCTTGAACCAAAAAACCCTTAAAAAATTATTAGATTTCTTTTTAAAAATAGAGAAATTCGAATATCAATATTAATATATACAGGGTGTCTCACAAACGAGTGCACATAATTTAACCAAAGATTAAGAAGTAAAAATTAATTGATACATATTTTTTATTTTTTCCCAAAAAAAATTATTTTCAGAATTATTAGCCCCCAAAATCGCTCCAAAAATACACTTTATTTTTTTTATCTAATAAAGTAGTTGCTCGATTTTTATAAAACTTTGTTTATTTATTTTGTATTAGATAACCACCTTACAGTGTTAATTGTAGTATTGTAGGACATTTTAAAAAGGGGCTACGAAGGCCCTCTTGACACCATTTGCTTTATAACTTTGTAGCACAAAATAGTTTAACGTTGGGATTCTTACAGTTTGAAAGCCCATTCAATTTAGAAATTTTTTTGTCTCTTACAAATTTTTCGTAAAACGCATCGTTTTTGAGTAAAACGATGCAGTTAGTATTAGCATGACCAGCTTTTATCCACTATCGTTCCTCTATGGCCGTTTCATGCACGATGGTGCACCACCTCATTGTCAATTGAATGTAAGAAATTGACTTCAAGGTCATATTCCAGAAAAGATTTTGTTATTTTACTTTTGTATTTTGTTATTTTACTTTTTCTTTTTTAGGTAATTCCAATTTATTGTATTATTTTTGTTGATACTCCTAAACCTCGTTCTTAAACGGTGCGTTTTACGAAAAATTTGTAAGAGACAAAAAAATTTCTAAATTGAATGGGCTTTTAAACTATAGGAACCCCAACGGTAAACTAATTTGTGCTACATAGTTATAAAGCACATTGTATCAAGGGGGGCTTCGTAACCCTTTTTTAAAATGTCTTACAATACTACAATTAATACTGTCAGGTGGTTATCTAATACAGAATGAGCATACCAAGTTTCATCAAAATCGAGCAAGTACTTTATTAGATAAAAAAAATAAAGTGTATTTTTGGAGCGATTTTTGGGGGCTAATAATTCTGAAAATAAATTTTTTTGAGAAAAAATAAAAAATATGTATCAATTAATTTTTACTTCTTACTTTTTGGTTAAATTATGTGCACTCGTTCGTGAGACACCCTGTATATTATATTGATATTCAGAATATTAATAAAAGTGTCATCTTTGTATCGATATTTTGCATAAATAATCATTTATTTTCAAAAAAAAAAATTCAAGGCAATAAATTCAGGATGTTTACTATATAGTATCAAAATTTGGAATTCGTTATTAATTAGTGACTCTGTACTTTTTTGAGAAAATTTTCCTGTAAGACGGATAAGAATTAAAATCATCGAACTCTCTATCCTCTCTTGTCGTCTCTCTTCACATTCACAGCTTGGCATCCGCAAGCTCCCCTTTTTGTTCCTGTAAGTACTAATGGTTTCCAAGAATTGTATGTTGTAGGTACAAAAATGAGTGCAAAAATAAAATTGCTACTGTCGGACGTCCGTAAAAGCAAAAAATTATTAAGTAAAAGAAGGAAATAATCACTGGATATTTTTGAATATAAATACTTACAGTAACATCTAATAAATTTTGGTTGTCAATATCAATTTGTGATATTATCAAAAATGTTTTGTAATTAGGGCATAATTGTTATAATAAAGGTGTTGTTTAAAATGATGGTAATGTGTACTTAGTGATACCACAAATCTTTAGAAAACCGGATCAAATTTTGCATGGCATTGACCACTTTAAATGGAACCGTAGTGTGACGTTTATTATATGTGGGTTTCTGATTTAAAGAGCTGGAGATAATTTCTCGGCAAGTTTATTTACAAATCAAATTAATTACAACTAATTAACACAGCTAATATTCTAAATCACTAACGGAACACAAAACACTTTAATTTATCGCTTTCTAAATTCGCTGGATATCGCCGGAGTTCGCCTTTATGTCGCTCTCCCAAAACCAGACAGACTCACTGACTCGCTGTCTCGCATATATATATGGGTATGGACTCTTTCCAGAACTTTCGAGTATTTTCTCGCGTTTCTCCTGAATTATTTCAATTCGGCAAGATGATTGGAATTCAATCACAATAGCGACAAACAATGCCGACGTAAACAAGAATAAATAAACCCATTCAAAACGTAAATAATACTCGAAGTTCTATTCAGTTCCTAGAAGTGAGCGGTCCACAACACAATACTCGATACTCTGATTCACCGCTTCTTAGAATTGAGTCGTTCGCGTCACACTACCCCCCTCTTAAGAATTGTTCGTCTCGAACAATCATTCATCGTCATTTGAACCCGCATAGGGGGCTAAACGGTCTAAATGCACTACCTTCATCTTAGCCCTGGGGTTCTTTTGGATTCTATACACCACGTCGTTAAGTCGGGTCAGTACGGTATAAGGGCCTTCCCATTTCGGCTGAAGCTTCGGACATCGCCCTTTCTTCCGTTGAGGGTTAAATAGCCAGACCAAATCTCCCTCTTGAAACCCTACCGAATTCGCCCTCAAATCGTACCGCGTCTTCATCCTGTCACTGGCAATCTCAATTCGGTCTCGAGCCAAGTCGTGGATATGGGACATCGTCTCTTGAAGCTCTTCTACATAGCTTCTAACTTCCTTGGGTTCTTGAGTGGGTGTCCCAAACACAAGGTCACAAGGCAAGCGGAGTTCCCGTCCAAACAAAATCTTGGCTGGAGTTTGATTTGTAGTTTCATGGATCGCCGCTCTGTAAGCCAACAAAAACAACGGTAAATGGCGATCCCAATCTCTTTGATGGGCCTCTACAACTTTCGATAGGTGCTCTTCCATGGTGCTGTTAAAGCGCTCGACCATTCCGTCGGACTGAGGATGCAGCGGTGTAGTCCTGGTTTTCCGAATACCCAAGAGATCACAAATTCCTTGGAAAACCCCTGACTCAAAGTTTCGCCCTTGGTCCGAATGCATTTCCATGGGAAGCCCATAACGAGAAATCCAATTATCCACCAAAGCACGAGACACAGTAATAGCTTCTTGGTTTGGTAACGCGTATGCCTCAGGCCATTTACTGAAATAGTCGGCAACAACCATAATGTATTTGTTGCCCGAGTCGGTGACTGGAAATGGACCCGCAATATCAAACGCAATCCTCTCAAACGGAGCCCCAACGTTGTATTGCTTCATGGCTCCCCGGCTACGAGTTTTCGGGCCTTTACTCGCAGCACATGTTGTACATTTCCGGCACCAATTAGCGACATCTTCTCGGCTATTGACCCAATAAAAGCGTTCGCGAACCTTCCCCAAGGTTTTGTTGACGCCGAAGTGAGCTCCAGATCTTCCATCATGGATTTCCCTTAAGACTTCCTTTACGCGACTCTTCGGTAGGACTAGCTGCATTGTTACCGTCTTTCCATCCGCGCTTTCCCAAGCCCTTTTGAGCAGCCCATTTTCGACTTTCAGGGAGTCCCATTGTGCCCACAACGCCTTCAGAGCAGGACTCTTATTTGAAATGTCATGCCATTGCGGTCTTACATTTCCGTTCTCCTTGCTTTGTAAAATCGGTCCGATCTCATCGTCTTGCAGTTGCTCTGTTCTTATTTCTTCAGCTGTCCATCCGTCAGTAGGTTGCAAAACTAGCCTTCTAAGGTTGCACAGGTGGTCAGCTTGTTCTCGTTGGCTACAATGTTTGCAGTCGGCTCTGCACGGTCTTCTGGACAAGGCGTCTGCATTTTGATGAGACCTTCCCGAGCGATGCTTGATTTCAAAATCATACTGCTGAAGTCTCTCAATCCATCTCGCTGTTTGACCTTCAGCATTCTTCAAATTTAACAGCCACTTTAAAGCGGCATGATCTGTCCTTATTGTAAAATGTTGGCCGTATAAATATTTGTGGAAATGGCTTACCGCGTTCACGATAGCCAACAGTTCTCTTCGGGTGACACAGTAATTCCTTTCAGGTTTAGAAAGAACCTTACTATAATATTCGATAACCCTCTCTTCGCCATCCTGTACTTGAGTTAATACTGCGCCAACTCCATTATTACTGGCGTCCGTATCTAAAATAAACTGACCTTTTGCCCTTGGGTAAGCAAGTATTGGTCCCGTACAGAGTGTAACTTTTAATGTTTTGAAGGCCGATTCACACTCTTTGTCCCAAATAAAAGGCGTCTTCTTTTCGGTCAGTTTATGAAGAGGTTTGGCAATATCGGCGAATCCTTTGACAAAACGGCGATAGTAGGTGCAAAGACCCAAAAAGCTTCGTAGTTGGTGCTTATCATTAGGTCGGGGCCATTCCCGTACGGCTGCAGTCTTCTCAGGGTCAGTTTGTATCCCATTCGATGAAACAACGTGTCCCAAAAACTTGACTTTTCTTTGGAAAAGGCAACACTTTTTAGGGTTAAGTTGAAGACGAGCGTTTCGCAATCGGCTGAAAATTTCTTGCAGGTTACTTTGATGTTCTTCGAAAGTTTTCCCAATAACCATCACATCATCAAGGTACACAAGGCAAGTTCTCCAAGTCAACCCTCGAAGGACAAGTTCCATTAGCCGCTCGAACGTAGCTGGCGCATTACAAAGTCCAAAAGGCATAACATTAAACTGGTAGAGCCCAGTTCCAGTCGAGAAGGCAGTTTTCTCCTTATCCTCAGGGTGAATTCCAACCTGCCAATACCCACTCTTCAAGTCTAAAGTAGAAAACCATTGGGAACCAGCTAACATGCTCAGTGTATCGTCGATGCGTGGAAGTGGGTAACTATCTTTCTTCGTTACTTCGTTGAGCCGTCTATAGTCAACGCAGAAACGAGTTGACCCATCTTTCTTTGTTACTAGTACAACTGGTGAAGACCAGGGACTTGACGAATCTTCAATGACGCCATCTTCTTTCATTTTTTCGATCATTCGAGCCACTTCTTCCTGTTTCGCAAAGGGGAGTCTTCTCGGGGGCTGACGAATAGGTTGTACTGATCCCGTATTAATTCGATGCTGTACCAAATTAGTTCTTCCCGTAATCTTGTCCCCTATTGCAAAAATGTCTTGTTCCTTTCGAATAAAAGCAGTGGCTGCTTTCCTCTGATCTTCTGATAAGTGTTGCCATTCTTCCAGAAAATAATTTTCCAATTCCGGGTTATTTTTACCTTCTCCTTCCTGGTAACTCTTGTTGTCCTTTTCTTCACAACGAACAACTCGTAATGCAGGCTGAAAGAAGCCAATCTGTTCCCCTTTCTGCAACGTAACTCGATTTTCGCTGAGATTGGCTATGCGAATAGGAATCTTTCCACCAGCCTCAACGAGTGCTCTAGCTACCAAGATCTGTTTATTGTGTGTCGCATTCGTGAATTTCGTCATGTCCGGTTCAACAACTCCCGTTCGGTATCCCCCAGGATCTTTTTCCAACTCTGCCAGCACAATTTTCTCAGAATTGCCGGGGACACGAACTGATTCTGAGACGATGATGTTTACATGGTCCGATGAAGCGGTCGCAGAATGTAACAAGATTTCTTCGTTTCCCATTTGTAACATCCTGTTCTTAATATCCAGCACAAATCCATATTTGTCCATAATGTCCAAACCCAAGATCACTTCATCAACTATCTCAGCTACAACCATTCGGTGTACAATATTGAATGGTCCTATCTCAAGTTTGACATTAGCTTCTCCATGTACTTGTGCTGTTTCACCAGTAGCGGTTTTCAAAACGAAGTTACATCTTGTCATGTAGATATTTTGAGATGTTTCCAGCATGTCCCGTCTCACTAGAGAAAGTGTTGCTCCCGTGTCAACCGTCATCTTGGTGTCTCGACCGTTGATTCGTCCATCCAGCAACAGACTATCATTTCCTTTTCCTAGCTGCGAGACGGAGATGATCCTAGGGGCTTTGGGCGTATCAGCTAGCACACGCCCCAAAGTGCTAGCTGAAATTAGTTTTCCTGATGCCGGGAAATTGAGGCCTGTGACATCTTCCTGACCCCTCCTTACATCCTCAGACCTTCCCCGTTGGCGGCAATCCCTTCTTATATGGCCTATCTTACCACAACCATAACACTTAGGCCGTCCTCCAGTGCGTGCTGGTGTCTGCTGCATCTTTTCCAACATACTCTTCAGTTCTTCGCAGCAGCAATTATTTGTTGGAGTTTCCTCTGCGGACATCAATCGCACGCGTTGAGCTGGTCGTCGTGAAAAGTCTTCATTTGCCGCCTCATATTCTAACGCGTGGATAAGCGCGTCAGCACAGGTTTTATATCTATGTAGACGTAGATAACGTCGTAAATCGCCATCTCTTAAACCATCAATAAATGCGCTGGCTTCCATCTCATGGCGAAGGTCTGCAGGTGCGGAAGGATAACCTAAATTAACCAATCTTTCTATTTCCGCGGCATATTCTTGCAAACTTTCGTTGCTTTTCTGATGTCGGGACTTAAGCATCATTTGGTATACTCTGTCCATGTGCTGGTCTCCGTAGCGCAATTCCAAGGCGTTGACCACTGCGTGATAGTTTTTCTGATCACGATCAGATACATTCTGAAGCAGCTGGAGAGCTGGTCCTCGCAGTGCTAACACCAGAGCTGTGGCTTTTTCTTCATCATTCCAGCAATTTATCTCCGCCGCTGCTTCAAACTGCCTCCTATACATTGACCACGAAGACTGACCATCGAAAGTTGGGGGTTTTACTCGTTGCGATGTTACTTCGCTTCCTAAAATTTGTCCTGTTCCAAGTTTCTTCATTTTACTTTCCAATTCTAAAACTTTCTTTTCTAATTCTTCCCTAACTTCTTTTATCTCTTCTTTTACTTCTTCTTTTACTTCGAAAACTTTTTCCTCAAATTCCTTTTTTACTTCTTCGACATCTTTCTTAAGAGCATCTTGTAAGGTATCGAATTTTTCGAAAATTCTTTCTTGCTCTTCCATTCGACGTTTTTCTTCTTCTTCTTTTTCTTGCAGTCGTCGTTTTTCTTCTTCTTCTTTTTCTTGCATTCTTCGTTTTTCTTGATCTTCCAGAAATTTCTTCTGTTCTTCTTTATCTTCCAAGCGTTGTTTTTCTAGTTTCTCGAAGAATACACGAAGTTGTTCCTCCATGGTTCTTGTCTGACTTCTTGTTGTTCTTCCAGAAGGTTCCAGAGACATAAACTTTTCTTTGTCCACCAAGCTTCTTTAAATCCCACTTCTGACACCAGTGTGACGTTTATTATATGTGGGTTTCTGATTTAAAGAGCTGGAGATAATTTCTCGGCAAGTTTATTTACAAATCAAATTAATTACAACTAATTAACACAGCTAATATTCTAAATCACTAACGGAACACAAAACACTTTAATTTATCGCTTTCTAAATTCGCTGGATATCGCCGGAGTTCGCCTTTATGTCGCTCTCCCAAAACCAGACAGACTCACTGACTCGCTGTCTCGCATATATATATGGGTATGGACTCTTTCCAGAACTTTCGAGTATTTTCTCGCGTTTCTCCTGAATTATTTCAATTCGGCAAGATGATTGGAATTCAATCACAATAGCGACAAACAATGCCGACGTAAACAAGAATAAATAAACCCATTCAAAACGTAAATAATACTCGAAGTTCTATTCAGTTCCTAGAAGTGAGCGGTCCACAACACAATACTCGATACTCTGATTCATCGCTTCTTAGAATTGAGTCGTTCGCGTCACAGTAGTATACAGGGTGTCAACGAAATTAAACTTATTCTTTTTTTAATAATATTTTTACTAAATAGTAACGCACGTAACATGCAAATATTTTATTACAAAATCGCTATTAATTGAATAATAAACCAGCTTATAAAAAACAAAACAAATAGTGAGTAGATCCAAAATTTAATATGGGGTGATACAGAATAAAGATCTTTTTTTAAATACAAAAACGAAATTTAGGGAATGTAACATATACGGTTTTACCGGAAATGACTGTAACTTTTGATTTTTAAATAAAACACTATATGTATTTTTAAATTACTTACACTAGACGTTACATTACACAAAGTGTGTATAAAGCTTTAGTAATCTATTTTTCTTAAATATTTCTACAGGATTATGTACTGCTTCTCAATATCTTATATCAAAGAACTTCTTTTATACAAGCAGTTTCTTCAGTTTTTTATATGCACTTTTTCTAAATGTTACAAAGTATTTAGAATTTTTATCGGTACTTAACAGCGAATTTTATTTAAACATTGTTACGTTTCTAAAAATGCATAGTTGGCAGCAGCTCTATCAATTTCTATATTGCGTTTTCATGACTGTAAATTCTTCTAAATTAGTCTCATCGTATCATTTTTCGGTTACAAACGATCACCGAAACTGTCAGACAATCATATTTTGAAAAGTTATGTATAATCTACACTTTACAGTGCGTAAAGCATATCACCTCTCTCAATTAATAAATTATCCAAGATAAAAATGTAAAGGTCCCAAACACATAGAAGTAAAAATTTTTGAGAAAATGATTATTGATATATATAAACCAAAATAATTCATGTTTGCGGCTTCAGCTCAGTCTTTTACAATCCGGAGTGAACTTTACGCACCTGACTGTACATACATGTTTAGATTGTGTATTCAACTTTTTTTATGAAAATAATAAAATCATTGCTTACTATGCAGACTGTAATGTAAGGTACCTAACCTAAAAGCTAGTAAAATTTTGCTATTATTAATTTGTCGGTTTTTTATTTTGTTTATAAAAATCTATGTAATATTGTACATAACAGTAATTAGGAGCATGTAATAATTTAGTTTCCAACACTTGTTCTTTGGCTTTAAAAATATGTAATTATTGCAAATAGAACGATTTCGATAAATGTGCTTTATTTCTTGTTTATTTATTTTTTACCCGAATTGCTTAGCATCGACTTGGCTGTGCAAGAGACCACTATAAATTGTGAATGACTGTAGCCGTGATTATTGTACTTTACTTGAGAGATCCGCTAGCAACCCTATTTCGCATAAAAGCTTGCTCACATAGTAAACATGCAGACCAATTAAACAGAATAGAGAGAAATTCTGATTTCGCCTTAAATGTAAGAGTCCTCTTAAGAGCATTAATTAAAAAATTGTTTCAATTGTAAGTGTAAAAAAATTAAATTAAGGTAAAATAAAATTGAGAAGCGCTTTTGTCTTAACTGTTGTATTTTAGAGATATACGCTAATCTCATTTTGCCATGGTTAAAAAAAAAGATGTCGACAATTTGAAAATAATCTGAAGCCAAATGTGATAAGCCAGTATGTACAGCAGTACTGTCGTACAAAACAGGTATAACGAACCTGAGAAGGCATATGATAATGAAATATCATTCCATTAAATTAAAAAAATATATAAACTAATATAAAATTAAGTAAAATACTCTAAATATTAATTACATTAATTATGATTTATTTCTGTTATATTTTAATAGTTTATATATTTTCTTATTAATCAATAAAATGATTTATTTTATTGTAAGTTTCATTCAGTATTTTTATTTAGTGGTGTTATTTTTTACATCAATTTTTAATTCAATAATTTTAATAGAGATAATAGTGTAAACCAAAATAAACAAAAAAGTTTTAATAAACATTGGTCCGCAAAGATTTAACGTCAATTCTTAGGGTCGAAACAGAAAGAAAGCAGGTTGCCCGCTTTCCGCTTTAAGCGCCAAAAAAACTTCTATATTAATAGAATTAATAAGGATAATTTTCAATCTGCTTATTTATCTGATTGTCTCTAGCTCTCATACAGAAAATATAAAAAAAATATAAAAATATAAAGTAATGGCTCTCATTAATATAAAAGTTTTTTCGGCGCAAAGCCGAAAGCGGGCAACCTGCTTTCTTTCTGTTTTGACCCTTACACGTTTTAGTTTTACGTATTTAATAGAGTTGCTGCTTTTTTATCTGTTAAGTGAACGACAAATTACACTCACATTTTAATCTAGTTTGCTACTAAAAATTATCGAAGAAACCTTCGTTTTTTAATTTTCATATACTTTTCTCATCGTCCTAATCAAAGAGATGCTCGTTTTTTCATTGTTTTTTACAAGTTTCCATGAATATTAGATTTGCTTTTCACTTTCTTATTTCATGTCAGAAAATAAATAATTCAATTTGCAAGTAAAATGTGAAACAAAAAATAACTAAAAAAATGGTCTTTGATCTGTTGTGTATATGCTAGCTTTATCATCATGTCTTGTTGTAAGAATAGATGTCTAGCAAATCTTGTTGTAGTTTATTATTAGACAATAAATCAATATGAAGTTCAAGCTATGAGAGGAAAATCAACTTTCTTACTTCATCACCCCTGAAACTGATTCGAAATATGTCTCTTAATAATTGGTAGTTATTGTGTATAAAACTCAGCAACCGAAAAATTTTGTTTCGATTTTTGGTAGGTTTATTTTGCTAAAAATACGATGACAGATTTGTTTTAATTAGGCTTCAAGCACACCGCACCAATCTACACATAAATTGTTCTGTCTTGCATTAAATTCAGTAATGTGATATTTTAACGTTACTGATTTATTACACGGTTTAAAAACGAAATAATTATTTTTTATGGCGGCACTTGAAATTTATTATGATTCATTGTCATTCCAGATATGAGAGAAATTATCGCACTTTGTTACGAAAAGTTAGGGAACATATGAAAGGTAGAAATGTAGCGGAAAAACATAATGGATATTTACAAGAACTACACAATAATTTATCAGACGAGTGTAACACACTGAAACTTCAACTTGAGCTAAAAGATTCAGAAATTAGCAGAATACAAAGTTGTGTAGATAATTATTTAAGTATTAATGAAAAATTGAAGCAAAATGTACTTAAACTCGAAAAGGAATTAGCAGATCCGTGTAATAGATGTGCAGAGCTCGATAATTTAAAAAGGGAGAACATTGAACTTTGCGATTCATTACGGAACTGCGAAAAATGTAAAATGAAAGAAGAGGTAATTGCAAATTTGCAGGCAGAGGTATTATTCACAAAATTTTATGTTTTTGGGATACTCAAGTTTTGTGTTTTAGAACCAAGGGTTGTTATTGGAGATATCTTCACTAAGTGCCAATTATAAAAATAGTATAGCAAAGTTGGACACTTTTTTGGACAATAATAATGAACTAAGTGCCAAATTATCAAATTTTGAAACATTGTTATTGGAAGAAAAGAAATCAAACGAGAGGATAAAAAATGAACTAGCTATTGCTGAAAACAACCATTTAAATGTGAAGAGTGAAAAAGAGCAACTGAGTCATCGGTTAGAAAATATTGCTGAAAGAAATGATTATTTAACAAAAGAAATAGAAGTATGTAATTTTATTTAAATTTGTTTTACAGCTTGTTTCTTTTTAGCTTATAAATTCGTGTCTTCAGCAAAAGTCTGAAGAGATAAATGAATTACATTTACAGAAGAAACATTTTGAAAATACCTATTTGGAGAAAGAAGTTAATTTGCAGAAACTTATAACTGGTTTAAAGAACCAAATTCTTGTTTATAAAAATGAAATTGATTCAATGAAAAATGAAAAGTTTTTTTTACAAAGGCTGTGCAATGACTTAAAAGTCGCTTTGAAAGTACATGTTGATCATAATAAGGTATGTACTTATTTTTCTAGAGTTTTTAAGGTTTCTTAATTTTGTAATTGTAGGCTCTTAAAGAGTATGTTAATACTAGTTTTAAGGAAAAAGAAAAGTTTGAGAGTTTACCTATTTTATCTAATTTTCCAAGTCCTACAAGATATGACGATGGTTATATAAATAAATTGTTGGAAGAAAATAAAACGCCAGTTCAGGATACCCCTCTAAGTGATATCCAAGATTGCCTAAATACGCTTCGAAATGAAATTTTTGTTTTACAAAAACAAATTTCCGATAAACATTATTTGTAAAGTATTATAACAGTATTTGTTTTTAATAAAATTGTTTTATTTGTCCTTTATTGCAAACTTTCTTTTATGTGTTTGTTGTCACATTTTAGAGATTTTTACTGGGAATCTTTTGTCTAGAAACTTTGCTCTGGTTTTAGCACTACGGAAAGGCTAAACCAAAACTTTTTGATTTAATTATACTTGCGTTTGATACTGCTATACTCCTCTATAAAGTATAACCACAATTTCATTGCATTCTCTAATTGTCTTCGAAAATTATATGATAAACTAAAACAGTTTTAATAAATGTATAATAGTTTTTTAACCAACAAATTGACTAATAAGGACGATTAATAAAGCGAGACGTTTTAATGCATGAGCGAAGTGAGTGCGCTTAATTAAGTAGAAATTATTAGGTTGATTACAAAACATTTTCGTTGATCATACCTTAGTTAATTAAAAAAACTTATAACATTATACATAGTGCCACTATTCGTTACTGGATAAATAAAAAGTATATTTGGTAGCCTCTCTTTCAAATGATTTTAAATAATATTTTAACATTTTAGCTTAGTTTGGAACAAAACGGCGGTATTTTACATTAAATCTTTAAATTAATTTGACAAACTTACTTTGTTTTACCTTCGCTGCGTCTTGTAATCGCACTTTTATTTATGTGACTATTGTGCGCATGCGCATAGTGTTGAAAACGCTCTCTTTATGATTTTTTAAAAAAAATATGTATTAATAAACTTTTTTCTAAATGGTCAACGGAAAAAGTGTTTTAAAGGCTTTTTTATGCATTATCTATTTGACTTTGTCCGGTAGGATCATAAAAGAGGTGGTACCATTCAAAACGTGTGTTAGGTATATGTACCTACCGTATTGGTAGGGGTCGTCTGTTGGTTGTGTTGCTTTATTCAGGAATGAAGAAGCATGAAAATCGTTTGTGACCATCTGCCGCCAGACAAAAGAAATTAATAGATTTTAGAAATTAATAATTAAAAGAAATTAATAGATTAAGAAATTAATTAATAAATTGTAACGAGTGTAGAGTGAGGAATTTAGTGTCAGTTTGCAGATTGCCTAGATATTAGAAGTCAATCCGCGGATTGTCTGGTGATTTGGGCATTCCGCAGAATGATGATTCTTCTTCTCAGACTATCGATAACATTAACCTCAAAATCATACTACATGATCCAGAAAAAATGTTTTACCTTTGGTCAGTTTAGGAAATGGTTTGCTGATGTTAGTAAATCTTATGCCATAACGTCGGTATGGTAAAGGTTAAAAAAAATTGCATTTGGTGTTTATCTTGCGGTTAGGTCTAAAGTTAAATTTATTAACAATTTACTAAATTGTTGTTTTTTTAAAAAACTGCTTGACGGAAATATCCTAAGGGCTTCTGAGGGATCTGTTAGTACACAACAGAAACTGATAATGAGTTATGTACTTATTACAGTCTTCTAAAAGTAAATGGTTTTCCTTTATTGTGACACAAATTGGCAAATAGAATAATCCTGAAAATTATTAATTAATAAGGTACCTTTCGACAATAGACCAATCCAATTGAAAATTTGTCATAGAGTTATCAACGTCAATACAACAGGATTTGACCTCACAGCGAAATTGTTGCGAAATTTAAACAGGAAATTTTGAGCATTAGTTTCGTGCTACAATGACCTTTTTGCCGAATAAAAGTTCAATAAGAGTTTTTTTCAGGTCAGATCAGATCTGGTTTAATTCTTGACTAAAACTGTGCAAGATCTCTATTTAAAAAACAGGTACCTAAGTACTTAAATATGTATTTGGACAATTTTTCTTAATTATTAGTTTATTTTTTATTAATCTCAGATTATATAAACTAGTCAGGAAATTCCACTAACTCATAATAAAATCTGGCATACCCAGAGGATGAATAAGTTCCTTTAGTAAAGCCTAACCAGAAACCTTATATTTTATTTCACAGTCTGCGACACGCTAGACTACTCTGCGGCGCAACTGAATATTTAGAATAACAAGGCGGAACAAAATACTTAAGTTTCAGAAAATGTATATCTGTTTAACTTAGAAAGGGTTACATTTTACAAGACAAAGCAAATTTAATAATTTAAGTAATTAAAGATGTTAAACTCAAAAAAGTACAAGACCTAAAAATGTTGGTTGCTTTTACATAAAATTCGTCTTTTCAGTTGATATAATCCAATAAAAAATACGTTGAAGTGGTTCTCAAATTTGAGTACAATTACTTTTTTGAACGTAGCGCGAGTTCTGGAAAAAGTGGGTGATTATAAGAAAAATACATTTCCGCAATTTATAATCTGAGTTTGGAAATAAATTTATTTCAAATAAAAATCTGTTTCAAGTTTTATTTTCCAGATGTGACCTGCTTTTATATTAACAACGACCTAGTGAACCATTATGTCCGTATGAATGGGTGAATCGATATTATTATAATTGACCTTAATTTTACCCACAAGCTTAATGTTTCAATTAATAATAGAAATGAACTCAATCCGCTTTACTTGTTTAATAAGAAAAAGGACTTAAGGAAATGCGGACAAATTTAAAGAAATAAAATATTTTACGAGATTTTTCACATTTTTTGTGTTAACCTAAAACACAAAAAATTGGGAAAAAATCGCGATCAAAACACGCGGATTGCTTAATTTGATGGTTTAATTTTAATATTGATTTATATTGTAATTGTACTTAAAATCGGTTTCTTGCAATTTAAAGAGTTGGAACTTTAACAAATAATATTTCACAACGAACCATTTACACGGATAACTCAAGAATAACTCTCTATTAAATAACTCAATAACACACAATATAAACTGGCGGCAAAAAATTAGGGATATCGTTAATTAAAGTAAAATGCAATGAATTCAAAAAAAAAATAATTTTTACTAATTAATTAATCCAGTTACACGTAATTATACACGTTTTTTGTACAGTTTCTTAGTTTTTAGTAATTTTTAGTAAGTAATTGGCCAGGACTAAAGGGTGTGCAAAACTTATGATTTGCGACATTTTGTTAATAAATGGATGTATCTGCCCGTGACTTCCAAAACTTTCGCAACTCTGTTAGGTATACTTCCTATGAGATTATCAATCTCTTCTTGAGGTAAAGCATCTCACAATTGTGGTAAAAGTACCTTTAACTCTCCGAATGTCACAGAGGCAGGTTGATGTAGATCCAACCTTCTCTGAAGCAAACTCCACACATGTTCGATGATGTTTAGATCAGGGGACAGAGCTGGTAATAGAATCTGCGGTATACGGTGTCTCCTGAGTACACGCAGCACTATTTCAGCCCTGTGAGGGCGAGCATTATCATCCAAAAGTTGCAGTGATGGTTTCGTTTTCTCCAAACTCGTACTCTTCTGCTGTTACTGTGGAGACCAAAAATTCTGCCTTTCTGCAGCCCACGCTTTTCTGGTCCGCATATAATGAGGTCTTAACGGAACTCTTCTAAAAGATCTTCTAGATAAAATACCCATCTTATGCAACCGATTTCGCACAGTTCTAACAGAGATGGCAACTCTTGCAGCATTTATAAACTCTCGCTGTATCATCGTAGCTGGGGTTGTTGGATGCAATCGGGCATTTAAAGTAAGAAGTCGCTCTTGTCTTGCCGTTGTTTGTTGAGGACAACTCGCACCACGTCTTCGCCTTACAGTACCAGTCATTGCATGCCGACGAAAAAGCCTACTAATAACACTTTGTGACACTTCAAATCTATTGGCAACATCCACTTGTTGGCTTGTTGCATGCTCCCTTGTAACATCCTGTGTGCCCTGTTGGCTTCTTTTAGTGTTAAATAACGTCTCGGCATAGTACACCACAAAATTAGTAAAAAGCAACACAAAACAGCAACACAAATAGGAAGAAAGAAACTAAGTAAAAATTTTAAGAAATAAAGGATGCGTTGATTAGCGTTGTGTTACTTTTTTGGGAATTATCAGAGAAGCCAAATATTTATTTTAACTGACTCTTTTTTCATTCGGATTTTAACATATAAAAACAAAAAATTTAAAAATAATTTATATTACAGAAATATCTCAACATCCTTAAATTTTTGCTGCCAGTTTATAACCCTTGCTTGACTGTCTGCTAATATAATGGGAGTATCTCAAAATACTAAACTGACTGCAGCTAAAGAGAAGATTGGTAAAACGAAAACAAATAGAAACAAGGATTT
Organism: Tribolium confusum; assembly: GCA_029207805.1. Lineage (NCBI taxonomy): Eukaryota > Metazoa > Arthropoda > Insecta > Coleoptera > Tenebrionidae > Tribolium > Tribolium confusum. The sequence continues at coordinate 28,326,831 of JALGAY010000002.1, read as the reverse complement.
TTCTTTAAATATTGCACTATGTTAATGTGGGTTTGGTACTTAATGTTTTGCCAACGTAGGTAGCTTTTTCAAATGTGGAATGATAACTAGGTAAACATGTTGTTGACTATACAAAGACATTTTCATACCGACTCTGGTCGTGGAAGCCTTTGCTCCAAAACAAAAACATTAATAAAAGAGCTGAATAAAAACTAATTATTTTTTCAGCTATACAAAGAACAGAAAACAAGAAAAAACAGCAATTAAAAAGGCAAAAAAAAAGAAAAAAAAATACGGTTGTATCTTCGTTTCTATAGAAACTTAACAAAATTCGGGATTGTGATTAGTTGTTACTGCAGAAAAGTATTAAAATTTCATAATATGATAATACATTCATAATACACTAATCAAAAAATTAGGGAATCACTATTTTAAAAGCTTCGTATCGTTTACCTTAATAACAAAATAAAAATTCTGATATATTTTATAATACTTTAATGTCTACTTAATAAAATGTATCAAAATAAACATCCTTAACTAAGTTGTTGCCTTTTTTAAAAATAAAAGTTTAAAAGTACTACCAAAATAACGTGTGTCAAATAATATTTAAAAACATCAATTTGACTAAGATTATTAACTGTCTAGTAAGGTCTATGTCCTTTATGGGAGTCGATTATACTCGTACTGTGACATTTTCGGGGCATACTTTGAACCAAGGTTCTTATCAAATCTTGTAGTATATCTTGTAGTATCTTATTATAGTAAGATTTTGCTATTATTTCACCAGAGCTTGAGCCAATTGTTCTAAGTTGATAGGTGCCGCAGAATGCTCATTAGAATATACGTTAAATTAAAGTAGAATATACATTAAAACAAACTAGAAAAAAAATAGCCCATATTTAACGAAAATAAATCATTGCAGTCCTCAAAATATGACAAAAATTGTCAGTTTTTTGGTCTAGTGCAAAAAGTTTTGTTTTACCTCGCGTTGTCATTTTCGTTTATCATTTATTTGAAAAGTGTCCCTTTAGCGTTTAATTTAACAATTTTGATTTAGAAACCAAAATCATTTTTTATGATTTTTATTTGATTTAAGGGGGGAGATCCCTGTGAAATTTTTTTAAATTTAAAATTTTTTTTTTTCATAAAATGTTAGTATGATCCTTTAAGAATATGTCAGAAAAATTTTGGAATGTGATTTCAAGTATTTCTTATATTATAACGTATTAACCGTGATGCCTCTGTTGTTTGCGTTCGAACGCTGACACAGGTATTGTAATTATAATATATTAATATAAATTATATAAATAATATAAATTAAATAAATATAAATTGCTGAATAAAATGAATTCTACGAAGCTACAGAAGAACAGTATAGGGCGCTGGAATCGCTGATTAGTAAGTCACTATAATCATTCAATCTTACAGTATTTCAACTTTAAACGTGTTCTTCTCAAAATCATATTTTTAGAAATTCCTGCCACGATAATTCAAAAAGTTAATTAATAATCGATCTTCCTGAAATTTTGCACATATCTTTCTAATAGCAATATTTTCTATATGAACCTACATGTTTTTGAAAGTTTGTTGGAAAAACACCTTTTTAGAAGTAAAAACAGTCGAAATATTCGATAAAAAATTTATTTTTTTCTTTTCGAGTGTTTTAATTCACGGAAAAACATTTTTTTCACTCATTTTTAGGTTCATATAGAAATTATGACATTAATAAATAAAAAAAATTGGTTTTTTACTTTCGGATCAATAGAACCGATGCTACAATGGCAGCAGATTGAGACGTCTCGCTGCAACCTTCCCGAAAGAAGTTAGTGAACATCCGCCATTTTTCACAATTAAAATAAAAAAAAATATATTGTTTATTATCTTAAAGTATAAATAAATCACATGCTAATTTTCAAAAATATGTAATAGCTTCTTCATTAAAAAAAAAATAATGAAAATCAAGCAAAATTTGAGTATTTACAGGTATCTTCCCCCTTAATTAAAGGTAGGCGAAACAAAGTTTTACGTTACACGGGCAGAAAAGCATTAGCAGCTCTCAGCTTTATTTAATGCTCTTGTTACACTTTTTTTTTGTTCTTGCGACGGCGACGTAATATACTATTTAAATATAAAGGATAATATAATATAACATAGGATAAAAATAACATAGGTAATATAACAAATTATAGCAGATAAAACAACGGAACTAAGGAATAAATATTTTGAGGCGCTAAAATACACGCTCAAACAAAACCAAGAGAAAGAAGAAGAAGCAAGATAATAGTAAACAAGAAATAGAAATTTTACAATAAATATATTTTTTAATGGCAAACATTTTTTTTTTAATTTTCAACATTTTCAAAAGATGGCACAAACGTTGATCTTCACAAATGCGAATACATTTCCATTTAGCTGAAAGATGTGCTGAAGAGAGCCAATTAATTTAAGGAAAAATAATACAATGTTAAACGTGTAGGTAAAGTACAAATTGATAAAGAAATAAAAGGATTATTACAGTCTTTGTAAGTTGATTATATAAATTCAGCAATCCGAGAAACAACCGACATCTTTTCCGGGAAAAAATTGAATGAAAAACAAGTAATTTGACAGGAAATTTTATTTATTTATTACACAAGTAATGTTTGAACTCATAGATCAAAATGTTTAATTTAGAAATATAAAATTACTATTCAAAAAACTACATTTATTTTTGTAAATTCGGGAAGAACCATCAGTAGCTTTTAGTCATAGTACTATGAGAGTTAAGCATTATTTGCAGCGACATTTTCGACAAATATGAACATTTTGACGTTGTTTGTTTAATTAAGTTTCATTTTAATTTCAATTTGTACCGTGCAGATGTACCCAATAAAAAATAGTGCATGATACAGATGTGTTTATATACTTTTATCAGAATTTACCATTACTGTTTAAATATTTTCAATATTTTTGCGGTGTCAGAATGTAAGTACTTTACTTATATTTTTGTGTTAATCTGAATGAAATTTGTTGTTTATTTAGGATGGTATTTTTAAATTGAAATATTTATGAAAGACTTTTATTATAAGCTCGTAAATAAAATCACGTAAAACGGCAAAACACCGAGAAGCCATTTTAAGAAATTATTTGCGTTTTATGCAGACATGCAAATACCTTTTATTAAAAATTAATTAAGTTTGAGATAAAAATAACTAAATGTTTGGAACGATTTTCCGACTGCAATTAAATTTTACAGTTTCGCATAAAAGCAGTAACAAAAGTCGGGAAGAAACGGATACGTGTGTTTTGGTTAAGACAGCAGCTGTTATCAATCAGTGTCGTTTCATCAAAGCTGTTCAATGAAACAACATGATTTTTTTTTAAAAAACGATTCAATGTTTTTGGCGTACACCTATGACGTGTTTTACGTTCAACACCCGCTGCTTCTTAATTTACTCCAAGCGTTCATTTGTGTATGATTCTCCAGTCATTCGTCTTGCAAAAATGCGAGTGCAGTGAGAAGTGCAAACATGGTCACAGTGGATGAACTCAAAGAGAATTTTGTTGTGCAGGACTATCCCAATCCGGAAACACTAAGGGTAAGGACAAATTTTTGGTTTTTTTTTAAATAAGAAAAAACTGTAAAACGATTGATAAAAATTGAGAAAACTTGCAAAATAATGTGACTACGAAGTGATAAATGCTGGTTTATTTAACATAAATGTCTAAATGTGAAGTAAACAGTAGACATAAATAAGAGATCAAAGTAGAATTAATATTTTCAACCGAGCTGGTAACTTACGGTTAGTAAACTATCATAAATTCCCTGTCTGTTTATTGCAGATGTCTAGTTATAACTTCCATTAATTTTAAATTCTCTTCCGATTACTCCGAACATCAAGATTAGATGGAATACTCGTATGAAAATGTTTGGGATTTTGCTGCGCTTAGGAGGATATTTGTAGATTGTAGATAATTTATTTGGCAATAAATTTCTAATGTTGAAGTTTCAGCTCCGGTTCGTACAAATATGGATGCTTAAGCCAGAAACTGCTCATATTTATAAAAAATACTGCCACATGTTTCCAAAAAATATAAATAAAGTTTCTGGATTTATCTAATTTATAATAAGGTGTTTGAAATTTTCGAGATTATAAACCGGCTTTCTTCGAGCTTGAAATTATTTTATCTTTTTTATTAGTCTATATTTGTAACAAGAATGAAGGAAAATAAATAAAGATTAAAGAGTGTTTAACTTTATAAAAAATTCAGTGCTTACAAGAGGTAATAACGCACCTAAGCAAAGAATGTTTCGCATATGAATATTAAGGACGTTCCGTGAAAAATCACTTTTCTTACAATATCTTTCAATTTTTAAATACACATACCTCTAACTGTTTTTTATACGCAGGTATTTTTTTAATAGTCCTTGCGGTACTAAATTTCGAAATATTAACAATTGAAAATCGTACATTTAACATGTATTCCCTATCCCGACTGTAGTTAGAATATGCATTTAATTTGATAGGAACCGTACTTTTCTTAGGATTTTTTTAAAAAACTAATAATAATTAATTGAAGATATAACAACAATTTTTATTTAAAAATAACATAAACAAGCGGTATTCAATTTTTATAAATAATTTTTCAAGTTTGTTGAAAACCTGACAAAATAATTTAAAAACATTACATTTTGATTAATTACATTGGGATCCAAATTTTGTTATAAAGGATTACTATTAAGACCAAACTGAAGGCTTCTGCTAAAAAAAAAATTTGATTAAAATTTGGGAAATTTGATTTTTAAAAATGGTGTGCCCCCCTGGTTACTTCCGAAACGGCTTATGTTAGATTAGTGCCAATTTTTTTCAGCATTATGAACCAAATTGATAACTAGTTTATTTTAGTTTTGTTCAAAATTTTAAATTTAAGAGAAAGATATGATGTAATGAAATTTTAGAGAAAAAATATTTTTCGAATATTTTTTCTAACTTTTTTATAATTAAAATTTCGGAAAAAAACAAGAAAAGACTAGTCCTTAATTTGTCTCATAATGCTAAAAAAAAATCGCCATCGTTCTAACATAAGCCGTTTCGGAAATAACCAGGGAGGGCACACCATTTTTAAAAATCAAATTTCGCAATTTTTTTTTAGCCGTAGCCTTCAGTTTGGTCTCAATAGTAATCCTTAATAACAAAATTTGGATCCCATGCTCCATTTTCAAAATACAGAGTTTTAAAAAATCACCGGCCGCAACCGGGTGGAACTACCTTAAATATCGCATTTTTTAAGTTCTGCTTTGAAAATACTACTCTATAGAATATGATAAGAAATATGTCTTAGACGGAATGTGTAGGTACCTACCTACCTTAATAACATTGATGTCTCGCAATCAATATTGATTTTACTTGAAGCGCATTTATGTCATTTACGAATATGCATTGAGTACAATTGAGCTAAATTGGTTGAATATTTTAAACTACAGGATGTTATTACATAGTTCTTAAGTGGCTGCAAAAACTTTTTTTAGCAAAGATGTTGTTATTACTTATTACAGATACAATCTGAACATTAATGTAATATTTTTGAAATTTTATAAACAAAGATTTTTAATTTACTTCGATGAGATTAACGAAAAAATATTGTAATTAACTGTTTTTTTAATTATTGATTGATAACTTCGACCCAAAACTTATCAATTTGGTACTATCTACTAATCAAATCATAAACGAACATTTTGCCTAAATAGGTATTAATTTGGTTTTAATTTATAACATTGTATAGGTATGGCATAGGTTTAATAAGTGATGTTATGAAAAATAGCGGAGTTAGAGTAGAAAACATTGAGGTAAATTATCTTTAGACAAACGCAGGCAAACGCCTGTACCGAATCTGTATGACATTTCGACACGTAAGCCTGGTAATTAATATTTCAGTTTATTATAAGGATTCAAAAGGTAGTAATTTTTTTAACACATTTTTAAAATAAATAAAAAACTAAAACGCCACATCTCTAACTATTGGCACTCTAAACTATGCGTGTCTGTAGTATTTTTTTATTACTTAAATTGTGCACTCTCTTACCAAAAGAATAAAACAAAAGTATCAGAAAGTGGATCCCATATTGACATATTCTGACGAATTACACTGGTTTTTAATCACAAAAGTTTTTACTTTTTTTATTTTTTATTGACGTATTTTTTTAAAAATATGTAGTGAAAAATAGTCACTTTTTCAGCGCGTTGTCGCCATTCTCGAGATTGTTAGAAGCCGGTTGAATGCAGCTGGGTGTAGTCGTGTGCTCACCTTAATTACATAAAGAAGCAATAAATCTTTGCCTAAGCAGCTTAGCTTAACGAGAAACAACGATTATCAGGAGCAAATTTTCGGCGACTGTTCAAGGCGATAGAAGTATGTTTGTTAGTTATTTAATTACTGAGGGTTATTGTCGAGTTATTTGTACAAATTAGTTATTAAATAACTTATTTTTTTTAAAAAAATACGACCTTTTAGATAACAAGAAATCTGATTTTGGAAGACTAAATGTTTACATTGACATAATAATTGTATAAGGCAAATTTTAACTTTAATTTTTATACAATTTTTTTAAATTTAACATTATTTGTACCTTTTATCGTTTGCGCAGCGTTTTCAAATAAAGTCAGCGCTGCATAAATTCTACAATTTAATATGTTTTAATAACACTTTTGTATTTATTTTAAAATATAATAATTATTACAGTATTTTTTATTTGTTTGAAACTTTTAATAATTTTTTTTATCTCACAATAAGGCTTCTTTCATCTTAATGCAGTTATTGAATAGGACAATAAAGTTTTGAATAATAAAAAATAGTCGTTTTTTTTAATCGCCCTAAGTTATACATACAGATATAAATAAATGTTTATGAGTTCTCAAATTTTTTAGAAGAAAATTAACGTCTTAATTAATTAATTAATTAATTAATTAATGAAACATCCTACCAAAAATTTAAACCACTTTCTAATGGCTCCTAAAAGAGCCAATCTGTGTATGTAAATCATTTTGAAATTAAATTAAAATTTAAATCTTATTATTAAAAAATATTAAGCAATGAAATTTTAATAGAATAATAAATTATTAAACAAGTGGTATTTTTAGATAAAAGCAAGTTAAATGGTTTTAACAAAGCCAAAATTTCAAATTCGTATAATAAAATCTGGCGTGCCCCAAGGACTGATAACTTTTCTTCTCTAAACGGGCAACCTTATATTTTATTTCTGACTTTGCGGCACACTAAACTTCACTCAGAAGCTGAATTAAATAATTATAAAAGAACGTCTTGTAAGATAAAAACTTGATGATAAACGTGTTTTTTTCATTTCTAGGGGAATAGTAGACTTATTCAAAAGATGTGTTAGGGAACGAATGTTTAAATTTGCATAATTTTACGTCTGTTCTTTCTTTTTTAAAACATTTTCTTTAACCATAGAAAGAGGGAAGTTTTAAAAGCTAATAAAAGTATATGCAAGTATGTGTATGTTATACAAACTGAAAACTTTGTTTTGAAATAAAAGGTTTTTTATTTTTTAGAGTGAATGTGTTTCTAACAGTGTAAAAGCACGTTTGTTGACTGAAACTTTTCCCAATAAAACTATGAAGCTGATTATAAATATTATTTTATCTAGTACTTACTATGTAGAACCTAAATACCTACAGAATACAGTCTAAATATACAATCTTTATCAAAAAAATATAGATTTTATACCTAAATCAAGTTCGATAAAATCTATCTTACTAAAATATTTTTCTCAATGGATGCACTTCCAGTTATACCGGAAGTCCTTAGTAATTTTGTTACCTTAAACTCTTACCGCTTTTGCGAAAATAAATTAAAATAAAAAATGATTTTTTAGAGAAAAACACGGTGTGTTTTAATAAAAATTATTTAAGTAGTAAATTAACTTGTTAATTTACTTACAAAAAATTAGTGGATTTTTTTTTAGTTTTAACAACATAAAAATGGTCTAGTTAGGTCAGTCAATACTCTTTTTTTAATAGCAATCTTATATTTTAATACATACATGATTAGATAAAGAAATAGTACCTACAATGTACATATAGTATAAGAAATATGAGTGAGTTTTATTTTACTTTTACTATTGTATTTTTTTCTGGTCTCCACAAAAGACAAACACAACAAAAATCCAAGTTTATCAGAATGAGGGTCAATCTATCAACCCTTTCTAGGGGCAGTAAAAACAGTTATATTTTTATACATATAGTTTTTGAGAAAATATAAATTGTGAAGTGATTTTTTGAACATCAGAAACATGATTAAGCCAGAAATTATTATTTATTTATTATTTATTTAAATATAAGAAATTGACTTAAGTGTTAGCTGCGTTATAGGAACTAAATTTTCGTAACATCTACATTCTGCAAAAATGTTTAACCAAATTTCCATCGCTCAATTGTGTACAATAATGAAATTAATCACCCACTCGGAACAACAATGGACAAAACTGAAAATGAAATCAAAGCATAAATTTGATCCTTTTGAAAAAACCTCTTTTATGTTTTTAACTCAATTTGAATACTCGCGGCATGGATTATTGTACTGTGCAAACATCTTAATATTTAAAAAAAAAACAGGTTTGTCTTTTTGAAAATTTCCAATAAAAAACCATAATGTCTGGGTTGAAATATAAAATCATATAAAAATTTGATTTATATAAGAATTAATTTGTTTTGATAAATTGTTTGTTTCCATTAAAGAAAAAGCTTTGCAGTTAAAATGAAAATGAGCCACTTTCCTTCATTCATTAATTTTTCTCTTGTTTAATTAAGATCTTCAAGATTACCCAGTCGTAACATAATCAAAATTTATTTGCAGGAGGAGCGCCGTAGAACTGGAAGATATGTAGCAACTGTGATAGCAATTTTTGTTTCTTTATTCGGTCTGTATCAGGCGATGGCTCGAGGGACACCCGAATATGCAGCATTTTTTTTACCGGCACTGATTATGTTCTTCTACGTGCTTTGGATTCTATACGCTTCCAGGTCTCGCGGCAAAGTTTCCACCGTAAGTTCGTTAGAAAATTTGCATTTTATTTGTGTTTGCAATGAAAAATATTATTACATTAAAGAACAAGTTTGAAAAATAATGGAATTCAATTTTTACAAAAGTATTAACGATCGCGACGTCTCTAAAAGACAGCATTCATTACCCCAACGAGGATATTTGAACGTCTATTGAATTTCAAGTTCGCGACAGCCGAACTAAAAATTTTATTTGTGGTAATTCATATTTGTTTTGTATAAAATCACTTGAGCAATCAGTCAAACGTCGCGAAGTATTCACATATATTTCCATACAACACACGGAACAAAGTTTCAAAGAGTATTTTGTTCTAAAATTTACTTTTCACTGTTTTGAAAATAAAAATAGACGATTATCGGAACTACTGAAAAGTGCTTAACGTGTTCATTGACTTTAAATTACATTTCTTGAAGTTTCTTTGAAGCTTTACGGAAGTTTTTACGAATTTATAAACACATGTTTTCTCAACAGAGCTGAGTCAAACGCGACTACTTTGAACTCATGTTAATTGTTTTATCCAACACCTACATATCGAGCAAGTTATAACAAATCTATTCAATCAACGTAGTCGTAGACCGAAAAAAAATTGGCTAAGTGTATTGTATAAATTAGAAGTCAAACACCTAATAAAAAGTACATAACGCTTTTTGTTGTTGATATATGGTTGACGATTGCTTTATTTTTCAGTTGTCTATAAAACGAAAAATTTCATTTTTACTAAAGTAAGGATCAGTAATTACAGCGAAAATCCTGTATATAGTGTACATACCTTCCGTAAGCTTCTCTCACTGCTTTCCATTCACAACGTTTTTGCCTACTGTCCCCCAGGTTATTGATGTGAACAACTATCGTAGGTGTTACTACAATGTTTCTGACCAGGGCTGATGAGTGCCAATGGCTCTTTGTAACTGATTCCATGCGTGTTCAATGAGATTGAGGTCGGGCGAATATGGTGTGGAAACTGTAGAATTTGTGGGAGATCTGGGACACCACCAGTTCCTGTTTAGAGTTATCGCGAGGCTTTTGAGAGATTGTAACGGCAGTGTCCTACTCTACTAAAGGGTGATTCAAATGCACACAGAATTTAATTTGTGAAAAAAGCACATCATCTACTTGAAAGTTGAGAATATTTTTATTATCATTTTATGTAGAATAGAACATCTAACAATTTTTTTACCTTGTTAAAAAAATGCGCAGAATTTACGTCTTGCAGTAATGCGATAATGTAACATCTCGAAAAGCACGAGTGTGAAGATAATATGTTGGATGTTTGATTCCATAGAGAATGACATTGTACATATTGTTACGAACAGTTTGAAACAACAATAAGAGAAAGAAAGTTTTGAGTAAATAGTTCGAGAAAATACCAGCAAGATATCGCGCCGTAAGTCATAAGTCACATGAGATTTCAAAAACTATTATTAGACAACGCCCATAGACCGATCGAAAGAAATGATGTCATCGCTTCGCCTGAGTGGAGAAAGTTCGCGAAACTTCTGGATACAAGTTCAAAGAAGGTATAATAAAGATATTTTACAACTTTACAGTAAATGCTGAGCTTTTTTGACCTATAAAAATTTTCGCTAACTTTGAATCATAAAGCTAATCGTAAACCGTATAATTCAAAATTTAAATTTGATTAACACATTTGCGTGTGTAAATTACGTTACAAAAAATTTGATTAAAAATGTATTTAAAAAGGGTTAATAAACAGAATCAAACCTTTAAATGTGTTGTTTTATTGGTATTACTGAACTACAACTAATGCCTCAGAACTCAAATTTTCTGCTCCATTCACATATTCTGAGCATATTTTAGAAAATTTCTAGAATTTGTAGAAAAATACATACTTGCTTATTGCAGAGTGTTTATATAGAGTCGGACCACCGCTTCTGTGGTGATACGTATTTATATTTATTAACAACAATTTTTTGCGGGTTTAACCTCTCAAAAAATGTAATAGTATTTACGACAAAAAAATTTAACACTAACAGCTAAAATCATGTAAACCTTGTCATCTTTGACATTACCTACCTTAATTGTTTGAAAATAAAAGCAAAATTAAAAGTTGATTTACTGTAAATATGACTTTTGAAATTTTTTGTAGCAAATTGTATTACTTTTTTTCTAGGTTTAACTTATTTGAAAAAAATAAAACTACATTATTTGTTCAAAGAAAGTTAAGTTCAAAACAGTATCTTTGAAGGGTCTTATACAGAGTGTCACTGGAGTATTTTATAAGCACAATGATAAAGAACGCTACATAGTGAAACACAAAAAAAAAATTAAAAATTTGTATTTAATTTGAACACGTCAGAAAACTGTCTATAAGTTTATTTTTTTACAAGTTATTTTTATCAAAAAAATTTATAAGATTATCAGATCATTCAGGTTTTAGTTTTACTAATAATTACTTGATACATGTCTAAGCTAATTTTGCAGTTAACAATTTTCAAAACTTTATTTTTTTTGTTAAGCAAATTAATTAGAAGGAGGGTGCCTTAAAATTGGCCATAAATATAGACTTTAAAAAAGGCACTATAGAAAAACTTATTTAATGTTCTATGCTTCTGTAGTGTTATATTTAAAAAAAATATATTTTACTGTGTAAACTTTGTCTTTTTTGGTTATATTTAACAGCAGTTTTAGAAATACCTGATTATAAAAAAAATACAAAATTATTAGAGAAGCATAGTGTAATCCTTTTTCTAAAGAAAAAGCGAAAGTTTATTAAAAAAATGTAATTTTACTTCTAATTTTAAAGAGACTTCGAAACCTTTGCAATGCATTATTTCTTATTTGTAAGATGCAAAGGATAAAATTTGTAACATTTTTTTAGGCATATATTACAATAGTTTTGATGACTATGCACTGTTTGTAAACGATTCTAGGGACACCTGTGAAGAAACTTTTACGGGTGTTTCAGAAAAGTAGACAAAAGAAAAAAATTTAGTTTACTTTGGAAAAAGAAATTAAAAATTATTTCATTTTTGAAAATACCGTAATGATTCTAAAAACCATGCGAGTGATGGAACAGTTTTTTGAATTAGTTTGTACATACAAGACATGATAAATAAAGATGTTGAAAAATTATAATTAAGTTTAACTTAAATAAACTTTAATTTATACTTGTAGAGTAAAATAAATGTAAAGTCAGAAAAAACAATATTTGGGATAAATCAGTGGCGTCTGGTGGATTTTGAAATCTCCTTTCGGTGACCATTAGGACCAAACAGAAGGTTATTGCAGTGAAAATTTTTGTCGAAATTTACGATTTTTTTTTGAATATGATTTGTAAACCCGAAGAACTTGAAATGGTTTTACTAAAACAGTGTAACGAACGTTCTAATAATTCAGTAAACAAAACAAGATAACGCCCAGCAGCTGATTCGCACCGCGTGACCGCGACGTCATACGTATACGTCAGGGCAGTAGTGGTGGTATAATTCCCATCACACCGAGAACCACCACCAACGCTTCGCTACGATACTCCTCTCATACCCCTCGCCCACAAACGAAGGCTAGATATTGCGCCTACCGCCACCGATATTTTCATACTTGCAGGAGCATTAACCTTGTAAGTAGCCACCTCTAGACCCGTCCTCCCCTGGAGCATTAACCTAGGGGCTTCCTCTCCGATACCCTTACCCACGGTGCATTAACCCGTTGGTAGAATCCTCTCGAACCCGCTACCCACGAAGCATCAACCTGTGGGTGAATCCTACATCCCCTCCATTACAAGTGCGAGCCACCGAAGCCGACACGTCAAGGACGAGGAACCGAGGGCGAGGAGCCGAGGACGAGAAGCCAACGACGAGGAGTCGAGGACGAGGGACCGCGACCGCCGAGGACGAGACCGTGTATATATTATTAGAAGATTCGTTTTAATTTGAGAATTATTATTTTATTTTCATTATTTGTACATAGATATTATTTTAAATAAACCCTATCGAAACCGCTCTTCTCTCTCTCTACGCTACCCAGAACCCGACACGGAAACAACCGTTACAACAGTATCGACTTTTGCTAGACATTAAGAGACAAATTAACAGATGACTTCGTATTTTTTTTTTTGTTTTTAACTAAAAGTTATGAAGTACTGAAACTCTAAAAAAGAACATTTAATTTTAAACAACATTAGAAAATTTAATTTCAAATGCTTTTAACTTTTCTAAATTTTAATTTAAAAAAAAAAATTTATATATTATGATATTTGTCTCTTAATAATAATAGTAAATCGCCACTGTTCTAGTGTAAACCGTTTCGGATATACCAAAGTCGATTACATTATTTTTAGTTATAATATTACAAGACTTTGGATTTTTTCCGAAAATTTTTTTGAGTAAATTTCAAAGACGTCATTATTAATTAGTACAAGCGAAACGCTCAAACTCAAACGCTACCACTGAAATGAAGAACATTACCTTTAATTCGAAATTTGTATTCCATGAAAAAAAACTTTTAATTTTAGCTCGGGTTTTGCTCTAGTATGATATTAAATAGTCTTAACTCTCGTGATCAATTTGCTTATAAAATTAAACATATACGTATGAGAACTAGGTACAAGTATTACTAAACAATTAGGTACGTATCTTTGCTTTTATAGTAACATAACTTGAAAAAATATGGTAAACAAGATAGTTTTTTTTCGATTTTTACTTTTATTTATTTATGCGAGTTTAGTCATTTATAAAGGCTTTTTTGCATTTGAAAGTATTCTTTATAATGTACTGAACGGCGTAATGCATAACTTGACCAAAGTCAAATTGATGTTTTGAGAAAAAAACTGTTTTCGTTTTAGGCTCATTCTAAAAATGATCACTTACTCAAGTAAGTTTATTTTAATGACTTTATCTAAATGAGTTTTCTGTTTACCTGAATATTAATGTTTCCAAAAGTAAATAAGTTCTTTTATTTTTGTCTTGTTTTTGAGAAAAATGATAGAAAAAGTATAATTTGTAATTTAGAGTTTTTATAAATTTTCAAATTTTTGTAGATAGACAACACGTTTAAGAACTAGATAGCGATGTTATTTTAAAATAGACAATTTGTTATGTTACTAAAACAGTTTTTAATATATAACTAGGTTTAAAAGTACGCTTCATTGTACTTTTAATTTTAAATTATTTGTTTAGTGATCTATTATAAATATCCTGCTTTCTTTTGTAAAAATAATAAGAATCCTGACGTAATACATACACATTGATCGTTGTGTTATTTTAAATAATAAATTTTTCTACACTGCGCTAAGTAAAAACTTCCGGAATTTTTATTATGAATAATTAGCCTTAATGATAGAAAATGTCAATAAAATCGATTAATCTAATAAACTTTAGCTTCTCTGTAAATTTTCTTGAATTCTACCTGACGTAACCTAATTTACGTCTAGTACACTTTTTGTTTATTTTAACATGTTTTTACCTGACAGTTATTAACGAATATTTTTTACTTATTTTCGACTTTTTATGACTAACATTAATGTCAATAAAGCCAGGTATAAAAGTTACGATGTTTTATTAACTCTTATGAAAACAGCGGTTACTTTATATTAAATCTTATTTGAAGCACTATTTATTATTTTTAGGATGAAACTAGCGAAGCGCTGGAAGATATTAAAACTGTTGCTGAGAATTCTTCTGGGGACAGCAGTGTTACAAATCCCAAGCCATCCACCTCCCACAAGGAACATACTTTTTTTAGGTCTTATTCCGTAGCGTAACATGATTTTTCTACTTTATATTTATTATGACAAAATTATAAAAAACTATTTTTTAATAAATTTTTAGATTAAACATGTCTTAAAGCTCTATTTTATCTTTCTAAAAATGATTGGTAATAAAATATTTTAAAAATGTTAATAAACACATTATTTTATCGTTTTGGCTGGACCACATTGCCAATATTTAACCTTGCATTTGTTTATACTTTTTTTTATAAGTCGATTTGTTTTATTTGTGAAATTACAGGTTCTAATGCTGCAGGTGAGATAAAATATTGGATGTTTTATGTTGTCTGTTGTAAGTTCTTTTACTTAGACATTCCAATGGTGAGTTTGCTCGTTTGGGATTTACGATTCTTCCATGTTAAACATTAAAAGTTTTGCAACTTTATATTTAAGTTGAAGATTTCTTTTTACTTTTATTTGTCTATTGTAAATCCCAGTTAATATAAATTTTACGAGCCAATCACTTTACAATGGAATTGAACTTATCGGAATTTCTTTTGACATTTTTACAGCAGAGAGGGTTGCTGGAGATAATAGTTTTAATCTGCCTGGTTAGGGGCGCATGCCTGTTGCTTTTATTAAGATATCGATTTGACATCAGACACGTAGGTAAAGTGTTATCTGTCTGCATTTTTCCGTTGAAATGTGTGCATTATGGGAAACATGAATGAAACCCAGATACTGACTTTTTCACAATTGGATTCTCTTTCGTTACATTCAAATACAAATTTATTGCTTTACAGAAAATAGTGTTTCTTACAGTTTTTTTTATTTTCATACAGAATCTCTTACATTCAGCCCAGTAAATATTTTAAAAAATGCGCACAACTTTAAAGAAACTCCAACCAAGCTGAATTTTTTGGACACCTTTACCAAAAATTATAATAAAATTTTTTAAACTGACTTCTGTGGTTGAGGGGTAGTCGATGAGAGGTAACAATAGAAAACCGATATTAAAAACGGTTTCAATTAAGAGTAATTTTGAAGATATATTTAAGGTATCTAAATAAATGTCTTTATGAAAATTTAGCTTGGTCGGAATTTTTTAAAATCTAATTTTACGGGTCTAATTTGCAATTCCTTTTCTGTTTGTGCAATTTTTAATCTAAATGTTTGAATAGGTTGAAATAATTTAGCATTTGGAATGTAACTTGGCTAACCGATTTGGTTGTATAAGTAAAGTAAAATATTTGTGAAGAATTTATTCTGTGTTGTATTCACAAATACCCAAGAGACATGGAATTCTGTGGACGGAAAGCAGGAATAGTCTTCCATTCGTGATAGCTAATATAATGCCAATATTGGCGCAAAATCTAAAGAAGCGCGTGAACGGATTTCATATTGCTTGATGGCGAAGAAAAAAACTTACAACTTTTAGGATTTACTCACTGCTATTCGTGACTAAGAAGTTCTAAACCTTTTTTGTAATTGTACTAAAACTTTGATATACCTTATGTACTTTTTCCCGCTTTTTATAACAAAGCGGACAATTTTTTGGTTGTTTTTCTATTAAAGTGTATAGAATTTAGTCAGCAATTTTTGCTTGTTTTAAGATTATTGTGATGCATATTAATTGAAAATTACTTATGCAAACCTTTGATGCGCCCTGCTTTCAATTTAACGAGAGTTTAAAACCCTATTTTCATTTAAAATTTACAAGATTTTCCAATTTTTAACCGTGTGATAGAAAAATCTAAGCCCCACTTATTTTACTTTTTATAGCTTAGTGTAGAATAAACAGTAAGTGGCTTTAGAAGTTTCAGATTCAATTTCAAAGCTACACCGATGTGAAACTATCGCGGTGGAGTTGCAGACTTCAAATCTTGACATGTATCACCACTCAACAAACTCAAAAATCAGTTGTTTCTACGATTTGTTCAGTATAGTTAAAAAACAGCATAGTAATAGGAGAATTAAAGAAATAAATAAACTTAAATATAATAGCAAAAACATTTTAAACAAAACAAAAAAGGAATTCAAAATTTAGTTTTGAAGTTAATTTCAAATTTAATAATTTACAACTTAGATTTCTTTAGAGAAGAAGAAAAACTTTTGCCCTTTTTTACCAGTGCCGAATAGTTTAATAACAAAGGGTTTAACTAATTGACGGAATTCTTACTGCCATATTATAAAGAATGTAACGGTCTAATAAATTAAAGAGAAGAGGACATAATATTTTTAATGGAAGTAGAAATAAAAAAGGAAATTAACTTTTTGAATATGACAATAGAAAGAAAAACAGAGAAGTGGAAATATTTGATTTCTAGAAAACCGACACGGACTCCTCTCAGATTTAGTAATCTGAGAGGATTCGAAACTTACATAAAAACAATAAAAGTAGCCGTTAAGATTTACGTTGAAAAGAATGATGAATATACCGATGGAAAGCCAAGAGAGAAAGAAAGAAAAAGAGATTGTAACGCAAATAATGGGAGAGAGTAAATACGAAAAGCAAGTGGTAAAAAATTAAAATAATAAATGAGAGTAAAATTTGAAAAAAAAAATTGAAAGAGAAGAGATAAAGAAGGAAGAAAGTGAGAAGAACTGTAATGGCGAGAATGCTAAAGAAGAAAGGAGTAAAGATCGCAAAGACAAATGTAACACTAGGAAAAAATTACTAAACGCAAAGAATAAAATACCTAAAGAATGAGAAGCAGTGTATGTGGGAGAGATAAGAAAACAGTTGTAATTTAGAATTAAAAAGGATTTAAACCCAAGAAATTATTTGAGTGTTAGTAAACACTTAGTGAAAAAAGAGATATTCACTATATGTATGAACCAAGATTTAGAAAAATAGAAAAAGAGAGAGATGAAAAAAAGGTGGTAGAAATGAAATTCTGACAGACGATAGAGAAGAAACGGAGGATCAGTTACATGACGAAAATTTTAAAGTGTTGTCGGAAAGAAAAAAGTGGATTGTAATTGTTCATTTTTTTAATATATGTACATATTATAATTAATTATAATTAATTGTGACATTGAAAGTAAACAGTTATTTTAGAAAAATATTGTAATAATAAGACTTCAGGTAGGTGAGCTAAAAAAGACCCGAAAGTTTGAAACTGTTTTCCAAATAATAAAATAACAACGATAAAAAAAAGTATTTGTTTTAATACAAAAGCCCAGTCTCTCTCTACATCACAGAAAATCTCTACATCACACACTAAATTAAAAGTGGAGAGAACTAGGCATATCTACACGCTTGTCCTATAGTAGAACTGTTTAGTAATTATAAGGTGTATGGAAGTAAACAATTTTTAAAAATTTCATTTTTCAATTTTCAAAAATTGAATTTCAATTTCAAAAATTTCAATTTTCAATTTCAATTTTCAAAAAGTTTTATCTTCAATGCCTAATAATTACAATGTAAAAAGGAGAGTTTGAATTCAATGTTTCTCATTCGTTTTGACAAAGGAATGGTAAATTTTTCAACATTTTTAACTTTTTGTATAACTTTTTTTTACATTGTTATTATGAACTGAAGGTGGAACTTTAGATTCCGAAAGTGCTTTGCCACTGTAATATTAGAATTTTAATTAAACTTGTGGGTTTAACATTAATTTTTATTATATTTATTTATAAACAATTACCCCACTTTGAGAAAGGATGCTTCCTTCAAATTTAAAATGTTTTACCTTTCTGATAATGTTATATAAGTACTTTATTTTTGTAACATAATATATGAAAATATATAAGGCAGTTCTTTCTTAAATTATATTTTCTGGGAATAAGAAATTCGTAAATACAAAATCTCTAAACCATTTAATCCAATAAAATCAATTTTCACAGTTCCTCGGCGAAAATTCAAGTATCCTTCAACTTTTTGCCAATAATATTGAGGCGACATTAAGTTCGCAAACTGTGCAAAAAATAAGCTTCAAAAAATCGAGAATTGGATAAACGTATTAAACCTTTCAGATTTAAGTTATGGCAAAAATATATCTAAAGAATTTTAATTACTAAAAATCAAATTTCATTTCTAATTAAAATTAAGAGCTGTTAATTTCAATCCCTTCTTGGGCTAAAGATCACGTTTCTGTGGCTTTAGTTAATTCCTGTGAAAATGCTGCAATGTATAATATTTTGCAGCCTCGATATCATTTGATGCTTTACTTATACATATTCAACAGACTAATTAATTAAATTTTTTTGTAGTGTATCGGTTCACAAACGAAGGCACGCATGCAAATATAATCAGATTACTGCCGGAAGGAAGATGCCCATAGGGGACGTCATTAGGATGTTGTACTGTATGCTGTTAACCTTTTGTTAAATGAAATCTGTAATTGTTACATTTTGCTCAAAGTGGATTTTTATGTTTATACAAAATGTAGAAAAGCTTTAAAAGGACAGCGGAATAAGATACGTTTGAAGTGAATCGTTGGGTAAAGCTTGGTTTGATACAATAAAAATGTAGGCACTCTGTGTCGTATTCTCTGAATTATAAAATTGTAGCCATGTGTGGTGGCTTGTAAAAGGTTTTGCATTATACATTGATACAAATAATGTAACAAATAAAATAAAAATCGAATTTTTATCTGAGGAAAGCTATTTATTATAATACAAGCAACAAATTTAAATTCTGAGGGAGTTACGGAACCACAAAGAATAAAATTGCGGTATCGACATGTGGATTTTATTCTGTTCTCTCTCATCAATTAAATTTAAAAATTTCGTCTCGAGAGTGTAATTCAATACTTGAATAAGATTTCCCAAGGCAATTGTAGTAGATTTTTTCATTCAGATTAATCTGATCAAAAATTGATACTGCTTTGACAAATTAGATGCTTTACGCTGAAAAATTGAAAAATTAATTTCATTGGCTTTACAAATAAGCAATAATAAACATCCTATTTGATTTGAAAATTATTTTTTTCAATTAACCTGTTATTGATGAAGTAAATCTGTTTACGTGTACAGGATGTCCTAAAACTGGAGAATCAACCATTAACTACAAGTTCCTTGTTATTTTAATATTTATTTAAACTGTTAAAATTGTTAAAAGGATAAAAAGAAACAGATTTTCTTGTTTTATAAGATAAATTACTATAATATATTTTCTGAAAATTATAAAAACTTTTACGGGACAAAATTCTTACAGTTTTCTCATCCACAGAAACATATCAATTACTCCATACTTTGTAAAAGGTAAAGTAGATTATACAGTGACAGAAACGGGAATTTTACCGCTGCGCGTAAAAAGACAGATCGGTAAAGTGACGCAATTTTAAAGTTAGTCACATTGCGTAATGTTTTTTATAGTTAAAATTTGAAAATAATTGAATTTGCTTGTGTTGCTGTCATTTAAAACTAATTTAGAAAAAAAATCAAGAGAATCGAAATTAATATTTTTTAGTTAAATACTGTTTCGGCAAAAAATTTAATACAGCTTTTGTGTGTAAAGCATTTAACATCGTTCCAACTAATGAGGAACTCGCCCTTTGAGCTCATTCATCAAACCAGCTCTCACTCTGTAAAATGCGCCTTTACATCACTCAACTGTTCACAATTCACCGGTTACAAAAATTGTATAACGACGTCAAACTTTTCTTATTTTTTGCAACTTACAAAAATAATTTGCCAAAAAACAAGAAGGAACAAAAAAATAGGAAAGAAAAATTCTACATTCCACCGATCAAAAATGCAAGGTTCAACACATTGGCAATCAGCGATGCTGAAAAAGCAGAAGCTTTCGCAGAAGCACTTTAAGATCAATTCACAGAAAATCTCACAAATAATCCAATCTTCGAAAAACAAATAGAACAAACAATAGCTCAAGCTTAAATATCCCAAAAAAATATATTTCTTCCAAAACAAGCCTAGATGAAATTAGACAAAATAGATAACAAAAAAAAAAAGTGCCACAAGGGCACATATATTGCACAATTTATATACAGAATGCCAAATTGGGCATGTTAGGTAATAATTATTACAGTATTGTTACTATAACTTAAAGTTTATCATAAACATATAAATTGGACATTGAGCAATATATAAATTACATAAAACTCCTAAACTTAAAGTACTATAAACACACACATCAGTGATTATAATAGGTGCAAGATTTAATGTAACAATATAGATAGGGCTCACCATATAAAGTCTTTAGGTTAATGAAAGAATAAAGTTTATTTAGGTTATATTATATGGGTGATGCCCTAGCTTATATATGCAATTGAGCATAGTTTATTTTACTATAGCGTCTAATTTAAGAAAAAAGAAATAAGTAAGTTATCAGAATAAGTCTATAGACACTTTTAAAAGATTATACTGTTCAGTTTTAGAAAGATTATTTCTAAAAAAAAAGTCTCGGAGTTATAGTAATGGTGAATCCTGTAGGAAAGTTAAAACTTTACATTACACAGTCACTAACTGTAACAGGCCATAACCGAACACGAAAATTTCCGAACTATTTCTCAATTTATACGAGTATACAGGCCTTTCGCGAATTTACAATTTCACTCACAGATCACTACATCATGTCTTCAGAAGAGATCCAGTAGGTGGTAAGAGATGCTAAGGAGATGTAAATGTTTATTGTAGAATTCACCATGTTTGTCTTGTAAAAGGATCAATTAGGGATGTAGGAACTTCTTTGATGAGGTGGGTATCTATTGTTTCTACTCCAAGATGAGTCTTAATTGCTTGACGTTCATTTAGAAATAAAGTGCATTCAAGGAGTCTATGTACAGGGTCATCTTTGGGATGACATTCAGGACATAAATCATCGATAGATTTACCAATACGGTATAGATGGGACATAAAATTACCATGACCAGAGAAGAATTGAGATGATAACCAAGAACAATGGGATCTAGGAATGCAAGAGACAGTAGGAAAAAATTGAAAAGTAACACGCCCCTTTGTGGAATTTTCCCAACGAGTTTGCCAGATGTCTTTAATTTTAGAAAGTAAATATCTTTTTATATGGCGAATTCCATTAAATTCGTCAGTGTTAATTTGAAGATGAAAGAATTTTCCTTGGTTGAACTTTCTATAGGATTTTAGGCAATTTATGCGAGCAATTTCCAAGTCTATAGAGGGAAGACTTGCTAGGACTCCAGCTGCTTCATGGGACGTGGAAGCGTAACATTGGGCTATTATTCTTGAGATCATTCCATAAATTCCATATAACTTGCGTTTTATCTTTGAGATAGTCAAACGGTTTATCCAGATCTCAGAACCATATGAGATGATTGGAAGTATAGCAAGACGGTAGATAGATGTTATTGATTTACGTAATTCCATGTCCCAGTTGATTCTAATGTAGGATCGCAGTCCATGTAAAATTTTTTTAGATTTATCACATACAGTATTTATATGGGTTGTAAATTCCAATTTTGAGTCAAAGATTATTCCAAGGTATTTAAATTTATTAACTATTTCGAGTGTAGTGTCATTTATTTTAATTTTAAAATCTCTGTTATGACATCTGTTTGGGCTTTTATTGATTAAAATCTTTGATTTCGCTGTGGATAATGAGAGCTTTTGTTGTTTTGCCCAATTGTTAAAGATGTCTATAATTTCTTGAGTTTTATTAATTATGTTATTTCTGAAATTGTATTTGATTGTTATTGCAATATCGTCTGCATAAGCAAGTATTTTAATATCATCATCAAATTGTTTATTTAGGAAGCTATCTAATATTATATTCCAGATTGTCGGACCTAATACAGATCCTTGTGGGCATCCTTTAGTACATTTTTTAGAGAGTTCTACATTACCATCTCGATATATTATTGTCCGATCTGTTACATAACTCTTCATCATTGCAATTAAGTATGGTGATACTCTTTTATTTTTTAGTTCTTTAATTAAAGCAGGCCACCAAACATTATCAAACGCACCGCTTATATCAATGAATGCAGTAACAATGTATTTCCAATTGTCAGATGTTATTTCATTCTTATATATTTTGATAGCATCTATTGTAGAACGTCCATTACAAAAATCATATTGTTTTTCAGAGTGAAAATTTTCTTTCTCTTTCAATAGTCGATATTTGATTATTTTTTAGAAAATTTTACCATATTCAGGTAAGAGAGTAATTGGTCTGTAATTTTTTATTACACTTTGATTACCAGTGGGATCCTTTAGTAAAACCTTTAATAGTCCTTTTTTCCATAATTTAGGGAAGTATGATGTTCGTAGGCATGAATTCATAAGGTGTATTAGAAATGGAGAAATAAATTGATGAATTCGTTTTAAAATGTTGCTTTTTAAATTATCAATACCTGGAGCCTTTTTATTTTGTATATTGGTTATTAATGAGTAAAGTTCTTCATTGTCAATTTCTTCAATAAAATAGTTATAGTGAGATTCAGTTGTAAAAAAGTCTTGTCTTAATATTTTTTGTGATTCATTATCATGCAGAAAGTTGTCATCAGGTAAGAGATTATTCATTAAAAGTAGCATTGTATTTTCTTTAGTTCTAGTATAATTTTCATTATCAATTTTTAAGCTGTTTATTGCTCCTAATTTATTAAATTTTTCTGAAGCAAGTTTATACACTACACCCCATGGGTTAGGACCAAGATCAGTGTTCACAAAGTGTTCCCAAGATTTATCTTTACATTTTTCAATTTCTTTTTTAAATTTATTTTTAGCAATAGACATTTCTTGATGTAAATAATTGGAGAAATTAGGGTTACTATTTTTGTAAAGTAATGATTTTTTGGCTAAATAAATTTTTCTTAATTTTTCTACCTTATCTGTCCAATAACTGGGACGACCTGGATATAATCTTCTTCTTACCATAGTTTTTTCAAGTATTTGATTTATTCCATTATAAAAAGTTTCAAGTGATTTATATCAAATATCCTGTATTGGGAGCAATCAATATAGGATATTTATATATTAGGGATTCACAAAAATTTTGTAACTCTACACCTACTTCTTCATCTTTAAAATCACTAAAAGTGAGTTTAGTGTTGCTTATATTATTTGAAATATTAAAATTTGGTGAACTTAGATCATATAATATTGCTCTGTGGTCAGAACAAGATACACTATCGGATATTTTCCAATTATAAATCATATTTGATATTTGATTAGATGATATAGTAATATCTATATAACTAGATCCATTTATTGTTTGGAATGTAGGTAAAAATCCATTGATGTTAATAATTTGTAAATTATTAGATAAAATAAATTCCTCTAGTTCGATACCTCTCTGATTTGTTCTGTTGTCGTGCCATAATTCAGAACGAGCATTAAAATCTCCATGAATTATTATGTTATTGCAGTCACATTTTTCAATTATATTTTGAAGATTATTTAACGAGACGGCAAAATTATTATTAGGAGGGCAATATATAGAGCAGAAACAGATTGAGAAAGAGTTAAGCCACTGGATATTGGTTACAACTAATTGGTTAGATGATAGATCATTTAGGTATATGCTGTTTAAAGATTTGTTCATTACTATACAAGAAAGAAATTTATCAGTTATATTTGCTAATAGACGATAACCACCAATTTCAGGAATAGCATAATAGTTATTTTTTGATTTATAAGTGTATGGTTCTTGAATACATGCTATAGAGATATTATTTTTTCTAATATAATTTATAATTTCCATAGTGGCCAATCTACTTTTTTGGGCATTAACCTGTATGATATGTAATTTAGGAGCCATAGTCAATTTTAGTTATATATTCCTGTAATTTTTTGATGTATATTGGGCACTCATGATTGGTTGCTGCATGGCTAACATTTTTAAATTTGGCTCGAATGCAATTTATACATCTATGTCTAGAATTGTCATTTTTTGATGAACAGTCCTTAGTTAAGTGTTCCGATGAAGTACAAATTCCACATATATTTTCTGAATGACAATTTTTGGCCACATGTCCATACCTTTGACATTTAAAACATCTAGTTATTCTAGTATAATTTTCTATTTTAAAAGATTGCGATCCTATATAAAGACGACCACTTGTAGATAATTCATTCCATATTGTAGGATGTACTTCAATAATCCAGTTATTAACATCTTTTTTATAATAATAATTTTGTTTTTGTGCAAATGTGCACCAGTTTTCAGGCAATTCTTTATTTAAATAATTTTGGATAGATTCTATTAATTCAGTTTTTTCAGTATTCGATGGCAAGTCATAAATAATTAGTTTAGGCCATATTTTTGTCGGAATTTTTGCTTCTAAATTATTTTTATCCAAATTAGCATTACCAACAAGTTTTTCGATGTCTGAAGTTGAAGATTCTATCAACAATCCATTATCTTTTATTTTGACTATTTTATCAGGTTTTATATTCATATCTGCTTTGGTTAGGATATTTCTTGTTTCATCTGAAGTTTTTATGTTATTTACATTCTTTTTTGGAAATACCAATATTTTATATTTTTTATTATATTTATAGTTAATATACGATATAATATTTCTGGATTTATTGTTAGTTATATTTGTTCCATTTGCAGTTATTTGTGAATATGTAGGGTTAGGGGTAATAGTTTTATTATTATTATTAATATTGATACATTTTTCAATAATAGTTTCTAAATTATTATTGATTAATCTGGATAGGTTAGTTGTAGTATTATATTTTGCCAGTTTATTTGTTATTTTATTTAATGAAGTATGTAGTCCTGTAGCTGCATTGATTGCATTTAGCCTTTTATTTAGTGATTCTCTAGAAGAGATTATAAAGTCAATTAATATATTTATGGATTTATTTATATCCTGTACAGTATTTACGTCTTCTTCATCTATTTCTGAAAATTCGTTTATTGGGATAGAAATAGATGGAAGTTCTTTCAAGTTATTTATGAGTTCGGACTGACTTATAGTTTCAGTCATTTTGTATTATGGATATCCAGAAGATTTAAACCGAAAACAGAAAATTCTGAAGTTTACTTCTGGAGAGCCAAATACCCAGAAACCGGGTACCCAGAAAGTTGGGTACCCAAAAGTTTGGCAGCCAGAAACTTACACCCAGGAGTTGATTATCAGAAAGCTTGGTACAAGATTTTAAACATTTGGTGTCATCAGATCTTCAATATATATTAGAAGTTAGCAATCACAGATCCCATTCGTCAATCCAATCTCTTAACCAAGGGGCACACACTCAATCTCCAGACAGCACTAGTCTAAATTCTAAGCAGATTACGCTGCACACACCCACACCGTTAATCCTTGATTTCAATTTGGGCCTCCTATTTCACTTTCCAGCAACACAAACACCAACACTGTGATCCTCAAGCCCAGAAATGGCCAATCCCGAGGCAATTTCACTTCCAGAAGTGAAGAATTGTGAATTTCTAGTCCAAGGACTGCCGGATGTAAGGGAAAGAATGAATGTCAAATTTTACAGATTCTTGTTGTCAATGTCACAATTTTCTTCTTAAGGGCTTTCACTCCACCTATGTCAAATGTAAGCCGAATCCAGCGTATTATGCAGTGGCAAAAACACTCTTAGAAGCAGGAACTACAGGGAACAGGTACCCAGAAACGTTTGGACAACCCGAAAGCGTCTAAAAATATGTCGATTCTAACACTCTCCAAAATTCCAAAAGAGGTACTAATTACAATTTTTAACTTTGTTTTAGTGTAGATATAAAATTTTTCTAGAAAATTTGTGTTTTTTCAGGAGAAAATTTAAACACGTCTAACTTGTTTAAATTCTAACACAAAAATAGATAACAAAATCTTTATAAGACAACTCCTAGTTAAAGCCATAAACTACATAACAAAAATATGCAAGAGCTGCCTCAAATTCAGAATTTCTCGAACGGTGCAAAAAATCAAAAATAATACTTATGAGAAACAAGGATCTAACTAATCCAATAAGCTACAGACCAATTAGCCTGCTGTTGTCAATTAGCAAAATAATCGAAACAATTATTTTGAAGAAAATAACTAGACATATAGAAGACAAAAAACTTTTTCTCGACGAACAATACGAATTTAGAAAGAATTATAGCACTACACTTTAAACAACATGACTAGCAGAGAAAATTATAGAAGTACTGAACCTATCGAAACCCACAGGCATGATTCTGATAAACGTAGCCAAAGCTTTTGACAAGATTTAACACAATGGATTAATTTACAAATTAATTAGAATGCAAATCTCTATTGCGTTAATCAAATTAATTAAGTCTTACTTGCAGAATAGAACCTTCTTAACAGTCACTTAACAACCATCACTTAACAGTCAAACATATAAACGCAGGAGTGTTAAAAGGATCAGTCCCGGGGTCCGATCCTGTACAACCTGTACACAGCTGACATTCCCAAATCAGCAAATACTCACCTGGCAATTTACTCAAATGACACTGTCTTTGTTGCACAGAAGTGTTTCATAAACAAAATAATCACAGATCTACAAAATTACCTCAACACTTACCATGAATGGACCAAAAGAAAGAAGATCAAACTCTATCCAGACAAAAGTCAAGGAATTATTTTCACACATCACCCATTAAACGGTATCAAAATTTTCTGGACCAACATCACTTACCTCGGAATTAAACTTGATGGAAAAATGTCCTACAAAAGTCATATTTAAAAAAAGATCAAAAAAGCTAGACAAATAAAAGGACTGCTCTACCCACTTCTAAACAGGAAGAGCAAATTAAACACTAAAAACAAGACCTCATTTTTTAAAATGATAATTAGGCACATTCTGACTTACGTCAGGAAGCTCCACGTGAATAACCACAAAACCTAAATTAATTAAAAAATTAGAAGTGGTTCAAAACAACACACTTCGTTAAATAACAAATGCACACTACACGAGCACAAATCAAGAAATTAGGGAAATGACCAACACACAATCACTGAGCGACTTCTTAAAAGAATCAATAGAAAAACAACTTCAGAAGATGGTAAACCATTCAAATCTAACAATAAACCAAACAGCAAATTTTGGCTTCAACAAACAAAGGAAATTAATCAGACCAAGATCTGGAGTCATTGACCTCACACTCCAAACCAATTAATTAAACATCAGAATTAAACGAGAACCAATCAGTAACCAACGAAAAACTTCAGAAAAAACATCGTGGAAAAAAAAGAAAGCTCTACACCACTTTTAACAACACTTACGCAAGCTATCGTCAACAAGGCAAAACGAATACAAAATAGTGTCTTGTTTTAGTGTTTATTAATAGTTTCTTTTTATTGGGTATATATAAGTTTAAAATAAATGTTGGAAAGAGTATACTGCACTAGATTTAATTTTGTGAAAAAAAAACGATAAAGATAATAGTAGTCACGCGTTTTATTTTGATTCTTCACAAGGTGCATAGGGTTATTTGAAACCGACTTTATCTTAAACGTACAGATTACTATTTTCTAAATTTCTTTAAAAAAAGGATCTTTCTACAAAACATTTTCAACCTTACTTACAACTTTCACTTTTATAGGTTACCTGAGTCTAAGGTTTTTTTAACTTTGAACCGGCTGTTTGCATTCCAGTGGTAATCTTACAACGCCCCGTATAAAAATTTTTAAAACTACATAAATTTAACGCGATGCAAAATTTACCATCAAAATAAAAAATGCAATTACACAGTTTAAATACACTGACTTTTAAGCAGGAAAAATGGGTAAGGGGATATTGAAGTTTCTAAACAACTTGAAGAAAGATTCACTAGACCAAAAAACGAAGAATACGTCAACAATTGATCAAAAATTTTTGGGACATTATGACAAAAGATTAGTAAATTATGAAACAATATAAACTTCAAATAACTATTTTGAGAAAAAAGATTTTGACCAAGTACAATAATTGCAAAAATGCCAAACTTTTCTTAGAAACGTACAAGACAAATTTGACAAAAACCAACAAAAACACGGAAAGAAAATATAACAAGAAGAAAACATAGAAGATTAGCAAATGCGGTTAAAGAAACGAAACATAGAGCTAAACCAATTCCAACAAATAATAAATCAAGTGAATGCTGAAAAATCTACACTAACAAAATCTCAAAGTTTTAGACTTTTAAATAAATTAAACGGTTAATAGGGAGCAATCTAAATTCTTAAAAAAAAATTTTGTACAAAGAAGAATTTAGCAGTGATTGCCTTTGAGAAATTTGAAACAATAGAACAAATTTACGAAAATACATTAGAATAATTAGAATCCATGTAGCAGACTTTTCAAGATAAACTACGAAACTATAAAAAACTATATCCTATATTGCTTTATCTTAAATAAAAACTATACCCTTTAAAAGAAAATATAAAAATTGTGCTACGTTTGCAAATCTATTTACAAAAATCATTGACAGGAAAAGGTCTCTAAGTAAGATTAAGAAAATGCAATACCTGAAAGTGTATGTTAAAAGCTAAGCAAATCGCATTATTCAGTATTTATCAACTACGGACTCTAACTATAAAACAGCGTGGAATGTTTTGGAGAAAAGTTACAACAATAATAGAATAATAATTTTCAAAAAACAGCTAGACGAAATAATAGATCTCCCAAAAATTAAACAAGAATTGAACAAGAAACCAGATTTATGATGTAAAAATCTGATTCAAACGTATCAAAATTAATTTTGATTTTTTTTTTTTTTGGTATCTTATAAATAAGTCGGTAATTTCATTTTGTGAATAAACAGCATTATAAAGTTTATTAATTTGTAGAAATACTGTCATCAGCATAGAAAAGACACGGTATACTTAACAAAATCGTTGATGTAGAGGTGAAAAATTAGGGGGTCTAAAAGTGAACCTTGCGGAACACCTGCCAATACATAGACTATGCTCTTTAAGAGCTAACAGCCCGTTTGATGCGTTTCATAGGTCATTTGCTTACGTTGAAGAGAGAAATTTAGGAGAAAGACGCAAGGAACTGCCATAGATATAAAAGTTATAAACTTTAGTTTTTTAATTAAGATAGTTTCAAAACAAATATAAAAAATACTATTATAGAAAAAATAGAATTTTTAATATTGTTATAAAAAAATAACAAAAAGGTACTGAACAAATTTAAAAAATATTTTACGCTTAAAATTTATTCAGCATTGACTTTATTTCAAAATGCTGTTCAATTGACAAACGCATCGAAAATTAAAAATAAAAGTTATAAAAAGAATTAAATATTATTTTAAAAAAATTCTAAAATTACTTTTTTAAAAGTTTTTATTTATACGACACCCCGCTCTTAACAATATTGTCGTGGCACCCTCTATATGAGATTAACATAGCTTCAAATAAATCTTTATTTTCTAGCTATTTTGGTTATTACATTATTAATTTATACAATAAAACCATAGTGCTTTTTTAGTATTTATTAAAATAGCAATGCATCAGTTGTTACTTTTATGTAAATGATACCAATACTAACTTAAAGTTAAAAATTTTATGGCTTTCTTGAATAAAATAAAAAAAATTCACTCACATTGTGTAAGCCAATATACCGTTTCAATTTCAGTGTTTGCATTTTACTAGCTAGGCTTCTATCCTATTTTTCTTCCACATAACGTTCTAAAAATGCATCTGTACATAAATATCGCTGCATTCCTTCACTACATGAAAACAAGTAAATAAAGCTTTGAATTTTGTATGTTTCTGTGCGGAAATACACGGTTTTAGCGATGTTAAGCAGGTAATGTACAATCTGTTTGAGAATTAATTAATATTCAGAAGCTGCACACTGACTTTGTTTACATTGTCATGTTATTTTTAGTTGTATCGATTTTGGTCCGTTTCATTTACTGCATTTAATTTTTATTTTTCTTCCAGTTGCTTTAATTTTTTTGCCATAAATAAGCAAGATTTATTGAGTACTGACAGGAGTTGATTGCAATTAAACCCTCGAATTTGTTTGCAGGGAATAAATAATAGGCTTTGATGGTGAAATGCCAGCGTTGTTGATTTTTTAGTTATATAAATTATATGTTACAAATCCCTTTTATTTAATAACAGGTAAATTAAATTTACATTTTGTTAGGTACACAAGCAGGTAATGTAATTAAAACCATATGAAAAATGTTATAGCAAAAATTGGAAATTTTAAAAACAATTAACTGAATGTTGAAAAATCAATTTTAACAAAAATTAGTGTCTATGTGTCTATGTGTATGTGTTTTAATTTCTGCTCTAATTTGAATTTAATCTGAATTACATTTTAGTTAAAATAAATTGCAGGATTTTGTAATTATTCGTAATTCAGTGAACACATACAAAAATATAGAACTTGATGAGATTTTAAAATACGAGCTTTAGTAAAGTTTTAATTCAAAAAGGATTTTCAGTAACTGAAATTGATTTGTGTAATATGGATAATACTTGGAAAAAAATATTTATTCACTGGCAAGCGCGCTGTCCTTGCAAAATATTTGATTAGAGGATTAATCTTGAAATCGACTTTTAAGCAATGCATCACTCGTAATTTTCTTTCTAATAAAGGTCAAAGTTGAAAATTACATTACTAACCGTGCATACGTAAAATTCTGTTTTCACTTTCAAATTGGCAGTATTTGCTTGGCAGGCCTTTAGGATTTATGGACTTAGTTGTCGGGCGTTAGTTTAGGAGATGAGATTAATATTGTAAACAGTTTGGCCATTGTTGGATGTAATCTGCTATCTGGCGGAACGTCTAAGCCCAGCAATAATTCCGAGTGTTATTATGCTTGACCGTTTCGACAATACGTGATTGACTCCTAATAATCAGCAAATTTGTATTTACTCTACAGGGAGTACAAGGGTGAGTTAATAAGGTGATGCCGAAACATACGACTCTCTTATTAAAATTGTAAGTTTTTGTTTTCAAAATACGTTTTATAATTTTGTATTGTTTGAAAAGTCAAAATTTTATATAAGAGATGCTATATACCTGCTACTATAAATTGTGTGGCTTGCCTCCTTACAGTGGTTTTATACTGGTTCCAAAATTCAATAATTGTTATGATTAATTTTTAAATTATTCTAGTTCAAATAAATCAATAATCTACTATTGCAGGATAACATATTATGAAAAAAAAATTTAGAAATGGTAGTCTATAATTACTTTTTAAGTTATACATAATTATTTTGTTTGTCTTGATGGTGTGCTACGTATAAAAGTAAGTTTTATTTTTTAGCTTAAAGATATCCACCATTCATCGTCAGACACAATAAACCACAAAAAACTTATTTCTTATCCTACGTCTTACGAGCATTCAATTTGCGATGGATGAACGATTTAAAATAAAACATACAAAGCTCACCCTAAATAGTGATGATAGAGTGCCTGGTTTTTAGCAAGCACCAAATTATATACAGAGTGGGCACTCGAAAACGATACAAGCTCGTTTGTAGGTATTTCTAGTTGTTTTTTCAAAGAATACTCGAAACAATTGAGAGACCAATTCTAAAAATAATGTCAAAATTTATACAACAAATTTTCTTCTAATAGTGTTTTTGTTCTCAAAAAACAACCAGTATTTTCGAAAAAAATGTATTTTGCAAAAACGATACAAAGATTTATTAAAAAAGGTGTATACTTTTTAAAAAGATTTTATAAAATGTATTTATTATAAATATACATAATAACAAATTTAAATAAAGTAGAAAATACTTTAAAAATTGTAATTTTAACATTAAATCACTTCTTAATTTTTGATTTAAATGCTTTTTGATTGTTACAAGTTGTTAAGCTTTTATAAACTACAATAAACTTTATCAAAAATTTGTGTCTTAAAAAATTCGTTAGACTGACAGCGTTTTTGAAACCTCTTTAAAAAAACTGTAAAAAATCTAAAAATTTGAAAATTTACATACACAATAACTAAAAAAATTTTTATAAATAAAGTTCAAAACATAATAAGCAAAAGAAGATATAGATGCACGTATTAGTTAACAATATTAACCTTTTACTGCTTTTACTGCTCTTTTTATTAACTATTATGTCTGTAATCATCTACTGATAACTGAGTTAGATAATTTCGGTTCTATCAATATTACTTGTAAATATTATTTGTACTAAGGCGCTACAATTAAATTGTTATAACAAAAAAAGCGACGTCTGGATCTAATTTAATTAGAAATTTAATTTATTGTTTTTTTAAATGCATCTAGATATGGGTTTATTTTGCTATTTTTTTTCTTGGTTTTTATTGAGGTTTTTAGTTATCAACAGTTTAAGAAATTTTTTATTAAACTGAAAGTAATAATTTAATTTCAGCTAATCTTTGATTAGGAATGAAGAGCGTAGAGGTCAAGCTTGTATGAGGGTAAAACTCTTGTGCAATTGAAAAAGAGGGTACGACCTGAGCATTTTTTAATATAAAATGCTTTTTTTAGAACCATCTTCTTTAATTAGTAAATTAAATTTTAGAGAATTATTTAAATATAGCACTATCCGTTACCTAAATTTACTCCCAATAATTAACTTTGATTGTCGTCACTCAAAATAAAAACTGATTTAAAAAATTTTGCATTGGACGAAAAAAATTACTATTTTTTGAATTAGGTTTGCAAATAAAAAATTACTAAAATTTGACATTAGAATTTTTTTCTTGAATTGTCAAACTTGACACGTTTTTATCAAGAGCAAAAAAAACTGTAAAAATTTAGATTTTAAGGTGAAAGTAGAAAGCTAAAAGAACACACACACTCAAAAATTTGTTAAATTATCAATTTCAGGTAGTTTTACAAAGCTCTCAGGCTCTAATAAAAACAAGGCGCAAATAAAATCAAAGATTAACCACTTCAAATATTCGGTTATGTTGTTGGTTACACTTCAAGAGTAAGTTGTGATATTGTCAGTTCTTTATTTGAAATTTTCAAAGACCATACTAAAGCTAAACAAAAGTGTCCATAAAATTATCATAATTAAATTTAATTTGAAAATTAATTATTAAAATTTAATTGTGATTTTTAGATAGATCCAAACTAAACGTAGATATTGGGTGTGCTAAACTAAATTTTAAAATTAAATTTAATAAATTATTATTTATTGAAGTAACTATTGTTTATTTTTGATAAAATTTATAATTTTTTTAAGGCAAATCTACTTTTAGTTTTTGTTTGGCTTGTTAACAAATTGAGCTAATTATCTTAAATTTTATAAAATTAGACAGTTTTTAAAACAAATTTCAAAAACACTTTAAAAGTAGGACAACATAAACTTTCTAATTTAGATCTTTTATAAAGGTTGTGCCACAATATTAAGTTTTTTTGTGTTTATAGTTAATATCATGGCCGACTGAGATTTAATGATCGCTGCGCTCCATTATTGCCGTAACAATTCGCTATTTTGACAGATTTTTCCTAACCTACAATTTGCTCCTTAACTAGCGACATCTACTTATAATCATTGCAAGGAAAATTAGAACAAAAGATAGTTTTATCTAATTATTTTTGTCTGAAATTTTGAACAACATAAAATGTCATTCATGTTAACATTTTGGTCAGTAAAAAGTAAATTTAAAATAAAAACAAATTAAATACATAAGTTACAAAACATAAGAATAATAAAAATTAACAATATTCAACAAGAAAAAAACACGAGGTACCTAACATATAAAGTTTATATTGTAAGTATTTTTTAGCTCTGTTACAATTCTGCTTTAACAAACTCGTTTTTATTATGTTTTAATAAGAACATTCAGTTCTGATGTCGTTGAGGGTATGTTTTGCCATGTAAGACTTAAAGGAGGATGCAAGAGCAGCCAAATATGCTTCGAGACAAATTTTACAATGTGGTATTGTTAAGGCTTTCTCGTCATAATCACTTTGGACAATACTAAATACATACTTATTTATCAAAAATACTAAATGGGTAATTTGGGCCAGCACTTTAAAACCTAAAAATCATTAATAGTCACCAGTACACAGTTTTTTTAAGTACAATGTCCTTAAAAAAATTTTGATACACACAAATGTAAAACTTTGTGAGTGCTTTTTTTGCAACGAGTCTGACAAACTCATCTAACTGGAAACTTTCGGCGCTGTTGCGTTTTCGAATGTCGTCATACCGACAACTTCGGGGTAGTGGACACTCCATACGCAGCATGATTTTTGTCGAACAAGTTGACCTCAATTTTTAAATTTTAAAACTATAATTGTGATCAACTTGTCCGACAAAAATCATGCTGCGTATGGGGTGTCCACCACCCCAAAAATGTCGATATGACTTCACTCTCTACGGGAGTCATCCCCGTATATCCAATTTTGATTTCTTGAAATTTGTTTAGTAAAATTAATTTTCCTTTCTTAAGTTTAATTTACTTGCAGGATCGTGGTAATCTAAAGTAGACAAGTTCTAAATTTGTTGCTGATTTAAAAAACTTACAGATATGTTAACGAAACTTTACATTTTTGTATCCAAAATTTTTTTGTAAACAGTTCGAAAAACTTTTGTCTTCAACTTTAAAAAAATCCTCTTTTTCTTGTGATGTACACAACATTCCAATTACAATTACTAATTATTTAGCTTTCAGTGAAACCAATTTTAAACAACATTTGTCTACAAAAATCAGATTGTCTTAAACAAGATTGGTTCAAAACAAGCCTCTAAGCAGAAAAACAATTACGATATAAATTTTATGTTACCTTGTGTTTTTTGTCAATTTTTATTATTGTTATGTTTTGTACTTATGAATTTAATGTGTTTTTAAGTTTAATAAAAAATTATTTTAGACATTCGTTTCAAAATTGCCTTTTTATTAAACAAATGTCAACATGACAACTTGTCTTTTTTAAAATTTTGGGCAAAAATAATTGGATAAAACTATCTTTTGTTTTAATTTTTTTGCAATAATTATAAATAGATGTCGCTAGTTAAGGAGCAAATTTTAGGTTAAAAAAAATCTGTCAAAATAGCAAATTGTTACGGCCATAATGGAGCGTAGCGATCATTAAATTTTAGTCGGTCATGTTAATATAAAGTTTGTTTATTTTTTAAAAACCACCATCTGTTGAATTAAGTTTGTCAAAATTAAATTTAATAGAATTTGACATTGTCAAAATTTTTGGTTATTCTGACAGTCTCCTGTCATGCTCAAAAGATTTAGAAAAATTTGATTTTTAAGTAAAATAAGATTGTTAAAATACTATAAATTGTTACAGATTAACAACTGTAATCGCTGTAAAAATTTAATAAAATGATAAATTGCAGCTCTAAATGCCTCTCAAATTTATGTTAATTTTATTGTACCTCACTTTAAAACTTATGCTATGTTGCTAGATGTATTTTAGGTGGAAATTGCAATATTGGTGGTTTTTTAAAATGTAAATAAACTGTAGATAAATGTATTTCAATAATCAAAAACTATTTGTTTTAGAGTTTTATAATTTCAAGTTTTGTGATTTTCTAACATCAAACTTACAATTAATAAAATTAGAGTCAAAATTAGTAATAATAAAAACCCCATAGAAAGTTAACACATACATAGTTGTTTTATGTAATTTTTATTTTTATTTATTATAACAAAGCATTTCGTAAATATTAAATACATAAAGACAGAGGCTAAACACACATGCATGCAAAATTGGCGGATGCGCCGGGTTAATTGATTAATTAGTTTGTTGCGCTTATAGACATTAATTTAGTAAACAATAGTATACTTTATGACAATTATAATTATATTAAAATTAAACCAAAAAGTTAACTATTATGCTACAAACAAAATTGTATTTTTTTCATTAATGCTCAAATCACGACCCACTCGAAAAAAAGTGGTTTATAACCGGCTTGCCTATATTACCGACATGTGTGGTTTTTGAAAAAAGAGCGTTTCTTTCAACCTAAAAGTTTTTGACATTTGCTTATCATTTTGACGTCACTTGCATTTCGTATTTTGATGGACTAAATATGTAGTACTCAATATTATTGTAAAATTGTTGTTTTGTTATTGTAAAACATTTTTTAAATTTATTTTGTTGTTCTGGTTTGTTGTTTGTGTTTTTTTAGGTTAAGTTACGTTAGGTTAGTTCAGTTTAGGTCAGTTCAGTGTCAAATGAGCTGATTTCAAGTTGAGATACTACCGGTAGTATCGCAAATTTTAATACTTTTTTATGAAAACAGACAATCACAGTCCCGAATTTGTTTAATTTTTTATAGAAACAAAGATATTAACTACCAGTATTATCTCAACTGAGGCGTTGAGAACCAGAGCGGACCATCTCACAAAATTCTCGTTCTGGACTTGATTTTCAGTTCCGTTTATCTTGTTTTAAAATGTCAGAGTGGACCAACTGAATAACCTGCGTTATTTAGAATACGATTGAAACGTTGTTACCGTGAGTTTTAGAGCTGGCTAATTTTTAAACCTACTTTTCTCCATTTGAGCCATCAATGGGATGGTCCGCTCTGGTTCTCAACGCCTCAATTTGAAGTCAGCCCATTGGTGTTTATTTTTAAGACTGTTTTGGGCCGTTTGTTTATTTAAAAATAAATCGTTTATTTGAAAATAAATTTACAAACTAGTTTTTATAAACTACCGGCGAACACTAAATTACGGCAATCGTGGAATAAAAATACATATAAATAGTTTTCATGGTAAATTATTTATTTACAAATATACAAATACAATATTACATACTTATCTTGTATTATTAGATACATAAACTTAAATTCAATTTTCTATGTAAGCAAACTCTCTTTTGTACATGATTGTTTCTAAAATGTGATATCAAAACGCAATCTTAAGTAACAGGGCTTTTGCATCAAGGTCACTTTTATTTAAAACTACGTAAAAATGTTGGTTTAACTACAAAAAGTATGTGCTTGTTGCTGTATATACGCACCTGAAGAACAATTCGGTTATTTGAAATATTAATTTAGCTTTTATGTGCATTTACATGTAAAAGAAGAATTTAATTTAGCTGCCACTTGCTTTTAAAAGCTAAACATTTTATTAAACTTTAAAACTCTGTCTGTAACTAACTGTCGACATCTGATAGAACTGCCCCTTTGCTTAAAACATCAAAACGTATGACAAATGTCAGAAATGGGGAAACCGGTTTTAAACCACTTTTTTTCGAAACTGCTGTGGCTCAAATAACTAAAGTTTACCTCAATATGTAGTAAAAAATATAAAAAATTTAAAACAGCATTTTTTTACAATACATATTTTTAATAATAAAATTAATATTTTTTGATACGCTATTGGATAACATATCGTGTGTTTTTTTAAAAAAAACTCTAGAGTGCTTTGAAACTAAAAAACAATTGTTTTGTATGTCTGTGATTAATCGTTTACACACTTGTCAAACTGACAGATCTCATAACCTTACTTTTCGACAATTAAAACAAAAATACATTTTTATAAATATATTCATTTATTACCTACAAAAACTGTTGATAGCTGCCCAAACACCTACTTTTTGTGAATGGAGAGGTTCTTCTACAATTTCATAAGGATGTTCTGTTGCCCAAATTCTCATGTTTTGTGAATTCATGTAGCCGGACAGGTAAAACCACGCTTCATCCGTAAAGGAAGTTTTTTGAAGGAGTTCATTATTATTTGCAATGTTATTTAAAAACCACTGACAATACTGCAATCTTCTAGGAAAATCTACGGGTCGTAACTCTTGAACGGCTTGGAGACGATAAGGGTACATATGTAAATCTTCTCGTAGGAGTTTATGACATGTACTAACAGAAAGTTCAACTTGCTGATACAGATGTCTAATCGACGTTTTTGGATCTTGCTGTAGAATCTCTTGTGCAGCATGAATAACTTCATCTGTTCGTTTAGTTGGTCATCCACTGCCCTCTTTACGTGTAATGGCCCCAATTTCACGGAACAGATTCACACTTCGGTGGAGAGTGTTTTTAAACCCTTCATACACAACAACAACGTCAGGAAAAGCTTCTCGAAACTCCTCCAGGCACGGCTGAATTGAATATTTCCAAACACCGTTAACATTCTCTCCATTTCGGAAATAACTTTCCAACAAAAAAGTCTTTTGTTCACTGGTATACACCATGATTACAAATCAAGGAAAACACAAAATTTAGTATTGAAAAATACTGATAAATAAAATAACGAATGTTTGAAAAACTAAAACACCACGAAGGCAACCACACAAAAACACACCAAGACCAAGCCCGCTTTGGCGGGAAGAGGAGACATTTTTAGGTTAGGATAATTTGTGACGGATAAAATTGTATAATAGGCAACCAACAATACACGAATAATGTAAATAATAAAAATTTTGTTGTCATGGAGGTTGTTGTATGGGATCATGTACGACATACGTAACAATGTCATGGCTTGCTACGAGTTTTTTTTTTAAACGAACACACATTATAAATGCCTTTTTGCGTTAATGTTTTACAAAACTTCTTTTTATACACATTTATTTTAAACAATTTAGTTTTAATTTATTATATTTAAAAGCATTATTTTTGTTTTAGCGACAGCGGTTTTAGCAAGCTTGTTTTTTGGCTTTTTCATTAGTGCTTATCCAGCTAAATTCGTTTAATTTCCTTGCTAAAAGCTGTTTGTATTACTATTTGTTTTTCAGACAAACATTATAACTAGACATAATAACACTTTATTCGTTTCTTGATACTTTTACACATTTTCATGTTAAAAGTCATTATTTCCCAGTTGATTAGTGTATTTTTTCCGAGTATTGTTTAAAACTTTTGTTGTACGAAATTTGAAGAGGTGGTTTTGTTTCCGTAACGGGCGGAAATTCCAGTCTCCTCTCTTGTAAATTAAAGCCGACGTTCCATTTCTGGAATGTCGATATCACTGAAGGGTCGGTTGCTGAAATAGATAACAATCAAAATTTATCTTTGATATGCTGGTTTTCGATGTCAGAATAAGCAAATGTTTATAGTGATGTTGGTGTCGTTGCCGGTGGCAATATTCTGAAACTCTGGGAATATTATGCTACGGTTTGTGGGATTATGGTGGGAAATAGCTACACCGACAGTTTGAGGTCTTCTCACAACGAGGATTCACAGATTTAAGGAAATTGATACGCAGTTAACATTCTAACAAACCACTTCCTAACATGTATGTATAATTAATTTTATTTTTCTATACAAGTTCATATTTTATTAAAATTTTTAATTTAAATGACCTCAACAAATCACACTCTATGTCAACAGAAGAAAGGCAAACTAAAGTGGTCGGCTTCATACAAGTCCCACAAGATTTATTATTTATCAGTTAGGGAGCTAGTTGCTAACTATTTCAGGTTAGACTGATTACCGTAAACGTGTAATTTGATATGTAAAGGAAGTTTTGTGTTTTCTTTAATTCTAAAGTTTTACAAAACGTTTATATTTTTTTTTACTAGTTTTATTAAATTGTTTTATACCGTCGCACTTTAAAATTGTTCAAACAACTGTCTCAAAACTTGTGTTATCAAGTTAGTTTTATTAGCTATTTATAAATTTTAACAAACAAAAATGTTACTTTCAATTGATTTTATTCACATAATATACAATTTTTTTTAATTTATGGTTTGTTTCCTTACCAAACAAAACCTAGTAAGCTTTGTAAATTAACCAATAACCAATAAGAATTTCAAATTTCTAATACTAGTATTTTCAAATTCTCTAGTATTTTTTTATTCATCAGTTACATTTTACTAAAATTAAAACAAGAATTACTCCGAGTAGCATTTCCAAAACGACATTTTTTTCTATTTTTTTTTCTTGCGGTAAATCTTAAAATTTTTCTAATTTTTTTTGTTTGTGAAATACAATAATGATATTTTTAACATTTTTATTTTAGCAGATACTGCATTCTCAGTGCTTCTCTCTTAAAGCTTCTCTGTTAATTTGTGTTTTAATGGTTTTATTTTTTTACCTACTTTGTCATAGACTTATATGTTTTGTTTTCAAGCTAGGCTTCTTTTGCCTTTTTTTCTTTAATATATTTTTATACTTATCAACTTATGGGCTGATTTCAAATTTAGATAATACTGGTAGTATCTTCGTTTCTATGGAAATTTAAAAAAATTCATTGTTGTTATTGGTTGTTGCTTTAAAATCGTATGAAAATTTGCAATACTACGGGTAGTATCTCAACTTGAAATCAGCCTATTTGAGTGCAGTTATCAATGCTGAGCCAACTTAGAATAGTGTCTATTTTTTTGTACTTTGTGCATCATAGTAGAGTACTTCTTGTTTGAACTTTTTTTTTATATTGGAGTTCTGTATAAAACTACACTAAGCCCTACACAGTACTAATATTTTGCTACCTCCAAAGTTATTTCTAGCCTCTTTCTAACCTCTCTCTTTTAGTTCTTAAAGTAACCTCCAGCAGCTTGCTTAGAGAAGTGAGTTTACAAAGTGGATAATCTAAGCGCTTTGTACCTACTTTTTTATTGTTTTATTATTAGAAGTGTTTTAGTCAATTTCCATAGTTGTCAAAAAACTGTTTTTCCCGAACAGCACATTTTTTTAAACCCACTATTTTTGTTTTTTATTTATTTCAAAATATACATAATTTTATGTTCTTTTACTGTTTCGATATCTAGCAATTTCTGGTTAGTTATTTTTTTATTATTTTGTTTATGCTTCGTACGGTCTATAATGTTATTTTATTTTTAATTTATTTAATTTTTACACAATGATCCTGCTGCAGGTATTCTAAACTATTAAGCAGAATGTACGTAAAATTATCTCAGGTTTACCTAATCTTGTTTTCTAGAGCTGTTGCTATCTCTGTAAAAGCAAGCATTTTTTAATGTTTATGTTTTATGAAAAAATTGTTACTTTAAATTTTACGGTTCTACTGGTGAATTCTGTATAGTGCAAGTTGTATTTTAAACCATACACCATTTTTTTACATAATGGTCAATCAAACCGCTCTAGACCTCACCAAATCATACCAAACCACACAAGACACACTAAACCACATGACCACACCAAACCA
The DNA here is from genome assembly GCA_029207805.1 of Tribolium confusum. Lineage (NCBI taxonomy): Eukaryota > Metazoa > Arthropoda > Insecta > Coleoptera > Tenebrionidae > Tribolium > Tribolium confusum. The sequence goes on along the minus strand of JALGAY010000002.1, from coordinate 28,285,264 downwards.
TATCGGAACAGACTAAACTATACTACACCATTTGGTGTCCGTTTTTTATCTCGACCGTACGAGTATATACGTAAAATTTTAACATCTTTATTTTTCCTACCACGATGACTCCAGAAATCAGAAACAATACAAGACCATTTATTTCAAATGTGCTTGATGTTGTTTTTTAGATTTTAGATAAAAGCATTTTTAATACACTCACTTTCATATAAAATACACCACCAAAAAAATCAAAAATCACAACAAAAAAAAGTAATAATGAGTCACATCACCATGCACTGTAACGCAAGCATTTACCCTCCGTGACATGCCTTCCAAAAGGTGATCTATGTCCTGCTGTGAAATCTCATTCCATGCAACCTGAACTTGATGTCTCAAGTCGTTCAAATTGTCAGGTGACTTTGCCAAGTTTTGCTGTCGTCGACCGATCATGTACCACACGTGCTCGATTGGAGATAAATCCGGCGAACGTGCAGGACACGGTAAAATGTGCAACTCTGCTTCCTCCAGGAATCTTCGAGTAATGTTGGCGGTATGTGGCCTTGCATTATCCTGCTGAAAAATTCCATTTGGCAACGTCTGCATAAACTGTACAGCTACCGATTCTAACTCAATGTTTCGGCATGCTGTTTTTCAAATAAAGAATTTGCATTATTTTTCTGACTTTTCTCTTTTGAATTCCCTTCACAACTATATTACGTACATAAGTAATTTCAAGTTGAGATAACACCGGTAGTATTTTCGTTTTCATGGAAAATTAATAAAATTCGCTATTGTTATTGGTTGTTGCTTTGGAAACGTACTAAAATATGCAATACTACCGGTAGTACCTTAACTTAAAATCAGCCGATAAGACAATTGACAATTGAAAATGGTTGGAATTTCTATCTCTATCCATTGGAAATCGTTACAAAATAAAGAATTACATAAACAACAAATTTTTGTAAGTGGAGTTTAGAAATAGATGCGCAAAATCCTATGTTTCTTGAAAGCCTTGTTTTTACCGATGAAAGTAATTTCTTCAGAAAAAGAGTTTTTAATGTACGAAACACTAATTATTGGACTGTAAATAACCTTCTTGTCACAAAATATTTGTGTAACCAACCAGTTTGTTAATAAAGGCGATTAATAATTAAGACATTATAATAGAAGTTATTATTAATTAATATTAAAAAGATTAATTAAAATTTTAATAATTAATTAATTAATTTTAAAATTTAAATATTAATTAAATAAAAAAAAGAAGTTATATTATAATTAAGACGTTAATAGAAGTTGTGATTATTAATCGCGCATTAACAAAAGCGTTGATTACAAAGTTTTTTGTTGCTCATATCACAATAAACGTGAAAAACGAATAACTTTTAATCAAAAGTTGTTTTTTTTTAAATGTATGAGCAGGTATTTTTAGTAATAATCTGGTGGATTCGTTTGTTATGCCAAACAGATTAAACGGCAAGACTTATATGGAGTTTTTGGAAAATGATATTACAAACAAGAAATAACATATGGTACATGTACATGCATGCGCACCTTCTCAATGCCAGAACAATGTTATTAATTTTTTAAACCAAAAATTTGGTCATCAATAGATCGGTAGATTTGATGACCTTAATCCAATGGAGCTTTCATTTTTAAAATGTGTAAAATTTTTATTGTTTACAACTATGTGACTTGATTCTTTACATGTTTGCTTTTTATGTTATTGTTTGTTATTGGTCAAATTTAAACTGCGTTTATTTTTAAACCAAGTACAATAAAAAAAAAACTTTTTAAGTTAATGTTTTGTACCTTAGAGACTGTCGTTTCTTTACGAAACACCCTTTATTGCACTTCAAAACTATTCACAACTCTGACCAAAACTTCTACAAATTTATCGGTTTTTTTAGAGTTTTTTGTTTAAACTTTTAATACTGTTAGTACTGTCTTTTGTCAAACTCAAAGTAATGTCACTTTTACGCTAACTTTTTATTTCTTTAAAAATTTTTGTTAAGAGTCATAAAGTCTTTTAATCAATGTGAAGCTAATATTATACAGTATATTGTCATTATTATAATTTTTTTATATGTTAAAATAAAAATTCAATTTATATAGTATAAATTCTATATAGTGATTGCCATAAAGCATCGAGAATCATCTTGTTATTTTTAAAGCAAGGACTTTTCTGCAATATGCATTCTCATATCTGCAGTGTAGTCATCTGATATAAGATTAAGTCGTCGCAGTTGGTTTCTTTTTTAAAATCCCTCGAGAGTAGAGCAATTGTTAAAAGATGAGTTGGCAGAACAGCTTAATTTTTAAGTCACAAAACAGAACAGATTTTTTTATAAACCACATTTTAATAATAGTTAATTAGCTCTTTTACGTTTATTATTATTTTCACCCTTGTCTTCATTTCATTACACGCCAATGTCATTCTCGTTGATTATAGTTTATTTTGCCTGAAAGTAGCGTTTGCTCACTTTGTTGACGATAGAGGAGCAATAACGTATCAATTTATTTAATTGCTTACTGTTAGTGCTCGTAGGTCGATTGGCTGTGATCAAATTCTTCTTTTTAGGAAAACAATTAGAGTCTTCGATTGTCTCTTGTGCACGTCGCAATGATTTGGCATAAATTACCGACGATAAAGCTAGTTCAACGATCTTGTCTTTTAGCACATGTTGATCAGTGGTGTTAGCGCAGACGCGGGCCCGGAGCCCGACCGGAGCCGCTCCGGGAACAGTCAAAGATTCGCTGCCAACCTGTTGGTTCCAGTAGTGTAGCTTAGAACAGTTAATGACTTGACTTTCATATTTCGCTACTGACGTTATTCTCGCTGAGCGACTTAAGGGTAAGTTCTATTTTACTGTAAAAAAATAATTTTATCGTTAAAAACAAATTAAAATTTAAATATTGTATACGTCTCAATAGTTTACGATAATAGCGAAATGTTACAGTAAGGCGCAATTAGTCGGAAAATTTGTAGTAATTTTATATTTAGTATTTTTAGGAGTTTCAACATATTAAAATTAAATAATGTAAAAAGCTGCAAAGCTCAGGTTATCTACTTCTAGGAATTAAACGCTTCGCTTATCATATCAGTTTTATCAATATAGTGACACATGCTTGATGTGATATATAAAATTGGATAATTCAGTTTACTGAACGAAAATATTTTTTATGAGTTTTAATGAAAACACATGACGTTATTTTTGTACGCGCTGAAGAGCGGTTGCCGTAAAAATCACATTTTTTATGCATAACTTTAAACCAGAGTCGGAAGTATTTTCCAGACACTTTAAATATTCACCTTTTCAAGTTGTTTTTTTAAGGAAACTAAAAAAAATATAAGGGCTACAAATAAACAACAGGACTTTAAAAATGTTATTAAATGTAACTGTGGTTAGTCAGCATAAATTGCTTACTGAACTAGCGCTTTGTTGAGTGCTTCTAAATAAACTGCGTTGTAATAATGGGATACACTTTCAAAGAACGACATTATTTCACACTTTTGTCAAGCTTATTATTTTTGGAAATAGAGGAGAGCTTGTTAGAATTTAGATTGAATGATTTGCTGTAAAGTGTGAACTAATTACGCTAATAAGCTGTAGTACTTGGGTAAAGTTGAATTTAAGCCTTTTACGTTTTAGTGCTGACACCTGCTATACGTATTTATATACCCCCATTAATAAGTTTCGGGCATTAAGACTGCTTTCAGAGTACCCTAATAAATCTTAAGGAATTACAAATTATCTACGAATAAATCAGTACCAAAAGCGAAATCAAGCAGTAATAAATTTTATGTATTTTTCATACTTAGAGATCTACTTCCTTGTTTTGATATCGCACTAAAAGAAGTTTGACATTTCTTTAATTAGCTTATTAATGTAATGGAATGGAGAACATGTTATTGTTGTGAACTTTGAAGAAGATACTTTATTACTTTATTACAAGTTGTTTACGAGAGCTTAAAGTTCAAAACTCATGGCAATAAAATCTGGGTGACTAAATTAGGTTTGAATATTTTAATACAGATTTATTCTCTTAGCTTAGTATTGCATTTGAAGCGAAAACTAAAAAGTTTGATGAAATTTTTATGAAAGAAATTGTCTTCGGTTGTAATGAATAGCAATTTAGAACAAATTTAATTATCTGTAAGTATGCTCTGAAAACTTAATGATCCCAAGAATGTAAGTTAATTTCAAGCGGTTTAGAAAACTTTCAAATTTTCACCGCTTTTTCCACCACCAATTAATAAAGTTTTTTGAATTCCAAACATTTTGTTGGCTTTTCACAATTTTTCTAAAATGTTGATGATAAACCAATCTGGAGTTTTTTAAATTGCACTGTTTAAATAACATCAAATTAACCACCATTCATGCCTGAGCAAACAATTTTAGTTAATTAAAAATTGGTGAATTTGGCACAACACTTAAAGATACGCTGTTACTAATGAAGAACTCTGTAACTGGTAATTCTTTGCTAATACACTTTTAATATAAAACACAATATAGTATTTTAAATATTATTGAGTAATAATATTTTAAAAACACACAATAATATTTTAAATAATTGATTAATTGTTCTCCCATGCCTAATTGCTCTTCACAAATAAACTGCATTGGATAGTTTCTTCGGCAGGTAATAGTATCTGGCTTCTCCTTACCCTTGTTGCCTAAGACATATAGTTGTACTTATGCTTGACATTTATTTTGTTTCTTTTTCGTTTTACTTATTTACTTTTCGTTTAATAATTTAGCCTTACTAATTTTTAGCTTAATTTGTTTTATCTGACATTTCAAATTTTAATGTAGATTTTGTTTTTTCTAACAGTGCGTCAGCTTAGTTTGATTTTAGACTAGTGTTTTGCCACGAGCTTTTTTATTCTAGATGTTTTTTTTTTGGCTAGATTATATACCACATATCTTGCTTCACGTTATGACGGTCTATCTGATATCAGTTGTTTAAGTGATGGGCTATTGGCTCTTTTTTAGTCTACAAATTTTCGTTAGAAAGAATCAAATCAATTTATCAAATCTTTGTGATTGAGCTTTTAAATTTGATACGTAAAATACGTTTTTAAAATTTTAAAATAGGTTAGTATTTGTCGTGAAAACTGATGATTTTAACATTAATGGAATATAAAAAAAAGACAATTGTGGAGAGTGGTAAAGATCGGTGGAGCAGTTGCCGTGGTGATAGTGGTCAACTTGTGCTGTAAAAGTCAAATTACTTTCCAAAGTCTAAAAATTATATTTCTTTGTAAAGTGCCACTCTGATTGATAACGAGCGAGAATGACCAAAATGTAAATGTTTTTTTTTTAATTCTCTCGGAAACTGAAGACAACCATGGTGGAATTTTTAGTTTCGTTTGGCACAATATAAATATCACCGATCATGTCTTATTGAGTGCCAAATATTAGAATTAAAATTATGTAACAGACAGTTGGTTGGGATGAACCTGAAGTTTGTTGACTTTTTAATTTGACAAATCTTATTTGATACTATTTGTTTTCTATTGGTTGATGTCTTTTGCTGCAGTAATTATTTTTTTTTAAGAATTTGGCATTTTTTAAATATTTTTTTTCCTGCTTGTGTATCTTTTATCATTGTTGCTTGTGTATTTGGTTTTCTTTTCTTTTTTCTGGATTTTTGACTTTTATTTTGTCATCTTTATTAATACTAAAATATTCTGTGTTAACAAATTCTTTGGACAAAAGTTTTTTCTGTAAAGGACATTATGTTTTTTAAATCGTTAAGTTTTCATAAACTCCACGATTTTAAATCACAAATTCTTGCTTGAAAAACTACATTTAATCTCGTCAAAACTTTAAGTTAACTTTATTCTAATTTATTAAGAATAATTTAAAAACTAAATAATTAATAAAAAATTAATATGTTAATTTTAAGATGAGATACTATTGATGGTATCGCAAATTTTAAAACTTTTTCGTAGCAACAACCAGTCACAACTCCAAATTCTTTTGATTTTATGCAGAAACGAAAATATTACCGGTATTATCTCAACTTAAAACTAGCCTATAAGTTTACAGAAATATGTTTATTTTAGATGTATAAAATGATTTTAGTTGTGTTGTTATTTGATCGCAAAAGTAATGTACTGACTTGATTTGGAAATATCGTTGAAGTTTCAATATTTTTTATTTTGTATTTGAATGCTATGATAGAATAGCTAGGCCTTGATAAATGGAAAATAAATTTTGTAAAAACAAAATAAATAGGTTTAATTGAAAATTGAACAATAGTCATGTCTGAGCAAGAAATTGTACTTTAAAAATTGCTGAATTTAACACAACGTTTATATATTAGTAGACAGTTGCTAGCACATTTTTTAATTCAAACTTGTTTTTTTCTGAGTTTACCGTTTTGAGTAAAATTCAAATTATTTGATATAAAGCTAGTATAGATTTTTATATTAAAACTCTTTTATTTGTCGTAAATCTTATTGATGAGACAGCCTAGGTGTGTACATGTGTCTGACATATAATTAGTGAGACCGAGTATTTTAAATGCTTTGTTTGCTTAACTTTGAACAATTAAAGTAGCAGGTAGAGTAATAAAACCATCAATAAAATTGAGTCACTGTAGTATCTCTAAATTTAACAAAATTTATAATGTTGGTCGTTAAAGATAGAAGAAATTTGCAAAACAAAAGTTGCTTAATTTCTGTTTGCATTTAAATATTAAATTTAATTTCGCAAAGTAAAGGATAATCACAGTCTTCTATCATCTATACTTTGTTCTTAAAATGTCTTTAAGATAATTACAAAATAATATTCCAACTCTCTACTTGTTCAAATTACTTCGCGTGCCTTTAATTTGACAATTCGCAACAGAATAATTTATCTAAGTCAATCTGTTTGTTGTGGATTGTCTTACAGAGTTACACAGAAAATACTCTTAGATGTGCTGTAATTAAAGCGTATAATTTGATCACAATTTAACAATCAATTTGTGTTTAAAAAAATTTATAAAACGTAACTGCGCAATTATTTTTTACTGTAGCAGATTGGTTTTTCTTGTCAATCAAAAATAAAAAACAATTTCTGTTTTACCCCAACCCGAACATGTCACTTCAATTTCTAATTCATCACACTTGCTACAATAAAATTAAATTTCTTCGTTTAGTGAGTTACTACACAATCTATTGACTTTTTACTTCTTTCCAAAAACAAAAAAATTGTAATTAAACTTTATTTACCAATTTATTATATTTTTAATTTTGTTTTAATAAGAAAATTTCTTTTGCTTTAAGTAAAGTATTAATAGTGGTAGTCGCTTTTACTACTTTATTAGTCGGTAATTCTACTAACAATAATTTTTTTAAATTTTGCTCTAAACTAAAGAGTTATTTTGCTAATTATTGCATAACAATTCTAATATTACTATCTTATTTTTTACAAAGATGAAAGTAATCTAATAATTGTTTTGTTCTCTTGAGTAGTAATGGTGGCAGTCGCCTTTACTACTAATGATGTGTAACGATAACGATAAGTGCTTTTTCTAGGTAACTAAAAGTTTGTTTTACTTACAATGTATATTTAATAATTCTACCTGTCTGCTTTTAAGAAAAATAAGTAAAAAAAAATATAAAATATATCTCTATTAACTTGGCAAAAAATTCTGTCAACTGCGTATTTATCTATATGAACTCTATATTGCATTGCTGTTAAAACTACATAACTTTCCAAATACCTGACGACATAAAAGCGACGTGCTTGTAATAAAATGGGAAAAAGTTGTAATAATTTTTTTTGTTCTTTCTGTTCTTATTAATTTTATTTTAAAAGACATATGTTTCTACATATCTGTGGCAAAAGCGTTGTTAGGTACATTACAAAGAATGTGTTTATACTGCAAATAATTATATACGCAAATACAATATTCATTTCAGGCTAAATAGTGTTGTTCTATTTTGTTTCATTACTCTGGTCCAGTTCACACTGCATAATTGAAACAATCACATTGCGGCTTACGGTATTTTCCAGTTAACCTGTAATTAGTTAGAATTGGTTCTATACATTTTTGATAAAAGACAATTTTATCGCTTGTTTTATTGATTTTATATTTTCTTTAATGTAGAATGTGTTTTCTAACAAAGTGTTTAAAATTGAAAACTACGTTTATTCTTAATACAGCATGTGTCAAAAACAGGATTATATTTTTCAAATAAGAGTGTAAGCAACGACTCGTTTCACTTACAACACAAACGTTTAAACTTTGCAAGTTTCAAATTGGAATTTTTCATAAAGTTGTGCCGACTCTGTACTGACTTTTTAAAGTTTACAGCCACAATATTTCGGTTTTAATAACAAAAGTTTTGAGTTTTTGAATAATTATAGATCTCTCTTTTGTTAAATGTAGTTTTTAATTCCTAGGGAGTAATTAACAAAATACACTAAATACTAAAACATAATATATTCTAGCTAAATGGCTTAATTAAGATTTTTAATTACTCTGCGGACAAACGAGCGGGTAACAAATTAGATAGATTTCGGTTTAAATACGCAGAGGTAAGTTAGTGCTCGTATGGCACGGTAATTTATTGTGAATAAATACTTTAATTAAATTTTTATACAGACGTAAATTAACATTAAGTGTTACTTTTTTTTATTTTGGTGTATTACGTCCATTCTTTTTATATTCGAAAATTGTTACTTCAGAATACGGATATTTGTAGAAATTTTTTACTAGCAAGTAATTGTAGTGGTGGGTTTTATATTACACTGTGACATTTCAAGCAAATTAATAATTTCATCACCATCCAACATTCGCGTAATTTAATAACATTTTAATTAATTTAATTACTTTTCGAGTTGAATCAACAAAAACTGTATCCAGACGTAATAGACTTTTAACACATCCAATTAAATAACAAGGAATGTCTCTTATTTAGACAAATAACAACTATAATGCTGTTAGATATGGTACATTACTACCGAAGTGAAAAATATTTTATTACACCGAGGGTTCTAGTTATATAACCGAGAGGCGAAGCCTCGAGATCATACAGGGCGCGAGGTGTTATGAAATTTTATCGTAATTTGTAGACTCTTTCATTAACAATCAAATTTTTTTTAATAAATAAATAAATTTTAATAAAATACTTATTTTTTGATGCATTAATAAAGTACTCGTAACTCGTAGTAGGCTTTGTAAATAAATTGCTTGTGGCACTTGGGAAAAAAAGCATTCACAAATACATTGTTTGTTACAATTATTGCACTACCATTATTTATTACATTGTCTGATATTTGATAATGACAATGAATGGAAGCAATACTTCGTTTAAACTTAAAAAGCAGCTAGGGAAGAAATCAAAAATTTCTTTCCAGAGAAAACTAAAGATTTGAAAGAGTCTAAAATGGAAATTCGAAAAAAAACATTTGTTTAAAAAATATATATATATATTTTTGTCAGAGAAAAGCACACAAGATCATAATTAGAAAAAACTTGAAATAACAAAAGTTGTGTAATGCCAAAAACGAAAGGTAATAGCATTGAATTCAAACGTGAAAGTACGACAAAAGATTGTAAAACGCCTCAAATTTTTTTAAAATAAATTAAAGAAAGATCAAAATATAAAAATAAAAAAAATATGAATGTAAAAAAAACAGTTTTGAATCTAGATAAGACCGAAAGTAACAAGTGTACATTTATAAAAGTTGTCAAGTGTACTATGAAAAAACAAATCTATTTTCAAGTATGTCTTAGTTTAACTCGGCTGCCTTACTGTCAGTTGCGACGACAAATCACGACTGCGCGCGCTCTGTGAAGCTCTGTATCAAGTTCCGACATCCCTTCTTTACTACATTTTCTTTTATCAAAATCTCATACAGTTTGTTTACTAATCAAAAAACCACCACCTGTTGAATTAGGTTTGTCAAAATTAAATTTACTAGAATTTGACATTTGTCAAAAATTTTTTGGTTACTCTGTCACTTTCCTGTCATGCTCAAGAGTTGAAAATTTTGGTTTTCAATTAAAATAAGAATGTTAAAATACTACAAACAGTTAGAGATTTGTTCGATTATCAACTCACCTAACTGTAACATGCTGTTACAATTTAATAAAAGAATAAATTGCAGCTCCAAATACCTGTCAAATTTAGGTTAATTTTATTGTATGTCATTTGAAAAGTTGTGCGATGTTGCCAGATGTATTTTAGACGAAATTGCGACGTTGGTGGTTTTTTGATAAGTGAACAAACTTTAGCACACTACTTGACAACTTTTTTAAATAAACAGTTGTTAGTAAAAATGAAGTAAATTAAACTTTTTCGATAATTTATTTTGTAAGTAATTTTTGTAAGTTAATTAAGTATTTGAAAAAAATGAGGAAATTTATAATAGTTATTTGTTTAATTAAATAATAAATTATGTGATTTAATGCTGTGACCTACTAATTTTATCTCAGTTTTATTTGTATCAACGGTAATAACACTAGTCTACAAAATTAAACTTTAGTTTTGTCCTTCGAATGAAATATATTTTTTTGCATAAGCTACTAAAGGTAGTTAATACATATTTTTTTGTTTTTCGCTAGCACGTCATACTTCTCAGAAAAAACGTTTTTTTTTACTTTTTTATTTAAAATGTCATTAATGACTGACGATGACCACTATATATTTCTAAACCAATTTTAAGTGTGAGATACGTATTGGGCGCATAATTTCATGGTCTTTAAATTGCTGCAAGAATTTTTGCTCTAAGACACGCGGTTTGAAAGTTATAGCCAAAAAAAGATGACAACTTTCAACAGTTTTGTTGTTCGCAAAATGTTATTTTTCTAGGGTATACTTTTTCTAAAATTATTTAAAAAATAAAGTTATTTATATTATGAGTGGCGTTACCATTCCTTCATTTTTTTTTTTCGGAAAACTTTGGAAGTATGAGTGTCAAACATGGCGAGCGACTTCATCAAGATCTGAAAGTATTTGCAAAAAATATAATGTTTTTGGGATCACAACATGCTAGGCTATTAAATAGCTTAAATAATTTTATTTGTTAAATAATTCTAGAAAAAGTGTACCCCAGAAAAAATGACATTTTGCGAACAACAAAACTGTTGAAAGTTAACATTTTTTTTTGGCTATAACTTTTAAACCGCGTTTTTTAAGACAGAAACTCTTACAGTAATTTAAAGACCATGAAATTCTGCGCCTAATACCTATCTCATACTTAAAATTAGTCCAGAAATATGGTCGTCATCGTCAGTCAAATAATGACATTTTATATAAAAAAGTAAAAAACAAAACGTTTTTTCTGAGAAGTGTGACGTGCTAGCGGAAAACAAAAAAATATGTATTAACTACCTTTAGTAACTTATGTAAAAAAAATATATTTCATTTGAAGGACAAAACTAAAGTTTAATTTGGTAGATTAGTGTAATTATACTACAAGTTACATTAAAACTAATTTTTTGACGTTTTGATTTTTTTAACAAAGATCACGTATTTGTTACTATGACATTAAAATTGCTGAACTATTCTCTTAATTGATTAAAAGATTAATTTAAGCCAAATAACTGGTTGTATTCAAAATCTTTTATATATTTCTACTACATTTTGTAGAAATACTTACTTTATAAATCTCTCTTCATATGGCTATAATAGTTATTACTTAGGAGAAAGTTAGGATTGTTCTTTATAAGGGATCAAACATTTTTGAAGCTTTTTGTTTCTGCTTGTAGAATACATAAACATTATTTATCAATTTTGAAATTGATACTGACGTTAAATAGTAAGGAGAATGTAGTTAAATATGCCTAAGTTGCCACGCTTTAACTTAAATTAAACTACATAGTTAATTATACTATTTAATCTGTAGCAAACAAGGGTGACTTATGTTAAATAAATAACATACCAACTGCAGCTATCTCGTTTTCAGAAAAAAACGTTTAACTGTCAGTCACTGCCACGAATGGTTGTTAGGTCATGTCAGAAAATATAGATGCAACCTGAAAGCTCTGACACTTACGTAAAGCATTATCATCATAAGTTTTTTTTTGTCTGTTTTTTGCTGATCTCAGACGCCAAAACAATTTTTTCAAATAATATATTACTGTAACAGAATACATAAGTGATTCTTCAAAAATAACATCATTTTTATGGAAACTGGCAATGACTTATTAAGTCATTTTTGGCGCTTCGAGAACGATTGAGCTTTTACTGTAAAAGTCGCATATACTCTAAATATTTAAAAATGGGCTGACTTTTTAAGACTCTTCTAGAAACCAAAAATAACCATTGTTCAATATCTGGACAAGCAAAACACCATAAGGATAGATCTTGATTTATGACAGCTCCCTCCGCCAAATACACATCTAGCGGAAAAAACTGTTATAAATTAAGGTCAGCCTTTAAAGTGGTATGCTTGGCCATAAATTAAACAATGGCTATTTTTTAGTTTATAGAAAGGTTTTAAAAAGTCAGCCCACTTTTAGATATTTTAAGTATAGATGCTGAGCTACACTTAAGAGCTGAGCCAACAAAACATTCTACAAGCAATCCGAGTGATATGTAACTGTTTAGATACAACTATACTATTCAAGTTATAAGTTGAAAAACTTTTCTGAAAGAAACAAAAGCACGAAAGTGGAAGAATAAGAAAAATAACAAAAAAGAGATTTTAGAGAAACAAAGGAATAGGTGTAACCAAAAAAGAAAAAATCGACGATTAAAAAAAAAGCAAGAACAAAAAACTAAAAAACAACGACTAAAGAACAAAAAGAACCTAAAAAAACTTAGAAAACAGAGACTTGGAGAAAAATAAAAATATTAAGCTATGTATGAAAAGAAAACAAAAAAAGATTATAAAAGCATAAAAGAGAGGTTTTAGAAAAACTTAATTATCGATGATGGAATAAAAAACACAAACTACTATTGCAAGAAAAATATCAAAATTCAGAAAAAACAGAACAAATAAAGCAAATAATTAACTACACAGAAGAAAAAAATGTAAAAAAACTTTAAAGAAGACGACTAAAAAAGACAGAAAAATAAAAAAAACATAAAAAATAAAAGAAAACCTTTCCATGGATAAATTCAAAAAAATTTATAAAAATAGAATTCTGTTAAAACATTTAAGATATATTTTTTTAGTTACCTCTGAATTATAGTTAGCTACAAAATTGCAAAGTTATAAACAGCAAAATCATATCAGTCTTAAAATGTTTTTGTAATGTAATTAGTTGTAAATAAAATTATTTTATTGAAAACGTAACACATTATATCGTAAAAAATGTAAGAAAAAACCAATTTTAAAATCCACAGTAAAATAAAGAAAATCTGCTAGAAGATAATGGCATAACATAAAATTTTAGATCATAATAAAAGTAAAAAATCAATAATTGAAGGCGTAACTGTTGCAAAGTGATTTAAATTTTTGGCTTTTATAAAAATCATTAAATAGGTATTGTTTTTTAGCCAATCACATCAGCATTTTACTTCCTAGTTGGGACTCCTGATCATCATAAATAAATATGGAAATACTTATCTAGAAAGACGCATTTACTGGAAAGGTTAAGAGCTCTTATCTCTTTTAGCTTCCAGCAGAATAAAAATTTTATATAAATATTTTGAAGTTATAAGGTAATTTCTATATTATAAATGTAAATGTCAAAACTGTGTACTTTCACCCACGTATAAAAACTAAATATTATCACACAGTAAATAAGAGTATAAAATTTCAGTGCGTAGGTTTTTTTCTTAATTATGTTTGTCATACAATTCGATCCTGTTTTTAAGCCAGCCGTATTTTAAACAATATGAAATGAAAAATAATTTTAGACGTATCTGAAACTTTTTTAATGAATGGTTTATTTTGCAAGCATGACAATTAAAACTGTCCACGCTTTGCAAACATATAACAACAAAAAAATCTAATTTTAAACTTCTATTCTTGTAAATTAAATTTATCATGTTCTTTGTAATGAATAATTTTATTTCAACCTGTTCATTATTTTACACTGGAACGTCTTTTCAAAATAAATGGAAAACCGCTCAAGGTACTTACTAAATAAATAAAGTTTCTTTTTTGTTTAATTAAGAAAAAAAATCTTGTTAAATTAGAGGAAATGTTTAAATGTCAAAGTGCTTCAAGTAATTTAATCTATTTTATATGTTTTGGGATTTAGTTTTTTCAAGAAAAGTCATTGATAAATGGAGAGAATATTCTCAGCTACAGGTTTCTATCGCTGATGAGATACATATCTTGGAGTTCAAAAACAAGAAGGCCGACACAAAGGAGTATTAGCTTTATACGTGCGCGTTGATAGGACTGTTTCTAACGCCTTTCCAATCCTAAAAGGATTCAAATCTCAGGACTATCTGTTTTCCTTTAACCTCGAGGCGGCGCGGCGGTGTTATTTAAAACAATGTAATGAATACACCAACACGAAACTCCTAAGTTGCAATTAAATCCCAATGACTTCCACACTTTTTTAAAATAAAATAAACTACTCTGCTACCGACAGTTTATTTGATATAAGAAAGACTAGATAACGTTTATGTCATTTTTCTGTGGCTTCTCGCCGATTGAGAGTTAGGATACTGATTCTCCTTCTCTTTCTATTTTTTGCTCTGATGAGCACCTTGACGACAAAAATATTTTTTTACAATCTTTTTACTTTTTCTAATATGTCAAAAATTAAGTTTTGAGTTAAAATAATATGTTAAATTAATATATAAGCCTACAATTTTTTAGATTAGGGGTTGAAAATTGCATTATAAAAAACAAAATTAATACCATCTGCTGTGTTTTATATGTGTTAAATGTATTTAAAACAAAGATAGATTTAATGCTTTTTATTTTAACATAGTAATTAACAAAACCTATCTGCTAATTGAACAAAATTTCTCCAACTTCGTACTGACTTGGCAATTTTTCCAGCCTGAAACGTTAATTTTTATAACACGAGTTTTTTAAAATAAAAATCTATAAAAAGTAAAAAAAATAATGACGTTTTATGCCTCAACTCTTAATTGACAAGAATAAAATTTGTCAAAAACAAAAATGTTTTTTGAAATTTTAAAAATTTGATTTATAAATTAGCATTAGTTGTTGCTAAAGTTTTATTAAACTGGTTTTCGAATATAATCTATGGCAGTCAAATTTGTCACCACTTTTACGTAGGTTTGATCTGCCTCGGGCGGTTTTCACAGATGCTATCGAAGGGTCTAACGACCAAAGATTTCCGGCGATTAATAACAATACAATTTTATTGCACCAGTAATAAACAAAAAACTTGCCTTTAAAGTCAGCTACACCAGAATTAGTTTGAAATAGTACATCTTTAGAGAACATCGTTTCTATCTTATGGAGATCTAATGACTACTCATATCAAAAAAATTTTGTATCAATTGATAACTCTTGAAATAAGAAGCAATTTTTATCATTGCGCCAACTTTGTAGCTTTTCAAATAAAGTAGCTAAATTAGTTTAAGTTTAAATGACTTCTGTCACCATATTTATAAAACCCTTACTTGTTATTTATGAAGATTAAGGCGGTTGAATAATAACAATCTTTCGACATGCAGGTACCGGCTAAAATAGAATTTTTTTAGTATCTACATTTTATTACTCAAGATTTCAAATAAAGTAAATTTTTCTCAGCTTGTATTAAAAAATACAATTATTATTATATCGGGTGTTTTTTTTTAATTTGACGTCAAAGTCGACTGTGCATGGTCGTTTGTAAACAAACCAGAAAATGACATCTAACCTCACTTTTGCGATGAAAATTAAAACTGCTCTACTTACGGTTTATAATGACAATTTAATCGAAAAAAAAATATAACGAATAATCGAAATGTCCACCACCTTCATGTAGGCTAGGGATGAGCAACACGCGGCCCGCTAAACATGTTTATGCGGCCCGCGAAGAATTTCTAAAATTAAAAAAAATATTTATTTTTTTATTGTAATGTTTATTATAAACAAAGTTTTGTAAATTATTAATAAGTGTTTTGTAAATTATTAATAAGTGTTTCTTTATGTGCGGTCTGCCAAAAAAATTTAAAATTTAAATTGGCCCGTGGATTACAAAGGTTGCTCACCCCTGATCTAGGCACATTTGGATTCGTCGACACATTCCATTAGCAACGTTCATCAGCATGTTACGATGTTCATTAATTTCATTAATTCTTCCAACAATTCAATGTCGTAACTCATCCAAGTTATGTTATTGGCCGTTGGAAAGTGGAGTTTTTCAAATACGGCCATAAAAAGAAATCACACGGTGTGAGATCAGACGACCTTGAAGGATAAGGTGTCAGGGTGTTACGACAAATAATTCGTCTGTCAAAAAAAATTTCTATCAAATATAAAGTTTCATTTGTTGTGTGCGGAGTAGCACCATCCTGCTGACCAAGTCTCAGTTCGTCATCATGAAGCTCTTCAAAAAAGAATTGCAAAATTTCTTTTCGATATCTTGCCACTGTTAGTAATAACAGTAAAACCTAAAACCACAAAATAATTTTTTTTAAACACATGGTAACCTTTTCTCATACCGTCAAAAAATTATGGGCCAATGATTCTCCGTCTTGAAATGGCATGCCCAAACTCCGACCTTTTGAGAATGAAGTGGTGCCTCGTCAAAGAAATTGTGCTTCTCAGAACTCCACAGCTTCATGTTTTGTGAATTGACATATCCTTCTAATTAAAACCACGCTTCATCTGTGAAATAACTCCAATTCAGTAAGTCGTCGTTGAGGGTGTTTTAAAACAACTTACAATATTCTACACGTGCAACAAAATCAGCTTCATGTAACTGCTGTGCATTTTGCAAACGATAAGGATATAAATGAATATCCGTTTTCAATATTTTATGGCAAGTGGTGATAACTGGACTTGTTGAGACAGCCGACGTAATGAAGTTTGAGGTGTTTCTTCTATAATTTACCTTACATTTTCAACAACTTCTTCAGTTCGTTTCGTAGGGCGACCACTACCTTCCTTTCGTGAAACAAACCCAGTCTCACGAAAATTATTAATGCAGTAATTCAACAAGCATCGAAAAGTGTTCTAATCAATAGCAATGTCCGAAAATTGCTCCTGAAATTCCTCATAACAGTCTTGAATTGAGTATTGCCAAACACTTTCTACGCGCCGCCCATTGCAAAAGTAAGATTTGACAATAAAAATTTTATGTTCTTGCAGCAAAACTATTTTGTTTCAAGTAAGAACCTTCAACAGGCCGACAAAAGTTCAAAATGTTAGGTTGTGATTTTGTTTTCACTAATTTTACATTTCTTACCTCCACAAACAAATCAGTTACAAAAAGTTGTCTTGAGAAAGACAGTTTAGCTCTACTAGAAGTTAGATGAGTCTCCAAAGATTACAAAATCTGAATGTTGTTGATCACCGTTTTGACTTTGACGATTGACTTTGGTACTTTGCAAATAATTACAAAAGTGAGGTTAGATCTTATTTTATGGTGCGTTCAAAAACGACAATGCACAGTCGACTTTGACGTCAAATTTATAAAAACACCCAATATAAATAAGATGCGACTATTCATCACAAGTAATAGCTACAATAAACAGTTAAATGAGCGGTTTTTTTTATTACTAGATGTAGAAATTGGACTATGAGTGTTTAAATCCGCTATTTCATAGTAACATTAAAAATTAAACGAAATCAAAAGAGGTTTTTTAAATATTGTCTTAAAGGTTCCAAATCTTATTGCACTCTCATGGCGTTAAGCTTATTGTTAAAACCACTAGTTTATTACGGTCACAACTAGCTTTGATAATTTATGAAGTTCCAAACATTCCTCTCGATTTGTCTGCCCTCACTCTGGTTCTCACTCTTACCATTACATTTTACATTACCGTTGTTAATTTTTCAATCTTTAATATAACCTTTATTTCAAAAGCCACAAAGTTGACGCAATGATATAAATTACTCTTTGTTTTAAAAGCTATCGATTAATACAATAAAAAAAATTGATTTGAGTGGTCATTAAATTTCCATAAGATAGAAAGAATCTTCTTTTGTTTCTGGTTTTCTATTTGCATTATTTTTTATTATATTTATTTAATAAAATTATTATTGTTGTTAAAAATGATTTAATTATAAAATTTTATTTGGAATTTTCTTAACAGGTGTGAATAACTTCAGAGGTATTCTTAACAAACCGATAACTGGCAAAAAATAGTAAACTTATTGCCAATTTATTAATCACGTTGTATTTCTCTACAATAACAGATCAGTAAGTTTTAATTAAGTTGTTTAAACTGTTAAAACAAATTTAATTTGTTTAATGATCATATCTCTAATAAAAGCTGTTTATAATTTATATTATTATAGTGGAACGAAATTACAAAACCTATAATTAGATAAATGCAATAATACATAACGCCAGCAATATGCAAAATTTTATCTAAATTAAAAAATTTAGAACTGGTTACAACTCTATTTTGATGCCAATTTTGTTCAACTTTTATTAGTTTGCTACTATGTAGTTATAACTCCCAAGTAGGAATAATTTATTCACTTAATCTAAGTGCAGTAACAAGAAAAGTTTGCTAAGAATTTTCAATATAAGCTACAAATAAGAAATAAAGTTATGTTTTATTAAGTTATTTTTATGTCACACTTATCAAAGTCAGTCAGACCAATATGAAGAAAGAACAAACGCTTAATTTAGTTATAAAATTATTCAGTAGTTTGCTACATTAACAGTTTCTACATTAAACACAAGATAATGCATACATACATAAGTCCTTATAGTGTGGTTGTGTTTGCCCATCAGTCTGTTCGCTGTTGCTATACATATTGTGAGAACCGTTGACGAAGTTTATAATTACCTGTTGTAGTATAGTTTAAAATTACTTAAAGTGTAAATTTATGTAAAGACCGTTCAATTTAATTAGACGAATAAGCGCTGAAGGCTTGTTAAAATATAGGTTTTGTAATTGAAAAATAAATACCAGAGGGCTTTAGAAACGACGTTAAATGCTTGTCTGATCAATAGCTTACAACGTTGACGGCGACAGTCCAAAAAGATCTGCTTGGAAATGCAAATTCTTAAATGGCAAGAATTTAATATAATTAGAAATTTATTGTCAATTGTGATTGACAGATTTTAAAAAAATGTTATTGTATGAAGCGATAAGCTAATCTTAGAATTTTTAATTTATGTAGATATTTAAAAGAGTTAGAAACGTCGTTTTTGAACATCAGAACCAAAAGATGTTACAATTTTAAGTGTATTGTAATAAAGTGTATAACTTAATATAGTAAATAAAATTACGGCTACAGTGAAAAAGGTTAAATTATTTATCTAAACAGTTTTTCTTTAATATAAAAATTCTACTTACCTATTAAATTCGACTTATTTATATAAGTTAGATGGGAAACATAAAAATGCTTCCAAAAAAATGTTGCATTTCTATAAAAAAAGTTACTCCTCTCTTCCATTAGTCCTAAAATAATGTCAAATAGTCTCTCTGACTATCAAAAAAAAATGTTTTTCAAATTTTTAGTGAAACTATTTTGTTTTAGTATACAATGTACTAATAGTTTTAAACAACAAACTCATAGGCTTCGTACTTTTGTCGTACTACGTGTAGTGAGACATTTCTAATTTTCAAAATCTATTTCCAAATTTAAGACAATTGTCCTAACCCGACATTCTAAAAGCGGCTGTATTTGACCCCTTTGTATATTTGTATATTTTGCGTCAATTTTGATTTTTATCACTAAAATTATTGCAATTTTAAAATTAGAGTTAGTTACTATTTACTTAGAAATTTATAATACTAATTGAAACAGAAAGTTTATATTAAAGTTTTGGAATCAGACTTTCTCTATTTGGTCAAAAAAAAATCAACGAACCGAATAATTAGTAATAACAAACCGAATAATGAGTAATTGTTTTAATCAAAAATGAATGACGCGTTTAAATTTTGAAATTAGCGTTCGTTAGTAGTATTTAATAGAAATGGATAAAGTCACTGCCTGCTATACTACTAACTTACGAAGCTTTTACAGTTGATTTTAATTTGAAATGGGTAACAGAAGAAAACACATTTAGCGAGAAATAGTTAATAACTAACCAACATTTTTATAAATAAATCGTATTGTGTGAATATCGGATAAACATCTATTCACTAAAAAAAATAGGTATTTTTTTTGGGAAAAATAGAAGGATGATTCTTCCTTTAATTGAATCTATTAGAAATTATAAGACATCTTATTTTTTTATGTTTATTATAACGAATATTTTATAATTTATTATTCCATATTAGGTAGCGTTAATGTGAACTCAGCAATTCGTTTTTTATGTATAGTTGTTACTCTGATGGTAATTTTTCTTGCTCTAAAATAATTTATACTTTTTATTTTAAATTAAAACAAACTATTCTTACTTTGTGGTAAAGCAGAAGCTAAATATATAATTAAAGCAGCCATTACAATAGTCTATAAAAAAATAAATGAAAAATATGTACGATATTTAAAATAAAAGTTTTTACCTTTAATATTACTTTTCTGACCATGTTTAATGCGTATTATTGCACTGTACAAATGAAACAAAAATCATTCATTTATATACCAGCAATAATAAATGCATATTAATATTTATAACAAATTAAATACAATAATGAAATAACAAATGTAATAAACTAGATACATATTATAAACATAATATAGTTATTTATTATTTACCTTTAGTTAATACGCAGTAAATAATTACTGCATTAAAGTCTACTCAGTTTTTATTAAAGTTTTGTATATTTCTGTACAGGGTGAACCAAATGAATGGAACAAACCGTTTTTTGACTAAACTATAAAGAATTTTAAAAAAACAAATTATAAACATTAAATAGCTATAAAGATGCTACCTGAGACAATGTTTAAAAAATGTTATTTGCTTAAATGTTTAAGATAACTATAGCTACACTTTTGTTTTTTTGTAAAATTTATTCTTGATTTTTTTTAAACAAGCTTTTCAAATTAAATGTTGCTGTGTTTGTTTATAGGTATTAACCTTATAAATTTTTAATAAAAAAATTAAACATTATTAAATAATGTTAAAATAATATTAAACATATTATCGTTGATCTTCGCCAAACCTACTGGTTAATTCAAGTTATTCAAGCATGTTACAGAGATAATTAACAGTTTTTTAAAAATAATAATGTTTTTTGAAAGGGGAGGAATTATATATCAGTTGATGTAGGTTTTCTATAAATCTATAAGCAAAAAATTAGAATCCATTATCCAGATATTAAAATCCAAAAATAGACTACACGAGTTTGTTTCTAGGTAAAGAAAAACTTGTGAAATTCACTTGGATTGTTAATTATTTCATCATTTATATTAAAACACTCTATTAAAGAAAGATGGTTTTATCGAATTTAATATTTATTTGTGCTTATATAGTAGATCTTTTTATATAGAAAGTTTTTTTTATTATGTAGAAGACTTTTTCTTTTATTTTTAATTATAACAACATTATCAGGAAACGTTTTTATGTGGCATTAATTTTTTCTTCGAAGATAAAGAAAAAAAGTCGATAAGTATAAAATTTACCTGAAATGTACGTTTGGTTTTCATTGTTCAGTCTTGTTTTAAAAACACATCAGTGTCAGTACAATTCAAATTTTGTTAAATTTTTAAAGCAATGGAACGTAATCAGCGCAATTTAAGCAATGACGAATGTGTCACAATAGTTACTTTATCCCAAGAACGCTTGAAGTACCGCGTTATAAGAAGAAGATTTGGTGTAGCCCATACGACGATATCTAGGATAGTTCAACGTTACCGGGAAACTAATGCGTATACTAGACGTCTTGGACAAGGCAGACATCGAAGTACAACGGCTATTGAAGATCGTTTTCTAAGAATTCGTGCTTTACGGGAGAAGTTCACTACTGCTCGAAGTTTACAGCAACAGTTAGCAAGGGTGCATAATAACCAAGTAAGCATTGAAACCGTTTGGCAACGACTTGCAGAAATTAACTTAAACCCCAGAGTGCCAGCTAGATGCCTAGCTTTGTCTGTGAACCACCGTAGAGCTAGACTAGTTTTGCTAGAGAACACGTCGAATGGGATGAAAAAGATTGGGGACGGGTTCTGTTTACAGATGAGTCGAGACTTTGTTTGTACGCCAACGATAGACATGCAAGAGTGTACCGACGTCCACATGAACGTTTTGCTGAGTGCCACATTCAAGAAGTCCATTCTTTTGGCGGAGACTCTGTAATGGTATTGGGAGGCATTTCTTTGAAGGGTTGCACAGACCTTGACGTCTTTAATGGAGGAAATTTGAACGCTGCATCGTTCATTATGGATATTTTGGAACCGCATGTTATGCCTTTCGCACCTTATATTGGAGACAACTTTATCCTGGTGCACGATAACGCTAAACCGCACGTCTCTTGCATTGACAGACATACCTTTAAGAAGTTAATATTGAAAAGGATTGGCCACCGATGAGTCCAGATTTAAATCCTATAGAGCATGTGTGGGACATGCTGGGAAAACGTCTGAAAACCATGCAATCACCACCAGCTAATCTGCAAGGAGTAGGACAACATTTAACTAAAATTTGAGAAAATTTGGAACAGGAGTCAATTAGACGACTAATTTTGGGTATGCCGAGTCGGTGTAGAGAAGTTATCCAGAAAAGAGGTGGAAAAATACATTACTAACGTTTTTTTTCTGGGTTTGATAAAATTTGAAGTTTTTGTTAAAAGTTGTTTTTATAGAATATTATGATTGTGTTTGAAAAATATACGTTTTATTTCGTTTATAAAGCTCTATTGTTGTTTGGTTTATTATACAACTGCAAATATTTAATTAAAATTTCTAACAAAACATCTGAGCAAAAATTTGAGAAGTGGTAGGATAATTGTTTGGAGTGGTGTATTATACTTGCGTGAAAATTATTAAATATTACACTCTTAAGAAAATTAATATAATGTGTATTTCTATTTTGTATATGCGCTCCCATGATATAGTTTCAAGAGTTCTAAAGCAGTTATTTGAAAACTACATAACAAAATAGAACATTCAATTTTACATTTTTTTATCGCCGATAGTGCATGATTGTAAAATGCAATTTATTTAATTAAAATAAGGCGTATATGCTATTATCGGTTTTTAATATAAAACTTAAGAGAATATACCACCCGTAATCAGAATTGTGTTGATATTCCAAGTTAGTTTAGTTTGCCAGCAAGGTTTTAATAAACGTGCAGTTGATCGATGGCTATTTTAAGCTTAGTTAGCAAACTACACGATTCAATTATTTCATCTGCTATTTCCAATTTACATTTTAATAAAGATCTCTACAATGCCGGCCCTGTCTACTAGATTAACTCATGTAGATATTGTTTCTAAAATCATTTGGGAGCATTAAAATATTACTAATATTGTAATCAACAAAAATAACTAAAATAATTTGAAAATAATATTTTATTTTCTTTATGAATGATAATATTTAACAAAAATGCGACATAATATAAAAATTTTAAAAAAAATGTTTTTAACCATCTAAAAATTGGTTCTTGATTTGTTTTTAAAATGATCTCTTTAGATACTATCTGAGAAGGAAAACTTTATAACATAAAAATCATCAAAAATTATTTTTATTAATGTAAATTTTTGCGTATATTAGTAAGAACTACGAATAAACGTTGGTCCCGCATAAGCCGCGCCGCCGTCGCGCCGTGCCCCTGTGCAAAGTGTACGTGGCATAGTGGCATCTTAGCTTTATATATATATTTTTCTAAACTATATTTATGTTCTGATTTTAAGTTGAGATGATACCGGTAGTATCGCAAATTTTAATACATTTTCATGACAACAACCAATCGCAACCTCGAATTGTTTAAATTTTGCTTAGAAACGATGATACTACCGGTATTATCTCAACTTAAAATCAGCCCATTAGGTATTAAAAAAGACAGTTAATAAATAAAATTAAAAACTATTACAAAAGTTTAAGAAGAAACTAAAATATTTAAAAAATCTACATCCAGGTGATTATTGAATACAGAATTAAAACAAAAACGTTATAAAGGTTATGACACTCCTATAAACAGCTTATGGTAAACAAGAATCCTTCTTTAAGATTTAGACTTTACTTTTTATCTTTGAATTTAAGATTCTTCCCATAAGGATATAATCTCTTTTTTTTATTTCGTCTTTTAGTCTGCAGTTAAAGTTTATCAAGTCATAATCAACCTCTAAGCCTTGAATTATTTTGTATTGTATGCAGTTTAATCAATAAAATAAATAAATAAATAATTTTATGGTGGTAATGTTTTACCCAATTACCAGTTTTCAGATCGCATATACCGAGTACGGCAACTTAGACGCGCACTCCCAAAATAGCGACTTCTGATTAAATAAAATCATCAAAATTTATCACACCTAACTGGACATTATTAAGGTATATTTAAGACTTTTTTGGTAATTTTTCACTTACAAACTAAGTCAAAAATCCAAGAAAAGTAATTTTTGAACAAAAATTTAAATTCTGATAGTTGTGCTAATGTACGCAGATTCACTTTCAATAATTGTTTACAAAATCAGCGCCCAAAAATATCAATCAGATTTTGAATTAATCGCAATTTTAGATTTTTACTTTAAAAATTATTTTAATTTACGACCTCCTATTGTACCGTCGCAAATTTTAGGTGACAATAGGGATTGTAATTGGGGTAAGATTGTAAACCTTGCAAGTAAAGATTCGTTGGGATCTTTGAATGCAGACAATCAGGCATGTTAGTTTTTGTCAATTTTATGGCAAAGTTGTAACTAAGACCCTTCAAAGCGGTTGACTGCTACTAAATGATCCCTTTGTTGGTAAATTATGCCATCTAGCCATAAATCACGCGTTTGGTTTGCATTTATTAAAAAAAAAACGATTATTTAAACAATCAAATCAAAATTTGTAATTATAATACCAGAGTTTGATGCGCTAGCAGGTAGAAATTCACCTAGTGCAAAAACTTTATCGGTATAATAATTAAGTGATATATTAAATAAATTTGTATTTTGTATTTGTATTATTTAAATTAACAGTTATTGCCAAAAAACTCAAAAAACTTCAACGGCTTCATTTATTAACAAAAAAATTAAAAAAATTTTAAGTATACCTATTCAATAACTAATGGGCTGATTTCAAGTTGAGATAATACCGGTAGTATCTTCGTTTCCACGGAAAATTAATAAAATTTGTTGTTGTGATTGGTTGTTGTCATGGAAAAGTATTAAAATTTGCGATACTACCGGTATTATCTCAACTTGAAATCAGCCCATTAGTGTATAAAATAGCGTCAAATTTTTTTGAGCAGAAGTCGCTATTTTGGAAGTGGGCGTATACGTTGCCGCACCCGGTACAACCTCTGACATGACCTAACGATCTGGTGGCTGGGACTAACAAGTTAACGTCTCTTCCGAAAGAAATATCAAATGTATAAATATATTAAAGTGTTATAATAATCAATAATTGTTTTCAAAGACAAGTAATGTTAGCTTCCAAAATTAAATTATATAGACGCTTTTTTACGCACAATCCAACGGTGTTTTCAAATATTATTTTGCAGTTAGTAGTTTTTACACAATAAAATGAAGCTCCGTTTTAATAACAACTATAGTTGGCTTTGATATTTTCGAAATATTATTTTTTTATAATTACATATTTCAAAGCTCAGAGCCTAAGGTTTTGATTTGTAAAGATTACAGTAGTTCAAATTTCACAAATTTTAAATAAATGAATAAAATCGGATTAATTTTAACGGGTTTTGAGATAAAATGCAAACTTTTATACATATAGCAAGTGTTCATTTAAAAAAACGTCAAGAGTGCCATAACAAAACAAAAACATTTTGAAGTATGTATTTTTTAGTTGAATTCGACTGCCGTACTATCAGTGATGGTTGCCCCAATGTCGAAATTATCACATTGTGTCGGATTAGTGACCTAAAATATATTTTTTAAACATTTTGTAAAATCAGTATTCTCTAAAGTTTTTTGTAAATAATTATTCATTAACTCGTATGGGTAAACATTTCCAGCGCAATATTTGCCAATTTCAAAGTGTTAACATCCTGAGAACAAAATTACTGACTCTTTTTCAATGACCTAGTTCTGTATTTCATCGAATAGATGCTCACTTTCAACCTTTCTACCACTTCGAAAGTAATTTTCGACTAAAAGCTTTTTGTGCTCTAAAGTGTAATAAGCCATCGCGACAAAATAACAATTAACTAGATTCAATAACAAACTAAACTAAAACTGAAACTTTGAACGAACAGAAACTCAACACGAAAAAAAAAAGAAACAAAATAAAACTAGAAATGAATTTGACTCGGAAACTTGTGAACACACACTCAAAAATTATCAAAATGATTTATTTATTTATTTATAATGTTTTCGATAGTTACATAATTTTCATGTATCAAGTTCCGACATATATTTTTTGCTACATTTTTTTTTATCAAAAACTCATAACACTCTTGCCAACTTTTTTCAATAAACAACTTTTACAATTATCAAACTTTTTTATTTCATATTATATTTTATAATTTCAGTTTTAAAATTGTACGTGTATGCTTTTTATTTAACTCAAATTAACCAGTAAAATTAGCTCAAAAATAATATAGTAAATATTAAATATAAATATTTTATTATAAATAATTTGATCAAAATTTGTGAGTACCGGAAAAATTTTTAAATTAGCGATCATGTTTCTAATTGTTTTCTGCTTAAGTATATGATTCAGACAATAAAACCTTCTCTTTCGTAAAAGGTCAGGTTAGATCATGATTGGATTAGATATTAGGTAAGCAGCAGCAAAATTTTTCACTGATCTAAAAAAAATACCAGATCTAGTTGCAGGCTCAACTTGACCGTGTTTAATTTGTTTTAAGAATGTACATCATAGAAAATAGTAAAAAAATGACAATGGAAAAAACAAGAAAATGCGTGTTAAGCTAAAACGAATAAGATCGTGTAATCCTATCTTAGAATTGCTCGAGCTTGCTCTGCCTAATTTTTTTACAACTAGATTAGATCGTTGAAGATGAATAAGATTTAAATTTACGTTAAGATAGATAAAAAACAACTTTGACCTGCAGGTCTCGATTTATGTTATATTGCATTAAGATATAGAAATAATTGTTATTTTTGTACAGAATAATTCTAAAACATTTCGTAGAGGCAAATTGTTTAATAAATTCTATAATTAAAATAAATGTTATTGGAAGACCTTTAATTATGCTAAAATAAATTATCAGTATGCATTCTGAAGGTAAATAATAAATATTTTATTATGTTTACCATATTTATTAGTAATAGATAACGTTATATTATATTTTTGTATATATGCATTTTGATAGTAAAATATAAATAATCATTTACATAAAATTTTCAGTTATATCGGCACAGTGCAACCATACCTAAAATATGCATATAATACTGAACAAATCTAAAATGCTATTAACGGCAAGATATGAAATTATGCCAATAGTAATTACAAATTTTATGTACTCATAAGTAGTTACGATGTATTAATAAGTAAACGTTCTTTGTTTTGTATTTATTATTTCATTGTTATTTTATTGTAAAACAACAATGTGTGTTTTTAATAAGTAGTGACAATTTCTTGACTATTGTTATAAACGTCAAAAAATTAAGTTTTGTCAAAGTCCTTTGTTTATTAGTTATAAAATTCTAACAAATACCACTCCAACAAACAAAAAATAATAAATTATAGTCACCTACTCATTCGACGTAAGTATTTTTTGAAAACACTACTCGAGCTACGCTCTCACGATGTGTCGCAAAATAAGTCATATGACATGATAGTATATTCGATTATTTTCTATGATATTGTGATATTGTAACTAAATATTTAAATTTTTATATTATAATAGCCATTAAGATACATAGAATGTAAAGAATAAAAGTGAGGATTTTAATATATCTAAAGCTTGTATGATATTGTTACATCTGTTGAATTTATGTCTAATTATAATTATATAAAACACAACCTTAAATTTTTAATATACAACATGTGGCATGAGTCTTGTCATGATGTCATGAAAAATATTTTAGTTTCATTTAAACATTGTTTTATTATATGTATTATAAAATTATTATTTTACTCGCTTTAAAACTTTAATACTTCTCGCAATCGGAAGCTGTAGATATTTTAGGAAGACGTTTTAAAGAAGTATCGTATCGATAAGAAGATTAACCTCGGTGTGTTTAGTGAAGAGGAAAACAAATCGAATAACCTATTAGATTAG
This sequence comes from Tribolium confusum, assembly GCA_029207805.1. NCBI lineage: Eukaryota > Metazoa > Arthropoda > Insecta > Coleoptera > Tenebrionidae > Tribolium > Tribolium confusum. Next base: position 28,256,991 of record JALGAY010000002.1, on the reverse strand, counting down.
CACTCACCACGTGGAAACGATCCAATAAAATTGACCAATTTTCGAGACTAAAATTCCGCTCGAAAATTCATAGCCTGTTCTACCGCATGCAATGTGATAAATGATTATTAATGTGAATTGGTGGCTACTCCATCAAGGTTTTTTCATAAATGAAGCGACAAGTTGTTTATTTAACAAAATAAATACAACTCAATTCTATTAACTTTTAATGATTTTGTTCATTTTTTAAATGCTGATTTTTTTTAATTTTCAGTTTAAAGACTGGCGTCAAATCCGAAGAATTTGATGAAGGGACGGCATCAATTTCGCAGGCGATTTAGCTTGCAGCCTTCATTTTTGAAAGAGGAACCAGACGAAGATAAACGATTACACAATTCTAGGTATGCTTTTAGAACATTTAACATTATTCTTATGAAAAATATTTGTGTAGGTATTTTACAATATAATTACTATATTTGAATGCATTATACCAGTACAATATTGTGTAATAAATCAATAATTTTTATTTATATCTCACAGCTATATTTAAATAGAAATGCAACAAGTGGTGACAACAATGAAGCTGAAATTTTATACTGAAAGCAGTCGCCTGTTTAGTACCTATTATTAGTGAAATATATGCATTGTTATTATCTATTATTACATACTCGTACATTGTAAATGGCAATATAAAAAATAATTACCGTGCATGTTACAAGACATACGTAAAAAATTTAACATGTAATATTATGTAGCGAGCGTCTAGAAATAAACGACGTCGTAGTGTGCTGTGAACCTGCGAACGTAGGGCTTAGCTTGGCACATATTTGACAATTGGCATTTTGACATTTTGACTGTTAATATACTGTTAATAAACAGAAAAATAAGATTTAAAGATTCCCTTTTTATGTCTTTACGAAATTTTAAAAATTGTGGAGGGTTTTATATTTTGTTGTACATCTTAGATCACATTAACTGTCAAATTTAACTCAAAATTATTACGTTAACTGCTTTCAAAAAAAGGTGCAAAAATTTTTTTAGAATTTTTTAGGGACTTTGTTAACAGTTCTCTACTATATACTGGAAAATTTTTCCGCCATTTTATATTTTTATATTTACCTTGTATAATGGCTTGACGTTCATTCAGAGTTTTATCGAAAAAAACGATACTTCTTAAATATAACATCAATGTGTTTTCACTATAATTTATTTCATATCTTTTTTTGAAATTTTCTCATTAAATTTGTTATACTACCTTATTCTACCGAAACACTAGTGCAAACTTCCGGTTCACAGTTCACACTTCCATGGGTTTTATTTGTCTGTAATAACTTTGTTTATCTGCCAGGCAAAATAAAATGTCAATCAATTTTGGAAATTTTAGAAATTACTTTTGCACTTTAAAGTATAGTGCTCAACAATTAAAATGGAACACCCTAAAATTTTACCAAGGTTTAAAGATGTTTAAGGTCTTGTAACTCCTGCAAAAATTTATTAATTTAGATGTTTTTGCAGGTAGCTCATTTCTTATACTTTAAGATGTTTAATAGAGCGTTTTTTGTAAATTTGTAGTTTAAGTTATACAGAGTGTGAAAAACAGGCCTTGCAAAAAACGAAAAGGTTAGGCTTCTCTCATTTTAAGAACAAAAAATTAATATAGTAATGGGTTTCAGAAGAGCGCTGGACCAAACCTACGAAACGGTTTTGTAGATTTTGAGCTAAGTTTACAAATTAAGGTCAAAATCTAAAAAAAAAAACTGTTTTTTGCACTATAAGCAATAATATTTTTAATTGGTGAAAATTATTTTCTTTTTTTGACTTATTCTAAATGTTAAAATTCAAACTTGAATTCTATACTATGTTCAAAACGAAGAGTCAGTAATAGAAGTGCACAAAAGTCCTTTGACAAATCAAGGGTTTTTCTATTAGGTCGAGTATTTGGCGATGGGCGGTAATTCAGTCCAGCTTACACCGACGAAATTTTCCACCCACTTTATTTCAGTTATTTGTTATTTGTTCTTTGCACAGTAACTGCTCGTTTTAAGCTGTGTGAAACAGTCTTGAAATCCTGTGGCTCCTCTTAATACCAGCCTCTGCGCGCGTTACTGAAAAACTGAACCTAATATAGAGAGAGTATTGGATATATCGTTAACATTTCGTGTAATAAAAGGCTCCCAAAAATGATCATTTTTTTAAACAGTTCTAATTTTAATTTGGTAATAGAAATATAAACGTGTATTTAGAAACATGACTTGTGTTTTAAATCTCAAGACCGTTGTAGCATTTGTTTACTCGATGTAAGTAGGTGTTTAAATGCGATTTTTGAAACAATGTTTTTAGAAATAAATTAAAACTTTGGCTCATCTAAACGGCTTGTTTCTAATGATTGTTTCCCTAAAAATATTTTTATAAGGATCAAATATGTTGATATACAAAATACAAGTTATGCGTCTAAACACACGTTTAAATTTTCATCATTCTTTTAAAGCTGTTAAAAAATTTGGTCATTTTCGCAAGTTTTTTTCTACACAAAATGTAACAGTATGTCTACCGTTGCCTTCTGAAATTCAAGTTTAAACTTTTATCTTTAGAATAATCTAAAAAAAGGTAGAATTTTACGTCAGTTAACAAAATTATTGCTTAATACACAAAAAACAGTTTTTTAAACTATTGCTTTAATTTATAAATATTGCTGAAAATTTGTAAAACTGTATAGAGGGCATAATCCAGTGCTCTTCCGGAATCCATTAAACAAATACAAAAAGTTTTTTTTAAAAAATAGGAGATGTCTAAACTTTTCGCTTTTTGTAGGGTCTGTCGTTGACACCCTATATAACTTAAACAACAAATTTACAAGAAACGCTTTATAAAATATTTTAAAGTATAACAAATTATCTACCCAGAAAAAAAATGTGTTATTGAAGAAATGATACAATTTTAACAGGTGATAGCTCTTGTTGAGAATAAGATGTTAAAAAACCAAATTAACCTTACCCAAGTGTTTTTGAGATAATATTGAAATTGAGATTCTAATTTGTTCATCATATACATATGTTTGTATGTAATTGTTTCTATGCCTTAAAAAGAGAGCAATGTTGTCTTATGTGATGACTATTTTAAGTGCAAAATGCTGCCCTTATACAACTAGAACGCAAATTATAATGCGTGAGTACTTTAATTACAAAAAAACGAGTTATCTGTAACGTTATTACGATAAACTAAAAATGCAAAGTTATAAATTGTGAAAATATAACAATAAAGTCAAGAATATTTTGTGTCATAATAAATTCTACTTAGATTCTCATTTTTATTTGTAAATGCTAGGTATTTCTGTTAAAATAATAAATTATATTATGCAACAGGTGTATTTAAATTAAGCGCTTATATTTGCTTCCACTTTATATTTAGATTAAATTATAAATTTTTTCGTGAACATTTCTGTGTAAAACCAAAGATAAATATTTGCACATAATACCTGAGTATTTTTCGAAGCCTAACCCATCTCACACAAACTGTCGAGAAATTAATAAAAAAGTATGCACAAAAAATAAATTGATTTTAGATATATTTTCTACAAATTTTTATTAAAATTCTAATTAAAAATCGCAAAGTTTATTAATAATTAATAACAAAGTAAATAAATTAAAGAAACTAAAAACTGTTACCAAAATGACATTTTTTAAGTAAAACGTCTTTGTTCTTGCTGACGTCGTTCTTTTATATTCCTTTTTCTTTTACCCTCTTCTACGCAACAACGATTCGATACTTGATCAGTAATCCCATCTGTCTCTCTGCTTTCTACCCTATACACAAGTACCAATTCTAAGTAGCCGTATATTGCAGTTTTAGAAAAAAATAAGACAAAAGCACTCCAACTGCCAGTCTTTCCCTTTTAGCAATCCGTATCTTTGATTTCGAGAGAAAAAAGAAAGATTTTAGGTATTAACACTTAACAATAAACCAAACGAAAAAGCCATTATTTCGGTGGAAGTCGATGACAACGCAAGTTACGTATATCAGCAGGGTAATTTATTTGAGCCGACGTATATAGGGCAAGTAATTTATGTTCGTTTGCACGGTACAATTTAAATGTAAATTAATTTCCATCTTTGCTTAATAACTATTTTTTATGATGCCTAGCCCAAAAGCAAGGTGAGATAAATCGGGTTTCGGGCAGAAGGAAGCTCCACATTTATCCGACAAATTTTGCTATAAATAAAAATTTCTGAGGTTTTATGTTTTTATTAAAAATGTGTAATATAGAAATAACAGTGTACCAATAAATTTATTGAAACTGCCAGCTCTTAAAAAACAGTTTTTCTAGCTTACTGTACAACAAATATACAGTTCTAAATTATTAAATTGGTTAGATTTCATTTAGGATATCCTAATTTAAACGTTCAATATTTTAAGTATAGTAAATCACAATTTTATAAAAATGTAATAGATAAAAATAAAAAAAAGTTATAAGTGTAAATTGTCTGAACAACAAAATTTAATGATATTTGAAATGTAAATTGTAACTTTGTACAAAATAAAATCTTTTATGTATCACGTTTATTATAATCATGATAATGACGTTGGGCAAATTAGGATATTTCAGATCCATCGGCTCTCCGGTTTGTAATAATAAAATATTAAGCAGCTACCTAATTCGTAACCCAATTGCGTGCGTAAAGTACAAGTGCGATTTGTTTGTTTTTTTTTTGGGTTGGTAACACGCTTTTGCTGACGTTTGTGTCGTTTCAGAGTTTGTCAGCATTATCAGATTATAACAATTTTGTTGCACTTGATGACCATTATTCCTCACCACGGTGTTTTTGTGTGTGTGTGTGTCGCAATTAATCTATAAAACATTCGAAAATAGAGTGGGCAAACGGCTTGAATAATGGAGTAACTTCAATTTTTTTTTGAGGCTAGAGGCTTTTTGAAACGGCTTTTAGGCACTACTTTACAAATTATTTATCAGATGAGTATATAGCACTGCTTGGTCTAAAATAATGATGAGAGGAATCGCTGAGAATCGCAATTTGGTAGTTTAAGAAATGTCGCAATGTTTTTGGAGATTTTCCTTATTGTGTTTATGGCAATTAGAGTATTCAATCAATAACAAATACGGTAGGTAAAAAAACCATTCGTAAGTTGCTTACACAGAATTTTAGACAGATTTAAAAACACTTCAAAAAAACATCTAACACATCTCGTGTTAACACAAAAGTCCCTAAAGATTAAAAAATTAACTTGTTTACTTAAAAATTACGTAAGCCGTGCTAAGTAAAAAAATAGCATAAAGAACTGATGGTTTCGAAAATTATTGTGGCACTAATTTTTTATAAAAATTCGCGCTTTGCGCTCGTTTTATAAACTTGAATTTAAGCCACAAAGTTGACTTTTTGAAACGCGTTTTAATATACTATTTCATTGTATTCACAATAAAAAAAAATTAATGACAAGTATTTTTCTAGTATTTCATATTCATGCTGGCAATTATTATTTTTTATTTTTGTGATATAGGTTAGTGCATTGATAAATTCTAGGTGATGTATGAAGATTATGTAAATTGATGATTTAGATTAGATGATTAGATTATTATTATTACAGGACTGACTTGAAAGTTGACCTTTACTATAGATTTATTACATTCCACTGAGTGATATTTATCATCGGACCAAGTGCTTAGTTTGCTGGTTAAATATTTAGTTTTCAGATTTTATAAAGGGTGAGTTTGTTAAAAGTTTATCTCATCTTTTTTCAAAAACTAGTTATCACATTAAGTTTAAAGTTTGAAATTGTGCAATTAAAAACCATTAAAATCATTAAAAAACCATTAAAAACTGTTTTTGTTCTCTATGCATATATTTTTTTTTAGATTTTTATATACTTTCTAATAATTATTAATAATTAATATTTTTTGTTTCCCGCAACGTAATTAGTTGATCGGTTTTTACTCAATTTTTTTACTGTGTAAGTAAGTATTGTCACTAAATCGACAAACAAAAACAAATTGATCTTTTATAGGTATATTTTTAATTTTTTCTACATTAAATAATACGCCATTATTCCCAAGAGAGTGGGTGAGACGAAAAAGCTGGAGGGTAGATGTCTAACCCATTGTCGGGTAACCTGGCAATGCTGCTTCAAAATAGTTCTTACAAAACGAATATATTTTATTATTTTTTGCGGTTCATTTTTATTTATATTTTTTTACAAAACATTATTTCAACATCGTGTTAAAGAATGACATGATGTAATAACAGTTTTTGAGAAAAGATGAGTTAACTTTTAACAGAGTCACTCTGTAAAATTTATACTTTTTAAAAATACGAAAATGCAAAAAAATACAACTTCAACAAAATACAACCAATTTAAACAAATATAAAAAAATAATGATGACTTTCTTTGGAATCAAAGTTTTCGATCATACTCTTCTGGAAAAATAAAGCATTTCAAATCTTTCGTTTATAGTTTGAGTAGAAAGGTTCAGCTTTCCACTCAATCTGGAATTTCTCTGTTGTCGTATAATACAAGTACACTACAATGGCTTAATGACACCAATTTTTTATTGAGCATTTTCCGTGGGTTGCCTCGCTCGGACGCTTTTATCGCATTTTAAGCGGTGGACTAAACCGAGGTCTAAACACTCATAAACATGATTAAAATTACGCAAGCCGCAGAAATAATAAAAGAATATGAGTGTTACAATTTATGTACTTTTATCCAGTATGCAGTAGCAATTTTTTTTTTCGTTTTAAAATTGCACTGTAATGAATGTAATGTTTATTTTACTAAATGCAACGGATTATTTAATAAAATGAATACGGTGATAATGGGATAATTAGTGAATTCGCGTTTTGGTTGGTTAGAACTAACAAAATTACCAGCACGCGTTGTTGATTACAACGAAATTAAAATTAAACATCTTCATTAATTATTTCTGGCTAGATTTATCTTCTACTGAGAACTAGACTAACAGGAGTTAAATGAAATGTAAATTATTGATCGCTAGTAAGACTTTGCTTAATGATTAATTTTGTTTATCAAAATAAAAAGAGAGAATACGAGTGAATTGAATCGTGATGAAAACGAGTTTCTGAGTGTTTTTTCCCTCGAAGCGTTCCTCTTGAGGGTGTAACAAGACTATGGAAAACCAGGATATAAGGCGGGAAGTTCATTTCAGAACTTTCGTGATGAGAAAAAGTAAGCAAAAGCAGACGCGGAGGTCTTCGTACACGAACATTTTCTCAATTAATCGGGTTTTTTACTCTCTTGTCTAAATAAATGAAACTAAAAATTTGGGCTTGTGTAAAATAGCAGCTTGAAATTTTCATTTTATCTTCCGAGATTTTTAAATAGAAGGTTATTATTTTGTAATTTTCCTTGAGCTTAGTTTATTGTTTCAGAAAATAGCCTCTTCTATTGCGTGTATCCACGCTTTAAAAATTGCGAAATTTTTTGCTTTTTTGCGTTACCTCATAAATGGACATTCGAATTTATCGGTGCATAAATTTTGAATTGCAAAATTTGTCGTTAAAATGATGAATATGTAATTTTTAATAAAGTCGATTTACGTGGTTGACCGCGTTTACCATTGTTTTATAAATGGATGATATTTGAATGGAATAATAATACGTGTAGACCTAGGAGTGCGATGCCCAGCCATGTGTTAAATAAGATTTCTCAGGAGATTAGAACATTTATCTCCAGTTGGAGTAGGTAATATAAATTTACGTTGACTAATATGACCCTCTCGATAAAAAAAAAGTCATCGAGGAATTTAACAGAGATTAATGTATATTTTGCATACACCTACATACAAGTACACAAAGCCAATTTAACTAACTTACTTTTCTAGCCAAATTCTTGTTATAATAAATATGTGATCTTTAATATTTGTATGTACAATTAAAATTTTTGTAGTTTTGTTTTGTCAATAATAATTATGTGGTAGCAAAGTCTAACACTATTTAATAATAAAAATTATAGTATTGCCATAATCGGTCGATACAGAAGTATTTTTCTCTAAAAATTATTTGCTGCGAGTTTTGCAACAAATTATTTATGTTAAATATTATGAGTTAAATAATTCATAAAATTTATTTATCATATTTACTTTTTTATTAAATTTTTATATTTTAAATTTATTAAACCGTTATTATAAATAAATTAAAATATCATTATTTCTTAGTGGAGGTTCAAGTGACTAGGTCTCGCATTGTACTTCTACAGTCTTATTTAACTTGAGACCGTGAGAACTTTAGGTAAATGTGCCCTTGATAGAAAGTTCAAATATACTCTTTCAGCATACGTCTACTAATCGGAAAAAACCTCTCAAAAACTTCAATAAAAACTGTTAGCAGCCAAGTTCAAACTCACAACCTTCTGAATGTTATAGTGAGCGCGTCATTCGTTATAGCCACTAGCTCAGTTAATACAAACAATAGTTACGTTTATTTTTTAATAAAACTAGCAGCAAAATAAATGTTTTTTTATTTTTTTAAATCAAAACACACAGTAAACAGTAATGTATTTTTTTTTGGTTTTAAATGTACAAGATGTCTCTTTTAATAATGAATAACAATTACATAGCAAGTGTGCAAAATAAGTAACATTCCTTCTAAGGCCTTAAGCAAAAAGTCTAATAAGACACAAAGCGTTAGTCAGCCAAGTGTGGTAATCTTACGCGCACACTAGACTTTTAGTTATAATATGCATGTGTTCTTTATGTTTATTAATAATGGCTAAACCAAAATGAATCATTTCTAAATAATAAGTTTCTTTTTGTTTATACTTATTTAATAAATAGTATACAATTTTTTTGTTTGTAATTGGTACTGTATTAATGAAAAATACGTGATTTTTTTGTTGGATTGTAACGTTGATAAAATCATAAAAAATCAGAACTGATTGTTATGTTGTTAATAATGTATTTTTAAATATTTATATAAATATAAAACCGGTGCAAGTAAACTTTAAACTTTAAACTTTAAATAATAATAGTTATACCTAATGTTTTTACAGGAAAATTTGATACTCAAGATTTTAACCGAGCAAAATAAAAACTCTATCACATTTTTTAATATTTTTAAAATTAAAAATAAAGAAGTCACCTACTACATTTTTTTAATTAATACAAAGTTTAAAATTTTTTTTTAGTAACCTTTAGTAAGAAAGTAAAAGCATTAAAGCGGATGACGAAACCGCACTGTGCCTGCTAGATAAACAATTTTTTTTTATTTAAGTAGTTTTATATTATAAATCCAAAAAAATTTACCTTTATGTTTAACAATATTGTTTAACATATGTTACTTAAAAAATTATCCGCTGTCATACTATAGCCAACAGTGTCGCTTATTAAACAAATAGTAGGAAACAAAGTCATGTAGCAATATTTATACGTACTATAAATACTACAATTTTTACATGTACAATATTTATAAGTATAAATTAAAATTTTTATATTGCAGCATTGTACAAACACATTAATTACGTTTATTCAATTTTTTTATAGTTTCAATAATTTACCAATGTGTCTTCTCTATTCTCTTTACTTTTGTAATAACATCATTCAGTTTTACTTGTGTTATATAAAAGTTCAGTGCGTTTGTTTTTTTTTCTGCTTACAGTTAGGTACTTTTCATTTTGTTTTGAATTTTTTTTGTTTAATAATTTTGTTTAGTAATTTCTTAAAATACCTCCTTCATCTTGCTATTTATTGTTGCTAATAATTTGTACTTAATGTTTTTTATATTTGTTATGTGCTTTATTTTTTCTTTTCATATGTTTTGTAGCCCCATGTAGAAATGCTTTTGATTTTTTTTACTGTTATTTCTAAATTTTTTTCCAAGTTGTTTCCAAATCTTTTTTCGGTGTTTCGGTAAAACTTCGCAGACATTCTTTCTTAATATTATTATTTTTATTTTTAATGTCTGTCACATTTTTTATGCTGTTTAATTAAGAAATGTTCAATTAAAAAGTTTATCAACTTAACTGTAAGTTGTCTAATATTTTACAAAAATACATGTGAAATTTGAGATATCAAAACTAACTTGATACAAAAATCAACACTTGTTATGTACTAATATTTTATCTTTATTTTTTATTGCATTTTTATTAAAATTTTTAGTTTTTCATTTTTACGTTATTATTATGCATTATTTTGAGTTTAAGTAATGCTTCTTTCGATAGTTATAAATATTATAAGATAGCAACTATTGCTTATTTATTTAGACGTAATATAACAGTTCATAAAACCTAAAACATTTACTAACACCAACATTTAACACAAGGCGCATTTCGACAACAAAGTTGTCATTTGCGCTTAAAGTTGTAGGAGTTAAAACTAAATAATTTACAAGAATTCTTATCTTATATACTGATCGCACTGATTTTTATTAACTTTTATTTCCACCTCTTCTCAACCAATGAGAAGAAAAAACCACAGTAGAGAAAACTATTAAAGTCTCGCATGTATTATTGCCTTCGATGCTACGCATCTCGGGTAATAAACCCGCTCGGCTATTAAAAATGTGTTCTCTACCTTAGTGTATAATGTACTATTATGTTAATCAATTATAAATTATATTTTTCTTTTTTTCCTCGGCAAGTCACTAAAACTACGTTTGCCAAAAAATTAGTTTTATGTTAAAAAATTAAAGACACTCATTGTCGTTATACTGGGTTTTCATAAATGATTCGTAGGTGGTTGTAAAAAAAACTAAAAATGTTTTGCTTTTAAAAGGCAATGATTGTAGCTACTATTATAATTATTATTAGACAATTGAGTAACTCCAGGAACCATTCTCTAATATTCCGTTGTGGAAATACGACATTACAATAAATATTCGTGATATCAAAAATTTTCACAGCTACTTACGACCTTACAATCATTTATGTAAATTCGGTATAAATAATTACTATAAATTACTCCAAAATATGATTTTATACTTTTAACAACCTAACTAATGCTCCATGATGTAAAATGGTGGATGCGCCGGGAAACTTTTGGTGGAAAAATAATATTAATAAATAGATTTGGAAAGTTAAACGAATTTCACCTAAAATTAATTAATTAAATTAAACTAGTTAACTTAAACTTACTACAAAATTTTGTTGTTTTGAAACATGACTACATCATCGACAGTCTTGAATTTTACAGTAAAACGCTTTGGCCTTTCATAATTACAAATTTTTTCAACAACGTGTTTACATTAACAATAAGCAACTACTTTTGTTTATTATTACGATAAAAATAACTTTCCTTACAATCTTTAGGACCGTAAGCGCATGAATGTTATCTAAAAAGCATTTGCGGTCTTGAGGTTCATTCTATTTTTACAACCACCTGAGAAGAACATTTATCTGATTCTTATTATTATTTTTGTTAAATGTATTATAAATATTACATATATTATAATTATTAAAATAAATATAATTGCTTATTGTAATTGTTGAAATTGTTTATTTCAATTTCTTTAAAGTGTTTCTAATTTATAAACACATTGTAAGTCTGTACACTTGTTGTTGTTATAAAATTACAGTTCGTTTATCTAAACAAGCGTCATTTTAACAACATTAATTATAACAAAAAAACAATACATTTTGTGTAATTTGAGAACGCACCGGTCTTTAAAAATATAATATACGTAAAATATTAAAAAATTTAATTTTTGTGTACATTTTAATAAAAAAAAGTGCCAAAAAAGTATATTTTATTTATGCTTTTATTTTATGTATAATTATAAATAAAGAACCTTTAAGCAAAAAAAGATGTAATAATAATGATAATAACCTAACCTAAAAATTTTGACAAAGTTAAGTGTGAGTTTTGTTAGCGTTGTTTGTTACAATTACTATCTTCAAGATTAAAATTTTTAAACACAAGTTTATTTCAAGACTTGTGGATCATCTTCATGCAATTTGGGTTTACAACAAAACAACTTCTTTTAGTTGATGACGATGAAAATTGTTTATTTGGTGCCGTTAATCTAGAAAATGTTTCAAAAAGATTTGATGAATCTAAAAGTAACTTGATAAACTTTTTAATCGAACCCTCAATCCTAATTTGTTTCTTGCATGAGCGTAGAGAGTGCTGCATTAGTACAAATGTGAAAATTTTTTCTAGAAATAATTAGGTACAACATTTTTGTAACAAATAAAAATAAAAATTTTAAGAAAAATAATGTTTTTAATAATTGAACATAACATAAAGATAAAAATAACTTTAAGCAATTTACGTCCCGTCAAAACTAACAGTAATCGAGTCCGTAACCTCATTGCCTAAGGTTATTAAAACTCTTATAATTTGTTTGTTACAAAAATAACTATTATGCTAGAAATTGAAAAATTATGAACATTGCAGATATTTTTAATAAATGTGAATTTATTAAAAACGTTCTTAAATTAAGAGAAAAGTTTTTAATGATAAGTAAAAAAGTTTTTATTATATTTAATGAAAACGTCGCTTTCGGCTGTCTTGTTTGGCAACTCAAATACAACTTTAATCAAAGCATAATATAGTCGCATCGTTTTAGGAAATAAATCATTAGACAGAATTATTTTTAGCACTGCTTTTAAATTGAATTTGTTCCTTTTGGTGCTGCTTCTACTATTTTCAGAAACAAATTTAATTTAATTAAAAATTGTAATTTAAATACTAACACTATTATATTACTTGTATACCATAATATAAACTACAGTAGTGTGGTAGTTTATTGTACATTTGTACTTTATTTGTACCTACATTGACAACTTTTTTCGGTTATAAATGAAATTTTAATGACGATTTATTCATTTATTTTTATTGGTAAATGTTTCCAAAAGTTAGCAAGCAAAAAACTCAACGTGCGGATTTAACTAAGCAAAAAAATAACTTTTCAAGTAAAAGTTTGTACAAACCTGCATACAATCCTCAAACTCTAGAACAGGATTTAAAAGCAGGAAAAATGAAGTGGATAATCTACTTTTCTGTGTTAAAATTAAAGAAGTTTTTTTCAGTAAATTTATTGCTTTTTATCAGTCAATATCACAAAATAATTTGTTATTTATAAATAGATTATCTCTTGTTGTGACAGTTTGACAATATTATTTAGAGTTCTCAGGTCACAAAAGAGTGAAGATGTGGAATCATTGGAAAAGGATGATAGTGTGGGTCCCGTCAACAGTGTTCGTCATAAGATAGTAGTAATGGGTGCAGCTAAAGTCGGCAAGTCTTCCATTATCACCCAATTCTTATACAACACATTTTCTTCTAAGTATAAACGCACAGTTGAAGAGATGCATCATGGGGAATTTAATGTGTCTGGAGTTCACTTAACGTTAGACATATTAGACACTGCAGGTTCTTACGAATTTCCTGCTATGAGAGCATTATCAATTTCTTCAGCGGACGCATTCATCTTAGTCTATGACGTAACTGACAGTTCTACGTTTGAGGAAGCAAGAGCCTTAAGAGATCAAATACATGAAACTAAGGCTACAACTAATGTGCCTATTGTAGTTGTTGGGAACAAAATCGACTTGGCCGGAAACAGACAGGTAAGAGCAAGTTTTCTTTTAATTCTAATACTAAAGATACATCAACTAAAACTAATCTTAGTTTAATTTTTTAATAAGCAATTAGCTCTTTAGGCTTGTTTCTTAAACCCGCTGTTTTGCTGTAAAATGTGTCTTTATATCACTCAACTGTAAATCACCATTCCACGCTTTACATTTTTGAAATATTAAAATTATAATTGTGCATCATATGAAATCTCTTAGAAGCCCAGATCACTCTGTATTTTTTTTTTTTTTTTGACGACTGAACTTGAAATTAGGCTTTTCTAAGTGTCATTTGACATTCGAAAGTTGGCACTTGCCGCGGAGCGAGCACAATCAACAAAATTGCCGCTCTAGAGCGTTTTTGCTTTCTACCAATAATAACAAATTTTTATTGGATTTGATTGGATGTTAGAAATTGGTTAGGCTGGCAACGGTATAAATAAAAATTGATTGTTTGACAACGGAATAAACAAAAATTTATTTATAGCAATGCATAGATAGCTAGATTGTTTATTGTTATTAATAAGAATGACGTCTCTGGTAGTTATTTGAATTAAATGTGTGATCAGTCGTCGAAAAAATAGCGTGTATATTTTGAGCAAAATATTTTCGCCGCTTTCACATGATTGCTGCGTGAGGCGTAGCCGAAGCAATCTTTATGCACGAGCGGCAAAAATGTACTTTCTGCTCTTAATATACACTATAATAATATTTATTATTATCAAAAATAAAATGTTATTTGGTGTTATTGCTAATGTGAAGTAAAAATGCAGTAAAAACTAATTCAAATTTGATGGAAGCATCAAAGTTTTCGAAATGGGGTAATTTTCATATAAGTAATGACAATAAAAATTAATGTCAAACCCACATGTTTAATCAAAATTCTAATACAACAGTGGCAAAGCGCTTTTAAAAACTAAAGCTCCATTATCAGAGCTTAAAAACAACATTAGGTATATAATTAATATTGATGATAGAATTTTAGTTTCTAAAAGCGCTTTACCACTGTTTTATTAGAATTTTAATTAAATTAGTAAGTTTGACATAAATGGTTATTGTCATTATTTCAAAAACTAATTCGTTTAAAAATTATTTAATTTAAACAAGAAGTTTTTAAATTTGGTTTGTTACTAAATAAATGTCAATGTTCTAATAAATTAAGTGTGTAATGTCTAATTAAATAATAATACCACAATTAATTATTAGTTATTTAATGTTTAATGCCCGTCTAAAAAAGCTTCTTCAGAATTTTTCTAACTTGGTAGATCATTTAGGTTTTACCTATTTTTGAACTCAAATAGATCTTTTATATTAAGTCATTCTAAAATAAGAAAATTGATATATGCTATAGCAGTTTACAGCAAAAGTCAATTAAGTAGCAATTTTTCAAAAGACATGTTAAAAAATGCGCATTTGCTGTTAACCAAAAGTTTTCTTAAATAGACAGATTATGAAAATGTACAAATTTAAGAAAACTGGTAACACTAAAAATTTATCTGACACAGGAATTTAACACATTTTTATATTTTAAGATTATATTTTTAAAACGGATATCTTTTTAAAATATCGACGAAATCTTTTTCGTTAGCAAAAATTTTTGGAGAAATTGCTGCAAAGAAGCTCAAGAACTAGAACCTGAGTTTTACAAAAGTTGACAATTGTTATTGTTATTTAAACCAAAAAACAAACTAAAATATTAATAACTATTTTACATACTTTTTTAGCAAGAGTTTTTGTTCACCGTAGGTTTGAGTGTCTCCAAAAGCAAGTGTCTCCAAATTTAAAAAAATTAAAAAATTGATGGAAGTTTTTTATTTTCAAAGTAGGATGATTTTCATACAAATAATGAAAAAATTAAAATTTAAGTCAAACCCACAAGTTTAATCAAACAGAATCCTTACGCAATACAAACAAAACGCTTTCGAGAACTATGTCTCATCATCATTCATCAGTGCCTGAATAATAATGTAACAAAAAAATATAAAAAAGTTGAAAAAAACTTAAGAAGCTTTTGTTTATAATAAATTAAAATCATAAAAACCAATTCATCTTTTGCTTTTAAAATTTAATTTATTTAATTATAATTGCTCTCGATTCCACACATTGTTATTCTCACTTTTTATGCTGCATTTAAGTCTTAATTATCTATATAGAGTTTTTTATTTTTTTTATACCATGTTGTTTTTTAAAAAAGACTCATTATTAAACAAATAGCAGCAAATAATCACTTTCTATTGCAGGTCTTAAATATACTTATTTATAAATTTAAAAATACTTTTTTTAAGCTTCATATTACATAATTTTCCTTCTACATCATTTTCTTTAAAATATTTCTATTCTTCTATCTATTCATTGGCAAATTTTCTCTCATATTTTAAAAAACTATAATATAAAAAATGCTTTTAATTCTAAAAGTACCCTTTTGTTCTACCTTGTAGACAATAAAAATTAAACTCATTTTTTACATTATTGAGGCGTCGACAAGTTACCTTATAATGATTGCAATGCAGTTTATATCGGTTAAACTATAATCAACACTTCAGTTGCTTTTACTTCTCATATTTTTTCCGGTCATTTTTTTTTTATCTCCTACTGATATTCTAAAAATTTTCACATTTGCAGTGAAAGTTATGTTTAAAATTTTTAGAAGTTTTAGAAATTCTTAAATTTACAAACTTTCTTTAAAAACCTTAAATAATCAAGTAAATTTTGACTGTAACATTTTAGCTTCACTAGTTTAATCTTTATTAGTTAATTAAATGTTTGTTTATAATCTTGTCTCTTTACTCCATTTATTAGTATTTATAACCTTTTGAATCAAATGTCAAATCTTTTGAAAAAACACATTTTAAGCGGCTAAAATTTATCTTTCTTTTGTAAATTTTTTAAGTAACAACCATTTATTAATTAATTTATTTATGTATCGCTGTCGCTCGCTTGTTAACTGCCGTACGCGCACTTATTAAAGTTCTAAAAAACATAAAATGCAATGTAAAATAACATTACTGTGGATTTGCAAATTTATTATTACCGACCATTGGATACTAACCATTTATTAATTTCTACTGCTTATTATAATTATAATACCGAACATATTGCAAATTTATTACCGAGCGTAGCATACTGACCATTTATTAATTTTTAAAGCATAAAAATACTGACCAAATAGTTTTTTACTGCTGAAAAATCTCATTTTTACTAATCAAATTTTATAAATATACAAACAAGTTTTGTTAAAATAACTCAAATGATTGTAAAGTTACATTGAAAAAATATTGAAAGAGAATATTCTTTAACTCTAGCGCTTTTAGCTTCTACATCGTATACATAACATGTTATAAATTTGTATTAAATACCTAGCTTTATTTTGAACCAAATATTCTGTGATTTTCCTTGGTTTTCATCTATTTGTTAGACTTTGCATAACCCAGTATAAATCTAATATTTCTATGATGTGTAATCCTTTGACTGTCACATAATCTAAATTGTGGTTGCCATTAATACAGTCAGTTCTAGTACAGTCACAGATATTTTGACATCAACCGTGCCAATACTAATTAAATAGACTATATATCATCAGTGACATTAGGTATTTATTGAGTAATAAACCAAATTTCCAAGACTTGCGGTTTTACTGAAAATGAACATAACTATTAATTTTGAAATATAGCACTCGATATATCTTTATTTGCAATTAATCCGTTACTGCATATAATTAGTAAATAACGTGTGTGGACGACCACCCTCACATTGCCAATAACATTAAATGTCAAAGATTTTTTTAATTACAGAATTAAAAACAAATCTACATTTATTTTTGACCTTTGAGAATTTAATTGCTGTTTTTTATAATCTACAAAGTTTGATAAAAACAACAATTTGAAGCTGCCAAAAACTAATGCTAAAGACGCAGAATAGAAAAAACTGTTTACGTTTGTTGTAAATGTAGAAAAGAAAAATAATAAATTTGTGAAAAACACCTTTTAAAGTAATTGCTTCGATCTTATCATAAAATTCGGTCTGGAGTTGTGAATCTCCTTGATCTCTTTTGGAATCGTTCGATATTTAATTTCATTTAAAAAAATATTGCCGACGGATTGGTTTAAAAGAAACACCGTCCATAAACCCTGCTTCTGAATCTAAACCCGTAAATCGTTTTTTCTTCCTACTGTGCGACATAAATTTAGATAATCTTGATGAAAACAGTCAGGCGTTTAAACAACGCAAACTTAAAGTTTGAAAGAAAAGTCATTATTGCCAAACTGATTTATCTTTCTAGAAATTTACTTAATAAGAAATTCCAGTTTTTGTTATCGGTACCAAACTTATTAACAAATTCAATAGTAGGTACCTATCGCTTTCTTTGTAGCTAGTTATGAAAGGGTAAATATTGAATGAATTTGTAAACTGAAGTGAAGCATTAAAGCGTAAAACAGGCTGAACAGACAGAGCACATTACTCTTCCATGATTTTACAAAATCCAAACAAAAAGGGTAAAAAGCAGCCATTTGTAATTTTTCTCAGGTGGATACTGCAACAACCGAATCTGTCGTAACGGTCGACTGGGAGAACGGGTTTGTGGAAGCTTCGGCTAAGGAGAATACAAATATTAGCAAGGTTTTTAAAGAGCTTTTAACACAAGCTAAGGTAAAGTACAACCTTAGCCCGGCTTTACGACGTCGGAGAAGGCAATCTCTGCCTTCACAATCTGGGCCTCCGCCGTCTACACCCTCTCACGCTGCGATGATTCCTTCGGCCGTCCAACTTCAACATTTGCAACAAATTAGAGATCGTCATGGTAAAAGAAATTCTTGTATTATATCTTAAATATGTACCAGTCGCATCGTAGTAATTCAATTTCAGTTATGTGCAAAAAATAATGATGGGTGCCCAGATGAATCGGTTTATCATTGTTTTAAAGCAACGTTTACCAAAGGACCGACTAAGTAATTGGGTAATATTTTATCCAAAAAAGATCAGAATGTTTGCTTTTATTCAGGTTTTGTGTGCAGCTAAAATATCACACGGGTATAATACCGAATTTAATATTTTTATGATTTTTTAATAAATATGCATATCATGACAATTCTGCACACATTTTGTTTTTACTAACTATTTTTATACAAGTCTGAACACCAAGGGCATAATATCATTGTTTTTATTCACATAAATTACAAACTAATTCTTCCATATTTAATAACTTGATGTCTATCGATTATCTAATAAGTGGTGTAAATATCGCTAAAATTAAACAACCGATATGTAACTATAAGGTTTGATCACTTGTCAATGAAAAAAGTTAGTGATTTTAATTTACTTTTTTATTAAAGGTAAAATTGTATTTACCTAATCTGATAAAACATTATTTAAGTACAGTATGATTCAGAAGTAATAATAAGCTTGTTTGGATTACAAACACCTTCCCTTCCTGAACATCCAGTTAGATGGTGGTTATACAGAATAAGCTGAAAACATTGGCAATTAGTTAAAAGCGAAAAGCGCTTTAATGATGAAATTTGGAATTAGAAAACAATGCGTTATTGAGAAAAAATTTTAAGTTGTTGACAAGAACGTCAAAAACACTGTCAATTTAAATTTGATTTTCAATTTTTTTTTTAAATTAGGCTTACTTCTAAATTTTAGTATATATAAGTAATATTATAAGCAATACCAGTAAGTACAATGCTGTTCTCTACTTCAGTAACAAAATAAATTGCAATTTTTAGTCACTTTTTAAGTTATTTATATTATTAAAAATGTTCACATTTAATTAACCAACTATTTGTTAATTTTACCTTTTGCGATTGGCTCTTATTTACATTATTTACCGTATACTTCAGTAGACTTAAAATTAGAAAATAAAGAAGTAGCAAATCAGATGTTATTAAACCAGTGCAGAAAGAAAAACCTCTTACATTCGTCTGACATTTTTTTATTTGTTAATAAAAATTTTTTTTGGAAAAATTTAGTACAGATTATACTTTTTATCTTAATATTTATTTTATAAATACACGTTTAGATGTATTCACAATAAGAAAACAACTTCTGTCATCAGTTAAATCTCTTGTTTCCTAATATCAATCATTAAAATTATATCTTTAAAATTAGTGTCTTGAACTTAAATACCCATTAAAAAATCTTTGAGGAAAATTTTCAAAATTACTGTTATTTGTATATAAGTTAATGAAGCCATTGTTATTTGTTTTTAGCAATTTTTGTCAAAGTTGTTGCAAAAACACGTTCTAAATATTACTTTGACTTTATAAAACGCTTCTTGCAGTCTTTAAAGCTCAAAGTTTATGTTTTTCGTAAATTCGGTGGTTATTTACATAAAAATAAGTCAGTTTTAGAATCTTTAGACAAATGCGTTATAGCATACATAGGGTGATAAAAAAGTATGGAATAAAATTTTTACTTTCTAAGTTTTTTTTTTCCGGAAACCGCTAAGGCAGGTCGATTCTATTTTTTGTTGCGACGTTGTTTACTTATTTTTTTAAAAAAATTGACAGCCGTTTTATTTTGGCGTGACGTTATCAATTTGATTTTATATAGCAACTTCTATTTTTGGTGTTGAAAATCGAAACTACTTTTTTTCTGAGTTTAGCAGTATAACACTTATAGGGTCTAAAATGAACTCTTTAAGTAATTTAACACATTTAATTGTTTTATTTAATTTCTCTAAATAGATGCAATTTTTAACAGAATTACTGAACTAAACGTCCAAATTGACTGTCTTTCTGTTTCCTACCAATAATACAATTTTCAAACTTTATTAGCACATTATTTATTATTTTTTGACTAATTAAGCATTACTTATTTTTATTTAAATACTTTTTATTTTAAGTAGTCCCATAAGAAAAGTCAAATGAGTTTAGCCCAAAAAAAGATATAATTGCCCATATAGGTTGGTAGAAAATCTGCACTGGATTTTTTTAGAGAAACCCATACTCTTCATCCACAAAAATTAAATGCTTAGTGTGGTTTGGTCAAATCGCATTTCAGAACCGTATTTTTTTGACGTCTCATTGACCGGGCAAGTTTATTTAGATATTTTTGCGACACGTTAGTATCATCTTTAGTAAGACTTTTTCTCAATAGATAGGATCATCTACACTTACCGGCAGCTAATGTATGGCTTCAACAAGACGGTGCACTTCCACACTATGCTCGTCGTGTCAGAGATTTTCAGAAAATGTTTTACCCCCTTTTCTACGGAGGCTACTTAAAACCAAAAGTACTTGCAACAAAATTAAGAGATTTAGAAGATTTAATAGAAAGAATTACAAATCAGTACCGCTTAATTATTAATAAAATTTAAAAAAACGAAGTTCGAAAATTAGTTGTATTATTGCCAAAAAAACGGAAGAAAAAAAATAAAGAATTTAAATTGGTTAAATTACTTAAAGTTTTTATTTTGGACCCCATAAAGATTATACTGTTATACTCAGAAAAAAAAGTAGTTTCAATTTTCGACACCAAAAATAAAGATTGCTATTTAAAAAAACAATTGATTACGTCACAACAAAAAACCGGTTGAAAAAATTTGAATATTGTGAAAAACATGTGCAATAAAAAAATAAAATCGATGTGAAATAAAAAATATATTTTTTTTCCATATTTTACATACATACATACATACATACATACATACATACATATATCACCCTGGTCTTATGTCTCACCTGTATACAGGGAGAATCTGCGAAGAGTTTATCTTATCTCTTTTCAAAAAGTAGTTATTACATCAATTTTGTTTGCCAATGTTTGCCATTAAAAACTTTATTTTTTTCTCTACGTAAATAATTTTTTTCAGAATTTTTTTAATATTCCTTTTAGTAAATATTAATTAATTAATATTAATTCCTTGAAAAAAATATAAAATTTATAAACGTCATTGTAAATGAAGAGAAGTTAAAATATTGTTGTGTGGAAAAAATATTTAAAAAAATTGTAGATAACCGCAAAAGTAATAAAGTTTATTCGTTTTATAAGATCTATTTTGAAGCAGCATTGCTAGGTTATACTCCACAATAGGTTAGACATCTACCCTACAGGTTCTTTGTCTCACCCACTCTCTTAGGAATAATGGCGAATTATTTAATATAAAATTTTTTTAAAAAATAAAAAAAAACAATTTGTTTTTGTTTGCCGATTTAGTGACAATACTTACTTACACAAAAAAAGTAAGTGGAAGCCGATCAACTATCATTTTCAGTAATAATTTTAACTCCTGATGTTGAGTAAATACACCATTTTTTCAAGAAAGTGAGTGGGATAAAGAATCGTCAGGATAAGTTATCTGTCCCATTGTCAAAAACGGCAATGCTGCATCAAAATAGGTCTTACAAAACGAACAAACTTTATTTATTTTATTTAATTTTTTGACAAAACAATATTTTAACATCTATTTATTTAGAATGACAGTATAAAAAATGCAAATTTTATATTTTTTTCGAAAAATTAATATTAAGTAATTGATATTCATTAAAAGCAATATTAAAAAAATTCTGAAAAAATTCACATGCGTAGAGAAAAAAACAGTTTTTAATTGCAAACTCTAAAGTTGATGTGATAATAAGTTTTTGAGAAAAGATGAGATAAACTTTTAACAAACTCACCCAGTATTTTTATCTAGTGTAACAATGTTAAGTATCAGTGGGCTCAAAAATAAAAATTTCATCTGTTTTTAACAAATATTTTTAAAATGTTATGAATATTTAGACGTCTAATCTGTTTCTAGAATTTTTACTAGAGGTGGCGAGCGGCGGAATTCACCACGATTCACCAATCTACCCTTCTCATATCCGATTTATTTCAACAAAAATAACGTAACTTGTAAAAATAATTATTTAAATCGAATTTAGGGAGAAATGAAAAGTTGGCTCAAAATGTGACGGAATAATAACCGTTTAACAATGGCCGAAAAGTGAGCACTTTTGAGCCACTGTCAAAATATCAACCAATAAATACTAAATAGTAAAAATTCAATTTTTTTGTTTAACTTAACTAACAAAGTTGAGTGCGCTATGACCAAAAAACATTTTATCGATGCACAACGAAATATTTTAATTTTTATTAAGTTCTAACAGAATATATAAAAATATCAGCAAATCAGCTGATTGTGTTTTTACATTTTACATTTTATAAGTTTAGAGTGGTCCCTTTGTCACTGACATGAACGAGGTTGTCAAGCAAACTTTATCTTCAGACTTCCTACAGCTCGCTATCACTTGATCGTTATACCGTATTTCAAAGTGCCCTATGTAAACCTTTAATTACCCTTTCGTAATAATCACTTTTGAAAAATACCTGATAAAGCATATCGTCGACTACCATATTGTAGTTATAAGCAAAAGCGTTATAAGCTCGACACAAAATTCTCGACATTAGGTACTTCTGTTTCATACTGTACAATCTGAATTTTAATGACGTCAGGTGCAGCAATATAATTTTTATGGTTGAAGACTGTAATAAATTTAGCAAATTATATTTTTTTATTCTTAAGATTACCTACCTGTTTTCAGCTATTTTTGTTATTATATTAGTTTTAATATTGTTGTATATATAACTTTATGTGATATTGTTTTTTCTATGTAAAATAATAAAAACAAAACGCTTTTATTGATATATTTTAATAAAAAGAAAAACATAATACAGTTCTCAACCAAAGTTATAAAATATTTATATACATGTACTAAGTATGTAAGTTTCTAATGTTTATTTTAAATAGAATTACTATGTAGTTTTAGCTTTTGTATTTCTGTTAGTTTTAGTTAACTATATTACGTGTATGTGACTTCAATCTTGACAATCCAGACTAAATGTATTATTAAATATAGAAAAGATGAGTGTAACAATAGTTTTTATTTAAAAAATAAAACAAAAACCCTCCATTTATTTTTACCAAAAATTATCCCACAAGTAAAAAACATGATAAATTTACTTTTTCCCACATTTCTCTTGCCTGACAGTCTTGATTAACTGGGAAGCGTTCACGCAATTTCTATTTTTTGCGGATTTCTTTCTTCTTGGATCATGATAATTATCTAATAAGTAAGACCTTTATCAAGGAAACCATTTATGAGAAGCTTAGATGAGATTTTCTAAATAACAAAGTGACTCTTATATAATAAATAAATGACCGGCAAAATAACACTTTATTAACTAAGAATAATATTTTAATTTTATTTACCGAGATAAACTGTACGGCTTTTTAGAATTCGTCCGAAAAAAATATAAACCATGTCTAAAACAGCCCCAGTGAACACATAAATTCCGTCGAAATTTGTAAGATATACTTATATGATTCGACTTGTCCCATATAAACATTTGTTGGTTGAATACACCGCATTCGTAACGCATCGTCCAAATTAATACATCTATTACTTTTAAACGCTCTTTTATTCCTTATTGATTCAGCGAAATAGTAATAAGCTCGTGCGTGGTTACAAATCACACTTTCTGAAAATTTCCCTAAAAGCACCATTAGCTTAATCCTTAAAAAACACTTTAAAAAAATATTTACAGATGTCAGATATTTCAGGACAACCAGGTTGCCGCCTCCCTCCATTAGGATAAAAATCTACATGCCCAATAGGTTGCGAAAGGCTTAATACTTTCATGTAAGTGTGAACGACATCGACCATTTTTGCGTCGTTTGCATCGAGTTTTAGATTAGCCTCAATATCCTTAAAACCTGGAGCTGCAGGATCTAAGCCTAGAATTAAATAAAAACTAGTATTTATGTAACTACTTAATTAGGCAGTAAAGCATATAATTTAATACCGCGGCAACCAAAAAATATTTTATATACGATTGAGTTATAAAATAGCGTTTGTTGTGCATGACGTATGCTAACACACTTATCAGTTATACCTTTGGTCACATACTAAAAAAATTACGTCATCAAAAAATTTAATAGAAATGCAGTTTTACTACTAATCAAGTTAATTAAAAATATCGTTTAGTTACAAATATTTTTAATGTAATTTACTTTGAACATTAATGATGAAGTTCTCTAAGCTCATGCCACAATATCAGCGTTTCGAACTTTTGAAATATGACGTAAATTCATCAGTATGCGGCAGCGGATGTACCTAACTAACGTTTTGTTTTTTAATTTATATTGTTCCGTTTAATACGAGTAAACGACTTTAGTTTCTCCAGATTTTTTTTTCACATAGGTTGTTGTTTGAAGTCTGAGCTGGTGATCGAGAGCAACTTCGTAAAACTTGTAAAAAACTGCCAAAAAGTAATAGCTTCGTCAAATTTGGCAAAAATGAAAATATTGGACAAAGAACATTGCAACACATAGAAGTTGCAAATAGAATAAAGCTTATCAAAAATAATGCATGGGTTGGGTATAAAAGTTATTCACATTATATATATGGCATCTCTGTGACAGCTAAATCAAAAGCTAAAACACTAGCTACTATTTGCAACTGAGATGTCTCTGAGGGCGCCATTGTCACACCAATTCAATCAAACTTATTACTTTTTTAAGCGTTTTACTCTCTCTTCCCTGCTTTTATGTTTATGCACAATAGAAATAAAATAAATAATAAAAAGTAAATTGGGTTGTCAACCATTTAGAGGTAAAAGTAAGTAAAACAAACTTTAATCTGCTGTATTTAAAATACAATAAATAAGTTAGTTGTCGTAGTTTGCATTTTTACTCCTTGAGTAGGTATCTCAGTTGCCTATTAAAATAAAATATATTACTTTGTTGTTGTTAATTGTTAGGAGACGGTCAAAATAATTTTGAACACAGGCAGCTTTAACCCACGACGTGTCTCACTCTATGTATTGTTGAAACAATTTACATTGTAACGAATGGGTAAATCTGACAATATGATGAAAATATACATAAATTAAATATTCCTGTATTTTTATATTCACAAGTTATTTCCGAACTATTTTAGCGATGCGGGCCATTTTACAAAAGAAATCTTGCAGAAAGTATTAGTTCGTAAGTTTTTTGGCACATTTGACAAGCAAAGCGGACAGTATGTTGACAGCGAGAATACGTTTCGTATCAGCAATGAGGTAAGTGATTTTTCCGTGATAAACACTGAACCTGACAAATTAAACCGTGCTAACAACGCGTCTACAGTTATCACAGCTTGGAAACGGGCAACATTCACGGCTTAGGTACATTTTCGGTAAGACTAAGAACTTATAACTGGACGACACTATACGTACCGGACTTACGAAATTATTGTCTTGTTGTCTCTGAAAAGATAACGAAAAATGGACTTCAGGTAATTTTTATACAATATAATGCTTTTGTTGTTTTTTTATACCAATCAAAATGTAAAACTAGGTGACCGATAAAATTGGTGCGCATGAGATTGACAAAATAAAAACAAACAGATAAAATATTCGGCGTAGATATTTAGGACATTTGAATACGAAAGATTTGGTTGACGTAGTCAGTGCGAAGGCTCGATTTTTTAAAATCCATGAAGCCAACTAAAAACGTATATAACTATAAAATTAGTATTCAAGAAAATATAGTTTGTATTTTTTTTTTCAAAACGGTCAAAACAAACGACTGAACCATTAAAATTGATATGTCTATACATATAATAAAATCGGAAACTATAAGGTATACAACCAACTAAATTTTTAAATGCAAACAACATCATATTGGAATTACCTCTGATCTGACTAATTGAGAAGTCCAAACAAATGAAAAGAGTCGGCTTTAAAATTATGTATTTGACTGTTCCCATAGTTCAAATATGGCATAAACAGAGATGCAATAAATAATATTGATATTAATTATTAATTGATAAAAATGCACATTAATAAATAACCTACCTAACGATATGATTTCGCTTTACTGATAAAACACACATTAACGAATTAAAATATTTAAAGCCAACCCTATTCCACTCGGCTTAATCGCGTGCTTCAAAATTGGACCAGTTTGACAAGATGCGTCTTTTAGTTTTTGCTGTCTTAAAAACATGAAAACATAGTTGGCTTATTGGATCAAAACACTTTGGACCTGCAAAATTTAGGACCAAGCACAAAAAAAATACTCGAAACTACTGGTTCAGAGCGATTTTACTTCGGCTTCCACCAATAATAAAAACCTTTGCTAGCCAATGCGAGTGGATTGTTGAATCGGGCGCTTTACTTTTTAGGATTCGTCGAAGATCATTCTAAATGCTTCATACGTTTTTCAAGGATGCAGGATAAAGTAAAGTAAAGTAGCTTAAGTAAGGAAAGAGTACATTGCGGTGGTCAAAAATCAGAAAATTCTAAGGATAAAAACCTGCATGCAGATGACGGTAGAAAATACACCAGGAATTCGACGCATACCTGAAAAGCGCTAAAGTTTTTGAAGTTTTACAGATTGTAAGTTAAAATATCGCAATCGCGTATACTTTTTATAACTACTTCCCTCAGTTTTTATGCTTTATAGACTTTTTAAAACCCACAGTAATTAGATTAACATTAGTAAATGTTTATTTACAAATAAGGAAACACTATGCTACAATTCTTTTTGCTTGCCAAAGTGGTATTTATAATACTAAGCCAGAATCAGCCATCTATCGGAGATTTTCCTTCAAGCTCTTATAAATAAGCATTTAATGACAATAAGATAATTATTAAAGTTTTATAGTAGACCAAAAAATTAGAAAATGTATACAACCCGAAAAGAACGAGAGCGCTGAAAGCAAAAATATATGGAACTCTTTTCAACATAGCACGTTGCTTGTTAATTTAGGCCAGTCTTCTTCCTTGTCTTTGGGCTTAGGGTAGTATACATACTGCAAATTACTTCTAAAATCATGGTCCTAATAGTCTTGTTAAAATTTTTTTTGTAAACTGTGTAAGTTGCTTAAGAGTTTTTGAACATAGCTTTATTATTTCAACGAGAACCAAATAAAAGAAAGTTTAATTCGCAAACTCATTACTTGTGACGTCGAGTTCCTAGAAGAATTAGAGAAGAACGATAATAATTAAAATGAATCAATTTTTGAAAACTTGTTTATACCAGAGAAATCATTATAATCGATAAGTTCTTAATTTTAGAAGTCAAAATAAATCCAGTAGTAGCTAAAGAGACGTTTGAAGTGGTAAAACAAGAAAATCAAAAAAGCTTAGAAGAAAAAGTCTAAAAACTTGTAAAAAGAGAAAGAGAGATTGATTAGAACTGGAGAAAGAGCGAAGACCTATAAGCACTATAAATGGAAACTAACTGAAGCCAAACATCAGATTTTATAAAACAGATTTTTATATCTCAGAAATTGCAATGAAAGCAGCTTTCAATTTTAGAGTCTAATGAGTGGTTCGACGCGATGGCTGCTGAGATTAATAGGCTAATTTCAAGTTTTGATAATACCCGTAGTATCTCCGCTTCTTGTTGCTAAAGAGAATTATTAACATTTTCGATAATACCAGTAATATCTCAACTTGAAATTTTCCCATTGGTCTATTATTAAACAAAAGGATACTTAAATCTTGCAAAAAATCGTTATCGGCAGTCACATTGTACTAAAAAATAGGTACGCTCTTAAAAGATCGTTTGTGAATACGAAAAGCAAAACTTGAACCGCAAAGCTTTAGCCAAAAACCTAAAATTTTCTCTAAAAAAAGTTCTACATTGTTTATTTAATAAAGATTGAAATATTTGCCTAAAACGATCATATAAAGACAACATAAATGCTTTAAATCTAACTGAAAATTCTACATGCTATCAAATATCAAATAGACATTAACTAGTAAGTACCATTTCATAAAAAAACACTTTAAAAAAACAATTTTCTGATTTTAAATTACATTTTCACGTCCGGTATGAAAGCTAATGTGCTGGCTAAAACATTCTGCTAGACTTCTGACTACTTTCGTAATCGTGCAAATTGATAGGCTTAAACGCTACTTAAATTGATAATTAAGCTCTTATCTGAGTTTAACTCCCCACCTGAGAATGACAACATTGTTGTCGAAACGTGCGCCATTGTAACAAAGTACATTGTTTGGTGTTACTGGGTGTTTTTACGTTTCATTCTACACACCAAGAAGATCCAACAAGAAGTTTAAAGTGTAAGTACCTACTGTACAATTCGTACATATGTAATTAAGCAGTTTGTCTAACTCGCTAACGCCCGCTGGGCGATAAGCTATCTTGTTCAATAAATATCTATATTATGTACTTATTACATAAATGGCTGTTATTTTCTATCACATACCCTTACATCATTTTTTTACGGTAACGTAATAAAAATGGTAATGTTATTTTATTGTCTATAGAATCGTGAAATAGCTTTCACACATCTGACTGCTACAAAGAAAATATTTTCCTATTGTAATAGAAAAATAACACTTTAGAAAAAAATAATACATATCCCGAATAAAAACGTTAATTAATCTAATGTATACAAAGTTTGTGTTATCGTGTTTCGTGCAAGGTTAATCTGCTAATTTTAATTACACAAGGTTAAAAAGTGTTTACCGCATCTCTAAATAAAAATTACCTACCTGTAATGCGTCCAACTTTCCCATTTTTTACTTCATGTCCTCCAATTCCTGCAACATGTGCCCCTAAACTATGACCCACAAGGTGGATATTATTATAATCAATTCCCATTAAAGACAGCCAATTTAGAAATTCACCTAAGATTTTACCCGCTTTTCGTACTCCTCCAATTGCAGATAAATACTCAAATTCACACAGGACTGACCAGTCCATACCAATTACATTGTAATCACCTGAATCCAGATAAGCTAAAAAATGTATGTAATAATGTGTATTAAATTAAATGGTGTGTAAACCATTTTTGTTTACTACAAAAATATCTTCTTCTATACTACTTTGAAACCCATGAATAATTATTTTAACAGGATTGCTAGTGTTGAAGCCTGATTTTTTAAAGCCGTTGGAATCTTGTATCCTGAGGTTGAAAGGAGGATTATCCCTACAAAAGCTCAGTTAAAAAAGTCTTAAAAATTTAGTAGGGTACCTTGTAAATAAGATAAACTGCACGTTTGGTCCATCTGGATCGAGTAAATTTGTATTATTTTCAATATTATTGATTTGTGCTAACGGTTGTGGCATTGAATTTTTGTTTAATTTTCCGTTAGTAGCCGCTGAAATTGTTTTACACTTTTTGTTAAAAGAAAAAATATTGCAAAGCTTTGAGTAAAGTATAAAAATTTTGTGATACTTTGAAATTATTTTATGTCATGCAACAGCAAAGCAACTATTGATAAAAGAATAAATAAAAACAAGTAATATTTACCCAACACGAGCAAAACTGCTGAAGTTGCAGCTAAAGCAAAGCCTGTAAATGTAACAAGCGCACACATTTAATAAAAAAAATATTTTGTCACTTTCACCACACATTGAATACAAGTGAACAATCAACATAATGCCAGGTCCATATTTCATACATCTGATTGTAATCATTATTCATATTTCCGTAATTTATTACGGAAACTTTTGTATAAATGTTGGTTGATGATTGTTTTGAACTAGTTGAACTAACAATAACAGATCATTTGGTGAAATTGATGATAGTTTTTAGCAAATTGTAACGTGCAATTTTTAAATTATTAGAGCAAAAGTGCAAGCTTAGGCAAAATTGCTCACAAAAATATTTAAAGCGATTTAAGGACTTTCACTACGGAAATACGCCAAATTTATAACATATTTCATTAAACAATGCATAAATGAAAATAAAAAACTAGATTCTTTTCGGAAATGGTCATTTTATTTTCAAATAATTTCAAAGAAATAACATGATTTTTGTACTTATCTAATTATTAAAAATTTAACGCAGACAGCAATAAATTACTAGTAATAATAATCTAGTTAAAAATTCAGGTACAAAAAAATATGTAGATAAATTGTCTTTAGACAGCGGCAGCAGCATTTAGCAGGCGGAAAAGTCGCCATTCTGTAGCTTAAAGAGCTACTTATTCACTGGAATAATAGGCCGAAGCAAATATTCACCACGTTTTCTGTTTGATTTTTTTGAACAGTACTTTTTTTGAAGTCACACTTTGTTCGATTATTTTAAAAATTTTTATTAATATTTTAATCAAAAAACATCAAAAACAGATCACCTATTATTATTTTAGTGTATCTAGTTATAAGTACAACGAAATATAAACTCGTATATTTGTTTTGATTATGACCATTGGGCTCTATTATTGTTTATCAAATACCGATAATACAAAAAAAGCTTTTGAAAAATGCCTTAGAACTAAATAGTACTTAAACATATATAAAATAAAATATTATATAATATTATATAAAATATATTATATATAAAATTTTTAAGCCTCTCCTAACTCAAACATTTTTCATAAAAAATTTTTTTAAGTTTATGCAATAAATAAAGTTGCCAGCGATAGACTGACAACAATAGGTATATTATAATTATTTTTCATTTTTTTTTTTTTTCTATCTAACTGCAGACCAAATCTTACTCTAATAATTTAACTTTAAACAGCGAATAAAACCTAATAAACAAGACCAACGCGAAAATAAGTAGTATACAAAACAAAAACAGAACTAAATTGCTTTTAAAATTTTCTCTAACAAAGCGTTAAATTTCTCACATTTGTCAAAAATTTATTACAATAATTGAAGTTACCCATTTACAGGTGTAGAAAAACGTTCTGTCCATAAAGTCAATGTTTTGCTCTAGTATTCAATCTCATAGAAACCTAAAGCCAGAGACGGAAAAAGGATAGAGCTTACAAGATATGAAGGGCAAAAAAATATAGCAAAAAAAAGCTAGTAATGACACAATATAGAACGAACACCTCAACCATCCAAACCTACAAAAAGAAAACCTAAGACTAATTTAATTTTAAAAAAAAACAATATTTGGAAGTTTTTGTAGTATTAATTTTGTAGTATATAATTATTTTTGTATACTACTTATAACTGTAGTAGTGTTAATTTTGTTATTAAAATCCTCCCACATGTCTTTGTGTGTTCAGAATATATATGATAAATTTGATGTGATATTTTGTTCGTATATTGAACATCTTCAGGACGAAAAATCAAGTTGTGTCCTGCGTTATTATTATTACATTTTTTAAAATTAAAACGATTTAGTTTTTCGTCTGAAGATGTTTAATATACGAACGAAACTAGTAGATTAAAATGATGTTGTTTTAATTGGTTGTCCCTGTGTTTGGATTAATCTCATTTTCATTAATATACAGGGTGTTATGCAGTGACGGCTGGTGATTTTTGAAACTATGTATTTTGAAAATGGAGCATGGGATTCAAATTTTGTTGTAAGAAATTACTATTGGGGCCAAACTAAAGGCTACTGCTAAAAAAAATTGATCAAAATTTGCGAAATTAGATTTTTAAAAATGGTGTGCCCCCCCTGGTTATTTCCGAAACGGTTTATGTTAGAACGGTGGCGATTTTTTTTTTCAACATTATGAGAAAAATTAATGACTAATTATTGTTAGATTTTTCCGAAATTTTAATTATAGAAAAAGTTATGAGCATTTGAAATTTTAGAGAATGAATATTTTTCGAAAATTAAATTTCAAATGCTCATAACTTTTTCTATAATTGAAATTTCAAAAAAAACAAACAATAATTAGTCATTAATTTGTCTCATAATGTTGAAAAAAAAATTGCCACTGTTCTAACATAAACTGTTTTGGAAATAACCAGGGGGGGCACATCATTTTTAAAAATCTAATTTCGCAAATTTCGTTCAATTTTTTTTTTTATCAGTAGCCTTTAGTTTGGCCCCAATAGTAACTCCTTACAACAAATTTGGATCCCATGCTCCATTTTCAAAATACAGAGATTCAAAAAATCACCAGCCGCCACTGGTGTTATGGAAATGAGTGCAAATATTTTAACCTGAAATACAGCACCACAAGTAATAAAAATCTGTAAAAAAAATTTTGTCCTATCTCAACTAACAACACAATTACAGGCCGTCAAAGTTGGGTATAAAAAAACATCTTTTTGTTATATCTGGAAAACCGCTTAACCGATTAATACCAAATTTGGTACACAAATGAAGTTGACTGTACTCTTTTTATTTCTACTAGCAAAATTTTGCTACACATCTCAATTTCAAGTTACGACACTTTTTTTTCACATTTTGGGTAATTAACCAATTTTCTTCTTATTAATTTCCAATTTTTGTAGCAAAAATGAATATGCCAGTAGATTCTACATAAAACTGCAAAAATGCAATATTTTGCTAAAACGTATCGTTTTCGAGATATTTACGTTTAAAGTATAAAACTGACTTTTCATCTTTAACTTTGGCGTCCTCTAGCTCCTAAACGGTGCAACTTAGTATAGAAGTAAATTGTGTTAAATCGCTTTATTTTGACCTGAAAAACCTATAATTGCTTTATGTTAAAAAAAATTTGTTATACGTTTTGTAATAATTAATTTTTAGGTTATAATTTTGTTATCAGTTGAGATAAGACAAAAATTTTTTTGTAGATTTTTATTATTTGTGCTGCTGTATTTCAGGTTAAAATATTTGCACTCATTTCCACAACACGCTGTATATGATTTTAAAGCAGTACGATACCTAAAAATTCATCTAAATTGATTGAAGGAAATTCATCCGATTCATCTAAAAATTAATCTAGATAAAAAAAATTAAAATGATGAAGAGGATCTAGTAGGTAGTGTTTATAAAATGTTAAAAAAAATAATAAAAAAATAAAAAAATTGTTTCAATTTACTTATAATTGTTTTTATTAGATAGGTACCGGTTTCAAAAAAAAAACAATTAAAGTGAACAAAAAACTACAATAAAAAAATTGTTTAAAATGTCGTTTACAATAATTTTTTGTCGAAAACAAGGCTTTAGTTTTACGTACCTAGATCTGTTTTTTATTTACAAAAAATTTTGTTTTTGGCATTATAAATTAAATTTTTCTTATGTTCTACTATCCTGTTTTTTGTTACCAACATCAAATAATTTTTGATAAAAAAAAGCTTTAAATTCGGTTCTTATTTTACAGTAACTTTAAAGCTATTTTTTTAAAATTAAAAGTAGATAACAAAAAGCATTATGGTAGAACAAATTTAAAAGCATTATTATGACAAAAGAAAAAGTATTTAATTTACAATACCCAAACATTTTTTTTTTTTTTGGTAAATAAATAACAGATCTAAGTGTGTTACTAAAGGTCTGTTTTCAACAAAAAAAATAGTGGTTTAATATTTTTAACATTTTTTTATAATTATTATTTTAAAACATTCTATGAATACTATTAGATCAAACCTCTTCATCATTTTGAAAAAAATATCGCAATTAGGTTTGGTCGAATCATGGATATTGTACTGTCTTAAATAATAATTAAGTTTAGGCATCCATAAGGCACTCTGAACAAGAAAGAAGACCACATAAATATTCATTTTGTAAAAATTTTCTGATTAAAACGAAAATTTTTCAAGAAGTTTACTGGTGAGAAAAAAAGAGGACCAAGAAGAAATCTTTTTAAGA
The DNA here is from genome assembly GCA_029207805.1 of Tribolium confusum. Taxonomy (NCBI): domain Eukaryota; kingdom Metazoa; phylum Arthropoda; class Insecta; order Coleoptera; family Tenebrionidae; genus Tribolium; species Tribolium confusum. The sequence goes on along the minus strand of JALGAY010000002.1, from coordinate 28,223,005 downwards.
ATATTTTTTTCTTATTTTTAATTTTTTTCGTGTATTTATATAAGCAATTTCTTTTTTAGTCTGAGTTTAAAAGCCCATTTACTACCATTTTGAAATTAGTGTTTATTATAAGATTTCTAACCAGTGGCGGACTAGTTATAAACGATCTGTCTTGTGATGGGGTAAAAAAAACTACCCTATTTAGAAGTCTTTAAAAATTCATTACATTGTATTGAAATATTTCTAAATATAAAAGTTTCAATATCAACGAGAGAACAAAGAGATGTGTCATACAGAAGCGACCCAGATTTTTATTAGTTTAACATGGTCAAATTTTTATGGGGTCACACAGTTTCTTTGTTCAAAGCAAGGTTAGTTTACAAAAATAAGTTAATGTTTTTGCCTCCTCAAAGACAAATGACGAATTCAGCTTGAAGACAAAAAAAAATGTAACTTATGACGTATTGTTGTTCAACTTTCAAGGCAATAGTTGAAATCATAGGATTCAAAAATAAATTTACATGGTCAAAGTGACATGGTTTCCATGTGTGGCCTTACTTGGGATAATATAAAAGCTTCCACCCAAAAGTGGGATAACAATAGACCTCCAAGTGTGGTTAATATGTGCACTTCTCCTCAATTGTTATAAAATAGCTGAATAAGTTCATAAATGTGTGTGCCAGTTCGAAAGTCAACCTAGCCCAAGTGTCACCTAGTGATAACCGTAAGTCCGTTTGATTGACTTAATACCGAATGTTTTTGTAATTCAAAATTCTAACTATGGCTCTAGAAGCTAAACTGATTTTTATCCTGATTTATGAAATGGCTTTGAGTAACTTATTCGTGGAAATTTTGATAATTACTTACAGTTTTTCTAAAAGATTGTTGAAATGTAATTGTTTTGGAACTGGATTTGCATCTGAATTAAGAATTGATTGGAAATTAGTTTTAATTATAAAAGAGAATTTTGTTTGATAGAAAAATTATTTGATTCTTAACCACTCATGACCCTTAAATTAGAAGAAAAGTCTGATTTATTGAGAGTTGTTATTGGAACTGTACTAACGAAATTAAAAGTTTGTACACACTAAATTTAGTTCAAGTAATGAATTTGCGTTATTATTAATCACATATCCGAAACGCATTATCCTCTCCTTCACTTAAGCATATTTTTGGTTTTAAGTTTTGTTAAAGTAATTGATAATCAGTTGTAATAAAATAACGATTAATTAAAGGTAAAATTTAACTTAACTTGGTTTATTTGTTGTTGAATTTATTTAATTCATTGATTGTCAGATTAACTGCTAAATCGTAGTTGATTAATCATTCTTTTATTAATTTCGAAACTTATAGTTTTTATTGTTTATGTAACCGCTTTAGATTTTTAAGACAGTAAATGTGCTTTATTAAAGTCAGTTTTATAGAAATTAATGATTGTTACTCTCTAGTTTTCAAGTGATTATTTTGTTATAAATTTAGTAAACAATATTGGATCTAAATTATTGTAATCTTTTAAAGCAGGAAAATTGTTAGAATGCGTGTTGGAACGTTTAAAAACCTTTACATTTGTTAGTCAGGAATTGGAAGTAATTTTTAACTGTTATAGATTTTATTATGTTATATTATAGTTTAATTTCATATTTAAAGATTAATAAATTGATTAATCTTGTTTCGTTTATGACTAAAAGTTTTACTTGAGTTTTATATTAATATTTAAGATCATATCAAAATTATATCATTATTTAATTTGTTGTACTAACTAATATTTTTCAATATATTTTGTATTTAAGTTAAAAACTGAGTCTTGTTTCTAAATGATGGTAAAAAGCTTAGACTGCACCCCTTACCCCTAAAGCACTTGATTTCCGACCACCTGGTTGGTATTTTTATAATATTAAACCCCAGGGGAAACCTACGTTCAAAATATAAATTTATTAGCTTTGTGGATTAGGAACCGCTTATGGCCTTATTAATAACATCTCTTAAGATTTTCCTTTAAATCTTAAATAAAATAAAGTAAATTTTTCTTAAAAACAACCCCTACCACAGTCTTTTTATCCATATACTCAGTTACATTAGAAGTATTACATTAAAAACTAGTTATAGTAATTTAGGAAATGTAGGAAACATTTCTTGCAAAAAAATTTTAACGTCTTAGTTCTTGTTGCTTTTTGCTGAAAAAAGCTTTTAATAGATAATAAGTAGAAGTAAACCTAGCCAAATTCAATGTAGTTTTTTTGACACTGCAATTGTCATTAGGAGTATTAGGACCGTCATAATGATGCTATTCAAGTCTGTTGCAAATCAAATTTGTTTGCCTGAGTCGAGGTCCGACTAGTATCAGTAAGAAGATTTATGTTTATAGTTTTATTGCCCAGCGGCACCTTTCCTTTGTTACTATCATTACTTTTAATACAATAGAATCCTGTCATAAAAACCACATCGGATTTGGGTCGGTATACTTGCACGAGTATTTGCAGTTGTTATGTTTCCGACCACTTGTTTTAAAGGTAACAAAATGCCTCCAATCTCTCGTCTCATTTGTCTCAATCTCATTTTGTGTACTCAGTTACGGAGTCGTCAAACACATTATTAATTTTTGTCAAATCTTATCGTTTTATTCCTGATGTCCTAAGTCTACCACATTGCCAAAAATCACGGCCAAAAAATTATTTCCTCTAGGTGTAACACTTCTAAAGTTATTGAGTATAATTATTTTTCAGCAAATAAATTTCAAAATTCAGTATTATGCATAATTTAGATATTAGTTTAGATACGAGTAAGTTATTTGGGTAGAAAGAGCCCGAGGTAGGCTCGAAATGGAGCCTGTTTTCTGTAAGGTTGGAGGTCGAAGCTCTTCTGCATTAAAAAAACAAAAACAAAATAAGTGTTTGAGACCTATTTAAACCTTACTATTCCGAGACAAACAAATCTAGAAATTAACTAGGTATTATGCAAAATATCGAATTTTGTATACTAACGGTAACATAATATACAATTATTTATCACTAATCTAATAATACCTACCGTTTATATTATTAACTTTTTGCTTTATTTAAATAAAGTACTGACCAAAATATTCAAAAGTATTAACAATTTATTATTTTTACAAAACATTTATTTAATTTACCGGCCATTTTTGTTTAATACTTACAACATTTTTACTTACCACTAAAACACTGACTGTTTAAATTACACTAGACAACAATTTTTTTTAATTATACACAAAGTAGTTTTAATTTATATAAATATTAACAACAATATAAACATTTTTTTAACACGTCAGGTTTTGCAGAAAATAAAATAACTAAATTAAAAATGTTTACTCTATGCTAACTAAATATGTATAATATATTGTGGCGCTTACACTGGTCAACATAATTTTTTTTAATGTCTAATACGTGTCTCTTATGTACTTTTTTATGCAGATTCTAAAAATGTACTCAAAAATTGGCTATCACGCCAGGTTTCTGAAAAACCTTATAAAATATTTTTCAATACAGTGTGAATTATTTGTAAAGAATAAATTCGATAAAAATTCAGGGAGTTGCCTTTCAGAAAAACGCTCAAACACGTTCCTCTAATTTTTTAACGCGCATTTTTTGATAAAACAATTGGATATACAAAATGTTTTAAAATTGAGATACGATCCTAAACTTTGAAATTTTAAATAAGAACCCTAATGTTTTTTACCATAATTAAATTCTACGTATAATTATGCATATTTTTTGTATAGCACCCCTATGTCGATTTTCAATTGTTTTTGAAAAAAAAGTAGAATTGTAGAAGAACAAATTCCTATAACAGGATACGTGTCCAAGTGTTGTCCTGAAAAGCAAATCCCTGAATTTTTATCGAATTTATTCATTACGAATGGTTCACCTCTTTTTTCAAAAACAACTGAAATTCGACATAGAGTGTACTACATAAAAAAATACGTAAAATTATACGTAGAATTCAAGTACCTATGCTGAAAAACATTAAAGTTCTTATTTAAAATTTCAAAGTTAAGAGTCGTATCTCGATTTTGGAACATCTTGTACATCTAATTTTTTGTCAAAAAATGCGCGTTAAAAAATAACAGGACACGTGTTCAAGCGTTTTCCTGAAAGGCAACTCACTAAATTTTTATCGAATTTATTCGTTACAAATGGTTCACACTGTATAAAAAAATATTTTATAAGTTTTTTTAGAAACTTAACCTGACGTGATGACCAATTTTTTAGTACATTTTTAGAATCTGCATGAAAAAGTACATAAGAGACACGTATTAGACACAAAAAAAAAAATCATGTTGACCACTGTTATTACTTATTAGTGTTATTTACAACAGTGTTAATCTAAATACCGACCTTTCATTTAAAATATTAATTAAATATTTATTTAAAATACTAACACTATAAATATTTATAAACCAACAAAGTTTAATGTATTTTTTTTTAACTTTTACCTTCTAACTTTTTTTACGTTCGCCCCTAATGTATATTACGGTTTTAATTTAGAAGCGCCTAAATGTCACGTGTTTTTCTTGCCTTAATAGACAGGGAGGGAAATTCTCACTATAAAGCGTTACCTATTAGGAAAAATTAACCATTAAATTTTTTGAATTTAGCGGTACGCTTGTTTACAGACTTGCGCAAAACGTGGAATACACTTTGACATTTAGGTGCTCCTTTTAATTTATTATTATGCAACTGTATGCAACCAGTTATACAACACTTAGTTAATTAATTTTTATGTAGATAGCAGCACTAAGAATTAATTATGCCGCACTTAAAATTTGATATATAATATCTATTATTTATTACAAGATACATAAAAAACACTTTATTTAGCACCTGAGTATTAATATTCCATTTATTTAACATTTAATATCCGTAATTATTAATTTTTTTATTAAAACTCAAAAAACTGGACAAAAGCTTGCGCAAGCGCAGAAACATTGATAAGCTTCATACTTACATACTTCGCAGAATTGTCATTTTACAAAATTCAAATTGCTAAAAATAATTAAAAAAGCATAAAAATGGAATTATTAACACCATATTTAGAGAATATTAAAATACCAACAGCAAATAACAAAGTGTATAAAGATGAATGTGTTTTCTCTTTCGACAATCCCGTGAGTATTCAAAACCAAATGAATAGTAAAATTTTTGAGGTTATGAATGCTTTACCGAGCAAATTTTTTATTTCAGGAAACTGACACCGGTTTATATGTGAGTTTAAAAAGCTTCCTAGGTTTAGGCCGAGATTATGTCGAGAAACATTTCCACAAAACAGGAGAAGCTGTTTACCTCCACATCAAACGAGTGCGACATGAAGTAAGAATTTTACTTTACACAGGAACAGTGTTATTTTACTATGTATTTTTGTTGTTAAGATCTCATCACCCCCAGAGGGAGATGGGCCTGAAAAGAAAATCACTCGATTGGCGATTGGAGTTGATGGGGGCTTTGACCCCGAAGCAATGAAAAAGAAATTCGACTTTGAGGATTTTTACAATGTTGTTATCTTGCCCTCTTTCACTATCATCCCTTGGCCCAATGCAGAGCTACCACAAATTGTATGCTCAACGTTATAACTAGTAACATAATAATTTTTTTTTCTCTAGGTAAAATCATCCATTGAGGGCATTTTGGAAGCCCCCTCTGCCAGTAAAGTAGTTGAAATGGAAGCGCTGACAGGAACTTGGGACGGTGAAGCTAGGATTGTCTCACAGTATGCTCATAATTTGCAGCAGCTTGAAAATGGAAAAAAAATTCCACCATCTGGGTGGCAGTGTGAAAAATGTGATAAAACTGAAAATCTTTGGTTAAATCTAACAGATGGTACAATACTCTGTGGTAGAAAATTTTACGATGGGAGTGGAGGGAATAACCACGCAATAGAGCATTATAGTGGTACTGGGTACCCTCTAGCTGTTAAATTAGGAACAATCACAAAGGAAGGAAAAGGAGATGTGTTTAGTTACAAGGAAGATGACATGGTTGAAGACCCAAATTTGGTCCAGCATTTGGCCCATTGGGGTATAAATACAGCAAACATGGAGAAAACCGAAAAGTCCATGGTGGAGCTCGAGCTTGAACTAAACCAAAAATCTAATGAATGGTCTGCTCTCCAAGAAAGCGATGGTCAATTAAAACCTATCTACGGACCTGGATATACCGGAATGACAAATATGGGCAACTCTTGTTACCTCAACAGTGTGATGCAAATGGTTTTCTCTATTCCGGATTTCATACAGAGATATTACCACGATGCTGAAATATTTTTTAACAACGTGGTTGGTGATCCAAGTGAAGACTTCAATACTCAAATGTAATACAAACTTCTGATACGCCAATAAGTTATTAATCTTGTTTTAAAGGGCAAAGTTAGGAGTAGGCCTACAATCGGGGAAATACTCAGTTCCTCCACCTGCAGGATCTCCAGTAGACGCAGATCCTCCAGGAATTTGTCCGTTGATGTTTAAAGCTTTAGTTGGACGAGGACATCCGGAATTTTCAACAAAGAAGCAGCAAGATGCTCAGGAATTTTTTCTACACATTCTCACTTTATTGGAGAGGAATAGTAAAAATAAAGTGAATCCTGGGGATTGTTTTAAGTTTAAAGTCGAAGAAAAATTCCAGTGTAGTGCTAGTAAAAAAGTGAAGTATTTGACGAGGTCTGATGTTCTTTTGTCGCTTACTATCCCAATGGACGCTGCCATCAACAAGGAAGAGGTAAAAAAACAGCAAATTTTCTTAAAAGATATAATCCGCATTCAGCCACAAAATAAATTACAAATATAAGTTGGCTGCAAGTGACTACCGGTTTTAGAACATTTGAATTGTAGGCTGAATGTGTAAAGATGTCATAAAACAGTAGTTTAGGTAGTAGTTTTTATGGCCAACAGAATGACCACATTGCATATTCTTGTATTTAGCAACTATTTGAGTGTTAATTTTTTGTTGTTTGTACTTATCGTTTCATTTATTGTTTATTGGAATAAGCTTCAAAATTGAAAAACACAACTGAGAATTTCTCAAAATTTTGTCAATGTCGTTGGTGTGTTTTAAACTTTTGACATCAACTTTAAAAAAAAAATTATAATTTTTTACAATATGAAATGTTGACAAAAACTAGATAGTAGTTGTTCAACTACTAATTTTGTTAATAAGTTCTTGTTAAGAAATTACTTTTGCACCATCCAACCATGGTCAATAATTGCTTGGGTTATCCCTCTAGGAAATTTTTGTAAAATTTTTTATGAAAACGCTTTCCTAGATTTTAATGTTTATTTATCAAGTCACCTGTTTCGGCTATTGGCCTTCTTCGGACTTTCGTTATAATAATAAAAAATAAAACAAATACAATTTAAAATGTTTACCCATAACACGTATTGTTATAAATTTTCTTTTGACATTTGGTTCATGGCGTATGATATGGTTAATAATGGTGTTTTTTTTTGATAAGTTATTAATATTTGGTTCTCTACTTTTTTGACCCGCTCTGTAAATGTGAAAGTCTGGGTTGATATTGGTTGCTAAATACTATCCATGAAAGATAAAGTAAAGTCCCCTAAGAGGACTATCCCCCTAACCCCTAATTTTTTTTGGACCTAAATGTATCACATGTTATATTATTTAATTTGTTAGGTGGCTGCATACGAAGCGAAAAAAGTAGAAGCTGAAAAAACAGGCAAAGTACTTCTTGCAAATACTGTCGTGCGACCAAAAATAAATTTCCTTTCTTGTCTTGAACTATTCACACAATCAGAAGTTATAAACAATTTTTATAGTTCAGCAGTAAATGCAAACGTCACAGCCCGCAAGTGAGTTTTTCTTATCACAGTAAATAAAAAATAAATCACATTATTATAGAACCACACGATTAGCAACATTTCCGGATTATTTATGTATCCAATTAAAAAAATTCATGCTTCGAGAAGATTGGGTCCCGATTAAATTAGACGTATCAATTGAAATGCCCGAGATGTTGGATATTTCATTTTTGCGTGGAACTGGACCTCAAGCTGACGAAGAATTACTTCCGGAACCAAAAGTTCTACCTCCAACACCGGTATTTGACGAGGCGACTTTATCACAATTGGTTGAGATGGGTTTTCCGCCAGAGGCTTGTAAAAGGGCTATGCACTTTACTCATAACTCCGGTCTGGAAGCGGCCACTGCTTGGATTATGGAACATATTGCTGATGCTGATTTTGCGGATCCTTTTATACCTCCTGGTACGGAAAGTTCGCATTTCACACCGAATGCGGATGCTTTAGGTGCTATTGTTGGCATGGGTTTTACCCAACAGCAAGCGACTAAGGCTTTGAAAGCTACGGATAATAATTTGGAAAGGGCAATGGATTGGATTTTTTCACATCAAGATGAGTTGGAGAATATTATGTCGCCGCCACCACCGGAATTCAGAGATGGAGACGGAAGTAAGTGTTTTTTAAAAAAAATTAATTTTAAAGAACTTTGAAAAATTTTATTGAGAATTAAAACAAAGCGATTTTAACTCTAGTGATGGAATTCCAACTAGTGAACATGTGCGTTATTGAGGAAGAGAAATTTGTTGACAAAAACTTCGACCCGGCGAATAACCCTCAAATAACATGCATGTCCACCATTTCCTAATTCAACCTTCATAATGCTTATCGCATTTTTTTATTAACAATAAAATTTAAAGAATCCGTAAAATATTTTCTCTAAATAAATAATCAACTATGAATGGATTTTATGGAGATATTGGATAATGTTTTGTGTAACACACAAGTATTTTAATTGTATTCACGTTAGTTCTTACTTATTTTTCTATTTCAGAATATAAGCTCGTAGCATTCATTTCCCATATGGGTACTTCTACAATGGTTGGCCACTACGTGGTACATATTTTGAAAAATGGTCAATGGGTCATTTTTAATGACAATAAAGTGTCTTTGTCCGAACATCCACCAAAAGATTTAGGATATATGTATTTGTATGAACGACTTTAAGTAATCAATTAATAAATTTGCTTTGCCTGAATTTTGTATGTATAAATAACAAATAAATTGTCAAGTTTTTTACAATACATATTGTTTATGTCCTCTCCATTTCCCGAAAGAGTAAATAAAACAGAAGTGGATGAGAAAAAAAAAGAGAAATAGTTATCTACATTAAAGTAATGTAATAGCTATTTATGTAACCAGTTATGAAAAAACCGATTTTGTTTAACGTGCATAATATTTGCCAAAATGAATAAGCGAAGCGAACTACTATTGTGTTAACAATAAAATAGGTTTTTCATAACGTATGACGTACAAAAATTTTTCCTCATTTCATCGAAAAAGGAAATTTTTTCAAAATATTTTGGATAATCAGTGATGTTAAGTCATACTTTACGTAACTAGTGAAGTAATGAAATGTATTAGAATACATTAAATATATTCAAAATACGTCATTCTAAAATAATTTAATAACTATTTACATTTGCATGCGTTAAGTTTAATTCTACAGGTTCCAACAAAGTTGTCGCCTGTAAAATTAACTAATGCATACAGTCTATTTTTTTTCTTTATAAAACCACCACCTGTTGCATTATATTGGTATCAAATTAATTTCCCTACAATAGTAATTTTTATTTGTTGGTTTGTAATACATCTGTCTCAATTTATGTCAGATTATTTTGAATATTTTGCCACAATGCCCCGCTACCAACACCGACATCTGTCGTTGGGCACGGCGAAGCCCAAGGAAAAACAAGTCCATGGCGTTCCATTCGAATTGAGTTGAGACCTTTGAGGTTGAGACCCCCTGAATTTGACACACTTGTACATTTTGCTAACATAACCTGTCGTGTCTGTCACAGATCACGCCTTGTCATTACCCTTATTTTACCCCATGTCAGATGAATGCTAGATTGCCAAATCTCTTTTGAGATAAAATGTAATGTTGGTGGTTTTATAAAAAAAATAGACTGTGAGATTTGTATAAGATTTTTTCTGTCATTCTGTCTTTTTTGTGTAAATAATAATTTTGAAAAAATAAATAACATAGGGTGCTTTGACCCTTTGACGTAGGACCAGGGACGTTTCAGCGATTTTTTCTTTTTTCTCCTTTTACCGCAGTTTCCGAATGTCCGGCTTATTACTATTGGTGGATGAACAACTGAGGAGCTTGCGTGCAAAACCGGATATATCCATTTTTACAAATTTTTCAGGAGATGAAAAAAACACCCTACATGTTTGTTTAAAAAAATAGTGTTATTTAACCCAAACAGTTTAAATTTAATAGAGTTATGCAAGTGATTAACATATATTTTTTTGTATAAAAAGTAAACAATTTGGCATTATTAGCAAAAAACTATTGGATATATCCAGTTTTGCTCACAAATAACATACACTGAGCGAAAAAATTATTTATTTTTCCTGAAATAAATAAATTTAAGACTGGGCAACCAATGTGGTGCCACCACGAATCTTCGGCGAATCGCTGAAGTCTAGTTAAATTGCTGAAGAGGTGCTCGAGTAATTGCGCTATCGACCAAGAGATGTCGGACAGAAATATTTTCTTTGAGACTGAGCAGATCGGCATTCGTCAGACCAATTAAGAGATAAGATAAGAGATAATTAACAGATAAGTTATTGTGGTAGTAGTGAGGTAAAGTCGAGCAAAAATAACGACTATTTTTGAAATAAAGGTATAACCAGATGAGACTTTTACAGTTCTGTAAAGTATCATTTTGGTCATTTGAAATCGCTATCTACAACTTTTTTTAGTAGAACCGAACTTGGTAAAATAATTTTTTTTATGTGGGAGCAACAATTTTTAAAACCGTGTTTTTTAAAACATACATCGCACTTATAAAGTGTCTATTTAAGCTAAAAATTTGAAATTTTGACCACTTATAGAGCAAACTAGAGCGCATCTAACAGTAATCACAGATTTTAGAAAAAAATTTTTACTGTTGAGAAAGGGGCCTTCAAAGTGACTAGTTGCGAAATTGTACATTGACAATTTCACACAGCGGAGAGCTTAGTGAATTATTAACAATTTAAGCATAAAATGTAAATTTTCGTGATCACTAAACTCTAAATAGGTTCTCTAAAAAAAACATGTTATTAGACCGAATACTTTTCTAAATATTAATTTTTTAAAACAAGGCTTTGTCGCGCATGCTAAATCTCCGTATTTATTATATTTGCATCATCCAACACAGTAATTCAGAACTATTCAAAGGTTAATAAAAACAATTAATAAATAAATATTTCTGAACCATTATTTTATTACGACTGGCGATGTTTTAAAATCTAAGATACTTATTTTTTATTCAAAACTGCGAAATGTCATTTATTTATTAGAGAATAAAAGTTTTTTGCAAACGAAGCTAGATTATATTTGTTAACAAACTCGGTCTTTTCATGACTGATTTCATTCCAAATACTACATTGTGTATCAAAAACGGTAAAAACATTTGACTGTTAAAAGAAATTTATTTGGAAGAAGAGCAAAGCAACAACTTTTTGCTCATGTCTTTTTGCCTGTTCTCTTTCGGGCTTGACTTGGAGCCCTTTGAGATGTTACTCCCATTTTGTAAAAAGTGTCTATCACCACTTTTACAATGTATGTTCAACAAAAATACAGTACAAAAAAAGTCGATAACACACACACACGCGCACAAAACTTATGAAAACGTCAAATAATGGAGTAATTCTCCCAAATTCTAAAAATCAATGTAGAAAATATTTATGGTAAGCTAATTTTTTTCAGTTTATGAAAAACAAAAACCATAAAGAAGAAAATGCGGTTACCTACATGGTAAACTACATCTTCTAAAGTTTAGCTGAAACTGATTAATTCTGTAAAAAGTTATTGCGAAAAAAATCAAAATTATAAAGTATTCTTATGTATGCGAAAATAAAATTATAAATAGAATAAATTGATAGCTTTTATAAAATTTTCAGAAACTCTTACAAGGTAATAAAAAAAGTTTTATCAAGAGACCTTGAAACGTTGGCAAAAAATTGACACCAAAAATAAAGTCTAATAAACCTCTAAACGGTATAATTTGTGAGAATATTTCACATTTTTTTTATTTGTATACATCAAAAAATACAATCAGCATTTGTATCAATAATGTAAGTTTAGGTGTTTAGCATTGTTTTGACAAGAACTGTTCACCTATTAAAATTGCTAAAGTAATTTTAAAAACATCCTGTATAGTACATTAAAAACATATACAAAAAATTGTAAGAGAAGATGTCTGAAAAAACCTAAAAAAAACATCAAATTTGATTCTGGCAAGTTGCTGGATATTCTAACTTGCCTTTTTATATTATAGTAGTTAGGTAAATTTGTTACAAATAATCAATTAATTCAATTAATAGACATCAAGATGTTAAAAAAAGGTTTTTTTTAAAAAAAAATATCTTCAGAAAAATATGCCATTAATTTAAAAAAATGTATATTTATTTTGCAAAAAATTAAATCGGTTGTTAGATTTAATAGGTGCCTTCACATCAAGTGTTATAACTTATAATATGCGGACTGTTCGGCATGTAACGCCTACGTCCTACGTTGCAGTAGAAGAATGTAAAATAAGATAAGCCCTCGAAATAATTTTATTTTATTTACAATTATTCTCTTTTTTAAACGTTTAATTTTAAGAGTTTTTTTTCTTGTGTATATAAAAGTAATGTAAAATAATAAGTGCTTAAAAACTATATATATTGAAAGACAAAGGTATAATTTATTATGGGATTATAATTTTTTTCTATACAAATCGAATAATACCATGTAAAACCATGTTTAAAAGTAGTTGAATTTACGCCTGAAAACGTGGTGTTTGTCAAATTTTTTTCTGATGCACAGCGCTCTAATTTTAAGAACTGTGTTAATTGTATTACTGTTTGAACCTTGTTTTAGGTTGTGTAAAAATCTCAACTTGATTACTTGCTTGTTAAAGCTGCTTTTCACTAGCGAAATCGGCATAGTTTTCTGAGATTTTGTTGTAAGACTGGTTGTCTGATTCTATTAAATTCCCATCCTTAAATTGGTATTTGCAAAGAGAACAAGAAAATTAAATATGTACTGCAGCCTCTTCGTTCATATTATCGCATAGCTTGGGTTTCATTTTGTTCTTCGTTTCGTCCCCCATTACTGTGTAGTAATTTTTTATACCACAAAAGGTCTTCCCCCTCTTTAGCCAATCTTCTCCAAAATGTTTTTTATTAAATGTTTTAAGCTTCTTTTCTTATCTGGATATATCCGATGTTGTTTGCAAAATTTAGATAGATATAACCAATTTTGCTCAAAATGTCGAACTTTACTTAACGCTTTTACGAGGATTTAAACGGTTTTGGTTGCAAACTCATATATGGGTCTATAGATATTACAACTTAGATCCAGAAATCACCAAAACATGATTTTTTGTGAAAAGTGGATATATCCGGTTTTGCACGCAAGCTCCTCAACTGTGATAGTTCATTTACAATACGGCAGAACAAAAAGAAGTTTTTTTTATTTTTTGTGTTTAATTTGTGTTTTTTGTGATTATTTTATTTAATGCCCGTGTAATTGTTGATGTTCTCAAAAGATGGTGATCTTATTTTTAACTTTAAAGTTGTGGCTTTTTTTATTATATTTAGTTACTGCATTAAATACAGTGTAAAGTGAAGTTTTAGAAGAGAATGTATTTTTTTATATTTAGTACTAACAGAACTAATGTTATAGTTACTATATATTCATTCTTTTCATCTCAGTTTACACTCGCTAAAAGTTCATTAATAAATGTAGTGAGTAGTGTTAGAAAACACAATAAAACTAAGATGTCTAAACCACAATTTATTTACAAGAAAAAGGTCCAGCCGAATATTTAATGATTAACAATAATTAATTAGTCAAAACTCAAATACATCCGGACGCCTTGAGTTCTCGTGTATTAATGTGTTATTCCACACACTTCAAAATGCCCTCATTCTCCGCTTTTTGTTTCCTCTCGCCCCACACGTCTAGACGAACCATAAAAATGGTACCATAAAAATTGAGACGCATTTCAGTGAAATCCAGGAAATATTCTAACACGGCCTTTCCTGACATCCTCGAGTGTCCCCACTCAACTGACTTCAGTTATAATAGCGAATGTCTGAAACTCTCACATATTTAGAACATCGAAACATTTTCCCTTTTTTTTTTAAAAAAAAAAAAATAATAGTAATAATAAAACAAAAGAAACAGGAGCTAAAGTAATCGAGGCGCTCTGGACTCTCAAAACCTAGGATACCTAAACACCTAAATAAAATTAAAAGCAAACAAGCATAAAAAAACACAATAAAAATAATGCAATCAAAACAATATGAAATAGATAAAACATGTAATTAATTTTACATGAGTATATGCATATACTTGAGACGCACTTATCAACTAACTTAACTAGCAATGGAAGAGAGAATTGATCAGGGACCCGACTGTCCACAATTCACCTCAACCATTAGCGGTATCCCCGCTCCGTGGAACAAAGCAAAGACCAGGGGTATACACTTACCCTACCCCCGCATTACTTAAGATCGTCCACCAAAAAAATTATTCCAGCCAGGGCAAAACAAAGTACCAGGTGTTGCGCGCACCTGCATTATTTTGCAACCGGCCCCCCTACCAAATACCTCATCCAGATTCATCGAATCTGATCCAAGCTCTCATATTCTCTGCCGCTGCTACAGTGGAAAAGGTGGCTCTGGACCGCTCCAGCTCAGGGATATTTTCTATTTGGTACCGATCGTTTTCCAAAACTTTTGTAATTCTGTAAGGTCCTCTCCACTTCGGTAAGAGTTTGCGGCTACTCCCTGTCGAAGGAACGCTAGTAACCTTGAGTAATACCAGATCCCCGACAGAATAAGGTTTTCCCACACATCTAGAAACGTCAAATCTCCATTTCTGACTAACTTGATATTCCTCCATTTCCCGCATTATTTGTTTTTTTTAATTGTTGTTACGTCTATGGTTGTACGATTTTCCGCGTGTGATAGTCCATTTGTGACCCATCAAAGCTTCGCTAGGTGAAATTTTGATAGCATTATTAACCGTGCCGTTGATTCCCAGCTGGATGTTATGCAGGTTTTTGTCTCAATGTTTATCATGTTGATCTACCCCCATTGCGGCCAAGGAGTCCAAAATGGTCCTGTTGTAACATTCGACTTGCCCATTTGCGCGAGGGACGGCTACAGCTGTTAAATGCAAGTTGCTTCCTATTTCCTTGATGAATTGCTGAAATTCTTTGGAATTGAAGACAGTGCCTGTGTCGGCGATGATACGATGGGGTACCCCGAATGTTTTAATAAGATCCTTAATAGCCGTAATAACATTTTTGGATTTCGTGTTTTTAACCGCATACAGGGATATAAACTTTGTGAAAGCGTCGATTGCGACGAGGACGTAAGCGTTGTGTTTTGAAGTGCGAACTAAGGGACCTAAGTGATCTAAATGTACGGTATGAAAAGGGACAGGAATTTTTCTAATAGGATGAAGAAACCCCGGTTTCTTACCCGAACTACTTTTAAAATATAAACAATTTAGGCAATTTTTACAATATTTATCATAAAACGACGCATTTTAGGGAACCAGTACTGGCTTTCGAGTAAATTGTAGGTATGTCTTAACTGACCCGAAGTGACCTGATTCGTCATGGGCCATTTTTAGTAACTGAAATCGTGCGAATTTTGGAACGACGCGACGATCCGTAATACATGTGTTGTAATTCGATATACTTTGCCTCCTTTTAGTGCGTAGTCATTAAAATGTCCTTGTGGTTCGTGCGATCACCCGATACTAATAATTCTTTTATTTCCGCAATCTTCGAGTCATTAATTTGGGCAGTTTGAAGCCAATCAATGTGTGAAATTTTAAGGGCGTGAACTGCAAGTTTAACATCTGGCAGGTGTCGACTTTTAGTGCATCGACGTGGCGCATTTGTTGTCCGCTTTTATGTTTTATATCAAAAGTATATTTTGACAATTCAATGACCCATCTGGCAACTCGAGTATTTATTTCATTTTTTTTTCAAAAGTGCCGTGTACAGCGAAACAATCCGTAAAAATAGTAAAGTGGCGCCCTAACAAATATTGCTTAAAACGTTTGACGGAAGCAACAACAGCTAATGCTTCTAGCTCAAATGAATGATAATTTTGTTCTGCAGGGGTTGTACACCTGCTAAAATAAACGACGACATGCTCTCTATTATTTTTCGTTTGAATCAAAACACCAACCACCCCTATTCGACACGCATCGGTATGAAGTCGGATTTCAAGTTGAGGGTCAAAATTGCAAGTATAGGACGAGAAGCTAAGCAACATTTTAATTTAATGAAAGATTCGATCTGCTCTTTGTCCCATTTCCATTCGGCATTTTTTTTTTTTTTAGTCAGGAACATACTTAACGGCTTCGATTTCGCTGCATAGTCTTTGATAAATTTTCGAAAGTATGTATCCCGTTAATCCGAGAAATCGCCTAACTGCATGAATATCGGCAGGTTCTGGAAATTTTCAACTGCTTCGATTTTATGTTGACTTGGTTCTATGTCTTGTTCACTGATTTTGTACCCTAAATAATCGATTTCTGTTTTTAGGAAACTACATTTAGATAATTTCAATGTGCTTAAGTAGATCAAAAATTTCTTTCAAAATAAATAGAGATTCATCAATACTTTTTGCGGGAATTAAAATATCATCTAGGTAACTAAAACTTTTGAAAAACGCAATTGGCCTAAAACTTAGTTAATAACCCGTTGAACTCGTGAAATAATTGTATAAATAATATCACCCAGCATGATATCGAATGAATTTGTTTTTATAAGATAAAGCGCAAACTACCACCGGTCTTGAGACAATTCACGTCGGCTTGCTCCGAAAAATCTGGACCTATTAATACTTCCACATTCATTACACATTGCGATACAATTAATAATTTTAATTATTTTTGAATTTTGTCGATAGTGACGATTACGGGGACATAAGAGGTGACAACAATTTGTGAGTTCGCCAGCGTTGTAAGGAGTATACGTTCCGAGAGCCGCACAGGTGTCAATGCCATACTCCGGACAGCAAATTCGGAAATTAATAAACATTCGCTACCAAAATCAACAAAACACTTTGCGGGACATTATTAATAAAAATATCTTTAAAGAATTTTGAGTTATGTCAAGAGGTCGTTGGACCGATAAAATTTATTTAAAATTTACTTTATATTCAAGAGCACGCTGATTTGAGTGTCGATCAGGGTGTCGAGTATCATAGCCCAATCCAGATGTCTCAGTTTTACGTAAACGTTTATGTCACGGTTTCCGACAATGAAAACAAATATTCGCTCCGCTTCGCCCAAAAATCCTAGAACCGCCTCCAGTACTTACTGTGGTCAAGCTTTTAAAATGATTTGTCAGTGCGTAAGGATCTTTTATCCCGGCCGTTTCCACCGCAAATTTGATATTTTTATCATAAGTTTCGCCCAAGATCAAATTAATACAGTCCTCGTCAGTCATGGGTAATTTCAATTGATGTATAAAGGAAAGTTTTTCAAAAACATACTTGTATAAATGCGATTAGTCCTTGTGTTCACATTCACACACCATCATTTTCTTTAACCCTGTATGTAAATCACGTTTAACCTTAAAATTATTTAAAACATTTCTCGCCATTCAGGCCACGTAAATAATCGGGTCGGAAAACCCCAGTATACCATACATACATCTGCAGGACATCTCAGCTTCTGCAAAGCTTAATAACTCGTGGGCCTGTCATCCCAGCCATATAAGACTGAGGACTCATCCACTGAGTTAACCCATTCCCTTATATTATGCGATATCGGGTTAAATTCCGCTATTACATTATTATTAGCCATACTTACACCCCCGCAACCACCTGACTGACTTACGCTGCACCAATCTATCTAGTTCGTGTGCAATTGCCTGGCCCATTGACTCGACCGTTTGCAGCAGAGAGCTACTCGCTGAGCTGTCATCTCCAACCCTAAGCTGCCCCTCACGCCAGCGTTCTGGAGATGATACTTTCTCTTCGTGTCCAGGCCTGCGACGCGAACGGCTCCGCGATCTCCATCCAGGCGGAGTTCCCTCTGTGGCTCCCTCCTGATCACGAAGTTCTCCGTCTTCAATGACGCCCTCCAGCCTCCACGGTGCCGGACATCGGATGAAGATGAGGCGTAACCGCGATACACTTCCTCGTGATGAACCATATTAACCACGGTTCTGGACAGTTCTGTACTTAAAACGATCGCAAATTGTCACAATTTGTGTTTATTTCCAAACAAGAAAATTCGAAGAAACTTTGAACTTTCACCAGTCACTGGAAAATTACGCACAATTACTTTTTCCGAGTTTTTAATTGCGCGTGATGGCACTGGGTACTGATCTCACTTCTGATGTTAGAAAACACAATAAAACTAAGATGTCTAAACCACAATTTATTTACAAGAAAAAGGTCCAGCCGAATATTTAATGATTAACAATAATTAATTAGTCAAAACTCAAATACATCCGGACGCCTTGAGTTCTCGTGTATTAATGTGTTATTCCACACACTTCAAAATGCCCTCATTCTCCGCTTTTTGTTTCCTCTCGCCCCACACGTCTAGACGAACCATAAAAATGGTACCATAAAAATTGAGACGCATTTCAGTGAAATCCAGGAAATATTCTAACAGTAGTGAAAACCCCGAACATTAAAATTAAAGTAGTGACTAGTACCGTTGAATGAGGATCTAGTACTAACTAATCATCCTGGTCTCTCCACTAAAACGAATAACAACATTTGAAAGGCCTCAGCAAAAACTTTGAAACGAAAGTAGCGAAAATATTCAGTGGGAGAATCCTGGACATCGGCAATCATTTCGGTAGAAATAGCAATTTCAATAGAAATATCGGCCTCCATGGCAATTTTCTGTTCCTAAAGATTTATTAGTGATCTCATCAAATAATTTTGGTATAAAATTTAATATAAACAGCTCATTCAAAGTAATGTGTCACAAAACTATAATTTTTTAGTCGGACTGTCAAAAATTCTTCTATGGAATTAGAATCTTGAATCAATGCAATTTTTTGTTTTACAACAATTAAGATAATTACGACTTCCGTTTGTAATTTTGCCATGAGAATAGGTAAATTGAAAATCTCATTAGTAAATATAGAGGTAAATATAGTAAAACATCTCATTAACAACGAGAGTAAGTACAAATTTTGAATACATATTTTGATTTTGAAAAGTACGATACATATTGCATAATTAATTCAACGCCAATCTATTAATAGACTAAACTTTGGGATCTCGTTCATACTTTTTGGTTACTAAGCAGTATCCTTGTTCCTCGAGAAAATTAGTAAGGATTGCTTAATGTAACCGTGTGATGTGTCTGCAAATTCCGTCTTAACGCATAATTCCTACACTAATGACAGTGTTTATTGTTTAGCGTCTTTCCAAGTGTCCTTGATGTTCTGCAAGCCAATAACTTTGGTGATTTAAATACGTCATCCTTAAATTATTTGACGATAAGTTATGCAATTGTTAAAACTTTGTCTCTAACCATATATAGACAAATTTTAACGTGGAAAAAGCGCACCTAACTATTCTGCGAAAAGTAGAAGACAAGCAAGAGCGAACTGAGCATTGAGGACTGAGCAGCAGTGACTCAATTGGTGTTGAAGAGAGAAGTGAAATGTTCAAATACATAATATATATAGTTTAATAAATAAAAAAGTAAGTAAGGTAAACTGATTAAAGCATGACTTTTTTTATTTCAAAAACTATTAATTTTATTCATAATTATTTTTTATTTTCTAATGATAGATGTACATATTATTTAAAGTTGTGCAATATGTATTTCCAATAAAACATAAATGTATTCGTTCCTTAACGTGTGCAAATATTTAATTCGTTTTTTTTTCTTAGAAGATTAGGTCAAAATTTTGTAAAAAATTAAAATGTTTAACGTTTATATACAGCTTTATATTCACGAGAGAGTAACTTTGAAAAAAATTGAGCCGCAACTCAAAATACTATTGGCCTAGATTACTGGATACCATTTTTAATTTCATTTAAATCATTAAAGTAAGTTGGACGTTGGTTGGCAGTGACATGAAAGCAACAAAAGTGACAAGAATGGAATTAATCTCGTTAATGTGTAATAAAAGAAAAACTAACACAGCAAATTATCGAAATAATTTTCACGAAATTTATTTTGACGAAGGATTTAACAAACCGATGACTGGCTAATACCAATTTGTCTAGCTAATACGGTTTGACTTACGTGAGAGTTTCATCAACTGCTTGAAGCACTGTAATTTTATTATTTAGACTAGTAGCAGTTCTTTGACGGATCTTATGTATTGGGGGCTAGTCTTGACGTACCTTGGTTTCCAATTTTCTTAATATTTTAGGAACTGGATGTAAACGGTTTGGGTACCGCTGAAAATACAGAGCAGCAGCAGCGGATGCATTGTCTAGCATTCTTTATATTTCTTTATAGATAAGACTCATATCTACTTTCTCTTCATTTGTGTAATAAGGCATTATAAGGTTCAATACGTTTCAAGTTCAAAATTGTTCAATATACAAATTGACATAATCTGTGACATAACAAATTTTCAAAGCACTCTTGTTTTTAAATTAAATATCTTTACAATCAGGAAGCTAGAGACTTTTGTAAGTTGTATTATGGGTTGCGGCTCAAATTTTTTCAGAAGTAACTCTCTCGTGAATAAGACTGTTGTGTTGCTACAAAAACATTTTAAAAATTGTATATTTTTTGTCTCTTTAATACAATTACTAATGTTATTATTAGTGATTATTATTATATAGCAGATATAATTATGAATGACAGAAACCAAATCGAAAAACGTACCTATATTTTATCAACTTGTAATTCCAGTTGTAATCAACCAGACATTTTTCTCTTGTACATATTTCTAACGTTTCTACGAAATTATAAAAAGATTTAATGTGTTTTGAAGGTTTAAAAAATACCACTTATTATCTGTCTTTATTCTCAGAGAAGAGAAAGTATACCATCTGATAATCAATTTGTTGTTAAAGAAAAATTTGCTAAAGAATCATGTATTACAAAATTACGTATTACAAAAATTTTTAAAAATACCAAAACGGGACTTTGGATATGTTATTACTAAGGGGAGGATTTAAAGGTACCGAGTATGAATGAAAGCGCGTGACCTTGCCAAAGCATTGGCGCACGGTAATGTCATACCCCCAATTATTATATAGCCCTGCATTGACCCGATGCCTGCAATGTGTTTAATATGCTTACACTCGACCGCGTCCCCTCCAAGCCAAGCGCCACTGGCACAGGTACCTTTTTATCCTCGGCTTAGTTATTACATATCTTCATTGTCTATTAGTTTTACTGTTAATTGAAATTAGATTTACCACAAAATATTCAAACTGTCAAACGGCCTTTTTATAAAAAATATAATGGAATTCAGATTAATGTAAATGACAGTAGGCTTTCCAAATTTGAATTTATGTTGGCACTACATCTCTTTCTAATAAATTTCATTTTTATTTTTCAACTTAGCACTTCCGTTCAAACTTTTAGTTTGTGCGTTGAATGAGGATACTTAGTATCCTCATTCAACGGTTTGTGTTAAGATTTTTTAGTGAAATCGTTATATGGTACAGCAACAGCACTGAGTAATGACTTCAAGATTTGGCACTGGCCCGAATCTAAAATTCACCCAAAAATTTACTGTTTAAAGTCAGTTTCAAAAAGAGGTGACATTTTCAAAAAAATAGTTGTCAGAACCAGAGTTGGGCGTTAGTCGAATAAAAATTTAGCCGATTGAAAAAACGACTAAAAAATTAGTCGGAATTTTTAATCGTAGAAAGTGAGTTAAGCGTTAGTCGAATAAAAATTTAGCCGATTGAAAAAACGACTAAAAAATTAGTCGGAATTTTTAATCGTAGAAACGACTAAATTGAAAACGACTAAAATTTTATCCGACTAAAAATACAACTAAAAAAATCGGTTAAATATTTAGTCGTAAGTGATGACTAAAATTTCAATCGCAACAAAAATTACTCGGATAAAAATTTAGTCGAATAAATTTTTAATCGGATAATAAAGTTGGGCGTTAGTCGAATAAAAATTTATTCGATTGAAAAAACGACTAAAAAATTAGTCGGAATTTTTAATCGTAGAAACGACTAAATTGAAAACGACTAAAATTTTATCCGACTAAAAATACAAATAAAATAATCGGTTAAATATTTAGTCGTCAATGATGACTAAGATTTCAATCGGATAAAAAAATAGTCGGATAAAAATTTATTCGAATAAATTTTTAATCGGATAACAATTATTTATTATTTACTATTATTTATTCATTTACTTTTCATTGTAGTAGAATAGTTTATTGGTAAGTGATAGTGTTCGATAATTTTTAAAAGCATTGCCAATTATTTTAATTTTATAATAATTATTTTTTTAATTTTAAGTATTTTTTATAATTATTTTATTATCAATAAACAAAACTCTAAAACGATTGTTTTATTATAGGTTATGTATACAACCAGATTTTCATAATTTATTTATTAAGTTGTATTTATTAAGATTATTTCCTGAACCAAACTTGAATGTTGGTAAAAAAGCTTTTGCTTTACTTTAGATTATGCCTGTTTAACGATTTTCCTTCCTTATAACAATTTTAAATAGTCGATGAAATCAGTTTCTGACTGGTTAAACAAAACATTTTAAATTTAGTCATTTAGCAGCTGAATTTCGATTAATTTATTAGTCGTTTTTTAAATCAGATAAACTTTTGCCCTTCTAACTCTGCGGACTATTATTACACTGCGCAAATTGTTATTATTAATACCTATCTATACCAATTTAGTCTGATAGAAAAAATAAAAACACATAAAAAATAATTAAAATTAAAAAATAATTATTATTATAAAATTAAAATAATTGGCAATGCTTTTAAAAATTATCGAACACTATCACTTACCAATAAACTATTCTACTACATTGAAAAGTAAATGAATAAATAATAGTAAATAATAAATAATTGTTATCCGATTAAAAATTTATTCGAATAAATTTTTATCCGACTAATTTTTTATCCGATTGAAATCTTAGTCATCATTAACGACTAAATATTTAACCGATTATTTTATTTGTATTTTTAGTCGGATAAAATTTTAGTCGTTTTCAATTTAGTCGTTTCCACGATTAAAAATTCCGACTAATTTTTTAGTCGTTTTTTCAATCGGATAAATTTTTATTCGACTAACGCCCAACTTTTAAAAATTTATTCGACTAAATTTTTATCCGAGTAATTTTTGGTGCGATTGAAATTTTAGTCATCACTTACGACTAAATATTTAACCGATTATTTTAGTTGTATTTTTAGTCGGATAAAATTTTAGTCGTTTTCAATTTAGTCGTTTCTACGATTAAAAATTCCGACTAATTTTTTAGTCGTTTTTTCAATCGGCTAAATTTTTATTCGACTAACGCTTAACTCTGGTCAGAACTGTGTCAATTCAAAATTTGTTGGTTAGATATTTATGGGCTAATTTCAAGTTGAGATAATACCGGTAGTATCTTCGTTTCTATGCAAAATTAAAATAATTCGAGGCTGTGGTTGGTTGTTGCCATGAAAAGTATTAAAATTTGCAATAGGTATCTATCTACAGACCGTTCAAAAAATTTTTAGATTTACTCTTGCTGTGCAATTTGATTTGACAGATTTTTATTGTCTTTGATAGTATTATCGCTTTATTTGATTGAAACTTCAAACGCGTCAAACGTTCGGCATTTTTTTTGGAAAAGTCATAAAAAAGCAATGGTGTTCACTGTAGAGCATAAAACATTTATTATTGAATCATATTTTCGAAATGGGGTTAACATTGACGGAGAATGGAACTTTAACACTGGTGCTTGTTTGGAAGAATTTCGCCAAAAATTTCCTAACTTTATTTTTGTGGTTTCTGATTTTTACAATGTTGTTCGAAGTACTGTACAATTGTTTCGTGAAACTGGAAGTGTACATCATAAAAAAGGAGCTGGACGACCAACACTGTGTACAAATGAAGTTGTAGAGGAGGTCGAACAACGGATGGAAAACAATCCATCGACTTCATTAAGATATCTCTCACAAGAAGTTGGCTTGTCTTTAGGTACCTGCCACAAGATTGTAAAGAAGAAACTCCAGTTGTTCCCGTATAAAATGCAAGCATATCATGAACTTTTGCCACCAGATTTTAACAGACGTCTTACCAGACATTTCACAACCATTTCAATGATGACAACTTGCTAAACTTAACATTCTTTTCAGATGAGGCTTGGTTTCATCTTTCCGGTAGAGATTTTGCAGTAATCAAACAGTACTGACTAACATTACCAAATGTTTTTGTAGGTTATGTCAATTCTTAAAATATGAGACTTTGGAGTGGTGAAAATCCACATATTTTTCGTGTAACACCCCTACATCCCATTAAAATTGGTGTGTGGGTAGCAATGTCTCGTACAAGGATCATAGGACCAATATTTTTTGATGGAACTGTTACAGCCGAAAGATACCGAAACAATATCTTAACTGCCTTTGTTGAACAATTACATGATGACGAGCTCCAAAACGAATACTTCCAACATGATGGCTCTACAGCACACACAACAGAAGCTAATCTTAATTTTTTACGTCAGTTCTATGATGACAGAATAATAAGTTTACATTCAGTTCCGGAGTACCCACCGAGATCACCAGATTTAACTCCTCTAGATTATTTTTTATTCGGCTATCTAAAAAACACAATTTTTAAAAATCCCGTTAATACCATACAGGATCTTAAAGATCGAATTACTGAAGAGTGTGCTCGTATAACCCCTCAGACATTACAAAATGTTTTTAACAATATGAAAAAAACGTGTAAATCTGTGTCTTCAAAATAACGGAGAACACTTTCAACAATTTTTGTATTTTTTTGAGATTATACTGTTTCTCAAATTTGCAGATTTCACTTTATTTGTTTTATGGTTAAACAAACTAAAACTTAAGAAAACACCTGATTATTATGCAACCAATAATACACGACAACAGACAATACACAGGCGCACTGCGCAGGTCACTCCAATATCTTCGTATAATAAACTAATCGACATACGTTTCAAATTTCATAGCAAGAGTAGATCTAAATAAATAATGAACGGTCTGTACTATCACGATCATGGAATTTTTAACGACTTTTCATTCCGTTGACATCAAAATGTAAAACTGCCTTTATAGACAACTAATCCCATTTTCGAAATTTGCCATTCTTGTCATTTCGACAGGAAGAACAAAAATAGAGTCGTTTTGAATTTTTCGACCGACAAATTACATAACAATAAGACTCAAGATACGGCAAAAAACACTAAAAATGTTCCACATACCCAGTAAAAGACAATGCTAACACCAACAATTAAAAATTCTTTAATAAACTGCAAGAATTAACAAAAAATTTAAATAGCACAAATTAAAAGAAAAAAAATGGGGTAAAACTAAAATTTGTTTGTATAACTTAGTCCCATTTTGCCCGCATTGAAAAAGGCTCAAATTTCGGTGATAGTCCGGTGGTAATGATTGCCATGCTTCGGTAATCACAGCCAGAAGTTCTTCTCTATTTGGAATTATTAATTTTCGACTTTTTATACGTTCAACAACAATCCCCATACACAGGCTGACCTAAAAGTATGGAATAAAATTCGTATTTTCTAAGTTATTATTATTATTTTTTTAGAAAAACGCCAAGATAAGACTATTTTATTTTTTATTGCTCACATTTTTCACTTATTTTTAATTTTTTTGCTGAAAATCGTAACTACTATTTTTTCTGAGTATAAGAGTATAATATTTATAGGGTCTAAAATGAACACTTTAAGTAATTAAAACAATTTACATTAAATGTTTTATTGAATTTTATTAAAATAAACGCAATTTTTAACAGAATTACTGAACTAAAGGTTCAAATTAACGTCCTTCAGTTAGATTAATTTTCGAACTTCGTTAGCACATTATTTCTTATTTTTTGACTAATTAAGCGGTACTGATTTGTAATTTTTTCTCTTAAATCCTCTAAATCTCTTGATTTTGCTGCCATAACATTTGATTT
This sequence comes from Tribolium confusum, assembly GCA_029207805.1. NCBI lineage: Eukaryota > Metazoa > Arthropoda > Insecta > Coleoptera > Tenebrionidae > Tribolium > Tribolium confusum. Next base: position 28,196,889 of record JALGAY010000002.1, on the reverse strand, counting down.
TAAGTAGCCCCTTCAGAAAAGGAGGCAAAACATCATTTAAATAATCTCTGACACCACGAGCATAATGTGGAGGTGCACCGTTTTGTTGAAACCATATATTAGCTGCTGGTATACCTAGATCCTCTTTATTGGGAAAAAGTTTCGGTAATGCTATTACTAACGTCTTGTTATTCGGTACTCGTTTTCCCTGGCATTAAAAGTCATGATTTTTGAAGTTATAACGTAAGTGACTTTTTTGTTTAACCAACTAACAATGGATAGTTTAAAGAAACACTATTTTCCAAAGTATAGTTTTTAGTTTTGGTAAAACAAATAAGAAATTCTGTTCCCTGTTCGAATGTGAATTACTTATATAAATTTAATGATTAATAATAATTGTATGGTTAATTTCATTGTGACAGAAATACAATCGTATGAAACTACAATCATAAAACTGTTAAGGTAATCTATAACTATCAGGTAAGGGTAGAATAGATTAATTTATTCATATCTATTTATTAAATGTACACTAACAAAAATCAAATCGAGAATGAACTCTTCACATTATAGTTAATATCAGATAAAATTTTCTTTATGTAAAATTTTATTACTGACTTGAGATACCTTAAGTTTTTGGTGATAAGAAGTCATGAACAATTGTTCGTAAAAATCAAAAAAATAATCAATATAATGTGTCTTTTAGTTTTCACTATGACAAATGTTATAATTGATGTAACTGTAAAAGTCGCAATTTATTGTCACGTGAAAACAAACCTTTTATGTTATCAAACATGATCAATTTGTTTTGGTTCCAAAGCGATCATAATAAGTGACGATCACTGTATTTCCAAAATAAAATAAAACGTAGGACAAAATAATAATAAAACATTATTTTCGTACTAATGATTATCTTTTCTTGTGTCATAGCACGTAGTCGTCATAGTCTATGTAAATAAATATAGGGTAGTTCTGATAGTGAGCATCTTTGATACTTATATCCAATGGAAGAATAATGATACTGATGCATATGTATATAAAACAACATAATATTCTAAATTTTACATTTTTTTATCTAATACAGGACGAGTCAAATCATGGGTTACTTATCTATTTTCTTTTATATGCAATCTGCACTCAAAAATACTGACTCCAGTATTTACTAGATTTCTGATTTAAAAAAATATAGAAAATGACTGCGGTGCTCTATATATTGTCAATTTCGTCTTGTCTATGACAATCACAGGTTTGCTATTTTTCTTGAAAATTAATTACTCAAGCAATGAGAAAGAAGACATGCTCCTCATCAATGGGAAGTGTAATACAAATGCTGTGGTAGCCGTAGCGGCTCTCTGTTTACAAAGATATCCGAGTCGCAGACATCAAAGAACGAAATTTTTGTAGGTACTGGAGTACTCGAGGATAGTACTCATGTGAATCAAAGAACCTCTTACCTCGCCAAAGTGGGGTCAATCAAACATCAGTAAAGCGCCTTCTTCGGAGGAATGAAATAAATGTCATTTTAACGTTTGTTGCCATACAAGCAAATTTGATGGAAATTATTATTTAATATTATTAATATTAATATATTATTTAATATATTAAATAAATCAAAAGCAGTTTCAAGTAGTAAATGGTATTAGTACTTGAGGATTACATCTATAAAAATTGCAGAAGTAATCCATAATTGCCTATTAGGTTAACCTATATAACCTATATATTATTGCCATAAACCTATTAATTGCACAACGCGTTTGACGCAGACACTTTAATGTCTTTTTTGAATTGCACTCTGCGTTTGACGCTGACACTTGACTTCTTTTAAGTTTGTGTATTTTGTTTTCATGTTATTATTTGAGAAATTTTATGATTGTTTGCAAGAGGGAATAATGATTATTATTCCCTCGTCATTATTCCCTGAGGAAATAACGAGGGGAATAATATATGGCATTATACTTAAAAAACTACAAGTATAATACTTGTATTATACAGACTGTTATGGAAGTGAATGCAAAAATTTTAAACTAAAATACAGCACCACAAATAAAAAAAATTGCAAAAATTTTTTTATCCTATCTCAACTAATAACAAAATTACAGGCCGTTAAATTGGGTATAAGAAAACATTTTTTTGTTATATTTCAAAAACCGCTTAACCGATGAATACTAAAATTTGGTACACAAATGAAGTTGAATGTACTCTTTTTATTTCTACTAGCAAAATTTTGCTGCACATCTCAATTTCCAGTTACGGTACTTTTGTTTCAAATTTTGGGTAATTAACCAATTTTCTTCTTATTAATTTCCAATTTTTCTAGCAAAAATGAATATGTCAGTAGATTCTAAATAAAAATGCAAGAATGCAATATTTTGCTAAAACGTACCGTTTTCGAGATATTTACTTTAGTATAAAAATCACTTTTAATCTCTAACTTTGGCGCCCTCTCGCTCCTAAACGGTGCAACTTAGTATAGAGGTAAATTGTGTTAAATCGTTTTATTTTGACCTCAAAAACCTATATAGTTGCCATATGTTAAAAAAATTTTGTCATACGTTTTGTAATAATTAATTTTCAGGTCATAATTTTGTTATCAGTTGAGAAAAGACAAATTTTTTTTGCAGATTTTCATTATTTGTGGTGCTGTATTTCAGGTTAAAGTTTTTGCATCACTTCCATAACACCCTGTATATTAGTCGTGAATAAATAAAATAATATGTATATTATAAAAATTTATAATATAATTTCTAATAAATTATATTAATAATAAAAATATAAAAAGTAGTGTTAAGCTTTATTACAAATTAATATTTCAGCGAGCTTGCAGTTATTAATGCGAACTACACATCATTGATGAAGAAGAAGTCATTAAGAAACATTTAAGAGAAGAATTTAATTTAGTGACAATAATAATAAAAGCTATTAAAGAAAATTAAAATATATTTATTTGTATCTTTTGCAACAATAAATTTACAAATACAAATTTATTTAAAGTCAAGGTTCGTTATTGAACTGCTCCAATTTAACAAATTACTGTATACAATATGTTTTAGTTGAATGATATTGTGCCCAGAGATTGGTATCCCATTGTCAAATTGATTCCGGTTTAAATCGAAAGTGAGAACTCCAGTAAAAATGACAAAAGATGGTTTTCAAGAAAATGGATTGGAAGAAACAATACCACTAAATACGTAAGTCGTCATGCTTCATAGACCAAAAATCACTAGATAAGCCCTATTTTTTGCAATCATACATAAACCGGTGTAGGATTTAGCTAAGAAATTCAATTTCTAGAAAAAATATACATATCTGCCAAATTCCTTTAATCAAAAACATTGCATTATATTATCTCATTATTTGTTTACAATCGTTGATATCAAAACAAAACTGATTAAACGATTGTTATATAATTATTGTAGTATTTTTATGATATAAAACACGCCACATGAGATTATCAATAAATTGTTCTTCATCTAATATGACGCACATTATGAAATAAAGTACACACGTTTTGTAGAACTTCTCGGTTTAACATTAACACCAATTTAAATCAATCCAATTTAAAAATGACGTTTTTTAATTAATTACTAAATGTTATAACTATTTAAAGTTTTATTGCGCCTTTCAATCAAAATTTTTAACTAGATATACACTAGAATTCAAAAAGCATCAAAGAGAAACAATTAATGTAAAATACCTTATCGAAAATAATTGTGGTTTTATTAATTTATTATACTTAATATGATAAAAAGTTTGCAGGTGATATACATGTTTAATCTTTTAAACTTTAAACATTAAATCGATAACTCCTAAAAATGCAATATCATATTGGTAAGCAAAAATCAAGCCAGAATTGTTAAAAAAGCAAGTAATATTTGAAAGACTAATCCTCTAAATTGATATTTTCTAAAATTGCATTGTCACGTTTGTAAGCAAAAATTAAGACAAAAATCTCAAAAAACAAGTAATATACTAGAACAAATCAGTTGTTTTCAATACGTCCTTTTCTAAATGAGACAATCTTCGCACTAGTAACACTACAGTCACTACACTATCACTGATAACTCTAACCTATGCCTTTAATTGATACTTCTCTTCTTTGGCTATTTTTATTGCCGGTATATCTGCTAAATTTTCCGTCTGGATCTTCTTATAAACTTCTATTTGCAAACAGTTTAGAAAGACGGTTAATTTTCCGATTCTCCATACTTCTTCATGCATCTTCTATTTTAAAGGAACTTTCCAACTTGTAGCACCTTCAGTTTGGGTTTGGAGTTTGTTGAATTTTGTATACAGGATGTCTCAAAATTGACGCTCGTCCTTTCAGAATATGAATAGGGAGGCTAAACCAAATTAAATTGTAAGAATAAAAATTTTCCGTTTTCTCCATCGTTACCGAGTTATTGATAAAAAACAGAAATTTTAAATTCAAAGATTGAATTTTAAATTTTTGTTTTTTATTAATAACTCGGTAACCATAGAGAAAACGTATTTTTATTCTTACGATTTAATTTGTTTTACCCCCCCATTCATATTCTGAAAGGACGGGCGTCAATTTTGAGTCACCTGTATATACATCATTTATTCTCTGGTCAGGTGGAATCCTTCCCAGGTTAACTGGAACGTCAGACTCAAAATTGAAGCTTTGCTTGTAGGTGACTCTTTATCCACCCTTTTCATTGAAGAACTTTTTCTTTCTTCTTCTTTGTTTACTTAATATCCGTTTGAAACACAGATCTTTTCACGCAACGCTTGGGTCTTTTTTCTGTAGTGAAATTCTTAAATTTACTTTACCTACACACTTTTGGTTTTAACTTCAGATTTCAGGCTGGGAAATAGAACTTTACATTTTTTTTTTCGCTCATCAGTCATCAGCTCGATTTCTTATTGCGAAACTTAATCACAAACCCCATTTCTAAAATTCTGTACAGATAAATTAGAAATGTAAGATTTCTGCTTTTGCCTCATTTAGAACCTTTTTCCTCAATCCAAAGTCAATGCTCTTTTCTTAATAATCCAAACATTAAATAGTGATGCTGCCTCTCTAAACTGGAGTTACAACAAACTTCAAGAAAATTCTAAGTCAATAATTTTTTAAAGTGGTTAATTAAGTCATTTAGTTTCTCTCTTAATTTTTTCTCTGACATTGTTTACTTTCGGTATGACTTCATACGCTTTTTTTGTTTTTTCCAACATCGAAATAAGGGTTTTTCTTGCTTGTGTATCAGGGCTGGCACAAGCAAAGCCAGCAATTACTTGGGGCGCAAAATTGAAAAATCGACGATCTGTTTACTTTCGGTATGACTTCATACGCTTTTTTTGTTTTTTCCAACATCGAAATAAGGGTTTCTCTTGCTTGTGTATCAGGGCTGGCACAAGCAAAGCCAGCAATTACTTGGGGCGCAAAATTGAAAGGTCGACGATCTGATCAATTGAAGTCTTATAAAAATAAAGTAAATTTGACAACATAAACTAATTTTTTAAAATTATTTTCCTATTATCAAAGAGGTATCATTGAGCACATAAGAAACGAAATAGTTTGCACAAAAAGAGAGGGATTGTTACGTGGAATGTCCAATAGAACACTTTGCAATTTTGTAAAAGCAGGAAAGTTGCTGTCAAGTGGAATGGCGGTAGTTTTTTGGGTCAAAATCCTCGCCGTTTTCGGTGATTCAGCAGTCTCTTCAGGATTTCGTTGATAGTAAGGGGCACTATAGATTGGATTCATTGTCATCACAATCACTTTCACTGAAGTTTTTATCAAATCAAAACACAAAAATTATGTTTATACAGTGTGAACCATTTGAATGGAATAACTTCGATAAAAATTCAGGGATTTATTTTTCAGGAAAACGCTTGAACACGTATCCTGTTATTTTTCAAAGCGCATTTTTTAACAATAAAGTTGGATATACAGGGTGTTCCAAAATCAAGATGCGACCCTCAAATTTGAAATTTTAATTGAGAACTCTAATTTTTTTAACATATCTGAATTCTACGTATAATTTTGCGTATAATCTGATGGCGCGATTTCCACGGGATAAAGTCGGTACCTACTCTCAAAAGATGTCTAACACTAAGCTTCGTGAAGTCGATTACAAATCATTTGGTTACTAACTAACACGTGGTAGGTGTTATAAAGCCGAATTACTAATTCTGTTTCTGTTGAGTTGCGATCCCCCAATGCTTACAAACGCACAAATTGGTCTTGATTTGCAATTTGCAGTGGTTGCCCTTGTATGACGTTACCGGACCACAATCGGTTAACAATACTTTTACTAATATCAAGGGCATCAGCAACTGCCCTTTGAGTCAAACTTCCTTGGAGCATCCCAATAATCCGTAACTGTATCGCGATCTCAATGGTGTCTTTCCATGTTTGATCGATCTCAAACTGAATAAAATGCAAAGAAATTTCTCCCAAATCAAACATTGAAACTAAGTAATAGGTAAGAGTTAATTTGTTAGTCCCACTAAACAAAAATTGTTTAATCTTAAAACATTTGTCAACAAAAACTAAACACCTAAAGTTGATAAACGTATCCAAACTAAATTATGTATCTAAGAAATAGTACTAATTTACACTATTTACGATATTTTTTGACAATACCAGGCGTGTCCCCTAGATTATTTTGATGGGTGTATTTAATGGTTTTTGGTGAGTATTTTTTTTATAAGAGATTGGTTTTCACTGTTTATTGAATTTATTTATAACCGAGATTATCGGTATTTTTTTTTAAATTATGATAGTTGTAGTAAAATGCTAAAAACAAAAAGTCATCTATGCGTGATTAGTTAACTTTAGTTAACTCTCAATAGTTGATCAATGATCATAAATAAACAGCAAATCTCTTATTGTCCTTCTAGACAAAATGTGATACACTTATCTAATTCATAATCTGTGATAAGAGAAATTAAACACAGATAAGTGTCAGAATAAGCCACATGTAGTTTAAAGGAGGGTGATGTCAATTTATTGTTCAGTTGTTTTAAATTTTTGACTGAAAAACACCAAATATGGTTAAAAAATCCATAAGTTTAAAAGGGTATGTCTACTTACATTTAGATATTTAACTTGTCCTCAAATAATATTACGCTGCTAAAGTAGGTACAATTATTATCCTCCTAGGTAAATTTATATTTTTTTGCCATTAAAAAACAGTCACTTAATAAAAAAATATTAACATACTTTAGATTCATGAAATAAATGAGATTTGTCAAAAATGTTAACACTTATCTATCACGTATAAAATAATCTTTTTACAAAGTCGTAAAAAAATTTCTAAAGATAAATTACGTAAATAAGTTTCTTTTTTTTTAATTAATCCCCTTTAATTAGGTTCACCTTGATTTAATACTCTTTTAATGCACTCGCAATATAAATGCATTTCATTTTATCTAAGTGTTTTCATATTTTTTAGGGAATATGTAAAAAATAAAATAAAAATTGAAAAAAAAGATGAAAAGAAAGAAGATAAAAAGGAGGAAAAACGAGTCTCATATTTTCAACTGGTACTCATTTCTGAAAAATAAAACAGAAAATCTTAATACATTGTTGTAGTTTCGTTATGCCACACTACACGACAAATTTTGTATAGTTTTAGGCACTTTATGTTCTGTAATATGTGGTTGTATACAGCCCTACATAATGATAATTTTTGGAGACGTTACAGAAGTGTTTGTTCATTACGCTGAACATCTAAAAAACGGAACTTTTAATGAAACAGAAGAAATAGATAAATTATTTGCAGGTGTTACAGATTTTGCAATCTATGCTTGCACTTCTGGAGTTGTGATGATAGTTACTACTTATTTAGCAGGAATATTTTTTAGTTATAGTGCCTTAAGACAGGTAACAGTAAACTCGGAAAAAGCGATTTGAAATTGAAACATTTTTTTCAGATCTTTTATATTAGAAAATTAATTCTACAAAGGACTTTAAATATGGATATTTCTTGGTATGATCTTAATAAAACGGGCGATTTTGCCACTACTTTTACAGAGTAAGTCAGTTATAAATAGGAATCATAAATTTAGAGTTTTTTTTTAATTTAAGTAATTTATCAAAAATTGAGGAAGGAATAGGAGAAAAGGTTGGAATTTTTATATATTTTGAAACAATTTTTGTTACGGGTATTATACTGGCTCTAATTAGAGGGTGGGAATTGGCACTAATTTGCTTGATATCCCTTCCTGTATCTTTCGTCATTGCATTTTTAATTTCATGGGTAACTCAACAAAATTTTAAATTTTTGATTAGTAATAAAAATTTATTAGCTGTCTACAAAATTTTCAAAACAAGAAATGGAAGCTTATGCTTCTGCTGGAGCAATCGCTGAAGAAGTTTTAAGCTCAGTTCGTACCGTCGTAGCTTTCGATGGACAAAAGAAAGAATTTGAACGTTACGAAAAACATTTAGAAACTGCCAAAAATAACAACATTCGTAAAAATTTATTTTCGGGGTTAAGTAATGGCGTTATGTGGTTTTTCGTTTTTGCATCGTATGGTTTATCGTTTTGGTACGGTGTTGGATTAATATTAAAGGAAAAATCTTTGCCGTATGAAGAACGCACTTACAATAGTGGAAATATGGTTGCTGTAAGTTTAATTATTCCAGGGAAAAAATTCAAAAACTAATTAAACAAATCTAAGGTCTTTTTTTGTACTTTAATTGCTTCGTGGAATTTTGGAATAGGTGCTCCTTTCTTTGAGACATTTGGGACGGCATGTGGAGCCGCAGCAAAAGTGTTTGAAATTCTAGATACGGAACCTAAAATCAATCTTTGCAAGAAGTTGGGTTCCAAACCGAAAATTTTGAAAGGCGATATCCTTTTCAAAAATGTTTCCTTTCATTATCCTTCGAGGCCGGATGTGAAAGTATGTCTTAAAATTAAATTAATTTAGAAAGTAAAAATATTTCTCCAGATTTTGCAAAATTTCAGTATTGATATTAAAGCAGGCCAAACTGTAGCTCTAGTCGGAAGTTCAGGTTGCGGCAAATCAACCTGTATTCAACTAATCCAAAGATTTTACGATGCTGTTTCAGGCGATGTAAGTCTAGACAATTCTATGGACAAATTTTCAATAATTGTTTTTACGTGATTTAATGCCATTTTAATTCAACTCAAACTTTTTTAATCTGATTTTCTTGTTTATTTCCGCTATAGTTCTTACGCCATTAACAGCAATTACTTCGACATCGGCTGAATTAAGTATGTTTGGTTTCTCATTTTCCAATATCCCACTGTTAATATTTATTTCTCATTTCTATGTCTTTTCCTTGTTTCTTATTGCCTTCTCTAGTACTGTTAAATTTGTTTATCACCCGGCCTTTCTTCAAATTCCTTCGGTTCCTTGTTGTTCTAAGTTCCTATTTCTTTTATACATGGCCTTTATTACTTCTGTAGCGTTTTTGTTCACTCTTTTTTTTTTCTAGATAAGTTTCCATACTCTTGCAAATAACATTTGATTCTAAAATTTAAAAAAAAGATCTTCTTGGGTTTTTTCATTATTCGTCTAACTCTTTAGATTTTCTTTTACTCTTAAGTTATCATCGAGGATCTCTTGATATTTCGTTTGATACTTTCTTTTCTTAGTTCCAAGTTTTTTAATTTTTTTTTTTTCAGTTTTGTGATCACTTCACATCTATACTTCTCTTTAAACTTTTAAATCTTTTACTCTTTCCCTTATATTTTTATTGATTATCAGGTACCCAATAATCGATTTCCCATTTCATGGTTACTCTTGTATATTGATAGTGTAGGTGTGTAGGATACGATTGGCCACGGCCTGGTGTTTTCCCAATCTTATACAAATATCCGTAAAATAGTTTAATATACAAGTGCTGACACTGTAATATACAAGTATGCCCAAAAAAAAATTCTTACCTACTTAGCCAATGAGCTTAGCCAATGTAGATGACAAATGTTATCTACAGTATCAGTTTAGACATATACCAAGGACTCATTGGTTAACCAAAAAACCATATACAATTTTTAAACTTTTCTAATCGAGACTTTGAAGCTTGTGAAGAACAAACTTTGAAACTGTTTTCTGATAAAAAATTTTGGGTGCCAGTGTAGTATCCTATAATATGATTGTGCATTTTTTAAAACCATTATAAAGACACCCAGTATATAAAGCATATAGCCCATCGATAAAAACATCCATCAACAGTTGATGAAAAATTTCTACGAGTGCGGTCGAGTCGCTCGATTTTGGTTCCATATTCTTGTAAACTCTTGTTCATTTTCTGAATTTATTTGTTAAGCATTTTTTTGAATCTCTTTTTCTTCCAGTCGTAATTTTTGCATTACCTTCTTCATTTTTGATATTCTTTTCTCTTTCCCAATCACCGTTTTTAAAGCTTTTTTAAAATCGCTTATTGTTTTTCTTAAATAATTCTTCTTTGCTGGTATTTCTCTTCCAGTCGTCGTTTTTCAAACCCTTTGTCCTTCTGGATTCTTTCTTAGCACTTTTTTTCTCCAAATCGTCATTTCACAAATTCTTCTAGATACTTCTTTTATTCTTCTAAAACCTTCCCTTTTTCTTTCAAAACACTCAATGTGTTTCAACTTCTTCTAATATTTTCTTTTCGTTTATTTTTCTTCTAATCGTAATTTTTGCATTTTCTTCTTTATTTTTTAGACGTAGTATTTGGTGTACTTCTTTCCTTTCCAATTAGCGCTTTTTAACCTTTTTTTAAATTGCCTATTGTTTTTCTACAATAATCTTTCTTTGCTTGTATTTTTCTTCCAATCGTCGGTTTTTAAGCCTTTCTAGATTCTTTTTTAGTTCTTTTTTCTATCCCAATCGTAGTTTCACAAATTCTTCTAGAAACTTTTTTTTATTATTCTTTTGGAACCTTTCCTTTTTTTCTCCAAACATTTAACGTGTTTCTATTTCTTCTAACATTTTCTTTTACTTTTTTTTCTACCACTCATCGTTTCTTATTGTCATTCTTCATTTTCTTCTTAGTCGACGCGTTACAGTTTTTTCTAAACTTTTCTTTATTTCTATTTTCATCAAACATTGTTTCCCGAATTCCTCCTTTTTCTCCTAACTCCATTTGTCGAACGCTTCTTTCATAAACCTTTTTATCATCTCTGTTATAGCTTATAACATATTCATCTCTATCAGTTTTTTCTTACAGCGTTTTTACGCTAACCTTTGCATTTTAGATGGTTTTGTAAAGCAAAAAAATTGAAAAATTGTCCAAAAGTGAATAGGTACTCTGCGATTTTGTATTTTTCTAAAAACTACAAATCTTCAGGTAACTATTGACGACAATAATGTTAAAGACTTAAATTTAACTTGGTTGAGAAGTAAAATTGGGGTTGTCGGTCAAGAACCAGCCCTTTTCGCTGCAACAATCGCCGAAAATATAAGATTCGGAAACGTTTCTGCAACTCAAAGTGATATTGAAAAAGCTGCCAAAAAAGCAAATGCTCACAATTTCATACAAAAATTGCCACGTGGGTACAATACTATAGTTGGTGAAAGAGGGGCTCAACTTTCAGGAGGACAAAAACAAAGAATTGCAATTGCTAGAGCCCTAATTCGAGAACCGAAAATTTTATTGCTCGATGAGGCAACTTCAGCTCTTGATACAACCAGTGAAGCGGAAGTGCAAGCAGCTTTGGATGCTGTAATGATTTTTGATTTTGATAAAGTTGTGAATATTTTGTTCCGGTTTTTAGGTTAGTGGAGAGTGCACTACAATTATTGTGGCTCATAGATTATCGACTATTAGGAATGCTAACCGAATTGTGGTAGTTTCTGAGGGACAAGTAATCGAGGAAGGAAATCACACCGAATTGATGGAGAAAAAAGGGGCTTATTATGATTTGGTGCAGTCGCAAGGTTTGACAGAAACTGAGGATACAGTAACAGGCAAGTTTAATTTAAAAAAATATATTAATGTAAACAAATAAATTTAGAAGAAACAGAAAAACAAAATGGTGTTCATGAAGTGACTAAAGGCACTGAAGCAGCACTCAGTGAAATTGTTTCTACGGAAGACGTGAGTATTTATTTTTATAAATAATATATAAGTAAAAAAAATGTTGGCAGTTGCAAGATAGTAAAGTTGTAAATAAAGGAAGTTCGATAATTTCTATTTTGAAAATGAATAAACCGGAATGGTTTCAAATTTCAACAGGTTGTATAACATCGGTTATAACCGGTTCAGCTTTACCTATTTATGGCTTAGTTTTTGGAGATATAATTGGTGTAAGTAATTTTAACAAATTTGAGAACACAAATTATGCAAATAAAACTATAGGTGCTTGCTGATCCCGATGAAGAATATGTTCGAGACCAAAGTAATTGGTTTTCACTTTATTTTGTGATAATAGGTATTGTTATTGCTGTGGCTACTTTTATGCAGGTAAGAGCAAATTTTATCATCGAATCTAAATCTAAAATGCGTATAGGGTATAGGTAGAGCAAAATTCAAAATTTGTGCAAAAACTACAAAGTATCCACTGTCATAAAAATAATTCGTCAGTGACAAAATTACATCATATCATCCATAGCAGTTCAAAAACAGTTCGCAATGAAAAAAAATTGAATAAATACAAAAGAACTAGATGAAATTCAGAATAAATTTGTATATTCAACCAATCACAATCAAATCACAGAGAATTATCATGAGTAATATACCGAGCGCATATTAAATATTCCATAATTTTTTTCGAGTGCGTAAATATAATAGTGACCCACAACTTTTGAATCTGAACATTTGAGTTTTTTTTAAACTACTCGAACTATTTTAACTTTTTTCTTTTGATTCTCTGTATTACTATGTACCATATGTTTATTATAATTTTTGATTAGAGGCTGTCATGAGAAACAAAAATAGCGTAACTTATTTCACTTGATAATAAAATCATTTTACTGTCACTCACAAAGGGATTTGTTTTTGATTTTCCAACACATTTCTTCCGATTGACGCTGCCGGTCTCTTGAAAAGACGTCATAGTGTTTTTCAAATTGGTATAAAAATTTGACTCTGTTATGATCTTTTCTGGAAATTTCTCCCGAAACTCGTCAAAACAAAGTCTGGATGAGTGAACCCATTCTCCGTTCGCTAAGTGCCCATTACGAAAATATGATTCCACTAAAAAATCTTCTGTTCTGCAGTAAACCCCATAATTCAAATCAAATCTAAATTTTACTTTTGACAGTGACAGCAAAATGATATTTACGACGTGAATTAATCTAGGCGCTATGTTTTTAAAATTTTTGTTTCTCATGACAGCCTCTGATCAAAAATTATAATAAACACATGATATAATATGATCAAAAAATTATCTTCTTTAGAAGAAAGTGACTTTCTTTGCATATAATTTACATTGACAAAAAGCATTTCACAGCCTTCTAGAGGATAATCTTTAGTCTTCGCATATCATATATAAAATTTAACGTCTCTCCGTATTTCCCTTTCTCCGTATTTCGACTGCATTCGCGCTCGCCTGTTTTCAGACATGTTTCTAAGCATTTTTCGTTTATTTCGCAGCATTTTAGGGCAAAATGGGAATATCCGACCAATTTTAATGAATTTTATATTACATCACTAGTTACGTAAAATGTCACTTTCCAATGACATCACTTTTATGAGAAGTATTTTGAGAATAAAATTTTATTTATCGAGAAAATAAGAAAATATTTTGTACGCATATAATACGTTATGAAAAAGATCGTTATAAAACAAAATCAATATTTTCAAAATTTATGGTTACGTAAGTAACTGTTGTACGTTGCCTACTTCTACTTTTAAGGGTATTCTTACAAAACCATAATCAACCAGAATTTGTGGGTTTTTCGTCAAAATGTTTGACTTACTTAGGTCCTTTTTTATGTTTACTTATTTGTTTTACGAAAAATATATATGTATATAACTCGTTACGATGAAGATGCCTTGAATCAAAAATCTCATAAAAAGTCCTTAATTTTCTTTAAAAAAATGAGCAAATTTAAACAAACTACCTTTCTATCGATATTTATCATTGATAACACTATACAACACGGTTTTAATACCCAAAAAAACATTAGTACATGTACATTGCTAACACTTATAGATAACAAATGACACAAACAAAATTTTCTATCACGGCAATTTTTTAAGGTACACGTGATTTTAATACTTGAATCTTCAGTTTCCGTGAATTTTAATTCAGTAACAAATTTAATTCAATGGGCGGAGGGTATATTTTGACTTCACAAGCTAGTTTTAAAAAGACATAATATTTTATTTCTAGTTTAAATTAGTTGTTTTTTGTAGGAAATTAAACGTTCTACAAAAAAGTTATTTTACAATTTTTTATATCTCTTACTATTTAGAAGATATCGGAAGTCAAAGTTTGACGAATTTAACAAAAATTCCTTTTCTAATTCTAAATTTAATAACTCAAAGACAAATAAATATTATAAAATGCACAACATATGGCCTTGTACAAAATTAAACGTTCTATAAAAAAGGTCTCTTGTGGTTAATTGATTATTCTAACCATTTACAAGATATTTGCATTTTAACAACCAAAATTTGATACTAAATCCCCAATTTTTTTTTAATGATTGAAGTAATCAAATAACCAGAAACGACTTTTTTTGAAGAGCGTTTAATTTTCTACAAAACCGTATGTTGAGCACTTTATAATATTGATTTATCTACGAGATATAAAATTTAGAAGTGAAAAAGAAATGTTTGCTAAATTCTTCAAACTTTGATTTCTGAGATCTTCTAAACGGTATGAGTTATAAAAAAAACTGTAAGATACCTTTTTTAGAGAGTTAAATTTCCTTCAAAAAATGTAAATAAACTTTTTCTGTACGATCAAGTAGTGACGAGAATGACGAGATATTGATTTTACCATATGGAACTGAAAAAAAAAATAGAAAACTGCGATGAGGGAGTCGTTCCTATTAAAATTGAGAGCTCATCAATATTTCAGTGTCGGAAGTTAAAAAAAATATAATCGTTTTTTTTTGGCCCACCCTAATCCACACGTTTCCTTTTCTGTTTCTAATAAATAGTAATCGTTTTCCCAGAAATGCTACCAGTATTATTAAGAGAGAAATTCTGATTTCGGCTAAATGCAAGAATCCATTTAAAATCTTTTTAAGAAATTTGAAATTGGACCATCTAAGTATGAGTTGTCAGACCCCTTGGAAGATAATAATGCATTAAAAAATTCAAATTGGAGTAATTATTGTACCAAAATTAAAGGTTTGATAGCGTCTGTTTTGTGCACACATAAAGTGGATATAAATCACTACTTTTTCACAAAGGGCCAGCCCTACAATATTTGAACTGGGCGAGTTATAAATTTTTGAAAAAAACTACGGTGCATAGTCCGATTTTTCCGGGTTTTCTTCGCTACTACTAAGCCGATTGAGTTGATTAAAGTCAGTTTTGTTCGCAATTTAATTCTTTACAATTTTTATCTGCAGAGTGAGAGCATCAAGACCGCTCTATTAGTTTTAATTTTATAAACAAAAAACTTACAAAAGACGATATTTTGGTTTAATATGTTTATAATATAGTAATAACAGTTGCGAATAGGTAACATAGAATATACATAGAATAACTACTACAGTCAATTTAATAAGACACAGTCGGTTTCCTGCTACTACTTTTGTTACGAAAAATTCTCTGTTGATTGACCGCGCTGATTTGACGGTACGACCGTCGCCACATCTTATAATTACAAGTATTTCAATATAAATTTTGTTTTTATTTATAATAAATTGTCACAGTTCCGTCAGGTTGGTACTGCCATTCGATAATGAAAATTGATAATTTTGCCATATTATGTTGTTGTCAATGGAACTGTAAATGTCAATGTAAATGGAACTGCATTTGTGTCGATAAATATTTGTGAATAGTTAAAACAGTAAATAGTTAAAGAACAAAGAAATGGTCTCGAATATTGTGACACGAATTTAAGTTCATAAAACGAGCGCGAAGTGCGAGTTTTTATAAAGAATGAGTGCCCACAATGGCTTTAGAAACGAGTTCTTTATGCTATTTTTTTCTACTTTGCACGTTTTACGTGCTTTTCAAGTACAAAAGTTATTTTTTCAATCTTTAGAGACTTTTGCGTTAATAGGAGATAGTTATAAATGTTGTGAAAGTGTCAAATATTTTTTGAAGTATTTGTCCAAAATTCTGTGTAAGTAACTCACAAACGGTTCTTTTTAACCTACCGTAACGGTTATATTAACGCTTGCATAGTCCAATTGGCAAAAACACAATAAGGAAATCTCCAAAAACATTGCAACATTTCTTAAGTTACCAAATCGCGAACTTTATACGAATCCTCTCATCATTATTTTAGACCAAGCAGTGGTAAATCATCAAACACTATGAGGGTTGCAAGTGGTGGCTGAAAGCTGTTTTAAAGCGTCCTCCCTCGAAAAGAAAATTACCCTACTGTTCGAGTGTTTCAAAAATTAATTGCAACACATACAGAAACATGTTGAGAGGAACACTAGTCAACATGTGCAACAAAATTTTATTCGAATAAAATTATAACCACCTATAACGCTAAAATTGATGACGTTTTATTCAACCAACCTTAAAATAATAAATTGTACTAGTTGCTTTTTAGCACGCAAATGGGTGTTGAAATGGCTAATACGCCACCCAAGTCGATATCGTATGAGGCTTTGTTACAGGCGCAAAAAAGAAAAAATAATATTTGGATTTAAAACTAAAATCACTTTACCACCGAACTCTAGGGAGAGTACTGGACTGATATTGCTAAAAGGGAAAAAATATTTATTAGTACGCATGGCTGACATACGGAAAATGTTATAAACTTACTCTTTAAAAAGGCATGTTTTAGAATAGTGTCGTAATGTTTTTCAAGAAACTTTGACCTTGACAATTGCTTATGAAAAACATACTTTATCTACTTACTTTATAAATCTATAAGAATTACCCAAATAAGTAACAGTTTAGGAGTACTGCATTTCATTTTAAAATGAAATCCAACGCACCCATTAGGTGCTTCCCCTGAATATCCTTTTGAATTTCGTGATACTATATGATCAAGAAAATTTATTCTCTAGAAGGCTGTGTATTTTTTGCCATTGTAAATTATATAAAAAGAAACAAAGTCATAGCCTTCTAAATGATTCTTTTTTTAATATGTGTATTGTACTTCCGACCTCCAAATTATTCAGGATTAAAAAGTTTTTTGCCGTTACTATTTTGAAGTTTTTACCGGTTTCAATTGTGGCCTTGTGGTTTATTTTGTCTTTAGAGACATTTATTAATTTTTTATACTGTAACACTACGTTCTTATTTCTCACCGATCTGTTATCTATGTTACATGTATTTATACGCTTTATACTTTCATAATATAATTTTATTGAAAATAATTTTCTGCTGTTGTGTTGATCACTTTTTCATGTAGTAAATACAAAGAGGAATATTGTAGTATTTGAAAAACATTTTAGATTTATACTTTCGCAATCGCTGGAGAAAAATTAACGAAACGATTACGAGCTCAAATGTTTAGAGCAATGTTAACACAAGAAATGGCATGGTTTGACAGAAAAGAAAATGGTGTAGGAGCTTTGTGTGCAAAATTATCAGGAGAAGCTGCTAGTGTTCAAGGCGTAAGTTACTTTTTTGCAAAAAAATCAGGGAAATAAGAAAATATTTCATTTTAGGCTGGTGGAATTCGAATCGGAACAGTACTCAATTCATTTTCAACATTTATAATTGCCAACACAATTGCACTTTACTTTGAGTGGAGATTAGCTTTAGTCTTAATATCATTTTCCCCTGTAATATTACTTTCAGTATTTTTTGAACAAAAATTCACTCAAGGTGATTCTCAAGTCAATCAGAAATATCTAGAAAATTCTGCAAAGGTGAGTTTCACAACTTTTTAAATGTTTGCTGCAAAAAACCACTTTCAGACTGCAGTAGAAGCTATTGGAAATATTAGAACAATTGCATCTTTAGGATGCGAAGAAATATTTTACGAATATTATGTAAAAGCATTAAATCCTTATGTGCTTAATCTGAAAAAACAAATGCACTTTAGAGCGATTATATTGGGTGTAGCTCGAAGTATTATGCTTTTTGCTTATGCGGTCGCCATGGGCTATGGAGCAAAACTGATGATAGACTCAAATTTGGATTATGGAATTGTATTCAAGTAAGATAATGAGTTACTAATATAACTAGTAGTACCTTAGGTGTTAATTAAAAATTAAAATACAAGTGCGGAAATTACAGATAAGGTTGTAGACCAAAGTCGTGTAAGAGCACGAGTGTTTTAACTTACTAACTAAAGTCTGCAAATATTGAATATAAAAGATATTCGAAATTAATTATTTGAGAAATAAAATATTTTATTTACTAATATAAACTAAAGGTATTAAAACGATTTCCAGCTTTCCGGAAATAAAGTCCCAGAAATCTAATTTTACTGTCCTACATATTATTTCTAATGTAGAATTGTAGAACTTACAACTGTTAATTTTAAATTAATTTAGGGTATCAGAAATTGTAATAGTTGGTTCTTGGTCTATTGGCAACGCATTTTCGTATTCGCCCAATTTCCAAAAAGGCTTATCAGCAGCTGAACGCATATTCACCTTATTGAAAAGAGTACCTGAAGTCAAAAATGCACTCACACCTATTTATTTAGATGACGTAAGTTTTTTAATTTTCAAATAAGCACAAATATAATTCAAACATGTATTCAGGTTAAAGGAAACATCGAATATTCAGATGTGTACTTTTCCTATCCTACTCGTCCCTCAGTTTCAGTATTAAACGGCCTTAACTTAAGCATCCTTCAAGGAAAAACAGTCGCTTTAGTTGGCTCAAGTGGTTGTGGCAAATCAACCATAATCCAATTATTAGAAAGATTTTACGACCCAACTTCTGGTGACGTGTCTCTCGATGAAGAATCCGTTAGAACCATAGATATACAAAATCTACGCTCACATTTAGGTATAGTATCGCAAGAACCAAATCTTTTCGACAGAACAATTGCCGAAAATATCGCATATGGTACCAACAGAAATGTCGCAATGAGCGAAATAGTCGAAGCTGCAAAATCGGCAAATATCCATACTTTTATCTCGTCTCTCCCTGCGGTAAGTACTCCAATAAAATACAATACTTTACATAACTTGAGATTATAAAGGGTTACGAGACAAGTTTGGGAAGTAAAGGGGCGCAGTTATCCGGTGGTCAAAAGCAGAGGGTTGCCATAGCTAGAGCTTTAATTAGGAATCCCAGAATTTTGTTACTGGATGAAGCTACTTCAGCGTTAGATAATGAGAGTGAAAAAGTACAGACTTTTTTTTAAACTGACATAACGTGTACACGAATTACGTTTTAGGTTGTACAAGAAGCTTTAGATAATGCGAAAAAGAATAGGACTTGCATTACAATTGCACATAGATTAACTACAATTCAAGATGCTGATCTTATTTGTGTTTTAAATGAAGGAGTTGTTGCCGAAATGGGTAAACATAATGAGTTGATAGAGAAAAAAGGGCTCTATTACGAGTTTTACAAATTACAAACTGGACAAAAATAATCCACCTTTTGGTCAATTTTTGAATTTGGCGTCGCAGAAGCAAGAAGGGCTGGATAAAACCTTCCTAAACCGTGTCCACAAACAATACTCAAATATATTTTCAAATAGCACATTACACAAACAAAATCCAGACGTTGTTCACTAATACCAACTTTTACACTTTTCATGGTATGTACAAACTCTTTTCACAATTCCAGGAAAAAACTTTAAAACAGTAATTATAAGTTAGCAGTTTTGCTTTCTTGTCTCGCTGTGTAAATTCATTACACTTTAACTTCTGTCAGTGGTTAATTATGACGTCAAATTAAAATAAACACAATATAATTGAAATTTGAATTACTTAATGTATTCGTAACGATATTACAAAGGTTTTTTCGATTCTAGTTATGTAATTCTGTATTTTTTTTAAGAAATGTTTATAAGTATTGTGATGTTTTATTTGAATGACCCATCCAATTCGTTTTTGTGTGAAATTGAAGTCACGATCTTCTGTATTTATGACTGATTATAACAACCTCTTCAAAGAATATGTTTCAACGCTTTACTGCCACGCGCTGTAATCTGTTCACGAAATTTAAAAAAGTAACGTAATTTAATGTTTACATAACTGTGAAGTTATTACAGGGTGATTTTTTATTTGCTCCCGCCCGAAACTCCAAAAATAGGCAACACTATATAATTTGCATAAATTGTTTCAGTTTTTTGTGTTTTTTAATTATTTTTTAATTACTTCTTGAAACTGCTATTAAAATCATTAAAAAAAACAAAGTTTGTACTTCAATAGTTAAAAGTATTTTTTTTAAATATAATACTAGAAAAGCATAGGTAAAATAAGTAAAAAAATCTTCTACAAAATCATATATTTATTTAAAGTAAATACATGATGTAATATGTTTTATATTACATTCAACACTACTCTAAAGTTAAGAAATAATTCTGGGCAACGCCCTCGTGACACAATTTAAAAAATTTATGTTTAAAGATCCACCTACTCCATAAGAAATGTAATAAAAAATAACATTAATACATCATGTCACATGGGCCTTTATTCTACGATATTAAGAAACTGAATAAGTAATACTTACAAGACTCAAAATATAATTGTTGTACTTTAAATATTATGCAAATATAAACATAAAAGTGTTTAATGTTATGTACAATATAAATAATTTAATATTACCCCACAATTTTAGAGTATATTTTATACTCTATTATAACTATTTTCATGATATTGTATCTGAACCTTAGAAATGATCAAATTAAAAAAAAATCTTACAAAAGTTTAAAACATCCCTAATTGTCTTCAGTTACTTTACCATGAGGGTAATGTTTAAATCTTTAAAATATATTTTTAAATAAACTTCTTGTTTTGAACATAAATCTTATATACACACACCAGTGACACAAATAACCACTCTCAAAATACATAATAAAAAGAATTATAAAAATAATGTTTTAATATTATCAGTTTGTAAATGAAATTGTTAATTACTGAATATAATTTAATTGCACGTAAAAAACGTCGATTAAAGCATTTTTTATAAAAAGTTACCTTTATCATTAATAGGTGCTGATAAAAATGACAGTAACACAAAAAAATGAAAAGCTACCCCTAAATGGTGTTAAATGTAAAACCTGAATTAATAATAAAAAGGTACTATTCATTAAAATACTAATGTGTTAATGTAGGCAAAACATTTACTTTTGTGGAGTGGACTGAGTTGTGGTCGACCCAGTGGTGGTCTGACCTTGCTGGGCGTATTGCTGGGCATACTGCGCCCAGTCCTGTTGAGAGTACTGACCATATTGATTCGCTGCTGCAGTACTACCTGCAGATTGGGTCTGGCCCTACCACAACAACTCCATAAGTAACAAAAACTCAATTAACTACAAAAACACTTACTTGAGTCCCCCAATTCTGTGGATACTGTCCGTAGTAATTCCAATTGGAGTAGCTTCCATAAGTTTGGCTGCCACCGCCATATTTCCATTGGTTTTGGTTCTGGTTAGTCCAACCACTTTGGCCCCAAGAACCTTGCCCACTCCAAGGCTGGCTACCCCAATTCCCTTGGCCCTGATTCCATCCAGAAGGCCAGTTACCACCAGGTCCTCGGCCCACTTGATTACGGTTGCGGTTATAATTACTTCCTTGTCCGTGTGAGTCCCGATTGCCCCGATCTCGACCATCATTACCTGGTTTAATAAATTAATAAAACACAAATTTATTTGCTCACCTCTATTTCTCCAATCACGAGAACCGCCCATAGGGGGCCCTCTGTTGTCACGTCTGTCTCTGTTCCAACCACCTGGACGTTGCGGATGCCAGTTTTGTCTCGGAGGTCCTCTGTCATAGCGGTTATTATGGTAGTTTCTGTCTCGGTAGCTTCCACCTCGATAATCATTGCCTATTCATAAAAAATAAAAGTGGATTTTTTGGAATTTGGGAAATTCTATTGAAATGGTGATGGATGCACAACAGATTTAAGAGTTATGTCGGTAAATTATATTCAGTAGGTATAAATGATTGTCCTTTGGAGTAGGCGATGAGAATTTATTAAAAGAATATTGTGCCCCTAGACTAAAATAATAAAACAGCATAATTAGTATAAAATTTTAATATGCCTGACCTAAATGGTACAGTAGGAAAAAGTCGGGAATTCACAATTTTGAACACATTTTTGACCTTAGTTCGAAACGCAGAAAAGTCATTTAAAAAAATAACAACTTTTACATAAGAATTTTAAAATGTCCACCACCATTAAAATTTAAACACACTAATTTTGGACTATCTCTCAGCAGTTTTCGGCATCCGTTCTTCCATATAAATGATTTCCCCTTATTAACACTTCCTGTTTACCTGAAACGACCGACAATACTGAACACTGTGTGTCTTTTTAGTTCGGTCAGTGATATTAAAATCTAAAATATGGGCACAAAATTCTTATCAATCGAATAAATACAACGGGTCTCTTTGTTTTTAATTCTTCTCCTGTAGTAATGCACAGTTGAAACCCAGCCAAGAAGTCTTGAGAAAAACTCTTTTTAAAGCAATATTAATAAATTAAATAAATAACAAAAACTGAAGTTGAGTCAGATTCAGTTGGCACTTGATATAGTTAGTAAGGTGATTTATTATCAAAAGGCGGAACATTTGCGACTACTCCAAAAGACAATCATTTATGGCTACTCCGTATAACCAATATATAATTTCTTGGTTTATAATTAATTTAAAAAAAAATAGTGAAATGTTACTTCCATAATTTACTACTAGTACAATTAATGAACAGGTTTTGTAATGTTTTGTTAATTCTAGAAAAAACTGACGCTTTAAAATACAATGTTCTTTAAAGACTTGATGTTTTAGTCAGACTTTAAAGACACACCCACGAAGACTTATTCGCGTCCACTTATTAATCAAAATTTGTAATGTTTTTGATTATTGTGACTGGTTCTATAAATGCTGTGATAGATTCAACTAATTTCACTATTTTATCTTGTATTTCAACAACCATAACACCAAACAACCCTTTGTGTATCAGTAGTACGTTTCTAATATCAAATGCACGCGAAAAAAATACAAGACACGGGAATGACCACTATTTTCGACGCCATCTTCCCGAGGTGACTCTCCTTTTCGATTTTTAAGCGCGGAAAATATACCAAAAATTTACTTATTAAAAAAAAAAACACAAATATTCAAATAAGCAGTTGGCGCTTGTACATATCTGCATTTCCGGTAATTTCGTCAAAGTCAAATGCCCGGTGAGTACCCAGACTCCAGTTCACAGTTAACATATTTAGAAAGATATGAAAATATACCAAAAACTAAATTAAATAAATACGCCCATATGAAGACCAACAGTTTTTGTTCTAAAGGCACTGTGGAATAATAGGAAACAAACTAAAACTGTCAATTTTTCCGCAGGACGATAATAAATCCAAACATTTTAATTTGCAAATTTGATGGTCATTTCTAAGACTTTGGACCTCGGGTGGTCATCATTTAAATATTTTTAAATTTTTCAAAAATAATTACTATACTTTATGATTTTTACCACGAGCTATCGAAGTGAACCCTTCGCTTCTTTGTATTAGTTAATTTTATCATAATTTTTTGATCAAAATTAGAGCAAAAGAAGAGAGTGAACGTAAAACTTGAAAAACTCTACACTACGCCATACGTTTTCAACTCTACAGTACTCTAGGCGTTGTTTTTATTTAAGCACTTCATATTTTTCTTTCGTGATTTGTTTTACTAAGGTAATGAAATCAGTTTGTATTAAGTATATCGCCCAAATCACCAAATAGAACCCACACGTGACCAATTTGGTAAATCAAACTTTTAAATATAATGAATATAAGTATATCTTCATCAGTTTTTAGACGTTTTTGATTTTGAACATTTAAAAAAAAACTTACGTCTGTTTTGCCATCTGTGGCGATCATCTCGATGTCCAAATCTTCTTTGCACACCAATGGTGTCACGTGCTTGAGAATTATACTTCTGAACCAACGTTTTAGCTTCTTCTTCTCCAACTCCTACATAGAGTACTTCATCAATCCATTCTCCTTTTTGTGGTAAGCTCATGTTCGCTACAATTTTAAATAAAATGTTAGCAATAATTTAAAACGAGTTCGATTGTAATAAAAATTGATATCCAATATCAAAATTTATATACAATCGTGTTGAGTTAAAAGAACGTCATCGTTTTTTAGGTTTTTATTTTTTAAAAAAAGTTGGTCTGATATTTCTCACTTACGAAGAAACAAAAAAAGTGTATAAAAAGAGATAAAGAAATAAATGTGTATTTTACAATTTGTCTAATTTTTTCATAATTAATAATAATGTGAATAAAATCATTTATAGAATTAAGTATTACTGAATGTAACCATTATTTTCGTGTTATATAATAAGAGCAAAAAAATTGAATTAGGTAGGCACTACAACATATTGTTCACATATTAAACTAAGTGTACCTTTAGGTGTATCATAATCTCAAAACTGATGTCAAAAACCAGGCGAATATCTCCTAGAATCTTCGTTTTTGGCTTCAATACATTTGTGAAATCCCGAAATTTTATTCTACCAAAAACATTTTGATGAATATGTTGCAAATCATCCACTTTTGTTGTATCCATTCTCCTGTAGATTCTGATTGTAGATATTATAGCTGTCTAAACTTTCACATAAAAAATAATATAATCACATATCCTACCTAATTTAATTTTTTTTTCGCTCACTTGTATCTTTGAAAAATCTTATTAGATAATTTATGGTGCAATAGCTTCCCATAGAATTTCTTCATTTTCTACCCTGTGACAAAGTAAACCCCTTAAATGTGGGGCTTGTGTTTCATAATAAAACCATTTTTAGAATTGGCACATAAAATGTCAATCTAGACAGTCCAACTCAACTTTATTTTGACAAAAATGATGAAAATCCCCAGATAACGCAAATAAAAATTAAAATAATCATTCGTTACATTTTTTATTTTCTACTAATTGTTTTTTTTTTAATTAATGAATAAAAAAATAGTACCGCAAAATTGCAAATGAAAGAACTACCACAACTACAGTTCATTTACAACAGTGACAGATATAAAAACATAGAAAAATTATTCAAAATAAAAAACATCAGACCCAAAAAAAGAATTAAAAATACAAGTTGCAAAAAACTGTTTTTTGTCGACTTAAAAAAAGATGACGTGATGTGCAAAAGGGATACACAAATAATAAACCAAATATTAGTTACGTATCGGTAAATATACCTTTCATATCAAGTACGGTGCTATCGGGAACGTCTTTACCGCCCTGAGCCTCTTGCAAAGATTGCCGTTTAGCTTGTTCTTCATCTCCTACTACAACAACGACAGCACGCCTCTTGAAGCCCTCAAATGGCCGCAATTTGCGGCGCTGGGCTGATGGGTACACGTTTGGCTACCACAACGCTCAATTATAGTAACGTTCTCATTATTTTAAACGAATAGTAATTTTATAAGGCCAAGCAGGCCAAAAACTCCTGACACTAGATACTAATGCTATTCCTTTATATTAATACCGTCAAAAGGCTTTGGCAGCTTGAAAAAAATTCCTCTAAATATATGTGGCATTTATAGCTCTGCAAGTCATAAATTATCATTGTTTCTTTTTCCAAACGCTTACATACTAGGACATACCTTGAATTTCTGATGAAAAAATGATGAAGGTAAGAGATAATTAAAAATTCAACTATTCAATTTTTTTTTGACCGAAAGTATTACAATATTGTAGTATATACACGTATGTCACGTAATGATGTACCAACCTTCGTTACAAAAATGCAAGAGGTAACTTTTTACCTTTATTAGGTAGGTCAAAGTGTCATCGCCTATACTATTTATTATACTTACAATTATAGATGCTTTTGGATTTTGATGTACTTACTTACTGCCACAAGACTGCTTCCATATACGTATTCAGACATTTTTATTTTCTAAATTGCTGAGTTCACAAAATATTTTTATAATAAAAAAAAGTTTGTGAAATCAACAGATCGATCGTAAATAATAACTAATATACAAATATATTTTTTATTTCTTTTTCAATTACCTGATCAATAATGTAGTTCCTACGACGAAGAGCGGCGAGTTCAATCAATTTGTTTAAGCATTTCTGAAGTTTCTCTAATAACATATTCCAGCTTCCTTTGTATTTGTTCTTCAAGTCATCACCAGAAACCTTTTAAAAAATAACATATACAAATTTGCATAAAATATGTACAGTATGGTCGCACTAATCCAAAGACGTGCTAGCCTAAAACCCTAGTAATCCAAACAAGGTAGTGGTTTTAAGTTTATTTTAAATTAGGCACATATTTATTATTGATTTTCTTAATATGTTTACGTTTAATTTATTTTTGAAAACAAGTTAAACTTTTACGCCTGATAATTCGAACAATTCGATTATCCGAACACCCGGTGACATTTATTAGCTCGCATTAATGAGGCAACCATACTGCATTAGATTTTTTAAAGACAGTTTGTTTACTTAAAAAATAAACCAACACCGCTATTTGCACCAGTACTACCGGTGACAAAAAAACTGGAACACCAGAGCCTGTATTTTGTACTCTACTTTTCAAATAACTGCATGCATCAGAACTTTTGAAATGCTTTTGAGTTGGTGACGCTTCTCTACATCCACATGACAGAAAAAACTTGATTATAGAAGTTAAAATAAAATTAAGTTGGTGTTTCAACAGGTATTGTTTCTAAAAAAGTGAACAAACTGTAGAACCCAAATGTCAAAATCGATAATTACATCTATTAAAATATCTATTCGCAGCAAGCTATGACTTTATTACTACTAACAGCAGTGTATTTTTAACTAACATAAGTTCGTCACTATGGATTGCGAATGCTTGGTGAATGCGAACAAACCTCAAATTACCATTTACAAATTATTATGAGCTTGTTTTAAATGTCTGCAAAAGAGTAGGATGTCTAAAATAAGACACAACAGCATTCTCGATTCCAAAAAAATTAAAAATCATATCTAGGTATTCTGCGAATATTAACTCTAAATTAAATAAAAAATATCTATTTCATTCTAACGTTCTAATTAGAACTTCGCTCACGACTGGATTCATAACATAATTGTAGAACCAAAAAGTGACACTAAATAGGTACGTAAATTTCGATTAAAAAAAAATTATGCCGACACGTAAACGAGATGTCAAAATTCGGCTTGTATTAACAAACAAAAGTAAAATTCGGGGCAGAATGTTTTTAACGCAATAAAAAAATTAAATAAAAAAAAAAGAAATGGGATATTGGTTTTACAGTGCACAGCATTGTATTTCAAATAACAGTGTGAAGAAACATTTTAATATAAACGTTCTCAATTTTTCTGAAAACAGTTGATGACTTATCGGTTTAATGTAACAAGTGTTCACTTAAAAAAGTTGTCAAGAGTGCTATGAGATTGGAAAAATGGATGTCGGAACTTGATACACTGTAACTATGGAAAATATAATAAATAAATAAATCATTTTGATTATTTCTAAGTGCGTGTTTACAAGATTCCGACTCATTTTCATTGCTTTCATTGTTTTGTTGTTGAAATTTCCAGTTCCATTTTGTTCCTTCTTTTTTCGTGTTCACTTTTTGTTCGTTTTTTACATAATGTGACAATTCTGACAACTATCACCGACAGTACGGCAGCCGAATTTAACTAAGAAATACGTCCACATGTTTTTGTTTTGTCATGGCACTCTTGACAACATTGTAAGTGAATAGTACTGTTTATAATTTAAAATTAACCAATTAACCAGAAAACTGCAAACCGGTCTCGGGGTTGTTGTCTCATCCTTCGTACAATATTTCCTGGAGCTATGCCTGACTAGAAATGACATATATCTGTCCCATAAGCAGAATTATTATATTTAACTTTGAAGTAGTGAAAAATTGTTATTTATATGTTTTATTGATAGTTTACGGGTAGTTAAAGTAACAGTACTGTCAGTAGTAAAGTTATCGCTTGCTCTAAATAGATACATACTTTGATAGTCACTCGATATAAAGATTCAAAATCCTAGAAATTGCACTATACAGAGTTTTTCATGTAAGATAATGAGCTCTAAATTTAGCAAATGCAATACAAAATCTATTTTGCACAGTAAACAGTTCGTTTATAACTTATAACCTAATTTTCAAATGTAGTTGGTGGATCATTTTTAGCATTTTAGGCAGATAACATGTCAAAGCAAAGCGTACTGTATTAAACATGTAAAGGCCATCTCAAAAAATTTAAATATACCCCACAAAGTGCGCCGTAGAAATTCTGTCAAGTAACTCCCTCTATTAAAATAAAAATAAATTTTAAAACACTGCACTGACAATATAATTGTCATAATCTTCAGACTTTGGAGTTACCAATATATTTCACTACCTGAAATGAGTCTGAAGAGGTAAGGCTACGATTCAGTAGCTTTCTTTGAAATTACCAGTAAATGTTACCGGAAATGTTAAATTAGGTACTCTTACAACTTTTTTCACAAATATTTCAAGAGTGAATTTTGCGACTAAATAAACAAAGTGACAAAAGTTTGCTTTTTATCAAGACTGCAGTTTATAAGTTCACTCAAATTTTGTTCAAGTGGAAACGGAAAAATTCAAAATTTGCAAAGTCCTGTCAGCCTGACACTCAGCTAATGAAACGAGCGATTGGAAAATATTCCGAAAATTTTATCCAAATTATGCGAACTAGAACAAAAACAAAAAAAAAACAAAGTCTAACACCATTATTATCCAAAGATATTTCAGGATTTCTGTTTCAGGACTTTTGTTGTGTCTTATTTTCTTCAAAGATCATGGTAGTTTGACACAGACAAACAAGAATTTTGTGGGGCTTATTATTAAAAAAATATTTGTCGTTGGCCAAAAATTTTTGTCTTTTTAAAAACTGAAAAATGGTTTAAAGAAATTAATAAGATTTCATACCATCCCTTAGAAGAAAACCCAATTTGTTATTATAAAACATGAAAGTATAATATACGAAATTAAACTTCAAGTAAGAATGAAACCCATATTACCTCATATATGTATCAAAAAGGCTCATTATCTTATGGCAATAACCCTGTTCATATAAGGTATTTTAAAACTGCAAAAATATATTTTTTTCTGAGAAAAAAATTTCAACTGCTTGATCTCAAACACCAATAACATTTTATAGGTCAAATTTAAGTTTTAGCTGTCTTAACAAAAACTATTAGCAGATAAAATTTCTGTACATTTCAACAAAATTGGTAAAATATATTACGTCTCGTAGAAAAACAAGAGTACTCTACCTGTTGACGCTGGTCCGACTAAAATTGTAAATATGTACTCGTAATTATATTAGAAATTTTTATCAGATTTGTTTACAATCCTTCAGGTGTTCTTTGCAGAACAAGTATACCAATGGTAAACATTTCCGAGCTTCCTTATTTAAAAAAAATGTACTCGTCCACAATATTTTGTCAAAGTCAGTGAAAACATGTTCCAAGCCAAAAAAGCCACTGTAGAATAGATGTTACCTGGAGTGCAAAATCTTTGACCGGCGTAAGCTGTTGTCAAAAGAATGCCTATGAATGGATATAATTGTGTGTCCATTGTAAAATAATCAACCGAAAAAAAAATGTATCACAAATTAATAAAAATCACTAAAGTTAAATGTGACAACTGTAGTTTACAAAATTTTAATAACCTACCTTCATGCAACTGTGGCGCCCTCATCACTTACTTTAATTGCCAGTATCGATAGATGGAGTCATGCACATACACTCTGATTCCATCTATCTGATCCTTTTGGCTTGGAACAAGTTCTAAATTTCTTAACTCATAATTAGAAAGGAACAGTGTATACAAGAGGATAAGTCCAGAGAATTTTTTTTATAAGACCGCACTTGGTATTATCGATTCCCTGTTGGGAATCGGTTAAAAATATATAATAAAAAAATTAATTTACTGTAGAATCCTCCTAACGACTACGACTAGTCAATTATTATCTTCTTTGGATATTTTGCTTAAAATGACTTGATTACAAAGTCCCTTAGATATTGCTAAAAATATTTTGAATTTGTTTCAGAAGACTAATTTTTAAAATTTATGATGTAAGGATGGTAATCTTATTGTTATCCTTTCAAAGTGCTTAAAAATAATAATAATAATGCAAAAAATTATTAAAACTATTTTAAGCAAAAACATTTTGGTAACGATTTTACGCGCTTTGCGTTGTAATACTTATTTCTTGTTTAGCGATTTACAGCAAAGTAAATCTTAAAAAGATGACGATAAACGTAGTAAACTTGCGCGATACCAGAGTAAGGACTGAATGTTTTAATTCGATTAAACAAAATACTGATTCTTTTAACTCCCCCTATCATCATCTTTTTATTATTTACTTTGCTGTGAAGAATTGTACATAATTACTTCTTCATTTGAAAGACTTACCGTCATTTTTTGTAGTAGATGTGTATTCCCCAAGACAGTGTATCTCTTCTCCAGATTCTCCTTCAGGTATTCTTGAACCCAATGAGTTTTTCCAGCAGCCGGTAGCCCACACATCAGTATCACCTCCAAATCAAAAATTATTAGAGAAAAAGTACAAAATCTCAATTTGTATATTCACCTCGCATTCGCTCCTATTTTCAGGTCTTACAGGACCAGGAACTTTATTTTCAACATTTGCCAAAAATTCAAAATCTTGAGGTTTGGCAAACCACGCCTCTTCCTTATTCCCTAAATTTAACTCAAATGCATAATTACGAGAAAGTACATGAGGAAAGAAAACGAAGTTTTCCGGTAGATCAGAACGTGGGACGGAAATAGCATCACCTTGCATTTCTCCATTAATGGAATAGGAAATTTTGACTGCTTCATCATTGATGTCCTGAAAAACGCTCATTAGATGATTTACTTTAGAGAACAATGCTACTTACCAAAAAACTCGCAATTACGTCACCGACGCCAAATTTCCTCCCGTAATTATCAAACTGCTTATTCACCACAAATCTTCCAGATGACTCATAACCATATGAAAAGTTGTCTTCTCCCAGCTGAAGTCCAGTGTCAAGAAGTGACCACCCAACACGGAATAAGTGTGTAGGAATGGGCTCAGATTCTTTAGTTTCCGGTTGATCTTTTTCAGTTTTGTCTGATTTTTCTTCTTCCGTTTTCTCTTCTGATTTATCTTTTTCCTCTGTTTCCATTGGTTCTTGACTGCTTTCTGGTAGATTTTCCTCAGGAGTTTTCTTAGTGTCATCATTCTCGCTTTCTGAGATTTCTTTCATTTCGGAATCATTTTCAGCTGTTGCTTCCGACTTTTCGGCGTCATTTTCGGTCTTTTCACCATTTTCATTGATGTTGTCGCTTTTGTCTTTTTCGTCACTTTTATTTTTGTCATCTTCTGACTTTTTCTTTCTATCATCGTCTTTATGCTTGGACGATTTATGTTGATCTCGACGATGTTTGTCATAATATTTCGAGAAATCCTCCCATTTTAATTCTTCTGTTACTTTAACTTCGAAACAGACCTAGAAATGTGTTTCCTTGTTTAACGACTGTTTTTGAGCAATCAATTTTTATATACCTTTCCTGTATTGACGCCATGAGTAGCTCTGACTCCAGCCCATGCAAAACCGAAAGCACCTTCATGATAGGGTTTTGCTGATAAGAACGATTCTTTATCAACTTGTAGATGAAGGTCAGAGTCATCTGGAATAAAACAAACACTTGGACTATTTCTCAACACACGAAATAATTTCTTATCACTTGAATTCAAGTTTATCACACTTAAAGCTTTTAGAAATAAAGGAAAAATAAAAAAATACCAATTTTTTTCAAATTTACACTTTATTAACTACACTTTAGGTACAACTGTAGTAACTACTGGAACAGATACAAGATTTTGAAATCCAATGTAAAATAATAAAATGGAACCATGCAAATTCTAAGCAAAGATATGGTTCAGAATTTATAGAAATAAAAACGTGTAAGCAAAATACAGAGTGATATAAAAACAAAATTTCATGCAAAACTACATAGAAGGACCCAAATTACATTTCATGTACTACGTAATGGCTACTTACACCAACTAAGCTGGACCTTATCCTTATCTATAGGAGGTTCATCTTCCTTAATTGGTGATTTACTTCGTCGACGTTGGGACCTATCTGGAGATGGGCTACTACGTCTACGTTTTTCACCCTTAGGTTCGGAATCTTTATTCTCCACTGGTGCTTCAGTGTTTTCCGTCTGATTTGTTTGTTTTTCTTCCTGGTCATCCACGTCAACACCCCAACGAGACTTTCTCTTAGGTTCATCCTAAAACCCAAAACATTATCTTGTGTTTTGCAAAAATTTCTCACCATTACCTGTTCCCCATTTTCCTTGTTTTCTTCTATATTGGCATTAACTTCTTCTGTTTGAGACTGAGGTAGAGGTTCTGGCTCTTGAGGCTCAGCTGGTGGAATTTGTTCTGCTGGAGGCGCCTCCTGTGTCTGAAAAATAGTGTAATGCATAAACTTCCCTTAATACAAATTACATACATCCATTTTTTCTTCTGGGACTTTAGGAGGCTCTTCCGCTGGAGGTTCCTCTTTTGGTGGCAGTTGACACTCTTCAGCCTTTTCAGGTTTTTCCACAGGTACTTTGGGTTCTTCACTAACAGACTCATCTTGAGTTTGCGAAGTATCCAAATCTTCTGTCGATGTGTCAGCAATTGAGGTGTCAGGTATTTCTGTTGAAAAAATTTACATAAATTAAATTTCCCGCCAAATTTTAGTCCATGTCTTATCTACTTGAAAACAATGCGAATGTTTTGAAAGTGTACAATCTGGTGATTTTAACTATTTACACTGATTACTGTAATAAATATCGCTAACATCTCATAATATAACAGATAATTAAATTGTACACAAAGTTGGCAAGTCTACTACCCATGTTAAAAACATTTAAAACAAACAGAAAAATAAACATTGTTATTTGGAGCAATTCTTGGGAGATTTCTACTAGTTTGGGGCACTAATTGTTGGAGAAAAGTCTGTAAACTAACCTTGTTTGAGCTCTTCCTCTAAAGCTTCTTTTAGGCGCTTCACTAACGCCGGTTTATTTCCTTTTGAATCCAAACCGCGCTTTGATAGTTCCGCACGCAATTCAACGACTTTTAATTTGGCAGGGTCGATAGTAGAACTCATTTTTCTTTATTATTTTAACATAAAGTTCTCAACACAAATTCACCAACACGCAAAAAGCACGCGCTAATTTTGCAAATGGCGGCCGTGAACCGTGATGCGTTGCCGCGTTGGTTTGACAAGGCATGCGCAAACTTTTCTCATATTTTCCCGCTCTGCAATTTGAAATTTTATTGAGTAAATTTGCATTTGATTTTATTATAATAATTCTAAAGCAAAATAATATTTTTATAAAAATTTTATTTTAATAAATTGATCAAGCAGCATTTGTTGATTAAAAGTGTTCACATCACAATTTATCTTTTTTTTATTTTATACTTATTGATCATTATTTTATTCTAGAATATTTCCGTTCTATTTTCCATTAAAGAGGTAATTAAACATGTTTTTCTTTTTATATACTCTATTAGTCTAATACACAGCCATAGTACAATATTAAATCAAAATTATTTAACGAAAAAAAAAACCAAAAAGTAAATTCGATGGAAGCATGTTTTTCTCTCAAAGTGGGGTGTTTTAATATAAATATAAGAAACATTAAAAATCTAAGTAAATTTCACAAATATAATTTAATTATTTATTTATGTATTTAATGCTTCAAATAGACCAACATATTTTTTACTAAAAATAACGATTTATTCTATTTTTAGTACCTATATGTTTTTCGAGATGTTTTTATTCTTTATGTTTTAATTTATTATTGATAAAGTTTAGCACTAATTATACAAAATAACTACTCTCAAAAGCGCTCTGCCAATTTTATAGAAACATTTGTTTAATTAAATTTGTATGATTGACTTAGATTTTTAATTCATTCAACATTTTTACTAAAAATTGCAATAAACAATTATTAAACATAATTTGTTACTTTCTTTTGTTTTACAGCCTGCTTGTATTTTAGTTAACTTTGAAGGATTTTTTCTAAAATATTTATGTAAATACTGTATTACTAAATTAACAAAAAAATGTTAATTTAAAATTGTTGCATTCTTGTTCAAAATTTATTACTTATTAATACAATTTTTTTTTGGTTATTGTGGACTACAAAAAACAATATTTACAATTAAATTTTATTGTTATTTGGCGACGTTTCGGTAGCGATTCGCTCCTTTTTCAAGCCGGTTAAAACAAGAGTAAACAAATTACCTACACCCTTACAAAATAAACGTTAAAATGACCATAACATTAACAATAATTAACATTAAAGAAACACGGAAAATTTTAGCTCTAATTTTTAAGTTAATTATTATTTAGATAATAATAATTAATAATATAAAATAATAATAATTTAAAATGTTAAGTGAGCCACTATTGTTCTATTTATAAAAAGACTCGAAAAACTTATTTGTTTCAGTTTAAACTCTGTATTTTCTAAATTAAAATATTAAAAAAAAATGGTATTACTTTTTAGTTGTTTCCTATCAAATTGTTTAGAAATATTTTTTAACCATCACAAACTTCTACCTGGATAAAACAACAAATATTACAAAAAAAATTATTTCACTAAAAGTTGTAAAAAGTAGTGTATCAGACTCAGAATTTAATGTAAATTCCAAAAATATAAAAATATACATATTATTGCATTTAAAAATCCAAAGTTGCAGTCGTTTCCGGTATTCTCAATTAATAGAGAATTTTCAACATATTTTTTTTTTCTAATTTTGAATTTTTCATTTAAAAAAAATAATAAAAAGGAGTGAGCCTAGTTTTGTTTACACCCGGTGTAAATAACAATTTTTCGCCGAATTTGCACAAATTTCAAAACAATGGTTCGCGCCACGACGTGTGTATTGTGTGTTGCAGACACACCGTTTTTTTATCACTAATTTAATCAATTTAATATTATTAACTCCCACTGATAACATGTTATCAATTTAAAATTTGGGCGGTTCGTTGTCGAGCCGGTATCTTAAATTGCTTATTAGATCATGAGTTGTATTTTGTATTTCCCATTTCCACTGTTGTAGATAAATGTCAAACGTCAAAGTTGTCAAAATATAACCTGCTTGGTTGATTAATTTCGGTACAAAAATTTTGTTTTTAAACAAAAATTTCTTCCCCTATTGTTGCATTAATGCGTTATGAACTAAAAGCTTCATTAGTAGTGTATTTATACCTCGTCCCCGGTATTTTACGAAAGTTTAAGCTCAGGGTATGTTTATGCCTTGACAATGTTTGTATCCTTTAATAAAAATGCAAATATTCTTTGTTTCAGAATGTTTTCTAATGGCCTAACTTGTAACCTTCCATTCAGTTGTATGAGTGTTACCAGAGATTCAGGCTCTGATGAACTTCTTCCCAATAGAATGGCTCGTGAACCTGTTTTATTAAATGTTTACGATATGTATAAGATCAATGAGTATACATCTAATATAGGGCTGGGTGTATTCCACTCGGGTAATATTTCACATTCATTAAGCTATTTTAATTAATACTGATAAGCTTTTATTGAAAATAGGTGTGGAAGTTTATGGGACTGAATACGCATATGGCGGCCACCAGTACCCCTTTACTGGTATTTTTGAAATTAATCCAAGAGATGAACGGGATTTAGGAGAACAGTTTCGTTTTAGGTAATCTAAATTAACATTATGACACCTTTTTATTACTATAAACATTGTGTATTCTGCTGACGTTATCAGTTAATGTAAATTAAGTGATGAACCGTTGAACCTGTGGAATGATTTCATGTCAAAATGATTGGTTTATTGTTTAATCTATTTCAGACAAACTATCCACATTGGTTACACTGATTTCACAGAGGAAGAAGTAAAGAGAATAAAAAATGAACTCGGAAAAGAATTTCGAGGGGATCGTTACCACTTAATGAATAATAATTGTAATCATTTTTCTGGAGCTTTCACTAAAGTCAGATTGAGTGTTTTCCTAATTAAAATTACTAAAATATAGATTTTAGATTCTTAGTGGTCAAGATATTCCACCTTGGGTGAACAGACTAGCATATTTTAGTAGTTGGGTACCATTTTTGGAACGTTGTTTACCAAAAGAATGGCTGATGCCAATGGCCTTGCAACATTCATTAAATCATAGAAAAGAATCGTCTTGTTCAGAATCGTCAACATCGCCATATTAACACTTGCCAAACATGTATAGGGAAGTTAAATAATTGAAGTATGGTATACATGTATTATAAAACTAGTTATTTTATCCGTTTAAACTAATCTTGTATTTAAACTCTATATTTGCAATTATTTTTCTATTAATATCCGTCTGAAGAATGCCCTATTCATTATTTTGGTTTGTAAAAGCGTTGATTAAGCGTATCAAAGACATTTTTCAAACAACCTGGATTTCCTATTAAATTCAGTTTTTGTTTAACATTAATTTCCTGTCTTATATTAATAATAATTTTAAATAAGTTACAACGAATAAACCTTTTGCTA
This sequence comes from Tribolium confusum, assembly GCA_029207805.1. NCBI lineage: Eukaryota > Metazoa > Arthropoda > Insecta > Coleoptera > Tenebrionidae > Tribolium > Tribolium confusum. The sequence continues at coordinate 28,160,227 of JALGAY010000002.1, read as the reverse complement.
TCCAAACAAGTAGCTATTTTTTTACTAATTATTCAAATTAAGTAATAGGAAATCCCCAAATTTGTCACTGCTCCTTCAAAAGTTTTGGTAATTGGTCACAGTCTAAAGTTCAGTTCACCTACCATGAAAAATTAATCGACGCTCCATTTTGACCTGCAATATAATTTTGTTTGATTTTGTAGATCTCAAAACTCGTTTGACGTGTAAGATATTTTAGTGGTAGTTTAGAACAGTTGCAAATGATAGAAAAAAGTACAAAACAAACAATGTTTGAACAATTTAATCGTACATTTTTGAGAGTGAACAATCTTCTTGCAGATAAGTATGTGATAAAACTTATATCACTAATTTTTAACAGTTGATTTGAACGTAAAACGTGTTCATGAAATTGTAAATAAAAACGTGTTGATATAAATTGCTTTATTTTATTGAATAAAAATCATTGAATAGGGGACCTTCGATGTTGTCCAAGAATAAAAGACTGTGTTGTTTGTCGATGTTTATATTTCTACAGTACAAAGATAACGACAAAATAGCCGCATTAAATAACATAGGTTTGGCTCAACACACTTGAAATTTGCCAAAAAGTAAAGCGCACTTTAGGTTTTGATTTTTTCTATTTGAGGTGTATAATTTATTGTGATTAAATTATTTAAGTAATAAAATTTTATTCAGGAAAATTTTGTTTTATTTGGGAGGAATGAAACAACGGGTTATAAATATATTCCTGACTTATTTTATTTATATGGATAAAAATTAAAACAAACTTCTTAAAATTTTGTACAAAAAGCAAGAACGAATAAAATATTAGTAAGATTTATACAAGTGAATTATATAATTTCATTAACTATGTCCTACTGTGACACTTACACTATTTCATATTTGTCAGGAAACAAGCTGGCTTCAACAGAATACTTTACAGGAGAATCATCATCCACCATTAATACATCAATAATCTGAAAAATAAAAACACAAATGTGACTGCAAATGTATTTTGAACAGTGGCAAGAGTAACGAGAATAAGTGTTAGTAGAAAATATTTAAAAAAGTGGACTATCGCATCAGTTTCTGCTTCTCGTTATCTTCATTACACCCCTGCAATATACAGGATAAGTAATAAATATTTAACTGAAATCCTCTCATTAGTTGGATCAAAAAATCGGTTTCGTTTTAAATTTAGCACATTATTTTTGCGTTTCATTGGACTTTCCTCCACATTTGGAGGAGAATAGAATTTATTCCAGTATTTTAACTCATCCTGTATCTTGAGTGACCCAAATTTTATTACCACCCCCTTTATAACTACTTTCTGACAAAAATCAATAAAACTATACTGGCTTACTAATAATAAATAAGGTAACACGCTTATCGAAACTCGCAGTTTAAATACTTGATGATTATTCGACAGCTCGTGGTATGACGAATGAGAGTGAGAGACAAGTGTTTTGGCGGGAGAGTTCTTACGACGATTAATTAAGTAAAAGTAAAAAAAAAAAAAATACAATTTATTGCTGTGTGCCTCAATGTAATCCTCATTACACAACCGTTGCAGCAAATGTCTGTAAATACTTGAGTCTCTTTGCAATCTAACTTTTACAACGTATGAATTAATTTTTAGTACACGGTCCAAAATGATCATGTGAACTGAAAATTATCCGCAAAATGCCGTTTTACTGGCCTAGTACTTAAAATGACCATGTCAACATTTTACCGCATTATTTTTATTTTTTCAAAAATTATGCAAAAATCATTATTTTCGTAAAGAGTATCCTACTGTTAGAAGTAAATTTTAATGGAAGAAGGGTTTTCTAAATGTATTTTTGGTAATGAAACGACAGAAAATGAGCTGTGAAATTTGAAAGGAAAAGTGACAGTTATTGTTCCAAAGTTGCGATGTACAGCAAGCAATAATAATACAATATCGACCTTAATTGCGAAAATTTTATAAATCTCACAAATTTTGCACGAACACAACAATTTTTATCGACTTGATAGTTGTAATAAGAAAAATAGTTTTCACGAAATCATTTATTTTATTTTTCAATTTGTTTTTTTTTTTAAATTAAATGTTATTTGGAAGACTTATTAAAAAAGGTTGTACACGTATGCAATGGTTTTAGCAAATGATTTTTTTCTGAAAAAAAGTTGGAATTATAGACCTATCTTTATTATGCTTTTCATTCTAATGCATACAGTTTAAATGGTATGGTATAGTGGATTGCATATAACCGATTCCAAACTTTTTGAGGCCGCACCCATTTTACATGGGGGATGCGGTCACCTTATAATAGTCAATACACCTTGGATAAATGGTGCTATGTATATTTTGTTTAAGTTTTTAATTACCTAAGATATGATCAACGGAAAAGTATTGTAATCAACTTGTTTGTTAGTTTGCGATTAATTATATCTACTTTATTAAACGCATTCGCTTCGCTCATGCGTCTCGACTATTAATCGCCCTCATTAACCAACTATTGTTAGTTAAATAACTATTGTAACGTTTTTAATTTTCTAAATAAGTGAAAGTTTCAATCTTGTTTAGATGAACATTAAAGTAAATTAGGGTAAGGAGTTTTTAAATTTACCTAAAAAAGACACATTATAGGCTTCTAATGATAAGATTCAAAGTCTATTTTGGTAATAGATCACACCACAAATCATTAAAAAGACAGTACAAGGAGAACCATTTCTGGTAGAAAATGGTACCCAAACATTTTTCGCGGTTTTCTAGAGAAAACAGCTTCAGTTGACTGTTGGTGTGAGATTTTACATAATATATGTAGAGTATATATACCGGGTGTAAACGAAATTAGGCTCACCTTTTTTTTAATAGTATTTTTTTAACTAGAAAAACGAAACTTGGAGAACTTATATGTTAGAAAATCCCCATTAATTGAGTAAAAAATAAACTTTCTATCACTTCCGGTTTTACCGGAAACGACCGTAACTTTGGAGTTTTAAATAGAACACTATGTATATTTTTCTATTTTTGGAATCTACATTAAATTCTGAGTTTACCAAACTATACTTTTTAAAAAAAATTGTTAAATTATTTTTTTTGTAATTTTTGTTTTTTTATCTAGAAGGCTTTGATGGTAAAAAAATTTCTAAATAATGTAGGCAACCATTAAAAAATAAAACCAATCTCATAAATAATCTAATTTAGAAAATACACGAATTTAAATTAGAATAAATTAGTTTTTCCAGTATAACTCATTTTTTATAAAGGGAACAATAGTGGATCACTTAACTTTTTAAATTAACGTTTTTTTTTGTTATTCCAAAGAAACAAAAATTTTGAAAATCTACTCAGGAGTTTTTGTAATATTTACAAGAATGATTTTTAAAACATCTTAAATTTTTATATCGGAGAAATATTTTAAAGAAGCTAGCATTTTAACAACAAAATAAAGTAGACAGCTATTGAACATAACTTGTTACTTTTTTTTTGTTTTACAGCCTGCTTGATTTTCAGTTACTTTTATGGATTTTTCAAAATATTTTGGTCAATATTACAAAAACTACTAAATAGATTTTTAAAATTTTCGTATTTTTAGATTAGCAGAAAAAATGTTAATTTAAAATGTCGAGTGAGCCACTAATTTTCCATTTGAAAAAATTGAGTATGACGAGAAAAACTATTTTATTTCAGTTAAAACTCCTGTATTTTCTAAATTAGATTATTTATGGCACTGGTTTTATTTTTTAGTTGTTGACTACATTATTTAGAAATATTTTTTAACCATTACAGTCCTTTAGATAAAACAATAAAAATTTTACAAAAAGTTATAAAATGTAGTGTAAACTCGGAACTTACTGTAAATTCCAAAAATATAAAAACATACAGTGTTCCATTTAAAAATCCAATGTTACGGTCGTTCCCGGTAAAACCGGAAGTAATAAAAAGTTCATTTTTCATTCACTTGATAGGAATTTTCTAATGTTTCCTAAATTCCATTGTTATATTTAAAAAAAATACTATTAAAAAAAGGGGTGAGCCTAATTTCGTTTTCACCCGGTATAGACCTTGAAACATTCCTTATTTTTGCCCGATTGGACACTTCTGAGAGAGATACATTTTTTATTGCGCCAAATATTGTTGGCTAGGGTTGTTAACAATATTTGAGAATTGAGGTATACAGCAAAAAATTCTACTTATATTACATTTAGTCACCGAAACAACTTTCCCGCCAAAACACTTGTCGCTCATTCTATGTTTGAAAATTGCTCCATCAAGAAGACGTAGTTGTTTCGCGGTCCTATACCAGTCACGATAACAATATTTAACTAATATTAGAACTGTGGAGTAAGATACGTTTATACGATTTTTCTTGTTAGCGTCATAATTTGATGTTCCAAATTGTTGGTGCAAATAGTAGGTGAAAAAAGATGTATTTTTTAATAAAAAAGATTTTTATCTTGGAGAAGTCCACGTTGCAATATCATGTCTTTAGGTGTCAACTAAGCCACTATTTTCTTAAATTATGTATTCCTTACCTTAATATTTGCGTAAGCAGATTTCGAACTAAAAGAAACTGTCACCGGGAAAAAATCATTAGGAATCGATCGAGGCGCACTAAATTCCAACGACCCAGATTTATTGCTTGAATCTATAATTGGCAGATTCCATATTAACTGATTACGCCTTGACTCATGTGTGTATGACCCATCACATTCACCGACAACCGGATTACAGCCCATCCTAAAATAGATCGTAATAAATAAAAATCTAACCAGTCCTCCCCAAACTTACGGTAAGGGAATCAAAATATTAACATCAGCCAATTCTAGATCTGGATGAGCAAGTTCATACTCTATGTTGATATCGCAACTACCATCGCCAACTTCAGATGGCCAACAATTGATCAGAAGTGGGACTAAACTTTCATCTGTGCTTTGCAATCTCCACTTTAAAACTCCAACATCTGTGTGAAGAGGAAATGGTTTTGATGGTTGCTTCAACCCAATCTAAATATCACGAAATTAATTAAATATTCAATGTTTGGTGTTTGTTGTACTTGAGAACGTAATTTGAAAAGTTCCTTGTCTACGTTTGGATGAGTTTGGAGTTGGACGCCTCTGATATCTTTATTTTCCAATTGCACACGAATTCGGCCCCATTTTTCATCTCCAATGTGCAGTGTTACCAACCCTAATAACTCGAATTGCTGCACGCCGCCATCGCGGCCCATACGGACGATTAACTTTTCTTCCAGTCGTAAATGTACACTAAAAAAACAATGTTATTTTATCCGGCTTTCACATTATTATAATCTTACTCGTTAATATCGGACTTAATAGCTGGTGTCTTCATTCCCCCTTGAGAAATACTGTTATTGATTGGTGCAATGACATTTTCACCTTCAGATTTAAGTTGATCTACAAAAGATTCAACATCATGTCCTTTGCCTCCTAATTTCATTCCACGTGTTGAAGGTTTCCTATCAAATCTTAAATTCAGAAGAAGAAAATAAAATTATAAGACATACTGAGGAGCAGAATAAGCTGGCGGTTTTATATCATTCGAAATATTAGCAACATCGCCCACTGTAGGTGCCGGAGTATAACCAGACGAACTACCAAAACCTCCACTACTACCAAAGGATGGCTTAACTCCTTTTTTGTTAGCTTCCATTCGCTGACGTTGTAATTCTTTAGCTTTTTCGCGCATTTTGTTTTTAGCTTCACGCTCTTGGGTCTAAAGAAAGAGAAGTACATAATTAATATACATAAAGAATGGTACTAAATGAGTGTAATCGAAACAAGTCAAGACAAAAGTGAGGTTACTATCATTTGTATGCAATGTTCTGAGTATGAAACAAGTTTAGAACTGTCTTATATTATAAACAAATGCAATTTTGTAAGAAGCAAAATGTTATTACGAGTATACTGATATATTAAACAATTAACGTAATCTTGACAATTTAACATTTTTTTTATAATTTATTTTTAAATGTTTCATATTTTCTGTAAATTTATGTTTGTAAACCATTAATTAAATACATATATAAGTTATTAAATATTAAATAATATTCGACTTGCTAGCACCACAAATAAAAATATTAAACATAAAAAAAACTCAGAATATTTACAAACATAAATCCACCATAATTAATTGTAATAGCGCCATCTATTGTTATTTTTGGTGATATTTTCGATAAATATCCCACATTAGGAATAACCTCAGTGAGAAAGTTATCAGTTATAGTACACTTCACAATGAGACACATTTTTTAATGTCAAGAAATCAATTTGAAGACCAATATTATCTTGTCGCAACTGTAAATCCGCAACAAAACTATTAATAAACGTTTCTATTATTCAACAGTTGTTGATCATATTGTAGTTTGCTTACTTTTATTAGTATTAGCAGGTGTAAGGAGTAATTTCATAAATATACAGGCCGTTTTAGAAAAATATATTTCTGAAACACCAGGTTATGTGGTGGCTTAAAGTGTGTTCAAATCACGAAACTGTCATAAATTATAAACGTGCCTCACTACAAATGAAAAATATGTTTTATGCTGTATTGCTGTTTCTATCAACAGAGTATTTATAGTCTCAGAATGGATAAATGAGAATCTGACTGAAGTGTTACCCGAAGAAAACAACAAAGTTGAGAAGGTTTACATAAATTACGCGTCATTGTGTAATTTATAAATGCGTATTTTTTAATAACTTTCAAAGCCAAAAAATTTCATTTATTTTATGTATTGTATACGTATTAATTACACAAAAAATACTATCTTATGGTGAGTTAAATTCCCAACTTTGTGTTAAAAAAATTAACTAAAAGATATTGAAACAGTGTAAGAACCGTAACTATTGGAGATAAAAATGTCTCCGGGCTTTATTATACAAAATTTAATTATCTACTTTTTCTTTAATATTTTTTGTAGCTTTAACCGTTTGAACAGTGTTTTCAAATAAAGCCAGCGCTGCAGAAATTTTAAACCTTAAATTTAAAAAAATGTTTTTTAGTATATTACAATAATTTTTTTGTAAATTTTTGAAATACAAATAATTAAATTTAATTCAATACATAACAGAATTTGTTCATTTTACTTAAAAATTTCACGTTTTAAGTTTCAACATTGAAGCAGTTTAAGTACTGCGTCTCTTTCTCAACCTTTCTGTTTAATTTAGGCCCACATTCAAATATCGCCACCAAGCGGTTGGCCCTAAGAGTGAATAGTTCTGGGTTATTATTGTATGTGCTTAAAACTAATGCTAAACCAACAACCAAAATAAAATTTTTTAAAACAATCAATTTTTGTAAAATGTAATGTCAATACTATTTTCACATTTAAGAACCTACAAGAGATGTTGTTTAAAAATAACATTTTGAAGTTAAACTTTGAAGCACTGTATCTGCCTGTAACGTTATTTATTTGAAAAGTACAGACACCCACTCATTTTCTCTCTTCGTTTTTTATCTTACACGCGTTACTACGACAAAAATATTCACTAATTCCTACTATTGCAAAAAAATCACCTTTAAGTTATAACATAATAGGAAAAAAAAGATTTTTTTAATTTCACGGTTATATATTAATAATACAGTCACATAAATATATAATTGATTAAAATAAAGAATTCTAGTAGAACATGGTACCGTTGTAAAGTGCAAACGAAAATGAACTAAATCAGGGCAAACTCTAGCCTGTCATTTTTGTGTAGTTTCGCTGAATAACGCAAAGCACGCAACTTCAACTTATCCTATACTTGTCAAAACAGAGAAAATTATATTGAATGTCTGACCTCTTTATAACGAGAAACATCGCAATGATTTCCAATGACTGGTTTATGAATCTACTGATCCTCTATTAACCTTTGCAATCTTCTTAAATTAATGATCAGAAAGGCACCGAGATTTTACCACATATCACGTGACATCTGGCTAAAATCTTCTGCTAATTTGTTGTTTCACGCATTTAAGTCAATTATTAATAGTCTTTTTTGTAATATGCTTCTCTAAGGACCTATTACAGACATTTTGCAAAAATTAACCTATTAGTGAACCATTTCACGTGCGTTTAAAGCTATAAGAGCACTCTTATAGACCTATTAGAATACGCAAAATTTCATTATTTTCCAAAACAAGTTGGTAAAAAGCGCAAATTACAAAAGTAGTATAAAGAATTTGTTTCGTAAGTCACTGTGTGCACTCATTTTGTAAATTTGAATTCGTGTCACAAAAAGAACTTTATCAAACGTGTTCTTTAATATGCTATTACGCAAAGCTTTTTTTGTGGGGGCACGCGGGGCCACGCAATGCCCCCAAATGAAATTTCGAAGATACCGAAAAATTGCAATAAAAAATGAAAAAAAATTAAGTTTACAAAAAAATTGTACCTTGACAAACAAGTTCCATTTGAGTAAACAAAATATTTTCCGGGCATTTCGCAATTATTTAATAGACAAAAAATTATAAACTTACAACTTTCGAAAATTAGCGTGCCTCCAAAAAAAGGCCTGCTACTACGTATACAACATGATTGCTATACTTTTAATCGTTTTTGCCAAACTTAAATGTTTATGTGAACACCACAAATTATGAAACAATACATATATTGCAAAACCACCAACACATTTTTATATTATTACATATCTATTGTAAATATAATTATTTTTGCATTGCACAGTTTAGTTTTATAAGATCCGAAAATGAGGTGAGATATACTGAAATGGCCATGACTAACTACATTTCCAAATCTTAAAGAAGCCCTTTATAAATGATAAAAAATTAATCAGACCTTGTATTTGTTCAGTTATGGTAAATTATGGTAAAATGATTATAAGTAGAAAAAATTACCTGTCTGACAGCTTGATAAACCCTCTCTTCATGTGAGTCCATCTCTACAAATGTGCGAATTTGGCTCAAATTAACGCTTTCTCTATATCCAAGAGCGACAATTTCATCAAAAGCAAAAATTAAGTTAAATGCGTTTTCCGCAATTTCATTTTCTTCAAGTGAACGACAATATTCAGGAATCTGCAAATGATACTTAAATATGTTGATTTAAATATTATGGAGTACATACCACTTTTGCAAACAACCTCAAAGTTTCTAAATCTTCCAAAATATTACTAGTTTTAGTGGTAATAAGGAGCATGTAGAGGCGTTCAAGGGGCTGGTAAACATACCTAACTGAGTCGGTTTCTACAAAAGTGTGTTGTGTTCCTGTTGGTATAAGTTTAGGAAAAGCTGCTAGAAGCCCTTCAATGCGAGCTTTGGTCATCTCTACAAACTGTCGAGAGACTATGGCTGAAATGATACAGAAGTGTAACACATGTTTTAGTGTTTTATATAATGTACTTACTTTTACCGGCCTTAGTACAGACCGCAGCAGCTATGAGCACCTGAAATCATAAGGTTTATCATGAGTAATGTTTAAAATGGCAACTTGAAAAAATTATTTGGGGTTGTGGGAGGTTTTTATGGTGGATTATTTATGAAAGTTGGACTTACCATTCTTAAGACTGTTAAGAATATGTTGTTCTTATTTATCTAAAAACTAAAATATTATTTTACAAAACATTACACCCTACAATATTAAAAAGATGACGTTGACTTGTGCTTTGCTGTTGAATGAGAAAAACAGTGACGTGACGTTTGATGTAACCAACCTTAAAAAAATAAAGTCACCAGATTTCAGCGGGAAATACAAAAATGCTCCATTTATTTGAGTTTTCTGCATTGTTTTTAAATGTTTGTTTTTTTAAATCCCAAACAGGTTTTTATAAATTTATTGTTATTCATTTTACATTAAAATAAATTAGATAAGGTGCAACCTAAAAGTTTCTCAATATTTTTTTTTATTATTTATGTAGAATGTTTAAAATTATTATTAATTAGTCTAAAATTATTGACATATTTCGCTTTGACTTATACAGTAAAAAATAAACACAAAAAATTAAAACATTGTTAAAAATTAGGAAAACAATAATTTACAATAGCTTTACAATAGAATTGCAAAAATTGTGCAAACTTTATGAAATATGTTATTATTAATGCACTCTCAAACCCATAATAAGGTACCCACAAACTACGTTTTTTTTTGTTTATTACCCGAGCAATGTAAAAAAAGGAAAATGTAGAAGGTTTCTTATTTTTTTTTTTATAAAAATTGAAGTTCCCTTTAGCAAAGTTTACAGACTTCTAATCACTTAGTAGAAGATTTATAATAATAAAGCACTAAAACTTCTACAAATAAGTATGCATAACTTTTTCAATTTTGCACAAATAGTAAATTGTTTTTTAATTTTTAACAATATTGTCGTTTCCGTTATCAAACGAGTTACATATTTAAATTTTCTATTATTTTATTTATTTGCATCTTTCAGAAGTCTATTGCAACATTTATTTCGATTTTAACACTCTATGTATAATAGAACATTATATAGAACCAAAATAAATAAATAAATATTATGTATATATCTAAAATAAATTGAAGAAATACTACCTATACGTAAAACGCAAAAAATGTAAAAAAACGTAAAAAGCATTATAAAAAAAAGATTTAAATAACTTGTTTCTTAAATGATTGCGGATACTCAAAGTCAAACAAAATAATTTTAGAGAAGCTTTTTCAAAATTATTATCCGGTAAACGTTCTACTAATTTAATTAACTAAATTACAGTTTCCACCATTTTAAAAAATACATTTAATTTAGCCAACATTTTAAAATTAATTTGTAAATTCAAGGGGTTGGACGCAATCACATATCGTCGCTGATCTTTCAAAACCTCGTATGTCCAGAATTGTCAATTTCACAGGAGAACGAAAAAACTGTTTAGGTAAACTCTTATGAATGTATGTTCTATTCTATTGTGACATCATCTTCCTCGTAAATTGGTAATTATAAAAAATTATGTGTTTCGTTTACAATATTTTAATTGTCTCTATTTTTATTAATTTTTGGAACTTACGAGGTTTTAAAATGTATTATTTATGCGTGAAACCAAGCATACGAGGTTTCAATACAAATCAATTTAACTATACCGGGTGTAAACGAAATTAGGCTCACCCCATTTTTTTAATAGTATTTTTTAAAATAGAAAAACGAAACTTAGGAAACTTATTATGTTAGAAAATCTCCATTAATTGAATAAAAAATAAACTTTTTATCACTTTCGGTTTTACCGGAAACGAACGTAACTTTGGATTTTTAAATAGAACACTATACATATTTTTGTATTTTTGGAATCTACATTAAATTCTGAGTGTAATAGACTACTTTTTATAACTTTTCGAAAAATAAATTTATTTTTTTTGTAATTGTTGTTTTTTTTATCTAGAAAGCTGTGATGGTTAAATAATAAAATGTGGATGGTTAAATTAATAAAATAGTTTTAAATAATGTAAGCAACCATTAAAAAATAAAAGCTGTATTATAAATGCTCTAGATTAGAAAATACAAGACTTTTAATTAAATGAAATTAGTTTTTCGGCTTAACTATTTTTTTTTTCAAATAGAACAATAGTGGCTCATCCGATTCTTTAAATTCATTTTTTTGTGAATTTAAAGATACCAAAATTTAAAAAATCCATTCACCACTTTTTGTAATATTTACAAAAACAATTTAGAGAAAAACTCCGAAAATGTTTGCTGAAAAAAAATTTAAGCAAGCTGTGCACTAACGTCAAAATTTGACTAAAGTAACAGTTTAAGCTTAACGGCCGTATTTTTCATTTTGTTGTCTGTGTAAACATATTGTCAAAATGCCAGTGTATTCAAAAAATGAAAGAGTTGATATGCTGCTTGTTTATGGAGAGAGTAGGAAAAATTCTGTTCAAGCAGCAAAATCGGTATCCCAACAGACGTCACTCATCACGTCATTATTTTAGCAACTTTGTGAAAAAATTTAGAGAAGGGCCTGATTACGTTGAAGAAAATTTTATTGTCGATGAAGACACAGAGATTGCTGTTTTGGCGTGGGTAAATATGCACCCAACTAAATCTTTGCGAAAAATTGCCACGGACTACGATATAAGTCATCAGTCATTATGGAAGATTTAAAAAAAAACATAGATACCGTTCTTTTAAATACAGTTTACTCCAACATCTCCATGAAAATGATGATGAAAGACGATTGAATTACTGTAACTTTTTTTGGAGCAAATGGGTGAAGATCCATTGTTTCCTAGTTGCATCTTTTATACCTACTGATGAGAGTCGTTTCATTAATAATGGCGTTTTTAACAGAAATAATACACGTTATTGGGCTCAAAGAAATCCCCATCTTTTAAGAGAAAATAATTTTCAAGAGCGTTTTGGTTTTAATGTTTGGATGGGTATTGTTGGAAAACAACTTATTGAACCCATTATTTTTGATGGACATCTGACTGGACAAAGATATTTAGAGTTACTCCAAAACGAAATAGAAGAATTTATACACGACTTATAAACGACTTATAACTTATACCAGTAAATGTGTTTGGAAACTTATACTATCAGCAAGATGGAGCACCATCTCACAATTATAGATCAGTCGTAATATCTGAACCACAATTTTGAAAATTGTTGGATTGGTACTAATGGCCCTGTTAGGTGGCCCGCTAGATCTCCTGACCTAACCCCGCTAGATTTTATTTTTTTTGAGGTCATATTAAAAATGAAGTATACAGAATTCTTGTTCAAGATCGTCAAAATCTAGAAGCCAGATTGAGACACAGTATTGCACAAATTACTGCTGAACCATTACAAATCGTTATCACAGAAACTATAAATCGTGTTCAAAAATGTCAGGAAGAAAACGGAGGATATTTCGAACATTTGCTGTAACAATAAAATTTTCATTGAGAAATTTTTTTAATTCCATATTTAATTAATTTAATAATAATAGCACCAATGTGTATTGTAAAATTTCTTTTCATAATAATTGAGTTACGACGTAATAAACCATTACGTCGGTTACATTTTCTATTTTTTTTAATTGTTTTTGTAAATATTACAAAAAGTGGTAAATGGATTTTTTAAATTTTGGTATCTTTAAATTCACAAAAAAAAATGAATTTAAAGAGTCGGATAAGCCACTATTGTTCCATTTGAAAAAAAAATAGTTAAGCCGGAAAAACTAATTTCATTTAATTAAAAGTCTTGTATTTTCTAATCTAGAGCATTTATAATATAGCTTTTATTTTTTAATGGTTGCTTACATTATTTAAAACTATTTTTTATCCATCACAGCTTACTAGATAAAAAAACAAAAATTACAAAAAAAATAAATTTATTTTTCGAAAAGTTATAAAAAGTAGTCTACTACACTCAGAATTTAATGTAGATTCTAAAAATATAAAAATATGTATAGTGTTCTATTTAAAAATGCAAAGTTACGCCGTTTCCGGTAAAACAGGAAGTGATTAAAAGTTTATTTTTTATTCAATTAATGAAGATTTTCTAATATAATAAGTTTCCTAAGTTTCGCTTTTCTATTTTAAAAAATACTATTAAGAAATGGGGTGAGCCTAATTTCGTTTACACCCGTATAATTAAAATAAAACAAAAAGTATAAAGTAGAAATAAACTGTATTAATTAAAATAATTTTGAAATAACACAAACAAAATTAATTATATGGTAAACTATCGTAAAAATGGCGGAAATCTTTTGCGAAAACGAAAACCATCTTTAATTGTTGTAAATGTTGCCATTTTTCTGTTTTCATTTCCAGTCCTTTATCATACAAATTTTTAATGTTTCCAAAGGGCAAACTTTTTATAGCAACATTCTTTCGTTGAGGTAAAACTTTCCAGTCGTCACAATAATTTATTTTATATAAAATAGTTAAATCCGGTCTATACATCAAATAGCGTAAGCCTGTAACCGTTGTATCTTCCACTTTTGCCACCAGGCTCTATTGACTTGTAGAACGTTATAGAATTAAAATATTTAAAAAAATCGTAATTTAGATATATTACATGATAAGGTTATGTCGGTCTGGCGTGTTTCATAACGTCCACATATTCTGCCGGTACGTAGATGTCTTTATGACGCAGTATCCTCTCTATTGTCGAATGCATAGAATCACACTCCATTTGAGTATGACCCTTCTCCAAAAAATTTTGAACATAGTATTTGAACAACAATAGTAACAATTAAGTTGGATGCTATATTTAGAAGGGCATTGCTTAATATTGTGATCCGATTTTAATAATTACATCCATCACTGTAAAATATAATTTCATTTTCGGGTGCAGACAACAATACGTTTTAAATTAAAAAATGACATATTATTGAAGCAAATTCATTAGCAGAAAAAGCTAAAAATTGTAAAATTATGTACAATTAATTTGGTTTTATAATATATAGCCGAAGCCTTAAGACTTGGACATAGTAACACTCATTATAGATCTATTGTAAAGGCTTTACTTGTTTTCAGTTCTTTATCGAGGTCTTTATCACGTCTTGCTTGTTCTTTTTTAGCTGATGTTAAGCAAAAATTTCTTCGGTAATATTTTTGGTTTTAAAACTGCAACAGACATCGCACTGATCCTCTTTTGGTCTAAAAAAACTTAAATTTAATTGCTGGAAAATACCTAAAAAGGCTTTGTATCCTAGTTGAAGTTTTTTATTATATTTGCAGTATTTTATGTATTCTTCAAATAATTGTTGTTTGCTTTGTCACAAAGGTTCTAAATAAACTCTTGAAGATCGACAGTAATGGCAATCCATTTTTGGTAATAGGTCAAAAAATAGTTTTCTTTCTTTCTTACCTGCCACACTTTCACTTAATCTACCGTTTTCCCTATTGAAACTTGTGTTTCGGTCATGTTGTTGCCTCATTGTTGTCCAATTAAGAACAGTTTATTCTTCGATCGCCAATGTATTGATAAACATTTTTTTACAAACTCTTAATCTGCTGCTACCTCTCATCAAATAAAATTTTAGCGATCTGTTTCTGTGAGAAATGTTCTCATTCTGTCGATTTTGAATAACTTTTGTTGCTGTTACTTATTCTATCAGTGTCTTTACGAAAAAAAAATTTTTCAGGACAACTTATTATCCACAACGATTCTTTTATTTGAAGTCTGTCATTTTCTGTGAGCTCACTGCATTTTATTTTAGACTAATAAAGAGTTTGAGAGTTTAAACTTTAAGAGTCGAGCAGATTCGCGAGTGTTTTAAAAATGGAGCAAAACGAATATAGTGTATTTTGTTTAAGGCTTAAAGTGATTTTATTTTATTTCATGCTATTTATGATAATTTTTAATCATGTTTATAATAAATTTAAAATAATCATAGAAATTTCGAGAATAAGGCACCTGCTGCTGATACAGACTTACAGATTTAAAATCAATGGAAAACTTACGAGGTTTTAGTTTTGTCAAAAATTGACGAAAATAATAAAAATGTGTGGAGTATCTCTTTCAGTTGTACGAAAAATTAAAAATGAATTGTATTTAACGCAAAAACCAAAATTATCAAATTTTGTACTTACGAGGTTTTAAAAGATCAGCGACGTTATGCATATCAGTACTGACTTGGTAAAAGAAATATTAATTTTTTCTTATTTTAATCAAATAAAAAATATTTTTGAATTTAGAAAAATTACAGAATCTAAACGACTAATTACTTTGTTTTTAATTAAAACTTATCTGAATATAAAGAAAATATTGCTGGTGTCGGATGTAAAAAAAACTTGGTGTCGGACGTAATTTTGCATCTTACAAATAATTAGAGTTATTGAGATACATTTCCATTACATTACGTTAAAAAATAACATAAAAGAATATCTGTGAAGCTTATTTATTACAAGTTAAAATTAAAATGGATGCATAACAAAAACAACAATTTGTTCAAGTTACAAAAAAATATTTTTTTTATATTATTGTAAAGGTTAACACAACTTTTAAATCACGAGATATTTCAGCAACCAACAATTTTTCCTATAGGGCTGTACATAATAAAGTGATTGGCACCCTGTTATTATTTTTACCAAACGCTAAACCTCACAAATTTCTTCAACACTATCTTGAAATATTTTTATAACTATTTTTGTAACCATTTCTTAAAGCTTTTCTTATATTTCAGATTCTTAATGTCACAGACCGAAACTGTTGATGTAAAAGCTTCATTAGTTTTTCATCCAAATTCTACTGAAAGTCTATTTAAGTGTGCATATCAATTTTTTTTATATTACATAACATTCAATTGGCTTTCACTCGTATAAATGTTACACCCAAAAAAATTGCTATTTTGGTGTGCGACGTAAAAATATACACTGAATTCTAATTCCTATTATACTTGTTTTCATCTCATTGTCAGCTTTAGAAATGATATACATATTATCATTTTTTACAGTAAGAAGATATAACAATAAGAATGTAACAAAACATTTATTTAAGAAGAAAATTGTTAAGTTAAAAGGGCCAATTCTTAATTTTCTTCTTAATCAAACAACTCTTACAATAGAGATCATCAACTTTTATGAAAACATTTATTAAAAACAAAAAAAATATTTGTTTTTTAATCAATGTTATAAAGTACTAAAATTGTCTTTTTATCGCGTTGAAACTGAACATATTTTTCTCTCAACTTAACTAGGATTACAGTGTAGATTTTAAAAATTTTATAAATATAGACTAATATTCAAATTACAATTAAAACGATTTATAAACAATTAAAAACAAAAACAACTTATAGAAATTTCACTCTAAGGTTGACTAATTTGTAAAATTGCCCTATTATAAACAAAGTGACGGATAACGTGTAAACAACAGTATTAGTAACATTTCTTATTTATAAAAAAATATAAAATGTTTAAATAATTTGAAGACAAAGAGTTTTTAAAATAGTTTGTTAATCATTCAATAATACGCATTACTTTGTTTAATCGATCATTTGTATTTAGGCAGAAAAAAATTTATATTTTAGATTGTTAATTTTTTTATTTAAAACTTTTAATAGTATTAAACAAATTTATTTCGAATTATTTTATTTAAAAAACTTGTTTTATTAAAATTAGGGCACCTAAGTTATCATTTTTATAAAATTTTGCTATATGTTTATTTCAAAAACAGAAAGAAATGAAAGCAAATTATATATTCCAGAAAGTTGCATTTTTATAACCATTAATAAACGTCCGTATTTAAAGTTTTTTACAATTTGCGTTTTTTAAGGAACCTAAACTATTAGAGCATGTATAATCTTTAGCCATGTCCGTAAAGTTTTATTTTTGTAAATTAAGAGATAGGGAAAGACGCAAAGTATAATAAATAGTATATTATAAAATTCAAAATGCTACTATTTTTAATTAGATAAAATGGACAAATTATAAAAAATAGTATAAAAAATTGTTTTTTAAGTTATTGTGGGCCTTTAATTCCTTATAAAACTGTTGTTTTTTGCTTGTTTTATAAATTTTACTTAGTGCCACAAAAATGACTTACTCATTCTTTATAAAACTCCCGCCTCGCGCCCATTAAAATTAAATTCGTAAGGCAAAACCATGTATTCGAGAGGCGTTTTTTAATACATCATTTAAACTTTTTTTAAATTATTGTTTCTAAATTAGTATTTTATAAAAAAAATAGCAAAACCATATCAAGTCTTTTTAAAAAATATTTTTAAATTTTTTAATTTTTTTACAAAAACCATTTATTGATTTACTATTTTTCTTTTCGACTTTTAAAACCAAACTCATCGTTGGTAATTTATTTGTTCAGCTATTTCAATTTTTGAAATTAAAAAAATACGTCTTTTTTTCTTCGAATGCCTGTAACTTTAAAAAAAATATTAGTACTATTTCATTAATTTTGGCAAAATTTTTGTTTTTAAATATGTATATGCTATATTTCGGAAAAAATAGTAGAAAAAGGTTAAAAGTGTTAACAATAAATAATTTTAATTTTTGAATTAAAACTCCATTTTTAAAAGTTAGTGTATCTGTAATTTTTTTATATTTTTCGAACAAAAACTGCTATTTATTTTAAGCATTTTAAGTCTAAATTGTTTCTAATTGATTTGTTCTATCTTAATTAATTTTTTTATTTTAGTTTTAATTTCTTGGTATTTTTCAGTTAACTAGTCATTTTTTATTTAGAGATAGTTGTTAGTTTAATTAGGCAATAAAGCATGTGATTTAGTGCCGTGACTGGTAGTTCAAAGCCAAAGCACAAGCCGAGGCTTTCAATCTAAGCAAGGCATTAAATCTGTTTTATTGCCGTATTAAAATTATAATTTTTTAAGAATTTAAAAAAAAAAGTTAAATTAAGCGCTCGTGAATTTTTTTATACTAACAATAAGATGTTTTTCTTCATCTGGGTCGAAGGACTATAAAATATATACACTTTGTCCCTTGGAGACCGAAGGCGACGATTCTTATAAAATAAATATTTACTACAACATTTATATAAAAAAAGAGCACAAACTGCCTTCTCCATCTACTAAAATTATTTACTTAAAATTTATTTTGGTAACTTAAAAGAACGTCTAAACAATTAATTTATTTTTGAAATCAATCTATTACAAATAAGTACATATTACAGATATTAGATTATTAGATATTATAAATAGGTTCTAACGCTTGTTCGTTTCTCTTTGGTAAAAAAACTAGATAAAAAAAAACAAATTGTGTCTTTTAAGTAAACATGTTGATTGTTGAAGTGTAAAAGACAGATTAACCTTTTTTTTTTATCTATAGCTGTTATAAAAATTACGTTCTGTAAATAACTCAATCTAAACACAAATTTTATTACAGCTATTCCCTTCATTGGCTTTTTAATTTTCCTGCAGTGTACACATCTACTTGAGTAATTATTTATTTGCATTTTTCTGACGCAAGTATTCAGTTCGATATTTTCCAAGATCAGTTTCACTGTGGTTAGACACAAACCAGTTTAAAAAAATTGTTTATAGGTGATTCAAGTGTACGTACATAAATGTGTATGTAGTACATTACTAGTTTTAATATGCGTTTTCAAATTCTAAAAATTAAACGATATTTGCATAAATTGAAAGACAGAATACTGTGTAAGGTTTTGATATTTTTCTTTTCTATTTTATGCATAAAACACCAATGAGGAAAATAAATTCTCTATCTTCTCAAAAAATCAATGTCAATTCTCACCCACTATGCGGTAAAAAAAATTATCAAATGTGTGTGAAAACTACAGGTGACTTTGAAGTATGTTTGGAAAATTTAACTAACTATAGTACATAATAGAAAACTCGAAATAACCAAACTTGCTTTATACAAATGTTGAGAGGCCTCTCTACCTTAATCTACAACGGAGAGACCAGTTCACTGTTTTGCGGTCGTA
This sequence comes from Tribolium confusum, assembly GCA_029207805.1. Classification (NCBI taxonomy): domain Eukaryota; kingdom Metazoa; phylum Arthropoda; class Insecta; order Coleoptera; family Tenebrionidae; genus Tribolium; species Tribolium confusum. The sequence goes on along the minus strand of JALGAY010000002.1, from coordinate 28,140,958 downwards.
ATATATTAACCTACTGATTAATAAATACTTACAAGTTATACACCATCTGAAAGAGAATAAAATTCTCTACAATTCTGTATATATTTTTTTATTTGTAATGTTACAAAGTTTTACAGACATCTTATTAAAAAAACTTGATTACTTTTGTTGTCCTACGTTTATAATTCCGTTATTTATTAAGATAATTTAATCAACATTAATCTGATCTCTAGTATTACATATTATCTACAAATTGACCAAGCAAAATTTAAAAATAAAATGTTATTATTACAAAATATTGTTATTTTAAAAATAACCAAAAAGAAAATAATTTATTCAAAATTAAATACATTGAAAATAAACGTAATTAAAAAAAAACGTGCCAAGTCAATTTGTAGATAATATGTAATCTATCATAGAGATCAGTTATTGTTGATCAAATTATTTTAATAAATAACGAAATTATAAAGGTAGGACTATAAAGAAAATCAAGTTCTTTAAATAAGATGTCGATAAAACTTTGTAACATAACAAATAAAAAAAAAAAATTACACAGTGTTGTAGAGAATTTTATTCCTTTTCAGATGGTGTATCACTTGTAGGTATTTAATCAGTAGGGTTAATATTACCACCGCAAAACGATGAACTAGAGGCTCCAGCTTATAGATTTTGAGATTTACGATGTAAAAGTTTTTTGCTCAAAAACAGTGTTGTCATACATCGTGCATCGTGTATGTACCTATACCAAAAATAGTGTTTTTTTTTTAAATATCTACAGCCCATATCTCATAAACGATAATCTGTTGTAGAAAGCAAATTGAGTTTTTCAGCATCGTTTCAACAAGGGCTATCACCTGGTAACGTTTGTAGAATTTTTTTTGAAAAAAAGCTATAAACATTTGTATAAGGCTAGTTGGGTTATTTTGACTTTTTTTATTATGTACTACACCCGGTTAAATTTCCCAAACATACTTTCTTAAAGTTACCCTGTATAGATCATTTTTTAATTATATACCGTTGTCTGTCTCTTTCCAACAAATAATCTATAATACATAGCAACATATACAACAATGTGTTGTGTTGAAAAAAGACAGACAACGGTATATAATTAAAAAATGAACTATAACTTCTCTGTTTTGTTACGGAATTTAATTTTTTTTTGACAAACTGGTGGACTACAATTCTTTAAAATATATTAAACATGTATCTATTTTTTAAAATACAGGTTTTCGGAGGTACCACACGTAAACAATATCTGTATTAGGGGAAAGTGTTACAAAATGACATAGAAGTTAAAATGACATATTTTTATTTTTTTGCATATTAACTGCACCATCTACTCCACAATAGTATAACTTTCAATTATAGGCTTCGTCAGTGCCGCCGGTGGCTTTTACCATCTGAGAAGAGCTAGTTTATTTCATAACCGCAAAAAACTGAATAATTTTGAATAAAAGTTTAAAGTAACTTAAAGAACTTTTGCCAGACTTTATATACACCTAACAAAAGGGTATTTTGTGCTTTGTTTATGAGTATTAGTGCCATTATTAGGATACTATTCTTCGTACAAAGTCAATGGTGAGTTGTAAAACTTGTTGTAAAGTAAAGTTGTAAAGTACTGCAGCTAAACGACATACTATTGATGTGTTTAAAATGGCACACTATGTCATGTTAACCCTTATAGGTATAAACTTACATTTTTTTAAGCTCGAAATGGGTCGTATTTATATAGGTATAACAGAAAAACTAATTGTTAATCTTAGAGCGAGCAAGCTATGTAATGCCCTCCAAGCTGATTTGGAGAAGAATAGGATGGCTTAAAGCTTCGAAGTTTTACGGAGTTCTACAAGCAACGTTAGGGCGGCGTGCAAAAAATACAAACAAAAAGATCAAGGGAGTTGCAAAAGTGTTAGGTAAATTTGATTGTACTTTTGATAAGAACACCCCAAAAAAAAAATGGTAGATTATATCAAATTTCTTAAATCTAGGCTTTTTGGTCTTACGACAACAGAAGTAAGGAAACTTGCGCATTTCTTTGCTGAAAAAATTACTATCCTCATAGATTTAACAAAGAAAAAAAATGTCTAGGTTAATGTGGCTTCGAGGTTTTTAACGTCTTCAACGTCTATAGCCAGGGCTACGAGGTTCAATAAAGTTCAAGTCTCTAAGTTTTTTGAAAATTTAGAAACAATTATTAGGAAAAATTCAATAACACCAGACAAAATTTATAATATGGGCAAAAGTGGTTTATCCACCGTCCAAAAACCTCCCAAGATTTTGGCAGCTACTTGTAATAAACAGGTGGGGTCTCTGACCAGTGTAGAAAGAGGGCATGTTACATGTTACTGCTATTTGGATGGTGTTAAGCAACAATGTTGTTAACCCACAGCGGCATCGAATCGACATAATGCGTATGAAAGTTTCGCACCGCTTAAAGAAAATCTTGAACATTTGAACATAAAAATGTTCTGCGACTACAACTATTTAGGAACAAAACGTGAAGTGAGAGTTAAAGCTAAAATCGGAGTTAAAGTGTGGTTTAAACCATTGGTGTTATTTAAAAATTCTGAAATAGCGCAAGCGTGGATTCTCGTTTTCTTTTGTCAGAAACAGAAAAATTAAATTTTCACTTGACACATTTTTGCTTTAATTAAAGACGATTTTTTTCTAACATAATACTTGTCTAACTATTTTTTATCAGTTTTGTGGGTTAACCACATTGTTGTTTAACACCGTCCATTTGTTGCATGAATCAGTCATCAATTTTTCCTCGAAAAAAACCAGATATAATGATCACTGATAAGGCACCAACAAGAACTTTAAGCCTTCACTATGAATCTGGATGGATTACTACGGATCTTTTTGTAAAATGGTTAAAGCAATTTTGTAGTTTTGTAAAACCGTCTCAAATCAACAAAGTGTTGTTACTATTAGATGGACACAGTAGTCTTAAGTCTTTAGAAGCCGTGACATATGCGAGAGCCAATGGTATTATCATGATGTGCTTTCCAGAGCATTCTATACACTGCATGCAACTCTTAGATGTCACTTTTTTAGACCTCTTAAGACCTATTACAACCAAGAGTGTTTAGTCTGGATGAAAAATCACGAAGGGAGGTCTATCGGTAATTATCAAATTAGAGAGTAGTTTCCTTTGGCATATGGTAAAGCAGCTAAAATACAAAACTTTACTATAGAAGTTACAAGAAAATGACAATAATGCCAATGAGGACAAAGAAAATTTAGATGAAAGTTTAACTAAGAGAGAAGACGAAATAAAAACACCATTGTATCTGCTGATAAGTCACAGAGAGTAACTTTCGAAAAAATTTCACCTTTGCCTAAAACATCTGCAACATCGAGAAAACGAAGGGTTAATTCTAATAAATTTTCTGTACTTACGTCCTCACCAAATGTCATTGAGTTGAAACTTAAGGCTGAAAAAAAGTCAAAACTGAAGAAGTAGAAAAAACTATGCGTGTAATTTTTAATAGATGTTCTACTTCTAGTAGCAGAATTCAAAGAAAGACAAAAAATTATCTGGATGAAGAAGACGAAGAAGAAGACGCTTATTTCGAAAATGACGAAGACGACGACGATGTTTCATGTTTATATTGTAACGAACTTTTTAAACTTTCTAGAGCAAGGGAAAAGTGGCTACAATGCATGACCTGTAAGAAATGGACACATTTGGAGTTCTGCTGGAGTTTCTTTAAAAACAAAAATTTTTATTTGTGAATTATGAATAAAATATGTATAAACAATTTTGTAATTTGTATTTGTTTAATTTGTGTACAATTGTCTGTGTATGGGTAAAATGATATAAGATATGTCATTTTGCCTCGCCGATGGGTCAAAATTACAAATCTGTATGTTTTCGATTTACGTCGTATACGGATTTTTTTAATGTTATTTAGAATTCGAATGCGCGTATCTCATTCATCATTAAATGCTCTGTAATTTCATTAAAAACCTTAGGTTTTAAGCTTAATAATAATTATATATATGTGCTACAAAAAAAAGTATGTCATTTTATAACATTTTTGTAACATTTTAGAACACTTTCTCTTACCGTTTGCGGCACATATCTCCGAAGATATGTATCTGCAAGTTACAAAAAGATTTTCTGTTTGCAATTATGAATTTTGGACACTTTATCATAAGTACAACGCTATTAGAAGTGTTACACCCAAAAAAAATATTTTTTTGTAAGTCATTCTTCTTGTACTGATTCTTCTGGAGTTAATTCTCTGTTCAATTAGAATAGCATCTAGAGTTGATACATTTTTTCTTGACTGTTTTAAATATTGCCACTAGGAGTGTAGTTACATATTTTTTCATTTTTAATTTTATGTTGTTTTATTTTTGGATTAGTATTTTATAATCTTAATTTAAAAAATTGTATATGTATACAATTGTGATTAGGCAAAAAATAAAAAAAAAAACTTTTTTATAACCTTTTCTAGTATACGGCTCAAAATATAAGTAGGTTACTGTCTTAGCCAAATAAAACTGCAACTGTTAAAGAAAAAAATGTTTTTGAAAGCACAATTTTTTACATATCCTCGCGCTGTAACTCACACTAATGAAGTCGCCGGGGATATGTAACGCAGTGAAAGACTTGACTGCCGAAGTTTATCAAACAGCAATGTTTTGAAAAATTATGTGTTAGTAATAAAGTAAACAGTTTCTTTTACTAACACAAAGATTATTATTTATACTATATTTTCTATTTAATAGTTTTTTGTTTACTTTTTTGTTACAGCTAGTAATAAAATATTTCTTAATCTTTATTTACTTATTTTTCTGATCATATTACACTGTACAATAAACACTCATACGTTCAATACAAAATACATTTTATATAAATTTACTATACTTGATTCAACTATGCAGTATTGGTGGTCATATAGCTGGTGTTTTAAAAAATAATGTTCTTAGTAGAAATAGTAAAAATTCCAATTTTTTCTTGAACATTAGTCATAGCATAGCGTACATAATTTTGAAATGAAGTAACAAAATTTATTTTTCAGATAACAAAGTGAAATAACAATTAAAATTATAAGAAAAGAGGGCACGGCAAATAGATGGCGCTTTGATATCAACATTTGTAGTTTACTATATTTATCTATTTTAATGTTCATTTTATGTTCACGTTTCCGTGTATCGCATCAAGGCCGTATCAAGGCCATATCAAAAAGTATAGTGTTATGTATAGGTTAAAAACATTCAACCTAAAAGTGTCTTTGTGTTTCTTTTGATAACACAGTAAATGCGTAAAACGATTTTATGCCTAAATAATAATGTGTACCGTTAATTTGTATGCTTCGACCTGAATCAAAAGGTATGTATTTTAGAAAAAAAAAGCACCTAAAGTGACTTAAGTATTGTACTGCACGTTAATACTAAGTGCTGTTGTTTACAGTTTACATGTTGCCTATATTGAAAGAGATTGCTCTTTCCTGTGAAAGTAATTGACACATTTTAGTTACAAAATTAGAATTACTGTTTATTTTTAAGAAACAGATATCAGAACGAAAACGTTGCTAAATTTAAAAAAGTAATTGCGACGCGAATTTATCGTCATTTTTATTTTCTTGTGTTGTATTTACTGACAATTAATGTGATAATATAATTGATTTATGTGACTGGTTTGAAATAAACAACATTAATAAAAATTTATATGAATAATATTAAATTATTTTTTATAAGCCACTTTATTAAAATTATTATTTAATTTTAAAAAAATCTTATATCAAAATTTAAGGGAAGACGGAAGAGTAATAAGTTAGTAGATAATTATATAATTATTATGCGTATTTAGCGACATTGCATGTGGTTTTAAGATTAAAAAACACATTTGCATTTTAATCTTAACCAGTAGGCATCAGTAACGTAAGTATTTGATGATACTACTTTAGTTGATTACATTAAATACAGTTAATTCAATATGACACAATTTGAAAAATACACATGAAAAAAGAGGGAGACTTACAAATTTTATGGCTCATTGTCAGTTATACTTTATTAAATGTAAAAGAATTTTTGGTAGATTTGGATGCCGTTCATTTGTGAAATCTTATCTTATCTCTGTAATAATATAGTTTTGCATTGTTTCTTTAAGTTATAAACTTATCATTGACAAGTTTCTATTCAAATTTAACCTATAGAACTGCAATTAGAGGAGTAAGTATAATAGTATATAATATCTAATGTAATAATAATAGTATATATACGTAATATCTACGCTATCGCTATATCAAATTTTATGTTTGTTCATTTATTATTTTTTATTTCTAAATTATTTAATTTATTTGACTTTACCCGGTAAAATCATAAAGGAGGTAGTGCCGTTTAACACGTGTTCGGTAAAAGTACGTATCGCATTAGTATCGGTCGTCTGTAGCTTGTGTTGTTTCATGACCTCTAACGCACTTATAAATAAGAATCTTTCTTAACCCTTCGTTATTCGCGCATGGGACTGGCAGTCCCATGCTTTACTATTTTTGTAATTAAATAGAAACGCTTATAGCTACAACTTTCTGGACTTATGACATCTCAAATTGATCTTTTATGAACACTTTGCCTAAGTTTGGTGCAAAAATTTAGCCTTTGCTGCTTCGTAATTTCTAATTAATTCATCGGGTACTTGGTTTGGGACTAGTAAATTTTACGTAAAATTTTTGTAATCCTATAAAAATGATGCTCAACAATTTATAATATGAAATAAAATATATATAATCAAAAAAAAATAGTTGTTGTTAAAAACAAAATAAAATTAAAATAACAAAATATTATGCAGGTGTTACATATTTCTAAAGACATTTTTAATTTTAACTTATAAATTTATTGCTTGAGACACATTTTCTTTGCAAAATTTAGTACGTTTATGATAAGCTAATTTACTATAAACACTTTAAGCAAAAATTTACAAAATAACCAATAAAAATGGTCAAAATATTTGTTATGGGACTGGCAGTCTCAGCGCGACTAACGGTGTTACATAGTATGGCGCGCCTAACGAAGGGTTAAATCAGTTGAGGTGGGTGGGATCTCTAAACGTTTAGGCTCGGCTAAGTCATTGGTTTTAAAACATTACAATGTGCCCCATACATTTTTTTAAAAAATATTTTTGAATCAAATTTTTTAAACAATAAATAAAATGCGAATAAACATTTTCTTGACTAGGTAATTCAAATTAGAACAGAAGTTTCTTTGCACTTAACTGAGGAAGTGCGGTCATGAAGTGTTGTAGTCGGTGTATTTCTGTAAGGAAATTGGCTTAGATTGTAAATAAACATAACAATAGTATTACTTAGAGTAATACTAACTACAGTAGACTTCTGATTATTCGAAATGGTCGGGACCAATGGTGTTTCGGTTAACTGAATTTTTCGATTAATCGAGCGGTTACTTTTTTGATTTATTTTACAGGCTTTTTGAAAAGCCATATTATAAACAAAAAAACTGGAACATGTTTTATTCAACTTTATTAAAATTAGTAACAATTGCGTTATTTTTAATTGTTTTAGTCCTATAGCATCCCTATTCTTTGCCGCAATGTTCCGCCATCTTGTTAAGAGAAGAGCATTACATGCTGTGGCTTCAGACTGTTGTTTAACCATAGTCAATGGCAATTTCAAAGGCCTTCATTGCAATCGAATGAGAAATTTTTGGCACCTCCATGCTCATATTTGTTATTTCGCTATTGTCGCTACTTTCATCTACATTTTTATCTTTGTTTTCAGCCAAATTTATTAATTCTTTATCAGTAAACTCTTCTTCAGTTGTATCCATTGTTAACCATACTTCTACATCACTTCGAGTTACAGTTACAGAAGATCGATCAGTGGAATGTTGTCATCGTCTTCTTGAAAGTCGTCGTTTTCGTCAATAACATCATTTTGATGTTTAATAAACTTTGACCAAGACTTCTACAACGTTGAAGGTTTTACTCTTTGCCAGACATCTGCAAGCCAAAAGATAACATCCCTTAGATTAATTAACCCTTTTGATTGTTGTCATTAAACTTTTATCTTCAATTGATTCCTCTAAGACATGTTCTAAGAAGGACCGTCTATAATTTCACTTTAAGTTCTCTAAGACCTCTTGGTCTATTGGTTGCAATAACGCAGTGACATTTGGTGGAAGAAATATCACTTTAGTATCTCCATGTTTTAGTTTATCAGCATTAGGAAGACAGGGCGCATTGTCAACAACTAAAACTGATTGAGAGGAAGATTTTTTTCTCTTAAATTTTTTTTTACCTAGGATAAATTGTTCAGAAAAGCGGAGTTTCAATAATTTAGCGTCCATCCATGCGCTTTTCTGGTGTTGATAAAATTCGGGCTTCGCGCTTTTTTGGATGTGTTTGAAAGCTCTTGGTCTTGCCGATTTTCCGATGACCATTACAGGCATTGAATGATTACCTGATGAATTACTGCAAGCCATAACTGTCAACCGTTCTTTATTTTTTTTTTAAACCTGGTGCGCTTGATTGGGATTTGGATGCCAAAGTTTTGGACGGTAAAATTTTATAGTTAAGTCTTGTTTCGTCATAATTGTAAATTTGATCTAAGCAGTACTTTTCATCCTCGATCATTTTATTAAATTTTGTAACAAACTCTGCAACGATTGCTTTATTTGCAGATAATTTTTCCCACAAATATTCAGTTTTCTTACGCCGAATCTTTTTTTTCAACGAGTTAGGCATACATTACTATGTATCTGGAGCTTCTTTAACAGGAAGTTCCTCGTTGATATTGATTGCTTTTTGTTGGAGGATAGGGCCAGATATTGGGACTCCACGTTGACGTTGTTGTGTGAACTATAAGTATAATGTTTCATCAATTTTCTTGAATTCACCATGTTTCATCACTTTCCTTTTTGGAGCGGGTGAGGCCAAAACGCTATTCCACTTTTCTAATTTTTCGTGATTTTTTCTTCAATGTGACACCGTACTCACGCCTACACCATAATCTGCTGCTAGCTTTTTTAAAAGTTTGCCACTGTCTAAACGTTTAATAGCTTTCAATTTATTGGACATAGCAATGACTATACGTTTTTTTTCACTCATGTTTTAACTGAAAACAGATACATAAGCAACGGTGACAGACTAGACACGAGTAAAGAGTAAACACAGAAAACGCGAAACTTGCTTTGTCTGCGTTGGTTTTTTCAGTTCTCAGAATTGTATTTATTTGATGTTCTTGCAATTTCGGATAATACGGCGGTCGCCTGCAAGCTATTCCGGTTAAACCGGCAACCTTCAAGAGCAGAATTATTTCGGATATCGCGGCGTTTCGGATAATCGGAAGTCTACTATATTGTGATTTATTGTGATGAGTTTATGACGGACCACTCGTTTGGGTAGATTTGACCATACCATTTAGCATTTAGCAGCTGTTCTCAAAGGGGTTTGAGTTGCTATCGCGGCTAAATAAATACCTGTTCCGGGGTCGAACTTTTTATCTAAACAAATTTAGATAAAAAATATTATCGAAAAAATTTCTATTATTTCATTATATATACGATAGATTTTACGTCAATTAAAAGAAAAAAATGCTGAAGAATGTCGCCATCACGTGGATTAAAACCAATAAACGATCCAAAACACCGCCTGTCTCTACTATTGTTTCAAAACATATACTTCTATACTAACTAATTGTTACACAACAAATTGCATAAATATAAAGGTATAACAACAACTTTTCGTCAAATTCTTGTTATTGTTTATTTATTTAGCTTTGTACAGATTCTTTGTCAACACTGTCTTCACCAACAAACTCGTCGGAGTCTTCACAATTTGTCTCAGTGTTCACTGTAAACACTAACGGACAAAATTCATCTTAACTTTTCTTTTTTTAAGCATTCTCTAATATTTTTTTCTGTGTGGTTGACACAAGAGCTCCAGGTCTTTTTAGATATTTGATCAAGAGATTTTGCTCATATATTTAAAATATCTTCATTCTTTCCATTTCTTGTCTTGCCAATATCTTTATCATAAAATGATTTTGTTATCCCCATACCATTTCAATTGGATTGCAGTGGCAATGGTATGGAGCTAATCTCAACACTTCATGACCATACTACCTCAGTTAAGTGCAAAGAAAATTCTGTTCTAATTTGAATTGGTGAAGACAATCAAGAAAATATTAATTCGCAGTTTATTTATTATTAATAAAATTTATGATTCTACCGGACATAGTCAAATAAATGATATAGGCGACTGAGATAGACTAAACGGCACCACGTGGTATAAATGCGACTATCAAAAGGAAGACGTTTACTGATTTCTTGTGATTGTGCTCTTGAAGTTTGATCAATCGTTAAATAATTCTCCCTTGTCCACTACCCGTCTTGTTCATGTAGTTTCATAATTTTCTTTAGGATTGATTTAATGAAATATTAGTTGTTAGTGTAAAATCAAGTCCTTATCTTAATAAAAATTTAATTATTGATGATATTTGTCTTTGCATTTAAATTTTAGCGGCTCTGGAATGTCAAAAATATCAGGATAAAGCTCTAAAATTAAATTATTATGACAGCTTTTGATTATGCAAAATTGTGAATTAGAATAAACCACTGATAAACACTTACAGTATTGGCTTAAAGATACTTTAGATAGAATTTCTAGGGTTTATTGGTAAATCATTTATAATCACAATAATCGCTTTCCAGACAAGTGAAAAACTTTTAAAATTGACTATAAATGACCATAAACTCACATATTTTTATCACAAGTAATAAAAAAAATGTTTAGAACCAAAAACGTAACACTTATTCACTGTGTTTTAATAACTGTTACAAAAACCGTGTTTAAATAAACATTAACCTAGGGTTATTCTTACACTTGTTTTACTTTATCTTTAGCACAATACGGTAGCACAGCTGTTCAAGGCACACGGAATTTAGTGTTTAGTATTATGCTTGCTTTGTTTTTATCATTGCTAAAGGTGAAAGCATGAAGAAGAATAAGTAATCGCATAAAAGAAAAGTAAAAATTGAGAATTGACGAATCTCTTATACAATAGCTGTTTGATGCGACAGTGGCGGTCTCATTGGCTATCTCTGTCGCAAAATTGTGTTGTGCTTTAAAATAGTAAAGTATTGCCTTAATAAATAAGATTTCAAAAAATAAAGAGTACGAGTACTTAGTCAGTAATAAGAATAATAACAATTGATGTATTAATAAGCAATAAACTATTTTCAATTATTCTTTATTAATGTTTTTATCAGGGTACCGGTTTTGACTAATTAGTAATTATGCTATATGTCATACATTTTTTCAAACATAACATTACTATATCTGCACTTACTATGAATCAACTTTAAAATTATAACCAGCACTTTTCTCTTCTTTATTCCATTATAACTCATATTTCTTGAACGGCAACAAACAGTAAATATTTAAAAAATGGTATTATAGAGTAAAGATAGGAAAAATGCTTGTTTTAATTTTAATGTTCTTTTTATGTAGGAAACAGTGAATATCGTAGGGCTGATGGTAACTAATTGTTGGAAACCGGTACTTTGAAGATATTGTTAAAATGTAATTGGGAGCAGTTTGTTTTTATTTGATCAATAACTTATATAACCCTACATGAACCTAAAATTAAATATAACAAATGGTTATAAATTATTGTAAATGCTTTGTTTAAACTGTAGTATTCATTTTAATAGTTTTATATCTTAGTATTTATAGTACCTATAAAAATTCGGACAATGAGGTCCTAAATAATTCTTATCTAAAGCTGCAAAGGATTATTTCTGTAACTATACTATGGGAGAATAAAACAGTTGTTTTCAAATTTGTTTGTTGTTTATCTGCAATTTTTGTATCTAATTTTATAATCATTTATCTCAGTTATAAAATAAGAATTTATACTAATTGAACAAATAAACAAAAATATGAGTGCTAATTTATTATTTATGTACTAAGTATTTTGTTATATGGTTATAATTATATGTAATTACTAATTATCATATTTTAAAAAAGTGTCAAATAGTAAATTATGTAGTACCTATACGAGTATTTAATTGTATCTAATTTTAGACTATTTAGAATGTTACGCGTATTATTTTTACACTTTAATACGCAATAACAAATTAAACGATACTTATATGGTGTTACAATACAATATTAATTGCATAATGATTCTCACCTCACACCTCATATTAAAATTCAAGCCATGTTGTGAAAGTAAAAATGTAAAATAAAATTTTATATTTGAAGCAACGCAAAGAGTGAAATAAAATTATTATAAATGATACGACTGTAATTTTCTATTTCTACATTTACTCTTTAAAAACTGATTAGAAAGTGTAATTTTATTATTTTTTATTCTTGTAGATAATTCTAACTTTCTTCGTTATTTGGAATGTCTTTATCAAAGCATATAATCTTAATACTATAATACACACTACAAAAAGAAAACCTTTTAAGGTAATAGTAATTAAATAAATAGTTTATACATAGGGGGATTTCACGCCAACAAAATATGTATAGTCGAATATAAATTCTAGTAGAGTGACGCGAGTGAGTTTATTGGTGAAAAGCAATAAAACTTATGCCAACAATACAATTTTTTACCAGTTAGGCGCTCAAGAAAGTTTGGGAATAATTTGTGACAGCAGGTAGTTTTATATTTTTTCATTTATTTATTTATCAATGGAATAATGTCGCTTATTGGTTACTTGGATTTTCCATAAGGATATAAGTTTATAAGAAATTTATTCTTATAAACTCGTCTTTCAGCAAAATTATGTAAGTACCTGCTGTCATAAATTAACCCCAAACTTCTTCATCGCCTGCTAGTAAACATCAGTTGCATTGTTGGAATAAATGTTTTACTTTCTACTTATAAAGTCACTCTACTAGGGTTTAAATTCAACTATACCTACTTTGACATCTGCGATTTTTTTTATTTCATTTTTTTTATTACCCATTGAAAGAACTTTTTATATAGATTTTCAAACCTTAATCTCTTATTAATTCATTCTTAATTCAAACCTATTTATGAAATATGAATTATTGAGAAAAACTCATTTTTTTAAATTTGCGTTTTTGAATGTGGGTAAGTTATATTTATTTTATGAAAAAATATAGTAGAAAGATATCGTCTGGGCTTATCATAAATATTTTTTCTAATGTAAAAAGACTTTCTACCTTTGTAAAAAGACATTTTTCTATTGATGCATATGAAAGTACGCATATTCGCTTCAATAAATTCTACGCGAAAGTATAGCCTTTTTTAAACTAGAGGTGAAAATAATGTTATATACGTACTTAAGTAAGGATAATAGTAAATTTTGACTTAAGTTGTAAATCTAACAGAGCTGCTTAGGACAGTAGTTGATTGAAATACAGTAAAGTGCTGAAGCTGTTGCTGGTTTCTTCCCTTAAAAACGGATATTCAAAGAACGACATTGTACAAAAACTGGATAACCATAGCAGCTAAATAATAAGTAGTTTATGGTGGGGCAATCAACCTTTGTCTCAAATAACATTGTTGTTAAATTTATGACTTAAATCAAAATTCAGTATAACCGTTGCTCAACTATACTAAAGAAACGGATAAAACTTAAATAAATTTGCAGTGATATGGCATTGAGAGTTTGAAATTATTGCAAACATAATTATAGATTCTGAAGATGAAATTAGCATTTCCATATCGTAGAAAAAATAGTATTTACTACTGGGCAAGAACTAGGGTTTTTGGTTCGTGAAATCATCTCACTCGCTGCTTACGCAGCTTGTGAACAAACCATGATATAACGAAAATGCCTTACTTTTATGTCTCGTAAAATGTATTATTTTAATTTTAAGAAACTGCCATTTATTTAACGTATTTTAAGTCTATGTTGTTTTGGAATATGTAATTGATTTGTTCTGTGTTGAATTTTAAAAAATGTTTGAAATTAAAAAATTTCAAATAAGATAGAACAAATCAATTAGCCAAGAACAAATTGATCTTAAATACGTAGATTTAAATTCAAAAATTAAAAAATTGAATATAATTATTTAAATTTAAAACCACAAAATAAGAAACGAACAAACATCAGTTCAGTTGGTCATTATCTACGTTAAAATTTAATGAAACAAGAAATTAAATAATTTAAATCAACAACGCGAGCTCGACTGCATCGTTTTCGAACGACTTTCACAATGTTACTACATATGTACGAGGGTGTATCAAATATAAACGGGAATGATTTTTTTTTAAATTAACAGTTTATTTACAAATGTTTTCAGTTAAAGATTATTTTTCTACATAATGTCTCTTGCATGAAATGCATTTTTGCCACCTGATTGGGAATTTTTTTATTCTGGTTTCAAAGAATTTCTTCAGGCACTCTCTAAACTATTGCACGGAGACCTCTACCGCAGCGTCGCCGTCGTCTCTAAAATGCAGGCCTCTTTCAGCGGCCCATACAAATGAAAATCACAAGGCGATAAGTCGGGAATGTAAGGGAGTTGCTCCATCATTTCTCAGCCCATTTGGTCTAATTTTTGCCTCGTTGCGTTCGCTGCATAGTGTCGGGCATTTTCGTGGAGGAGAATGACGTTTTTCACCGATTTTCCTTTCTTTTTTTACTATTTTTTTGCACGTTACTATAGCTCAAATAAAGTTCATCTGCAATAAATCTCAGCGTTGTTCTTATGTCTTCGTCCAAGAGCTTCCGAACTGCCTCGATGTGCTGGGGCGACGATCATGGCTGAGATTCTCTAATTTTTCCCGTCCTTTAGAGAATTCTATGTGCCAAGCAAAGACACGAATTTTTGACAGGGTACTGTCCCTATAATCTACGCAAGATTTCCGTCTGATTGAGGCCCTCTTTGGCCAAAAACTTGATGATAAGCCGCTGCTCCACGAATACATGTACTTCTTTCTCGCTCATTGTCAAGTTTTACACCAAAGGGCCGAACTGAGACTCTGGCGGTTCTATCCTCTCCCTAATATCCTGGGCTACCTGAAAACCTACCCCTTACGATTCAATGCTCTTTATGGAACTTTTTAGAAAAGGATTCCCGTTTATATTTGATACACCCTCGTATATAGTTTTCTTTGAATTTCAACCTGTCCTTCTCTAACAATTTTTGGAAACCAGCGTATTATATTAAATTTTTAAGTATAAGTAATTAAATTTATCTTTCTCTACAATTTTTTTTCAAAAAAAAAATAACGATTTTAAATAAAAGATTTTGAGAAAAAGTTTAATTTTAATTTGCTTACTCCCAATTAGGTGGCTCCTATACTATTGGCAAAGCTATTGCCTTCAAAGAAATAGTTTTTTTACATTCAATAAATATGTAACAGGGGACAAAAGAGCATTTTTATCTAAAATATTATCTAAAATGGTTCTAATTTTGTTTTGTTTAATGAATATTCTATTGAAACAGAACAATATGCGCTTAAATGATAAAAACCATTACGTAACATGACGGCCAAAAATATTGGAAAATAATTCATACACTATATCTATGTGTTAATTGTTATCTAGAATTATGATATTTTTATATTATCATTTTATAATGCAGGATTTTCCTACAGAATAAACTATTTTTAATAGCTTGTTATGGGAAAACAAACCTGACAAATTGTGATTTTTATACATTGTCTATTTTTTTGAGATACGCACTTGTCATTTTGAAGAAAAAATCTTGGCTGTTGTAAACAATTTCCTATGTGTTTTATCATAAATTTAAGTTAATAAATCAATTAACAGAGTGGAATAGAATTATGTTGAGGGTGGTTTGGCAGGCAATTCGGACAAGAATAGGGGTGCAAGACTTACATATCTCTATTCTATTAATCATTTCCTGTGTATTAAAAAAATGTCGTTTTTATTCGTGTAATATAATAATTTTATGGTCGATTGTTGTAAATGAAATATCAAATTTGGGTCGGAAAGCTATTTTGCACAACTATTAATTTGTATGACTAATTTAACTTAAGAGGGGGATAAGAAGTGTACATTTTAGCGTCAAATTTTTTTTTTATATAGAAAATTTATAGCTACAAGAATAACATTTTATATTTTAAGGAAGGGCTAGCCGACAGAACAAGAATAGAGGTGCAAGACTTACATATCTTTTTTACTACTATTTTTTTTCTATATACTCGTATTATATAGAATAAAAAATCACTCTCATTTTTTGTAGGTACATTAATTATCATAAAAGTAATAAGAAACAAAATTTTAAAAAAATTTACAGCATATAAACTACAAGAGTAGTGGTTTTTTATTTAATTAATATTTAGAGGAAATATTTCGAGAAAAGAATAATCTTGATGAGTTGCTAGTAGGTAATTTAGTAATTTCAATAATCTTTTGACGCTATTGTTTGCCAGTTAATAAAATGATAGTCATTAATTGAACATTATTTTATACTAACGTCCAACGTTATTTTACTTTAGCTGTTCCTTCTACGTTTTATCTTCCCCAAAAAAATTACATGACATGAGAAACTTTCTTTTCCTAAATTTCAATATAGAAGTTTGTCAAATAAAAACATAGCAAACATTCATCAGCAAAGGTCAGCTAGAAAATGCGACTTTAAATGAATATTAATAAATACAACAAATGTATGTTTGTCCTTAAATCAAAACAAACAAGGAGAGAAAATTTCACTTTGTGAACACAAATTGTAAATTTTTTGCTAAAATCGACATACAAACTAAATTTAATTTTTGCAGATGTGGAAGACACTAAGTATCTTACTACTTTGTCTTCTGCTCGAACAATCATGGGGTCGTTTAGCCGAAGATATCACATACTCTTCCCTCGATAATTGCGTAACAGACCACTGTTTCCATCAGCCAGTAGATGCTTGTCCTAGTCCAGACAGTAAATGTCGCTGTCGAAAACTTCCTTATTGCAAAAGTGCAGCAGTTTGTTGCAATGTCAATAAATTTCAACTTACAGAGGGTTTAGCATGCGCAAGTAATTATTTAATTGCTTATTCTCACTTGTTTTTTAAACTTGATTTCTAACAGATATCAGTGGTAATGGTCATGTGGAATCACTTCACATACGAAATGCCAGTCTGGATATTTTAAATGTGGAAGAAATGTTGAGAAAACTGAAAGCTTTAAGGTATATGACCATAACTGATGGTCAAATAAAGAGCGTAGTTGGAGAATTCTCTAAACATACTATAGTTTCGTGTTTAAATTTATCTTCGAATGGGATTGTCAATTTTGAAAATAGATCTTTGGTCAATTTATACAATTTAAGTTTTTTGGATCTGTCACATAATAATTTATCAGATGTTCCTCGATTTAAGAAAGATGGTAATGTAACTCTAGATATATCAGGTAAATATCTAATATCCATTTCAAGAACCTACCTTTCTACTGAAATTATTTTACTTTAGCTAACAAGCACATGCTTTGCTCAAACTTATTCGATGCTTTACAACGCACCGAATTACATTTCAGTAACATAAACAATTCATTTTGTCTGTTTGCAAAAGACTTTCACTGGTTCAATTCCATTGAAACTATCCCTCTTACTCAACTGATTGGAATTCATAAGGTATTTAGCAAAATAACATTACGTGGTAAAATTGTAGTTTCAGATGTTTTAGTTGCGTAAAGATTGTCGCAAAAACTGTACTTGTGAACCTTCAAGACTGGATATTGTACCTGGAAAACAAGCAACAATTGCAGTTTCTGTTAACTGTTCAGGACAAAACTGGATGTCACTGCCTACACCTCTACCAGCGAATACTTTTGCCTTAAACGTATCAAATAACAATATAACTTCACTGGAATTATTTAGTACGGACCCTTCCTATCAGAACATACGAGAATTGTACGCTGATAATAACCAAATAACTTCGATTTTGCCTCTAGAGGGGTCGCAGTTTTTGAGCAATTTTGCAGTACTCAGTCTTAGAAACAACAAACTGAAATCGGTAAGATAAATGGAAAGCGTGACCTAGCAATTTATTGATATAATTTGTAGCTTCCAACTTATATTTTTTCAAACATTATGGACCGTAACAATTATTTTCGGTCTGTATTTCTCGGCCTAAATAAACTTCAGTGTGATTGTAACACGGCCAAAGTATTGAAGGTACTGTTGATGTTTTTGTTTATCAAAAACTGATGTAATTATTTTTAGGTATGGGTGTTAACAAAGCAGAAGAACATCCCTGATTTTGAAGAAATCTACTGTGATAACATGGATATGAAAGTGATAGATTTAAACCCTTCAAAGCTGTGCCAGACTCAACAAGACTGGACAGATTATATCTATTACATTATCACCATCGAAGTCCTACTTCTTGTAGGTTTAATTGCCAAAGTTGTTTATGATTACTGTGTTTTCAAAACATCCGGTTATTTGCCGTGGCCGGCAAGTAAAATGCCAAAGTTACCTTGCGATTGGTTATGTGAATAATTTTTTATATATTTGTAACGATGTGCCTGCCAAATGCTTCCGCCTTATGTCATGGTTGTGAAATGTTTTACTGTAGTAGAAATTTAGGTAGAAGTTTTGTGCTCTCAATCAAATTTGAAACGAAAAGTCTGACACCACATAAAGTCAAATTTTGTAACCATTATAACTAAGTTTATTACTTTGTGTACCTCAAATTCAAACATTAATTTCTTCTTAGTTTTTATATTTGTGTTTCAACTAAAAATTCTTCTTTTCTGTGTTCTTTTTCTCATTATTTATGTATAAACTGATAATCTCTTAAATTAAAAAATGATTTTTTAATTAAGGCGCGTTAAAAAGTGTTATGCATTTATCCAACAATTTTTTCTATTAGGACCTACTTATTTTAATTTTGTCATGAATTTTAAATGTTACTATATTCTAACTATAAATATTAACCTTTTTCTTAATGTTCATTATTTCCCCTATAGAATACATAAGTGTGCTTTGTGCTAACAAAAAATATCACAGAAGTTGTGTTTTGCTGCACTATTAGGTTTTTTTTTATGTTCACCAAATTTAGACTTTGTCTTAATTTTTTATTGTGCACCAAAATATACTTCTTATTTAAAATTGTATATTTATGTCACTTTTGTTTAATTGCTCAATTTACAGTAGTTATTTGTAAGTGTTTTTGTTACAATATTTATTTTATTTATTTTCTCAAAATTATAGTAAAAGAGAATAATGTCTCAAAAATGTTTTTTTTATTATTTCCAAGTGCAAATTAGCAAGCGCGGAATCACATGGTTCTATGTTTATAAATTGTTTTGTAATGTAGATAAAAATACTCTAAGCATTAAAAACTGTTTGAGGTAATTAATAGTGTAGTTAATATAGCTAATTCATTAAAATTTATTCTGTAAAAATTGTTAAAATTATTTAAGTTTTTCTCGAGTAACCTTTTTTGTAATCTTGTTTGTTAATCTATCTTAAATAAACTACATTATAGAATTGTATTTTTTATGGCGTAAAACTGTCTTCATTTTATTTACAACTACCTATATTTTAACTTCATATGCTGGAATTCTAGGGACAACTTCGTAACTTTACTATACTCTTTATATTAGATGGCGTAACTTTGCGCTACTCCGATGGAGTAGCGTAGTGATTTAGAATTCCAGCATTAGTATTAACTGTCTAGGTACTATTCTCGGGTTTCCACTCCTGTTATAACTTCATTCTAGCATTCATAATTTTTTTCTCCACCCTTTTCCTACACAATTTTCACTCGCATTTTTTTTTCCCTGTTTAACACACTCACTCTTAGCTCTCCGCACTCTTTTTTTTATAGCGGTGGGGGAAAAACTCCTAATGGAGCTCTCGGCTAGGGTGTCATGAGTCGGGAAGTGTGAGGTTGGGTCTTGTTTAGCACCCCGACCCATTAAAAAACCACCCATTGCTCTTCCACTGACCATTCTGGGACTGCCACAAAGCATTACTATGGAATGGGGTGGGAAACTATCTGATTCAATATCTTTGTTTTCTTTGTTGTTGTTTTTCTGCCTAGGCTGTAGCCTCTGTTTCTCTTTTATCTTATCAGCCATTATGTCTTCGATCATGCTAGGAGCAATATTCCATCAATTTTCGCTTTCTAGTAAAATTTCTGCAATATTTCTCTTTTCTATCATGAAGCCCTTCTTTTTTATTTCATTTGCTATATCTATTACTCTGCTTGCCGCTCCTATTGTGCTTCTACCGGGTCTGAAGCCATGTTGGTCAAGATGTGTACATACTCTCTGCTCCAGATCACTTTGTAGTCTGCCTTTTATTAGAGCCTCCAGTAATTTTCCCACTACGTCGATTAGGCAAATGGGTCTGTACGATTTTTCTGCTCTCGGGTTTTTCTGAGGTTTTTCGATTAGGACCAGTTTGGACACGTTCCAAATATCTGGGAATCTTCCTTTTAGGAAACAGTCATTTATTACTTTCTAAAAAACTTGTGGGTTTTTTCGGACTAGTGCTTTAACAACTTCTGGCGATATCTTGTCTAGTCCGGAGACCTTTTTGTTCTTAATTTTAGCTCCCGCCGTTTCTACTTCGGTCAGTGTAAAGGAGCGAATCTCACTTTCTGCTAGGTTCTCTTTTCCCAATATATTTCTGGGTGCCCAGGAAACAGTTTTTTAAACTGTGACATGGTCACTTCATCTGTAATTTGAATAACCGGTCTGACCTTTGTTCTCTGCTTTACAATTTGATACGCTGTTTTCCAAACGTCCTTTTTAGGTTCTTCGCATAATGTCTTCCATAGATTCCTCTTGCTCTTATTTATTGCATGATTTAGTGCTCGTTTTGCTTGTTTATATTACGGACCTCTGTTTTCTGTTTCTCCTATGTAGCTTTTCTATTCCTCCAGTTATATCGTCTTTTTTTGTAGGCAGGTTTTCCTAGTCATATTTTTATAAAATATTGCTCTCACATTGGTTCTAATACAATGTCATGAGACTGTAGCCAAAATTGACTCTTTTCATTGCTTAATTTTTGTTTTTTATTTGATCTTGGTACCTAAGAAGCTCTTTGGTGATTAAACTGCGTATTTTTTACATTATATCGCAACTCTTTATGCTTGCTATCCTTACCTGACTGTCTAGACTGCCCTCTTTTGCTTTAATTCTGCTTCTATACTTTCTTCTCTATCTCCCATTCTTTTAAATTCTGAACACACAAACTCATTTCTTCCATAGTAATGGTCTCTTGCGCTCCATGGACTCTTTTCTTCTTTTTTTAAATTTTAGTCTAGCACTGTTGTAAAAACTTGGATGCACATCTCACAATCTTAATTTCTCTTTAAATCTTATCGCTTTCTTGCCTCTTTCTATTCTTAGTTTTTTCTTTCAGTTTCTTTTTTTTATTATGTATCTTGGCGTTTACGTGTTTAGCCGTATTGTATATATTTTTTTGTACACTTTCAATTTTTACATATTTATTTTTTCATACTCACATCTCTGCTCTATACATTACTATAATACTTTTCAGTTATCACTAAACCATCAAACATCATCATTTTTTCTTGCAGTTGCACCAAATTTACACTCTACAAAACTCTTTTTACTATTCACCACTCACATACCTTTTTTTATTTAAATATAATTTCTCTCTGTCCAAGTATATCTATTACTCCCAAAAGTTTTTTAAAACTTAAATGAAAAATACACATTCGTTCTTCCCCTTTACTTATGTATTTCTTTCATTGCTAAATGTTTCAGTATGTATCATATATGTTTATCACTCTCGTTCCTCTTCCAAACCCTGCATCTGCATCTCGTAATATACCTGTTTCATTCATTTCACCTTTCAAATTCTCATCTCTAGCACCACCGCATACATTTTATACGCCGTGCTGGGTAGGGTTACCTCTCGATAGTTTTCTGCTTGTTTTTTATTTCATTTTTTATTAATTGGTAAAATTAACCCTCTTCTTTTACATCTGTGAAAATCCTCTCTCTTCCATTCGCCACCACATATAACCTTTCTCTTACATTCTCTTTTGCAAACATCTACACTTCGTTTGCCACTCCTGGAACATTCTTTTTCTTTAGTTTTGGTATTTGTCTTTCCACTTCTTCTTTTGTGAATTATTACAAAATAAAACTGAATATTTTTATTTACTTATTTCATCCATTTCACTTTTCAAATTCTTATCTACGAGAAATCTCAGTTAATCCTACAAGTTTAATAAAAAAAATGTTACATTGAAGTAGCAAAAGGCTTTTGAGTGCTATGTTATTATCAATGCCTAAATATATAATAATGTAAAAAACAAAAATTATAAAAAGTTAGAAAAATTTAACAAACTCTATCAATAATAAATTAAAACATTAAAAAAATTTACAAAAGAAAGGTTTTTAGCTGCCTAAACAGCAGTGGCGGCCGGTGATTTTTTAAAACTCTGTATTTTGAAAATGGAGCATGGGATCCAAATTCTGTTATGAAGGATTACTATTAAGACCAAACTAAAGGCTACTGCTAAAAAAAAATATCCGAAAAACCCGAAATTTTAATTATAGAAAAAGTTATGAGCACATGTACATTTAGAGAAAAAATATTTTTCGAAAATTAAATTTCAAATGCTCATAACTTTTTCTTTAATTAAAATTTCGGAAAAAAACAATGAATAATTAGTCATTAATTTGTCTCATAATGTTGAAAAAAAATTCGCCACCGTTCTAGCATAAACCGTTTCGGAAATAACCAGGGAAAGCTGATCATTTTTAAAAATCAAATTTCGCAAATTTTGATTATTTTTTTTAGCAGAAGCCTTTAATTTGGTCTTAGTAGTAATCCTCCATAACAGAATTTGGACCCCATACTCCATTTTCAAAATACAGAGTTTTAAAAATTCACCGACCGCCACTGCAGTAAACAGTGTTTTTAAAAAAATTGCTTTCAAATATTTTGAATAGTGCTTTTAAAAAATGATTTAAAATACATATTATAAATAGTAGTATAGAGTAGTAGGGCTGGGCGGTTTTCATTTTGAATGATCGGTAATCGACTTTTATATTACTCTACTATTAACACATATCGCTTTTTGGGTTTGTTCCTCAAACCTGTCAACGCTATAAAGTGCGTCTTTACATCACTCAACTGTAACAGACGATTATATCTTTAAAATTGTGTACAATATATATTTTTTTGTTTTATTTGTATTTATTTCTCAATAATTTCTAGTTCTTTTAATTATATAATATATATTTTTGTGATTTTTGTTTCTTTATTTTCTTATTTTATTGTTATTTCTAGTTTGTTCATTTCTCATGAGAGATCATAACATCTTTGCTTACAAACGACCAGGGGAAGCCGTTTCCAGATATTTTGTGGGAACATATCTTTCCAATTTCATCAAAAATAAAATATATCTGTTTTCATGAGTAACGTCCACTTATCTTCCGGAGAATCAATTCCATTAAACTCGAATTTAGAGATGCACTGGATACGCGCCTAATAGGCATCGCAATCAACCGTATCAAACTTACATTACCTTATAAAATATAAAACCATAAAAGTAGTTATGTTTTACAAAAATGACTTGAACTCGTAAATGCAACGTGATAGAGACAAATCAATTGT
Source organism: Tribolium confusum (assembly GCA_029207805.1). Lineage (NCBI taxonomy): Eukaryota > Metazoa > Arthropoda > Insecta > Coleoptera > Tenebrionidae > Tribolium > Tribolium confusum. The sequence goes on along the minus strand of JALGAY010000002.1, from coordinate 28,117,459 downwards.
CATCTCTAACGGCTATATGGAAAGAACTATTTCGAAAGCTAATTACTATCATATAATTACTTACACCACAGACCCGCCTTAACAGTTTAATACGCAAAAAAGAGCGTATCCGGTGATAAAAATTATAAAAAGTGTTTCAGCAATTTATTTTTATTGTCTTATTTCGGTACAGTATATCTTGGTGCTGTGCCTCACTCGAACGGTTTTTACCTTTAGTTTTATAAAAGATTTTTGTAGACTTTAAAGCTGGCGTTTAGGAAGACTCGTGCTTATGGAAAAAATGATCATTTCATAAATCGGTTAGCATTTGAATTTATCAAAACCAAATTAAATAAATATATGTATCTCAGTAAACACTCTATTCTGATCTAGCGCCATAGTTGAATGTCTGAAGCAACTGAATGGTCAATTTTTCGTAAATGTTGATAACAAATTAAAACGTTTTATCTAAGACATTTGCCTTTTTGACGTTACATTTCAAGGCTTTGGAACCCGGGTTAAATTTTTCGTTTATAAAGCTTTTTGGAGATTAAAAAATGAACCAACGCGGTAAGAAAAGTGTTGGCTTTCATATGCGAACAAGTTTATTTAATTTAGTTTTAGTAAACTCAAATGCTATCGGTTTTATGATGTAGGTACAGATCAATAATGGTAACTCATGACATGAGTTATTTTCTACAAGAACAAACTAAATTTAAATCAAAATAAGCATTTCTCAAACTCGAAGTCCTAAATACACTATTACCATTTTTTAATATAAAATAGGTTCATTTTTTTACTTTGTAGACCGGAAATAGGTTACTCAGAAAATACCTACCCGAGGAAAACCAACAAATAAAAGTGTTAAATTAATTATCTAATTATATTAATTATATGTTAATTATATTAGTTAAGATTAATTTTTTCTAGAAAAGTAATACCAACTAATAATTGAAAATAATAAAATAATAATAATAATAAGTACTTGGCTATCTCAACAAGGAGAACATCCGTTTTCTGTCAAATTCATACAGTCTTTAATAAAATTTACGATTCAATATCAACATTTATGTTTATTTAATATTTTTGTTAGTATCTATAATTAGTATTTATTTTTGCATTTATATTGACTTTATATATTTATGGTTTTTTTACAAGGATCATCTTCACACGAATATTATATACATATATTTATTTATTTTTTTAATGTGTCCTTATTGCCAAGACAAGTACACATTTGACATCCAATAAATATATATCCTATTGTTTTTGTCTTTTATGGCCTGGAACACACTACCCACGTTATACATAAAGATTAAAGATATAACAAAAGATTAATTATAATGAACACCAATGGTCTATTTGCAGCGATTTATACAACGAAGAGTTATAAGACGGTTAATATAGTTTCTTATTATCTTACATTCAAAATGAAATATGCGAAATATCCTTGCTTTGTGTTTGAGGAGTACATGGGATAGTGGAATAAAAATCTATTAGCTGGAAAGCCGATGAGAAAATGCATAGAATGTTGTAAACGACTTCTTAGAAGAAAAATTTTGGAGTATCCGAGTTGGGCCGGTGCACAGAAGGGGTGCCAACACTTTATTAATAATACACTTTTTTGATGATTTCTTTTTTAATAAAGATGTTTGTTTATATTTATTTTTTGAAATCAGAAATATTTTATTACAGCCTGAAGCGACTACTCTACTTTTTCAGGAAGTTTCAAAAACAGGTGCTTATTTTCGTAATTGTCTTTTAAAAAATGTGAATGAAAATGATTGTTGTTATCAAAAAACATCCGAGTTCGGCCTGGCAGTTATCATAACCCCTGACCATCAAATTGTAAATTAAGGAGTTTTTAGAAATTTATTTAAGATGGTCAAGTTGAGCCGAAAAGAATGGAGTAGATAATTTTTAATCCGATCGGTCTTTCCAATTACCTGAAAAGCAAACCCGAAATGCAGACGTTAGTTTCTTTTTTATTTTAGCCATGATTGTTTAATAACATTTGCGTTGAATAATGTCAACTGTGTAAGTATAATTTTATATGCAGGTTTGGTCACGTGGATTGAGATTGCTTCTGAAGGCACCGTAAAAAAATTTGACTTTTCAAATAATATGGAATTATAAAAAGTATTTTGAAAACGGAAACTATAACTTTGTAACAAGTCTCTTATTAAAAGCTATCATTCTCAAAGTTTATACCTACCTACTTAATTAGAAGCAAAATATTAAAAATGTTATGTTAAGCGGGTATGATGCGAGCTAACAAGCTTCGAAAACTTGAAAAAAAAAACACTAATCAATATAAATTTCTAGAAAATTTGTTAAAATCTTACATAGTTGATGAGGAGCGACAAATAACTTTAACAAAATGGGATATTCCATCAAGACATGGAAGCCATGGAAAAACCAAAAACAATAATACTAGTACAGAAAGGATCGTCATGAGCGGTACAGGTATTTTTTTGTTTTGTTTTTTTCTTGTTGTAATGTTTTGTTGTTTATTGATATAAAATGTATGTAAAAGGGCAACAAAATTATATATTGACCAATGTTATTACTTTATGTTGCAAAGGACAACTTTTTGTTTTCTTTAATAATTTAAATTTATCTCATGACAATTTTATTTTGTTAAGTAATTGTAGCTAACAATAAATATAAATAAACATGGAATAAATTTCTCTTGAGTTGACAATTTTAAATCGAAAGGCCACATTTAATTTTATTCTATTTTTGATAGTAGACCGATTGTATTAGTCCCTTCATTATAATTATGAAGTGTTTATATCAGTGATTAGATGGGTGACGCATGGTTATTCTGTGCAGTTTATTGTAGCAATTTATTATAAGCTGTTAATGAGTAAATGTATGAAAGATGAATTGCGATTTTTTGGACTACATGCCTTGTCATGTCAGTTCTTTAAAACTAGAAACAATTAGCAGTATTTTGATACATATGCAGACAATTCGCATTCAGGAAATTTTATCATTGTGGTAATCTTGGTGTAAAGTGCATATTTACTTACTGTTTACTACTACTGTATTGTAGTATAGTATAAAAATAAAACAAATTACCCCTTTCTAAACTTGATTTAAATTCTCTTTGATATTCATATAAACCTGTAAATAATAGTTAAGGATATTTCTTTACAATAGACCCGAAAAAATAAGATAAAAAGCTTTAATGAATTGCTGGCAAAGGCTCTCTTGAAAGTACTTCACATGTAGGTAACTAAACTTTATCTAAGAATAAAAACTATGAATAAATAATTTTTTCTTATCACAGAAGTACCTACTTTATCAGAACTGAGCAGTAAATCCTATTTATGGTAAGACTAAAATCCAGAAAAAATATTGAACTATGAACATCAATAGGTACTGTTATTTATTATCATAACTATTTTACAATCTTTAAAGATCAATCTTAGACATTCTCTGATCTCGTGAACGATCAGCCGCAAGCAATTTATAACAGAGCATGCACGTTTTTAATTATCATAGATATTATTGCATTGTGAAATTTAAATTACACAATCTTAAATGATGTTTTTGTCGAGTATGCCTATCATTTAAAAAAAATTCTGATAATTTCACGATTAAAAACATTTTTCTTTATTTTATTTTAAAATTATCATACCATATTAACCGGCTTACAAATTTCTTTTTGAGTTGGATTAGTCATAACTTTTATATATTTTTTAATGATTTGTTTTGCATTTTATTACTGAATTGTATTAAAATTTATAGTATTTTGTTATTCAGCCGTTCACAATGTTGATAAGGACGTGATTCACATTTTATTCAGAATTCATAAATTCAAATAGTTTGTTCAACAAATATAGTAATTTGTATCTCTAGGCTGCAAAAGGACTTATAGATAAGAAAAGTCTGTAGGATATATGAAGGATATATAACCAATATGAAGTCTCCTATAAACAATAGTACATAACAACTATAATAGTTATTAGTGAAAATTGCATAATCAATATAATAAAACCGGGACTTATAACGTAGAAAACTAAAACCGGCCACGGAAATCTTACTAGGAACTGTTTGAGTGACATCAGCAAAAAGATGTTACTTTCTAATACATCCTTCATAAAAAAAAAGAAGTCCTCTGAGTTTGGGGTCTTATTACACCGATTGCATCGATATGTCACTGCCAACTGAACACAGTCCATCGGCAGTCTAATAATATTGAAGCTCACTTCTTCTATTATATTAACTTCTATTATTTCTTGGAAATAGGTATTTCTGACTTCTTTCTCAATCAATTTTATTGCTTGGGCTATTTTTTAAACTGCAAGACTGACCCCAATTGTTAACAAACCCGCTTTAGAACTTTGATCGAGTCTATTATTTTTGTTACCTTTGCTAAGCAGTGCATAATTATGGAGCAAATTTTACTTAGCGACATTATCAACCTATAAATGTCAAGAATTAAAATTCAGGAGAATAGTATAGGTTTAAGCCTTTCTTTCAGAGTAATTAATTTTTTTGGCAATATATACAGCTGGAATAAAATAAATAAACCGATTTTTAAGCTTTTTCTATATTAAAGTCTCGACAAGAGTTAGTTACAGAATAGATTTTAATATTAAGTATAAATCGGCAAAAAATAGTATTTAATCTGTTGTCCTGTATATTAAAAAAATCACATAAACAAAAAATATATCTATTTATAAATAAAATGTTTAAACAAATTGTCAAATCACAAAACCACATACATATGTATTTTATTGAAATCTATTTCTTTCAAAGAACAAAACATCAACAAACTAACAACAACAAACAAACGTGTTTTATCATACAATTTGTTGCACATAAAAGTTGTATCTAATATAATTTGTTACAACTTACTTGTAAAAAAAATTTTGGGAAATAAAAACTGACCGAGATTAGGCAGCTTAAAATTTAATATTTTGGAAAATTTGTGTTTTTGCTGTATTTTATTATTTTCTTGAAATTTATTTACCATATCAAAATTTTATATTCTTAAATGTAGTAGCCTACCCGAAATACATTGGTGATTAGAAATGATTCCAATTAATTATTGACTTAATGAATCAAAACCAAATTTGGAAACGATGTATTCCTACAATGCCGCTATAGAACACTATTAATACAAACCCGAAAATACACCTTAAAAAAATATAAAACATACTTAAGACTAACCAGTAGCAAAGTGTAAAAATTTTTTGATAAAATTTTTGTTAAGCTGAAACAAAAAAAGTCAATAACAAAAGAACAACTATGGTGTAACAGTACCTACGAGTATACTCAGAGTATTTCAAAGTGGTCCTTTCTTTACGAATGTAGTCTTAAACGTTTGGCCAAATTAATCCCTATAACAATTTTACGGATTGCTTGTCCGGCTCAAAGTTTGTTCTAAAGCTTTCAAATTTTTGTGGAACTTATCATAAGCTCGTACTTCTAGAACTAACTAGATGTTGCAACCATAGTATTAAGATCTAATGCATAACCTGATCATTTTTCTCTTTAGAAAAAATCAGGAAAATGGGTTCTGCAACACTTTTGAATTTTGTTTGCTCTGTGTCAAGGCTGAGTACTGCTGGAAGATCCAATCTGACCAATTGGAAAACAAAAAGGTGCCCAAAGCCCCACAAAAGTTTTGAAAAAAAGTTGCGGCGGGCCTAACTTGTAACTAGTTTTTGCTCAAAAAAATTAATATGTATACAGGCTGTTTCACGAGTAATAATGAGCCTGTAAAACTGAAAATACAATCAGCAATATAATTCCAAAGTTAACGTAGTTATTTTGTTGTTTACAAATACATTAAATAAAAATCATTTAATTATTCAGTTAACTAACGACAAACTAATGCCACTTGCTTGTAAGATCATTCTTTGGCTTACATGTAAACAGGACCTGTAGCTGTTCTTGCTCTTGGCTTTTTCAAAGGTGGCTAATTTTCCCTAAAATAGTTTCAAGTCGTTCGAATATGGTGTCAGCAAGAGTTCTTTTTTACCCGGAAAACGTTGTCTGCACAAACTCAAGACGGCAGAGGCATTTCATCCCATATATCATCATCATGTCAGTGTTTTCATTGTTTGAATACATTTTTTATATTGGTGACAGATTTGACAAATACAATTTGTAGTCAATATCATCTACGTTAGCACTGGAATTGTTTTGCTGGTTATATTTTCAGCTTCACAGGCTCATTATCACTCATGAAACAGTCTGTATTTAGTACCGGTCATCCCTTATATTCAAAAAAATCAGAAAAAAATTAGCAGTTTGTCAAAACCGCTGATCAGAAGTGACAGGATCAAGTCGAGTAGATATACTTTGTAAAGAAATTATAACAATTTACCGCTTTTAAATATTAACTTTACAAACAAAAATATTTTTTATAACATAATCAAGAAGGTACAAAACAATTTTTAGTTTGCAAAATTTCATAAAAACGAAAAAGAGTGAGCGAGAGGAAGTTTTTTTTACTATTTTTTTTGAAACTCTATAAATAGTCCCTTATTATAACATACTAAACAGCATTTCCGCCATTGGAAATTTATCTTGGCGATAACATTGATAAATCTTTTCAGAATTTTTGTTTAAATAGGAAGCACCATTTGAGAATGAGGGTAAGACTTGGGACATCCGCTACTTAAATTTTTCAAAGAATCTTTGATTAGATTATCGCAAACTATAAGAAATTTAAATGATTGTTAAGCTAATTTTAAACGATAAACATTCACTAATTTAGAAAAAAGTTTTCTTTGTTATTTACAGATTAATATAAATTAATATAAATTAATTAATATAAATTAACAGATAGAATTTTTTTTGACTAACAACAAAATTCCAAATGATAACTATTCCTATATTTTTTTTAGAACACTTATAAGGTACCTTTATCACAATATGATCCTGTCATAAAAACTACTTTGGATGTGGATGAGAATAATTTCACTTAGAATTTATTTCTTTTATTTTTTTATGCAAATTACTTGTACAGAAAACGGCATAAGCATTATAGACGTTAAGAACATTTTCCAGTCTTTTAGACAATAACTGAAGTTGTCGCTGTTCATTCCTCCTCCAATCAATTGTCTTCGATCGGTAATTGTTCTTTACCGGTTTTGAAACGTCTTAATACATATTCGAGTATTATAGTCCCACAATCTAACAATTTTTGTAAATTTCTAAATACTCTTATGCTTTAATTTTTTGAATGATGGAAAAGTTCTGTGAAATTCAAATTTTTTTCGAGAGAGCTTCCTGGCTCTCGAACTACGTGCGACGTGACTGAATATTGTCATCCATAAAAACAACATTAAAAAATATGTATATTTTGTAAGTAGGTGATATAGAATCAGAGAAATGATTTCTATGATATAAATGTTGATGGTCATTGCCAGTGACGTAGGCAAAACGTAAATTTTGAAGTAATTTATTTCATTTTGTCGATGTAGCACACCGCACACCAGCCTCCAGACTTTTTGCCGTGTTTAACCATTGGATTTATAAAAGTATCAATAGTAAGACTAATATCGAAGTATCGATAAGAGTTGAGTTCTTTAGAGACATAGAGTCACTCTCCATCTATGTACATGAAATTTGCGAAATTTTCTTGGTTGTTTTGGTGATTGGCGGATATTTTTTACAGTTTAGGTAATTTTCAAATATAATTCCCAAATAAATTAACAAAAAAATATGGATACTTTACATTTAGTAAAATATTAGATATCACTTATCACATTAAATTTTTTTTTAACATTTCTAACAGTCAAAATTTTATACAAGTGTCTTGATATTGTTAAGTTATTAAAGTTAATTTGGAAAATAATTATTTATTATTTTACTTTATTAATACTTCAGATAATCATTTTTTATAAATTTAGTTGTTTATTGTTACATTAGTTGCTCTGACATGGGAACGAAAAAAGGCGACTAAACTATAGTATTTGCATTTGGATAAGGGAAAGAGACTTAAACCATAAATTACTTGATGAATAGGGATTATTTAGAGTAATAAGTGCTTTATAATTTATGACACTATTGAGGCGACCGGTACGTACCATCTGTTGACAAGGGTCTTGGGCGAGTGGTTGTCGTTCTTTACCTGTTTCCTTGCTTAGAGACATCATGCCGATATCGGGTAGTTGATCATAATTAACAATTTAATGTTTAATAATTGCAGTTTAAATGTAAACAAATTGGTGACTCTCATATACCTGTGATAGCAGGGTATCTAGCGACAACTGACCCTGTTGTCGGCTTGTGCTCTTCAACTTGCCTAGCGCAAGACCCGTGTCCGCCACTATGACAAAACTTCTGCATCAAAGTGTACATACATACGATCTATGATAGTTGATCGTACAAATGTCGAGTACGAAAACTCCAGTGACACGGTCGAATCTCGGAAGAAGAGATTCATATATCTATAAGAAACGCATTGTTACTGATCGATTCAGTTTTGGTTTTGTTAAAATAGACAAACTTTTTTAGTCTGTTGACAATCATAAGTTAGTAAACTTTTTGTATAAATTTGACACAGGAATAGTCAATTGAGAATAAATTATTAACTACAGAATTGGCAAGAAATTCAACTTTTTGCAGACATACTTATTTTATACAATTTAAAAAAACCGACTATTTATTTTAATAATTTTTTTTGTTGAAGTTATACTTTACAAAAATTATAAGCTCTCAAAGTCTAGTTTTTTATAATGGCAGTATTATGTCATCGAACTTTAATTGATTCCACACGTAACGAGATTTATTTAATTGTACGAGGCTGATAAGTAATCAGAATTATTAAGTCAATTTCAAATTTTGATTCACCACTTGAACTATGTCTTACCACTTACTCATTTTGCATTTCGAGACACTATAACTGTTGGTACTTTAGTACTTATCTACTCTAATTTTCTCTGTATTTATATATTTGTTGTTTATCAATTGTACCTGTTTTGCTATATGTTAATTGTAACTTCCGATTATAAATTAACAGATAAAGTTTTTTTTGCCTAACAACAAAATTCCAAATAATAACTATTCCTACTTTTTAAAACACTTATAAAATGAATAAAATTGTGCATAAATAAAACATAACAACATAAAAGTTTAGTAGTTAAATATTATTAATTTCTTATACATGTATAGTATGTATATTATGTCACTGTATTTAAAATAAAGTCCGATTTTAACTTAACATTTTTTATAAAAAATTATTGTATTTAAACAAAAAAGTTTTTTCAAGCACCTGTTTCGTAAGCATGTGCTACTCTGTAACAACAATAAGCAACAATTACTGTTTATGTAATGATCATCACAAAAAACATTGCTTTCGATGCGCGATGCCCTCTAATACATTTTATATTTTTTTGGACAAAAAAAAACTATAAATCAAAATTAAACTAAATATTTTTTGTTTATTATCACATTAGTAATATTGGAAGCAGACTTGAGATTGACAAATGGTAAATGTTCTTTTCAGGTGATTGAAAAAATAGTTTGGACTCAAGCCACGATTTGTTCAAAACGTTCTCGATTCAGTTTTTTTTTCGAAATTTGATACTGAACTGTTATCATTATTTCTTTTTCCAAAACACAAGCGAAATGAACAAAGAGAGGACCAAGAAGGAGGAGAAAACCACTACTTCAACTATTGTTTCTTAATTTTGTATTGAATTATTTGTACAATAAAATGCATATGTCGTAGTAGAAAATAAATGCAGGTGTTGCAGATACTAATAATAGACAAAAAAACTTTGTTTTTAAGTTTGATGATAAAAATAAAGATTTGTATCTAATATCAGCACTCTTAGCCATCAAAGTAAAATAAAAATTATTATCAAAGAAAATGACAACAATTATGAAGGTCGGAAAGACTTACATATTACATAATATTGCACAAGCCTAGATTCTTTACAATAATATGTTAATAATTAAAAAAATAGTTATTTATGCTACAAGTGTATTGCTGGCCAAATAAGTCAGGAAAAAAACTGCTAACCCAAGAGGCATGAAGTAGCGAGTGGGTTATTGTTTTTTGGGTGAGTTAGAGCTGCAACACACAAGTTAGTATATAAAATTTGATCTAACAACTCCCAACAGCCACCAAATTTAAAAAAAATTGAAAATAAATTTAATTTAAATTGATTTAATTAAAAATCAAGCATTCCGTCACGTTGTGATGACATTTTAGATGACAATGTCACCATAAAAACTGTGCTAATTTTTATTAGTAAAATAAGGTAAAGTACAAAAGAAAGAGGTTTCCTCACTAAATTAAAGCCAGCGACTGTAGGTTTAAATCTTCAAAATGTTCAAATTTTAGTATTATTTCTGATAATTTTTCCAAAACAAATTGAAGTAAGTTGTGTTGGACTGCTTTGATAACTGCATATTATATTGAATATTTGAGTGACGTAAAATGACATATTACTTCAGTACTGAAGTAATAAAATAAAAATCCACTCTTTAAAATAATTCGTTTTAATTTCAAACGCGATCTTAATTACATGCTATTATTGTTATAAATATTAATAACACCTATTTATAATAGGATAAGATATTTTTGATACATTTTTTTTTGATAACAGCTGTAGATGCAATAGTTCCAACTGTTATAATATTTTTGTCACCCAGAATTTTTGAAGCAATTTGTTTTATATTTTCTTCTGCCGTGTTTATATACCCTTCCGCCACTGTATTCGTCCCCCGTGACGCTTTTCTGTTAAAATATCAGCTCCCGAATTAGCAAGCAACAAAGTAGATGTACGCCTATAAAAATGTCCCGTAAATCCTGCTGGATTGCTGGAAATTTTATTATCCTGCTGGAACTAAAGAAAAGTAGCAAATACAATAAGAAGAAAAATAGCAAATAATACTCTTGGAGAAAAGAGCAAATGTGTTTATACCAACAGGTAACTTTATCCACCTCTGGTTTCTGTATTCTAAAAAAAAAAACCCTTCACTACTGGCGTTATTAGGGCGAAATGCAGCATATTTTCGAATTAATTCTAACATGTTGACTCCATTAATTCCGCCTGACGTAACTAATAAAAAATTCTCTGAATATTTTTGTTTTAGTGTTTGGTATTAGAATATGGAAGCGCTGTTCCTGATCTTTGACATCTTCTAAAAGCATGTTGGTAAGTTCTTGGATCCTACAAGCTCCACCAACTCCAATAATTAAAGCAACTTTAAAATTAAAATTATTTAGTAAAAATAATGTATGCATAAAAAGGGTACAGAGTACCTTCACTAACAAAAATTTATCATTATTTGCCTCTTGTAAAAAATTGCTAATATCTTGTTTAGTAAAAATTTGCGTTTTTTAGCATGATATCCTTCAGATTTTCTTTTCAGAAAGGCGATTAAATGCACGTATTTACTGATGTCAACATTCTTCTTTATTTTACTGAACCGTTGAAAAACCATGTCGTACTTTTCTTCAGACTTCTCTGGCACCAAGCAAAAAGCAGCACTTGTCGCCGCTTCTTCGATATCAGAAGGTAAACTTTCTGAGTCACTCATGTCTACAATTTTCTTATTTTTACCAAAAAGCATAATTTTTACTGATTATTTCAAAATAGCAAGCTTTAAAAAATTGTAAGCGGTTTCCATAGTGCTTACTGAACATATCTATAGGACACCTTACTTTTGATGTAAAAAAATAGGAGTTATCGGCAGCATTAAATTTTTGATTTTCTTAATTTTTTGCAGTCATAGATAAAGTTTTGTATATCATACGTTAAATTATTGTAAATTATTCACAATTATTGTAAATCTTACTAATAATAGCAAAGACTTTTGACTTGAGCTATTACAATTATTTATGTTTATGATTTATAAATTCTCTAATCTTGTACTGGTAAAAACGAAACCAAATATCTGACTGCATCAAACCTTTTTCGGTGTTGCCAATGCAATATTAAAGATGTCTTAAATGTTAATAATGCTAATAGCCTAATAAAAGGTTCTTGTTAGTAAGATTTACAATATAAGTCACTATTTCTATTTCTCGTGCAAAAAGTATACCGATCCATACATTATTATAATTAAATTAACGGACGAGAAATATTTTATAACGTTACTGTTACAATGTAATATTTATGGAGACAGTTGTTAGAATGAGATATCTGTAGAGAGTGTAGAGACAACGTTGTAACAGTTTAATTTTAATAAAATTTACAGAATGTTTTAGAACCCCATTAGTTTTGTGTTTGTACTTATCTTAATAACGACTTTTTGACTTTTTAAATAACAAAGTTAATCACGTAGGTATAACTTTTTTACGTTAACTTTGATTTGCCATACTACATAATACTACATACAGCTACATAATAAAATTTGTTACAGGTACTTTGGCGATACAATACTTATTGCGTTAACATTAATATTGCTATTTTAAGAACAAAATAATTGCTGTATTTTTATTCTAAGTAAATATCATAATAATTATACTTTTTTATTTGTCATTGTTTACATTTTTTTCTTGCTAAATTTACGTCTGTGATTAAAAACTAAAACCAAACTCTACTTGCAAATTCATCAGATACATAAATTTATAAATATTTAATTTACATAAAAGCTCATGTAACTTCTATTAGAACTACATATTTTGTCTATTCATCGCAGTCATCCCAATACAAACAAAAATAATGACTAAGAGAAATATTGAATCAAAATAAAGCTATCCCAAGCATATTAAAGTCATTAAATTACTATAATTACAAAAGTAATTATAAAGTAAACAACTTAAAAAATCGAGAACATGTCAAAATTACATACAATAAAACAGAACCTACTGGCCAAAATTAGCTTTTCAATTAACATTTTTGGCACATTTTTTCAGTATTTTAAATTGCAATCAGTTTTTTCCACTGTTTGTTAGAGACAAAGATTGATCATACCTATTAATTTATTTTATATTTGCATTGTTTCAACACAAAAAACAACAAATTTTTGGTCACATTTACGAAATAGAGGCTAATCCAAATTTTCATCAATCACTCGTCTGTCGCTTAAAATCTGGTTTGCGTCACAATTGACGACAAATTATAATTTTATTACATTTGTTTCTGAGATTGATCGTTAATTTTCTTAATCTCCTAGCTTTAAAAAATAATTTATTGTCTGTTTAGAATTAAACTGATTGAAAATCAAACAACGCACGATTTTGGAAAAAATAAGATAACAATCAGTGTTAATCAATATTACATTACCTTGATTAAGCACTGACCGATATCTACAAATTTGGAAAATGAAGAATACATAGAAAAGAATCGTGTTAAAAGGTTAAGGTTAAATGTAAAAAAAACCCAATAAATTTATGCTAAAATTTTAAGTGACCGAGCTTGCTCAAAACAATTTAAGTTGAAGGTTATTTAAAATATTATTCTTAATTATTTTTTTTCTAATGTTAATTTACCATATGTTTAATATGTATTTATTTTATATAGCTGCAAAAAATTGAGACAGAAGAAACCTATAAAAATTCGAAAAAATCATCATTGAAATAATTAATTATAAAATGTGACTCCTTGATTTTTACGTCATTTATCCTTACAAATAACTGTTATTTTATAAAAACAAATACCTAGTAATGAAAGGCCATTTAGAAATCGGTCAGAGAAAGTTCTGATCTTAACGTCAATGATGAAGTGAATCTTAGGAAGTTACAATGAAATAATTTCGTATTTTTTTAATGACTTTATTTCAACATTTTTAAGCCATTTAAAAATATCCTACAATCATTAATTATTTTTTATGTTCTCCACGAGGCAAAAAATTATTTTTAAACAAAGTTTTGGCAGTAAATGTAAGTACATTGTACAGAGAATCTTATTACAAAATAATTTTTATTAGCGCTTGGGGAAAATATCTGCAACAATAAGTGGATTAAACAGGTATCATTTGTATTCCAAAAGAACAACACTTTTAATTACATATTCATATAACGTACATAAAACTTATCCATATCTATATGACCATTTCCTTGGCCGATATATATCTAATATCTAACCTTTATAGAGATAAATAATTACTTTGTTTAAAAAAATCTGATATCAGAAGAAAAACTGTAATAATCTTAATAATCTATATAATGGTTCTTAAATTTTCTTTAATTTATGATAAAAATGTGCTGATGTAGTCATTAGAGTTTGCAATAACGCAAGCAATAAAATGTTTGATCATGCCGACGTCTCTAATTTGGAATAAATTTAGTTGAGATGTTGACGATTATTAAGGAATTAAAAAACAACGGGCGTCTCCGTTAATAATAATAACCCAGAAAGATCTTAGTAGGTAGAACAATTACATATTAAAAATTACCAATAATAATAATACCAATAATACTCTAACAAAAATGGAGTTTTTAAATAACCAATAATATAACCTGTAAATTTTTGTTTTGGAAAAAAATTTATACTGATTTTTCCATTTGTAACTTTTACTTATTAGTTATCACAAAAAAAAAGTTAAGTTGAACAGTCTAGACTTTGCTGTTTTTAATATATTAGAGCAGTAGGTTGTGGGACATCTAACAGTCGCACACCTGAAGAGGTGTCAAAAATTAAAATGTATAGTTAAAGTGTTTTCAGAACGTTTAAATTTTTATTATTTACATTTTTTATGTTAAAAAGTAAAAAAATCAGTCAAACCTTATAATAATCAAATAGGACCCACCACGTCAGCGTCACAACCAACAAGTAAAAAAAAAATTAATAAGAGTAATTTGGAAGCTAAAACTTATTATGATCTTTTATTTGTAACATATTACTAGAAAGACATATCTAATCAGCAGCTCGCAGAAGGAAACCGAAAATATGCAATTTCAAATGTTTAAAATTTTAGTTTAAAAATTAATAACTGTATAAAAATATTACTAACCAAGTCAGAACTTAAAATTCAAGCAACTACATATTTCAACTAACAGTTTTATGCACTGAGAGGTATAATCTGTTTTATTTTTTTTCTATCTTTTATTTTTTTTATAAAATAATTAATTGTTAAACTAAAAATATTATGTTTTAAAATTAAAATAATTTAAATAATTAATTACATAAGCATAATATGTATATTAATAATTAACTTAAGCAAAAATTACAAATTACCGATAGTAATCGGTATACTGACTTCTGGCAACTGTTGACTAGACAAATCCCTTTTAATTAAACACCAATGATTTATTTTATTAATAATATATTACAAGTAATTTTTTTTATAAGTATTAGCTTTCGGAAATTACTTTAAATGACCTCTTTTTTACGTTGTGTTAGCGATAATGCATTAATTTTAACATCTTTCAGGTGTGCCATTATCAGTTATCTCGCTACCCAGACTGTTGAATGAAGAATATTTACTTACACTATATTATTAAATTTTGAACGTTCAGGAAACTCTTGCACTGTTTATTTGGTCATGAGCTCTTGGACTACAATTTTTCATGTGATAAAAAATGTATAGTGCAACCTAATTATTATTTTTTTTTATTTATTAGATAAACGAAAACGATAATGTTTAAACATTTAAACTAAACAGAAATTGGAGATCTGCAAAATAAAGACACTAAATGAAAAAGAACACAAAATTGTATTACAGGCTTAATTAGGTTGTTAAATTAATATTAACTTTTTGTGAAATTAGTCTTAGATTTTATTATAAATTTAACAACAAATTATTAAATTTCCATCAAAAATTAAAATGGTAAAACACACAAATAACGTCGTAATCGTTTGTGTTAAAAAATAAAGTGAGATCGAAATGTAACTGAATTAGAGCAAGCTGTGCCAGCGTTACTGTAATGATGTATCTAATAATGTTAATACGGCTTGCTCGATTCAGTTACATTTCGATCTCAGGTTATATTCATTATACTTTTAATTTTTATACGTTTTTTGCGTTATCTGTCAACATAAACCCGTTTTTTAACAATTAACCAGTATTTTTGGACGTTAATAAACTTTTTTTTTAAAGTAATTTTGTGCATATACATATGTATCTTAGTGCACTTTAGCAAATTATAAATACATTTTTTTTAAAAAATTATTTTTAGATACTCTGTAATAAAGTGGGTCCACAGCCTTAAGGTGACTTAGTAACCACGAAAATTTGAGTAAAATAATATAGGTGTGAGAAATGGTCAACGTAAAGGTTGAATTACTTTAAATTAAATTATAATAATATTGTGTAAAATTATCACTAAAAGTCTTAATTAATTCATTTTTTTAATGATGTGTCGAATTTAATATTTTAAACTTTTATTTAAAATATTAATTTAAACTTAATATTTAAGGAAATATGCAGTATATAACAATTAGTATTATTATTGTTTGTTATTACTGGTAATTTAAACTCGTGGTTTGAATTTCTAAACTCAAATTTATTTTTCAGAAGTAGTATCATTACACTTCAGACTTAATTAACTTAATTAACACAATAAACGTTAAATCACTACAGACTTCTTCGTTATTCTGTTCACACTTCACTGTCTGTCTTGTCCCGTGATCACTTTCTCAACTGAACTGAATGCCTGGTTAATTTTCCTCCTTATATTTATAATGGTTTGTCCACCTTCTAGTTCTATCTAGAAGAAGTCTGTTCTAGAATCCTTCCCCAGGAATGATGAGTCACCAATAACGCATTCAGGCGTGACACGTTATCAAACGCGTTTTGAATTTTCGTAAAACTCTCTCGATGGTTTACCATAGCATTATATTAATTAAAAAATATGTTATACAATATATCAAAATATAAAAATTATCTGGAGCTTTTATTTTTCTCTGTTTATATTTAATATAAATGTTCCAAAATAATCTAAAAAATGATGCATCTAAATTTATATGAAATTATTAAAAAAAATAATTTTTATTTACATTTTATTATTAGCTTGGAAACTTTTGTTGTACCAGAAAATGTGGTTATAATTATAAATTCATCCTCATTGCTAAGAACCATTTTTGAAGAACTCAAATAATAGCGACGTAAAAAGACAACTAACAATCGTGTGACCCTAAGTGCTGAGCCCTCTTAATTAAATTTTTGTTTTTACCAAAATTTTGATTTTTGATAATGAGTTATGAGTATTTAAAATTTAATTTTCGAGAACATTCTCTTTCATCCCCTAATTAAAATATATAGGTAGGATCTAGGTTGAAGTTAGTAACTGTTAATTTATACTACATAATTAACTAAAAACTTATCTATTATGGTAAAATTACGTTATTTTATTTTTTAAGCTTTGAGTAAAGACTGTTGATAACGTAAAGTATTCAATTATTTCATCATTTGTAAATTTACATTTCAGAGTATAATATTTGAACACAAGTCATAATTTTTGTTTTTTATAGACAGTGAGCAAGTAATTAGATTTAAATCAGAAAATAAAGAAAGTGAAATTTTTAATTTAGATTTTAATACTAGAATTGTCTTTCAAATTGTGAGTAAAGAGCTTTATTCCGAAACTGACCAAGTTCCAAATTGCATTCGGAAATAATCGCAATAATCTATTGTATTACATGTATTATTTTAGCTAGGATGTAAAAACTGGGTTTTTTACTTTATTGTATATATTGGTCAAAAGAAATTAACAATATGTTTTGTTAAAATAATGTTTCTATTATTATAAACAAAAATAAAACACAAATTAATCCAAAATTATACAGAATAAGCTTACTTAGTTTTAGAATAATGCCCTACAAGTGTATTTGGTAAAATTTTATAAGATTTTTTTTGTAACATTTTGCTTCAAAATTAAACGTTATATATAATGTTTACTGGACATTTGCTCACTGTCAATGCCACTTTTGAGATAAAAATCTCGGCTGTGCTAAGCTTTATTTTCTAGGTGTTTTACCCCAACTGTATAGAAAATTACCAAATAAACTACCAAGAGTCAATGAAAAAATTTGTGTTGAGAAATAGTGCAGTTCTACCTAAAGATTGGTTGAAAAATGACAGCAGTTGTAAATAAATTATGTATATATCTATAATTCTAAAAACTTCAAACCATATTATTTATAAACTTAAAAAAGCTTTACTTATTGTTAAATTACTGGAAAAAATAAACACGCAGCTTTATAATCTTATCGTATTTCAAATCTTTTTTTTATTTGAAATTACTTAAAAATTCAAAATTTAACTTATCTAATCAATTGTCTGTACAAGCCGAACAAAAATATTTTTTGAAAAAATGTATTTAGTGACGTATCAAAGTAAATTAAAATTTTTGATAAAAAGCTTTTCCTGAAACTGTACATACTTCATGTTTAACATTATTTTGCAATTAACTAATTGAAAATAAAGAACCTTAATGAAATTAACGAATTTCAGGAAATAAAAATGCGTAGATTAATTCCGGAAAAGAACAATTGTACAGTATCTGAACAAGAGTTTGTAGGATGCGATGTGACAAACATTTCTAGGTCATCATAATTAATAAATTATTAACTGTTAATAGATTATATTTTTTAATTGAGCTAATATAAATACCAGAAACAATAGTGAAAAATTTAGTCAAAAATGTTTTATTTTTAAGTACCAGACATCAAATCCTTTCAGACAGGATGCCTCCAAATTAAGTGGCATATTATTACGATGAAATTACTTTCATTGAAATTTCGCCTACGGCTCTGACACGCAACAAATTACAGAAAGCCTTACTCAAGGTCTAATTAATACATTGTTCATGGACTATCTATAAAGAGAATAGTGTAATAACTCGTATTATTTTCTAATATTTTTGTAATTTCTAATAAAAGTTGTTGGTTTATTATCTCGAAGTAAACAACAGATCAATATGTGAATGAAAAAAATATAATTAAGTGTTAAATAAATTTTCGCGACCTGGTCATAAACTAATAAAATCATATAATAATCTCATCTCAAGCACAATTTGATAATAGTCCGAAAATCCGATTACTAAAATTAAAAATTTTAAAGGTAAATTTTATAACATTTTAAACAATTGAGTGTTAATACTATAATTCGTATAAGCTTTTTACTAAAGTTGTAAAAATGTAATCATATGAAGATTACTGGACAGAGTAAACTGTTGAGATAACATGAAGCAATATTTTAGAAATTTTCCAAATTCCCCAACAAGCAACAAACACTTTCTTTTTATTAAAAACTTATTTTTGTAGATTACAACTTCCTCACGATGTTTTAGTCTGATTAGAGACGTTGTTTACTTGTTTACCATTTTTAATTTATGTGGCTATTTTGTCTTTTCTAATGCATTTAAATGAAACTTTATCATCTGAATTTATCGATGTTTAACATTTCAATAAAAAAAACTCAGATTACATAAGTACAGCAGGGACTTACTACTTAAAACTAAAAAAAACTAACAATTACTGTAAACAAGCCGAGTGGCGAGTAAAATAGTTTTTCAGCCACCTGTCTCGTAAGCGTGCCATTAATGCTACACTAATAGTAGTTAGTAAGCAACAATTACTGCCCATGAAATAATTACCACAGAAACGACGCTGCTTACAATCACCAAGGCGGTAAGCGCGGCTCCTAGAGTGGTAAGTGTGGACTATAAGCAGATTATTGACCTTTGGTTTTTTCGGGTGGTTAAACAAATAATATATACACTTTGAAGCGCTTTTCGTGTTTTTTTTTGTCGACTACAAAAAGTTATGCTTACGGTGCTTGAGGTCTAATATACTATTATCTGAATGAATAAAGTTTTATTACCATTTAAATTATTTAAAAAAAATACCTATCGGTTAACCAGCTGTCAATAAAACTTATAAGCATATGAATTGAATAATGTAAAAGGCTTAATCATTGGTGCTTATTTGTTGAACTGTTTATGGGTATTTTAATAAATATTACTTAACTGGTAAATTATGTAAAACCTTTCTAGCATTAGCCTTTATATATCTTGTACTTTTTCTATTATTTACGCGAGCTTCTATAAAGTTACTTGAAACTAGCAATATAGCGCGTATGTAGATGTGGATTAAATCTTTAAACAAATATTTTTATAAATTCTTTTCAGCTTAGTTAGGATTAACAAAAAAACAATGAATAAAAATATGGAAACTTTTGATTTTATAATGCAAAACAATACAAAGTTTTTAAAAAATCATTTAGTGACATAACCTTCGGGTTTAAAAACAGCTAAGCATCTGTGAGGCGCCGGGATAGATTTTAGCCACTCGTGTTGTATTGTTTACAGTAATTCTAGATGATTACGAAAACCCTTCTCCCTAATCCATTCGATTAAGGTAAAATTTTATTTCAAAATTAATTCTTAACTAATTTGGGGTTGTTAGAGTTGAGATTGTTATTTTCTTGTTTCTAGCTTTCTAGAACATTATTGTGCTTAGAACGTTCTGTTTTTCCATGCTCTGATGTCTTACTTTTAGTCTTGGCGTATAATAAACTCATACTTTAAAAAGTTTTTAAAAAGTTAAAGTTTGTGTCGTAGCTTCATAATTTGGTATACTGTATACGTTGCGTTTATCTGGAGTCTAACGTCCATATTTTTCAGGAAACTGAATTATAGTGGTCTTTTTTCTAATTTTTTGAAAAAAGCACTTTTAGAGCTCTCCTTTTTTACAACTTTTAGTTCTGTCATTTGCTAACAGTTGGGTTTTGTAATTTCTTCATTGGTTTTTCGTTATCTGCTTTTGGAAAAAATTTTATACTGTTCGTTTTTCTAAACTTCTTCAAAATCTTTAAAACTCTTGATTCGCGGTACTACATCTTTTCGCACCTTGATTTATCAGCTTAACAAAGATTTTTTATTGTTTATAAGACTAGATTGCCAGTAAATGTAAACATTTTTTTACTTGCTGTTTAAGAACAATCAAATACTATTGTGAATTTTTGAGTACCTCAAACTGAGCAAAGATCTCTTCTTACTGTCTATTTTATTAACTATATTTTTTACATTTAGTGAGTTCTATAACTCCTTATAAGAAATATTTCTTGTAAGAAAATGTTCGATATCGCACAATATAACATTTGCCATCTTTTATAGTTTTTACAATAAAATAGGCGTAGTTATAATGTTCCCACCATCGCCATCGTATAGTATTAAGACAGAGGCGACACACGAAGCAAACGCACGTGTTTAGCCCACGGACGGCGCATTGTGATTGGTGACCGAGGCGACACACCCGACATACGGAGCAATCATAATCAAACGCACGTGTTTAACCCACGGACGGCGCATGGTAATTGGTGACCGTGCCAACCAATGAAAACTGATACACTCGTGTGTCGCCTCTGTCTTGTTATAGTCTCTGTAAGTATTACTATTGTTATAGCTATCTTTAAAGAAGTGCTAATTTAGTAATTTGTTTAGCCCGATGAGATTTACAGAAGTATCCACAAAATATATACTTAACTCTACTGAAAAGAAATCATCTATTTGATAATTTTGTTATATACCGTAGTCCTAATAAAACATTATTTTAGTATAATTAATAAATACACTTTTGTTTTCTAGTTTACTAAATTTTCCAACATATTCAAACTTCGTTGTTCCCCTGAGACCCCAGTCAAAGACATGTTAAGTATAACATCTTGTCAATCGTAAGTCGTGACATAACTTCCCTGGATGTTTTTTTCCAATCATACCACACAATGCTTTCAAACAAACGAATAACATTATTAAATAATAAGTAAAATCATATAAAACGATATCTCATAATAGCACTTTCATTACAATATTCTGTTATGCACTTGTCCAGATTTACTTCAACCAATATAAATCTGTTTTTCTTTCTTGATACACATTGGTCATTAGCTGGACCAATAAAATACCATTAGGTACGTAAAAAAATTACGTGTAATATGCGCAGTAACTAGAGAGATTTAGGATAGCATATCTACCAACAAAATTTGGTCAAATACTCGTAGAGCTGTTGTGGGTGTTGTTCTACATACATAGAAATATTATCAGAAGAGCCAAATACTTTTGCTTCTATGGGTACCTAATTCTAATTTCAAAATGTCATCGTTGTATCCATTTCACAATTACTGAGTTCTATCATTCTGTTTAACATTATATTCAGAATATTTTTTTGAAAACAGTTCACCCCAATTTTTTCGGTAGGTAACAATTTTGATTTAAAAAAAAAACAAGACAAAAGGACATGTTTTTGTGGTAAATCTACGTTGATCATGCCACTCCCTTGAGCACAGAATTTTCTATCTCTAGAATTTAGATAGGACAAGAAATCAATCTTCTTTTGAAGATCTTTAAATACTCTTTCTGCTGATTTGCTTCTATTTTTGTTTTTTTTTTGATATTTTCTTTTAAAAATGATTATTATCATCGACGACACAAAATCGTATTTTTAAAGCGAATTAAGTATTTTTATCAAAAAATAAAAGTAGATCAACAGAAAAACCTTCAAAATGAAGTACTATTCGACCTTCTTTCCTATTTAAATTTTAGGAGTGCAAAATCCTGTGCTCCAGTCCCTGGCAAATAAACATCGACCTGTCTCGGTTTTTTTTAATTAAAATCGTTACCTAAAAAAATGTGGTAGACTGTTTTCAAAAAAATCATTTTGTGTAGTCTTTTCAAATATTTCTAAAATACTTTCACTACGTATGATTTGTTAAATGTATTTCTCTTATCATTTTTTTAATTATACCCTCCACTAGAGCATTTTTTATATCGAATATCATTTATGTACTTATATGTAGATATTTTTTGTCTCTTGAATGTTCATTGCGAACCATCTGTTTGAATCATTAGAAATCACTAATGCGCGACTTTTCTCGGTTGCAACATTTTTCTAATTGACAACACTTTTCTTTTTTTGTAGTGACTGTGAAAAACACAGAAATTATATACGGCTATTTTTTCAATTATGGGAAAGTTTTGAATTCTTTTAACATCCCCGCTATTTCCATTAAGTACTCAAAAAATAGCATAAAAAAATGATTTTCTAGCTTGTGAAAACTTAATTCACTCGTAAATCAATCTGTTTTTACCTCGCTAGAAAATCATCCTATCAACAATCTGCTATCCTTCTACTAGATGCACCGCCATTTACGTCTCTAGCTATATCTCCTACCCGTTCCATAGTCGATAGTGTTTTGTACTTCTTAGAACCTATACTAAAAAGGCTGTTGGACGTTTGGTTTTTATTACTTCATCTATTAACCTCAACCTATTTACCGTTTTATCACATTCAAATGGTATTTAAAAAGTAGATAGTTCTATATATAAATTTGCTTGTTAGATTTCTCTTGAGGCTTGTGTTAGTACCAGTATCCGGACCAACAACATTTTCTAATTTCATCTGTCTCACTGCATTATACAATTCCTTCCATAACTGCAGTGGCATATCTATTATCTACATTACTACATACGGACTTTATTTGTCTCGGGGTAACTGGTGCAATAAGATCTTCTTCTAAAGCCCAATTGAGGTAATCTTCTGTTTCTTTTTTCTTGATTTGTTTCTACCTCGACACTCTACCAAGTAGGAGGACCATGAAAACTACAGAGTAAAGTCACGATGATCGAGCTTTGCAAAAGAATCATCAAATTCTATCTAAAGCTATCCAGAGATAATCTCCAAAAGATTATAAGTCCGAGTATTTGAGCTTAACATTGTCAACTAAATAGCAATAAGTATCTACACTCGTCGATGATGAATTATAAAACCGTGCTGTTACTGATCAGCGCTTTCATCTAATGAAAATCCAAGATCTATGCTGCGGAACTTCTGGCCTAGTATGACCAGTTTCAGCAGCACCTCACTTAAAAGGCTTCTTATCGATAGGATCGTTTGGCTTGAGGAGAAACCGACCCAAGATCCGCTTTTAAAAAAGGTATACAATCGTGGAGTCTAAGTATTAGAAGGACTCTGGTCCTTCACTTTCGAATTAAATCCAGAATCCAAACGCGATCCAGAAGAAAAAGTGTGAAAACGACAGCGTGAACGGTCACATCTCAGGATTCGAGGTTTTCAGTATTTAGTTCGACTACAAATTCTATACATGCCTTATGAGACCAGGTCCAGCCACTGTAACGACACCTGCAGGCACATAGCAAGTATGACATCTGCAGGGATTATGCAGAAGATAAGAAGGCTCTTTTTTATGCTTATTCATTAATCTACAAAAAAGTAAATTTTTTTTACAAATAGCAATTTTAGATAATACTATCTAAAACAAAAAATTTCGGAGATCAAATTTACTCGTAGAACTGATATAAAAAATTCTCTAAAAATCAACTTTTAATATATTTTTTTTATATTATGCACGATCACGATGTTATTGGTATCTCATCAGAAAAGAACGACAAATTATGTCAACATTAACAATAACGTTTGGTTTGCACAAAATTTCATTTGGCTATAAAAGAAAGAGATATATATTAGAGGGAGATATACTGGTCATAACAGTGCTTTAATAGTCAAGTCTAAAAATTGTCTTTTAAAATGTCAGAACTATCAGAATTAAATTTTTTTTTATTAAATTTGGTTTGCCACTGGAAGACTAAAACTAGATTATTCGTAGTATAGCTGCTTCTGACTATATTTCTAGCATAAAACATGTGATTTCTTAGCGTACTTTATAGCAAAATTTTGTACAGTAGTTTACTCTTACAGAGTAACAGTAATGTTTACTTAAAGAGATAAACTTGTGATAAATCTCTTTTTTTTTCAGTCTCTTTGATTCCATGACTCTTGGATCTTTCATTATGTCATACAACACTGAATGGTTATAACTAATTTATACGACGTAACTAAAGTGTCCAGTCCCGCAAAATTTTAATTTTAATATAATAAATATAAACTAAACACTGAAATCAAGTTAAATGTAAAGCCTTTACTTAAGTAAAAAAATTAAATTAAAATGTCCTGTGTGACGCAGCATTATTAGAAACTATTATTATGGCACACCCTCCGTATCGCAGGCAATGCATAGCAATGAGATTGACAAGAGTTCTGACGTCATTCAGACTAAAATTGTAAATTTTTCTCATTATTATAAGTTTATTTTCTATGTAGTTTTATAAAATATATTAAAATAGTTGTCCATTAAAAAAAACAAATTCGGCGATCAACGGAACTTTTTATTTGCTTTTACCGGTCAATCCTTATAGAATTTGACTTCAGTCCCTAAATAAGTACAGGTAAAGTGACCATATTGCTGTAAGGTAATTTTCGGACACAAGTTACCAATATTTTTGAGGAAGTAAATACAACAATCTCAACTTTAAACAGTTACTTTTTTAAGAAACGTCCTAGAAAAATGATTTTCCAGCTAGAAGCCTACTGTACCAAAGTAACCGCTATTAGATTAATGCCAAATAATTTTAGAACCACCTGTCTCATTAACTCGATTTTTTAACATATTCTTTTAAGTATTAAAATGTGCATGTTATACTGCACTTCTCTTTTAAAATGTAAAAACGCATTTATGTTCCATATTATGTAAATGAAGATGTAATTTACTTTCTTTTTTCATAAAAATGGATGTTAATTTTAATTTAAACCTTACAGTTGTATGGGCTAATTTTAAGTTGAGATACTACAAGTAGTATGACAAATTTTAATACTTTTCCATCGTAACAGCCAATCACAAGCGCAAATTCATTTAATTTTCGATAGAAATAAAGATTCTATCGGTATTATCGTAACTTGAAATTAGCCTAATAGTTTTACTTTAATTTTTTTTAATGTTTATTATCGTAACTTGAAATTAGCCTAATAGTTTTACTTTAGATTTTTTTTAATGTTGGAAAAATATTATTAAATCATTAAAACTAAATTAAATTCCACCCGAGCACACAATTTTGACTTTCAATTCCACACATGTCTGGAATTTTCCGGACGATATGGTGACCCTAAGTACAGGAAGTTGTACATTTAAAGAATATATCATGTCCTTTAGGCACAACTGAAAGATTAAAAAACAGATAATAAAACTAAAGGACGGTTGGAAACCTGTTATTTTCGACTATCTTCACCACACTAAAACAATAATAATAAATACACTCTCGTCCTACATTTTTGTGACAAATTTCATTTTGTTTTTTATTACCCGTTTTTGATTTTTGCTACCTTTAAATTCGATAACTTTCCAAACTGAGGGGTTTAAAATGTGAGGTGTCAAAATGAATAACAAATGAAATTGTCTTATGTAAAAATGTTTACAGTATTATGAAATATATGTACTTATAAAAACTTCCTAATGTGGTTTCTTAGAAATAAACCACAAGATAGTCATAATGTACAAATTTCCCAAAGAAAAATAACTGTTTATTCGAAATTTGGTGTTACGGGGAAGTGGACGACAAGGCAGAGAAAAAAAAAACTGTTTTATAATGGAACATTCTTCCGGCGACCACTGGCCGAGACAAATTGGTAACATGCCAAACAAATCTGACATTTATTAGAAGCCTTGAAGAAGAATCAATAAAGGATTCGAAACGTTGGCCTTATAAAACAGTTTTTTTTTTGTTTTTTTTTCTCTGCCTTGTCGTCCACTTCCCCGTAACACCAAATTTCGAATTAAAAAAATGGACGTAATTCACCAAAATAACTGTTTATGTCAACTAAAAAGAGTAGTAATATAACGAAAATGTTCAAAAGATCATACACTGGTTGCGAGATCACCAGGTACCAGTTTCAGTCAGTTACGAGTATTAAAAGTATAACACTTATACCCAGATATGATAAATTACAAATTTTCAAAAAGATTTTCAAAAGATTTATGATAAGAATTTTTATTAAGCCCCGACAACTTTGTTTTGCAAAACCTGGAGTATAGAGATGTTCCAATTTTTTAAATAGTTAATTATATAGGTCAAAAGCAGGTACTTTTATCACCATACTTAAAACAATGCTGCTAGCTCAAAGTGGGCACTTTAATGAAAATAGGCGATAATCGAGTGCTTCCTGCCAATTATTGAATGATTGTTTTTCCTTCCCTCTTAATCAAGAACCGCCCAGAGTTTTGCGGAATAATCTCGAGCAAACGCTCGCCCTCCTTTAAACCAAAATGCCCCACTTTTCGTCGCGATAATTGTAATATTGACCTTTACGTTTATCGATAAGGAAGTCTCCAAACATTTGAGAGCAACAAAGTAAAATTTGAATAGATCGGTGTGCGACGCGGATTTCTAATAAAAATATGAAGACATCCGCGCAGAAAGCGTCAGTGACCCAACACCTGTTGCGCGGTGCAAACCGCGCGTCCGCGACTTTACAAACGATTATTTATTTAAACAAATAACGCCGTTTTATTTTCACCAGTATTTTTTATCATATAAGTTACCTCTCGTATTATTTATATTTATTTATTCCGGTTGTACATTCCGAGTTTTTTTTAAAATGGGACACCACGTGAATGGTTTAGAAATGGAAAAGAAAAATGGAATTTCCATTGAAGAAAATTTAGAACCACCACAAAGTAAGTCTTTTTTTGTACAATCACAGTTACACAACATAGCAGAGATTTTTATACAATTAAAATAGACGGCTATTTTTAATTCACCTTTGACGATTTTTTTGGAATTTCAAATCATACGAGTACACTTAGCGGTGTCATTAAATCCCATATGAACAGATAAAAATAAAACATGTGGGTTTTGTATTAGACAATAAAGACTTTGATTCTCGTAATTTAGATAAATGAAACCAGTGCAAATATCCCTCGATTATTTTTTGTAATTAAAATTTTTTAGTTTGATAGGAGTGTTATAATTAGCGTGGTCTCATGGCATTGTTATGGTCGGAAATAACAAATTACATTATTTTTTCCTAAACATGTATAAGCATTTAACCACAAACAATCGTTATCAAACTGGAGGTTGAGCATTTACAGCAAAACGGTCAGCTATTTGTTGAATTTTTCATCAAGGTCTATAGAGTTTTTTATTGTAACACTAAA
Source organism: Tribolium confusum (assembly GCA_029207805.1). Classification (NCBI taxonomy): domain Eukaryota; kingdom Metazoa; phylum Arthropoda; class Insecta; order Coleoptera; family Tenebrionidae; genus Tribolium; species Tribolium confusum. The sequence continues at coordinate 28,089,607 of JALGAY010000002.1, read as the reverse complement.
CTTTTAAAAATGTTTTAAAACATTGTTGCGATAACGGAAGTAATCTAAATCAAATCAGTTACCTTTTCGCAAACTATTTTTATTCTGATCAGTAGGAGTCTCATTTAGAATTAGAATCAAAGATTTCCATTTGGCGCTTGTCTTAAAAATGTTGGAAGTAATTTTCCATGTCAAAACAATCTGAGACAAAATTAAAAATAAATAAATAAGATTTTTTGAATTTGAAAAGTAAATAAAAAATACATTTTTATAAAACGAGAGTGTTAAAATAAATAGCAAATTCCTACTTGTCTTTTAATAGGTATAAAATAACAAAAATAGTGTTTACATTATTGTGTGTTCATAGAATTTATTTACATGCCATTAGTGTATAAACAATAGTTTGGCAAACCGGAACTGGTTCAAGTATTAATTAAATAATTCAATTTCTAACGTATCATAAGAATTTATTAATACACATAAACCTGGTAAATTAAAATCTTGACAGGATTATTACCTATTGTTAGCAATTTATGTTTAATATAAGGTACTTGCAGAAATATGCTATTAGTAAGAAATGGCTCACCTGATAGGCATGCCATCATTATGTAAGTTTCCATTTGTTGCCAAAAACAGGTTTGTTAAATTTTGCAGTCCATTCTTTAAATTTTATTTAGTGAACTTGTTTTAGAAGGATAAATAAATTTCAATGTCAAATATTTATAAATTTATTAATTAGTGAGATTACTCAATCTGTTAATAACAAAGGTATAAAAATATTACCAGTCTTGCATTAAAACTTTTATTACTTCAATTAAATAAAATGAGAAATAAACTTAAATTTCAGTTATTAATATTCATTTATGTCGATTTTTTTAATAATTATTGATATTACAGAAGTATTTTGATTACTTAGAACTGCAATTAATAATTCGTGCAGGAATTTTGAATGACGAAAATACATTCCTATTTTAATTGTATGAAGGAGTCATGTGGCATGAATAATGGAAAGACCTGCATCAAATTTCAAATAACATTTACTAGAAAAAAATATAAAATTTCGTTTGTACACAACCAGTTTTTGATAAGGATATTTGCAGTTTAATAGGATTAAGATTAAAATTCGGAAAATAGGTATTAATAGAGTAGGTACACAGGCTTAAGAGGATTAATCAAAGTAAGGAAAAACGCGAATTAATGAAAAGAATTGATTTTAGTAAAAACTAAGCTCAATTATTAAATATAAAAATTATTTTGGGCTCATGATTTATTATGTTTTATATTCAAAGAAGTAGAGTAGTGGTCAACCGGATTAAAGAGATTCTACTGTAGCGATTTAAATCAACAGGACATTCCAGTATAGTATTAATCACTTATTTAAGATAATTAACATTATTACTTTATAAGTAAATGTTAATTCAAATATGTTAGGTATTTTTAGTAATTATTATTATTAATCTCTATGTATTTCCAAAAATTTGTGCGCATTTGTGTGACATTATTAAAGATTTAAATTTTTTTACTAACATAAAACTGTTTTTTTAGAAATTATGTAGAACCATTAGTTAGGTGGATGCAGTTTTTTTATATATAGATTGTTTTAAATTCTAATAAATAGAGAAAACTTGTTTGAATTTCAATCAAGAGGAGACAATGTCAAAACCTTTCTATTGATTTCCGTAGAGGTGTTTTATTTCCAAAGAGAAAGCGTGAACAATAAATTTCAAGGCAGTTTATGGAATAAAGTTATTATAAATTACAAATTCATAAGTATAACATTACCGGACTGGAAGCTGAAGATAGGTATTTATTACGAGATTAAATAAAAAAAAATCATTTTATAATTTGACGTTATCATTTATAATTTTAGTCACTAGACCATGTAATAAGATTTATGACCTATTCCTTGTACTCATTGACGAAATTTCTGTTTACTTGAATAACAGCTCACAATGAACCAGTTACAATTTTAGCAACAATTTATTTATTGAAGAGAGATTCATATTTACGTCTTATTTTAAATTTGTGTCGACTTTTCTTTCATCGGAGTGGATTTAATACCTTGAAACTTATAAAAATAGTATTTTGTAACAATCACAATTGATAACAAATCCTTTTTAAGGATTAGGTATAATAGAAGTTATAAGAATGGGAAAATGCGAATCACCTAAACAAATAATTGATATGATGTCGCAATGTAATTAAATAATTTTTTCAATAATTTAATTTTAAAATTATTAGCAAAGGCTTAAACTAATACAAATTTAACAAATTATATGCTATTTTTTTTTTGGTACATGTTATCCAAAACGGTTATTTTGGGAATTTAGAATAGTTTGTAATAATTAACTTTGTAAAAATATTTTAACGCAAACTTATATTTTAACACTATCGTTAAGTGTGCGTTTTAATAAAAAAAATTCTTTATGCATTTTTGAGAGTCAGGACAAAATAGTTGTTTATATTTAATGACATATTAACATAATGACATTTTGAAAGAAAAAGTGACAGTTCAGCATTTTTGTCTGATTTCTCGTGTGCTATATCCACGAAATTATAATGTAGAAAAGAATATTATGTAGTTCCAGTCAGACCGGGTCCTGAGCTGACATTGAGAGACAGAAAGCAATATTTGATAAAGCAAAGGAAATAAAAGCTTTATTGTTTGGGATAAAGAAATTTCAAAACAAATAATAAAAAACAAATAAAAAATTTATTGAATTTTTGTTATTTGTTGTTTATTGTGTGTATTTGCGTTTTATTTATTTATTTTATTTATTAAAAAAGAAGTACAATCGGTCAAATGTATAATCAGGTTTGTTTGGCAATATACTTATCCTCAATGATTTAGGCTTTAGAAACATTTAAAAAAATCTTTTTTAAGAAAAATCAAATATCGATACTTCCGATACCTCGATACCTCCGATACTTTCATACATCCGATACCTCAATACATCGATACTTACGATACCTCCGATACTTCGATACCTGCGATACCTTGATAAAGGGTGGCTATAGATGAATATTCTATTCAGAGTGCTTTGGATGCTGGAAACACAAGCTATTTTGATGAAAACAAACGAATTTACAAGCTATTTGATGCGATATTTATTTATCGCCACCCGATACTTCCGATACTTCGATACCTCGATACTTCCGATACCTCGATACCTCCGCTACCTCGATACCGCCGTACCTCCGATACCTTGATACCGCGATACCTCCAATACCACGATACTTTCCGATACCTCGATACCCCCAATACCTTGATACCTCCGATACCTCGATACTTACGATACTTTGGCAAGTATCGATACTTTGCAGGTATCGTTACCCGATACCTAAAAACAGGTATCGCCCAGTTCTAGTTATTGGCATCGATTGGTACAGTGGTGTGTGTATAATACAATGGTGGCCAAATATTATAAACAGTTAATTAATTGAGTTTCTTCCAAAAATCTTACGATGTTTTCCACTCTTGGGGGGCTCTTTATGTCTAAGGCTTCTAATAGGCTGTCTGGTATATGGAATCTTGTGCGGGCTTTGACGAATTTGAAGCACTCGAGGAAAATATGCTTGATACTTAGCTTACATTGGCACGTTGGACATTGTGGGGCCGGATTCTTTTCTAACAGATGTTTGTGGGTTAGGTTTGAATGGCCTAAGCGTAGTCTATTCATTAGGACTTCGTATTTTCTAGTTGTAAGTTTGAGTTTTTTAGTATGGAGTGTTCTTTGGCATTCTGAGAGTTTAGTTGATTTTGACTGCCATTGGGTGTTCCACATGGCCCTAATTGCTCTCCTGACGTTTTTCACTGGGTCTAATGGTGTTTCTATGTTGATTTCTTCATTATATGTTCCCGTGGCTATAGATGCAAATAACTTTTTTGTTAATTTCTTTAATACAAATAATAAAAATTTAATTATCTGTATAACCGTACTATTTTGATTCGTTTTGAAGCAATTTAGTTAAAAAAATTAATCTTTTTTTCTTCGATTAATAGTGAATGAGGGCGTCTCTTTCTCAGCATCTCTCCTCAACTGTTGTGAGTGTAATACATTTATTAACCGCTAGCAAGCCGTTGTCCACATGACTGAAAAGTTTTGTTTTTATTACAATTCGTCGTTGTACCTCAAATACCGCGAGGTCAATTGAATTTATGGTCAAGTGATCTATAGCTGTGTAAAATTGACCCCATAAATTAAAAAAAAAAAACGATGAAAACAACAAATCATTTTAATTGTCCATTTTTGTCAAATTGATGTCAAATTTTAACACACTTTTTTAGACAACTAAAATTTATCTTTCTTTTGTCAATTTTCCAATAGCAACAATTTGTTTATTTACATTTTTTCTTTAAGACAACCAAAAACTATTGTGCTAAAAATTACATTCTATTCTAGTTTTTTATTGGTTTGATGTCTTCAATTCGTTTTTGACAAAAATTTTGTAAGTTTTTTGTTGGGACTTTAGTTTCCGAAAGCTCTTTGCTACTACTATATAATTTGATTAAACTTGTGAGTTTGACCTTGATTTTTATTGGCATTATTTATAACAACTATTTTTATGTCCATTAGTTCAAATTTGTTGGAGATTCTAAATTTAACCAACGGACTTAAAAATGCACAAATTGTGTTAGCCGGAAGGCACCACTTTTTATGTAATTCACTTTGAATATTAATGATGAATGTCCTAAATTAATACGACAATATCATAAATCCGAAATTTTTAATGAGGACGTCTTTTCCTTCGTATGTGGCCGCTGATATCCGTATCTGGTTTAAGCGGACTCATCCTTTTTATACTCGGTTCATCCGCTAAAACCCTATTTTGCGTACTCGTTAAAATTTATATAAATAACTACTATCTTGCTTTGTGACATAAAGTAGGTACTCGATAACATCAAAATTAAAAATTACGAGTGTTGAAACAAGGCCAAAAAATTGTGAAAACAAAAATAGTACATGATATGTTCATTACAGGTATTTGAGGTATTGACCTAAATTTTGCAAAAATATTAAGTAGGTCACTGTAAAACACTTTTGTAAAATTATAGATCTCAAATTATAAAAATATCAAAGAAAATAATTATATGTTAGAGTTTACTATGCAACCTACAATACTACTAATCAGTGTTTAGAGTTTTATATCACATTAATTTAGATGTATTCTTTTTTATCTAACTTATCAACAAATAAAAATAAAAACCTGTGCAATACTGACAACCAACAATACAGATGTTAATTAATTCCAAGGAAAAAAATATATTTTGGCGATCGCAAAGGCACATTTTTATTAAGAAGGGCAAAATATTTTCTCTTAATAAACTATGTAGTTATTTAAAAATTGTCATTATTTCAATTTCGTGTGGCTATGGGATTAATTTATTTTAATTATTGGACTTCCAGGGTGGGCAGAGTTGCCTCCTGGTTGCTGGGGGGTCCATGTTTGCGATAATGATAATAATTGATTTTTAAATATTTTCATAAGTATGGTATTACTATTACTCTCATTAGTCATTCATTACCCACCAGCAACTATACATGAAACAGTATTAATTTATTAAATTAACTTTTACCGTAATTAAATAAAATTTTATATTTTAGTTATTATAACTTATTTAAAAAAAATAGTGATTATTTCAATTTGAAAAAGAGTTTTGTTATCGACTTTCGCGTCTAAATTTAGTGCTTGCCGTTTTTTTTTCCTCACCCGTTTTGAGTTACCGATCATTGAACCAGCAAATACAGTTTCATAAGTGCTTCTCTAAATATTTGCAAATTTGTATTAATTGCATTGCCTCGAGTACTAAATTCAGGTTTGAAAACTGCGAGTTATTAAAAAATCTGGTATTCACTGGAGCACCAAAGCTTTATAAATGTTCAGAGAATAGAATTATTTCAAGTTTTATTAATTCTAGTAAAAAATCCCACTCCGACTGTAATAAATTAATAATACTATGTGACTAAACTACATGTTTGTTCAAATAGTTAGAGCTATTTTTGCATGGTAATTTAACTGATGCTGATTCGCGGTGAATTAATATTGCGCAATAAGATGTTATTAATTTCCATTCTCGGTTAACATTGACTTTACTTGGTGTACTGTACTAACAATGTTAACGAGATATTTAACAAATAAACATATCAACCAACTACATACCTAAATAACTTAATACACTTCAGGTAGCTATACTTTCCTGTAGATATCGTTATCTTTCTCTGTATAATTGGAAGCATTATATGCTATGTACGATATATGTTTAAAGTTATTGTTACTCTAATTACAAATTATTGCAATACAAGATTTCTTCAGATGTTTATAAAAAAATTTAATGACATAATTTAGTGTCATAATTAAATAGAAAATTAATCAAACTTGATGCTTTCATTATTTTCTGTTACAGAATAGTGAATAGAAGAAATTTATTTAAACTATCATAATGAAAATGTATTTATTTATTTATTTTAAATATGTATGTATACCAAAATCAGTTTCATTTGGTCCACTGTGGTGCAAATGCCTGATCCGGTACTAGAGCAACTCAAAGCGATGTGCACGCTATTTGCACCACAGTGGACAAAATGAAAGTTATACTCAAAATATCTATAAGTGGGCTGGCTTTTTAAAACCCTTCTGTAAACCAAAAATAGCCATTGTTCAGTTTATGGCCAGACAAACCACCAGAAGGATGGATCTTGATTTATGACAGTTCCCTTCGCCAGATAAACATCTAACGGGGATGGCAAACATCATGCCTGGCATCATTTACGAAGTAGCTATAGATACAAAAAGAAATAGTTATTTTTGTATACATTGCCTTCGGGAGGCTATTTCCCAGTCGTCCTCGACACTTGGGACACGGTTTTCCCGTGTTTTTTATTTCTAAGAAGGAAATAGTCATAATTTACTTGAGCCATTAATCTGTAATGGTAAAGCAACAACTTTGGGTTAGAATTCTGTTGTCAAAATAGTCCAGTCTTACCAGTCCATTAATTTAGTCAAAAATTTAGTTTATTCATGAGTTGGTAAGACTGCTTGAAATCAGGAGTCTAACCCAAGGTTGTTGCGTTTTCAAAACGGCCTTATCGCTTAAACAAATACTCACTAATCCTTGTAAGGATTACACGCCGGTATAATCAAAAACACCCCGGTTTAAGAAAACAGTTTTTCCGAACATCGGGGATAACGGAGAAATAACTTCTCTAAAGCAATGGGTACAAAATAAGATTTCATTGTAATCTCTAAATCATGGAAAAGTTGTGAGTGCTTTCAAAAAGAAAAGAAATATTCCGAAGTTTATCAAATAATAACATAAAGGAGGTCAACACATTTATTTTGTTACCCCAATATCTTTTCAAAATATTCTTAAATTTTTAGCTGTCTAAGGAAAAAACATGAATTAATACAGTTTATTTTAAAAATTATTTTTATATAATTTAGTAATTTAAAAAAAATACCTTGTGCACTCTACCGAGTAAATGGTTTTCTGGGCTACAAAAAGTAACGGCTTTCGACTGTGCTTCATCAACTATCTCTTCCTTCTGCCCGGAAAATACATTTTTTCCGGTTACGGTTTAGTACATAAATTACTAAATGTAACAAGGCACTAAAGTTAATTTTTTTTCATACGTATATAGAGCTTATTATTCTCTGAGGTGACGGCCGAAGATTATAACCATATGAGGGTAAAAAATAACTTTAGCGGTGACATAAAAATTATGTATTTTCTGAAATCACAATTTTTAATATTTTACAAAAAAAACCAGTGAAATATGTAAGTAACATTACACACATATTTTACCTACTCTTTTGTCTAATTTACGGACGACTTTTTGTTCCAACATCATATTTTGACATATGAGTCCGCAAAAATACTTATTTATTAATTAATTTAATCAATTATAAAATTAATTATCGTAAATATCTATTTTTCATTATTAACAGGTTGAAGTAGTTTTTATTCAGACGATGATAAAACAAGATGTTTATTATACTGTAATCAATTTGTGCGTAGACTAATACGTATTTCAAATTTTTTCATAAATATTTTAATTTTACATAAAATGTGGCCCCCGAGTCTAAATTATAAACATGATAATTGTAATTGACATCATAGCCCGAGAACTACAGTTCGAAGATTCATTGTTTTAGTCACAGTGGCCTTTTGAGAAGAGTAGTACTATGTAATAAACTCAGTTGACGATTCAATTAACTTCAAAAGTCTCACAAAGTTGTTTTATCATGGCCAATTTTTGATGATCATGCTCGTTTGTCTTTTGCATATGACCACTACACTTGAAAACCTAGAATTTTCTTACTAATTTATCTTTTTATAAAATATTTGCTACTGTTTTACAACGGCTAAATGTTCTAATTATTTATCTAAAAAATGACCAATTTTTTTGCATACCTATTTACAATTAACATTATTTAAAGAACTGAAAATGAAACAAAATGATAATACTGGTCGTTTTGCCAAACACTAGGTATTAAATTGTTGTAAACAAAATGATTTGATCGCATTAGAATCAATGTAAGACGAATATTTTTGTTTCTGTGGAAATACAAAATTTTCAGTTGTAATATCACAGCAAAGTGAGAAGAAATTGAAAAATATATTCTAATTTATCAAACTTTCCTGTGATATTCGATGAACTATTTTTGACAATGATTTTATTATCAATTTTGTCGAATGACGATATCTAAACTTTTTTGATTCATTTTTACAGTTTTTAAGCAAATTGGCGACAAACATTTTCAAAAAAAGTCAAAAAAAGTTGCCATTCATAAAAACAAAATACTTTAAATAATTCTCGCGGCAATAATCTGTTGTAGAATATTCTCACTATAATAATGTTTTGATTGGTCAAAAGGATCAAAAATGACTGGAATTCAAAATTTCTGTAAGATTTAAGAAATGTACAATAATCTTGGAAATATCTTCAAGTAAGGAGAAATTAATAAGTAGATGTATTTGAAACTAATTGTAAAAGAAAAACTAGGATTAGATAAATAATTTACTACTCCTTTAAGTTTCAAAAAAGTTTATTATTCCAGAGACATATAATAACTAATAGAGAGATTCTCTTGCTGAATGTCACACGTATGTCAGTCGTATTGATTTCCCTGACTACAAATTTCTTCTCATGCATTTCAAATTCGTTTAATATTGTTAATATTATTGTTAATAATGGTGTTTTTAAAATGAAGTAGTCCTATTTTATTTCACTAGAAATTTTTATCTTGTTTTCTTGTTAAATTAATTCTTATTTGTACAAAACTCGTAAATGATACTCATGTTCGTATTATATGCATATAAAAATTTATAATTTTTAGACTTACTACTTCTAGGGTTTTGTTTAGTTGTTTCATTTGATGCTTCTTCTATATTTCCGATGGTCCAGCTAAAGAAGGACTTATAAATATAAATATATAATATCTAACTGATGGGATTTACTATTCTATTTATTGATACTGCTGATCTCTAAATGCAAAATGTTTGTTTTTTAGAAAAAATAAAGCAATTCATATCAAATCAATCATTTTTGTTTCACAGACAGGATTTGCAAAATAATTAAACTAGATTTACTTGGCATTAAAAAATCAATCTAAAAATAAAAATTTTCCTACAAAAATCGAGTATGGAGTGCCGCTAGCAACTAAACATTTTTAAAATTTACGTTTAAGATACGTGCTTCCTGAAAAATATAAAGAATAATTAATTCTCTCTATTAAAGATTAAAAGAATTAGACAGTTATTACAATAACAATAATTGTTACTGCATGATTTTCTTAAAACATACTTACGTACTAAATAAAATTCCTTCAAACGGAAAATTTTAAGTGTACATATTGTTGAATGCATATATTATTCAGAAATGACTTTATTACTTATTGTTAGAAAAAAATTGAATTGTTGCAGGTTGCTTGCTAAAAATAAATTCATCAGTTGTGACAACAAGCAGTGCTGGATTTTTACTGGGGTTTCTTTTATAAGATATTTCTTTTTAAATTATTATTTATTAGTCCTATTCTTACGTATTTAATTTTACTTCAAATAAAAAATGTAGGATAATCACACTTCTTATGAACAACAGATAACAAAATTAAGTCAACTGTGAAGAATTATTAATATTAAAGTCATTGCACTAATACACTTAACAATAATGTTATTTTTAATTTAAATAAAATATTATTGCGTCAGTATGTATCTTATTACTCATTATAGTAAAATGGTTTACGTAATATTGCGTATCAAGATGATTTTTAAAGATTTGCGTCCAATGTCCACCATATTTGCAAGTCATCTCTAATGTAACAACCTCTAAAGTATCTAATATCTTGATTCAATATAAAAAAGATAATAGATATTTACTTCTGTACAATTATATTTTCTATCTAAAAGGGGCTTGGTACTATAGGTAGGTACCTATATAGTCAAGATCACTTGCTTCCAAGATTAGTTTTTACGTCATTGTTTGAGTTTTTCAAAAATGGCATTGAGGGAGGCGTTTCTACATATATAAATATTTTTTTGTGGAATAATTTTTCTAAGATTTTATCTACAATTTACCAAGAATTTTTTTTATATATTATCTTTTTTTTGACATAAACTGTCAGTGTCAATTTTCTCTCAATTTTTGTGTCGAACTGCCTTATTTCTTATTGCAAGTGTTTACACTGACTCCTGTTAATTGATTTTTCGATTATTCTGTATATTCAAGATAAAACACATAGAAAATGGCTCAGAACAATCGAGATGTTTTCTTAAAAATAATACTGACCATGCTTATGTCAAAAAAATTCATAACATATATTTTCTTACAATTGATTTCAAACATTCCCTTTTTGTATCGTTGAAATTATGTCGTATATTAAAAAAAACCAAAAATTGCGGAAAAAATAATTAATGCGATAATTAATTGGCACTGAAGCCCCAAAATTGATAATAATTTTTTTAATCATTTGTTTGGACCTCCAAAGTGGTAAATATTTTTTTTATTTTGACTTCCAGATCCTCTACGAGTATTAAAGGGCGTTTTTTCTTGTCATCAGCAGATTTTTACAACTGGTGATGGTCACAAAAGCCGAAATGTCTCCGGATTTCAAAATTTATAAAACGTATAGAAAAATTGGCGTTTTATGTTAATTATGAAAAAAAAAAAATTTTTTTTGGCTGAAAAAATTAGTGAAATATTGCCTCCAGCCTTTGGTTTTATTGATTTCATAATTGAAAAAAATTTTTTTTGTAGTTTTTCAAATTAGCAAAATTACCTCTCCAAATTTCAAAATTAATAAAATTGAGAGATTAAATTATTATTATTATTGTATGTATTAATTTAAAATTACTAAAAAACAATGACTTTAGCTTTTAAATAAGTGAAATACAGCTGGAAAATTATGGAAAATTGGAAAAAAATCTCTTTTAGATTTATTCATTTAAAAATTTGTAAAAAAATGTTACCTCCGATTGTTAAAATTACAAAAACATTGTGGCGTATCTTTTTATTGAATTAAAAATTTGTGCCTTTTAAATTTAGTAAAATTATACTGTTCTAATTTTGGCGTAGCTGACCTCAAAGGCAAGTCTTCTTGCTTATAACTAGTACAATAAAGATTGTATTGTTATCAAACGCAAGTAATTTATGGTTGTCAGACACTTGATGTGACTCAGATGCCATCTGAGAAAACCGCCCGGGGCATGCAGATTTGTCACCACTTTTACGTAGATTTGATCTGCCCCGGGTGGTTTTCTCAGATGCCAAGGAAGGATCTAATGACCATAAATTACCTGCTTTTGGTAACAATACAACCTTTATTGCACTAGTAATAAACAGAAGACTTGCCTTGAAAGTCAGCTACGCCAAAATTGGTTTGGAACACTATAAGACTGTGTGAGCTGCTGGTGTTAAAATTAGTAAAATCTCGTTTCCAACTCTCATTACCAAAGTCACTTTATTTTATTAATTTAAAAATTAGCGAAAATAATCTTCAGTTTACATAATTAGTCAAATATCGCCTCCAACCCTCAATATTGAACAAAAATTTCGTTTTCGTAATTATTTATTTAAAAATTAGTGAAAAATAAGGTCTTAGATTTCTAAAATGAGTAAAAAAACAACCTCCGATTTTTAAAATTACATAAACTATGTCTTAATTGAATTAAATGTTGATAGAAACATGATTTTTGGCTTTTGAAATTACGGCTGCCTATTTTGAACTTGGTAAATTTTCTCCAGCTTCCAATATCGAACAGAAATGTTGCTGTTGAATTTATTTCTTGTAAAAAATATCTTCGACATCAAAATTAGTAAAATATTGACTTCTAATAATAAAAAAATATTGCTTTCGAATTTATTAATTTAAAAATTGACATGAAATAACGTGTGCGGTTTTTAAAATTAGCAAAATTACCTCTCCAAAATTCAAAATTAGTAAACTGTCATCTCCGGTTCCCCTTAGCATCTAAAATTAGTAAAATATTGACTTCTAATACTAGAAAAATATTGCTTTAGAATTTATTAATTTAAAAATTGGCAAGAAATAACGTGTGCGGCTTTTAAAATTAGCAAAATTATCTCTCCAGACTTCAGAATTAGTACCGTCATCTTCGGCTCCTCTTAGTAAAAAAATGTTGATTTTGTATTTATTAATTTAAAAATTGGTAAAAATTTTTGGTACCTCCGAGTTCAAAATTACAAAAACAATTTCGCATGTATCTTTATTAAATTACAAGTCTCTGATTCTGAAATTAGTTAATTACGGCTGAGGACTTCAAAGTTGGTAAAATGTTTATTAATCCAAACATTTTTGAAAAATATCTCTTCTTCCGTTTCTAAAATGAGAAAAATTGCAGCCTCCGGCTTTTATCTTTTCAAAAACAATGTCGTCTGTGTCTTCATTGAACTAAAGTTAAAAGAAGAAACATCATCTCTGGCTTTTGAAATTAACAAAATTATGGGATTATGGCTGCCCATTTCAGTTGGGAAATAATGTCTCTGCTGTTATAATAATATGTAACTCCAGTCAAAGTTGGTTATGCCAATACCACAACTATTATAGGTAGTGAAATATCTCATTGTAAATATTTTCAGAATGTGCCACTGAATTAATAAATAAAAATATAACAGCATGTTTAACTAAACAACAAACGAGTCTCATTACTGCCAGTAAATCTTTAACATATTATCGTAAATTAAAAAATTATTACATAAAATTGTGTAATATTCTAATTTACAAGACCTAATAACTGATTTTATAATAATTTTAGAAGCGCATAAAATAGCAAATGAAAATTTTAAATTAAATGAAATTAAAAATCTTTTTTTTTTGTTTTATATTTTAACTTTTAGTCTAAAAAGGTACTTAGTAGTTTAAATGAAACCCGATACTCAAGAATGTATGACTATCTTGAATAAACTGGTACCTGGAGTTATCTCCGCTTGTAATAGGTGGCGGCAAGTCGATAAGCCATGACTTAAAAATTCTAATCAATTGTTCTTTTTGAGTTGATTTGTAGAGTCCTTTGTATTCCTCAAATCAATCTTGATTATCCTAAGACCGCGCATAATCCCCGCATCAAATGAATCCTCTGAAAAAATCCTCCTCTTACTTGTGATTTTTGAAAATAGCTCTCCCCGTTAATTCCTTTCTAAAAATAATCCTCGCCGTTTAAAAGTCGTCAAGTTTTTAATCGCCCGCGATTTTTTAAAACGCCAGTCATGCGCTACACCCCACTAGTCCAATTTTTGTCTACTACTCTGAGATTACTGAGTAGACTCTTATCGGTCGGTTGTTCTTCCTTTTCAGTGATAAAACTGACAACGAGCCTTCATTCTTAACATTTCCCTCGAAAAACGACCGGCGGAAAGTAGTGCAGTGCTATTACGTGTCCGGAGTTTGACTACTATCGGCGATCATAAAACTATAATGAACGTTTGATTATGATTTGTATTTCCAAATCATTTCGAGATTTATTAACGATAGTTTCGTCCCGAAAGCGGAAGCGGCTCAAGTGAACTCGAAATTGCATTCCGCCATTTAAATTTAGATTATTTTTGGCGCCGTATTTATACTGTTACTATTTATTTATTTTTTTATTATTTACCCGATTTTATCGTTGTTAACTTGTTTCTACCGAACATGTGCCTTAATCTCGTCTAGTGATTTAACGTAATAACTAGTTATTTTGCTGAAATTTACGAAAATGAAAAACAACGTGACCAATGGAACCAGCAACAACACCAGATATACGGTCGTTTTTGACCAAGACAACATCCAGAAGAAAAAAACAGGTAATTTCAATTATTTTTGCGGCCGACAACTGACCACGTGCTTCTCGTGCGGCATTATACCACCATACTTCATTCTAACTGGGCATGCTCGTGCGTTATCACACGTTTTCGCGCCAAATTCAAAAATTTTATTATTACGCCCTATTTATCTTATCAAGATGTTATAAATGTTATGACAAGGTTGTCCGGCCGTATAATCAATTGCGTGTATTGTGAAACGCTGACGCGAATTACCTTGAAATCGTTCCCAATTGGAACAATGCGAAAATTCTTTATCTGCGACAGTTTTTAGAATTCATTACCGGGTTGGGTATTGCAAAAATGAGCGGGTCAAAGTCCACTCAAAGTTTATTTTTGCAATAAAAATTGTTGATAAGAGGATTCATATTTTGTTTATTTATCGTTCGGATCAGTCGGGATGTTCATGAACGGGTATTAGTAGAGTAAAATCGGTCTGAAATTATGTGTTGCCACCTATACCAACTTGTAGAAACATTTAATAAGCAACAAACTGAAAAAACATGTTTTTTATAACACTTATCGTTATATTAAATCATATAATTTCCAAGAAGTTGTATATTGTTCATAGAAAATTTAATAATCCTAAATCAAAATTTTAAAAATTAATTTTTAGTAAAAAAAATTGTTTCTGTAATAAGATAATCACGTTATTATCACTGAGGAACCACCAGTAACAAAATCCGTATTGTAGTGATAACCACGTTACTATTTAACCACTTTTTAAAAAATCACTGAAATTGTGGCATTTAATAGATAGTTACATATTTAATAAACAAGGATTTTAATAAAGACAATAGAAGCAAAACAAGCGTTAGCGAGTGAACACACAAGTATAAATCATTTTTGACCATAAGATCAAAGTCAGATTTTAGAATCTTCTAAAGTCCATAACAATAAAAACAATAAACGTCTCCTTTAACTTTAGAGCTGAAATAACGAATGATTCAAAAAAATATGCTTGCTTTTTATTGATTTACTTACTTGATACTTATTACTTTTTTTAAAAATTCTTTTCCTCCCAGAAAAATTTTTGGTCTTTTTCTTCGACCGTAAAAGACCCTAATGATCTTCTATTGTAAAATATCGTTACCGTATAAATAGAGCTCCAAATTTCGCTGAAAAGCTACATGAAATATTCAGAATTTAAATTTTGTTAAGTGCTTTATTTTCTATTTTTTTTTGTCGTATGTAAATACTTCTGTATGTTGGCATCAATAAAGATTATTATTATTAATAGTTTTTTAAAAAGGGTATTATGCTATTATCGTAAATAGTTGTTGAAAAGATTTTTTTTTCTTGAGCGTATCAATAACGCGCCGTGGATTACACTACCTTCTAGTCCAGTAAAATAATATTTTACGCAACGAGTATTTATTGAAAGCTATTAAGACACGAGTATGAAAATTCCGACACGAGCGTTAGCGAGTGTGTCGTAATGAATACGGGTGTCATAATAGCCTTAAATGCGTGTTGCATACACTATTTTTTCTACGACCAGTTATAATAAAAAAAGAGAAATTTATTTACAAAATTTATTAAACTTGAACTCACGAAATGAAACAAAACCAAATTGCAAAAAAGCCAATTTTAACACAAAGTAAACAAATTAATCTTTTTGATTAATTGTCCTATTCTAAATAGTGCAGTTATTAATCTGCAACTGCGACATTCTTGGCAGTCCTGTAACAATATTGGCAGATGCTGTTGTTGATGTTGATCGAGCAATTATCAGTGAATTATTGGTCTGATTATATTCTAATTTGATTAGCCACGCTCACTTTATTTGGGACTGATTCTTCTATAATAACTTTCGGCCACTATGGTGGACTTAATACGTGGCGGTTTTGTGATGTAATGTCACCACCTGCATCAACCAATATTGTCGCAGAACTGCCACGGAAGCAGTCTTCGGTATATAAATTAGGTTCTGAAAGTTTTAATTAAGCAGCAATTTATTTTCCATGTTTCTAAATTTGTTTATTCCGATGGCGATGTCTTGAACGGTGAATTTTCTTTTTAAATAATTAACAAAAAACGATAGGGAGCTACAATTTTTTGGACGAAGTTCCATGTATTTCTTACATATTTAATAATATGTATTTTCCATTAACTGTAAATTTTTGAGTTGTCTTTGTATCTTTTATTGTGATTAAAAGGGTTGATTTTAAATCATTTACATCTTTAGATTCCAACTTATTTAACTCATGTCTTCTACAAGCCCCCATAATACCAAAGATACATGCCACCTATAAAAAATAGTTTCATGTATAGTTCGTTTTTTCTTTTTAATACGCTTGTCTGTCTCTGTTCAATACAGTATCTATATGACATAGCAACATATACAACAATGTGTTGAAAAGAGACAGACAAGCGCATTAAAAAGAAAAAAGAAACTATACATGAAACTATTTTTTATAGGTGCTCCTCACCTTAGACAATAAATATTTATTCAATATCTGGAGTTTCTTCAATAAGTTGTTTTATTTCATTTGTAGAAAACGCTTAATTTTTTTTTAGGTTTATACCCTCCAGATTTTGTTTTTAATAGTGTGTGCAGTTTGAAATAGTTAAAAATAAGTAGATTTTAAAATGGAATAATGGGTGATGTAGATCTTAAATTTTTAGATACATATATTGTTATTATTAAAATAAGCAATAAATACGTTTTCTGAAAACATGCTAGCCTTATTTTCGGCTCTCCAATTCATGAATTGAGAATAAAATTTGTCGGCAACACGGCAACAAAGACTTTGTGGCACTTCTGGCTTGTTTTACAATCTCTAAGATTTTCCATTACACAGTCACTTTCTTCCATGCTGAATTGTTTTCTGTTGATTGTAATTGAAAACCACTGCGATCTGTCACAATTTTAAATGCGAAGAGCAATCTGATAAATATTTAAATCTTGCTGTAATACATCATCCTTATAGGCCACAATTTGTAGCTTAATGAAAAATTTGTATCATAATGAACATCATTAAAGTACAGGTAATTTGCAACTAATAAACCAATTATAGTATGGGAGTAGAAAAATGTACTTTCATGAAAACTATTTTTACGGGATTCATGATTTTTTAGTATCTTGTACAGTTACCCGTTTTAGTTATAAATTCAATCAGATCAATGAAAATTAGGCATTGAAACCACCTCCAAAACTCATTAGTTGGGGGTTGAAAACGATTTTTTGCAAATATCATCTTAAGATACTTTTTTTTATAAAAAAAAATGTGTCGCAATTTTCAATATTATGGAGAATAACATTCTCTACAATTTTTGTATAAACATTTTTTTTCTACGATTTATAATTTTTGATTTATGACAAGAACTTCGGTATGGGCTAGTTCAATTTGAAATCACTGTATTTTCAAAACGGGGCATGGGACTCAAATTCTATTGGAAAGGGTAATCATTGACATCAAATAAAACGCAACTGTAGTAAAAACTTTAAATGAAATCTGCGAAATTGTGTTTTCAAAAATGGAGTGTCTATCATATATCCGCTACAACAAAATTTGGGTCCCATGTTCCGTTTTGAAAATACAGAGATTTCAAATTTAACTAACTCAAGAAAAAAAAACATATTTCAACAACTGCTGAAGATAATGACTGCCACTTTTTTGAAATTTTGAAAGTAGGTACTATTAGAAGCACTTACGTTTTCTATTAAAATGTACAAAAAATCAAAATTATATTTTTTAAGATTAATTTATGATGACGATCAATGTTATAAGAAACACTGTCTTCAATGTGTTACTTGAAGACAGGTCCGATTTAAAAATTATGACCTACTAAAAAATCTTGCAATTTTGAAGTCTTATGTCTCTAGAGTCTCTTCAAGTTGGTATAGGTAGCATTTGGTTTTATCTACTTTTGTGTCACTCAAACTCATAATTTCAGACCGATTTTACTCCACTATAGGTATTGCTTGCACCCCAAGGCTGAAAGAAATGTTTATTAGGTCTTTTATCGTTATCAATTATCATGATAAATACGTATTTACAAACTTGTAAAAGATATCGATCACATGAATTACACAATGAAATGTGTGATTTTTTTGGCTGGTCTAAGGTACACGTGCAATAAAATTGTGATCCACATTTAAACTCTCAAATTGCTGCCGTCATTACAAAGTTAAAAGTCAGACTAAAGGTCAATTTCCAGGTTTATAATAATTATGATGAGTCAATCGGTTTTTAATAAAATAATAAAATGGAATGTGGTGCTATTTTAGTATCACATTTATGAGTTTGCTGACTCGAATAATTGTGGGGCTCCTTTTTTCAAAATTTTACACAAGGTTAGATAATTCTATTTCATTGGATTATTGTTGCGTGACCTTCAAAATTTTTTTCTTATTTTATCATTTTTATGATAATTTACAAACACACAAAGTGTCAATTAGGATAATTACCGAAATAAAAATTACTGCATGCTCCAAATATGTAAAGATTTTCTGACGAGATCAAACGTCATTTCTTTGGAAATTTCATAGAGTTTGCCAAATATTTTTCACATTTTCTACGTTAAACTGATGCAGAACAATATTACGTAAAAACTCATTAAAAGTTTCAGAGGAAATAGCTTTGTTAATTCTACCATATTATGCTAATTGTCAATGTCCGACTGGTGATGTTACAATTTAAATTACCTGCATTTAAACATTATTACAGTCATTGGAAAAACACATTGTCAAAAAGATAAACACGTGCAACTCGTGTGACAAAATATATTTGCCAAAATAAAATAATGTTTTAGTTCAGAGAAATTGGCAACAAGTGATGAAATATTTTTTTTTAGATTGTACTGAAATTATTTTTAGTGCAGCATATGCCAAAAGGTGAAGAGCTGAGTGGTTTATTGCCCGAGATACGTAGCACTGAGCGAATAATAAATGCTCGATTTTTTTGACGCTTTCTCTATTATTGTATCTACAAAACAATTATTTTTTTCACTACTAACATATGTACTACATAGCTGTTTAAAAACATTACAAAACTTGATTGTACCATTTACAAATTTACCATCATTCATTCGCGCGTTACTATTATTTGAGAGAGAAAAGAAACCTTTTGGGGTAGCGAAAAAATTGACTAAAATACGCCCAACCAAACAATTTGGTAGGAAAAACAAAATTTTGTTTTGACTACTCTCAAAAAGAAGAGGAGTATTCAATTGCCGGATCCACATAAAAATATCCAAAAGAGAGAGAGAGAGAAAGCATAAGCTGCTTTACATTAAAAGGCAACTACTGTCATAAGTACCTATATGAGCAGCAGCTGATGCTCTTTCTCTTAGATATTTCTATGTGGATCCAGCTTTTTCTTGCATCCTCATTTTGCCATACGTTATTCTTGTATTACATTTCTAAATTTATTCGGAGGATGTTTGCTGAAGACGTGATCTACAGAACTGCGTATAAAAATTGTAGAGAAACCTCAAAAACATTAATTTCGCACATTTTCGCCAGACAAAGTAGTTTCTAATTAGAGGAATATTTTTGACTCCTTCGCAAGGTAATGACAAGGTTTTTGGTTGTCATTATAAATAATAACAGACGTTCAATCATGAATGCATGTTATTATTTTTTGTGCTTTAAATGTGTCACTGATTAAATCTCAGATCTCAGAGAGTCTCAAGTTCAAGTCTCGAATACATATTTTTTCCGATTGACGCACTTTTCACATTTCGATGTCACACATGTGGAAAATGATTGGTTTTGGCCTTTGAATTGTTCTCTAATGAGCCGATGGGTGAGTTGGATATAATTCAACTCTTGCATAACTGTTCTTTTTTAATTAACAATTTGCAAAGCCTAAACGAGTTTTGCCAAATTTATTTTACCTTAGGCAATAATCTTAGTAACAGCGGTCCTGAAATCTGCAAATAATTCTAGGAAAGCCGGTCTTATACGATTCGGATTAACACTGTATAATCTTAGATCCTTTGTGATTAAAATCATGATGAGTGCATGATCCTATCGTGCTGTTTTTTAGTTTTGGATGAGATAATCACATACAGTAATCAGGTCTAATACTTTTCATTAGCATTATAAGTTTGGTTTGTTACCCAGAAATGAGAAATATTATTTGTTTATTCGGTGCAGCTGTCAGCTTAACAGAATTTTTTCATTAATAAGATAATTATACTTGAGCAATGATAATAGTGAATTTTAACTTAAGTTGTAAATATTTTACAGTTGCTAAAAATGCTGATTTGGACTGAGGTTGATTGCTCTAAAATATACTAATTATATTTATTTCTTTACCTACTACGGTCATACAATCTTTGCTTCATGTTACTCTTTTGAACATCTATTTTAAAGGGACGAAAGCAGCAATAAACAATGTACTTTATTGCATTACAATCAACCTCTGTTCTAATAACTCTGATAATAGTGAATTTGACTTACGTTGTAAATCTTGTGTTTATTTTCCGGTGCAAAACATCTGTTATGCTATCATAAAATCAACACCCATCGTCAGTGTGGTTTGGACCCCTCTTAAATTCAATAATGGGTATTATTCGGTTTATTGCAGTTTTTTATAAAGTCCACTCGCTTAATTTCGCCCCAAGTTTGTCAACCATTATTTCAGTGAAGTGATTGGTATTTGCTCAATGGTGTTGGTATTTATTCATTAAATGAGTCACGATTGGTTAAAATAAATGATTATTAATCAGAGGTAAATTTAACTATAATAAAAATAGAAAAAGAATGTATAAATGCCAACCAAAAACTATTTTATAAAAAAAACACTACAATGCGAGACGCAAACCTGTCAAACGTTACTTTGTTTGAACTAATAATATAGTAGAGGAAAAAAAAATTGATGCTGACAACATGTAAAGAAAATCACAGCTGGCTGGTGTACAATTTAAATGAACAAATTTTCCTGTGGCAAATGGAATACTAGTTTTATTAACTACTACAAACATCCATTTTTCATTTTTTGTGAGTTTATTTTTCAATACATTTTTCTAGACTTTTGTAAATTCGTTTATGGTTATCTGTGGTGAGGTATTTTCTAAAGAAAATATTAAAAAATTCAGAGTTCACTAAAGAACAATGGAAAATAATAATTTTGAAATGTGCAAATTTGTTGAAATTCACAAAAGACTTGAATCGTAGCGATTAAAACATTTTCAACAAGTTTTAATTGTCACAATTATGTTAAAATAACTATTCTCATGTTCTTCATCCGAAGCGACCTCATCGATCATTTGTGACTTCTATAAGAACACAATCAAAATAAGACGAACGAAAAAAAAAAAACAGTAAAATGGAGAACAATTCAGAAAAAATAGATGGCTTAATGGCAACAATAATACAGAGAAATTATCCAGAGTGGAATAAATTATATAACTCGACTCTCATTAGTTTGATAAAAAAAATAGAGTTATATAGTATAGACAAATAAACTAAGGTCTGTTTTTTTACCAGAGAGAAGCTAATAGGTTTTTGCATTTTGAAATACACATGATACATGCAAATATACACTATTATGATTGGTTAGTTTTCGAAATAAACCAATCTCAAATACAGTGTAAGCGTTTACTTGTTTTTCTCTGGTAAAAAAAAACAGATTACAACGAACTGGGTGTAGGACATAAATTAAAAAAAAATAACAAGTAAAAGTAAAAGAATAACGCCTTCAACTTGAGATTGACAGTGGAAAAAAAATTTTCATATAAAAAAATCTTTTTCTAATTTAGTACGACATTCTAGCCGAACAGCGATCTGTAGAGTAAATTTGGGGTAATAGAGAAAATGAGTAGTGTCACATGTTATTCACGTTGATGTTAGGACGACAAATGAAACCTTTTTTACTGTTTTGCTACAAACTGTTTGCAATAATGTGCTCCTACTTTTCATAACATTGTTTAATGTTACATGCCCATATCATGAAATCAACCAATGAAAATTTACAACGAAATTTCATTTCCAACATTGTTTTCATTACAACAATACTATTTTGTTCAAAATCAAAACAATTTTAATTGAGAGTATGAACATGAGCATAATTAATATTTTGACATTAAATGCCTTTTAGCCTAAGAAATTGATCAATGTCAGAATGTGCAAGGGATTGAATGAAAAATCAGATTAAAATGTCATTAATACGCTATACTTTTTTCGTCTAACATAACATATTTCATGCGATCGGTCAAGATCTTCGCCAATAGCAACAAAAATTGGTAATAATGAAGTATTAATTGATTTGCTCTTGACAACTACTGTAAATGATTGTGAAAATAAATCAATCAGAATTCAGTTTTATAATAGGATTTTGAATAAGCCAGAAGTGACTACATAATAAATTCAAAATTAGTACTATTTATTAGCACTATGAATGTCGAGTGACGTATTTTTTAACAAAATACCTGGGCTATCCTAAGTGTATTAAAAAAATTTCGCTAACTTAAAAATTTCTCATTCACCGGTTGTATACAACTTTATAGTGTTTTCGATTGACTGCACTAGTGCGCACTAAGAACTGAGGGTACATGCATAAAAAAAACTAAAACATTATTTGTTATACACTGAAATGTTTTCTACTTTTTAATAAATTTGTACATTGTATTTTTAGGATAATTTTAATCTTTGTTTAACCTCTGTCTTTCGATTATTTATGAGATATTTACAGTTATAGCCCTCTGGATTTAAACTGTGTATTATTAGTTGCCTATAGTAAATCTAAAAATCAGTGCTCCATCTTACACATTTAACTTGAAGCGGTGTTAGCTTTTTGACAAGTTTTCGTTTTTTATCAGCTATCCATACTGATTCATTTCTACTGTGTACAATCTAAAAACAGAAATGAAAGTTCCTTTATTTCGCACTAGTGCAGCCAATCGAAAACGTTTATAAAGGTGTTCCAAAAACATTTCAGAACTGTACTAAATGTAGTCTGTACTAAGTCCGTCCACTAAAACTGTACTGTGCATGTGTAGTACACTTTTGAACTGTTTTCAGCTGTTGTTGGGACGAACCGATTAGTGAGCAAAACAAATGGTTTTTAGTTTGATATCCATATAAAAAAAAATCATTTTTAATAGGATTGAAGAGAAATCAAAGTTTTTTATGGGAAGATAAATGTGTTATTGAAATAATTTTGTAAACCTTTTCTAATTATTCAAGTAAATGAGTTTACAGCGATTTTTTTCATAAAGTACTAGTTTTATTATTAAAAATGTAAGACAAAAGACACACGTTTTACACAATTGAATGATACAAAACAAGGACCAGTATGGTAGTATCGTCTCTGCTATGGAACTACTTACTGTTCAGTCTTGAAGGTGTGTTTGATTACATTTTAAATATTGATATCCGAAGGTTACTTACAATCTAACTCTTTAATTATTGTAAGTAAATTTGAACAATCTAGAAAGCAACAATCAAGAGGCTTTAAAAATAAAAGATTGAAAGTGCTAAGCCTAGCGGAAGTCCTTCACTTTTTTTTATGGAAGTCCCTGATGAAATGTAGTAATCTTGTAGTGAAAGTCAATTATCTGCTGTAGGGATAGATTGCTGGAGAATGTCGAGTTGCCGAACTGAGACCTCCTGCTACAATAACCGATAAACTAGATTTCATTTTTATAAATGAGACAAAATATATCTATAATTGCACTCAAATAAAGTGGCACATGAAAGAAATGATACGGTTTTACCTGTGAGGGAAACTAAAGTAAGGAAAATGTTAGGTATTGCATAATTTTTGGGTTGTATGTACTTTTTCCCTCAAACCTCAGCTTTTCATGTTGTAGATAATAGAATATAAACTTTAGTGCGGTTATAAACTATAGATTTTCGGAAAAGCTGTCCAACATTAGCTTTTTAATGTGATAATAATTTGCTCTGCTAATCTAACTCGTTCCCAGTTGTGGATGAGGTTGCTATTATATTTTTCGCGAAATTATCAATTGCCAGATCTACTACTGGAAACCTCCAAAATTGAAACATTTTGTTTTTAGAAGAAAAATATACTTTTCTTCTTTATCGACTTTGATTATTCAAGACAAAAGTTTAATTTTTATATACAACACAACGTTCTTAAACGTTGATTTTTTTTACTAAAAAACTTATTTTCTTCTTCTAGGATGTTGTGGCACGCGGCATTTCGTGACATTCATGTTGTTCCTTGGAATGGCAAATGCCTACGTAATGAGGACCAACATGTCTGTGGCTATTGTGGCAATGGTGAACCACACTGCAATCGAAGCTTCCGGTTCAGACCACGATGAACCAATAGATACTGAATGTGGAACCGACATTCGACCGGTAATTCTCGTCTTTAAGTTTTTTTTTGATATATTTTACTTTTTTTTAGGCAAATACATCTCATGAGAAAGACGGCGAGTTTCTTTGGGAGACAGATATCCAGGGCTACGTACTAAGTTCCTTCTTTTACGGCTACGTCGTGACGCAAATACCTTTTGGTATTTTGTCAAAACGCTACGGAAACATCTATTTTCTGGGTGTTGGGATGCTGATAAACTCCCTTTTCGGCTTGCTGGTGCCCATAGCAGCCAATGCGGGCATCTGGTGGCTGATAGTCGTGAGATTCATTCAAGGTCTTGGCGAGGTGAGTAGATGATTGTCACAAGTACAAAGTGAGACAACACATTTTTGTTGGTTTTTTGGTTTTGGAAGTCAGTGAAACAAAAATGGTGTTTTCCTCTCACTTTAGTACCTTGTATAGGTTTTCAACTATACCTTTCTGGTCAGGGCCCTATTGTCCCATGCACACACGCTCTTCTGGCAAAATGGATCCCTCCTAACGAGAGAAGTCGAATGGGTGCTTTCGTTTATGCAGGTATTATTTTCTGCAATACTGAAAAAGAGACAGTGTAACGAATGATTTATATGGCGTATAGTCCGATACGGTATGTTGTTTGAATCTGATTAGCAGTAGTAAACAGTTTGAACAAATTCGAGTTTTGTGTGAGTGAAGGTAGACACATTCATCAATTTATCAAAGTAATTCAAACATTCGGTGTAGGGGGTCCAGGTATACAGGTGTTTCATCTAACATTTTTCCTGTCGTTTTTCTACTTTCTTTCAACTCTTTATATTTTTCTTTATCATCGCTAAAGTATACAATCGGTAAGAAAATTATAAATCCTTATATCCTGTATATGGTCACCCCCTTATTTTAACAAAAAGTACAAAAACTTCCTATTTCCCTAAACAAACATTTTTTGTAACCCAAAAACTAGAAACAGGATATTGATAAAACACAAAATTTAGACCTTCGCCGACGTTTCGCTTTATTATGTTATTAAAAGCTTCTTCGGGGCTTAAATTTGTAATTTTAAGTTGAAGCAGCTTTTAAACAACATAATCAAAAAGGAAACGTCAGCGGAAAACTGAAATTTGTATTTCAATGCCCTTATCACATTTAAAAAAAATTCAAAGTAGTTGATTTTTGGGTTACCAAGAACAAAAAATTGTACGAAATTTTGGGTGATTGTGGCTTTGGTAAGGAACAAGATAAAGAGACATGTTTCATGAATTGTTTGCTTTTACTTCAACAATTCTATTTCAGTGTGCAAAAACGCCATAAAAATAAGTACACAGCTATTTAGTACTACCCAAGTGCTAAATTTGAATAGTTTTATGAATATAATTCAGTGAATGAGCTATTAGAGTTTAGGGTTCATAAATATTTCTGTACATTTTCCATTTTCAAACGCGTCATTTTTCGCGCAAAATTATGACAAATGACAAGGCGGGAAACAGTTGTGCCAACAATAATTTTGATGTATTGATTTATTAGAACAGTTGTACCAACTAAATGACGTAACAAAACCACTCAACCTTTATTATTGCAAATAATATCAATATTTTGATCGGAAGATGTTACAATTACAATTATTATCGAATAAACAGGCAACTTTTTCAGTAAATCCTTGAATCTGTTTCCTGAAGATTGCTAGACTGTTTAATTTATAATACTGAAGATAACTTAACATTTTATTAAATTATGGTGATGATAAATTTCATGGGTTAGATAACTTTTCCTTCAAAACAATTTATAAGAACGTCATTTATTTTTTATGTGAAATGTTTATTTTCAAGTATCATATTAATTACAATTTTTTATGCAATTTATCGTAATTTCTAAGTATAGACCAAATTTTTTTTAATTCATAATCATACACTTTTAATGTAAATGTCTGGTAGCAACTAGCAAGTGACAAAGTTTCCCCAGCATCAGTTACACAAGATTCATTGATATATTTTTTACATTTTACACAACTTGTTCTGATATTTAATTATCTACATTTCTCATAAAATATCTATCGGCTGTTGACTTGATTGATTAGTAAACAATTCTGATACTATCTTTTACGTGTATCTACAAAGAAATGATTAAACCCGACCTACTTTTTCTAAAAACTTCCATATGAATTGTATTTGTTTAACACTGATATCTTTATTGTTTGTAGAAAGTTTGAAATTTTTAAATAATTGCAAAATTTGCACTATAAACCCCAAATTTATGTGAATAAATAATGACTTATCATTCTGGAAATGACAGAGATAAAAGCGGAATTATTCAAAGAAATGTTTATTGATACGAAAAGCTGTTTAATTGCTTTGCAATTTTTTCAAAATTTGTATGGCCATGTCGTGTTTATTTGTTCAATGGGAAAAAACAGTTTCCGTTCAATAACAACTAATAATAGATTATCACAATATGTAATAATAACTGATACAACGTATTCTCGATGGAATACTACTGCATTAAATTTTTTGATTACAAAACGCTTGAAAGAAAATTCGTGTGCATTATTAATTATTATACATGATGAATCTCCAAAATATTTATCAAAGAAAATCGAATAACCCATTAGAGCCATTTGGAGATGATAATATAATTTGTTTCTTTGGAAATACAAAATTTTCTTGGAAATTGCTGAACTTAAAGAAAAACTAAGTTAAAATATGTAAATAAATTAATATTTTACTTAAGGAGTTTATTATTCAAGAGACAATATAAGTGAACACAAATCTAACAAACCCTATTTTTTAATACAAAAAAATATTTTCATAGCAATTCTATTGCAGAATATCACACATCTATTGATCATTTGTTCTAGTGCACTTTAAAAACGGTCTAATTCAGCCCTGGATTTCGCTCGGGTTAATTAATAATGACATTTTTGAAATGCACTCGAAAAACTTAAAGAAAAAATCAAGGTACTTATAATATTATAAATCATAGCTTTGTTGCACTAGCGTCACTGTAATGATGTGTCTTATCGTTACAGTTACTCTGGAACAGCCTTTTCTGATTCAGTTACATTTCGATCTCACCTTATAAATGTACAATTTCACAATAATAAAAAAAATATATGACAAAGCCTTGATTCATGTATAATGAAGCTTAACTATTGTATTCATTTCCGTTTAGTTGAAAATAATTTCTGTACTGTATGAAACCTCTTTGTCTCTTTTTTACATTATCAGGGAGAAAGCGAGGCGTGCACAATCCTGTAAAAAAACAAAAGTTTTAATTTCGGTTTATTTTTCCATAGGAGCCCAATTTGGAACGGTCATATCCATGCCTTTGAGTGGTCTCCTTTCGGCATCTTCTGTTGGATGGCCATCAATCTTTTACGTTTTTGGGGCTGTTGGAACCGTCTGGTGCGTTGCTTTCCTCATTTTCGTCTATGAAGATCCTTCTACTAACCCCAAAATGAACATCGATGAGAAAAAGTATATCCAAAAGGCTTTAGGAAACGTTGCAGGGGCACCTGTATGCATTTTACCCTTTCAAAGAGATAATAATTATTAAAAAAAAATCATTTTAGATTCCCCCAATTCCCTGGAAATCAATTATAAAATCTCTACCATTCTGGGCTATTTTGCTAGCCCATATGGGACATAATTATGGTTATGAAACTCTAATGACTGAATTGCCAACCTATATGAAACAAGTTCTTCATTTCAGTATTAAAGACGTAAGTCTCAAACTTTTTATGTAAAAAATAGATGTCTACCCGCTGTCATACTGTAATACTTATGTGCATAAATGTTGTAATGAAATCTGCTACAGCACTAATGCTGCAAAAATATTACATTTTTTTAATTTCTTTAATTTTGTGTTATGAAAGGAGGTAAAAGATCTACAATATGAATTAGATGTATGTAATGACAATAATTTAACATGATGATCAGGGTTTTCAAAATGGCTGTTGAAACTCCAAAAAACACTAAAATGGAGGCTGAACATTTGAAGAACATAATTTTTATATAAAAAGTATTAAAATCAGATGAAAACGATGTTTCACTTTTTAAGTCAAAATACATAAAAATATAGGCAAGATCACGATAAATGAAGCTGTGATCGTTGAATAAATCTGATCTGACTCATACTGTAACATCTTTCATGATATGATTTATAAACTAGGCGACGCCGAGTACACCAACCCTTGTTTACCAAAATTTAATTGTTTCAGAATGGATTTCTTTCGGCTTTACCGTACCTAGCTATGTGGTTGTTCTCGATCTTTATCAGTCACGTTGCTGATTGGTTATTAACCAAACCTTGTTTCACGCATACAATTGTCCGAAAATTCATAAACGGAATTGGTACGTAATCAAACTTTCATCTTTTGTGTTTCTTACATTTGTGTTTAGGCCAGTACGGCCCTGCAATTGCTCTAGTAGCAGCATCATTTACTGGTTGTGACCGATGGTTGACTGTAGCCATCTTGACCATTGGTGTTGGTCTTAACGGTGGTATCTACTCCGGTTTTAAGGTCAACCATTTGGATATCTCGCCCCAATTTGCGGGAATTCTAATGGCTTTTACAAACTGTTTGGCAAATCTTGCCGGTTTGTTAGCCCCCATCTACGCTGGAAACGTAGTTTTGGGAACGGTACGTTTGAATTTTTAGAAAGTGAATTGTAATAGTAATTGTGTGTGTTTATAGCCTAGTCAAGCAAAATGGAGGGTTGTGTTTATCACCGCTGCAGGTGTTTATGCTGCTTGTTGTACTTTTTATATTTTGTTTGGTTCCGGGCAACGGCAACCGTGGGATCAACCGGAAGATCCCGATAAGAGGAAAGAAGCAGATAGTGACCCTGAGATTGTGACAACACGTGCTTGATTAACTATTAAAGTACTATTGTGATTTTTATTCTACAAAATATTGTATATTTTATATTGCCGCAACTAATCTAGTGCAGCTGTTATTATCTTATTTGTACTGTAGTTTAAGCAACTGCGACTTGCAATACTCTTCAGAAACCTAAAAAAATATTTTATTATTAGGCGTTTTGTAATTTGGTAAAGGTTTCGTTTTTGGCCCAGTTAAACAAGTACAAATATTTTTTTTGTTGATTTAATACTGTGAATTAATAACTACGAATTATCCTATTTAAAAATTGTGAACAATTGTTGATTTAGATAAATAAAAAATAAATTTTTAAATAGAAATTCTTATTAAACCCCTCCAATTGTTGCACATTCCCCCTGATTCTATGAGAAGTAATCACGATATTATCACTAAGGAACAACCAATAACAAAGTCGTTACCAGAGTGATTATTTGATCACTTTTAATAGAAAAGTACCAAAAATGGTAAGAGCATTTTGCTGATCAGACAATTGTGTGACTCCGCGATATTTTTTGTACAATAAATTTTTATTAAAAAAATATTTAATTTTATTTTGAATAAATTCATTTAACGTTCTATTCTAGAAGATAAGGAGTTGGTAGAAGAAATTTTTAAATCATGAGCTCGTGTAGCAGAAGTTGAATAGTGAAGTTTTATTATAGGCTAATTTCAAGTTGAGCTAATACTGATAATATCGCAAATTTTAATACTTTTCCATGGCAACAATCAATCACCAAGCTGGAGTCTTTTAATTTTTCATAGAAACGAAGATACTACTGCTACTATTTCAATTTAAAATGAAATAATTAAATAAAAATTTTCTGCATATTTATGACTAGGGCTGTGCAAAAACGTGGAGTTTTTGCCGCTCGATAATATACTAAACATGAGCTAAATGTCCGTCAATGGCGTAGAAATTTTACGGGAAGTGCAAGCTTGTGGATTGTTTAATCTAAACGGCCTGTATGTAGTACTCACCAGGCGTACAAACCTAGTTGGTAAAATGTTATAAAATCACAGCGAGCATTACTCAGACATTTACTAGAAAAAACATCCTTTTCTAATCACCCTTGCGTTTCCCGTAAAATTTCATTTTGCTTATATTTAGTACGTTAGAGAGCGGCAAAAACTCCACGTTTCTGCATAGCCCTATTTATGACTGCTGATATACGTGTCAGATTTTAAATTTTGAAAAAACTTTTATAGATTTCTATTAAAAACAGAAAGATTTTGCGTTGTCTGAAATTTACAACAAATTTCCGATTGGATGGTTGTAAACACTAAAAGGATTCATTTAAGAATGTGCCATTTTCATTTTGACCGAGTATAGCTGTATTGGTTATTAATTCGGTTTTTAATGAATACTAATAATTATTCCTTCTCTTTCCAATGTTGTCTTTGCCCGAGGTTTCACCTTTTTTAAATATTTTTATTGCTGCTTCTATTTCGTCTTCCTCCTCTTAATCTTGTATATCCGTGAATATTAATTAGTTCCTCAAAATATTTTCCCAACGGTTCCATTATTTTACCTTCATCTTTTATAAATAACGTATAAATAACTTTTTGTTAATATAATGTTTAAATACCTATTTAAAAAAATGTGGTGCAAATAATGACCCCCTAAAATTAGTTCCCTGTATTAAAATTGACAGAAACAATAACAGGGATACATTTATTTGCACGTGGTTTAAAAAAAAAGTCGGATAATACATGATTTTAGGGTTATCGTATTTAAAAATTGTGAGCAGAACTCTTGATTTAAGTAGATAAAGATCAAAATTTTAACAATTGTTTATTTTCCAAATTTAAGGTATTTTTTATTTTTTTAAAATAAAAGAGTATCTCTGACTGATGTATAATTTATAATACATGAATAAGTAATGGTTACAACAAGAATAATACATATCAGATTCTAACAGTAAACAGATTATATCAAAAAGATCACTTAGACCATACATTATGAGACTAGATTGTATTTATTTATTATTACAAATGACTAGAATGTCACATGCAGTTTAACTTTATTGCCAATTACACCAACCTTTCAAAAAAATATAAGATTTTTTTACATATACAGGTATCCCACTATCGCAGGGACACATTCAGTAATATCGATCTTCAAACAAATTTAAAAAAAAATTCGTATTCAAACATATGGAAAAATATTTATTTAATAAACCTCAAACACCTCATTTTACAAAGATTAAAGTACACAAACAGTGTACTAGACTGAATTTAACTTTTACGAAGTAGCTTAGCTGGGACACCTGTATGTATATTATAAACAAAAATAAGTTCAAAAATAGAAAAATATTAGTGAAACCACTTGAAATTGTAAAGATAATATTGTCATTATTAATAAACACAAAATATTTTTTTTAAATAAAGGCTAGGCGTAAATGGCAACAAGCTATACTCAGCTAGCCATGTCATGGGTTATAAATGTGCTAATATTAACAAAATATAAACTATAACGGAATTATTAACAATTATATAACTATTTAAAACAAAAATTTTAGTCACTTTGGATAGTACCAAGTATTTAAAAAATACAATAAACTACATCACTACAAAATAAAAAGCGGAGTGGTCACTTGTTACTGGATGAAAAAAAAAAAAACATAAAAAATGCTCTTAGGCAGAAATCACAAGAGTTTAAATGAAAACACAGAAAGGAATTGGAAACGTCTGGGCTCCAATTGAAAAATATATCAACAAGCTTCACAAAGATAAAAAAAAAGGGTTCAACAAGACAATCAGTTGCTGTAAATTCGATATCTACATACACGTCAAAAATAAAAAATACTCCATCATAAACAAAAAAATTGCCAAAATTGGTGGTTAACAGATGTCACAGCACTGAACACAAGAAAATTAAAACAAGAAGCAGTGTTAAACAAAAATCAATAAAAAAAGCAAGAAGGTACAACGATTTTTACATCATATGAAGAATTTGAGGAGAAATGTTTAGGGGATGAAAATCTGTTTTTTTTAAATTTTCTTAATAAGAAATTTATGGACCTATTCTAGCAATAAAATGAATCAAAATATATAGTGTTTTTACAAAAGTACACAAAAATAAAAAACTGACAATTACCAATACGCGCTGTGAGTGTGGAACCTAGAATTGGTGAACGCGTGCGCTGTTGAGGGATAAGACTTAAATTATTGACAAAAATACTGTCAATTTGAATATAACTTTTACTGTATCTTCCTCAATAATGCACGTGTCTACTACTATTGATTTTCATCAATAGATCGCGTATTGCCAATACACAAACGGGGATAGCCGTCAACAGTAACTTATCAAGTGACCATTCGTAAATAATTTGCATCACTGCATCAATTTCACTTAAATGTAAAATTTCTGGAATGATTCACTTAATGAGCACTTCTTTAAGGTGACATTTTTGACTTTGTTCTAAAAATAATAATCGTAGTCTATTATTTGACACAAAAAACCATTTCTTTTAAAGAAAAAGCTGTGTTGAATTATGTTTAGGAAAAGTTAATTTTCGGAAAGTCTTTTAAGGCAGTATGAGTTAGAAATGTGGGTGTTGATTTTTTGTGTGAAATAATTATGGAAACACTATCTGGGAACAACTTTAACATTACCACAATCTTAAAAATATTTCTTTTGAGAGATGTGGCTTATCAAGATTACATAATCGCTTATCAGAGAAATAGGTAGGTACATATTTATATGATAATTACAGTAATTATTTAAATATACTTATAAATTTAGTACATTCACAAATCACGTCATTTGAATGACTGGAAGAACTTTAAGAAAAAGACGCGTGAACAACAATATGTTACCATAACTGTTTCTAAAGTGCCACAGTTGTCGAGAGTAAAAATGAAGCAAAAAAAAAAATCTATCAAAAGTTATAACAATTTGCAAATCAGTCATTTTGATGAATACAACTAAAGGAATGTATTGTTGAAATGCTTCAACATGAACCAACTGCATTGTGGAATGCTTAAGTTTACAATATCAGTTATTTGTTTCGCTTAAGATTGTCAATTTGCTTAAAAATCACAATTCATCACTAGTAGCGAAAGAAGTACTAAGCGAAAGCATGACTAATTTTTATAAATACAATTTTAATAATATCCTCTATAAGGGTCACAGATGTCGCTTAATGAGTTTAATACTCGCAAAAAGAACAACAAAAAATTGTATATCGAAATAAAATTCACTATTCTAGACCCTTTTTACGTATTACCGAATCCACTTTGGGCTAAAAACCGCTTTCCTTGTTCCTCCTTATTTTATAGCAAGTACAGGTATGTAATTTGATATGTTTTAGAGTGGAACAGCGTTAAGAAACACTATATTATATTTTTAAATATTTATATACAGTTAAATACTTTCTAACATAGGAGGTAAAACGGAAAATCGTTGATGATAAAGTTCCGTTTTGTTTGGCACTAGTTTTCCTACTTGAAATGCAAAACATGCATATTTTGAACCTTAAACGTGAGTATATAAATACGTTATGTATATTTAAAAAATGCTTCAATAATGACTGAAATGCAAATTACCAGATATCTGCTATTTCAAAACGAAACTACACTATACTCTAAAATAGTATCATTAAAAAGAGATACGTATCGTAAACATTTAAACATGTTGAATAAATTCCGGATTGAGAAATGAAAATCCCATAAATTCCGTCTGATCCAAATTCATCATAAACAATTTATCGGTAGGTGTAAGATCCGTCTTTTCCGAAGTAAACTGCTTATCGAAATTGCTAACATCTTTGCGATGTTTCTAAAACAAACATCAGTAAATAATCAAAATAGATAATAAAATTTAAACATATTGTTTGGTGGAACATCATGTTTTTAAATTGTACAAATCCCTCTGAACTAAAAGACCAAAATGATCAATTTATAAAAGGGAAAGAAGTATTTTCTCTATTAACTTTTAGTGAACCCTCGGCTACATTTCATTTGAGTTAAAAGCGTTTGTTAAACACATTTTTTTGTACAGCCGTCTGCAAAAGGCTGTATGTATGTCATAAAGGCATGTGAATAACGTCTCTCAAAAAATTGCAGTTGTATAATAATAGCGCTGCAACAATATATAGTGTAACAAAATACCGCCTTTACAGTTTGTGGGTAATTGGGTTTTCGGTTCAGGCTTTTTCAAATCTTATTCTTGATAAAAAATATAACGTGGACTTGAGAAAATAATGTATTCTATACTCCAAAAATATTAAAACAAACCAAAAAAAAAAAAAACTTTAGCTCCGCAACACGTATCGTTGAAGCTCTAATGAAGCTCAGTACCTTTCTGCAAAAGCTTTTTTGACATTGGGCTCCAAAAATCAGGAATGCAGATACAGATCTCTACAAATGTAGGCTAAAAACAAGGAATACGAAGAGGAATTACCCAATATGCAGGATGCAGGTGTCTTTTTAGTGCAATTCCTCCCAGCAACTGTGGATTTCTTCTATAGACACACACAGATTTTCCCTGCGTGTCCTGTCTGGACCAGGACTAACGCAACTTTGAACTGAAAACCTTGGAAAGCTGGAATGTGCTCAGTTAAGTAGACTCCTTGATAGTCTTATACAAGGCCTCTGCAATCTTTAATTGACTACTAATAGAGCCCCTTCATCACACAGCACTTTTTAAGGTAAAACACCCGGATTTTCCAGGTAGTTTAAAAAAACATCAAATAATCATAAAAATACCTCCGATTTTCAGGTAGTTTAAAAAAACATCAAAAATTCAAACAAAACCCCTGATTTTCCAGGTAGACATCCACTCCATGGACTAGTGCTTCGCCTGATAAAAAAATAACCCAATTTTTTCAAGGGTAAACTGAAAAGGAGTGAGCTCCTTCAGCACAAAATTGAATACAGCTTCATCCAAACAAATTCAGGTAAAGTCCTCATTGTGGTTTCTCTATAAATAATGAAATTCCAACAAACTTTATTTAATCGTTTATTTCTGTAATTTTGCAAAATTAGAAGGCACAAAACTGCTACTAAATATAATATTCAGAGAGGTACCTATCTGCTGAACAAATCCTAAATATTACACACTTATTTCATGGGTACTCTTTTGTTACAGTGTTAATTTAATTTGGCGCCATTTTGTTTCAAGTGTGATTTTATTACAGCGTTAATTTTTACACACAACGTTACCTTGTTCAACTAAAGATAAGTGAGCTAACTTTTTAAGCCCTCCCAATAAACAGAAGTATAAAAATTATTGCAGTTACCTGAAATAAACCTGAAATAAACCACAAAACCACTCATAAAACTTGATTTATGAGGGTGCACACTTGCACATTTAACAACGACCCTGGCAGAGTTTGCTTACATCTTTTAATGTTTCCGAGAAATGGGAATCTTTCGCAATCTGTCGTTGAACTATACGCAATCTTAAAAAGTGACGACATTTTGATATGCACTTTTTTGTGAAGCGTTATTTATATTTTGGTCAATGATATTTCATTCACAGACATGAGTCACAGCCTCTGCGGATGCAAAATTCATTTTTGCTGACTATAACAAATTTTGTGGCCAATACTAGTCGCAACGACCCCAAAATGTTGTTTTGATCTCATCTGCAAAGGTTGGAAAATGCTTGAAATCTTGCAGAAAGGATTGTGCCATGTTGGCAGACTCTGGTATTGCCAGGTTAGACAAAGTATTGGAAGATTTTGAGATATTTCCAGCAAATGCAAAAACTCGCGATGGAAGCAACTTGACACTAATTGCGATTTATGTTGACGATGATCGTTGTATCAAGAGATTTGAAAATATTGAAGAGATCGGTTACTGCTTAGGAATGGAAAAAGGTCAAAAATTATAGACCAATGCATCAAACTGGTTACATTTTAGAATTCTTGGACGGATTTGGCATCATCGATGCTTAACCAGAAAAATCTTCAATGAAAATATCTATAAACCTGAAGAAGAACGAAGATTCTTCCAATGTAACGCTACTGCTACAATACTCGCAACAAAACGCCAAAGAGCATTGGACAACCGCAAAATATATTCTTCAGACACTCGAAGGAAACAATCGACTTTGGTCTGATTTTTGCCAAGCAATCTCTAAAAGGCAATCTTTAAAATTATTTAAAAGTCAGTGTAGACTCCGATTGGTGGAATTGTTCGAATAATAGTAAGTTATATACAGGTTTTGTGTTTAAACTTGGTGGCGGCCCTATTTCATAGAACTTTTAAACTTTGTCATCAACCGAGGCAAAGCACGAGAGAATAACCGAAGTTGCTAAGGAAGCTACGTATCTTCGTTCACTTCTCATTGAATTGAGTTTGAAACATTTGTCCAGAACCATCATTTATAAAGACAATATGGGTGCTTTGAAGCTTTCTTAAAAGCCTATGTTCCAAGCAGCGAGTAAACATATAAAAATTAATAAGTACCATTTCATAAGTATTGCTTTGAAAAACAAGTTACTGACTTTAGATCAGGTTTCTACTTCCGATATGACAGCTGATGTTACTGTCTAGGAAGACCTCATCGACATCAAAATTGTGTAAACATGTTAGACTTAGGATGCACTCATCAGTTACAAGACGTTTGGTTGTATAATTAGTTGTATCGTTTTGTTTAACAAGCCCTTTTTTCAACCTAATAAATATAAATTTGAGCTGAATTTAATAAAATTTTGCTTAACCGAAACAATTATTTTTGTTAACCAACACAAAATTAAAAATAACAATTTTTTACTAAGTAAAAAAAATAAACTCCTTCTTAAAATCACTATCCTCCCTTTTAATAATTGATCTCATTAGATTTTTAACTGAGGGGAGCATTGATACAACATAAAATGTTACCGACGCCATCCACCAAAAATGTTTTTTTTTTTAACTATTATTTTACTGAGATAAAAACCTATTTGAATGAACGTTTTATTTCTACTTACAATTTTTGGCTTGAAAGGTGGTTGAACTTCACGATTTTCAATTTTATCCCAATCGATACGTCTAAAGAAAGCATGAGCGCGTACATCTTCCTCACCGTGAGGACCACAACCTAATCTTTTATTTGGATTTTTGGTCAAAAGCTATCAAACAGAAACTTCAATTTTTGTATTTCAAAATTAACAGTATGTCCTTACCCCTTTGCATACATCTTTGGCCTCTTTGGATAAACCCTTTGGATAGCTAACATTATGGTCAGTAATTGCTGCAAATAACTCCTCCTCGTCTTCTCCGTCAAAAGGAGGTTGTCCCACTAACATTTCATATAACAAAACCCCATAAGCCCACCAATCGACAGATTTTCCGTAAGGTTGATACAAAATAATCTAAAAAAAGTGTAGAAGTGGGTGTGAGAAAAGTTACAAAATAGAAATAAACTAACCTCAGGAGCAATATAATCAGGAGTACCACAAAAAGTTTTTGTGGTTTTATCACCAGTGATCCCTTCTTTACACATCCCAAAATCGGCAATTTTTATGTGACCGTCTTGATCCAATAAAACGTTATCGAGTTTCAAATCTCTATAAACTATACCTCGACTGTGGAGAAAGAATAAACCGATTGCTATTTCAGCCGAATAGAAACTAGAAACACATTTTTTATTCTAAAAAAAATATTCATAGGTCATACGTACACAGCAACAGGTTCTTTAAATTTTCCGCACTGTTGAATTTGGAACATTAAGTCACCGCCGTTTACATATTCCATAACAAAATATAGCCGATCCTGAAAAAATTAAATTATTGTCAATTACTGTGGGAAATAATGGTTTTCAGAAAATGCGCCGATAATTAAAAACAAATTAAAAAAATTACGTAAGCATTATATTCTATTCATTATTACAAAATAATTATTATAGTATTTTAGAAAAATGTTTTTTATAAATTTTTGTAATTAAATATGAATATGGTTTTTTAAAAAATGTTTTTTTAAAGTTATTTTTGCTTGATCAACTTCACCTTGATACAGTTATTACAGTTGATGTGTATGCAATCTTAACAACAGTGGTTCTCGCAATTCGATAGAGGTGAGGTTTACTCTTTTTGTTTTTACTCTGTTTATTACGAAATAGTAGGTATATTGTATATTAAGAGCAGCAAGTACATACATTTTTGCCGCTCGTGCATGAAAATTCGGCTACGCCTCACGCAGCAGTCATGTGACAGCGGCAAAAATGCATTTTGCTCGAAATATACACGCTATTTTTTCGACGACTGATCACACACTTAATTCAAATAACTATCAGAGACGTCATAAGAATTTTTTAGTCATAACAATGAACAATCTGGCTATCTATGCATTGCTATAAATAAATTTTTGTTTACCCCGTTGCTAATACAATCAATTTTTATTTATACCGTTGCCAGCCCAACCAATTTCTAACATCCAATCAAAGTTTTTAGTCATGATTTATTATTGATAGAAAGCGAAAATGATCTAGAGCGGCAAATTTAGTGCTTGCGCTCGCTCCTCGGCAAATTTCAACTTTCGAATCTCAAACAACACTAGGAAAGCCTACTTTCAAGTTCAGTCGTCGAAAAAAAATATTTTAGCACTCATGAAATTTTTACATCTTTAATAAAATCATGTATAAGTTAGAAACGGACAAATAAGATGTTTATACTTAATATTTATTATTATATTAATTATACTTAATATAATTAAATATTATGCATATGTTTATAATATTTAAAAAAAGATCATTGCAAAATATAAAATGATAAATGATGGATCATATAGAGTTTTTGGAACGTAAAAATACACAAACTCGTTTCAAAGTAAAAAAACAAAATACTGAAATAGTCATAGAGGATGCATTAGATTTAGAAAGACAAAAAAAAAAGTACACTATAATATAATCTATCTTTCTAAACTTTGAGAACAACGTGCAGTAATACATCCTTTAAAAAATTCACAGATAATTTCCCTATCATACCCATTCTAAATCGTCACCTAATTTGCCAAATTATCAAATTCAATGCATTCTCTACGGTTTTTAGTACAATACTAACCCAATACCTTAGACCATTCACGAAACCGCTTTGCTGTAATGGACTGCTAATACGGTTTAGAAACGCACGCAAAGATCTAAAGGACAAAAGTATATCTTGGTACTTTGCTGTGCCGGAACGATTTCAAGTTTTGGCTGTGTAACGTTGCCATATCATGTTTTTAAAATTGAATTTAGTGTAAGAAAAAAATATATAAGTCTGCAGAATAAAATAGGTTGTATCAGCTTTAAAAATTTTGCAGATGTTACATAATGTTTCTATTTAAATTGGCTGTTTAATTTTTTTAATCCCCAACTTTGAAACAAAATAAATTTGACAACTGTGTACACCGGCGCGCGGTGTTGAAAAGAAAGAAACAAAATATATTTCTCTCTCACTTGCATGTTGGCGTGTAACTCACGCACAGGAAGGTTAGGAGATTGGCAGTCCATTACAGCAAAACGGTTTCGTGAATGGTCTAAGCCCAATACCAATGTTAAAGATCTATGGCATTGGTTATACGTTACTATTTGACTAACCGATAGTAATGCATATTTGAAAACTGCTATTCAGGGTGTTCCAGTAAAGTCAGAATATTAGTAGACGCTCGATTATCCAGAATCGGCTTATCCGAAAAGCTGGATTAACCAAAACAAAATTAAATGGTAATTTTGATATTTATCCGAAAGATAAAGTTGAACAAATGGTTCAATGTCTTACCGAGTTCCACCAATGTTTAACGAAAAAGCAGAAATCTTTTACAGTTTTAATTTTAGTCAAAAAAAAAACACAAAAATTTTTGTAGTTTTTGAACAATAATTAGTTATTATTGAATTTAGCTAATTTTTTGACAAAGATTTCCGAACTAAAAAGACTTTTGGAAAACATAAAAAATACAGAAGAATTTCAAGAAGTTGGTTAAAACATGTGTACTCATTCCTAAGACACGGTGTATAAAAAAAATTTATTTGCAAAACTTGGAAAAGTTTTATTAACAGAAAATTGAGTACCTACCATTGTTTGAAAACACGAATGAAGCTGAACTAAAAAAGGCGGTTTATTGGAGAGAGCTAATACACGTTTTTCAACCATAGTGCATTCAACATCGTCGTCTTGAATAATAATATCTTTTTTCAAAATTTTTATTGCGTATAATTCATCTGTTCCTTTCCTTTCAGCCAACATCACCTTGAAAAAAATTCAATTTATAAATTGCGGAAAAAAGTTTATTAAGTAATAACTCACTTTCCCAAATGAGCCTTTACCCAAAACCATAAGAAAATTGAAATCACTTGCTCTAATAATGTCTTTTTTGCCCATATTGTGAGGAACATCTTTATCAGTTGTTATAGACGGCTTCTTAGTTATTGAAGTTTTCTTTAAACAAAACATACAACATAAATTTCTTCATCAAAACTAGTGATTTTCGAAAAATATTGAACATTTCCGTACCTAATTTTTCTCCCAAAAACGCTTACCCTCATTTGAGTTTTGATTGAAGCTAGATCGACGCCCTCTTCAGGCACCGGTACATTATAAAACTCCCCTTCTTCTTGAGTTAAAAGTTTAAACCAGCCGTCTGGAGGTGCTTTAATAATTTCTGAAATTCCGAAAGATAACGATCCCATGAAATCGTTACGAGAAGTGCGATCCCAATCCCACACTTCAATTAATAAACGTCGATCTTTATCCTCCGGTTTGAGTTCGCTGAAAAATTGCAAATTGAAGAAAAATCTCGCGCTAAAAAATGACGCATTACAATGTCAATGTTTCATTCCAAACAGGATTCAAACACGATTTGATCGTTTTCGTTTTCTTCTTGACATTATCTGCATCCGGAATTAGTTTTATTTTAACGTATGGATCGCTCAATCCATTGGGATCCATTGGAATTAAATTACGACCTTGTTTGACTAAAACCCAATATTTTAGTCAAAATCCTTGAAATTTTGCCGGAGAGTTACCTTCAACGCTCAGTTTTGGGCCCGTGTAGGTCATTTTTAACTGGATTCGTCCTCTACGTTCGGTATGATCACAACCACATAAATTAGGAACACTCTCCCCACATCGTTTATGAACATTCATATCACATGCTGTAAAGTAAAACAACGTATTTACCTCCGACTGGGGTTTTAGGGGGTTCTGAATTTTGAGTTGAAAACAAATAAAAAAGGGATTCGAAAGTGAGAAAATCTGTTTTTAATGGAGTAAAATGTGGTAGAGGAGAAAAATACAAGAGCGTATTTACTTTATGAAAGCTCATGTGCACTTCATTTTATTAGTAGGGCTCTTAGAGAAGCAGGCAATTGACCAAAGCGGAAGAAATTTTACATCAACCTGTAATTTAATTTTAAGTCAAATAGCAAGTGAATTACTAAAAGCCTGACAATGTATAAGTGTATTAGATGCTGCTTCTATTAACTCGCACAACATTATTTACATAATTCCTTATACAATTCAAACAATAGACGAAAAATCAATAGTCTTAAAATTTGCAATACCTTCTTTATTTCATTCTTTCACTCAAATTCGTACATTATACAAGTTGCCTTTTTTTAAATTTTAGTTACTAATAAACCGCTGAAAATAATTCGAAATTTGGTACATTCACAAAATAAAAATAAATAAATAAAAAAAATATAGAGAAGTTCATGAGTCAGTGCGTATGAGTTTTTTCAATGTGCCATATATGTTGGAAATATCTCTAAATCGCGGTGACAAACGGCAGACGTAGAAAACGAATTATAAAAATTTATCTTAAAATAAATTAAAAAAGTAATTGTTACAAATTTTTACAAGAATCTTGATTTCATACTGTCAAATTTCTCAGCATTTAGGTGTTGATACAAATGGATGTATACTAACTTTGAAGAGTGCCATTCATATGACCAGTTTACAGAAGTTCAATTAGGTACGTATTTAATTAGCATTAACTATTAATTTGCAATTAACACGGGTTTTCTGGCATTTCGTTGCTCAATATTTGTCAATTACCACGAATTAAATATTTAATCTGAAACTGCTCATAAACCCAGAAATAAAATTCCCTTACAAAATATTTAAAAGAATTTGACTCCTATTTTTGTGAATAAGCCACGTTTAATCAATTTTTTTGTCTATGATGCAACAAGGGAACGTTTAAAATTACTTCGTTATCCTTTAATTCTGTCAACTTGTATACCTTTGTTTTATTTAGTGTTTTAAAGCTTTGGAATTGTTTTATTTTCAATTAGTCATTTTGCAACATTTGCTCATGAATTTCTTAGTAATGAAATTGTTTATAGCAATCTTATCCAAGTCCTACGTTTTCACCGGTAAAGGTAACTCTGTGACGAATAATTTGGTCAACTCGTTAGCAGCCGCCTCGTAAAGGTGTATTGACGTCATCAAAAAATTATAATAAAAGCGCAATTTAACAACTTACTAAGTTTATTAGAAATACCGTTTACTGTCAGAATTATTTTTATGCAGTTGACTTTGAATATTAATGATAAAAAGCCGGCTAATAGAAAGTGAATTACATATTTAATTGCGATTAACTTTTAATTCGGAATTAAGTCGACTTTTCTGACGTTTGATTGGTCAAAATAAACACTTAATCGCGAATTAACTAATTAATCGCAATTAAAGATAATGACCCGTTCTGTAAACCGGCTCTAAGAAAAACTCTTCTTATTACGTCACAAGAAATTTTTTTATTT
The DNA here is from genome assembly GCA_029207805.1 of Tribolium confusum. NCBI lineage: Eukaryota > Metazoa > Arthropoda > Insecta > Coleoptera > Tenebrionidae > Tribolium > Tribolium confusum. The sequence goes on along the minus strand of JALGAY010000002.1, from coordinate 28,046,515 downwards.
TTTAAATTCTGTGATCTTAGTTATAACAAAAAATAAAATAAAAACAAAAGATCCAGGTCTCTTTATTTTGAAAAAGTAACTAATAGTAAAAATGAAAATTTAAATATGGTTTATCAGTCGATTAAAATTTAATTGACTTTCTGTAAGATGTAGGGGGTTAGCAGTGTTTCACCATTTTACAACTGTTTGTTCATTAAAAGTATCACATGTGGAGTTAGGTCTGATTTTACATTAATTGTTAATGCTTTATTGTTTTTTTTAATTATTTTTTAGGTTGCTGGTTTGAAATCAGGCATATTTAAATTTATAAAATTTTGGTCTGTATAACACTCTCCTGTTGATGAGATTTTTAAAATAAAAGTTGCGTTCACATTTCTAATGCCTACTATACAGACTGTTTCATGATGAGTCATAATGAGCCTGCGAAATTAAAAATACAACGAACAATACAATTCCAAAGTTAACGTGGATGATATTGGTTTCAAATTTTATTTGTCAAATCTGTCACCGATAAAAAAGAAAATGTTTTCAAACGATGAAAAAACCGACATGATGTTGATATATGGGGAAAACAGAAAAAATGCCTCTGTACAACGTTTTCCGGGTAGAAGAACTCCTGCTGACATATTTAAACGACTTGAAACTACCTTAAGGAAAAATTGGCCACTTTCGAAAAAGCCAAGAACAAGAACAGCTACAGGTCTTGAAAATGAAACAAATGTATTGGGAATGATTGATAAAAATCCACACGTAAGTAAAAGAATGATTTCACAAGCAAATAGCATTACTGCATTAGTTTGTTTTCAATTAACCGAATGATTAAAGGAAATAGATTTCTTCCCTACCATATTCAGCTGGTGCAAGCTCTAAAACCTACGGACTATCCAAAAAGGCTAGCTCTTTGCAATTTTCGGGAGAATTATCGTTTGAATACATTTTCTTTTTTTATCGGTAACAGATTTGACAAATAAAATTAATATCACCCACGTTAATTCTGAAATTGTATTGCTGGTTGTATTTTCAGTTTCGCAGGCTCGTTATCACTCATGAAATAGCCTGTATGATTTGTATGAACTTTTATTAACGAATAAAATGTAGTATTAAAAAACCGACACACGATTTGACTTAGAGCCCAACTAATTTTTGTCAAATTTTTGAATTTATTACTTTTTATAAAAATGAGTTGTGCAGTACCGGATACAAAATTTCGGACAAGACGTTTGTTCCATTTAAAAAATTAAAAAAACACAAAAAAAACAGTACTACAGTTTAATTTAAGTACTTAAAAGTAGTTTCAGAGTTTGTATCATAATTAACGTTCTGTACTTTCTTAATGATTTAAAACGATTTATTTGAAAGTTCATTGTAATGTTTCATATTGGTGAAATAAATTAGCAACTTGACTGAAATTGTTCATTGAAATTTATTAAAATGAAGACAATTTTTATTTCAGCTTTAGATTTCAAATCTATACCAACACAAAGAAAATGTAATAAAAAAAATTAAAATGTAGAGAATTTAAACTTCTTTCTGGATCTCCTTGGTGTGTCGTATAGATCAAAAATCCACCCATTGCACACGACGCGATTTTCAGCAACTATATTACCATTTTCAAGTAAGACTTAATAAGACTGCCTTATAAACCTCGGCTATCGCCTCGGTTCACAACCTTCAGCAACTCTATTATTTGCTCAATATTGGTCTAAAGCGTCTATAAATATTTTAAAGTCGTCATAATTATGTGGGTTACAAATTAAATATTTAACTTTCAATTCAATTAGCGACTTGTAATCATTCAATTTACTTTGTCAAGTGTCAAATTTAACTTGAAATTAAAATTTAATTGCAATCAAACGTTCTGTAAAGTATTCAGTGTCAGTTTAATGATTTATTAGTCGCACATCTTTCAAATTCTGCCCTTATTATGTATAGGATAGACAAAATTCAACATCTCTTACATAAATAAATATAGAATTAACTCTACACAAAGTGAATAAATTATTTCCCTATTTAAACAGTTTACAGTTTGGACACTAAAGATCAATTTTTACTAATTTATTTACAGACATTTAATCAATTCTGATTTCACCAATATCCATACAAAACATACAAATTCAACTCAAAACTCTTCTCGAGGATCGCATAGAAGCAAAACAATGTAGCACACATACATATAAGTAGTACATTATAAAGTTTGATCCAGAAACAGGAACCTAAAAAAATGTTTCAGGCCAACTAGTTTCTTTTTTTTATTAGAACGTGATCAGGACTACAAGACCAAACATATTGCTAAATAATGTAACTAGTATAAATTATAATTATATAGCCGTTCGAAAAGTAAGCCCATTAGAAAAAAAGAAGACTAGTCAGGCGTTGATAAAGCTGATGAGAAATTTTTGAAAGTAGTAACGAGACTTTACGAAAAGTTATAGAATGGGTGCAAAGAAGCCATTTAAAAGTGGTAGCTTATCAGTCTGAAGCACAAAAGTAATAACTTTAACATAGAGAATATAGAAATAGTTCCAAAAGTTGTCAAACAGGTACTGGGAGTAGATGTCAAACAAAGTAATAGCAAATAATACAGAAAGAAATTCAAGTAAGCTCAGTAAGCCGTGCTGAGCATTAAATTTTTTATACTCAGCGCCTATATGGAATAAAAAAGCACTTAGGTACCCCAAAAAAAAAAAAAAAATGGACAGTATTGCTTGGTAGAAGAATATTAGAGAGTCGTTTAAAAATTTCGGAAACAAAATTAATTTAAGAATAATCCAAAATTTAGGGCAAAGTAAGAAAAATTTTTTTAACTACTAACAACAGAGGTCTTATTTGGGCAATTAGAGGACTTACAAACTTATTCCTAAAATTCAAGCATGATCAAATATTCAACACGGATCACTGGATTTGCCATCTCACGATTCAACATACGTTTTTTAACAAGAGTTCGAAAAGAAGTTAAATGCAGACCTCAATTCAGAAACGATTGTTGGTCTTTTACTATAGTCCTAAGAAAAATGAGATGTTGCTGAAACCTTTGCAACACTTATAAAGGCCCACAAGAGAGAAAGAAAAAGAAAGTGAATATCGAAGACAAAATAGAATGAACTCTTTGAAAAGAAGTAGCCTGTGCGCAAAAAAATTCAAAAGACAATGAGTAATCGCACCTTGAAATAATGCCAAGTGGTTCCGGGGTGAAAAAAAAAGGAAAAAAAGGGAGAAGTATTTAGTGGGTATAGCCGGATAAGACACACACTGCCAGCAAGCACTGAGTTTCCTGGCGTGTGCTAAACATTTTCAAGTCTTCTACAAAAAGGGTCTAATAGGTCAAAAGAGTTAAGTAATGATGAAACAGGAATTGATTTATTACGAGTTGGGGACAACATTTGAATAATTTACAATTTGACACTAAATGTCAGCTTCTTTGCAGATTTTTGCCTATTAAATTATTGATACACATATTTTATGGCTTTCTGTTGCAACATCCCTTTATAAAATATATTTTTAACTTGTGTGAACAAACTTGTCAAATTATTTCTTCTCTAGCTTTAACAAAATCCGGTGAGAACAATTTAAAGAGAAATATTGATGTAGTAATTTGTACTTAAACACGTTTTTTAGTAATGAGTTAATCGAATGCTCAAAACAGGGACAAATTTGTTACTAAAAGCCACGTTCAAAATAAACTCACTCATATTTACAGCTACATATCTTTTAATAAATGCAACAGGTGGTGTATCAATAGGAATAAATCCAAGTTTATAATCCGTTTTTTGTGGAAAAAATTAAAGTTTTCGCAGTTGAAACAATCAAAAGTGAATTTTATTAAAACGTATGCTCTTTTAAATTTGTCATAAAAGTTGACAGTGACACATCACAAATATTAAAAAATGTTTTTAATATATTTGTGCATACGTATTTTTATTATTTCAGAAGTGCAGAGGTTAGGAACCTGCGGTCGTCTTAAAGACTTAATTTTAATGTTTATTTTACAATAAAAGGAGTTGTATAATATGTGAAAAAATTATATGTCAATACGGCAATAAAGTAGAAGCCACGGCTGCGTCTTGGCTTTGAACTGCCAGCCGTGGCATTAAATTACATGCTTTATTTACTAATTAAACAAATAATTTTTTTAAGACTGTGTAGACCACCGAATTATTTCTTTTGAAAGTAACCTACAGTTCTAAAATAGTTGCCGGCCCTTGATTTATTAATAATAATCTTCATACAATGCCTCTTTATTAATTAATATTGACTATATGCGAAGCCAAATTTAAAAAAAAACACGTTTTACGTGTCTCAATTTTATTTTTAAACAGTTTCATAATTTTTACTGACTTTATTTCAATCAATATTGCCTGAAACATATGGCTAATTTTCAGTAGTATTCATATAAATTAATAAAAATAAATTCAGTTTCCACTTACCTGAAAAAAAGAATGTAGGTATCATATCTTTTTAGAAGATAAAGTATATTAGTGGCCACATACGTACATACGATATCTCTAATTAACATATTTAATTGCTAAACTGCGTTTTTATTATGATATTTTTGATGACATAAATCATTCATACGTGGCCGTTAGTATAGATTTAATAATTATGAAATTTTAAGTAGTTTTGTTGCATGTGCGCTTGAATCGTATTCATTGATTAATTAAGTATATTTAAAAATAGAGAAAACAAAGGTCCAGAATAATAAAATCCATTGATTTTAATTAGTTTAAATTAAGAGAAAAAAATAAAGTCGAAGAACAAGGTATACCTGCAGGCTCCGAGTTCACATTTAGCTTTCATAAAATAGAGAAGTCGTCAATACCATGCCCTTTAAATTGAATCATGTACTAGGAAAAGCTCAAGCTTCTAAATAAATAGACAGTACCGAACACATAAGCTTCTACAAGGGAGTAATTGTTTGCAAATTGAAAGTATCAGGACCAATCAAAAATGCAAAAATAATAAAGTTGAGGAAATCGTCTTCAAGTAAATAGTACATAAATTTTTTTATAAAATTGTTAATTTAACTTAATTTTTGTTTTATATATTGAGAGACTCACCTGACTGAATCTTAAATAATGAAATTGTAGAAGAGTGGACTTAAATATCAAATAAAAATAAAAACAAAAATTCTCAAATCACTTGTTAACCTAATGAATTCTGGATATTAATTAAATTTTGAATTGGATACCTGTTGTTGTTTTCCTGTCACTTCGGTCGGTGCAACCGGCTACCAGCTTCGATCAACGCAGTTAAGTCATTGTTTTCCATTCGATTATGATCTCTGGACCTGCGATCAGTGGTTGTACAAACACTGTCTAATTTAAATTCGAACACTAACAATGCTAATGATGCTTTGGTTTCGAACATTAATCATTAAGAAATATATAATAATAAACACAGTTCAAGACATATATCCACCCTTCTTCGTATGGAAAGCGTGATGACTACTAATACATCTGCGTAACTTGACTGCATGTTCTCTCAATAAATTTTAACTTAATGCATGCTCTTCTTCAACTTTTTTTTCATTATTTCAAACTCTTTCATTCAACTTGTTAATATTTATTGTATACAAATTACGTGTTAGTCGAATGACGATCGTAAAAGCTTTTTACAGCAGAGCATGCATTAATAAATATTTAAACACTTTATTTATTATTTTCAAATATTTAAAGCTACAGAGTGACACATTTTCCATCTGTTCATGTATATACAAAAATTGTTATTACTCATCTTAATCCCATAGCACCAAACACGTTTTTTCTTTGGCCCTATGTTGTCAAAATGAATAATTTTATGAATCACCCTGTACTGAAATATGTACAAGCATTTTACAATGTAAGCAAACATGACAATGGTAGGTGATCTTGGTTACTGATTATAATATGTCCCATTAGTTTCTTTTGACTCAATAAAAATAAAATAAAAGCTTACTAAGCTGTCATCAGTTTTTCTCATTAATTTTCCTGTGGTTTCGTATTTTTAAAATGTGTGTAGAATAATAAAACTGAAATTTCTTCTCTAATAATACAAGAATTGCAATAACAACCATGAGACATGAACAAGTATAAGCTGACATTTTATTACAAACGAAATAAGAAAACTCTCGCCATTTCCTTTATTTGGTATGCACCAAACACCGTAAGTGTACTAAAATGCTCAAACATTTCCCCAAATTTCAGTTAAACAAAAACATTACAGTTTTATTATTAGCACCGACAACTTTAGTGTAATTAAATTTTAAATAGAAGCAGACTTGTATCTACACTTTTTTGTGAATACGTCCCTTTTTAACACCTTAATAATAAAAATTAACACTAAAGCCGCGGCCACTATTTCGTGCGTTGACATCATTACACAAAATTCGAATTGAAAATGTTGTTATACTTTTTTAATCACAAAATGAGAATGTGACTTAAGTCATAAATTACACAGGTCTGCAACTAAAAAACTGCATAGGATTTTTTAACATTTTCTTATAGATTTTGACCTTCCAAAAACAGCAAAAATATTCAAAAAATTCTATCACATAGGTTTTTGCAGTATTAATGTTTATTAGTAATAAACCTATTCTAGTAAATAATTCATAAAAAAAAATTAAATTTAAAAAATTTACAATGTTAACTATTCTTTTTTATCGTTTCCTGGCGGGGAGGTACGGTACAGTGGATGTTGTGTTAAAAAGTTCAGAGATCTGGTTCATTTACGTTGAAGCGCTTTTAATTGATAAATGGAGAATTTTAAAAAGAAGTTTCATAACTTCTTTTATAATATTTCATAAAAAAGATGAATAAGTATATAAATAGATGTCTCAAAATAATGGTTCATTGGTTGTAAAAAAATATTATGTTTGTTAATTTTGAATAAACGAGTGCTTTTACCAATTTTTCTGTTTGAATTTGCAAAAAACCCTTATGTGATAGAAAAAAAAATGGCCATCACTTCTGAAATCAGCGCATTCTAAAACATATAGGGCCGGTTTACAGAAGGTGACATTAACTTTAATTGCGATTAAATGATTAAATCGGCTTTCTTCGTGTTTGATTGGTCAAAATCGGCACTTAATCGCGAATTAACTATTTAATCGTAATTAAAGTTAATTTCACTTTCTGTAAACCGGCCCATAATTCAGTAAAAATATCTTATGCAGCTGATATTTTTTTTTGCAGACCTGTGTTATTAAACAAAGCAAGCGTACTTAGACTATCAGAACTTCTGTTAACAAGTTTTCAATTTATAACACTATTTTACTAAAAGCAGATAAAAATTTTGGGTTAAGGGTTGATTAAGAATACCGTTGCCTGCAGCCATCTACTACTTCGAGTTTAAACTTTAAACCCATCAGCGTGTGGTAGACGACTGCTTTATATACGACTGCTAAACAATATGATTTATTACGTAAGTCAAATTCTTATTTTCTGATGAAAGAAGTATACATGAATTTAAAGAATTGATATTCAAAGAAAACTGCATAAATAATAATTGTAATAATAAACTGCAGTGCTAATAAAAACCCTTACGTTAATTTGTGTTTCAGTCTTCTTTTTTTTTTTTAATAACGTCAACCCAATGGTAGCCGCGGCTATATTAAATATTGTTTCAAGTTTCTTTAAATATTGTTTAAAGTGCCTTTGACAGTTGTTGTCGTTTTCAAGCGTTGGAACTCCTACCTAAAGTTCGCTCCGATGAATATAGAGAAATAGGTCAAAGAAAGGAAAAACTCCCCAAAAACAATATGGCTGTCTACTAAAAAACGGCCCGAACTAAAAGACACCACAAAAATGCTTTATATACCTACTATCATAAACAATAGTAAACTTTTGTTTTTCAAATGGATACCTAACGAGTGGGCCAAATCTTTCGTCATCGAGTTACGTTTGCTCTTCAAAAAGTAAGGCTTAGATAGATTGCTACAATTACTAATCAAATAATGACCTAATATGACAAAATGTCCAGTTGAGGATAAAATATTTAATAAACTACTTTGAAGCATTAGGTAAAACAAAGTATATAATAAGTTTACCTGAAAAATAAATCAAAAATTAATTACAAATTAAAAATGTACAATTTGACGTTTCAAATCAAAAATGTCATTCTATTATTTGTTAAGAATCTATCTAAGCCCAACGTTTTTACAGACAAAGGTAACTTGATGACGAAAAATTTGAGCCACTCGTTTATTTACTTTTAGATTATTTAGAAGAGATTTTTTTTTAAAATAGATTGATGTATAACACTTTAGCTTTATTGAAAATTGTATGAAAAGTCAGAAAAATGATCTAAAGTATCTCTAATTTAGAGTGCATTAGATTATATATATGCACTCTGTATATGCAATTTTGCTCAATTTTCTGGCAAAATGTTTATTGCACAATAAGTAATCGAACCAAAAATTAATCTTATTACTTCTAGGAAAAAGCACGTGTAATTTTGAATAATGCGGCAGTATGTTTCCATACTTTTCGGATAACACGGTGGAATTAACTATGAGTTTTATTTTGTATAGATAAAGTCGGAATTTTTTATAAATAATTGTCAGTGTCAAGATACTGAAAAAGATCTGTACCACCCCAAAATCAGTAGTTAAAGACCGGCTGTATAAGCATTAATCCTTACAAAACGTCATATGAAATTGGGATTAAGTGCATTCATACTGTTTTAACAATTTCAAAAATATTAAAATTACAAAATTACTGTGGTTAAGAAAGAACTTTTGTTCAAAAAGTGATACTGTGTAGGTATATACTTTTTCAGCAATTTCCTAATCCGAAAAAATGCAAACAAAAACTTGAAAATTTCGCTGGGTAACTTTTCAAAACCTTCTCGAAATCATATCTCGCTGTGTGTAGTCTACGATGTCAGTAATTTTCACAGGTATTCAAAAAATTACTACTCAAACTAGAATTGCACGCTTCTAACATAAAAATCACTGAGAAATCTCAAAACAGAAGTGGCACAATTTCCGACAATATTCTATTAAGGTAATGCGCTTTCCGACTTTGAAGTTCGAAAATTTATAGTGAAAAATTATTTATAAACCACTCCAGTTTTCAAATGAATAGATGGCGCGTGCATTTGCATTCCCGTCTGTATTTGCCGAAATCAAACGGAAGAGTTTACACAAAACTCAAGTTCACCGTTGATAGGTTAGATTTATAAACAAAATTAATAAACTTTAAGGTTCCGATACGATAAGTATTAAAACAAAAGGTAAGATAAAATAATACGAATCTAATAATTAAAATTCTATGAGCGAGAAACAAAAGTGTTGTCTCGTCAATGAGACAGAGAAAAGGGCGCCTCACATCAACGTTAAAACGCCCCACGATTTAACGTGACGACACACAATAAACGAAGGCACTCAAAATACTCGGAGAAGGTGTGAATAAACAGAGACAACGACCGATATCCAATTTCACGGCCAGAGCGGTAATCAGCGCGGTGTTAAATTTGGCTGAACAGTTAATAAGACAGCGAAAAGAAACATTAATAAAATTCTCAATTTTAGAGTTAAACGCTTGATGAAGTAACCATGTAGTTACTACCCGTATTTAGTATCTGAGAGTCCAAAAATCCTTTTTCAGATCAACTAGAATAAACGCTGAATGTTATTGCTTTGAAACCCATGCCAATTTCGAAGCTCTAGGCCTCTCGGACAGGCCGAAATGTACGCTATTTGTTACTGCGGTAAAACTCTTTAGGTCCCTGGCACCGAATAAAAAATAAAGAACGAAAAATAATTAGGAACACTATAAAAAATTAAAAATAAACTTTAAGTAGACAACCATCCGTTTGTTATTGTACAGTAATCTGCGGTTATAGTGTAGTTGTATTATTCAAGTTCTGTTGTATTTAGTTACAGTTTTACGTTATTAAGTTTTTGGAAGTTTTGGAATATTTAAAAAAATTTCAGTGCATTCGAGTTACGTTCTTAAGTTTTTGAAATGTTATTAATTATCAAATTTAGAGATTCTTGCGGGTGGCACATTAAGGAATAACAGTAGCGGTCCAAGGAAAGGAGTATGAAGAGTACGATATTAAAGCAGTAGCTAGTTGGTTTATATTTTTAAAATTCAATCAGCATATAAATCGCTTTGACCAGCAATGTTTGCCTTAAAGTTCTGAGAAAAATTCATGCAAGAATTTTAGTTTTATTTTATCCATTTGAATTGGTTCTATTTGAAGACGGAAAGTATCAGGTTAGTCATTTAGCAATTTTTTTAGATCTATTAAATTCTACTCAACATGTGAATAATAATCTGCGGAGATCTTTTAGGTCTTTTTTTCTAAAAAAAAAAAATACTATATTTTGACTCGAAACACAAGAATACAGTTGGCTTCAAAAAAATCAAGAAATGGAATTTGACCTAATGTGAATTGGAAATTTAATATATCAATTAGTGTCAATTTGTATCTACATTTCTGACACATAAGTGCAGTTTTTTAATGTAAATTCTAAAAGGCCGTTTCAAAATATAAAAATTTAATAAAATCAGACAGAATTTCTTCTGACAGTTCCTTCTTTTTTTTTTGAAGCCAACTGTAAGTTATTTTACCTATTTGGCAATGAGAGATCTGTCATTTAATGATTCGTTAAAACTATATCACTAAAATCCCTCAAATCGGAATTCCTGAGTTATCGTTCGCAGGATTCGCATTCAATTCCGGTGTTTTATTCGGTTTTTGGCGTTCTATATGTTGTCTCAAAAGTCTCGTATAATATCGTGGCCGCGTCTTAAGATATTCAAGGTTGAAGGTCGCAAAAATCGGTTTTTTGTGAATATCTCGCTTCCTATACCTTAAATGAGATTTGCACCTATTATAAAAGTATTATGGGCTGATTTCAAGTTGAGATGATACCGGTAGTATCGCAAATTTTAATACTTTTCGATGGCAACAACCAATCACAACCTCGAATTGTTTAAATTTTGCTTAGAAACGAAGATACTACCGGTATCATCTCAACTTAAAATCAGCCCAGTAGAGTATAAAATTCTCTACAACTTTTTTTCATACGATTAACCGTTTTTGAGATAGAGCGTAAACAGTGCGCAGCGCACAGTCATATGGAGTGCTCAGTACTATAACGAAATAAGTCCACTTAATAACAAATTAAGAAAGTTTACAGTTATTGTGCAAATCTGTATTATGTTGGAGCGGCATAATTTTTAGGAATTGACCAAACAGTGTAAAGCACATGTAATCTGGTCAAAATAAAAATTTAACTTTAGGATAACACGCACAAAGCTGAAAATTGGTACAAATCTTAATGACACTAATATAAATAAATTTTAAAAGTTTCTACCAAACTGGTATACTTATCTCACTATTGCACTGAATAAAAGTATGAAATAAAATGAAATAAAATAAAATACTTTTGTATATTTATCTCAAAATGGCCAAAAATGGACTTATTTCGTTATAGCACTTAGCACCTCATATATGACTGTGCGCTGTGCACTCTTTACGCTCTATCTTAAAAACGGTTAATTGTATGAAAAAAAAAGTCAAAACAAAGGTTGTCGAGAATTTTGTACTCTACAACTTTTATAATCAGTGCAAATATCATTTAACGTATAGGAAGCGAGATATTCGCGAAAAACCAATTTTTGCGACCTTTGACCTTGAATATTTTAAGACGCGGATACGATATTATATGAGACTTTTGAGACAACATATAGAACGCCAAAATAAAGGTTTATACCAATTTACAGCTTATTATCTCTTATTCCGAGATTGACCCCTATTTTCGTCTAAAATGACTGGGCTATTATGATATTTGAGACACGTTGAAACGAAACTACGTAAAAGCGAATCTCCTTAGTATACTAGTATACCTAATCAACTTTTGTCTGACAAATGATTACAACACCCCGTTATAAATTAATCTATAGAAATTTCACTTGTCGTGGTCGTCAATTTTCGTTGCTACGGCTACGTTGCTCTTGTCACATGGTACGACGATACTAACTATTGTAGGATTTTAAATAATATGTTTCATAAGGCGCGGCCAGCTCTATAAAGACCGACTTATGAAAAAAGTTTATATCTAGAAAAGTCGATCCATCAGAAGTTACAAGCTCATTGTAATAAAAGTGATCTGCAGTCGCTGAACAATGATTAAAAAAATTCAGCTTGGATCTCAGCAGTCAAAATTTAAACTAATCCATATGTTATAATATACCACTGTACTTAGTAAAGAGATAGAAGCAGTTTCCGAGTAAATAATTATTAGAGTTATGAAAAAGAAAAAATTGTCAAAAGAAACACTTAATGTCCAAGTTATAAGCAGTAACTCTTCTGGATTAACTACATTTACCTATGGCTGCGTGGATTAAGACACTGTAGCAACTCGTGTAACAAATTAAAGAGTCCATGCAAGTAAAAAAATGCAGTACATGCAACGTTTTTGCTGATGTTGTTTTTCTGGGCTACAAAACCAAATTTGGTACTTTAATTACCTGTACATTTCATGCCCTGATGAATCACTCCATACAGTAATGATCCACAGTGGTCACAAAAAGTGGGCGATGAGTACGTATGAGTTTTAAAATTATGACGAGTTCGAGTATCCTGTAAAAAAACGTAAAAGGAAATTTTTGTAGGTCATGAATAATAAAAATACTTACATCTGAATCAGCACCTTTGTCGGCACCTGGGCAGGTAAATGTTACGTATTCGTGACATCGTTTGTGCACAACAAAACTGCAAACTAAATTAAGAGTTAATTACAAAACTCCTTGTACAAACGATGTAATTAAGTATTGCGTTTTGATAATCAAGAAATGGCTTTGAGGTCGGATTCAACACGAGACAAATCCATAAAACGTATTTTTGGTTTTATTTCCTAAATTAAAGATGGTTTAATAAAAGATATTTCTGAGTGCATTAAGTTACAGATAAAAATTTCCGTTCGTAAAATTTGTGAATCATTGGAACAGGCGAAACACGAAATGTTTCCACACTTCAGAATGGTTATTATTTTAACGGAAAACTCATTCAACTTAAATTCGTTTATTGTCCTTTGTCACGAAATCCTTGGTAAGGGTTTTAGGATATCTCCCAGCTGGAAAAAAATCCTGTTAATCATCTGCAGCCCCATTTTTACTAGCACTGGTCTCAATATCATAAAGTTTCCGGATCGTTTGCTCCGCTAATTTACTTGTCGCAGCATCCAATAAAGACTAAGATTTCTTTCGGATTTATTTCGCGATCTTCAAATTCATTGGAGCACAAACTGTAAATGTGTTCGATTAACTTTTTATTACTTTTTTAATTCAATTATGTTATTATGTACGAAGAAGGGTAATTAAAATTATTATTTATTTTAATTGGGGCTATAATGTTTGCTTTAACAGTAGTAATGATAATCACTAATAAGAAAACTGACAACGGTGATATTAATTTGTCATTTCATCAATAAAATGTTTAATAATACCTATTGCTTTATGATAATTAATCAGAACTGTTTATTTCCCGATTCTGTATTTTTATACTTCACTAATTATTTATTGGATAATTGTAAGAATTTACAATTATTAAAATTTAAATTTATCAGCCAATTATAGGATGATTCATAAATAGTAATTAGTCATTCTCATTTAAGAAAAATGTAAAACGAATCGATTAAAAAACATTTTTTTTAAGTTGTATGGAATTATATAGACTATTCACTTATAAAAACCTCGCAGCATGCCATGAGAAGATAAAGCATGTCACAAACTGAACATGCATTATTGTCGCTTGCTTAGTGACTGGCGACATTTTATTTCGAACTTGTTGGTTGCATTAATTTCTTTATTCCTCCTCTCGTGTGCTGGTGTGCTTTAAAGTACACCAAATCTTGTTTCTATTTCCTTGTTTAAATTCTCTAATAAATCAGTCAGTCAGTATTTTTTAATAATAAATTTGAACAAGTGTTATTTATTTTCAAGAACATTAGCTTCAAAATGTTACCAAGCCGCAATTTTAACACGAGTTGTTGAACAACAAATTTACGATGATAAACTGTAAGAGACACATTTTCTTTTTTCTCAAGATAGGAACAACACTCAACAGTCTACTCAAGGGAAGGAAGACTGAAATTTAGCTAACAAGAAAATTAAGAAAACAAAGCTTGAGTGAGCAGTAAAGACTAAAGATCGGAATAATGACAATACGAGCACCAAGGAAACTGCAGACCGGTTTCAGGGTTTTGTTGCTTCATCGTCACTGTAGCGTTCCCTACCACAAAATAAAATTTAACTTATAATTAATAAATTATTTAACAAAGTCCATTTAAAGGACTTTGACTAGTAAAACATTACAAAAAAGGTAGAGTTTTTAAACACATGTGTTTGTCGATAATACGGAATATCTTTTTGGGTAAGCGAAAACTATATAATGCATTTAACACATTTATAAATAAGGCCGTTTCGTAATTCAAAAAGAGTTGCATTTCAAGTTAACTAGTTTAATTCATCTACATCAGTAGATTTAAAACATTTTAATTACCAACCATTTCTACTACCCAACAACCACAGTCCATAGGTGGAGAGTGACTTTACAGTCGCTGGATTCAAGATCCAACTCTTAAAAAGTTAAGAAAAGAACTTATTTCTTTTTAGGGCAGTAAAGGTCATGAACTGAGCATTAAATGAAACTGAAACTGTGGTACTGGTTTATGAACGAAGGTATCTGTTACTTTCGACAAGCACATTGTTAAAAAGGACCACCTCTTTTATTGCTACATCGGTCAAACTCAATCAAATGGATAGGCTAAGTCTTTTGGTGAAATAAGCTTTGCAACTAGGCAAATCCTTTAAACTGAACATTAATAAGTTAATTTATAAAAAAAGATATTATAGTCAGCAAAAAAATTGTGTTAATAGCGTGTTTTGAAATTGAGGAGCCGTAAGAAGTAAAGAGTTGAGAAATCTGTAGTAATACTTCAACGACTCATTGCAAAGATAAGCTTTAGAAGCCCTAGAAATTAAATTGAGAAAAATATCGCCAAGGCGACTCAAGCTCTTTGGATCTGCAGGATCATGTTGGGAAAGACGGGAGATTTATAACGATCCACTGGACTTATACCAAAGTTTTAGAATGTTTACGTTACTAATTTGATGACGTAAGACCAGAGGAAGAGGCGCAAAGAAATTAGGTACCCTTCAAAGGCAAACCTATAAAAGTGGAATTAGTTCTCGGCTGCCATAAAGGCGATGCTAATCTATAACACCTTTTAAACAGCAGGTTGAAGTCAAAGAAAGCATATGCTGGATACTATACGAAAATTAGTAATAATAAGCCAAAAATACGTAGTGGGGTTAAAATATTGAAAAAGAGCATCAGAAATAGACTTATCTATCTGGTCTGAATGACAACCATGTAGAAATAGCAGCGCTTTATGCCTTTGCGCAAAAATAATAAGAAGGTCTTTTACATATAGGAAGATCCTTACCATGACTGACAGCCAGTCGGTGGTAAAAACACTTGAAAGTATAAAGATCAACTTTAGAGTAGTTAAAGAATGTCTACAGTCTTTAGTGACACTGGCGGAAGACAGCAGGGTCACTTTGAAGTGGGTGCTACCAGGTACTAAAGAGAAACGAATAGGCAGAATTTTTAGGTAAGAAAAGAATCGAAACCGAGCTAATAGGTCCTCTACCCACTTGTGGGTTTCATTATAAGAAGTAACGCAACTACTAAAACAAGATCTTAGCTTGCATTACGAGCTGCTACTACTGAGAAAGCGACTCAAGTAAACAGTTGAGATTTTTACAGCACACTGTGAACGATAGTTATAAGTATAACAGATATAACCAGATTTCACTGTAACTTCTGAAAAGCGACACAGTCTACGCGGCCTGTTCAGGAGGTTCTACTGATCAATCTGTCCAAACCTACCACTTATGCAGGTGACAACATCGGTTCGCTATATTTGAATATTTAGTCAAAATTATGTTGGCTGTAAAAATAAACTAGTAAAAGTCAAAATTAAAATATGTATTTTAAATAAACATTCCGTTGCATAAATAAAAACATTAGCCCCATAATAGTATATTAAGTAACGCGTTTCGTAAAGTGAATGATGTGGCACAAATTCAAGTTTATAAAACGAGCACAAAGAGCGAGTTTTATAAAGAATGAATGTCCACAGCAACTAAAGAAAGAAGTTCTTTATGCCATATCAATTTTTGATTATTTCTTTTTAAAATAAAGTTCTTTAAAAGTCGGTTCATATCGTCAAAATATAAAGAAAATTTTCCCGGATGAGTAAACTGAATTTTTGTATTATTTAGGTTTATATATCCCGAGAGAAAAATCATCATTTGCTGTCCAATATGCTACCCTTATGAAAAAATCGTTGAATAAAATAATAAACGATCATGGAACATATCCAAGAAAAAATAATATTAACCAAATTATATCCTTCCCCTCTAAAAAATTAAAAAAAAACAGTGGATTGATGTTGTGATGTTTAGTTCTAATAAATATTTACCAAAATAATTATCCTGTAATCAACAAAACGTATGTACACCACTAACGATACAAATGTAATGACCGTCAATTAATTATTATTATTGGTGTCTTTAAATACGTGCACAGTTAGTTATAAACAACATTTACATAAATTTAAAAACAAAAATAAGTGTAAAAGCTTTAGTTTTGCGATACGAAAAGATACCATCAAAATTATGAAAAACAGAAAGCAAACAAATTATTAATCATACTGCATTGTCAAGCTGTTTGACTCAATAATTAAAACACATATATGATATTTTTGAACTAACGATTTAAAAATCAACACACCAACTATCAAAATATATGAAATTCATAAAACACATTTTGCAATTATGTTTGATAAAATGATTATTCAAGTGCGAAACGTCAAAAAGCAAATTATAACAATGACAAAAATAGTTTGTAAACAACCATTGTGTACCTTTCTAATTGTGTTTTTAAGTACACTTTTATGTATAGTTAATTTCCAAATTAGCAAAATAAACACGAAATGCCTTTACAAATAACATCTAAAGCGTTACTACGTATTTTTTTCAGATGTTTGTTTCTGTTGGTAAAACTATAAAACATAATGTATGTTACTTGATAAAAAAGAAGAGTGATCAAAGAGTTATTACGTAATAAAATTAATCATTTTTATTGAAACTCTTTCTACGAACTACAATCTGGTTGTAAATTTTATAACCCTCCTAGTATAAGCTCTTACGGTTATATAAATAAAATAGATAGGTATTTTGCACTTATTTAATAAGCGGAAATAACATGTTAAAGACATAAATAAAAATACATAGAGGTACTAAATTTTAAAATTATGTTTTTACGGAAACCGCCAATTTTATATGTAACTACATTATCAGATAATCATATTACACTCGTGTAAACACTATTACAAGCAGTCAAGCTGCATCCAACTTGCTGGAACGTTGATAGAAATTTTATCTCGACTGGTTTAAAACCAAGAAGCTCAGAAATACTGTTTCAAAAATTTATAAAAATATAATAATAATAATAATAATAGATTTATTGTCAAACAGAAAAGAATATCCAATTAATGACAATAGAATAAGAAATAATAATTACAAAAATGAACAATTTACATTACATGATAGTTCGTACAGGAATACAACACAACCTTCATCGAATCAAAAAATAGATCGATAACATAGGAAACTGAGTTGACGTTTCTGCAAGCGGTACTCAGAGGCGACCTGAACAGAACATTAGTTAGTGTTGGTTCGATTATGATAAAAAGTAACATGTTGTCGCGCATTACTTCTCGGAACAAGAATATTGATGGCCATTAAAAGTTGTGGGCAATCGATAAGAAAATGAATGATTTTATATATAAATGCGACAGATCCGAGAAATCTTCTTGTTTCGAGAGATTCAAATTTAAATCTATTTAAAAGTAATTGATAATCATAACCTCTTGGAGGATAGGTACCATCAGAAAGAAATACTAAAAATTTGAGAAATTTTCGTTGAATTTTTTCAATTGTGGTTATATAGATATGACAAAATATAAATATGAAATACACTTAAAAAAATTCTAGAGATTAAAAAAATGACACACTGTCTCAATTTTAAAACTTATGTTTTTCTCTTTATAGTTTTTCCAATGTAATTATTCAAATGTTTGTAAGTGTTATAAATGTTCTAGTTTCATTTAATTTTTTAAGTTATTCTAAACACTAATAAACAAACTGGCTAGGCTGGATTATTATTTTTATCAAACACTAATACCCTACACTGTTATCATTTGCAGCAAAACTAATATTACGTCTGGTAGCAGTAACCAAATAGGTCAATTGGTCCTATTGTATCTGAGACCACTTTCATTTGGTCCGCTGTGGTGTAAATGACCCGTTACTATGGCAACTCATATAAAAGTAAATGCTATGTGCACGCCATTTGCACCACAGTGGACCAGATAAAAGTGATTTGGTATGACTACTACCATTCTAACAATTTAACTAACGTCAAGAAAATCTTCGCTCTTCAAACCTTTAGTTCTTTTAGATTTTGTTTAGTTTCCAAATTAATTTGTAGTTAGTTAAATTAATAAATAATTTAATTAATTGACAAATAATTAATATCACCACAAGGTGATCCTCCTCAGATAAAAGTAGGGCTAAACCTGAGTACTGATGTGGTTGAAACGCACGTTATAAAGAAAAATAAATTTATCTTTAATAATAATTATTATTATAATTATAATAATCGATTATAATCGATACAAATGTTATTAGCGATCATTTCATACATTCCTTTACAAATTTTAGATTATTCCTTCTTCTTTTTTTTATATCACTAAAATTACAGATCATTGACTGCAACATCAAAACAATAGAAAACAGGATAAAATCGATTAATGTATGTATGCAACCACTCAAGTACCTGGAAATTTTAAATTTTGACCAATAGCAATCATTTTATTCTGAATAAATGCTAAATTACTGTTTATTATTAACAAAATTAATAAATTATCGATTTTCTGAATAATCGATTTATTGATCATTCTAACATTACTAATATTCACACAGCCTGCATTCCTTGCATTAGAGTGCTCTAGACCTACTTTAGTCCTGTTATGACGCTTTTGTATGTTTTTTGTTAAAAAAATATTCACTTTATAATTAAAAAATAAGCACTTATTTGTTCGTCATTTATTCGCATTATAAACAGTGTATAATTAGGAAATAATCGATTAACACATTCAAAAGATCAATAAATGAGAAATTGGTTAATCAGAACATCGATCAATTAGGCATTTATGTACTTAATTAAAAATCGATTTATTTGGAAGAACATCAGTTATACCAAATAAAAATGGCCCAGCGCTATTTTAAATTAGTTGAATAATTTTGCAAGGTTCCTTCAAACGTGTTACTTCGGAAAATAACCATTGCAAAAAAAAACACCTCCTCTGTCTTCTAAAGTTCTCAATCTTCGCTTTCGCGCTTATCGAAACAATTTTCGATGTTTTATTGAGTTCTGGATATTTTCTTGTGTAACATGTTTTCAGATAACCTTTTAGTTTTAGCAAAATTTTAGTCTAAAATGGAGCAGCAGAGTTTAGTATAGGAAACCAAACCTTCTAGAAAATTTTGACGTAAATCTTCCAGACCGTACTTGAATAAGGACAATTATTTCATTAAAATAATTTAATAGCTTTTTCCAACTACAGCTTATCTCTTTTAATGCAGAGGAAAGTTTTATTTATTTAAGTCGGAAAGAAATAAACAAAAACAATAGAAAAAAATTTGTTACAAAATTAAAGATGAAGTCACTTGTGAGAACGATAAAAATTAATAAATTATTGACCCTTTTGACAGCATTTGAAGATCGGCATTCAAAATTCTGGTGATTTTTTATCTCATGCAGTTAACGTTAATTGAAAAGAGATAAAATAAAAATTATATAAAGTGCATAAAATATAAAAACGAATTTTAATTTGCAATTTTGGTGCCTTCTAGTTCCTAAACGGTATAGAAGTACGTTGTAGTAAATAGCTTTTTTGAGTTATTATTTTGAATTAAAAATCTCTAGTTTTCCTATGTTCCCATTTTCTTGTTACACGTTTAATAATAATTAATTTGTAGCCTATCAGCCAAGATAGGGCAATTTTCTACAGATTTTCATCAGCTTTGATACTGTATTGCGGCTTACTTTTGAATCACCTTAATAAAATTACTGATTAATTAAAATAACCGAATAATTTAAATTACCAATTGTTCCATAATATGAAAATAACCTAAAGCTATTCTAATCATGTTTCTCTAGATTTCCAAATTCTCTAAATTTTCACACTGTCCCAACGTTGTTGCCTACGATTTATGGTACAAATGACAAAGACAGACTACGAAAATGATCGATCATTGGTCCTGATCGAAGATTCCTCTCTTTTTACTTTACATCAATTTTGGTGGAAATATTGCTCGATATTATAGCGTCGACAGAAAACACTCTAAAAAGGTTATTTAGTGGTTGCTAATACAAACTCGTCGGTAAGTATTTTGTTTACTTGTTGCCAACAAAAACTCGTCGGTAAACACTACTTACTGTTCTAGAACGATAAGAAGATTTATTTAAAATTAATTAGATAATTGTTTTTGGAACGAAAATCATTCGCCATAATCACAAAGTTATGAATTATAACGATCTCAGATAATAATTGTAGTCGTCGCTTCCCTCCTCCTTCAAACAATTGTTCTTGATTAGTAAAATATTCTTACAGTTCATAATTCATAATAAAGTATTTTTATGTTCTGTCACCGAAAAAAATTAAAACCTACTAAATATACAAAAAATACTAAAAATGTGTATTTTTATTGCCAACTAAATCACTTTTTGTTGAACACAATGTATTCCATTTGGTGAATAAAATAAACAATTTATTTATATTTTTAATGCAGTTATAAAATCTTTTGAAAAAAGCTTGTTCGGCCATAAACCGAATCGTTCCCTAAAGCACCGGAAAAATCTTCTTGAAAGCTAAAAAACATAAATTTAATGTGTTTACTCTGTTGATTATTTCCCCTTGTTAGTAGCCATTTGTGGCCAGCCTATCGTGTGTTGAATTTGAAGATTGTTACACAAAGCTTAATTAAAACAGCACATTTATGTTCATTACATCACACTTCAAGCGAGGTGCATCAACCAGTCCAATTACCCTCACAAGGCCACTGCCGATGCCGCCCTAAGAAAATAAAAGTGCAAATGAAATCGACACGCACACAAAAGTAATTTTTTTCAGTAATTTACAGACTGACTGAATAATTATTATTGATGAGTTTGCGTGACGGGATTTTCAGCCTTTCATGCAGGTACGATCTACATTATTTATTTCAAGTGCCATTTCAGACGCACGTTTCAAGCCTAGATTCACACAACTTCAGGTGAAGGTTAAATGTAGCAATTTTAATAAATTACGGGTCATTTCTTCAACAAGAAAGACAATTAGACATTACACTTGCCGTCACGAATTCAATTCAGTTTTCAGACGCAACTCAGAAATTGATTATTGATGAAACTCTGTTATTCTAGTCACATAATGTACTGAATTCCATTATAATTGTAAAACTTTACAAGTTTCTGCCTCGTAGATTTTCCAAACACGTAGTTTTATTCAAATATAAAAAGTATTTTTTCGTTTTAACATTACTGTCATGTTGTGTAAATTACAACGTAATAAAAATCGTATTAGAGGTGTTTAATAGAGGAATTAAAACGAAAATATTACCTTGACATTGATATCCTTGTTTTCCGAAGCCCCTGGAAAAATAACGAAATTAATATCTTATGCCATAATAGAAAAAGAGAAAAACATGACAGAAACAATTTTTAAAGTGACTAAAACGGTTAATTAAATTTCCGGTGAGAAGACAATTGTATAAAATTTTTCATTTAACTCACTGTTACCCTTTATTAAACCCAGTAAAATTAGACTTTAACGTTGAAAAAATTCAGAGCAAGTTGGATATTTGTAGAAACCTTTATTTAGATGTACTAAATGTATCCTCAAAAATACCCTTGATTTAAACCGAGGATTTCAGTTTTTTAGGGAGCGAAATGAAACGAATATTTGTTTTTGCAAATATCTCAAAAACTGTCAAATTTTTATTATTGAAAAAATGGTAGCTTATAAAATTATACACAAAAAAGATCCCTACTGTTTCCTAGAGCTAATTTTTTTAAAAATGAGTGTCTCTTGTATTGCTCCATTAGAAATATAAGAAGAACCTTAAAATATTTTGATTCGTACTTTTATAAATAATATTTTACATCTTAAGATCTGTTGGTGTACAATATTTTCAACTTTGTTGCACTTCCGGTTATATCGAAAACAAACAATAACTTCGTTATTTTAAGTGGTAACTTACAATTTTTTATCTTTTCAAATTGGTCTTAAAAGATAATTTTTGCTTTTTAATGTTGCCTTTGTTTACAACAGCTTCCAAGATTTTTATTTAAAATCCCCAGCAAAAACTCTCCACAAGGTACAAGGAACCCACTACACTCTTGAGAGTATTTTAACATATGCAATAATATGCATTTTCTCAAGTTGGTAAAAGACAGATATCAAAAAGATATCAAAAAGACAGAATCAACAGATACTGATTGACTGGGCAATACAGTTACTAGAATTTTTTTTAGCAATTTGACTGTTAAGATTACCTATATAAGTTATGTCTTACGTAAGTCAAGAAAACGCCAAATAAAATTTTGGAAAACCCAGGAATCTAATTGTTCTAAAAGATCTAAAGTTTCCAAAAAAATTTAGCTTAGCCAGAATTTATTTGAAGTTATTTGAAAAAATTTTATTTAAAACAAATTGGGATATTTTCAATATTTAAAAAACTAATTTTGAAAATTTATTTCCACCACATGGTATAAATGCTTTAGACAAAATTTATTGTTCTAAAATGATACACATCTTAACAATAATCCTATGTAAAATTAAATTTTTATTCCTCAAACACAAAGTTAAAAAATATTGCACGCCAATAAATCTAAACATATAAAACATAGGTACAAAAATTCGAATCAAAATATTTTAAGGTGCTCCATGTCCACATTATATTTCTAATGGCAAAGTAAAAGAAGCACTAAGGTGTCTAGAAACCTCTTTTGTGTACAATTTTTTCAATTTTATAATCTACTTTCGCTCCCTAAAATCCCGAAAGCCGCAGTTTAAATCAAGGAAAGAACATGTTTAAAACATCTAAATAAAGGTCTCCACAAAAATCCAGCTTGATCAGAACTTATTCGAAGTTTTACACATTTTTTGTCTAATTTTACTGATCTATATCGTATTAAAAGTAATTTTCGATGCATTAAACGGGGACATTAATAAGTATGCATTAATTATGCATTCTTAATTCGTAGAAAAATTAGAAATTTAAATGCTGAAACTGCAAAAACCACAGAGATGTAATCATCATTAGTACACACCACTTTTGAATAATTTAAGGTAGGTAACCTAATAATGGCGATTCGAAACATTGACCTATGATTTTCCATTCTTTAGAAGTTGTTTCAATTGAACAAATAATTGAAAAAATCAATACTGTTCGGAGTAGTATTAAATATTAAATCAGCAGCCTTTTGTTAACTCAGTCAGATGTCGGGGACTGTATAAAAACCTATTACGTTTGCATAATTAGAGATGTATAAAATACGATAATAATATGTATATCAATACAAGTTGATGAAACCGGCACATTGCACTGTTTAACTGAGTTTCATTTGAAAATTAACCATTAAATTAAAGTGTTGCGAATAACCATTATTGTCACATTATAAATGTCAGATGAATTTATGCGTGAGCAGTGAACCAAATTGCTAATTGCAAATAGCTCCAACATATTAATATACAACGTCTATTAATTTTATGTTTATACGTTTTTATGCCGACCAGGTTTGGAATATTACAACTCATTTATTCAAGAAACTTAAAATAATTGCCTCTGTATTAACCAAGTTCGCAAACAACAATTTTTCTCTTATTAGAAATCCCTTCAGAAATCAAATATACAACCACCTGTTGATTAATAATACAAGAAAATATAACGATATTCAAGCAGCGTCAACATGAAATTTAAAGGATTTTTGGCGTGAGATTGTGATGCTATTTTTAAATAAAACTAAAGCAAAAATTGATTTTATACTGTGTTCGTTCGTCTAGTCTCAACTCTCAAGTTTATAAACTTTACACATTAAAATTAGTGTATAGTAGTTCACACTAAAAATGATGTAATTGCAGAAGACATAATTAGGTATAATCTTTTTAATCAGAAAATACAGTGGCACATTTTAAACCATAAGATATTACACACAAATTTTGTTCCACTTAATACCTAGAATAGAACTTCCGGAAGGTAAATTCATAACAACGAGAGGATACTAGATAGAAGACACAATATTGAATTACTCATAAAGAAAAAAATATTTAGAATAAAATATATAAAAAAATAAAAATAAAAAAATATTAGAAGGAAAAAAAAACACAAAATTAAATCTAGAAAGACATTTTAAAAGATAAAGTAACAACCGATATAACTCCAACGTTGTTTATCTCTCTGAAGCAGCCTCACAAGCTATACCCCATCAGAGTAGAGAATAGATATTACATATTACGCTATATATGTACAGAAAAGACAAAAATTAACAAAACTATGAAGGAATCAAACTAACAAGTACTGTAGCTAAAGGATATCTACAAGTACATACATATTACGGTATTTTTAATTATTATTTTTTTATTTATATTACGGTAGTCTAATAAAAGAACTTCATTGGTAAAACAGCTTACGGCAGCTTTATCAACTGCACTGATAAAGCTGCAGTAGTAACTAAAACAATGGGACCCCGTAGTGGTAGTTGTGGCTGTCTTTACGTCCTTACGGCCTCAAAGTACTCCACATAACCGACTTAAGTGCCCGTAGTAGTTTGAGCTGCATAGCCTAAGATTCCTTCTACTTCTACTACTGCCATATACAGGGTGTTATTGTTATTGTAGAGCTTCGATATCGCGAACAAAATAAAACCGCCACTGTTCAAATTAGCGAATTATTCACATTAACGAATATATTTTCAATACAACATTTATTCAATCGATATGTAATAATAAACAGTAGATATGTTTACAAATGCAAAGTACATACATACATTATGTATTTAAGTTTTCTGAAAGTAATCTAAAAAAAATTTTTGGTTCTTTTTTTGCTCAATAGTCTGCTTGACTGCTTCTTCTCACAAATTTTTAAGAACCGTAATACTTATCCCACTATATTCTGCCCATTGGATTCTTTCTTTGCCCGGTCCATAATACGTATCCGCTACAGCATTTGCAATCACCTGCTTGTTTTTTCAATTTTACATATTGCAGATTATGACATGCCGTAATTTTGAGATAAACTTGTTACCGTGTAACCATTCTTTACATCTTCAATAATCAGAGCCTTTTCTCGAAGTGTTAGGAACTTAGTTTTTTCGGAGCCATTGTGAACAGCTGTGTTAACCAAAGCAGAATGAAATAAACTGTGTGCTAAGCGGATGTGGTGTCTGATTTTGTAATTCTAAGAACTAAAAATATCCAGAATTATCGGGAATTTCGTTGTTCACGTAAGCGAATAGGCTGGTGTCCACGTTATACGGTGGAGAATAAACTGAAGAACGATATTCACGTTAGCCGTAGATTTCCGTTACCCGATGTTCACGGTATCGCGGTTCTACTGTAATGTTAAGGATTTTAACTGCTAGTAGTTCTTGTTGAAAAAATGCTAAAAATTCAAACTGGCCTTTCACAAATATAATATTATAGTTTTTGCTATACAATATAGACCACTTTTGTTTGAGAACCACTCGTATATTTTTAAATTGGCGGCTTGAGATGTGATATAAATAAAATAAAATAAACTAAGGAGTTGAGAGGTCAATAGTCAAAACTGTGCGGCTAGCCCCCTTTGTAGATTCACCCAGTATTACTCGAACTATGTGACATTTGACATACTGCAACCCCCTCACCCAATTAATTTTCATTGCATTTCCCCGTTTTCTATTGACGTTCATTTAATTATTGAATAGACAACAACTTGAATTCGGTTATGTTACACTCTTGAATATTAATTCAAACTAAAAAAAAAAACACCCGTAAAAGACTTAATCACTGATTACGCTTATAACAAATTACCTAAATAAATTATTGTCATCGAATTCAACTTGTTCATTGTTTTCGTGTTGTACTTTGAGGCGTAAATAAACTGTTTGACAGTTTTGTTATCAACAATTAACCTTATTGAAACACTTGCAGCTGTGAATAATAAACACTCGTCTTTCAACAATTAGATTTTAACAAATACATAACATTATTATTAACATATTAATATAATATTTATGCATCCAACCCCATCGTCCAACAAATTGCAGAATACAGATCGGCTCTTCTACAAACTGGCAAGACTTTAACATTTATGTACACCCCCTCTCATGTAGGAATCACAGGCAACGAAAAAGCAGACACGCTTGCAAAATCTGCCATTAACACCACTGAAGCTACTCTCTCGTTCTTCAATTTATACAGTGATCTTCGTGTTGAACTTAAATCAAAGATTTACTCTTTATGGCAATCTGTGTGGTCTTCAAGCTCCAGATCTCTTAAGAACATTAAACCCACGGTGCTAGAATCTATGACCTTACCATCTGATAGGCAGTCACAAATAATATTATCTCGACTGAGACTAGGACACACTCGTCTAACGCATAGCTATCTTGTCACCGGTGACAGAAAACCACTCTGCACCTGGTGTACTGCTCCTCTCACTGTTCAACACATCGTAGACGAACAACAACACCGAAGACAACACCTCGCACCGGAATCTATGGAAACGCTTCTGCGAAGTCATTGGGACAAACTCAAATCTTTTCTAAAAGCAGTCCAGATGATCCACTTATTATAAATACCTTTAACCTATTGTACCTACCGCTAATAACCTTTATGGTTGATGCGGTCTTTTGTTAAATAAAAAAATATATATATAATATTAACATAATATTATTACCACACTGTTGTAAAAATTTGATTTTTATTTTTAAAATCAGCTTTATAAAATCGACGATATCGTATTTGCAGTTGATCGTTGGGTGCTCGTAAATCATCGTGAAGTCGTAGTTGATTGGTTCTTAAGATTAAAGTCGCCAATATAAAAATATATTAGCACTTTTCAGACAAAAGGGGTCTATAGTGTATCTCAAATCTATAAACATTTATATAAGGCAAGTTTGAGTATTTAGCATCATTTCAACGAGAACTACTACCAGTTAAAATCTTTAACAATACTTTAATAACACCCTGTATATAGCTGTACCTAAAAGGTCTGTACAACAGGCTATCACATACCTATTTCTGATGTCAAAATAACACGTTTAAACCAAACTTACCTTAGTACAAAAGTGTACCGTTTCGGCGCTATGAAACGCCATAGATTTCAAAAAAATATCTATAAAGAGCTTTATTAACTAGGGCTGAGCGATATCTCTTTTTAGGTATCGATACCTGCAAAGTATCTATACTAACCAAAGTATCGTAAGTATCGAGGTACCGCAAGTAGGGCTGGGAATTTTTATCGATATATCGATAAAAATATCGATATATCGATATATCGTTGATCGATATAACATTCAAAAAATATCGATATATCGATATTATCGATAATTATCGATATACCGATAATTATCGAAATATCGATAATTATTAATATATCGATATTGCGAAATATCGATATTTATCGATAATTATCGAAATATCGATAATTATTAATATATCGATAAATATCGATATAGCGAAATATCGATATTTATCGGAATATCAATATATTACCGTTTTAGCACAAGTTATTTATTTTACAATCTCTCTATAAAATACCAATAAGTAATGTTAGTTGTCCTGGTTTTGTATAATATACATACATAAATAGTAGTTACTTATTGGTATTTAGTAATAACTTGTGCTAAAACAATAATATCGATATTTATCGGTTTATCGATATTTCGATAAATATCGATAATTATCGATTTATATCGATATTTCGATAAATATCGATAATTATCGATTTATATCGATATTTCGATAAATATCGATAATTATCGATTTATATCGATATTTCGATAAATATCGATATATCGATATTTATCGATAATTTTATAATATCGATTATCGATATTCAATTTTCAATATCGCCCACCCCTAACCGCAAGTATCGAAGTATCGTAAGTATCGCAAATATCGAGATAGTGTAGTATATTATTATTATCATTATTTAGACACTGATGATGAAAGATAATACTCGAAAGCGCTCTGTAACTTTTGTTTAAAAGAAGAAGAATTTAGAAAAACACTAATAATAATTAATAGATCTAATATCATCGATTTATATTGCCACTTAACTTTCAAGTTAAATAATAAATTAAATAATAATATAACCACGAACACCATTTAGAAGCTGTCACGTACTTTTTTTTATTATTTCTTATTTAGTTGCTATGAAAAAAAAATCGAGGTATAGGAGGTACCAGAGATATCAAAGTATCAGCGATATCAAAGTATCAGAGGTATCGCAAATATCGAGGTATCGAATGTATCGAGGTATCACAAATATCGGAAGTATTTTTTAAGAAACTAACAAAAAATCGTAATTCAAAATTTTTCTAGAAGTTAACAACTTGATAGCGGCCAAAAAGTAAACACTTTCGAGCGGCTGTGAAATCGTTAATTTACGACCGCATTTGAAAAAAAAGACTTTTTGAATACCCAAGTGGATGAAATGCCAGACTTATTTAGTAGAGTGCTCAAGTCCTCAAAAACGGAGTTCGTGGGGGTTTGAGGTTCAAAGCTGAAATTTACACCAGACAAGCCTACCACCCTAAGAAGTTTACATTTTGAATTACGGCAAAATCCGCCAGTGCAAAAAGGCACTAACGTCAATTTTTAATTTCTTTCGTTTCTTGCATCTTCGTTATTTTTATATAATTGTTTAAAATTTCAAGATTACAGTAGTCTTGTGAAGTACGACGACATAAAAATGCGTTTATACATTGTTTTAAGGTTGATCTCTGTCAATAACTTTTTCGTTTACATCGTCATGTTGCGGATACAGAAAAAACGAAAAAAATTTAAAACAAAAAACGAAAATATTGCTGTGGATTCCAACGGAGATAATTTTATATTTTTAACGGCATTATTTAATTTTGTATATAATTAAATATACATATACAGTGTCACTGAAAAGCATTGAGGACTCTGCTATATTAACGTGATTAGTAGTGGTTGGAGTTGTAGAGGTTCTACTGTTTTTACTGCATGTTTTAATGTCCTACTATAACAAAGAAGAAAATATTAATTTTATATTATTTTTTATTTTTTTAATTGTTCTTATATTTTATTAAAACTAAATAGCTGCATACAAAGCTATATTTTCTTTAATTAGTTATTTATCTAAAAACGGAGCAAATTCAATTTCAGTAATTCATTATTTCTGTCCAATTACTTCGACTAACGGGTTCGACTTCTGCACTTTATTGTACGAGTATTTAATTACTTACTCGGTATAAAGTTAAAACACGAAACAACTTTTCCCGTAAAATGCACCACACATTTACAATTTTATTTTAGATAAATAAACAATTTTGACCTTTAATTTAATTCTTATTTTGAATAAATTTTCCCATTATATCAAATAAAACACGCTTGACATTTAAAAAATTTTCACATACACTGTTTGAACAGCTGTGCGTTCTGTAGCGAAAATTTGTTTAATAATAATTTTTAACAAATATTTTACTACTAAACTTACAAACTACACACTCTCGGTAATTTTAAAAATTATTTAGTTAAAAAACTAATTTCCTCCATTTACATACAGAAAAAATCGAAAACATCTCATAAATTAATAAAAGTATAGTCCTAAGTAAATTTGCTTCAGCAATTCTCTTTTAGAAACATTGATTCAAAGTGGAAGTTTGGAACAAGTCATTGAGACAAGCGATAATATTTTTTCAGTAGATTTTCAATAGATTTTGCGCTGTTTGGTTTCAGAATTCATATTTTGTTTTCAACTGCTTTTTATGAAGTTATCTATATACAGAGCATACAATTATACATTTTATTACTTTCAGTAAATAGTAAGACTCCTACGGATCATTTCAATGGTAATAAAACTTCAATACAAACACGAAAATTACGCAGAGTTATTACTTGTAAATATACAATTCCATTTCATGAATGTTACATATACAGTTAATTCCCTATTTCCTCCCATCGCAAGTTATTTTAATTGAAGTGAATCTATTTATAAAATTCTTAAATAGATTAAGTTTTCAATCAAAGCAGTTGTTCAATTGTAAATTTTTTAAACTCAACAGAACTGTTTGAATATGATTGTTATATTTTTAGACTATCTTTTTATTGATCCAGTATTGATAATATAATGAACAATTTTAGAAGGATTAGTCTGCAATATTTTTAATTAAAATATTTGCTTAGTCAACAACAATTTGCAGGTCACAGATCAAAAACCATCAAAACCATTGTCGCGTTAGTTTCAAACAATTTTTACTGTCTCTAATTAACACTCAAGGTTTGCAATTTGCTCAGCAAGAAATGCTTGACATTAAACCATTTCTTTGCAATTATGACAAAAACTAAACAAGTATAAATTCTAAATTTTAATAATAAAGTACAAAAATTTATTTATTACATTTAGAAATCGTAAGAAAGTGTTAAAAGCAAAGCCAGTAGATGATGCCAAGAAGTTCAAAAGCACTTTTTATGTGATATTTTTGGTTGCTGTTATTAGGTAGAGCAAAATTCATTGACGAATTTTACTCGACTTTAAGTTGTATAAAATTACTCCATGCACCCATAAGCAATACGTTTTTAAAATGTTAGGTAATAAAGTCTTTTTTATATTCAATTGTCAAAGTGCCGTCAGGTTGGTGTTTTATTCTTAAATGATTCGTAGTTAAATATTTTTGAACAGTTCAAATAGTGAAAATAATATTTGAATTTAGAACTAAAGTCACTTCACGACCAAACAGTACAGAATGTCATTGCTGAAAGGTAAAAAAAACGCAATAGTGACAACTCCACTCTGACATGGGGAAAATGTTATAGATGGTCTGTAAATAGTTTTTCGGCTGCGGCTTGCCTTTGAACTGCCAGTCACGGCATTAAATCATAAGCTTTATTGCCTAATTAAACAAATAATAACAAAAAATGCGTGTTCAATACCGGGTAAATCAATCCGCACCCCAAAAACACGTCTTAAAACACGGAAAAAAATAATGAAATTTATATATTACGCTAAATTGATATCTAATCTACCTCAGAAAAATTTTTGGTTCTAGCAATTTATTTGACCTACAAAACTGAAGAAAAATAATTTCGGGAAAAAGGAGACCGTTCCCATCTTATGGAAATCTAATGACCACTCAAATCGAGATTTTTTTAAATCAATCGATAGTTCTTGAAATAAGGAGCAATTGGTATCATTGCGCCAACTTTGAAAGTCATCAAATAAAGTCCCTATTGAAGATTAAAAAATTAAAAACGGCAATACAAAATTACAAAATGCATTGGCACGAGTGAGAGCCAGTGAGGTCGGACAAATTGAGAGGTAGGAATGTTTGGAAGTCTATAAATCATCAAAGCTTGGTTTGGACCCTAATAATGTCGTACTTTTAACAATAGGCTTAACGCAATGGGAGGGTGCATTATGGTTTGGGACATTTCAGATAATATTGAGAAAAAAATGTAAATACCAAGAAATATCTATTTAGCCGGTTTGTGACCTGACGCCCAAGTACAGACTTAATCCTTATAAATAACAAGTGAGAGTTTTATGAACTCAGTGACAGAAGCCATTTAAACTTTAAATTAATCTAGCCACTTTATTTGAAGAAATACAAAGTTGACGTAATGATACCAATTGCTCCTTATTTCAAGAGCTATCGATTGATAAAAAAATGTCAATTTGAGTGGTCATTAGATTTCCATAAGATGGGAACGATCTCCTTTTTGATTAAGACCCATTTGTATATTATTTATCAAATATTTTAGTGTAATTTATGACTTGATAAATTGGAGTAAACAATCTCACAACTAACTAAATTAGTTTAATTCCCCACCTAAGGATGACAACTTTGTTGTCGAAACGTGCATCGTGCAGAGTGAAATTGTTTGGTGCTATTGGATGTTTTTTACGTTTCATCATAATATGTATTTTTTTTTAAATTTTTGTATAAATAGAAAGTGACAGTTTGGGAGTGGGGGTCAAACTTGGAACACTCAGTATATTATGTAATATTTGTAATGTTTCGATCGAGGTTTCGATATAATAATGGATGATCAATTTTCTGTAAAATATGTGTTTCTTACAGACGTGTTATTAAACTTCTCTATTGTCATGTAAAGTTGTCTTAACAATTATTTGCGTATGGCAATATATCTATACCCAAAACAGCTAACAATTTACATATCTATAGAGGAGGCTAAATTTAGTTTTCTACATAAATAGTTCAAGATGAATCTTTATTACATTTGCAATAAGTACAGTTAGAAAAAACTGTTAAAATATGTATCTATTTTCAACGATCTAACACAAGAATAATGTTTCTAAAATCACAGATTTAACTTTTCCGAGGAGTTGGAGCTTTTATAAATAGCTTCTTTCGGTGTTCTTATCTAGGTATTTGACATTGACAATATCCGCGACAAGACGTTATCATATTTTTCTAACTTTGAGAATACAATACATTTGTTTAAAACTCGTCTATTTCAGGTAGAATTACCTTTTCCGCCTACACAATTCTCAAATTATTTTATCCAACAGTTTTTTTTTTCATTTTTATTGTGCACTTTCCTAACAAAATAAACATATTTCTTGTAACATAATGAGTGTGTATATACTTTGGCCAAAGCTACCGATTCCTGTTTATAAAGTGCTGACAAGTGGTTTATACCACTTATTTTAATTTTTAATAGAACCTAAAGAAAAAAAAAATTGAAAATATTTTTGGTTGAAAACATTATGTTAAACAAAAGGTTATCCTTTGACCTAGATTGTATAACATTTTTGAAACAAAATTTATTGTTAAAGTAATCCTTGACCTATCAAGAAAAGAAAGAAACTTTTTAAATGCCAGTTGTGACCAAGCCAATCAAGCCATACTATGACAAATACACAGAGAAACCTTTCGATCTTGCTGTTTCAACAAGCTCAACTATCATTATGCACTTTACTCCCATGGAGAGCTTAGTGGAGCTTTAAGAGATCAATTCATAAACGATAAATCAATTCCCAAATTACTTAAATCGTCTCAAGAATAATTTAGGTAATAACACGAAAATCAATATGCATTCCTTGTAAGCTTATTTGATACACACAGCATTATGTAAAACAGATTTTACCTGAATTAATTAACTTACAAAAATACGGAAATTATGAAATTTTTAATTAAAATTACTTTAATAAAATTAAGCTAAAATAAAAACTGGCTTTGTAGTTTTTCTTGGAGCTTAAGAAAATAAAAATCATATTACTCGTATGTTAAAAAAAGGCTTTTCATTACTTTCATCCACATCTAATTTCAGGATTCCTCCAAAACAGTAAATGAAAAATTAATCTCGACGTTGAAAATGTCAACATTGCGACCTTTCTTTCGGTAAAAAATAAATAAAACCGCGGTTATACAGAGTGTCTCTTGGTTAATCAGACTATATTATTTAGTGTTGCATTACTTCCGCTTATATCAGAAATGACCCTCAACTTAATAATTGTTTTCAAATTGTAGCATATTTCCTTCTTAGATTTTTTTTAATATTCGTAAATGTCACTTATGTAACCGTAAGCTGAAATAATATCGTTTGACGTCAAAGTATGCGGCGATAACAAAGATAGTAATAATAATAATTGTAATTGAGGATATTTTCAACAGATATTAAACGTAATTATGTGTATAGTAATGTATACAATCATAAATTTATTATTTTATTCTGGAAAACCAGAGAAATATAGAATAAATGGGTTTATCCAAAACCGTGTGTAATAAGTAAATGAGAGAGAGAAAAAAGATTAGATTTCCAGTAAAATTTTTGAAATATGTACTTTAAATCAACATTATCATTAGCAATTAATATAAAAGATACATTTTGTTGCCTTATCCCGTTCATTGTAATTTTTTAATAGCTATTTATGTAATAAGTATATAATTTAGGTCTTTTTTGTACAAGTCCTACAGGTCGCTCGTTTCACTCGCTCGTAGATAAGTAAGGAGCGTACAAAAAGACCTAATTATATACGAATTGCATACAAAGCTTTATGTCTGACTGCAAAACCAATAAAAGAATAAAAATTAATAAACAAATCATAAATCTAATTAAATCACTCAACTAAGAGTGCATGTTGTTTCCTTAGTTACGGAGAGTTTGTTATTTTATTTGTGAAAAATTTGTCCGATGCAAAATGCAAGCGCGCAGTTCTAATAAGAGTTCTAATGAGAAAGAAGTCATAAATATTGCTGCTGCTGCTGCTGAAGATTCACTATTACCAATAAAATCTAGGCCCGTATATGAAGAAACGTACCGTACTTATCGGAAGTGGTGTTCTAGTAAGGATTTCAACAGTGATTTTGTATTTTGACAGTTCTGTAAATAAAGTTATACTTTATTTTACTAGTACAAAAAAGAGGTACTTTATAGACGGAACATTGTAATACAAAGAATAATTTTTCAAGCAGTCAGACATAAATATAATTTTTGGGTATGATAGACTTTTATCGACAAATTATAAAATTTTCTTGCCAACGTTTAAGGGTTTACTTGTCCCTTTTCGAGGCTTAAAAATTAAATGTACATTCAAGAAAAAGGCATCAACCATCTTAGACATGGAATTTAGTTAACTAAGCCTTGAAAAAGATACAAGTAATTCTCGAAACGTTGGCAATTTTTTTTATAACCTTTCAATAAAAGTTCAATTAGTAACTTACCTAAAAATGTTTATTTTACGCTGTACTGAGAAAAATGATTTCCTAAGATACGTCTAGCAATAAAAAATTTGACTAAAAAAATCAAAACTTGGTGTTCTTAGCAAGAATAATTTGCTTTTTCACCAAGTCTTAGTTTTCTTAGAGAATTTTTTTATTTATATAAAAAGGTGGAATTATTGCAAATTTATAACTATGTTGCCTTGGCTGCACAGTTAAGTCAGTCAAGCGTCTTTTTAAAAATTATATCAGTCCCACCATATGCATTTAGTTTGAGACACATTCAAGTTTATAAAACAAACGCAAACCGCGAGAATGAGTGCCACAATAACTTGAGAAACGAGTTCTTTATGCTATTTTTTCTACTTTGCACGTTTTACGTGATTTTTAAGTAAAAAAGTTAATTATTCAATCTTTAGGGACTTTTGCGTTGATACTAGATAGTTTAAATATTTTTTGAACGTTGAAGTGTTTTCAAATTTGTCCAAAATTCTGTGTAAGTAACTCACAAATGGTTCTTTTTTACCTACAGTAACGGTTATTGATTGAATACTCCAATTGGCATAACCACAGTAAGGAAAATCTCCAAAAACATTGTAAAATTATTCCTAAATTACCAAACTAATTGCGATTCTCAGCGATTCCTTTCATCGTTATTAGACCAAGCAGTGCTATACACTCATCTAGCAAATAACTTGTAAATTATCAAACGCTATGGGAGTTGTAAATAGTCAAAATAAAGGCTAAGGTTGTTTCATTTTAAAGCTGTTCTAACCTCAAAAAGAAAGCTGAAGTTTGTCGATTGTCCACCGCCGCTTGTCCGCCCTATTTTCGAATATTTTATAGGCTAATTGCGACACACACACAAACAAATGAGGTTTCATTCTAGTAACAGCATGTTACCAATTCGAAAAAAGTTAATTCCACTAGTACTTTACGCACGCCATTTGGGTGCTGTATTGTCTAATACGACACCCAAATCGATCTCTGTTAACGACGCAAAGTTGAAAAAATAAAATAGGACCCGTTTTGGTTCAATAAAAAGAGTTTCTAAAAGAGCAAAATTATCATAATACATGCTGCAGGTGCAGATCCGCTAGACAAATTCTTAGGTTAGTAGCCATGCCTTTTTTTTTTCAGTGTACTGGTTGGCAGTACTAATTCACTGTCAAATTGTGACAGGTGACCAATCCTGCGCCTATCTAATGGCACAAGCGCAGTGAAAATAATTTTAAATAAAAACTTTATTTTTACATTAAAGTTTCATAACTTCACAAATTTAATTTAGGTAAATAGTCAACAAATTTTTAAGGGTGTCAAAGATTCTAACCGATTTTTGTACACCTGTCAATTCTGATAGAATTCCCACTAAAAACAATTGAGGATATATCCACTTTTCATAAAAAATCGTTTTTTGGTGATTTCTGGATCTAAGTTGTAATATCTATAAGCCCATATATGCGTTTGCAATCAAAACCGTTTAAATCCTCGTAAAAGCGTTAAGTAAAGTTCGACATTTGGAGCAGATAAGAAGAAAAGAAACTTAAAACATTTAATAAAAAAACATTTTGGGTAAGATTGGCTAAAGAGGGAAGACGTTTTGTGGTATGTATAAAAAGTTATTACACAGTAATGGGGGAAGAAACGAAGAACAGAATGAAACCCAAGCTATGCCATAATCTGAACGAAGAGGCTGCAGTACATATTTAATTTTCTTGTTCTCTTTGCAAATACCAATTTAAATTTGTTTATTTCAAGAAAAATAAATAATTTTTTCGCTCAGTGTATGTCATTTGTGAGCAAAACTGGATATATCCAATAGTTTTTTGCTAATAACGCCAAATTGTTTACTTTTTATACAAAAAAATATATGTTAATCACTTGCATAACCCTATTAAATTTAAACTGTTTTCGCTAAATAACACTATTTTTTTTAAACAAATACATATGTAGGGTGTTTTTTTTTCATCTCCTTAAAAATTTGTAAAAGTGGATATATCCGGTTTTGTACGCAAGCTCCTTAATTGCGCTTGTTCAAAAAACAACTTACATTGGCCGATTATTGTAAAGTTACACTAGGAAATGAACGCAATGAAACTGCACCTGCTGTAGGATTTTTAAGTTGGGGGGAATGAAAATTGCACTTTTCTATCACCAGAATAGAAAGGATCTCTAAAAGAGCCATAAGAAATAAGTTAAAATGTATAAAGTTACAAATCTAAATTTGTTAAATTATTGCAATAATAGAATGGTCAAAACATTTTCTATAAAAATTAAGACAGTTCGAGAAAACAAAATAAGACCTCTTTCGGAGAATTTAAACTTCTTGGAGTAGATAAAGAGGATCTATTTTACTAACTAATTAAATATATTAAAAAATTCTACAAAATAAGTAATAGAATTAAAAATGTTGTAAAAATGTTGCTACTGACAAAAAATCGGCACATACTATAAGAGACAGACAAAAATGATAAAAACACTGAGTGAAATTGTCAAAAATTAAAAAGAACCGTCATAGGCCCCTTTAGGCCTAGAAATCACCCTTTTAAAGCAGTTGACCATTCTTGTATACAGGGTGTTCCTTAATGATATGCGAATATTTAAGGGTGTGAATCTACATAAAAAATTAATGTTAGTTTGCTTTATAAACTATGGTCTAAAAATGTTTCCTTACAAAAACTCAGAGTATTGAAGTTTAAGAGAACAAATGGAAATTAATTTAATTGGAAATAATATTTTCAGAACCGCTTCAGATGTTTCAGTGATATTTAGTACGTAGTGAAAGTTAATAATAAT
Source organism: Tribolium confusum (assembly GCA_029207805.1). Lineage (NCBI taxonomy): Eukaryota > Metazoa > Arthropoda > Insecta > Coleoptera > Tenebrionidae > Tribolium > Tribolium confusum. Next base: position 28,008,679 of record JALGAY010000002.1, on the reverse strand, counting down.
AAATAAAAATTGCATTCTTCAATTATTACATTAATTTTCTCGGACAATAGACCGGTTTTTATTTTTTTACTCAAAAATAGCGCATCGAAGAAAAACAACTCAAGAGAGATCTTATGTTTTAAATTGAACGGGAAATCCAAAAATAATTTTTATTTGGAAAAAAACTATTGGCGTACCACTTTTTTCTTAAAAAATATCGAAGTCAATACCCGTACGTACGCCACTGTTAAAGCTAAAAATTCTTTTTGCATTGAAAAATATGCACCTTTATTAACTTTCACTACGTACTAAATATCACTGAAATATCTGAAGTGGTTTTAAAAATATTAATTAATTACCATTTTTTCTCCTAAACTTCAACACTCCGAGTTTCTGTAAGGAAACACTTTTGGACCATAGTTTATAAAGCAAACTAACATTAATTTTTTATGTAGATTCACTCCCTTAAATATTCGCATATCATTAAGGAACACCCTGTATAACACAATAGGTATAATCACTGTTCTAAGTTCGCGCCAATTTTGATCTTAGGTCAGAAAAGAGTTCTGTAGTTCTGATGTGTTCTAAATTACAAACTGAAACTTCAATAAACAATCACAAACATTATAGTCATATAATAAAAAGTAAAATCTAAACTATTTATTAATCAAATTCTATTTTGAGAACAGATTTTTGGTGAAAAATTTAAATCTTCGATGATAGAGACATCAAATTAGGTGGTGTAGAGTTTTATATGTATAGTGTATAGATAGATATACACTATATAGAATCAACAAATAAATGAATACTAATTATGTTGGCAATAAAATAATAATTTTACGTATTAAAATTGACATTCTGATAATAACATTATTCACCAGGTAAAAATTCATAACAAGGGTTGTTCTATATTTAACCTACTAAAGTAAAATTTTATAGTCTATTAAAATCAAAATTGGTTGTCGTCACAGTTAAAAATCTTAAAGATACATTAAATAAATATAGAATTGGTCCTAATACTCGTAAATAATGTGACGAACAACAAATTAAAAGTAAATACGCAAAAAAATGTAAAAACAAAAATAACAAAATGAGATCTGATCAAAATTTTCACCCTTGTTTAATTATACAAATTCAAATATTAAAATGTTAGTGTTATATAAGTTTGTTGTTGCCAACCTAATCAGTACCTACTTGTTGATCACACTGGATAGCAATTTTAAAAACAATTACAAAATAATAAACACACTTATACTGAGATCGACCCTCTGATTGAGGGTTCTCTACTTCTTTGCATAAGTACTCGAATTCGGCACCGCTTTATTACCTGGAATAACCTTTTAACCTCGTCAGATTCTTCATTTTTTTTTTTAAATAAAATAGTTTTTATTAACCATTAAAATACAAGTAGAATATTTTAAATGCAATAAATTTTATAACTCAAATCTCAGCAGTTTTTTTATATTTTCAATTTGACATATTATTTTCGTGTTTTCCTAAATTTTCCTCTGCATTTAGGTGATAAACTAACTCATTTTTTTTAAATGCAAAAATATCTATTTATAAAATATCTACTCGTGAGAAAAGGCTTCTTAAAATAAGGACATGATCCATTATCACTTTTGCGTTCTGGTAATCACAGAAACGTCAAAAAAATCCAAAAACTTTTTTTAGAGTTATGAGAACGTTAAACTTTTGACGCAAAAGGTCAAATAGGTCAAATTTGTTACAACTGTAGAATTGTTAACAGACTTCAAATATTCCATACATTTTAGTTTAGTTTTTATTAGAATATCCTAATCTGTCAAATGCACTTTTAGTAAAGCATATTTTTTTTTACAAATGCTGCTTTAAATTCTACAAGTGTATAATAAACACTCTTTAATTTAATGCAACAACGGCAAATTCGCCTTCTAAAAATATTCGTTAAACTTCGAAATAGTAATTATTCAAAATATCTTTTTTAGTCTGACAAGGTGTGGTGCTAAATTCGAGTGTCTTGGACAAGTAAATAGAAAGTGCCGGCAATCAGCATTAATTTAAGTACTCAATTCATGTACAGTCTTGCTCAATTTTAATGTCATAGTGGAGCGCTCGAGATTTGCGTTGATTCGACCCATGGCTAATCATTTTCTTCGATTAATAAAAAAAACACCTTTCTACAGCTAAATTCTGACTGTGTCTTTGCTTCCTTGCCCAATCATTAAATAAATGCTTTTATGTTCTATGTATGTCATTTAAAACCACAGACATTTTATAATTTGAAGTAAATACAACAAAAAATTATGCATATTCTAATTTATAGTTTTTAAAAACGATACAAATATATTATGTACTAATAAAAATAGGTAATAAATTTTGTAACTCAAATTTCAGCATTTTTTTATGTTCTCAATTTGACATATTGTTTTCGTGCTTTTTTTACCAACTCTTTTTTTTAATGCAAAAGTATCTATTGTGATAGTTTGTGAGAAAAAACTTCTTAAACGAAGAATATGATCCATTATCACTTTTGCCTTCTTGTAATCGTAGAAACGTCAAAAAAATCCAAAAACTTTTTTTAGCGTTGTGAAAATGTTATAATTTTAACAAAAAAAAACAAATGGGTCAAATTTGTTATAACTGTAGAATTGTTAACAGACTTAAAAATTTCCAGACACATTTTAATTTAGTGTTTATTAAAATATCCTTAACTGTCGAATGCACTTTAAGTAATTTTTTTTTCTTTTACAAATGTTGCTTTAAATTCTGCAAGTTTATAATAAACACACTTTTTCATACAACAGCAAATGCGTCTTGTAAAAACATTCGTTAAGCTTCGAAATAGTAATTATTCAAAATATGTTTTTTAGTCTGACAAGGTGTGCTGCTAAATTCGAGTGGCTTGGACAGGTAAATCAAAAGTGCGGCAATCAGCATTAAATTTAAATAAAGTGAGATCGAAATGTAACTGAATCAGAACAGGCTGTGACAGCGTAACTGTAATGATGTGTCTAATCATTCCAGTTACGCTGACACAGCCTGCTCTGATTCAGTTACATTTCGATCTTAGCTTAGTACCCAATTCATGTACTGTCTTGCTCAATGTTAATGGCATAGTGTTACGCTCGAGATTTGCGTTGATTCGACCCAAGAGCCATGGCTTATACTAGATATCTAAAAAAGGGCTGACTTTTTAAGACCCTTCTATAAATCAAAAAATAGCCATTGTTCAATTTATGAAGAGATAAACCACTGTAAGTAAGGGTCTTAATTTATGATAGTTCCCTCCGCCTGATGTTTCGCACGCAAATATTGTAAAGTACTGGCGGAGAGAACTGTCATAGATCAAGATCCTCCTTACGGTGGTTTGCCTTTCCTTAAGTTGAACAATGTGTGAAAATTCTATGGTTTATAGTAGGGCTGGGCGATACCTGTTTTTAGGTATCCGGGTATCGATACCTGCAAAGTATCGATATTTGCCATCTTGCCAAAGTATCGAGGTATCGGGGGTATCGAGGTATCGGGAAGTATCGAGGTATCGGAGATATCGCGGTATCGAGGTATCGAGAAGTATCGAGGTATCGGGTGGCGATAAATAAATAACGCATCAAATAGCTTGCGAATTTGTTTGTTTTCATCAAAATAAAATTGTGTTTCCAACATCCAAAGTACTCTGAATAGGATATTCATTTATAGCCACTCTTTATCAAGGTATCGCAGGTATCGAAGTATCGTAGATATCGGAGGTATCGGGGTATCGAGGTATCAAGATATCCGAGGTATCGAGGTATCGGAGGTATCGAAGTATCGGAAGTATCGATACTTCGATACCTGATTGCAGTCGGTATCGGTGTACGATACCTGAGCAGGTATCGATACCTTCTGTAAGTATCGATACTTTTCCCAGCCCTAGTTTATAGACGGGTTTTAAAAAGTTAGCCCTCTTTTAGATATTTTGAGTATAAAACCATAAACATCTTATAATTTAAAGTAAAAACAACAGCAAGTTATCTATATTCTAATTAGTATAATTTTTAAAAACGATACGAAAATATTGTGCACTAATAAAAGTAGGTAATAAATCAATTAATTTTAATTGATCGCTCGCCTTATTACATTCGCGTTCATCTCAAAACCCTCCAGTTGAAAATACCATCTGAATTCGGAAAGATAATTTTATTACTTCTTTTCGTTAACTAAAATTATTATTAATAAATAATCTATTTAAAAAATGTTTGCACTATATTAGGTAGATACTAGTTATGCATCAATAAAATCCGTTCATTTTACATACTTCAAAAAAATTTTATTAAAAATTAAAATTGTCATGGTCAAGAATTGTACCCAGTTAGGTACATATAAATCATATACCATTTTTTTCTAAATTAATTTACGCATCTTGTTAGATTTTAAACAGAAGAAATCCTAGAAGGCCGGAAATTAGAGCTTTATCTTTATTTACAAAAACATACATTATTCTTGTTAATTACTGCTAAATCCATAAAATTTATTGGTTTACTGTGTGGTTAAGTATACAACTGAGTTTGCGATTTAAATTTAAAATACGGCAAACACATTACACATGTATGAAGGTGTACATGTGTATTTGGTGAATTTTAATAAAATAGAAACGTTTTACAGTTATTTTGCAATTTCTGCAAGAAAAAAAAGTGTTGTCAGGGTGAGCGCATTAAAAAAAAATGCGACAATAGAAATAAAGAATAAATTTCGCAATGTTGATTCAAAATAGCATAGTGTTGATTTATTCGAGTAATAACTCACCAAATGAAATCCTTACAGTGCGAACAGAACGTGGGCTGTTTAAAAAATCTGGGGATGAATCTATGGTTTTTTATGTTATACACATTTTTCTTTTTGAGAGCACCTTTCCTCCCCCGCAAACGCAGGCCGAATTTGGTATTTAGATCACTTCCTTCTTCATTGAGATCTTCTTCAGCCATAGTTCGCAATAAAATTAAATAAACAACATATAAAATTTGTAATAGAACACAGAACACTGCCCGTCAAATGTCAATATTCAGGTGCCTATATCTATTCTATTGAAGTATATTTAGGTGCAACAGTTGTGTACGAACGTCCGTTTCGCTCTGGCAGGAACTCTTTCTGGGAACACCCCACCCATGTGCTAAACGAAGCTAGAGGATGGATGTCGTAGCAAATAGCGTTGCGCAATCGCATTGATTACTTTTCCGATTGGAACGAACCATTACGCTCTTACCTTACCCTTTATTCTGGCGTTTTTTACGCCGGGTTTTACCCTTATTTCGTAAAGACACACTACTACTAGTGGACTACCTATACGGTTTTTCTAATCAAAGATATGGGCAAAATGAGCTGAAGTAATCTAATCCAAATCCAAAATAGCACTACTAGGTTACTAATCAATCAAAAGCTCAAAGCTCGGAGTTTCGCGGAATTGGAATTTTAAATATTTATTCATTTGAATAGGGTATCATTGCCTTATTATGGAGTTTATTTTCCAAATTTATGTAATAAAGAGGAAAGTGAATTATGAAAAATTTAAGATGCGATACAAAGGAATGTAATACAATAGAAATTTCGAAAAAAAATCGTTCTGAAAACATCCAGCAATAAAGAACTAAAACAACGTTTCGACCTACTAACCGAATGTTATATTCATGGCGCCTTTTACGATGCTGGCCAGAAATGCTAGAGGCCTATAAAATATTTTTCTGACAGATATATTAAGATATGTGATGAGTGCATTCTTTCATTTTTATAAATTAAAAGAGCGTCTTGTAAACCATTCTGTAAGAGTTAGAGAAGAAAGTTTTCTTTAATTTCAGAAGTAACTAAGGTCCTAATGTTACGTAATGTTATTTTTTTAGTCAATTAGAACCTTATCTATTTAATAAACAATTTCAAATTAAATTTAAACTAAAAGTACCTGGGGCGTTTCACACCAACATTTCACCGTTGATTTTTACAATTTTTCTTTAATTCTAAAAAGATTTTTCTTTTTCTAAATGCCTGTAATTTCGCTAAAGATTAAGCTATCTCCTTTTTTTTTCAGAAAATGTATTTTTAAATGTACAATTACAAAAATGCACGCTAAAATTCTCTATGATAACTTCACCTTTTAATCATAGACGTGGTAAATTTCTTCTTAATTTTAAATGTCTATCATCATTAATTTACATTTTATTAAATCCTGATGGTTTACCATTAGAATAAACAGCTAGAGCAATAGTAAATTTTCTTTAATTATTGTCTCTTTTAAAAAGGAACGTCACTGATAAAAACCCCAGGTTTACGCGAAAGAAATACTGTAATAACAAAAAGTGATAAATATAAAATATAATTTATAATAAATACTGGGTGGTTATAAATGAATATGCCATCAAATAGCTTGTGAATTCTTTTGTTTTCATTAAAATAGCTTGTGTTTCCAAAATCCAAAGCACTGTGGATGGGATATTCATTTATAGCCACCCTTTATTTTACAATTTTCAAAATATTTAATATTTTTGAATGTTTTTTACAAAAAGTTGAACTTTTTACACGAATTTAGGGTTTATTCTTCAAGGCGGTAGTCTAGGACAATAACCATATAATTGTAAAAAAGCAACTTTAGTGCTTTTTGTGTTTTTTGAAAACGTAAATTTTTATATTTTGTAAGAATCTAATACAGTTGAACTTTGATAACTCAAATAGGCACCTGCCACAAAAAAGTTTGAGTAATCCAGAGATTTGACTTATTACCTACCAAAGAAATATAACAAGGAATTCGCCTGTCTCTTGCAGTCCTGCCATACATTTCGTTCGAGTTTTTGACAGTTCGAAATATTTCTTTCACTTTACTGACAATTTCAGAAAAAATACTACCTATTTATTTTTAAAACCAAGCTCATCGTAAGTATTCGCTCTATCTTATTTCAATTTTAAAATTAAGAAAAATACGTCTTTTCTTCTTTGAATGTCTGTAACTTTACAAAAAATAGAACTATATCAAAATAGTCTTTTTGACAAAATCTTTGTTTTTGAACATTTACATAAGGTAAGTCAAAATTACACAAAACAATTTTAACCTAAAATAGGACAACACAAATAATAGATATCTGCAATTTTTTTTAAATCTTAACTCAACTGGTTAAGTTGTGTTTATGAAGCCACCCTATAAAAAAAACTCAAAAACTTACTGTAAAACTTGTGGCTAACCATAAGCCTTTTGTTGAACATTATTGAATTTGTCTTCATTTGAATAAGCACTATATTTTTTTATAAAACGAGCGCAAGTATAACTTTAATTCGTGTCCCAAAAACTAACTTTACAAAACCTGTTCTTTAATATACACTGAGACTGAGAGAAAACTTGCTCTGTTAGCAAAAATATTCGCTAAAACAAGTCCAGCTAAATAATTTCGTTAGAAAAACCAATAATAGGTATTAGTACCTACTTGGTTTCCTCAGTCAATTATTTGTCTGTAGCAGACTAAAGTTTAGTAGTCTTACCAAATTATTTAGACTGAACGTGTTTTTGTTATCCTAGTAAATCCTTTCTATTATGGAAAGCAATTTTTAATATACTATCTATAGTTTTACTATAGATCAATATCCAAATATCATCCGTTTCTACGTAGCAACCATCTTGTCATTAAAAAAAATTAGTTACTTATTCTTAAGTTTGACGTTTTTCAAATAAAAATTATCAATGTCAAATTTCATAAAAAAATTTCAATTTGTGGCTTCTGGTGTAAAACTGAATAAGACTTGTATTACACATCCGATTAAAATGGATAACGTTTAAATTGCGGATATTATAAAGTATAAACGAGCCGCTCATCAAACGTTCGTTTTAACCGCTTGTATGATAAATAAATAATTATTATACAGAGTGTCTCACAGTGATCGACCATCACCGTAAAAGATACCTGTATAAATTTCATGTATAATAAATGATTTTTGAAGAAAAAAAATTGTAATAAAACAATCGCGAAGTATGGCAATATGGCAATTAAAAAACAAGATTTAATACAGGACAATAACAGAAAACATGAAAAGGAGTTTTCTCATCTTCCGCATAGTTCCTACAGCTGTTATCTCTATGTCCAATTCCAACCAAAAGTCTTACTCTACCCACCAATAACTGATATTGGTTCTTCTATTGAAGCACATCAGATTTTCCCTATGTGCTGTGTGTTTTGCATGTGTCACATTGAAAATTTGAGATGTTTCTACCTACTTATATCGATTCCTATTATGTCCTACTTGGATCATCTTTTAATGCTGCATTTGTGAAAAGCTTCTAAATAAAAAACATGGACAAAAACAAGACATTGCCAGAAGACCCCAACTTCTTGCTTTTTCTAAGTGATACTAAGGAACATCCAGTCTCGTTACAAAAAGATTCGATCTGACTTTGCGGTATCTGCCCGCATCCTTCCTTAGATCTCTGAAGCCCCGAGAACATGTCTTGTGTTTGAGAGAGAGTCCATAGTCGCAAATCGCAATTACACTGTTAGGACCTAAAGACACAGCTCCAGCAGCAAGAAGCCGCGCCTAGCAAACCCTTCTTCAGATATATGACATGTCTATGTCATACAACAAAGTCCAAGAATTCTGTGTGCCATTCATGTAGATCCCACTATAGTGCTTCCTATTAGCAGTGGTTGCTATGTGCAGATCCCCTTACACGACATAGGACTCATAGGAGGCTATATATCTACAACGAGGTGCGCCTGATGTCCCCAGGAAAGTTATCATATCATGGACGTGCTTTATTCATCCAATCCGCATAAAAATTTGTGTTTTTAAAACAACGAGAAATTAGAAGTAAAAAAAAATTAGAAATTACTGTTCCGACATGAAAATTTTAACTCAAAAAGAAGTTTTAGATTTAAAAAAAAGTTGTAGATTGCAATTTGAGATGATGAAAATGATACTGATATAAAACTACAAAGGACAAATTTGGTTACTTATTAAAAAAAATTTTGTGAAAAAGCAGGACTGTTATTTAAACACTTTTTAGAAGTTGACTCAAAACGAATTGACGATTAGTGTCAAATACATTTTATACATTTTAAAGCTGCTCTTAGTGTTCGTCAATTTTAAAATGGCCAAAGAAAAAAGTACCGATAAAAAAATTCGGTCACTCATTGTTAAAATGTTTAATTGTGGTAAATCGAATTCGGAAAGTGCCGATTTTTTAAAGTTATCGCGTTATAGCATAAGAAATATATGTAGTTATAAGATATAAAACTTCTGGTTCAATCGCTCTAAGACCTAGAAATGTAGGAAAAGTAAGATAAGTGATACTGATCGAAGAGCATTAAGAAAAATTATTAAAAAAATAGGCGCGCAAATTATCTTGAGCTTAGTGTTCTGTGGAGTGAAGTTGTTGAAAGACCAATTTCTAAATCTGCATATCACAGAGAAACTCAGAAATTGGGTTTTGAGACTTACAAAGTAAGTTAAAAAAACAAAAATATGAGAGTACGAATCGTTAACATTCACATTTTTGTTCAAGCTAAAGAAATACCACTTTTAACATTGCAACAACAAAAAAAAACAGCCCGAAATAGGCAAAAAACATAGAGACTGGACTCTTCAACAATGGGGTGCAATACGATAGAGCGATTAGTATAGATTCAAAGTATGTGTTGGGGATAGTAGATCTCGAGATACTCGTAGAAAACATAAGTCATTTCATCTTGACTGTCTTAAAAAAAAGTGAAATTTCCTGCGCCGGTCATGATTTGAGAAAGCATGTCTTCAAAGAGTGTAGGAAAACTACACTTTATCCAGGGAATTGTATATACAACGAAATATCAGGCAATTTTTGAGAAATCACTTTTACCAGTAATGGAAGAACAACTGACTTCAGGACAAGATTTTGTCTTTCAACAAGATGGAGCAGCATGTCATACCTCAAACAGGAGTATAAAATAGATAGATTATGATGTACCACTTTTGGAATGGGTTTCGAGTACTTGTGTGTGTGTACAAGCCCCACTTGTCTTCCATCGAAACTTTGTGGCATGACATAAAAAAAGCACTCCGAAAACATCCCGCTCGAACAATCCATAAACTGAAACAAATGCTTCAAGATGTATGGGATTCCTTTACTCTTGATTATTGCCGAGATTTAGTTCACACTATGCCTCGAAGAATTTCATATGTAATTTAAAATAAAGGTGATGTTACACAGTGGTATACTTTCTGTGTAAATAATCCTTATTTTTTCCACGTTTATACCATTTGTTGTTATTTTGTTTTAGTTAGTAATATAAGTTATGTAATGCTTTTTGTGAATATCACATTTAAAAAATATCGTTACATATCTATATTCAAAAAATCAACATTCACCCAATAATTTTTTTTTGTTAGAACCCATTTTTTGTAAAAATTAAGCGTGAGCCAACTGACATGGGAAGGAGCTCGTATTTTAGAAACAGAACTTTGGCTAATTCCTAAATTTTATGATTCAGCATTTTGTCCAATATGTGGATTTTTTGTAATCGCCTTAATTACAACAATCTCATTATTTTCTCCTGTCGCAGTTTCGTTTCGTAGCTTTTTTACAATTTTGCTTCAAGTCTTCGAAAAATTTTGTGAGTGGGAACCACTTGATAGGAATATATCTTTCTGCATAAAGTGTTACTGCAGCTGAAGCATTTTTTCTACATTCGTCATATGTATCATGTCAGTCTTCTCGTTATCAGTAAACATTTTGACTAAATTTGCTCAAAGCCACTCAAATTAATATAAAATGATATACAGTAACTACGAACGCAAAAGCATTTCTTGGATTAAATTGTATCAGAGTCTCATGCAAAAATGTAAGATTGGTTGTATAAATCTTTCGTCATCATTCGTGAATAACAATAGTACTTGTTTACATTTTACTTTTATTTTTGTACATTGGATGATCAGCTCAATATTAAAAATTGTCACCTCGTGGCCTTTATTAAATTATTCCTCGTATATCAAATTGTTTTTTCAAACGCCTCAATTTTCAATAGCCACCGATGTTTTGTGTCCTGCTATCGCCTACACAATTTCCAGAGAAAAATGTACGAGTGATTAATGAGAGTAGGTGATATACAACATGGATCAAATATATCTTTAATAACAATAATTATTATTTGAATTCCTCACAGCTCAAACCTACAATATGCCAAAATTTTATTTTATTTATTACTTTTATGAAACTGCAGATAAAACATTTTAGAGATATTTTGAACACATTGCCGCAACTTTGGATATCTTTGGGTCAAAATAGCTATAACATATAGTCGCAAACACAAATTTCTACAATCTAATTATAATTTTATTAAATATTTCCCACTTGTGGTAATGAGATTAGATTGGAAATATCCGGTGTAATTGTTGATAAACTAAGATTTCACAAATAGGTACCCATACCTAATTTACTAAATCTAAATTTAAGTAACGATTTAGGATTTAGTAAGACAAGGTACGTATTATACATATTTCAACTGGTATGCGAAAAAAAAACATCCATAATTTGTGTATAATAAAAATACTTCTAAATCTAATGCATATTCAAAACTTTTCTTTTAAAATTTTTAGTTCTAAAACTGATAACGGTGTTTGACATTAGCCTCCTTAAAATGTACCAAAAAAGCAAAATTGACTTGTATCTTGTAATTAACTTTTAATTTAGAGATTTTATATTATTCTTAATAAAATATGTTAATGTTAAAAATAAACTACCTAAACCAAATTCCAGTTTTATTTTAAAAATATAATTTAAATTCAGAACATAAGACGTAAAAAATATATATTTAATTTTTTCATGTTAGGTCTTTAATAATTTTTTGCTAAATTACAAGTGTTTATATATCAGTTTCTAAACATTCTAATGTGGTTTACAAAGTACAGGATAATAAAATAACAAAAATATAAACTTGTTTTTGAAAAAAAAACTTACTATACCTATTCCACTTTCTTAAAATCCATTTCGTATAATCCTGTTAGCTTATACTTTTACAAATCAGGTCAAATTGAATTTTTATGACTTCCCATGACTTTATAAAAGCTAGTAGAAAAGTAAGCTAATCACACCTTTACTTTAATTAGAATTTTTTCCTTCGTTATTAACAAAAAAGTGTGTCAATATCAATTTGAAAAAATTAGTAAATAAAAACAATGAAAGGATAAATTAAACAAAACAAAAAATATATAAAAAAATAATTTATTTACAATAATAGGTAATATTGGCAAGAAATACAAATAACAAAAGAATATTAATATCTCTCGTTTTTGTGATGTTTTCCTGACGAATTAACGGGTGTAAAAACTTCGTAATCAGTAACTGTAAAATTGTAGTCACCCATTAAAACAGCAGGAGAAGCTCCATCTCCATCATAAGTATGTGGCAGGTTCGAATAGCTGTCCATGTTACTGTTACAATTATTTGAAATAAGAAGATCAGCTCCAGCTCCAAATATTGGCCCTGAACTGAATTACAAAATAATCAAATTATCCCTTTTCAAAATCAAACACACTTACTCTGGGTGATAACAAATAGCAAACGGTTTTTTCACTAAGTGAAATTGTGTAGGTGGCAAATCTTGATGATTGTAAAGAGTGAAAAGAAAAGCACGTTCAGATGCTACATAATGGCTTTTTCCTGGAGGCCGACCCCAAGCTGCGTCGCTGAAGCCGCCACAGATCTCACCTCTTGGACCCTTTAATTATAAATATATTGTTTAATTATTTGCTTTTCGGATAAGCAAGACGACATCTAGTGAGTCCACAAGAATTAGGTATACGTGAATATACTGAAAAATTCAGCAGCGAGATAAAATTTTAGTCGTCAAATTGTCAAAAAAATTAGGCATTTTTTTAAAAAAAATTTCAACACTTTAAGAGAGAGATAAATTTTGAGCTAATTAAAAAACAGGCACTCGATCTGTCGTCACTAAATAACAAAATATGTACTCACATTAAGTCTTTTTCTTAGTGTTAAAAAAAGTTTGACAACCAAAATTTTTTTATTGCGATTGTACAAGTGTCCTTATACAGATGTTCCAGAAAAAGAATCATATCGTAATTAACAAAGTCAGCCGAATTTTATTCATTTTGCATAAACTATTTTGTTTAGTTTTTACCGTTTTTCATTCCGCTCAACCTCTGTAGTAACCTCTAATCTTGCTTAAGTAATTGCCAAAATTCCATAAAAATTAATGTTATTTAAAATTTTTTACTTTTTCAAATATACAGGATATATCAGAAATGATGGTCAAAAATTTAGTCAGTGAGAGGTCTCGCCTAAAAAGGATTTTTATCTACCTAGATTCCATTTTTTAGATTCCAATTTGTACAAAACACCATACCCGCCACTAACCTACCTAGTATTATAATGGTAACTAGAAAACTAGGCTATATAATAATAGTAAGTAACTGAGTGATCATAAGCGTATCGTGATTTTATGAAGAAACAAAATTCAAAATTTTTAGCATCTGTTGCAAAAAATGGTATATAGAAAAGTCGTTTCTTTTGATGAGATGTATCACTGCTTAAATTTTCGATCATCATTTTTGATATACCCTATATTATTTTAATTAAGTCTAATGAAAGGTTTCATTTAGGTAATTAACATATTTGCTTTTAACTCCGACATCACTTCATGACTACCCAAGTCTTTTTAAGTCGAAAACTGGTTAAGAGTAGATACAAAAATCTTACAGTAATTAACAAAAAATGATTGAAAGTAATGTAATTTTTATTTAACAAGTCTAGCCACACACAAAAATTTTTAGAATATAAACAGAAATCATTTCTAAACCAAAAAAAAAGATAATTGTATGAAAATTTGTATGCTAATAATCCCACTAAAATAGGTAAAGCGCTTAAAAAATTATAAACAAAAAGCAAATTTTAATTACTAATTTTGGCACCGGTCTACCCACGTGTCGACTCAGCAACTTGATATAAATTATATAATGATGTATATGTATTACTTAATTTTACTAAAAAAATCTTAATTTTTCCTCAAGATTGTTTATAAGACGTTTATTGGCGATGAAATAATAAACCTCAAATGTGAGCTAATTTATTAGTTGGAGCAGGTTTTTCTACAAAATTGTTTAGTAAAAACCTTGTAAGATAGGCAACCAAAAAAATCTATTCGTCTTAATGTATAAATGTAAACGTGATGATTAGCGAATGACTGTTCTAGCCGGTGAGGTAAATTCATTGCGATGAGTAGACGCGTCATTAAAAAATGTTTACCAGAAATCCTTTTAACCAAAAAAATTTCCCAAAAGTCTCTAGAATATCTTCTCGGAATTCCTTAAGATATTCAGTTCTTTATTAGTTTTTATTATTAGTATTATCATTATGGTTATAAATATGATTGATTATGTATTTTATAGCTTTTTTTTTGAATAATATATTCTAACAAAATTAGTTGTAAGATTATTCACATTTGTAATATTCAATTATGCGCATTATTGCGCATGTTAAAACTGATTGCGCATGCGCAAATCAAGCAAACTGTATAGAAATTCCTCTAAAATTGGTAAGAAATCGTTTGTAAAGTTTGTCTATATTTGGAAGAATTTTAGTTTTGACTTAGACACTATTTTATGAAGGTTCAATATATTCAATAAGGGTACTTGTAAAGATAAGTAGACCCTATTGTTACCGAAGCGACTAGCTGGTTCGTCGATAAAACCTTAAAGGAAACAAACAAACAGAATCGTATTCAAGCTTCTCGGGTGCCACGCGCCGGACTTTTATCCGCTTGAAATCCAGGGGCTGGGGTTTCTTGATCGGTAAGAGACCGAAAAGTAAATTCCTCTATTGCACCTTAAAATTCTTCCAAATATAGACAAATTATAAATCCAGAAAATTCGCAAATCTATTAGGAAATCCTAGAAAATTCAAAATAAAAACATAGGTGTTCCTGCTCCTTAAACACGAGAAATCCCTGCGTCTCTCGATTCATTGCTAGGTGGCCAGGACTTTATCAGATGTTAACCAAATATAGTTCAACAAAAGATAAGTAAGCTGACTTTTCAAGCCCTCCCAATAAACAGAAGCATAAAAATAAATGGAATTGCCATTGCCGCAAACATCAAATAAACCATAAAACACCTCATAAAATTAATTTATAAAAGTCCAACCTTGGCAGGATCTGCTTACATCTTTTAATGGTTCCGAGAAAAAATCGTTGTTAAATGTGCAAGTGTACACCCTCATAAATCAAGTTTTATAAGGTGTTTTATGGTTTATTTCATGTTTGCGTTAACTGCAATTATTTTTATGCTTTTGTTTATTGGGAGGGCTTAAAAAGTCTGCTCACTTATCTTTCGTAGAACTATACCTGTCACCAATGACGTCGACGCCTTATGTAAAGCTTAAGAACGTTCCGTGAAAAACTTTTCTTACAATATCTTTCAATTTTTAAATACACATACTTCTAACTGTTCTTCATACGCAGGTATTTTTTTTTAATAGTCCTTGCGGTATTAAATTTCGAAATATTAACAATTGAAAATCGTACATTTGACATGTATTCCTTATCCCGACCGCAGTTAGAATAAGCATTTAATTTGATAGGAACCGTACTTTTCTTAGGATTTTTTTTAAAAACTGAGGATTATTAATTGAAGATATAACAACAATTTTTTTTCAAAAATAACATAAACAAATTCATTTTTTATAAATATTTTTTTAAGTTTGTCGAAAACCTGACAAAATAATTTCAAAACATTACATTTTGATTGATTATATTGGTATCCAAATTTTGTTATAAAGGATTACAATTGAGACCAAACTGAAAACTACTGTTAAAAAAAATTTGATTAAAATTTGTGAAATTTGATTTTTAAAAATAATGTGCCCCCCCCTGGTTATTTCCGAAACGGCTTATGCTAGGCCAGTGCCAATTTTTTTCAGCACTATAAACCAAATTAATAACTCGTTTATTATAGTTTTGTTCAAAATTATAAATTTAAGAAAAAAGTATGAGGTAATGAAATTTTAGAGAAAGAATATTTTTCAAAAATTAAATTTCAGTGCTCCTAACTTTTTTTATAATTAAAATTTTGAAAAAAAAACCAAAAAAAAAAAACTAGTTTTTAAAAATTTGTCTCGTAATTTAATTTGTCTCGTAATGCTGAAAAAAAATCGCCATCGTTCTAACATAAGCCGTTTCGGAAATAACCAGGGGGCACACCATTTTTAAAAATCAAATTTTACAAATTTTTGTTGGCAGTAGCCTCCAATAGTAATCCTTTATAACAGAATTTGGATCCCATGCCCCATTTTCAAAATACAGTTTTAAAAAATCACTACCTTAAAAGATTCCATCACTAATATGCAACCAACAATGCACAAATTTTTGATACCTTTTTTTAAAATGTAATAATTCGTTTAATTCTTGCTTTAAAAATATGTTAAGTAATGCACCTTGTTAAAAAGATTATTCTGAAACTAGTCTGTATTAACATAACTTTCGAAAAGTCATTAAAGTTAGTAAAATACAGTCATCAGCAAAAAAAATTGAATTTTTATAACGTCATAAATAAGGTATCTTTAAAAGCATGTACTACATTATTAATAATATTTTTCCTTAATACGCACTAAACGCATATTTTTAAATTAATAAAAGTTATTAATATTTATGATAAACAATAATTTAGAGAAAAAAAATAACATCTTGGAAATGATTGGTTACATATAGTTAAACAAATATTTAATTTGTAGATCAAACAAATTTACAATCCGCCATAAGCTTAAATTTTATTAATTGTTTGTAGTTATTATTTTGTTATTAATGTTTAAAAGTAATTATACAGACGCGTCACCCTATCAAACATTCAAAATATTGTTTCATTATCGTGCCACCTGACTGCTCGGACTATTTTTTTATTACTTGGAAGATTCCGAAATCGCACATAGCCTGTCGGATCTGGTTACAAAAGGAGGACCCTTATAGGTACAACAAAACGCAAGCATAAAAAGAGTGATCACGTAATTCATTCCGTTTTTTTGACCATCTTTTTTTTCTAATAAACCGAAAAATGCATCCAATCATACCTAACACTTTTTTGCATACTTACGATTAAGTCTTAAATATCACTTGCGAATGGTAACATTGTTATCAAAACGCGCGTCGTGTGCAAAAAAGTGTTTCGTGTAATTGAGAGCATTTTTCGATTTATTCAATACAAGAAATTTCTTTTTCGAATTTAAATAATAAAAAACTTCTTACAAGCACTATGACAAAAGTAGGTGAGATGCCATCACAATGCCTGTGGAAAGCCGATGCAGAATACCCATGGCTACTAGCCCTATAAATCAATCTCCAACTTTGTTTTGGATTCCCAAACCAGGCATTTAACACTCTTTGATAGTGACTTTTATCCTGTCCCAAAATCAATGATCCTGGAAACAAATGAGGTGATATCCTTGGACGCAATCTCTGATCCTCTGCCCCTTCAGGATATTTGCTTGGAAGAGCAGCATGTCTGTATCTCTCCAAACTAAGTTCCATTGGGACAGCTCCAGTTGGTTCAACTTCTTCAGCGAATACTTGGCTATCTGTGGACATTCAAATCAGTAGATAAAATAACGTATATTTGACATACCAATGAGAAGCAAACGAACGTGATTTATGACATGTGAAAGGTGTTGACACACTCTGGCTCTTTCTTCTTCAGTCCAATGGGCTGTAGGTTGAGTTACCCCAGCTTGGTATTTTGCCCAATTTAAAATTGCCCTCCAGACGTCTTCCTCTTCCAAACAGAGCTGTATTTAAAAGAAAATTAATTGTTTAGATTAAAATTTTTATGTTACTTACATAATCTGATGAAATTAATTTTAAAACTGCTTCTTTTGGGAGAGAGAGAAATGAATTTGTTTTTACACATTCTGCAGCATTTTCACCAATGTAGCTTACACAACGTTCCACAAAACCTGTTGCAGCTTTACCCCCTGAAAAAATAGGAACGCCTCAATTATCTAAACATCTGAAAAAATAAAATAAAACGATATGTACCTGCTTCCCGCTTGTTCCTTGAATTGTGTAATTAAGTAAATAAAAAAGGTAATTACTAAAATATTTTTAATTATCAAATTTTTCCGGTTACAAAACGTAAATGAAGTTACAATGTAGAACTTAACAATAGACAAATTTCTTTTTTGATTACAAACAAATAAATTGAGAAGAATGTTATAAAATATAGAGCGTAAATTACTTAGTAAATAAAACATAAATTTATAACTAATTTCCAGGATTCACATTTTGGATCAACGTTATATTATCGCCTTTGAGCATTATTCTCCCTACTTGTCTTCTATTTTTCGTTTTGACATAATATTCCTCTGCATCGTCTAAGACGAGGTTCATGTATTCATCAAACCCCACAATGTGGCCTTCAATTCTTAAATTAATATTTTCATACAACCAAACTTGGACTTTTGAACGATTTTGTAAGTAACGGAAGATTAAGTTAATGGGTTGTACCATCACTTTTTGAACCTTCTGGGGCTTGTAAGCCATTTTTGTAATGGTCTTGATTTACCGGTAAATAAAATTTCTCAGATGTAGAACGGTCGGAAGTGTGTATTTTTGTACACAGTTTTTAAAACTGGGAGAATACAATTCCCAACCAGCAAAGTTTTAATAGTTTTTTCACCCAAAACCACTTAAAATAGAAACGACGCTCACACAACTTTAAAAGTGAGGTTATATATTGAGATATGCGATATGCGGTTGGCCGGTTGGCGACACTGATAATTTAAAACCTAACCAAGTGAAATTCACTAGAAAAAGTCTTTCGGGATACTGGTCATAGTGTTATTAGGTCAAATTATTATATTACAGTGCAAGCTTTCCCCCACGGACATCGTTGAAATCGGTAGATGTAAAGATGTAAGAAGGTAAGGATTCAGAAGAAGATAATTAAGAAGTAAGATAATTCAGAAAAAAATATAATAAATTTTCATTTAATAAAATTATTTCAAAAACGGAAAATTATAATTTAAAAAGTAAATTAAAGTTCGTCTCGCATATTTTTTATTATTTATTATAATAATAGTAAACGCCCGACATAGATAACTGAAATAACCAGAATTAAGAAATCCAAAACGCCTCATTAAAAAGAACTGAAGCGTACCACCGCCGCCGCATTATCTGAAACTGTATTATCGCGCACATAAATAGATACATCCTCATCTCTTAGAGAGGCGGTAATCCTAGAAAAATACTGATTGAAATTTTAAAAGATTCTCTGTGCACGCTACATTATTATTAATATAAAACAGCAGCGTGATGAGGAATCCGAAATTCGGTGCTGTTTTGAACAGTGCTCAACAATTGAAATTTTAACAAAGTTTAAAGTCTTGTAAATCCTACAAAAATTTATTAATCGGAATCATTTTTTTTTCTGTTTAGATCATTTCTTATACTTTAAGATATTTAAGAAAACGTTTCTTGTAAATTTGTTGTTTAATTTATACAGGGTGTCAAGGACAGACCCTACAAAAAACAAAAAGTTTAGACCTACTATTTTAACAAAAAAAAATTGAATTTTTTAATGGGTCCCGGAAGAGCGCTGATTAAGCTCTCGATATAGTTTTATAAATTTTGAGCTACAGTTATAAATTAAAGGATTATTGCTTTTAAAAAACTGTTTTTTTTTGCATTAAGCAATAACTTTGTTAATTGGTATAAAATTTTACCTCTTTTTGGCTTATTCTAAAGACAAAAGTTTAAACTTGTATTTCGGAAGGCAACAGTAGACATACTACTGTTAACATATTGTGTAGAAAAAAACTTCCGAAGATAACCAAATTTTTAAACAGCTTCGGATTTTAGTTTTTATAAAAGAAGGATAAAAATTTAAACGTGTATTTAAACACATAACTTATTTTTTGTAGCTCAACATCCTTGTAGCATTACTTTACTGAGTATTGGTTGGTGATTAAATCCGAAAATTTTATCTTCAAATATGCCAAAAATTCAAAAAACCAATTAAAGAATTTTTTATTCAAAATCAACAAGAACAAACAAAAATTAGGACAATTTGACGCAGTGTGACGTATAAAAAAATGACAAAGATGAGTGATTCTGAAACGAAAAGTCTACTTGAAGAAATTCAAAAAACAGAGCAACCAATGCAGTGTCTTCAATTTTATAGAATAAATCATAAATCCTATAACACTAGTCAACAAAATTCAACTTTTTTTTTATTGAATAAAATATATTTTTCTTGCATAAGCTACTAAGGGTAGTTAATACACAATTTTTTGATTTCTGCTAGCACGTCACAATTCATAGAAAAAACGTTTTCTTTTTTACTTTTTCATAAAAGATGTCATTATTTGACTGATGATGACGACTATACTACTAGACCAATTTTAAGTGTAAGGTAGG
This sequence comes from Tribolium confusum, assembly GCA_029207805.1. Taxonomy (NCBI): domain Eukaryota; kingdom Metazoa; phylum Arthropoda; class Insecta; order Coleoptera; family Tenebrionidae; genus Tribolium; species Tribolium confusum. The sequence goes on along the minus strand of JALGAY010000002.1, from coordinate 27,988,322 downwards.
TATTGGTCGCAGAATTACATGGTCTTTAAATTGCTCTAAAAGTTTTTGCTCTAAGAAACGCGGTTTAAATGTTATAGCCAAAAAAAGATGTTAACTGTCAACAATTCTGTTGTTCGCAAAATGTCATTTTTTCTGGAGTATACTTCTTCCAAAAAATAATTTAAAAAAAGTTATTTGTTTAATAAATGGCGTTGCCATTTTTTCATACATTTTTTTTATCATTTCATCAAGATCTGAAAGTATTTGCTAAAAATATTAAGGTTTTTGGGATCAGAACATGCTAGGCGATTACACTAGAAAACAAATTTTAATTTTTTATTTTTTTTTTAAATAAATTATACACAAATTAGAATTATTTTATCTATTAGATAATTTAAACATAAACATTTTTTTCTGACACGTCAGGTTTTTCAAAAAATAAAATAAGTAAATTAAAAATTTTTACTCTATGCTAACTAAATATGTACATATTGTTGCGCTCACACCGGTCAGCATGATTTTTTTTTGCTGTCTAATACGTGTCTCTTAGGTACTTTTTTATGCAGATTTTAAAAATGTATTCAAAAATTGGTCATCACGTCAGGTTTCTGAAAAAACTTATAAAATATTTTTCTATACAGTGTGAACCATTAGTAATGAATAAATTCGATAAAAATTCAGTGAGTTGCCTTTCAAGAAAACGCTCGGACACGTGTCCTATTATTTGTTAATGCACATTTTTTGACGAAAAAATTAGATATATGGGATGTCCCAAAATGGAGATGCTACCCTCAACTTTGAAATTTTAATTAAGAACTCTAATATGTTTTAGCATATTTGAATTCTACGTATAATTTTGCGTATTTTTATATAGCACACGCTATGTCGGTTTTGAGTTATTTTAAAAAAAAGTATTAGAAAAAAAAACTATTATATAAATTATTATTATATTATTAATATTACATAACTATTACATAAACATAAATTGATTTGTACACAAATTTATAGTAAATGTCAAAAAATAACAGAATACGTGTCCAAGCGTTTTCCTAAAAAGCAAATCTCTGAATTTTTATCAAAATTATTCATTACAAATGGTTCACGCTTTTTTTTCAAAAACAACTGAAAGTCGACATTGGGTGTGCTACATAAAAAGTTATCCTGTCTTTTTGACCAGTTTATCTTTACGTAAATAATTAATTGAGATACGCCCATTAGATTCAATAAAAAAACATTTTTTTTAACTTTTTAATACAAATTTTGTTTTTTTTAAACATCACTTCATAGATTGTTTCCACAAAAACGGTAAGAAACAGAAAAGGTATAATACAAATCTAACAATAAGTAAACTTAATAAAAAAAATAAAAATTTCATTTAAAATATAACAATTGAAAGTTACTAACGACTTTCGGTATAACCAAAAATCGAACTTGGTTTTTGTTAAATAATAATTGGAGAAAACCTCTAAGAAAACAATTAGTTGTACCACAGCTTTAAGAATATAATAACTATTATCTGGTTTTGTTTTGATATACAAATGATATTTTGTTCTCAAAGAAATAATAATGAGATTGCAATAAAATTGATTCAACTCAAATATTTATTTTGTAAAGGAAAAATTTAGAAAATCAATATATAAGATACCACAAGTTTAATCACAACAAATTCTTATGCAATAAGGGCAACGCGTTTTCGAGAGCTATGTCTCATTATCAGTGCCAAACTTTTATTGATAATAAATTAAAAACATGAAAAAATAAAAATGTAGACTAAAAATAGCCTAAACTGTTATTTTTAGCAAAAAAGATGTTGATCGCTTTGAACACACAAGTAAAAAAGTATATAAATTATGAATAATTAATTCACTCTGTTATTGAAAATAAGAAAATTGTATAGCCATACCTGGAGATCGATTTTGTATGTCCATCGCTGCCGCCAAAAATGTACAAGCTGAAGCAACAGATAAAGTCGAAGTGACGTGATCTTCACAAGCATTTCTTAATTCATCAACCCCAAGTTCTTGTGCCAAAGCCAACATTTCAAAAACACCACTATCTTGTAAGAGTATCTGTTAAAAATCTTATTTGTTAGTATAAAAAAAGAAACGCCTTGTCTAATCTAACCTTTCCTGTATAAACATAAAGAAGAAATTGTTTGAAAGTATCCGGAGGCGCCTGAGGTAACCGCACAGGTGTTGGAGTTCCTGGGGCTGCTGGCGAAACAGAACATCCTGGAATGCGGCAAACTTCTCCGCGTTTTGCTGTTTGGAAACTCTTACATCTGTTTAGTAAAGAAAATTTTTTACTTTGACAAAGACATTTCCATTAGCTACATTTTAGTTGTTTCTTTGAAACCGCCGTCAGCCACTCAGGCGTATGAGTTTATGCATGTATGCGTTTGGAGAAAAATGCATAATACAACGCGTGTAGCTACTCACTCACAATGCAAGACTCACAGGATCAAAGCAATTTTAGAAAGATATCCAATTAGACATCAGAAACGAGAGTCGTTGAGATAGAGAAAGAGACTTATTATTAGCGTCATTATATGAGTGAAGCAATAAAGTTACGAGTAGATAAGAACAAAGGTGCAAACAACTTTGATGTTTTAATGAGAGGTGCGCGAAACCATACTTCCTTCTAACTTTATAAAAGTTTCAGACTTTTATAAAGCTGCAACAATTTGTTCTTGCCTGATCATCTTCGCGTTAGATAAAATAGGGATAAAGCTTTAATTAAGACTATAAAAGAAAAGTAACAGCTTAAAATTATCAAGGTTAAATTAAAAGAAAATTTTACAAAATGTACAAAAAAATTTTTTTTATCTTACCTTGCCATAAGTATAACTCTATGAGCATACACACGTTCTTCATCTCTTCCAAGAATAAAAACAATATCTGCTGAATCAGTGTCTTCAGAAAGACGTTGCAAATCATCTAATAATCGGGGAACTCCTGCTAAAGCTTTATCAGCTGGTAAACCAGATGAATTAAATCCACCAACTCGAGACCCCATCCTCTAGTCTAAAATTTATTTTTAAAAAATGTTGGTATTGTTGTAGGATTTTTAATACAAGACGTTTATTCTACATAAAGCTTTTGACCGCAAAACTGTGAGAGTGATTGTAGGGTCGTAGGAGGCTGTGAAAATAATAAGAAATGCTTCGTCTTTTAAAGACAATGATTTTAGCTAATATAATTATTATTAGACGGTTGAATAACTCCAGGAAACATTCTCTAATATTCCGTTGTGGAAATAAGACATTACAATAAATGTTCGTTATATCAAAAATTTCTACAGCCTCCTACGACCCTACAATTATTTATAAACACCTTGTACAAGAAAACAATTTCTTTTATCAAATAACGTGTACCATATAAATACAAAAAAAAAGAACAAACTCAAATGATGACATTTGGTTTATATTTAGTTCTCTATATCTGTACTTAATGCTTCTAAATTGCTTCTATAAGGGAATGGAAGTGCCTCAATAATGAAAAAATAAAAATATATAATATAAGTAATAAAACACATAATAAAAGAATAAAGATCCAATAAAATCCACAAGTGTAATAAAACAAAATTCTACATAACAGTGGCAAAGTTTTTCAGGAACTATGTCCCATCATCAGTGTCTGAACAATAATGTAAAAACGGAAAAGTATGAAAAAGTTATTAAATGTTAGAAAAAACATACAATAAATTAAAAACAAAAGAATAAAAATGTATCCTAAAAATAGAACAAAACATTATTTTTATCAAAATAACTCTTGATCGATCTGAAAAAAAAATAAACAAGTGGTTGCTATTTGGAACATTAACACAAGAAAGATAAATTTTAGCTGACTAAAAATTGTGTCTTGTAGAAAGAATTGACATTACTTTAACATTAAAAAGTATAAATACTAATAAAGAGGGTAAGAAAACAAGATTATAAACAAACATTTAATTAACTAATGAAGATTAAACTAGTAAAGATAAAATATAAACATCAAAATTCAATTGGTCATTTAAAGTTTGTAGAGAAGATTTGTAAGCGGATTTAGGAATTTCTGAAGCTTCTAAAACATTTAAAGAATAAACTTTATTGGAGATGTAAGGGATTTTTGAATTATCGGTAGCAGAAAAAGAATAATCCGTAGAAAGAATATGACAAGCAAATGCAGATGAAAATCTTTGTTGTGTACGAGATAGTTTGAAAGAACTATCTTTAGAATTAAAAGCAACTTTTATATTGTAGTTTTTCCAAATAAGAGAGATAGAAAGAGAAATTTTGCCACTAAAGGAGATGAAAGAATAGAGAAGTTTTAAAAGAGAAGATGCAGAAGGATAATTACGAGTATGTAATATGTTGAAGGTTAAAGAGTATCTATTTCTAAATTTTCTCTACATAAAATAGTTATCTAAAAATCGTTATTAGGTATTTAAATTTAGTGTAAATTTTTTTTATTACAATGTTGTAAAAACACTACAAAACTATAAACCTCGCTATAAACATTTTGAGAAAGTCTCTAAGTCACTGATACATGACGCGTCGTAGCGCATTTTGTAGTATTTTTTTTGCATTCTTATAGTTGGCAAAAATAAACGGCATCGAGGCTAGCATATTATTTTGTTGCTGAGAAGACAGCATAACTAAAATATTAATTCGTTGCTTGAAAAAAATCCACCAACAATAAATTTTTAAAAAGTGTAGAAAAAATGATGAATACTTTGTAAGGATAATTTAGAAAACTGTTCTGTACATTTATAATTATTCTTAGAGGTACCCTCTACAACGCTTCGAGTTCGGAATGCCTTAATTTTGAAACATCTTGTATATTTTGTTGATTCTTGTTTCGTAAAAAACTACTGATTTTTATAGCACTTTTTAAGTCAAAAAATATATATCATAAACTCTATGCAACAGTACATTAAAAGATGTAATCATTTTTTCTATTTAAAAAACGACAGATCATAAGATATTATTTCAGAAAAAAAAGAAAATGTATATCACAAAAAACTTGTTTAGAGCTTTATGATGTTATTTAGAATACTCAAAAACTGGTAAATTCGTAGTTTAGGGCGCTTATTCTAGGTTTCAATAATAAAGAGTGTTAAAAGCCCAAAATTCAGTTATTTTGTTCCAACGTTAGAACCTAAGATTTCTTACTCTGTATTAGTATAACCACGGATACAACTAACAATTAAATTACGTTTTTTTTTTTTTAAAAATGTGCTTTACTGTCTAGGAATTATAGTGTGTAAAAGCCAAATGGAATAAATTCATTATCTCAGTTACTGTGCATATTTATAACAAATCCCAAAACACTAAAAGGAACTGTGAATTTTAATAAAGTAAATGTCCAAAATGTTCACCGTGAACGTTTCGGCAACATTTTCTACTACATTTTACATTTTGAGTATATTATAGCGAAATTTAATTCTATCTTTATTTTTGCGATAAACTTTAAAACAATAACATTTTTGAGTAGAGAATGAAGAGATCTTTCAAAGAATATATCACAAGGGGTTGAAGGTAGGGATCGCATTTTTACGTTAAAGAATGTCAATTTAAAATTTAAATTTGACTTGTTTTAAGATTTTTTATAAATACCATTTGTTTATTATAATTTTTGATCAGAGGCTGTCATGAGAAACAAAAATTCTAAAACCGTAGGGCGTAACTTATTTCACTTGATAATAAAATCATTTATTTTACTGTCACTCACAAAGGGATTTGTTTTTGTTTTTCCAACCTTTCTTCCGATTGACGCTGCTGGTCTCTCGAAAAGACTTGATAGTGTTTTTCAAATTGGTATTAAAATTTGACTCTGTTATGATTTCTTCTGGAAATTTCTCTCGAAACTCGTCAAAACAAAGTCTGGATGAGTAAACCCATTCTCCATTCGCTAAGTGCTCATTACGAAAATATTATTCTAATAAAAAAAATCTTCTATTCTGCAGTAAACCTCATAATTCAAATCAAATTTAAATTTTACTTTTGACAGTGACAGCAAAATGACATTTACCAAGTGAATTAATCTAGGCACTACGTTTTTAGAATTTTTGTTTCTCATGACAGCCCCTGATCAAAAATTATAATAAACATATGTACAGTATGTACAGTAACCGAAATAATGAATTTATTCCATTTGGCTTTTACACACTGTAGGTATATCAAAATACGCTCATAAGAATGACCGTTTTTAATTTAAAAATAGTAGTCGACTCAAAACTATTGAAGAATCCTTTTATAAGTTGTTACGCGCTCTTTATCTTTAAAAAAACCGATCTCACTTTAAGACAAAACCCGGGCTGACGTTGCTGACTGCTTTTTCAAACTAAGTTTCTGGCTTTTACTACTTTTTGATAATCTTTAGCGCGTTTATCTTAGGTTTTACCATTTGGTCAAACATAAAGAAATCAAAGGATTTAGTAGGTAACTCTCCCTACGCTGATTTTTAGGAGATCCAAAACAAATTTTTAAATTTTTTGGATTTAAACTATCTTAAAATTTATACAAATTTTCAAACACAGTTACGCGGAATCTTCTCAAATTTAGGAGAAAACAAACTAAAATAAAAATAGGCTATAAATGTGTCAAGAGACTGAAGTTAATTTTTTAATTCTGCATTTAAGATACTAATCATTTGAGGAATTAAAAAGCATTTTAATCCTGTGGTACCTACACTATTTTTTACACTCCCGAACATTTATTTTAATTTTTTTAAAAATGAAATACAGTAATTATCGATTACCAGAAGATAATTTCGTATAAACATGTGTTAATTTTGTTCAAAAATAAAAATTATATAATTTTGTAAACTCTTATTTTATCCACATTGACTTCCTCTGGTAGTAAAATTTAATTTTTAGAGAGCAGTAAACCAGTAAGCTTTAAAAATTTAAAATGTTTATTATTTTGTGATTAGTTAGTTTCGAAAATTCCCAAAGCTTACTACTTTTTGGCTGGTAAAAAACAGACCTTAAATTAATTATATTTAAAGTTAGACTTTTTTAGACTTTTTTGATGAGGGGCGCAATATTTAGGCTCCACGCATAAGCGGTCACTTGGCTTGGCTAGACCCTGACAAAAGTAATAGGTAGATTAATGTTAATAATCTTTACAAAAATAATCAAAATTTTGCAAATGACAAATATGTTTTTAAACTAAATTTTCTAACAAAAAATAGTAAAATTATATTTTAAGTAAGAGCTACTTAGTTAAGCGAATTTAATCAAATTTCGCTCAGATACTGTATGTATCTTAGAAAAGTAAATATCTACTGCACCCAAATTTGACTAAAATTGATTAAAATTTTTTTGAAATACCTCCATGTCATCAACTTCGACCAGATGTAAATAATTTAATAATAATGATCATCTCTACTGTGCTCTACTGTACTAATAAAAAAATAAAGTGATGATGAAAGTGATGAAATTTATTTTGATATCTATTAAATAATTCTAGACCAACTGCCATAATAAATTTTAAAGAACTTCTTTTAGATCTTATTAAGTACGGTAAGTGTATAGTGATGGAAGCTTAAAAAGAACATAAATACAATATGATCAACAACTACTGATTGAGTTGGCAATATTGAAGTGCCACTTGAAATTAACTAGTTTGACCAAACTTTAAATTCAAATTTGACAGTTCAAAAATTTGATTAATAAGTTGTCATTAGTTTTGTTAAAATGGTTTTTGAATTAGAACATGACACGTTTATTGTAATGGCGTACTTAAAAAGGGGAGTCCACAGTGAAATTAATAATTGATAATAGGTATTTCCTGGACTCAACGTCCGTCCAATTTTAACAAACTTACTCTGAGGAGGTAGACTGACAGGTGTCAGACATAACCTGTACCTATATGTAATCTTAACAAAACGACAACATGCAAAAAAAAATCTAGTAACTTTATTGCAAACTCAATCATTATTATTGTTGATCACGTTGTAGGTAGGTATAGAGAAAGTATTTTTTTATGACTAATAATAATAATAGATGTCTAATGTAAAAAATAATTTTTGAATTGACTTATGAATTAAATAAAAAAAAGTAAATAAAATATTAAGTTTTTGTTTGAGTAGTGGATGCGCAAAATGAGCAGCGCATAGTTGATAAAAACCCCACTCTAATAAAAATAAAATACAAACTTACCAAACGCAATATTTGATGGCAATTTCAATGCAAGACCACAACACGTCTAACACTTGATTTGTTATTAATTTTCATGTCTTAAATATACAAACAATTGTTGAATTTAAATTAAATTTTCGAGATGTTTTTACTCTGAAAGTATAATAATAATGGAACTGTTCTCAAACATATCCTGTTCTGGCCAGGTAAACGAAGGTAAGCTTTAATCTCCTGAGTACACTGCCCTCGACTTTACGGTGTTGCCAAATCTGAATGATTTAAATACAGACCGGAGCAGTTTGGGTCATTCTGATGCGGATTTGAGAGATTTTTGGCAACCTTTTATTTGATAATAAATTATTATTGGCAAAAATGTAAGCTATTATTATTTTAGAGGAGTGCGACAACTAATATTCTATCTAATTTATTTCAACAAAGAAAAGTGTTTTTATATATTGTGATTGCCTTTTAAATGTTAAAATGTTTAACGTTTTATTTTTATATACCTACAGAAGCTAATAATCTAGTATAAATTGTTTTCAAATAAACAAGCTGTCTTAATAATAACAATTTTATTGTAAGGACTCACTATTGGATTGAGATCAAACAGAAGGGTCAATACAAGAAAAAAATTTTCAACGAACTTTGCGAAATTCGATTTTTAGTAATGGTGTGCCTACTCCCTCTAGATATTTTTGAAACAAATTATGGTAAATCAAAGCCGATTTTTTTTTGATTGAGAAACAATTACGTGATTCTGTTTTTTTGTTTTTCCAAAATTTTATCTTTAAGTTAAAACACACAATAACACGAAAAATTTATTCTTTTCTTCAAAATGCCATTTGATTATTTAAATTTTGTTGAAGAGGTTCGTGGATATATTTAAAGATTTCTAAAGATTTCAAATAAATTTTAGAATACCGTTTATTGGAAACGTGGAGAATTTTAAAATTATCAATAGGAGAAAAGAAATGACCGGAAGAAAGAATAAGAAAAGCCAAAGCAGAAGAAGTGTTAGTTATATTTTTATTTTTGTACTTTTCTATTGTCCTTAGCTGCTCATGTACATATTATTGTTGCAATCCTTTATCTTGTCTGACCGATATAAACTGCGTTGCAGTCACTACAAGAACAATACGATATCTTGTAGACGCCTAAATAACGGAAAAAAGGAATTTAACCTTATTGCGTTTGTGTATCAGACAAGTCGAAAGACTACTTTAAAAACCAAAAGTAATTTTTATATTCTTTTTTAAAATATGTTTGATAAAAAGAAAAATTTTGCCGATAAAGGGGATATAAATATAGACAGATTTTTAAGAAAAGGATGTAGGAAGAGAATTATGCAAATATATTGAAGCTTATAGAGAGTATTTGTTAAAGAATTTGTGGAAAAGTTTATTTCAGTTATGTAATGGAAAGTGATTACTTACTGCTGATTGTTAAACCATTCTTTTTCAAAGGCAACGTAATTTAAAAGACAGTGAAAAGTCTATATAATATCTAATTGTGCTTTAGTGTCTTTGAAGGAAAAAATGACGTCATCAACATATCTAAACCAGAAACAAATATGCTTTAAAGCAATAAGAAGTTTAAAAATTTTTTCTTCTAAATTATTTATAAATAATTTTGCTAAAAGGGGGTTAAGAAGTGAGCCAAATAATATTTAATGGGCAAATTTGTGTTTTGTTTATATATCTATCATTATTATTAAAAATAAAAAATGTAAAAAAGGGAATGAATAAAAAAACATTTCTAATAAAGGAAAAGCTTCTTTCTTTGGGAGGACTAAGAAGAAATACGTTAGTAAAGTTTATGAAGCTTTTTCTATTCTTACTAATCTTTTTTTTAATTTACATTCTTCTTTAAGGGTAATTAAAAACCCTTATTCTATACAATTTCTAGACGTGTTATATATTTTAAAAATGCCGCAATTTAAATTCAAATAAACAAAATCAAAACTTTTTCTCAAAGTATTCCACTTTTCAGTAGGCACCACTGTACCTTACACACTTACCTGATATAAACCTACTTTAATATTTCTACAAAATTCGTTGTTTTACACTATAAATAAACAATGAGTGGCAATATTAAATTTTCTGCAGTTCCGAGACTAAAGTTGATAATTTATTATTTATTTAAACATTAATTTTTTAGGTGTGTTATCAGTTATGAGTGTTATGACACAAATTATAGTTGTGACATTAACGATATTTATAATACAGTCAAGTCAATAAGTTTTCACTTCTTAATCCTCAAGAATATTACTAATTTTGATATTTTTTTTAATGTATAATTACTTGTTTAATTAGTCAATAAAGCATATGATTTAATGCTACAACTAGCAAGTCAAAACCAAAGCGCAGCCGTGGCTTTGAATGTCCAGAGAAAGCATTAAGTCTTCTTTATTGGCGTATTAAACATGCAATTTTTCGCTGCACGTTTGACAATAAACGTCATATTAGTGACAGCTGAAAGACTCTGACTGGCTTTCAAGAGTTTGCTTTACTGCCTCATCAATAAAAATGCTAACATATCGACTAGTCTATAAATGTGTCACTTTGGTGTGCTACTAAAATGTGGTGTTTACTGTCGATCGGAGAGAAAATATTTTTGTGCTCTCAACCAGTAGCATATACAAAACAACATTTTTTTAAGTGGGTTTTTTTTAACAGGAGCGAATTTTTTAAAAATTGTAAAAAATACGATGACAACGAAAATCTCTTGAATCTAAGTTAGGTTTACATTCCTTAACTGATAAAGTAAAACTATCAAAAATAAGACAAATCAGAGCTTGCTCTGATTCAGCTAATTTTCGTTCTCATGGTATAAATTAAAAGCTTGTGTGCAGACACTTTTGGTCCGAAATGCAGTACTATCCATCATTTGTTTAAAAATAATACAAATTTTCCGGTTTTCAGATAAAAAACTATATAAAAATCTTAGTTTTAGAGAGAAACATTGCCCCCATTGCTTCTCTTGGATCTGCCTCTGGCCTCCATAAAACGTTTCTGATTTGAAATAATAAAAAAAGCATTTTAAAAAATAAATTATCAAAATTGGTACTGTTTTTTGTCTGAAATACATTAAACTTAGATAGTTGTTAAATTGGTTTTTGATTATAATTGTTTGATGTTGATGATATCAATAGATAATACCTACCTACTATTTATAAGTGCCTTTTTACTTTTAAAGTTTTTATTTAATTATTACTAATAAAGTAGTAATAATAGTAATATTTAGTAATAAAAGTAATAATGTAGTTAATTTTTTTGGAATAAAATATATTTGTTTTATAAGATTTTTAGTTTTTATTGAAGTTTAGAAAAGGCTATTTTATTTTAAGCTCTGCAACAATAATTAGCCAGGTGGATTGCTGGTCACATATCGAAGGCGCAAAAACTAAGGTTTCAAAATTACATTAAATGTTTTAAAATAATTTTAATAATATTCTTTTTTATGAATGTCTATTTATACATAATTTTAATTACTTAAACAATTTACAAAAAAAACCAAAATTATGGGAGATTTATTATTTTATAAAATTCTCAGAAATAGTAACGCTGATTAGAATCTATAAAATAAAATAAAATAAAATACAAATATTATAGCTACTCTTCTGATTAATACTTCTGTTAAATTATTAAATTTATTAAATTATATAAACGAATTAAAAGTATATTAATTACATATATTAGTATTTACTGTTTGTTTAAAAATTGTTTGTGGTCTTATTCCAACTAATTGGATTAGAATACTGATAAAAAGGATGCGGGGTAAACGTCTGAAACGAAGTGACGTGAATTATTCAAAGCATAAATTTCGGAGTTAACTAACTGCTTAAAGTTTACTCAATCAATAACAAACGTCAATACCGCTTACAAAAAATTAAGCAAATTATTTTTAAAATAATGCTTCTCGCTTCTTTAAATGAACAAAAATTTAATACAACTAATTCACAAATAAATAATCCAATTTTCTTACTTGCATTTTTGCAAAAGTCAGTTTTTTCTTAATTTTGGGTTGAGGAATCATCAGGAAATAGAGTAGCACGTAAAGTGTAAAGAAAAATATGTAGAGGGAGGTCTAGGCGGGGTCCATTATTTAGTAGCCCAGGGGATAACATGTCAAATCTTATTGCTTCCAGAAGCACGTGTCCACCCTAGGATTAAAGTAAACACCAGCATCCAATATTGCATGAGGATCCATCAAAATTATCAATGCTTGATTAAATATGTGCATATTTTCTTACCGCAGACAATTTTATGACTAAATCAACAAAAATCACCGCAATTCTTTTCAGGGCTTTTGTTTTTTTTTATAATTACGATCCTGGATCTATTGTAAACGTTTTGGGTTCTGCGAGAGCAGATAGCAGTCTATGTTCAGCGACATTTTCAGCAAATATAATAGTTTATTAGAACAAAAGGTACAATAGCTTTCAGCGAAGCCGTCGAACAAAACACTTGTAATGCTTTATGCTTTTGCCAACATTTCTAAACATTGTATGATGTTTCGAATGTGGCGGAAATTGCATTTCAGTTTTCTTATCATAGTTGATTATAGGACTATGTTTATTGTAAATTTATTTACTTTAGTCTGAACGAGAAACAGTATTTGATGAAAGGTCTATGTGTCTGCTTTCCTAAAATCGTAGATAAGTAGTGTTGAAAGTTGTATAAGGGGTTGAGCAGCTAAGGGGAAAGTTTCAGAATATTGTATATATGTGGTAGGTTCATAAAGTATTCTTTACTAAACATTTATCTTCCAGCGAGGAATGTTTTATTTCGTAGTGATGAATTGCTTCTGTATTTAGTGCAGGAAGATTTAACATTTTACTAATAATACGGAGAAGGGTAACAGAAATACATATAAAATACAAAGCAGTCGATGATGATAGCTTTGTAGAGGAAATGAGTGAATAATTGGTTCAAAATTAACGCCTGAATCATTACGAAAATATGTATTTATAAAATTGATCCAAACAATTTATTTTGAATTGTAAAATAATATATTACTTAGCAAGAGCATGAACACTGTTTAGAGCCCAGAGTAATAACGCAAGAAATGGTTTATTGACGCCATTTAGCCGAAATAGAAAAAAAATTATAGGCAACAGTTATTTTAAAAATATTTGGCAGTGAAATGAATATAACAATTTAAAAAAATTGGAAAGAAAACAAATAACTAGAAATTAGAAAATTAGAAACAACAGGACAAATTACGGAAATAAAATTACCACATTGTCCCAACAAATAAAACCTTAAACATTTGTCGATCAAACTTTTAAATAAGTTTTCTCAAAACTGTCACGAAAATAGAACTTTCTATGGTTACTTGGAGTCAAGAAAACTAGATTTCTTTCACAAGACAAGAAAACACTTTGCATATCTTAGCAAGAAATACTTTACCTGACTGATTTAAAAAAAAAAATGCAAAATTAAATAACAATTTATTTATTGAACAATTTTATATACTTCTTTTCAATATTTAAATTAAATAAACAATTACTAATATTAGAGAAATTAATAAATACTTGGCAAATTATTCACTTGTTCAGACGTTGTAAAATTATAAGTGTCATTAAAAAAATTACTAAGAGGTTGATTTGAATTATTATTATTAGTGAACGTCGCTGTCGATGTACAATATATTTATATATTTTTTTAATATTTAATATTTTTATGTTTTATTTTTTTTCGTCAGGCGTTTCCAAAAGACACTGATGTATTTGCATCATAGTTAGAATTTTAGATTTTCTATTATTTAAATGTCTTTATTGCCTAATTGGCTTTACAGTCCTACTTAGGTACAACAAACAAACCAAAAGCGAAAATTACCACAAATTATCAAAAATATGACAAACTAAATATATAAATAAAAATTTTAATTCTTCTCCATTCTTCTTCCGGCACACGTGACTTCTTTCATCCATTCTTTCCCAATCTCTTTTCCAAAACTCATTTTCCTTTTCTTCATTCCCGCATCTGAATCTTGCAACCATTTTTTGATATTTACTTTTTATTTTATCTAAATATTTTGGCAGTTCGGTGGTAGCAATCAGGGCATATTTGGGATTATACCTTGATTCTTTTATACCAGCAATTCTTTCCTGTTTATCTATGTCAGCATCTCTTTGTTTTAGTTCTTCTTCTATTGTTCTTCCTTCTTTTCTCATTCTTTCAATTTCTACACACGCATACCCCTTTTTCTGATAGTAGTCCTCTCGTTTTATCCACCTGACATTTCCACTTGCTCTTTTAATTTCAGCCCAGCATTGTCGCAGTATTTTACATTCTTGTCGCATTCTTAAATTTTCCTCGAATCTCACCGCTCTTTTTCCTGTTTCTACTCTCAACTTTTCTCTCTTACTTTCTTCTCTTACTATGTACCCTGGCGTTTGTTTATTTAAACCTAAAACCCATTTTATATACTTTTCTTGCACACGCTCAATTTCTTCATATTCCTTCCATCTTCATACTTCTGCTCCATACATTACGATGCTTTGCACTAAACTGTCAAACATCATCATTCTTCTTTTAAAATTTTCACCAAATTTACGTTCTCCCAAACTCCAGACACTTCCCATTACTTTGTTTACTTTTTTGACTACTTCCTTTATTTGTCCCCAAATATCCCAAATATTTCAACTCTTTCACTTGTTCTATATTTTTGCGTTCCCATTTCCATTCACCTTCTTTTTCGATTCTTACTTTCTTTCCAAACACCATCATTTTTGTTTTATCTACATTAACTTGGAGTTTTTTGTTTCTCACATATCTTTCTATAACTTTTATCATTTCTTTGATTTGACTCTTGCTCTTTGCTACAATTACTAAATCATCTGCAAACGCCAGGGACCACACTTTCTCTCTGCCTACAACTATCCCTCCTACTTGCGCTCTACTTAAAACTTCATCCATATCTTCCATATATGCTAAAAATAGTGCAGGACTTAATGGACAGTCTTGTCTTACACCTTTATTTGTCCAAAAACATTCACTTACTTCTTCGCCCACTTTTACTTGGTCAATAGTTTCCTCGTAAATTTTCTCCATTTTGCTTACCAACCACTTACACACCCCTTTCTCTCTAAAATACTGCTATAATTTTTTCCTATTCACACTGTCAAAAGGTGTTTTGAAGTCCATGAACAATGCATACATACGTCCTCCCGCCTTGTCTATTTCTTTCTTCGCCAGATGTCTCAAAATGTACACATTGTCCATGGCTCCCCTTCCTTTTCTGAAACCTGCTTGTCCGTCTCGCAACATACTTTTTTCGTCCATTTCCTTTCTCAATCTTTCCTCTGGAACCATCGGATATATTTTGTAGATCGTATTAAGTAAGGATATGCCACGGTAGTTTTCAGTTTTATCTTTATCTCCTTTTTTATGTATTGGCACAATTAACCTTTTTCTCCACTCCATAGGAAAGCCTCCTTCCATCCACACTGCATTTAGCACTTTTCATACTCTTTCCCATAGCTTTTTTGTACCAAACAACAGCGCTTCATTTGGAATTCCATCTTCCCCGGGTGTTTTCTTTTTCTTTAACCTAAACATTTGTTTTTCAATTTTCTCTTTAGAAACGTTATTTATTTCCACTTGAAAATCCTCATGTCTTGACAAGATGATTTTATTGTTACTTCCACCTAGAACTTCCATAAAGTGTTCGCTACATTTATCTATTCTTATGTTCTCACTTATTTTGTGTTTTCTTTTTCTTTCTACGAATTTTTGATTTTCTTGGTCTATAACCGGCACTCTCTCGATCTAAAAAAGAAATTAACTTTGGAAATTTACTGATGTCCACATTATCTTTTAAATTAATTGTTACTCTCAACATTAAGTACTTAGACCAGAGATTCGATGTCTTCAGTGTTTTGCCTTATAGGTAAAATAAGCCAGTAATATTTTACATTTTATTCTGGGATTTCCAATCCAAAATATTCTGATTCTCTTTCGTATCAATCTTTTGACTTCCTCGGCAGCAAATTGATTGATAGAGCAAAACTATCAAAAATATTACAGACTAGAAGTTGCTTTGATTCAGCAAATTTTTACGTTTTAATAAAAAATATTATTTTAGTTCAAAGAGTAAAATTTTAAATTTATGTTTAGGGAAGGGAAAGATTTGGTTCTCGTATTTGCTAATCCTCTCTAGTGGTAGCCGAATTGATTCCCGGTTAGGGTCGAGTGGTTCCCCTCAACCAGACAAAACATTTGGGCGGATTAAAATATTAAGATAATAGAGGTGGCATTGAGGCACACCTACCTGTCTTTTACCCCGAAAGTACAAATTCGGCACTTGATTTTAAATAAAAAAAATCCTGGTAGGTCAAATTTATATGAATGGAACTTGCTACATAGATTAAGAAAAGGTGATCGACTTGAACATTGTTTCCAGTATCATTGTTTTAAGTTTAACATAGAAGAAAGCCAAAAGCCAAGACCTAAATTAACCATAATGATGAGAAATTACACAAAAAAAAATGTGTAGATTTTAGACATACTTTTCTTCTCCTTTCAAAAAATGTCAACAATATTTAAAAATTCAATATAACAAGTAAAAGTAAGCCGAGTCGAGAGTATGGTCATATGCCGTAAAATCTTATAATTTGTTATTTGATAGAATTAGTTGTTTTTTGTATATAAAAATGTACCTATTCAAATAGAAATAAAGGTAGTCTTTCGACTTATCTGGTATGCAATAAAGTTGAAATTCCTTCTTTAGATGATTCTGAGAGCTACAAGTTATCTTGTAATGACTGCTACCCAGTTTAGTCAAAAAAAAATTAAAAAGTACATAACCACTACTTTATCTGCTTTTGCTGTTCATACCTACTGATAATTTACATTTTTTACATCTGCAATCAACATTTTCATTTAAATTTTTTAGAACCTTATTTAGAAATTTTTAAATACACTCACAATTTTATTCAACAAGACTTTGTGATGTTCAATGATCAAAAATGATCAAACAATCTTTGATTTTCCTATTCTATCATCACTAGTTTAATATTTATTACTTAATTCAAATGTTTATAATCTTGTCTTCTTACTCTCTTTATTAGTATTTATACCTTTTTTTTAAATGAAATATTAAATTAGTGTCAAATATTTTTAAAAACACACATGCTTAGGCGGCTAAAATTTATCTTTCTTTTGTCAATTTCTCAAATAGCTACCATTTATTTATGTATTTGTTTATTTGATGTCTTTAGATTAATCAACATATTTTATTATAGCGATTTATTCTATTTTTATTATACATTTTTATTTTTTATGTTTTATTTTTTTATTGACAAAAGTTTGGTAAATATTTTCTAACTTTTTTAATTTTCTTTTTTTACATTATTATTTAGGTACTGATAATAACTACTCTCATCATTTGTAGAAATAAAAATAACCGAATGGATTTTATTTCTATATTAATCGGCTAATACCGTTAAAAAGCAGTGGAATTTACGTCTAAAAACGTGATGGCTGTTAATTTTTTTTATTATCTATAAAATTGTTTGATAATTGTTTTTAATTGTGTAAAAATTTAACACTGTTACTGGCTTGTCAACACTGTTTTGCAGTAGAAAAATCGAGATGTTTTTCTAAAATTTGGTCGTAAGAATGATTGTCTAAATCCATTAAATACGCGCCCTTAATGTAAATCACCCCATCACTCATTTTATAATGTATGTATTTATATAAAAAAAATTGCATTTTTTTTTTAATTTAAAGGTTTGATACTACCATAAGCTGTCTAGCTTTCTCAGCCACCATTAATTTAAATAATAAATTAATAAACACATGAAATTTCAGGAGTAATTTTTAATCCATCTTTTTTAATTTTTTGAACGCGAAGGGGCCTTTTGATTTGCGCGACTGTGAGATGCAGCTCATGAAAATCATTCTAAATCTGCCCCTGTGAGAGATGCTAATGTCATTGTGCCTATGTGACTGTTTTTCACCTACATTCAATTAAATTTATCAAAAAACATAAAACAGAGTTTATTTTCTCTAAATTAAAAGTAGATATTAAATTAAACATCAAACTTACACATAAATGACAAACAAAAAATGTGAAATAAAAAATTGCCCTACAGCAGTAAATATTTTTTTCTGTTTATATATTTTTGTTAAAGGTAGGTAAATAAATCAATTAACACTTAATAGTAATTAATTTAGTATTAATTAAATATTATTTAATAAGAAGTGTGTTTTATTTACTTTTGCAATGCAGTTGTTTTTATAATCATATAGCCGTTTCTTGAATAACGAGTTAGTTTAAGTATATGTTATTCCCATTCATTAACATTTACCTGATTGTAAATAATTACAGAATAATTATCATATTTTATCGAAAGATTAAAGGTTTTCTATAAGATATTTAAATGTTGAATAATGAATAAATTGGTATCTAGTAAATTAAGTTATTATTGAACATCTTCTTTGTTTGTAAATTATAATAATTGCTACTGTGAATCATGTGTAGATTGAGTAATAATAACATGGTTAGACATGTCACTTCACATGAAGCCACTACAAACGGAACCTAAATTACGTTACGATGAGCTTGAATGTCTGCGATTTTCCAACTGATTGTGAACGTGATTGAGATAAATTTATCAGTATTGATTTTCATATTGCAACTAAGACATCGTGTTTTTTTTTTAAATTAATTAGAACTCAGGTTATTTTGAGTTTTAACTGACTACAGAATTGACACAAAACTCCTCTTGCTTTTTACTTAGCTGGTGGATTTTGGAATACCTTGAAAATACTTATTTGTGTTTTTAAAACAAGACATGCGACTCAAATTTTTTGTAAAAAGTGTAGAAATATTTGAAGAAGAAGTAATTATTGTGACCAAATAAAAGTATTTGGATTTAATAGTTACTCCTTACAACATCCTGTACTAAAAAACCATTCAATCCTCTGATCTGACCGAATACTGTGCGAGGTTTATATAAAAATATGTATAAAGTGGTATAATAGTTTAAAAAAAACTTAATTGGACATTTATCACGAAATTAAACATTGTCCCTCTTAAAAGAGTTTCTTGCTGATGAAACACATTCTTGCTAACGTTTCTTCTACTGTTGGAAACATCTCTTCAGGTTCTTTTCAGTGAGGCTTTTTAGTAGCTCAGTCGCAAAGTTTTCAACACAAACCAGAAGTCTTTCCAGAAAATTATTTTGCATTTGTGGAACCAAAAATAATTACAGAGAGCAAGATCAAGTAAATAGAAAAGAATAGATAGTCATTTAAGTTTTGAGTTTCATATTGACCATATTTTGTCTAAAGCAAATAAAATACTAGGATTTGTTAAAAGACAGTGTTCTGATTTTTCAAGCTTACGTGTTGTGATGTTATTATATAATTGTTATGTTCGTCCGATTTTGGAATATTGTACAGTCATCTGGTCACCTTGTTACAATGTTCACATTAATCGTATTGAGAATGTTCAAAAAAAGTTTGTTAAATTTGTGTGTTACAAGTTTAATATATTTATGATAAATCCAATTACTTAAACATTTTAAGTTATTTGGGCTTATTTTTGTTATCTTCTCGCAGAATATTTTATGACGCGTCTTTTGTATATCGTGTATTGTCTGGTGATATTAGTTGTAATTCTGTTCTGTCCTTATTTTTGATAAATACACCTCTTGTGAATATTAGAGAGCCTAGAATGCTTATTGTACCACACCATCGCACAAATTATGGAAAAAATTTTGCAGTTTCTAGGCTCTCTAAAACATGTAATGTGCTTGCTAATCATATAGAATTTTTAGGAGTATCCCAAAATAAATTTTTAAAAGATTTGAAGATTCTTATTAAAACTAATGATTTAAGCTCTTTTAATAATTAATAACAGTAATTTTAATATTGTAACTATCTTGTTTTATGTATTGTATTTATTGTTACTTTATTTCATTATTATATTTTTTATATACTATATTTATTGTAATTGGCGTGGCCGTTGAATAAACATTATTATTATTATTATTAGAAAAGGGTAATCGGTCACTATTACTGAGTTTTTTGACAAATATTGACAAAAAAAGTGATTTGTGTATCAGCACATTTTTTGATAGCAGCTTGTGCACCAAATATAGAAACACATTTTTCGTAATACCATATAGTTATTTTGGTTTAACAGACGTGATATGACAAATGAAAAACCGGTTTTAACGGACTCCGGCCGTTATTATATATAACGGTCGCCGGCCGTTAAGTTGCTAAGACAGGAACAATTAACAATCAAAAAACAATTAAAATAAAAAGCTAGGATAGGTAGTTGCTTAGGAGATTTATAAACAATCGTTTGAAAATAAATAATATTGTATGTTTTGGTATTTATTTTTAATAATTTGTCTTTATATGACGCTTTGGTGTCACGAAAAGTATTGAACGACACACTGCCGATACGCAAATAACGGACTTGGTTGATTATAAACCTCGGCTGGCGCCTCGGTTTACAACATTCAACAGCGTCCGTTATTTGCTTCATATCGGCCTAATGACGTTAATAACTATTTCTCAAATTCTGTAAAAAAGTTAGTAAAATACGACGTTGCTCAAAAATTAATCTATCAAACTTTATGGAGACGACCTTTTTAGACATAATTGACATTGGCATAATTGATATTTACTATAGATCGGTATTTACTAAGTTAAAAAAATTATTAGTTATTTTCTGAATTTTTACTGTTAATAGACACTTCTTTTAATTTTTTATTAAATAATTGACAATTAAATAATTAATTAAAATTGTTTTTATAGAGTACATGAAAGTTAATTAAATTGCATATAGCAACTTTTTAAATTTTAATCAGTGCAGTACTAAAATTTGGTTGAAATTAAATTGTTGAACTGAATATAAGCGCATCGGGACTTACAAAGCCTAGAGACATCCTTTGGGCGTAATTCCACAGAAACGAAAATACGTTCAGGAATGTTTAATAGGTTTAATGATAATGGAATTTAATTGTAACTAACGCAAGTTTGACACGCCTTGTCTAAAATATAGTTTCAAAACAAATATTTAAATTAATATAATAATAAAAAAATCGTTTTATTTTCATTGCTTTTATCAAATGTTGTTAAATTTATTAACAAACATGCACTTATTGTGCACGTGTTGTGTGTTGTCAATGATCCAGTTCTACTAAATTTGCATTAAAACTTATAGATTTACAACTTTACAATTAATTCATTTGATTTAACGGTATCTGTGGTAGAAAAAAATAATTAAATTTATATAAAAAAAATGTTTTTTAAAATTTTTAATAATAATAATACAAAATATAACATACATATGGGGCATTCTTCGCCAAATCACCATAACAATTACATTGACATCTGCATTTTTTTTTTTTTAATTTAGTACCTATTGAAAAGAAGTTTTCATATAAATTTTAAACCTTAATGTCAAATTATTTTAAAATAAATGAAAACTTTTTTAGAAAATTTATTCATTGTCTCCTGTAAATTCGCAAAAAAATGAGCTACCTATTTCAATTATTTTATATTTTTTAAATTTTGATTAAGGTTTGAAAATTTATATAAAAACTTCTTTCAATAGGTATTAAAAAAATTAAATATTTTATAGAAAGACAGAGACAAAGTAGATATGTTTGGTAGTTCGGTTTTGCATGGAATGCCACATACATTTTTAATTCTTTTTCTAGAGTTTCGAGACAGAAGGCTCATTAATAAATATGTCCTATCCCCATTTTTAATAATTTGTTTTATTATTATTTTGTCTAACATTTTTTGTGTTAAACTTTGTTGTTAAATCGTTAGCTGTTGTCGTTAAATAAAACAGTGTCCACTAAAAACCAGATAGATGTAACCTCTAAATCACTAGAAATGAGACAATCAAACCGCACAAACTTGTCGTTACCTTAGAATAATAAGGTTGTATGTGCATTTTTTTGTTTTTTAAGAATTTGACTAGGTGGAGCAAAATTGTCGATAATAACACAAGCGTAGTCTCATTGCCAGTGATGAAAAGTATACAATGTATGTACGTGTTTTAGAACGTTCCGCATACCGCAAAATCCTTGTTCCGGGAAGATAAGATCAGACAAAATAATAGTACGTTATAGTATCTTGATTAGTGCATAGGTTTTGATAAGAGAGAATTTTTAGCTTACAACTTACAACTCATTTATTTAGTTACCTATTAAACTAAAACGGCTACAGCACATAGAAATTTCCGTGACAATTTATATTGGTCTATTAGTTAGCAAAATTAACTGATTTATTTTAACTCTTTGTGTGCCGAGGGGACTTTAAAGTCTAGCCTGTTTTAAAATTTCCTAAATCGATAGTGATGTGCTTTATCGATTGCAGCTTTTTTACAATTTTTTGCAATATATTTTGCGTATTTTGTAAAACTTTTAGATCATAGAAAGCTTTAATAAATAAAAAAAACGTTAAATTACTCACTCTTGTATATTTCATCAGAGACTGGTTTTGATAGTTACAATAAAGGTGAGGAAAATTATAGCTTTCTTTAAATTTTCTGTTGAATGATTTGTTATATCGGATTGGTGGTAATATCTACTTCCCATGTTGTCTTGGAGAAGAGATAAATTTCTTACCGACGATGATGTTTAGCTGCAGCAGAAGAAACATTTTCTTCTTGATAACAGCTGCGATACTAACGTAGAAAATATCAACAAAGATGACAAAAAACTGATTGAAAATGTTAATAAAGTTGTTAATGAAAATGTTGATAGAAATTATTATCAACATTATCATATTATCATCAATTAAAATTATTATCAAAGTAATTTCTAAATTCCTATAAAAGTATCCCTAAAAATAAAGTTACAAAAAATTTCAAAAAAATTAAATTTGCGATCAGAAAAAAATCAATGTACTGGATCAGAAACGTAAGAAAAAAAAATCCAATTTTTTTTATTTTTTGATAGGCTGGGATTCAAAGGCTTAAGAGTGCACTGTACGATTAAAAAAATAATAATAATAAAAAAGAAACTAATTTAAAAATCTAATAGTTATTATTTATTAGTGATATTTTTTAAGTTCCTTGTGTAATATAAAGACTATAAGTTAGTAGTCTAATATTATTTTATATTATCCTTAATTTTTATAGCACTTGAAAAATAAGTCCATACTCTTTTTTTACAAAAAATACTTGATGCAACTTTATTATCTAAACATCCGTTACGGTTACGAATTTCAATAATCCCTTGTAAAACATGACAAACAAGTATTATTAATTTGGATGTACAAGTATTTTTTTCACTCAAGGATTTTCATAACTATTAAATAGAGACAAAAATACAGAAATTGCTCATATTATAACAGTATGGAATTTATTTTTCATAAGCTTTTTTTTTGTTACTGTTTATTTTTTCTGACAGACTTTTGCCAGGTTGTCTAAAATAATAATATAATAATTATGTTGTAGGTATTTTATAAATTTACTTTAATTTTTCTTTTAGTGCAAAATAGACGTGCTTGAAGTAACAGAATGTAGAGACTCCGTAGATGGCAAAGGATCTCTTAAATACACTTTTGATCCAGAACTTAAAAAAATAGACCTTACAATGGATATGCCTCTCGATATGAAAGATGACGCAACCGTAAAATTTTCTTTATTCTAATTATATAAATTTTTAATTTTGTAAAACTGTAGTTTTTATTGAAACTTCATAAATATGATGAAGACAAAGGCGAATGGTTGTATAATGAAGATGAAAAAAATGGTGATGTTTGTTTATATATTCAACAATTTCTTACCAAAGCTTGGGAAAAAACAAGATCTGCATCAAGTCCAGAAATTAAAGAAGAGTGTGCTGTTTCAAAAGTGAGTTAAAAAAAAACCTAAGTTTGTTTAGTCACATTGCTAGAGGCTATTCTTCTTATCTTTTAATTTTTGTACTTAGTGATTTTTTCCTAAATTTACATTCCTAGCATACATCATTTAGTTGACTTTGTCCGGTAGAATCACAAAAGAAGTGGTACCGTTTGAGACGTGTTTGGTAAAAGTAAACACCGCATTAGTAAGGGTCGTCTGTTGGTTGTCTTGTTTCATGAAAATATTAGCAAGACAAATAAAAAATATGAGGACATTTTAAATGTGTAATAAACAATTTTTTGATCAAATATTTGAGAATACATAGAGTTCTTGTGTCCATCAATCAAAAAAATTATTAGAGAATGCTTAAAAAAAGAAAATATATGTTGAATTTTGTCCTCCAGTGTTTACAGTAAACACTGAATCAAATTGTGAACACTCCGACGAGTTTATTGATAAAAACAGTGATGATAAAGAATTTGTACAAAGCTAAATAAATAAACAATAACAAAAATTTGACAAAAAGTTGTTGTTATACGTTGATATTTATGCTATTTAACACTTCATGACCGTACTACCTCAGTTAAGTATCAAGTGCAAAGAAAGTTCTGTTCTAATTCGAATTGATTAAGAAAATCAATAAAATGTTTCTTTGCAATTTATTTATCAAGAAAATTAAGAAAATGTTTGTTCGCAGTTTATTTATTGTTTATAAAATTCGATTCAAAAATTTTTGTTTAGAAAATACATAGCACACGTAATGTTTTAGAGCCACTGACTCATCTGAGCCTAAATGTTTAGACTCACATCAACTGATTTAAGACAGAACTTTATTTATAAGTGCGTTAGAGGTCATGAAACAACACTACCAACAGACGATCGATATGCGGTACGTCCTTTTACCGAACACGTGTGAAACGACACCACCTTTTTTATAATCCTACCAAAGTTAAATAAATGGAGTTTATATAAAAAGCTATTGTGTATTAGTTTTTCTGACAACTAGTAGAAAATGGAAATTAACAAACCATATACTTACTAGTCTTATTAATGAAAAGACTAATGTACTAATTTCAAGTTGAGATAATACCGGTAGTATCGCAAATTTTAATATTTTTCTATGACAACAACCAATTACAGCCTCAAATTCTTTTAATTTTGCCTAGAAACGAAGATACTACCTGTATTATCTCATCTTAAAATCAGCTCATTTGTTTCGGTCCTAGACAGACTATAGTATAGTACTTTTGTTTATTTTTTTTTATAATTTTTTATAATTTAGGGTACATACGAGTGGAAAGGTTTTGAACTGAGTGAAGACGATGTCGTAGTTCCTCCTGGCATGACAGGACGATTTAAGTTGGATGTGACTCTATATCAGGATGATCCACTTTTCTGTTTTGAAGTAGACGTGAACGTACAAGTATAATTTCTTTAATATTTTCTGCTCATTTATTTTAAGTGTATTATATGTATGTTTAATGTAAATCAGTAAATTTTCCCAAAGAAGATTTTTGTGTTTAATATATGAACCCAAAGTAGAACCCACAGTCATTTGTGACCGTTGTAAAGTCTCTGGGAGACATTTACTACCATTTTCTTGGCAATATTTAAGACATAATGTGCCAAGTATTACGAGGGTGCCGGAGGTAGAAGAATATTTACTTAGTCCTTTGCATCACATTTTTTACTTTACTTTCCACTAAATGTGATAAATAATTTACAATAATTAACATAAATTTTTTACGAAGCGAAAAGAGTTTTAAATTACGATAAATTCAAAGAGAGTAACTACATCTTGAAAAATCCTTCCTGAAACTAATAATGAAAACAGATTTCGACTTGTGGCAGAAAACCAAACTAATAAATCACCAACCAACTCTTCTTTATTGCAAGAGAATTTTATCGATTTACCATCTGTTTTCAGCGAATTTAAAGACCAGAAGGATTAAACAGCAAAAAGTTCTTTCTGTTTTACCATAATTAATGATGATGCTTCTACCCTACTTTATTTTTAGGCAATTTTTTTTCTTTGTGGTGATATTTTTTGCTAATTTTGAGTTTCTTTTCTGTTTTATCGATCGCCATAAATTTTTGTCACTGCGATGGGTGCGTGCAGAATCAATTAACATTTTATGAACTAATAAACAAAATAAAGTCTGCATAATTGTTAAAGCTACTGTTAAAATAATTTATTGCCGCATATTTGATATGAAGGTTTGTTCCACAAGCCATGTTATCATGCTGTTAAGTGAGCGCTAATTTAGTGGTCATAAAAATGTGATTACCACGAGTTGTATTGATTTACGGGGTTGTAATAAAATTGTATTAAATACCTATGTATTTATCAATTAGGTTCTTTCTATTTTATTGTCTATTTAGCTAATACAGTCATAACTGTTACATTTAAATTCAGATTCGTGATAGATTTATGTAATGGTACAGTTTATATAGGAATATTTTAATTAAAACTTGTGATTTCTATTAGCTGTGAATAGTTATTTTATAGGACAGTTTAATACATGTTCAATTTGTTTTAAGTGGTAATTAGGATTCTTTAAGACTGGTAGTTAAGCTGCCTAAGACAACATCGTCTGTCACCTCCCATAAAGTCAGAAAGAGAGAAAAATGCAAAAGGTTAAAGGCAACGAAAATCATGAAATTCCCTGCAAAACCAACACTCGTCCTGCTGTACGCATGTGTCCCTTCCATTAGGACAGCAAAATATTTCTCAAAGTTCTTTCAGATTTAGCACCCCAGCCTTTTCCACTTATTTGGTCTGCTCGAAGCTACGTCTATGTATCGATCCGTCGGCGTCGCGGCGTGGTAAACGGATTCCGCCATTTGCTTTGTTTACGGTAACTCGTGTCGTTCTCTGGTGCGGCTGTGGTGCGGGGAAATGGACCTCATGTTTGGTGGAGTTCTATGGTTGGCTGGGGTTTCGTGAAATCGGTTTCATTTACTTTATTTTGGAGATTTTTGGATTGGTTGTAGGTAAGTTTTTCGTTTGATTGTTCCGGATGAGGTTACGGTGTGCCGGCGTTTTCCCGTTTCCGGTAAAGTCGTTACTGTTTTATGGTTCCTGACGGAATCATTTTCACAGACGAAACACCAAAATCAAACACTTGACTCTCTGTCATAATCACATGCTATAAAACTAAATACCCTCAAGAATAATCAGTTTCTAAGGAAAAAATTTTTGAGTTTTAATTGTTAAAATATTATTTTTGTTAATCAGTAATAGGTATATAATTTTAAAATAATTGTTTTTTCAAATATATGTAGATATTAATTAAAATTTCTTAGCAATAAATATGAATAAATTGAAAGTGATTAGAGAAAGTTAAGATTTCTTAAAAAAGAAAGCTTAATTTTTGAAAACTATTTTTTGTTTTAATTTAAAGTTCTTAAATTATTTTTTGTATAAATATTAAATAAACGAATTATGTCAAATTTAAGACAAGAAAAAGGGCGCCTTTTGATTATTGCGGAACACGAACTCTACAGAGTGATTTAAAAGAGCGACGCGACGTTATCAAAAGATACTCACTTTAAAAAGGCTACTACTTATTTATTTATACTACGTATTTCTTCACTTGACATAGACTCTGTCAAAATTATTTATAATTGAAAATTTTGGTTGTTTTAAGGTATTTTATACTAGAACTAATTTATACTAGAGTTTCTCGTCGATTGAGAGTTAGGACACAAAACGTCACTTTTCTTTCAATTTTTACAGAATACTCTAATTTGAACTCTAAGTACTAAGTATTTAGAACACATAAAATAGTATTTTACGTTCTAGAGTCCATAATGATAAACGTAAACGACTGAGGCTGTCAAAACTGAAATAAACTTCATGATGGTTGTTCAAACTGCACAGTTAAATTTTATATTATATTTCAAACTGCACAAAATAATTACTTAACAAAAAATTATTATAAATAACAAATTTGTAATTAATAATTATTAGACTGGTCGTTAATAATTAAATTTTTTGGATCGTCTTCTAAGAAGCTTCATTATGATGAGAAAACACTAGACAATTTTTATTATTATTTTTTTTTTTTGAACTAAAACAATACGTGCTTCAAGACGATCTAAGCTAATTTTTTGATGAAATCATGTTTTTTGAAAATTTTTCTGAATAATTCTTCGGCACGCATATACTTCTCATAAACGTATAAAAAGCCCAAAAACCTAATAAAAATTCAGACATAAGCTCATATGATGAAACATTTTAAACTTTTCATGAAGCTATTAGTTGAACTTTATTACTGAAAATAGTAATAACAACGACGTTTCATTGTCAATAATTTTCAAATGTCAAAAAACATTTTAATAATTATTTAATAAGATATTTAAAAAAAACTGATTTTACCAAAAAATTAACTTTGATCGTCTTGAGGCACGTGTTGTTTTGATCAAAAAAAAATTAATTGTCTAGTGTTTTCTCATCATGAGGAAGCTTTTTAGGAGGCGGCCCAAAAAATTTAATTTTTAACGACTAGTCTAATAATTATACAGATAACATTTATTTTTGGGCTAAATCGCGAGCGTTTTAGATTTTATGTAATTTTTTTGGCGGCTATCCGCTATCGTATCAGAGTCTTTACATTTTACTTTTTTCGATTTAGTTCAATAACAAAAATGTAAATGTTACAATTTTATAATTTACATACCGTTTACTGGGTATGTACCTTTCGGTCGTAGAACTGTCAGTGTGTGTACCGTTTCTAGATTTTTGGTTGGTTAATTTTGCACGTGACAGCTGTATCGAGAAAGGCCCAATGGTGGCGTTCTATTTCTTCTGTTTTAAATGATCTTGAAGTATAATTTAAATGTTACAAGTAATTTACAGAAAATATCCACAATTTTTTCTTATTAATAATTTAGAAGTTAGCATACAGTATACTTTTTATTTTTTGTTAAAAAAGAAATTTTTTCTTTTATCCTAAATTTTAATCTTTTGTGTTACGCCACTGAACTACTCTTTCAGAAGACTCTACCCCTAACTTTAGGCCGTGCTACTATTGAAAATTTAACATACATAAATCATAAATCGCTTAATGAAATAACGGTTAGAATACGTGAATTTAACTATATTTTATTTTAAAGTCCAAATAGTGTGGTTACTAATAAAAAATAATATCTGGCAAGTGAACCCTACGCTTCATTTTGCATAATTTTTGCAAAAATTTGTTCTTTATAATAAACAATTGCTCTATGATGACCAAACTAATCGTAGTTTTTAATCGTAAGTTTTTTCTTAATATTTGTCACTATAACCAAAAAGTCAATAAAAATGGTATAACAACGGCCAATTTAAATCTAAAGGTAAAATTTGGACATCCCTTAAGTTCAATATTAAATTTTACAATTTAAAAAGCCTTGGATGCATTATGTACTTATTACAAGTTACATAGTCATTAGTATTAAAATTATTAAATGCTTTGTTTAAAAATTAAACATTTATACGGCATCAGTATCAATTTTCATTATTGATATTCAAATTCAATATGCCAATCTGGCTATGAATTTTTACCGTTAACAACATTCAACCGAGCTGTCATAAATTAATTCGGATTATTTTACAACACGCCTTATCAGAAGTTAATTTGGGGAGAGGAAAGGTTTCTGATAATTTTATAATTTTCATAAATTTTACAACCCAAATATTATTTGTAAATGGCTGAAAATTAATAAACTTTTACTTTTGTTGCAGGCTGGCATATACCATAATCAAATTTTACTGGAATCTGACAGTATTAAATGTTTTTCACTAGAAGAAAGTTAAAAAAACTTTCTTCTAAAAAAACTAATTTAAAAAAAGACAAAATGTAAAAAAAAGTTAACTTAAAGGTGGAAGTACAAGAATGGCTATTAGAGCTAGTTAGGTTGTTAGAAAAGACCTAATACTATGTAAAAATAAAATGTAGAATTAAGATACAAATTTAAAATCTAAATTATTACGTTGGTGGTTTTTGATTATGTAGTCAGTAAACTGTCTTTAGATTTTTTATTTTTTTTTATTTTATTTAGATTTTATAAGCTTTTGTATATTTCTTTTTGTTTCTCTATGATTTGCATACTTTTTTTTAAGTTAATTGGGTGTTAAAATTTTATAGATGTTCTAATTTTCTAGTTTTTTCAAGTTATCAAAAAATGAACAGAAATTTGTATTATATTTCATGTTTTCTAAATTAATTATTTTTCTACACTTCTGAGTTTCCTAGGTTATTTAAAATTTTTAAGTTTTTTACTTAAACTGTTCACAATGTTAAGATGCTTCACACTCTGAATATTTTTGAATTTTTTGTGTTTTATACTATATATCTTCCAAAATTGCAAAAATGTTTTAAATTTTATTTAGAATTTACATTAAGAGATTGTGTTTGTGGTTAATATCTGTGTTGACTAATATCATTTTTATAAAATGTTTCAAGAAAATTGGTCACGTGGATTGAGAGTATTTTTAAAGTTTTTGTAGATGGTGATCAATCACTGATCAGTGATCACACAAATATGTGACAAAAGGTTTTTGGCATAGACAGGCTCACTTGACTAACGTAACAGAATTGACAAAAATTTCTTGCCAAAGAATGTTAAAGTCAAGACAGAAGTTTTTCACAGAAAACACCTGTTATTTATTTAGTTTGTGATCTCTTCGTACTTTATTCAGTTTATCAGAAAATGTTACCAATTCAATGAGATAGTAAGAGGAAACGGAAATCCTTGAAAAGTCCGTGATGATTTTCTCAATTTGGAAAGATAAATTTAATAATTGCTACGATGTTGATGTGTACAGTTTTAAGAACGTTTTTACTCCTACTTTTTTATTATTGTAAGTGTTCACTTTCCAAAGCTTATCTTAGCAAATGTGGAAAAGATGGTTTCACGTGTGATAAAACAAATGTAATTTTTCATTGTCCGACAAATGTAAGTATATAATTAACATATAAACATTTTTAACAATTTTATTTTCAGAATGAAACGTTTTCTCTTTGGGCATTTAACGCCCCATACTCGATTAAAAGTATAAAAATTGTAAATTGTCAAACTTTGCAGTTATCCTTCCAATGTACTTCTGATAAAAAATATATCAATCATTTAAAACTTGAAAACATAACAAATTTATATATTGTGAGTGCGGAAGGTACTCTTAATCCTCAAACTATTGAATTTGAAAATATAACAAATCTTGAGTATATACCGGAAAATACTTTTTCGCAAAACAAGAAAGATCTGTATTACAGAAAAGGCAATAGGTGTATTAATCTACCAAATAATTTAGAAAATCTGTATTTTAATAAAGTGAATATTGGAGTTATAGCTCCGAATGCATTTGATTTAAAAGATCTAAAGAATTTTTCTTGGAACGAAGTGAACATCAAACGAGTGCAACACCTAGCCGTTCAACTGAAGTTTAATAAAGGAGGCAATTTTTCAATTTCTAAAAGTAATTTTGAAGTTTGCGAAAATTTAGCTTTTAAACTGTTTGCAACACAAGCAATATTTGTCGAAAATAAATTCATAGAATTATATTCAGTTGCAATAAATGCAACATCTGAAATATTCATATTCAATGCGAACAATGTTAATAATATGCAAGCTTATGCAATTTCACTTTTGGCTGAACACGTTCAAATAACTAAAAACAAATTTGAATATTTGGAGACAAACGCTTTTGCGAAAATAAGTCCAGGACTGATGTATTTCTCTCCACGTAACTTCGGACATCTTTTCTTCACCTACGAATTCAGCAATAATTTTGTAAATTTTATGGGTGCGGCCAGTTTAAATCCCGATGTTCAAGCTTATAATAATGTAGCGACTGAGATTAAATTTGATCGTAACGTTTTCCATTGTTCATGTGAAAATTTAGGTTGGTTATTTTCTGGAAGTGGATATGGATATACAACGAAACTATTACAAGACTTTTATGATAATGTTATTGAAGAAGACAATAACAATCAATGTGAGGATGCTCCATGCAAATCTACATTGTCTTTGAAATCGGCAAGAGATTTTATAAAGAATAGAAGGTGCTTCGAAAATAGAACACTAGAAAATTTGTGTGGAGTCGAAATTATTACTTCGACGCAAGCAACAAAAGCAACAGGAAAAACTAAAAAGAAATTTAAAGCTAAAGGCATGAGTAATGACTTGATTAAGGTTAATATTTTTTTGTTTGTTTCAGTTCAGTTTTATAATTGTTTCGTAGCATTTTGTAATTTTTGAATATAATCTAAATATGTGTAGTTTTTATTTTAATGTTATATACAAACAATATTTCTATAGAGTCCGTTCAGTTAGTACTCCCATTCCCAAAATTTTTAGAAAAAGTACTCGTAATCCAAAAATTTTGTACAATTTTATACACCGTATTTTAAATTTTGCACTGTGTTGGGAGTATACTAACATGATAGTGGCACTCTCAAATTAACTAATATTAAAAATTTTGCAAATTTATTTCTATTTTTGTACACTCCTATAGTACAAGTAATTAAATACTATTTAGAAAAATACCTATAGCACCCTTAGTTTAACAAAAATTCAAATTTTTTAGACTAATTATGCAGGGTTTATCAGAAATAAGAGTCAAAAATTTAGCCAGTGATAGGACTTGCTTAAAGAAGATTTTTTTCTAGATTTTATTTTTTCAGAATCTCAACCGTTATTAAGTTAATTTTTTTTATAAATTTAGTACAAAATACTATACCCGCTACTGACCTATGTACAGTTGAACCCCTCTATAACGAGAACTCAAGGACTAACATGTTAACTCATTATAACCGATTTTCGTTATAAACAGTCATGAACAATAAAAATTTATATGTATGTGTTATGAAACGAATTTATTAAAGGAAGTTAAAAAGCATACATGTGTACTTATATGCCATATGTTTATTATAATTTTTGATCAGAGGCTGTCATGAGAAACAAAAATTCTAAAACCGTAGAGCGTAACTTATTTCACTTGATAATAAAATCATTTTACTGTCACTCACAAAAGGATTTGTTTTTTATTTTCCAACACCTTTCTTTCGATTAACGCTGCCGGTCTCTCGAAAGGACGCGATAGTGTTTTTCAAACTGGTATAATTTGACTCTATTATGATTTTTTCTGGAAATTTCTCCCGAAACTCGTCAAAACAAAGTCTGGATGAGTAAACCCATTCTCCGTTCGATAAGTGCCCATTACGAAAATATGATTCCACTAAAAAAAATCTTCTGTTCTGCAGTAAACCCCATAATTCAAATCAAATCTAAATTTTACTTTTGACAGTGACAGCAAAATGACATTTACGAAGTGAATTAATCTAGGCGCTACGTTTTTAGAATTTTCGTTTCTCATGACAGCCTCTGTTTAAAAATTATAATAAACATATGGCACTAACGCTTAACAAGATTTATAAAACAGTCTGTAATTTTTGTTTGTTTAGCGTAATAACGTGTCTTAATTTTATCAATTGCACTTTCTACGTATGCTTCTAAGTTATTAAAAAGACAATTATGATGAGGTGTGGTAACCCCCGTTAACAAAAAAGCTCTGAGAGTTTTCAAAGATTGCTCTACATTCTGACTATTTGGAGAAGTTATTGATATTTTGTCTTCATCCTCTTCCTCTTCTTCTGTTTTGCTGTCATCATTTTTATTTTTATTTTAGTAGTATTAGCAAAGGTGTTCCAATCGAACAACAACGTCGAGAAACTGTTTCGGGGTTTTTGCCCCTCATCAGTACAGTGTATCTCGGAGCGTTGTGCTCGATTGGAACAGGTGGGAGAACTCGCTTATATCAAGCGAAGTTCGGCTAGTAGTCGTGTAGACAGACACAGTGTGCCATCTAACGAAGAGTACTGGAAGGTGCGAGAATTGGTATAATAATGTTGGCGGATAACAACGTTATCTCTTTGGCTCTCGCTCGGCCACCAACATAACCAACCTCCACGATTAGGCAAAAACAACTACTTCGCGGACTAATGCCCCGACCGACATTGAATTACATCACCTAATCGCCCAACCAGCAACACACTGAAAAGCAGTGTAACCAGAACTAGCAAAGGTGTTCCAATCGAACAACAACGTCGAGAAACTGTATACCGGTTTCGGGGTTTTTGCCCCTCATCAGTACAGTGTATCTCGGAGCGTTGTGCTCGATTGGAACAGGTGGGAGAACTCGCTTATATCAAGCGAAGTTCGGCTAGTAGTCGTGTAGACAGACACAGTGTGCCATCTAACGAAGAGTACTGGAAGGTGCGAGAATTGGTATAATAATGTTGGCGGATAACAACGTTATCTCTTTGGCTCTCGCTCGGCCACCAACATACCCACCTGTTCCAATCGAGCACAACGCTCCGAGATACACTGTACTGATGAGGGGCAAAAACCCCGAAACCGGTATACAGTTTCTCGACGTTGTTGTTCGATTGGAACACCTTTGCTAGTTCTGGTTACACTGCTTTTCAGTGTGTTGCTGGTTGGGCGATTAGGTGATGTAATTCAATGTCGGTCGGGGCATTAGTCCGCGAAGTAGTTGTTTTTGCCTAATCGTGGAGGTTGGTTATGTTGGTGGCCGAGCGAGAGCCAAAGAGATAACGTTGTTATCCGCCAACATTATTATACCAATTCTCGCACCTTCCAGTACTCTTCGTTAGATGGCACACTGTGTCTGTCTACACGACTATTAGTAGTATTGTTAAAAGCACAATTAATTTGGCTCAAATTGCAAAGTTATTGAATGACAATTTGCTGCTAATTTGATTTTTAATGACAATTTTAGCAATGCATTTTTGGTTTCTATAGAATTTTTAAACCTGACCTATTTTTATATAGTGATCAAAAGCGTATCCTGATTTTATGAGAGAAAAAAAAATTTTTTTAGCATCTGTCGCAAAAATGGTATAGAGAAAAGTTTTTTTTTTTGATGAGATGTATTACTGGTTAAATTTTTGACCATCATCTCTATTACACCCAGTATTTCTGAATTTTCTACAATCTTGCACACTTATTTTAAAATTTTACACACCCCCATTTTACGATTAATTACTATTAAAAAAAACCTTTAACACACCCAGTTTGACAAAAATATTATCTGTTTACCTGTTTGTTTATTTTTTTTAAAGAATAACTTTTATACCAATTAAGTCTCATCTAGTTTATAAATTCTAATTTTTGACTTACTTTAGTAAAGTCACAAAATGAGGTTATTTCTATTTATATCTGTAAGAAACCCAAATAAAAGTACAATAAAAATTAAACTTTTTAACAATTAATATGACTCTATTTCCATCAATCTAAAAATTGTGGGTATTGTGACTTTTGTTTTACTAAGATCTTTTACGGAGGTACTAAAAATCTCCCAAATTCTTAATTCGTTGTTAACTGAAATCTAAATAGTATATGAAAACATTTAAAAAATTCCATATCTTTAAGTTTACAAGATAAAAAGCTTTAAACACGAGGTTTTTTCATACCTTTTTAACATCTTAAGTAAATCTTAAAGTCCAAAAAGCAAAAAAAATCAATTTTTCTATCTCTTTAGTTTTCAAGATACAAGACCCAAAACCTACCACTTTTACATCTAAAATAAATTTAGATCTTTTTTAACTGGACCTGTGCGGTAAAAATTCAAGTGACTGCAAATACGAAGTTTCTATCTATGGCTGCCAGTTGTACGTTTCTTTCACTGTCATGAGGAGAAAATAGTATATTATAGGGATATCAAGAGACGAAAGTGTCTTCACATTTAATCATAATATTGTAATCATTTAATCCTGAGAATGAAAGTTTGAAGCCCGAGAGCCCGAAGAGTTAACAAATTAATACCACATTATACCCTCGTTGAACTAATTACAAATTATAAAAAAATAGTAGTTCTTTTTACCATAACGCATTTTTAATTTTATAATTTTTTATTTTAATTTCAAAAATTCAAATAAGATAGAACAAATAAAATGTCGAACATCAATTTAGTCTTAAAATACGTATAATAAATTACAGTTTTTGTCAAAAAAATTAGTTTACTTAGTTTCAAAAATGAGATTTTATTTCATAAATTAAAGAATATTTATCTTGACGCTTCTAATTTTTTTAAACTATTTTTTTTTGTAACATATACTTAAAAACAAAAATTTTGAAGAAAAACAAATTATTAAAATACATACAGGATGTCACACAATATACATTACTTTTGATTATTAATGCTCTGTTAATTTGAGATTTAAAGAGCACGAAAAAAATCCTTAAAAAATCTATTTCTTTTAGTTTACAAGAGCCACAGTATCCAAAACATAACTTTTTGATTACTTTTTTTAACGTGTGAAGTAAAATTTTAGGGACAAAAGACACAAAAAGTCATTTTTTTTTTTTTTTTGGTTTTCAAAATATAAAACCCAAAGCTACAACTTTGACTTCTAAAAAAAATTGACTAAAAATTTTTTGCATTTTGTTTAACAAGACTCTAAAATAAATCCATCTGCAAAAGTTATTCTACATTTTATTGAATTTTTTGTTCTTACTTTTATTTTAAAAATCATACAACATGACGTTTTAAACTGAATAATTTTATTTTAATTAGAATTATTTTTATTTCAAATATCATCATTTTTATAACTTTCAAAACAGAGATGAATTTTTTAAACATTTCTTTTTTGTTTCCTGTACTTCAATTGACAGCATTTCAGCAATTTAGCACGCCTGTTTTAAGACATTCTGTATAGTTCCATTTTTTGCAAAATTACAGACGGAAATTCGAAGAAAACAAAACCTATCTTATTTAATTTAAAAAATTAAAATAAAATAGAACGAATGAGTTACTACCAATAAACTCGACTTTAAAAATCGTAAAATAAAATAGTAGTGTTTGTAAAAACGAAAAAATTTATCGACACACACCCACAGTTTCAAAACTGTAAATTGATAACAATTTTTTTAATATACTCAAAAACAGAATTTGAAAAAAAAATGTTGATATGCCTCAATTTTTTGTAAAGTTACAGGCATGTGAAAAAACGGGAAATTTTGACACAATGACTAGCAGTGTTAAGTTTTCCAATATCATACATTATCACCTATGTTTTCACTCCCTGTTTCAAACTACTGTCACCTGTCAAAATTTTAAACATCAGGCGTTCAATGCAATCCTAAGAGCCGGTTTACAGAAAGTGAATTAAATATTTAATTGCGATTAAAGTTAATACCAGCTTCTCTAAATCGGCCCTTAATTATCTATATTGCTGCAATGTCGCCTTTTCATTGGTCACAATTTAAATCAAAATAAACTTGGAAAATTTAATAATACAATGAACGCCATTAGGGTTCAGGTAATTGACAACTAATGAATCAATAAAAATTTAAAAGCAGAATTTTTTTGTAACTATGGTGTATTTTTTGATAAATTTTGATTGCCAAAATAAAATTTGCATAAAACAAGTATTGCCAACATTGAGAAAAATCAAAAAACACGCAATATGTCACAAATTAACATTGTGCGTGTTGAAAAAGTACAAGTCATTAAATTATTAAAAATGTATAAAATAACTAACACATTAAATGATAATATCTCTTCTAGAGTTTGGTGTTTGGTTTCTCCAACTTTCAAATAGGTACTGTACAAGCATAAAAATAGAACAAATCAATAGATTAGCTCGTTAAAATTGCGTTACGTTTCTTATGTGAATAAAGAGCCACCTGTAAGGACTCGTTAAGAACCTAGGACAAAATGAATCGCTTTTACATTCAGTTTAGTGCACATCAATAGGGGAGGTCACCATTAATGCCACCATTGGCTAGCAGGCGTAATGTGGCACACGTGTAAGTTCCGGTACGAGGTCAAAGTTCCGGGTGATTGATGGAGTCCGGGACTGATAAGAACCACAGTACGGGTTGCCAGATGACCGAATACATTCCTGAACGCAGTTGGGACCATATTTTATAGCCCACTACATCACTTATTGCTACTCTTTCCCTGATGAAACCGAAAACGCGTCCCGAAAAAATCTCATATATGCGGGATGCGAGCTTTTGACCGACAAATTCCAAGACGTCGACCTTAATCATCAGAGGAGGAAAAAAGGGAAAGATAATGAATGAAACGGGAGAGCTTCTCAAGCGTTAACCTTATCCATTGTCAACAAACGGATGCTGTTTTTAGATATCCAATCAAAGAACGAATTTTTAATTTATCATTTACCTTTAAAGTAAAATTGCCGCATTTTCTTCACCTTTTCAACATCATCAAAAAGCACTACACCTAAACATGAATGAATAAAAATAGTCGTATTACTAGCTCGGAAACTGCTATTCTTACGAGTACGAGTGCAGTATTAGTTGTTATACACGAGTATAACACAAAATTTTTTGTTCTCACGTAATTTTTTATTATTTTTTCATGAAATATCAGTACTATATTTCGTTTTTATACCCGAAACTTTTCAGTTATTGGCATTATCATTTTATACTGGCAGTTAATGCTCTCAATGGTTTACACTAAAAATTTTCTGTATTAATAATAAAAATTATAAATTATTTAACATTTTTCTTTCTTATATTTTTTAATATGAGAAAGTGTCTTTGCTCTAGACATACGAGTAAAGTATCACCAAAATAAAAAAAAACATTATTTTTAATACTTGAAATTTGGTTAGTAATACTTATTAATTTCTTTTTTAAAATCGGTTGTTCCTAAACAATTATCAGGTGTTTGGCTTTATCCAGCAGCAATAAAACGTTATTATTACCAAGTATGTATTTATAATGCAAACATTATTCCTCGCTGTAGGTCTCTTTATGTTTTAACGATATTTATTCAATATTATTAAACATAATCTGTACATATAGACTATTCAGATATGATTTATATCTTTATGGACTCATCGGTTTGATAAAAAACTTTTGTTAAACGAACCGCCTTATCTTTATAATTCTGTCTATCATTTCTACAAGACTTCCATAAAATAGGTACATATTTCTTGGTGATATTTTAGTACCGCTCTATTTTAAATACAATAAAATTATTGATTGTGCATACAGTTGGATTTTATCGCGACCTACTGCATATTTATTTATAATCCAGGTGTTGTGTTACATGTTGGTTTATTGTGTACAATCTTTTATTTATAGGGTACTTGCTACCGGTTATCGAATTATTTCTACCGGATTTATGATGGAGAATTACGGTACCTACCAACGCAGCTTTTAATCAATTTCAAAATGTTATCTGTTTTGCTGGTTTTGCTTTTGAGTGAAAACGAGGGGAAAATTTATTGGCAACAGATACACAATATTGCTCACATGAGCCATACTTATTTTTTATTTTATAGACAATAGCATAATTAAACAGTTTTCATACCATCAAAAAAAAAACAATAGTTCGTATTTTAAGACTGTATTTTATAACTTATCGAATAAAATTATAATGTAATATTATTAAATCAATATTTTTTAAAACTATCTAAACAAACAATTCATGGAAAGAGAATCAAAAACATAAGTAAAATATGGGTGAAAAAATTAAACACAAAATTGTACAGGGTGATTCAAAAGGAAAGTACCATCACTCACATGACTGTTACAATCATTATTAATCTATATATTTTCAAAAATGCAATCTAAAATTTATGATTAAGACAAGCTGTCACAAAATTTTAATTTTAAGCTAAAAGGATAAATGTCAAAAGTTAATTCAAAAGATTAAATATCCACAAAAATTTTCGAAAAAAATAAACTGGTAGAATCAGCAAAAAGAAATTATATAATTTATGATGATCATGATTCAACAAATACTGAAAAGTTTTCCGACGATAACAAAATTTATGACTCAAATTCAAAACGACAACGAAAACATGATGAGGATGATGATGCTTGCATATTTTGCAATAGGCTGTTCTCGTTTCCTAGAACTGGGGGATCATGTGCGCCAATCCGCCAATGTGCTGATGTGAAATTTAGCGCAAAGTCTTTACATCCAAAAAATACGCTTTTCTAATTAATTAAATCTTTCAAAATAAGTATAAAGTTTAAAAAAAATATTGAGTTTTACGATATTATCCGTTCTTTTTTTAAGCTTGAAATCTGGTAATTATTTTACAAATTTTATAGTTTTTTATAAGTATTTTCGAAGAAATTTTTATAATTGAATAAAGATGTATAATTCACATGTATCTTTGATGTATAATGTTCTATAAACAAGTTCAAAACGGCCCCGAGTTTGTACTCAGTTTGGTGCTTGGTGCGGTTTAGAATAATTACAGGCAAGTTTTTATTATTATTTTTATGAATATATCTTTAGGGTGTTTTACTCCGCCGAAAAATCTATGAATGTTTTTTTTAAATCGTTATCTACATGAGTTTGCATAGCATGCCTTCTACCTTATAAAACAGAACAGAATCCTAGAAATATCTGTTTTTTAAATATCTTATATTTTAAAAACAGGGCAGAATGTTAAAAAAAAAGTGTGCTAAAAGGGCTCTACTAGTAGTATTTGACCGTTTGAATGTAAGACCAGTGACGTTTCAGCGATTTTTTAATTTTCTATCTTTCTATTAAATATAGCTTTATTTGTGGAAATATTTTAGGTACACCCTGGTACATAAACTTTATTACTGCAAGGATAGTTTTTTCCTCAAGCATCTCCTGTGGTAATTCTAACCGCAAAATGTGAGGCCCGGTGTTTTTCTCATATTTACCGCACAGTTTCCGGAAGTACGGCTTACTATTGGATGAACAACTGTGATAGCCCATTTACAATACGGAAAGACAAAAATTAATTTCAGAAGCTTGTTGAGCTGAGATAATTGTGATATTTGTGTAAATAGTTTGGGAACACCTGTGCAATAGACACGTGCTTTACAGATCATTTTATCTACCGTCATATAATTAAAAAACGGACTTTACGTTAGAAACTTAGGTATTTATTTATAAGGACTAGTGGCAGCCGATTACAGCAAACAAAACGAAAATTTTTTAGAAATAAAATATTTACCTACTAGACAAAACGCATGTATATTTATAGCATCTGCAAAAACAACAAATTTGAATAAGCCGAAACCAAATGTTTCCGCCGGTTCTTTACAGATGGCAATTGAAGGGCTCGACTGTTGACAGCTAGGGGCTTTTCAAGTGTCATCATTTGTGAACTTAAAATTTGTTTAAATCCACATGCCACCGATTATAGACAGACACGACATATTTTTGAAAGATTTTCCCAAAATACTCCATTCTTAAAATATTTATTTGCATATTTCTGCGACGCTCAAAAGTGATAGAAACTCACAAAGTGGAAAAGATATTGGTGCATAATAAAGACGAAACTCCCCTTCACATTTCGTTTGATATGAAAATGGTCGAATTTGCATTCTTATGGGGAATTTTATCTACCCTCGGTCTGTATAATTTGCTCATCTGTGGAAGTGTTAATTTTAATATTTCATCGATTGGCAATCCATGGTCTACGGTAAGCGGAAACTTATGGCATTTGTTGACTGACTCTCATGATAAAGTACTGCGATGAAAGGTAATATAATGACTTTCCACATGTTGCAGACAGTCTCTGCCTCTGACGCCAAACAGGCCTTTTTGAAAACCTACACTTTGTTGTCTTGAGAAAGACAGTTTACATAAATATATCTTAAAACCACTAAATTGTCTTATTGTAAATATTTGACTTGGATAAAATGGAAATAAATAACCCAAACATTAAAGAAGTTAAATTTAACATGAGTTAGTTAACTAGAAATTTATTGTTCGTGCGTAAGCAGTCAAGACCTTGTTGAAATTAAAATATTTAATATATCAAAAATTTATCTTTTGGTAGTGAGAATTGAAAAAAACTCTTTGCAAATGATTTGCCACTTCAGTAGAAGGAGGATCTTTGCCAATAATGCAGTAAAGTAATAAAATTACACTGAGCAGTTAGAAACATTTAACATTTAAATAATATACGTTTGTAAAAGAAAACTTTATTTTACACTATACTTAATCAGTTACAAAAAAGGTCAACAATTTTAAAATAAAAAAAAGAGCGACATCTTTTGTGAATTTCGACAGTAATATAGACTTTAATAAAAAGTTGCAATTGTCAAAACTGCAAAATGAAAAAATTGCACATTTTATAGCAAGATATTAAAGCAATATTTTTTGTAGGATTTTGGTTTTTTCACGAGCTGCGTTAGCAGCGAGTAAGACAATCTTACAAACTTTATGCCGCGATGTAGATACTATTTTTTCTGCGACAATTAAAATGCTAATCTTATCTTCAGAATAAGTATATTTACAATTACAATTTACAATATAAGTAATAAGTATATTTACAATTAATCGAACTGTCATTTCACTGCAAATTTATTTAGTATTTTACCAGTTTCTTTAGTAACTTATCTCTAGTTAAAAAAAGTTGTACATAGTTTCACATAGTAATAATTTAATTTTATCTTGATTTAATGTATGGCTTTTTTCTACTATTTGTTTATTAAAGATCCAATATTTTTTCGGGTTCAAATGTTCTTGTTCATCTTTCTCACATATACTCATTCTTTACACTAAATTTTATATACCCCACTTTGTTTTTCTTTTGGTACTTTCTCCTTCACGTTTAGTAATTTTCCTTCTGGTGTTTTATTTGTGTTAAATGCAATTACTGCTTCCTTTTTTAGCATTTTGTAAGAACTTGAGTACTTTTTGTAAGAAATCTCTAATCTATGATAC
The DNA here is from genome assembly GCA_029207805.1 of Tribolium confusum. Lineage (NCBI taxonomy): Eukaryota > Metazoa > Arthropoda > Insecta > Coleoptera > Tenebrionidae > Tribolium > Tribolium confusum. The sequence continues at coordinate 27,945,682 of JALGAY010000002.1, read as the reverse complement.
CTTCTTAAAATTTTTCTTTCTCTCTTCGTTTCTTCTCTCTGCTCTTTCGTTCTTCTATTTCTTCGCATTTTTTTCTTTAATTCTTTAACTACTTTCATTTTTATCCTCTCTCGCTATTTGTTTTATAATATCATTTTTTATCTTATCTTGATTTCCATCGGTACTTTCATCCAGTATTATTTTTTGTACATAACTCTATAACGCTGCTTTTTGTGTATTTGTGCAAATTTTAAATTTTTTTTAATATTAAAACTATCGTTGTAAATTTTTTAAATAGCAAATATTTCCACTTCTCTGTTTTTCTCTCAATTGTTAGGCCCAAAAAGTTAATTTTCTTTTTTATTTCTACTTATATTGTAACTTTTATGTCTTTTTCTCTTTTATTTATTATATGTATTATGTTAAAAATATTTGCTTCTTCTTACGTTCTCTTTCAAAAGCACAATACATGGTCCACATGTTTTATCCACAAATCTCTTGACATTTTGTATTCACTCTGATCATATATATTTCCGTTAAAAAAGCTAATTATTAAACAGGAAAAAGTCTTGTCTGAATACTACTCTTAGCAATCCCGTTTTATGACTCTTTTCTTTCCAACACTTTCATTTGTTTCAATAATTTTTCCTGCACTTTTTAGACCGTCTTTTACTTTTATGCTTAAAATAAGTTTTTTACATCAAAAGATCATTTTTTCTGTTGGTTTATTTGCTTTAATAAATTTGTTGATTAGAGCAAAAATCAAATCAGAAAAAACATTACTTAGCATGCCCGATGGACCAGTTTTTGATGTTGGGCGAGTCCATTGTATTACAAAGGAGAGTCAACTTTGTAAACTGTTGTACTATTTACTCAGTTACATTTTGTGTGTTTGAGCACTCTATAAAATGTTTATAAAAATTGGTTTTTGGTTTTGCAGTTTGTTTTAGTTTTTTGTTAGTTATTGAAGTTATTTCGTTTTGTTTCTTAGATTATTATTTTGTTTTATTACATGAATCATAGCACATCTTAAGCTCCGCCTTTGTCCTTTTTCTGATTTGATATTTACTCTACTTCTATATGGTTTTTAACTGCCGTCTTTGGCTCAAAACTCTGTTATTTCTTTCCCTAGCAATTTTACCCAGCCACCTGCTCAGTTTAAGTGCTGGTTGCTTTATGTTTCAGCCTTATAAAACTTAATTTAGTCATATATTTTAGCCATCCTCAGCTTTATTACTGGTTTTGTTAGTTTTCCCTATTCTTCATTTGTATTTCTTATCTCTTTCATTACCTCTTTGGTCTCGTAAGCACAACTGTTTATTTTATTTAAATTCTTTTCTATTTTCTCATATTCCTGTTTTCTTATAAATCCATCTATCTTTTTTTCATATTTTTGTCTTGTTAGTACTGTTATCGTATTTCCTTTGTCGTTTCTTCCATCATTAATCTATTCTTCTCCAAGAAAGAAGAGTGGTAGAAATGGTAATCTGACAGACGTCGGGGAAGAAGTGGGGAGATCAGTAAATTGACAAAAATTTCACATGTTGTAAGAAAGAAAAGTAGACTGTAATTGTTTTTAATTTATGATAATTGTAATTAATTATGACATTTGTAAGTAAATAGATAGTTATTTTCAAAAGATATTGTAATAATAGAATTTTAGATAGATCGAGTTAAAAAAGAATTGAGATTAGAAACTAGTCGCCAGATACATATAACAAAAAAAGCAGAAAGAAAAGTATTTCTTTTTAATAAGAAAAATATATGATTTTTATTTTATATTTGATTAAAATTTCTACACGGTCCCCCTACGGGAGTTTTCAGGTTGCAAAATACCAATTGACATCACTTTACTGTAAATAACTATTTTTGTATTAAGTGATGCCATTAGGTCAAATTCCGGTATTTATTTAAAACTCTCGTAAATCAAGCAACAACCTCAGGAATCAAGTCTAACATTAGTCTTAAAAGCCATAAAATAAAGACATTAGGGTTGTTTTATCGTTTAATTATTTGATTTCGGGCGTGAGTTTACGACGTGTTTTACGACTCATTGAAACTGGGGTTGTCGGGGGTTTAACCCAGTGGTTAAATAAGACTATTGCACAAGTTTCCCAACAGTAATGACGCCACATGCCCCTCACATATAGATGTTTACTCAATTATATTCCCATATATTTTTCTCGGAGGACAAAATTGCTCTCACCCTTGTAGAGTGATTTTATTCCACCAGTTGGAGAGTAATAAACGTATAATTTGGGTTTATTTATTACTTTTGTATAAAATTTTAACATAGGGGATTGGCACAAAGGTTCTTTAGAAAGCTTTTACGAAAACATATTATTACAAATAAATACATTACATATGAGGATATAAGACAAAATTTAATGAATATTAGGTACAACAATAAAATTGTGTAATATATTTACTCTTCTCGAGTTTTATAAATTGGGAGGTAATATTTGACTAAACTTTAAATAAATAAAAAAAAGTCAAAAAAAATTTAATTAAAATATTAATAAAGTGTTAATTAATGACTAAAAGTATTTTTATGTAAACGATTTGAGTATTTAGGTACATTAATTTAAAATTTTTAAATTACTCTGTATTGAGTTTTCAGGAATCAGAAAAGTAAAACGTTAATTCAAATTTCATTCAGATAAATGTACAATTAAGTTTTTAAGTTGATCGAACTTTTTCGATATTTACATAAGCGAAAAGCGAATAGAAAGAGATTTAAATTTAATTTCGTTTCCTAATTTAATTTTGATGGATATTTAATTGTTTGCTCTGTAAATTTTCTGAAGTGTTTCGTCTTAGATGAAATTGAATTTTTGTAGGAAGGTATACACAGTTTTTAATGAAGTTGGACGCTTAACTTGTAAATTAATCAAGTGAGAGAAATGGAATTTAAATATGGAACTGTCAAAAGATTGTTTCTTTTTGTCAAATATTTGATAAGATTATATTTGTATCTATACAAAAATCGAGAAATTTCTATTAGTTGTAGAAATACTATGTGCTAAATTATAAAAAACGTTCGATTTAAGCCTTGCTTAAGGATTTAAGACTTAATGCAGTTAGCAACTGAGGCTGCCAAAATCGTATAATTCAATGTGGTTCAATGCTGTTAAACCTCTTGTGCTAAAAGTAGTTTTTAAGAATGGTTTGATTGAAAATTCCATAAGCTTTCCGTTGTTTTAAGAAGATCTAGTAGTTCAGACTAAAAATTTTTGACGTATTTAAAATTTTTCAACAATGCGAAAATTTGTTTCTATAAAATTACAATTCGATGTTGTCTAAACGATGTTTTCTTACTAACAATCAAATTTAACGCACTATGAAAAAATCATTTTTAAACATTTTTTTTTAACGAGGCCTAAATATCGAGAATTAAATAATAAATTGTTTAATATTTTTTCGCCGATCGACAGTAAACACTAAATTTTAGTGACAATTTGGGCGCACTAAATAAACTATCACATTTATTGACTTGGTATTATGTCAGCATTTTTATGTACTAAGCAGTAAAGCAAACACTTTAAAGCCGTTTAAAATTTTTCAGCTGTCACAAAATTTTAATTTTAAGGTTTAATGTCACACGGCAAATTTTTATGAAGAAAAAGTAAAACTGGTAAGATGGGCAAAAAAAATTTATGTTCAATAAGGCAGTAATACAGACGTAATGTCTTGTCTACCTTCAAAGACTCTTGAACTGCCAGTCATGACATTAAATCACATACTTTATTATTAAACAAATTTTATATTATAGTATATTATTTAAAAAATTAAACAAATAACTATTTTATAATTTGGGTTTTAGGTACACTACTCATCATACTTATTTAAGGATTTTATAGCTATTAGAAAAAACGCAACTTATAAACAATAGTATAAAGAACTTGTCATTGTGACTACTCATTTTTTACAAAACTCGAGCTTGGCACTCGTTTTTGAACTTTGAATTTGTGCTAAAATCGTTATTTATGTGCCAACACTGCCAACACCAAAAAGAGTTTTTTGAACGAGTTTTTTAATTAATTTTATTAGAAATTTTTAGTCGACGTTAACAAAACATTGAATTTTTACTAGTCTCTCTAACGTTTGCATTAACATTTTGACATTGGGTGCTGTAAAACGGTTAATTTTCGGCCACATTTTTGATCAAAAAATTTTTGTTTTTCAATAAGGTTGCGTTAAAGAATTTTTAAAACTCGTACCTATTTTTGCACCTAATTATTTAATTATATTTAATAAAAATAAATGATTAATACTCTTTTATGTGGATAATTACTGTTTGTTTTGAAATATCGTGTATGTAAACTATGTGCATAAATATTTATGCAAATTTATAGAAAAATATGTTATTTTATTCAAAATTAATTAATAAAATTATTTGAATTCTTTTCTGCATTTTAATATTTTACTACCATTAATTTTACAAAATTACAACAGCAAACATTATTTTGGTTCTTTACTTAAACAAAAGTATTATTTCTTATTTTGATAAATTTATAAATCATAACTAAATTGTATATACAGTTCATTGAGGCACTGACCACAGTACTGTTTAATCTTTGGCCTACTCAATCTTTTTGGATAAAGTAATTTTGTTGATAAATTTATAGCTAGAAAAATCAAAAATGGTTTAAAGCGTGGTGGTTGGGGAATTTTGAAAAATTTTTATTTGTGAAAAAAAGCATACCCTAGTAGCACATTATTCCAGAATTATATCGCGGTTATATAACCGCTATATACGAACCTAACCAATGGTTATGTTAGATTCAGCTTATATAACGGTTATCTAACCGTGGTTAGATGTGGCGTATATAACAGTGGTTATACAATAAATCTATAACCGTTATATTCATTATACAGGGCCCCAAAAAAAGATTTTCATCTAGTCGCCTGTGAATTTCCCATGTAAAATAAAAAATGCCGCTTTAGCAAATAGGAGTAACGAGTAAACCTAGTAATGTCACTAAGGTTGTAACAAGAAAAATGAAAAACCCCATATATTCGGTCTCTCTACAAGCGGCAATTTAAAAAAAAAAAGTTTTCCTGCTTTGGATGTTCATTAAAGGTCAAAGTCCCCTTGCCAAACTTCAAATCTGAATTGACATTTGATTGATAGGTGACAGAATAAATTAGTTCAAACTTAAAGAGTAGAGCGGCACAAAAAAATTAACATGTAAAATAATTTTAAAGGTAACTAGATGAAAATCTTTTTTTGAGACGTTGTACAATATGACCTAGGTTAGATTATAGTTATATAACGGTTATCAAACCCTGATTATGTTTGGCTTATATAGCGAAAGTTATATAACGGTTATCCAACTCTGGTTATATGTGGCTTATGTAGCCATGGTTATGTAACGGTTATCTAACCCTGGTTGTGTGTCGCTTATATAGCGAAAGGTTATATAACGGTTATCTAACCCTGGTTAAGTGTGGCTTATATAGCGAAAGTTATATAACAGATATATAACTATTATGTTTGTTGTGTTATATAGAATATGTTAGAGGCAGTTTATACATCGGTTAACTATTCACGATTATATCTAGCTTATATAACAAAAGTTATAAAAGAAAATATAACCGCTATATTATTTGTGCAATATGGTGTATGTTAGATGCAGTTTATATGTCGGTTATACAAGATAATCTTTTTTTTTAAACTGTAGTATTTTTATATATTGTCTGATTTTATTAAATTACGTGTATTGTAAAAATGCCTATAATAAAATATATGGAGTTAGAAAGTTGTCTTTGAGACTGTTTAAGAAAACAAAATTTAAGTGGTTTATAAAAAAAGTGCTACAGCATTTTTTTTTTAACAGATCACTGGTACAATCATAACTGTATTTTATAATATTATTGGAAAATTACTAAAAATGCAGTTTTTTTTAAATTTTATATAATATTATAGTACCTAAATTAGAATATTATTAAATAAATTAAATAAACATCTAGCGGAGAAAACTGTCATAAATCAAGATCCATCCTTATGGTGGTTTGCCTTTTCATAAATTGAACATTGGCTGGTTTATAAAAGGGTCTTAAAAAGTCAGCCCACTTTAGGATATTTTAAGTACTCGTAAACAATAAGTCCAACCGTGAGGCCTAAGTGGTAGACCGACTCTGTTCTTTAACCCAGAAAGTATACTGCAGTAACAAAATGAAAAAGTTAAAATGTTACAAAACATCTAGGTTTATTCAAAACTGTTTATGGTAAAACAGTGCCAATTTATTTTTTTTACTTACTGATACTTAGTCCCGTTTATTGTCTTTTTCAAAATTTATTTAAAAAAAAGGGACTTTAGAAAAAAAAATTTTAGAAAATTTAATTTTAGTTCTCATATGTAACTTCGACAGAACCACAATTCAAAAATAAACAGTATTTGTATTTTCTCATAATATTGAATAGAAAAAATCGAAACTGTTCTTCTATAAGCCATTCCGAAATTATTTTAGCTAGGTGTTCTGCACTACAGAACCATTTAAAAAAAATGAAATATTGCAAATTTTGTTCAAAGTTTTACCAATGTGGTAACTTTATATTTTGTCCGAGTAGTAACTCCTTCCAACATAATTTCAATATTATGCTCCATTTTGAAAACAGATTTCAAAATTTATATCAGCCGCCACGGACATTAAAGTAAGAATGCTTATAATAATTTTAAACACGTTTTTCATTTTTGATTCTTAGTACTTTTATTAATTATTGTGTATGTTACTGGAACATGTTGAATTGATGAATTACAAGAAATTCGACTCAGTTACTCAAAAAATTTTATTAATTATTGTGTATGTTACTGGAACATGTTGAATTGATGAATTACAAGAAATTCGACTCAGTTAATTAAAAAAATGTAGGTATACTTATGCATGTCAATAATAACGTTAGAACATTACTGAATGAAAACCTTTTTCTCAAATATTTTCTTTCTTAATTTACCTGCTCGATTAAAAATCAAAAATAAGTATGTATTAAACATGTACATAATAATGACTCTATATAACCAGTTTCGTGATTTAAACCCAACAATAAAATAAAAGTCAAATTGTTTTTTGCACCATCTGTGAGGTAAAATACAAGACAAAACTGTGCCTTACAGGGTTTCTCCTGTAAGATAGATCCATGATATACAAGATGTTATTAATACTTGTTATGCTAAACGTTTTTTGTGTATTATAAAAAAAAGCTCTGGTAGGTATCAAGGGTTTTTTTTTCTTCTTCTATTTCTAAGAGTTTTTTCGTCAACTTTATTTGTATTTAATTGTCTGGAAATAACGAGTTAACAAAAAAGAGTCGAAATAGGAAGGAAAACCTATTATATTTTGTTTAAAAAAAAATTCCAGTGGTTTCACTACAAAAAATTAAATTCTAGTATTTCTGTGTAAATTTGAATCTTTGCATCTTTGCTGTTTTTTATGAGCGCGAGGTGTTGTAAAAAAATTTTTTGGTCAAAACTTTGTCAGTTCCTCAGCTTCTTATAATCTTTTTCTGCCAACTCATTATTTTTGGAACAACCTGTATAAATCCCACTTCCCTAGAAAAATTTATAAAATAGCAATTTGAAAGTTTTCCCAATATCGGAAATCAATCGTATTACACGGTGAAATCCAAGTTTCATTACTGTGGTAGATTGAAAAACTACGTAACAATTTCCTTAAATTTCCCCCCTGGATGTCCATTCCACAGTATACAAATCTGTCGTCGTTTATTGCCGAATGTGTGTGTAAAAGAAAAACGGAAGAATACGTAGCCGGTCTAAATGAATTCCCTTTGAGAAGGGTGCGTTCCAGCCGCAAAGAAACGAGACGCACATAGGGCATTCCTCTCGGCGAGAGAGACGCCACTAGAGCGTCGCAAACCGACGCCAGTTAAAATGCGTCGCGCACGGTAGCAACTAGAGGGGTCTTATCGCTGATAAAAACACATCGAGCCCTTCGGGTAAACGTTCAGTCTGGCTTGAACCCGAGAGTACTTATCAATGTTTCTTATCATGTAGTAGACAACTTGCTCATCGATAAACTGTATACGGTAGCCATACAAATATGTACACTTGATCGGCGACAACGTGAATTCTCTGTACCGGCAGTTTGGTGTTTTTAAACGGTTTTAACGCGGCGGAAAAGTGCGTGAGGACGCTGACTTTTTCGGGAAACACTGAAAACGAATTTTCATTGTTCACGTGACTCTGAAAATCATTCAAGAATCGATACATTCAGTGTATTTTACGTATCAACAGAGGATTATCCATTCACTTTATCTTATCAATGCTACCGAGTTACGGTTTCGTACAGGTAAGGTTCACCATTAATTATTATTAAACTTTTAAACGTTGGTATTTTTTTCTTAATACTAAAATAAAGTAAGAAATAGCCAGCCGCACAATGCACATTTTCTCTCATCTTATCAATAACAATTGTAACTAGAATTGAACTGTAAATAAATTTATTGTTGTTGGATGATGAAATTAAACTGTAAATTTTACGTTCTTGGATAGATTCTTGAATTTATGGAGCCACATATGAACTTCCTGCTAGTATTTTATTCCTTTTAAGTTTACTCTTGAGAATATATTACAGCAGGCACTATTTTTTAACTATCTATTATTGTTGTAAAATGTTATAACGTCAAGTTAATTTTTAATCGTTTTAAGTATAAAAACATAAGATGCAAAGATGTTTTTATAATTTGCGTCTTTAAAACCTTATAATAACACTCATTTAGGTGCCTTAATAGACATTGTACCACATAGTGCTAAAATAAAATAATGTAGAACCCAAAATTTTCCTTTTTTACATAAAAGAATAGTAAAACGCAAATGATTAAAAATAGTATAAATAATTTCTTTCTTAAGTCGTTGTTGACACTCATATTCATTATAAAACTCTGGCTTCGCGCTTGTTTATAAACTCACAAAACTCACTTTAGGAAAATTAGCTATCTTTAATAAATACTTTTAATAAATAATAATAATAATAAATAATTTAATAAATAAAAATTGTTGGATCTTTTCAGTAATTTTTTTACATTTTCAGGCATTTTTGCACGTAATTATAGAATGTATCCGATCCGAGTATTTTCTATTTTCTATAGAGGTAAACACAATGGCACTGTACAATATGAAGATATAGTCTTTTTTGTTGATTTATACCAATTTATTCATAAATAAACAAACCTCTACATATAATGGCCACGAAAGAACGGTTTGGTTTGTGCGCAAAGTTTTTCCATGAGAAATAGAAATAGTGACTCAAAATGTAAATCTTACTAACAAAACCTCTTATTTGTGCTATTAGTTTTGTTACGATTTATGACGACTCTAATCTTATACTGGTAAAACTGAAAAAAAAACATCCGTTGGTATCACCTCTTTCTCGGTTTTGCCAGTGCCACATTAGAGATGTAAATCGTGTTAGTGCTAATAGTAATAGCTTAAGTAAGAAGTCTGTGTTAATAAAGTTTACAATTTAACACACTATTTTTCTTTCTCATGAAAAATGTATAACTAAGTCACACAAGTCACATAACTAATAACACATCACGTAACTAAGCATTTCAGCTAGTTGTAGCGCGCAATTTGAAACTTAAAATGTTATCAAGTAGGTATTCTATAATTTGTAATCTATAGTGTGGATTACACCAGTGTAATTCTCACTGGCACAATTTCTTTTTCTAATAGTCTTTATAGTGTGTATCTCTTTACCATCCAAAAGTTTTTTGTAGTATTCTCTTCAACGTTTCATAATTTCCTATTAATCTACTATAATTTGTGTTTTTTTATTTCTAGTTTTATTTCACTTTTGTCATATACCTATTTCGCAATATTTCAGTTTTTTTTCTGGTTCTTATTATATGCGGTTTGACTTCTAGGTTCCAGGACGTCTGTTTTATTTTTTTAACTCTTATTTCGGCATTAATTTTTTGATTTCCATATTTTTTAGAGTCTGTGTTTTTTTTATAATTATAGTCGCTAGAAGAAAAGATGGTCTTCAAATTGTTTTTGACACAAAGAAAAATGTCCAGTTGTAAGAACTGAGAGTTGATCTCTGTTTCTGCTTCTTTTATCAATGAACTTAAAATTGATGATGTTGATCAAAATCGCCAAATAAAAACAACAGTAATTTGAAGTAAGTTGTACCACAATTGGTGCAACTCTTGCAGTTTGTTTTTTTGTATGTACGGTACGATCAACGAAAAAATATTGTATTCAACTGTTAAAACTTGTTGTTTAAATAACTATTTAGTTTTGTTTCAATATTAATGCAATAGAAATGGTCATTTCTTGTTTATTGATATTTTAACGTAAAAAATAATAAATCATGTTTTTTTATTAGATACTAGTTTTAGAAACATTTAGACAGTTTTGACAGTTTAAGATGCTTCCAACTATCAAATTGGGTTAATCTAACTTAAAAAATATATATGTAAAAATAGCTTTATATTACTTATATAAATGATGAGTGCAATATTGAGTTCGGATGCAATGCGGCTCAAGCCGGAAACTACAAAGATCCTCTTGAACAACAACAACGTCTTCAAATTTGTCATACATTAATAAAAATAACTACAGTACTACCACCATTGTTTATTTTCTAAAAATAGTATTCAAAATGTTTATCACTAGTGATACTCGTATTATAATTGTTGCTGTTTTCTAAAAGTAATCCATAGCTAATCTAAAAAAATTGCCCGTTGCTTATTCAAGCTGTATGTAGAAATTTTAGATAAAACATTGAAATATCGATATATAAACAGTTTATCTTATCAGCCCTTGAGTACACAAAAATAAATTCTTTAGTGGTCGACATATCAAAATATAATTTATAACACTTTATTGCTAGTATAATTTGGTTGCTGTGATTTTATTATGACTTTTATCAGTTAAAGATTTTTTTACTGTTTAGTTACTATAAAACAATAATCATAAATTTTAAATATTTGTAGTACGGTTTATGGTCAACAAAGTAAGCTAAAATTTAATCACACAAATTGTAAGTACGTATAATAAAATCTTCTTTAAATAAAGTGCTTTGTTTTCTCTTGACTTTGCATTGTTTCACGAGGCTAAATAAGATTATAATCTGCACAAGATTTTTTAGTTGTTTATTTTTTCCGAATTTTAAACCCAATTAGAATTTTAGGTCAGAGAGAATAACAAGGCGGGAATTTATATCTCTTAATACCTCAAAATCCTTTCCAGCAAAACCTTACTCAATATGTATAAGATCATTTTACCAAATTCAAATCCAACCAAACTAATTATTACGGAATTATAAAGCTTAAAACCCAAATTGGGTGTTTGGCAGAAACTAAAATTAAGCCAAGATAATTGAGTCCTTAATATTGACATTTATTGAAAAATTATATCTTCCAGTATCTAGAAACCAGCAAATCTAGCTTAAAATATGTACAGACGTTTCCGTCGTTGAAAGGCGTCGTTTTTCAGGCATAAGTTGATGTAATAACAGGGTCCTCCTTTCAGAATTGCGTAGTCATGCCGACCGACGAAGGCAGGTTTTCAAGTGCCAATGTAAGTGAAATGAAAAGACATAGAGTACAGAAGTGCCTTGTAGTCTCAGGTTCAAAAGATTTTTTTCATAAACTTACAAGGATTTTCTTACCGAGAAAGTAATAATACGAGAATCTATCTTAGAGATTTCTGGTTGTAATAAATCATATTTTTATAAAAATCTGTTTTGAATTTGTCCCATCTGGGTCTAAAATTTCCAAGCACATAAATAAAACCTATCAGTTGGAGTTGCATTTGAGACAGCTATCCATCATGCTATAAAGAGGAATGTTATCCCTCTTGTGAAAAAAATGATGAATTAGCGCTCTTTTTAACGGAAAGAAATTTGGAGTTTTATTTGAACGAATTTTTTGTTAAAGCATTGTCTAGGTCAATAAATCTAATTAACTGGTGTGGCAAATTAAAGAATTTTCCTGTGACTGTTTAAAATTGTGTGCGAAAATGCGATTCCTCTATAAAGCTTTAAACTCTTCAGTAAAGGGGACATAAAAGCTCTTCTCCCGTATCCTAAATGCGTGAACGAGCTTTGTTAGGCTGTCAGAACCCATCACTCCTCTGAGGATCAAAGCCTGCTTTGCATCTCAATGTAGCCTCCGGTACAAACAATGAATCAAATTTATTTCGGGGGACTTTAAATTACACCGTTTTTAGCGAACTTCCACTTTTTAATTGCAATTATACTCGTATTGTACTCATTCATAACATCGCGTTAATCAGCACGCGATTCTCGCTACAATAAACAATTTTTTTTGCAACGATTGTTGTAGACAGAAACAAATCACGCAACGCAAAGGCGAAATTAAGTCATAAAAATTCCAATGCTTATAATATATTATGGTAAATTCAAATTTTCGGTATGGATTTTGACACATAATGAAGCATGTTATGCGTGTTAAATTAATCTATAGCTTGTCTAGAAATCTGATTATTCAAGGTTCGGCAGAGGGTTATTCTACTTACTCTATTATGCTAAGGGTTGCTGGCACCAGTGAGAGTGACTATACTTATGACGTAATGAGACGGGTCACGCAACTGCGTCATTCTTGCCATGCTAAATGAGCAAGTGCCTACTCTACATGAATGAACATATTTTATACCAGTTTGTATTTTTACATCAATTTAACATTCCTTTTATTTTATATGTATATAATATAGAAAATCCAATAATCGTTATAGCTAGATATACATGCTTATTTATGAATGGTAACGAAAGATTTATGCAACCAATCTTACATTTTTGCATGAGTCTCGGATAAAATTTAGTTTAAAAAATATTTTTGCGATTTTAGTTACTGTATATCATTTTATGTTAATTTGACTGTCTTTGAGCAAATTTAGTCAAAATGTTCACTGATAACGAGAAGAATAACATAATCCTAATATATGGAGAATGTAGAAAAAACACTTCAGCTGCAGTAAGACTTTATGCAGAAAGATATCCCCACCGAGTGGCTTCAACTGACAAAATTTTACGAAGACTTGAAGCGAAATTGCGTCAAGACTCTCTTGAAAAAGCCACGAAACAAAAATGCAACAGGAGAAAATAATGAAGTTGCTGTAATTTAGACGATTACAGAAAATCCACATATTGGACAAAATGCTGTGGCAAAACTTTGGAATTAGCCAAAGTTTTGTTTCGAGAATAATATGCACTAATAAATTCTATCCTTACCAAGCTACACTAGTACAAAAACTAAAAATAACAGATTATTAAGTAGTCATTCAATTTGACAAGTTATGAAAAAATTGACAGAAATCGATAATCGATGGGTTACTTTGATTCAATAGTTTCACGGAAATAAATGAAAATTTTATCAAGAAAGTTGCTTAATACGTAAATTTGGTTGCATATAGATTCGTCATTATTTGTGAATAACTTTGTATTACCTACATACCTACTACTACCTAAGCTTTTTATTAAATGTTAGACTTACAACTTTATAATGCACTAATTAGTACTTATTTATAGTAGAGTAATATAAAAAACTATTCCGAAAATCGTTTGAATCACGACCCCAACATTATTTTTTAAATGTTACTAAAAGCTTATAAATTAATATTTTACCACAATGTGTGCAAATTTAGTGCAAATCTAATAAGTTAAAATGCCAATCTTGTTTCTGAAGGTTGAGAATATTTAGTTTAAGCTTTTGTCTAAGAAAGTTCGTCTAAAAAGATTAAGTAATCAGCTTCAATTGTTATTAGAATGTCAAACTTTGTGTAAAATTAAAATATTTATTTAAAATTAGTCAATAAAAAATAAAACATATAATTTCATAGCGTGGCTGGCTACTCAAAGCAAAGGCACAGCCGTGGCTAAACAAACAAATTACTTACTCTTAAACCTGAAAAAATTTCCTAAACGTCCTAAATTTAAAAATTACCTTTTATTGAAAGTGTAAGTAAGTTGGGGATTGGGTTGAGAGACATCTGGGAAAAGTGTCAAAACTTTAAAAAATCGTCAAAATAAAAAAGTTTAAATTTTTATAATGTATAGCTTTTACCTTAATAAAAAAAAAGCAGTCAGACCTCAACTGTAGATATACTTTACACATATTTTGGTGGCCTGTCAAATCACAATGACGATTGACCCTGATTTGCGACAGAGTTATTTCCGAAAGTCAACTATATAATCTGACCAAATTTGGCAACTAACTACATAACTAAAATAACTAACCCTTCTTTTCAGGTCTTCTCAACATCAGCTATGATGAATCGCATTATCGTAAATCAAAATCCATCGTCTATGATCTATGTGGTTTGGCCTCCCATAAATACAGCAGTAGTTATTATATGGAAACATTCAAAAAAAAAATATTTATAGAAAATTAAATTTTCAAAAGAGTGATTTTCGAATACGAAAGTCTTAGTACCTACCCCCAATCATGCGGTCTCTAGGTTTCCGTATAATGCAAATTTTGGGAATCTAGGCTGCTGGTAGTCCTGCTCATGTATTTGTCTCGATAAAAATAATTGACACTGTTTAACCTAAACTCTTTTAGAAATACCTAAAGGTCTATTACTTAAATGTTGTTTTTTCCCTGCAGTAACCTTCTGCTAGGTCTCCTTACAATAAAATTTGGGTCCCATGCCCTATAAGGAAATTTGAAAATTCTCCATCCGCCAAATAAGGTTCCTACTTTTCCCATAGTAGATAATTCTAAAATTTTCAAAACTTAAATTGTCTACAAAAAGTTTACAATCAAAGTAAGTGGAGAGTTTAATTTTTTTTGTACCAACCTGTAAAGTTGGTAATACATATAATTTTTTAAATGACAGTGACTTGATGTTTCATAAGCTGTCTACTTCTTGTCGTATTGACAGTTTATAATTCACTATTTTTTTATTGTTTATGTATATGTAGTGGGGTTCCTACAGCCTTCGCCGCATTCCATATTTCGTTCGCCATTTTTCTCTGTCTGTTACATCGTCTTCATTTATAGTTCGATCATATATAACATGATATCGCGGGTCTACCTTTTCTTCTTCGGTTTGGGGACGTGTATTTTATCAGTCTTTTTGGTCATCGGTTTCTAAGCATTTTTATTATGTGTCCATATCATACTAATTGTCTATATATGATCGTTTTTCTATATGATCTATAGTCGTGTATACCGTTCCTGTCTGTCGTCTAATTTCTTCATTTGGAATGTGTTCTTGTCTTAATATTTTGCATGATCTTCTTAGGTAGTCCATTTCTATCTTTTCTATTCTTTTTTCTCTTTTTCTGAAAGCTGCTAACATTCTAAACCAGATGCTAATATTGGCTCTACAATCGTTTTGTACGATTTTATTTTAGTGTTTAATTTAATTTGTTTTGACCTTAATAATGAGTTAAGAATTCGAATGCTTTTCCAGGCTTGTATTACTCTGTTATTAATGTCTCTTTTTGTTGTTCATTTTTTTTTTGATATTATAATGCGTAAGTATTTAGGTATAGTTGTTGCACCTTTTAATTATTTTGTTTATTTGCAGTTCAAAGGCTATTTCTTCATCTCTTATTGTTAGATATTCAGTTTTTGTTAAATTTATGTTTAATCCCCATTTGTTGTATTCTTCTATCAATTTTCTGAACATAAAATTCATATCATTTTTATCACTTCTTGTTATAATTACCTAATCGTCGGCAAATAGTAGCATTGTCAGAAATTGGTTTCCAATTTTTATCCCCATTTTCTTAATTCGTTCTTTCCACGAATATAATAGTTCTTGAATGTATATTTTAAAAAATGTAGGTAATAAGGAACAACCTTGTCTAACACCCTTTGTAATCCGAAAAGGTTCTGAAATTGTGTTACCTAATCTAACCGAACTGTTGGAATTCCGGTAAATATTCAAAATTGCACTGATATAGGTTTTACTACTTCTACATTTTGTTAGTGTTTCAAACAATTTTTTCCACGGCACCGTATCATAGGTTTTTTCCAAGTCAAAAAACGTCAAAAATGAGTGGGTGAATAATAGCTTTTCTTTTTTCTACTATTTGTTGAAGAAGGAATATATTATCTATGCAAGAGCTTCCGGCGCGAAATCCACATTGTTCCTCTATTTCTTTGATTTCATTTGCGATTCTGTTTTTTGACATACAACCTCCCTATTGTGCCAGTTACACCTATGCCTCTATAACTCTGGCATAATCGTTTGTTTCTTTTCTTATATATTAGGCTAATATAAGCTATGGTCCAATCTTTCGAGATGTCGTTTCCTTCTAATATACACTTATTGTAATGCAATATTCTTTCCATTGTTGTATATTTATTAACCGTATATTTGCTGTTTGTTTTCGGTCTCTTCTTATGTTCTTGATTGTCTTCCATGCTTCTGATATTTTGATTCTTCCCATGTATCTGTCTAGTTCCTCACATTTTTTTTCTCACGTTAAATTTTTGTTTTTGTTACCATTCTTTTAACTTCTTTTTTTCAATATGTATAGATTCTTCTATCTCCCGAGTCTTGTGTTTGTAGCCATTTTTAATAGGCTTTCTTTTTCTTTTCTACTAGTTTTTTTATTTCATCTGACCACCATTCGGCATAACATTTTTTTGTCTTTTCTTGAATTCCTAATGCTACTTCTGCTGCTTCGTGTATATATCTTTTTGTTTGCTGGTATAATTTTTCTGCGGTATTATTTTTTATATCTATGTTTTTAAAGTTATTTGCTATCCTAAGTTTATAAAGAAATTTAATTGATTCTTGTCGTAGACTTGTTGAGTTGTACTTATTTTGCTCAAAATTTCCTTTTTTAGATTTTTGTTGTTTATATTAATAATGAACTGAAGAAATAAAGCAATGAGCCTAAGGCAAGACTAATAAATAGCGTTTTTATTTTGTAATATTGCGTTTTTTTAAATAAATCATTTTTAGATTTGTCGTAGATTGTCAATTACTAAACTTCAACATTTTAGTCAGTAAAAGATTACTAAAAACAAAGCAAACAACCTACATTATTATTATGTAAGAACTATAAGTATTATACCAAAATCACTTTCATTTGGTTCATGAGAACTCATAAGCACCACATTAGACCAGATAAGAGTGAGTCTGGTATACCAATAGAAATTTTAAAATTTAAAGGTGTTATAGAAAAAAATTTCTTTAAATAATGAATTAATTGCATTTATCCTTAAAAACATCTTGTATATTTAACCCTAAAAATGATAAATACACGTGTGCAAAATAAAAACATGTATTGATATTTATTAAAAACTTAAAAAAAAAATTGTAAATAAAAACTAAAGAAAACAAACGTCTTTTGATACCAGCAAATATCCTACCATACGTAAGTAGCTAAGCTCCTTCAATTTTTTAAATAAACAGACCAATAAAAGTAATAAAAATGTTTGTGTTGAACACATTTAAACTAGTCCAAAGTTTGTAAATTTTGTAAAGACATGCCGATACTCAATATCTTCGAGTTTGAAGCAGTTGAGACTGTTGAGAAAGAGGAAATTTGTTTACATTTTACGCCCAATGTCTGTTTTCATAAACACATAAATCTGTCAACGAGCTATACATGCCTGTACTTTGTCTCTCTTCGGAAAACAAATCACACGTTGGCTTCTCTGTAGAAATTCTAATGGGAGTCTTGTACCCTAATCATGTGAATCATCCGGAAACACTAAATAAATTGTCCGTGTATATTTTTATTCTTTACACGGCCATATAAATTTGTATATTAAACATTTAAGCGGATTCAAACTTGTTTTTATTAAAAATATAAAACTACTTTAAAATTCTATAAACGTTTTGTTGTTCTTGAACCTAGCGGTAATGTGGCCTTACGAAAAGAAAACCTATCAATCATTGGGAAATAACGAATAACTACTTAAGTTAAATTAGAAATGCTTGATTTGCCCCTCTATTGATAGATATTTGAATTTTGTAGCTGTGGAGTATTGATTATGTGATTATTCGTCTCCACCTAAAAACTGTTTTATTCAAATAACTTTTCTTGTAGTACTTGTACTACATAAAACTTAATTTGATAACTTACATTTTCATTATTCACAAAATAAATCTTTCAAACCAGTTGTGGTAGAATTAATTGATGAGCAATAATTAGCACTCATGATTGCTCATGCACATCGGTATAAGCATTTTCAGAAACAAGAAAACATATTTTTATGGAAGAAGCAAGTATGGAAATTGTCTACTAAAATGTCACTGACACTGCAGAATATATAAACCAGCATAATTTAAAAAAATTACATTTTTGTCTTGTTTTCTTTTTTAGATATAAATTTCTTGAAATAAACAACCAAATGAATCTCTTTAAAACGTATATCTGTAATCTCTTTTCCTGGCAGGACGATATTTTAGTGTTGAAAGGGCAATTACCGCAGATGGCGCAGTATATCAATTTTTACTCCAAACACGAAATTTTTTGTAATTAGGGCACATTAAACCTCGCTTAACATCTATCTCCATTTGCCAACTTACCGTTTTATGGTATTATCTTTCCAAAATACTTTGCACATGTGTAATAACTAATAACAACTCTACAAAATGCTATAATTATACAGGAATTAAATTTCTTGTGGAAAATTCTATTATTATTATTATTATTGCAAATGGCAGTATAAAAATATAACATTAATCGATATTAAACTGAAATTTAGAATAAATATTACATTTCTCTTTTTATTTACATTTCATAAATATGGAAGAAAAATACGTAATTATAACCAGTAACTGCATGAAAATAATAACAATAATTTAAGTTTGCTTCAGTAATCCACTTTGTTATTAGATATGTTAATATCAGGTTATAAAGTTTTATGAATATAAGTATGATATTAATTTAATTTATAGTCTTTTGATCTCTCCATCGCTAACCCGTGACGGCATTAAATATTTCTTTCCATCTTTTTTCCAGACAGACCGTCGGAGACGAGGATTAAAACTATTTTTGGAAGAATTGCAGATATTCCTCTGAATCTTAAAATAAAGGTAAGTTTACAACTCGGCTATTTTAGTCAACTTGACGTAAATAAATTAATAATCCAGAAAACCGTTAAACACTTTTCTACAAACCGGAAACGATGTACTAAAAAAACTTTGCTCAATGATTGATAAATGTGTCGAACAAGGAAAACGAGAAAAACGTTTTTTTTTTGCGAACCGACAGTCACAACCACAGCACAGTTCTGGTTTATGTGCTGCATACCAAATAGCTAATACTGGGGATTGTTAAGCTTTCTCTGATTTTCAATTTGAAGTAGAGATTTTCTCCGTTTTTTTACTCTGTTTCGCCGACTTCAAACAAATAAATTTGATTCGAATTTAAATCTCGTTATTTAAAACAACAAAAGGCTTATTGCAAACTGATTTTATTTATAATGTTAACCACAGGATAGGTAACGACTATTCATTCTGAAAATATTATTCAAATTAGCTGGATTTTGTCACATTTTATATTCTTCTGTTAACAATAACTCAATAAGTTATGGACTTATAAATACATATAAGAATATGAATAAAGAACTGATAATACGGCACGAACGAAAATAGGTCGAATTATTAGAGTTGGTGTGCATCTTGCTATTCTTGCTTGATCGTAAAATTCAAAACTTTACAAAAGTGAGCTTGATCTTGGTAACGCTCTGGTTCAGTTCATTTTCGTTCGAATAGTGGTTATTAATGTTATTAATAAAGTAAAAAATAATTGGCAAGATTATAATACGAGTGAGAAGTTAACACGAGGAAGTCATAGACATAGTCGTGGAAGAGTGTTTTAATAAATCATTAACTTATGTGTGACATACAATATTTTATCTACAACTGTATACAGATACAGCTGTAGATAAAATATTGTATGTGATCACAGGGTTACAGAGAATAACTTGAGAAATCAGTAATCTTTCCTACATTTTAAAACACTACTTTTATAGTTATTAAAATAAATAAAGTCATAAGGCAAAATGAAGCAAATAAGAGACTCTATCGGCTGTCGCCTCGAATTTACATTAATTTACAACATTCAACCGAGTATGTTATTTGCATATCAACCGTATAGCGTTTATTCCTTTTCAAAATAATATTAAATAATTTATACACTGTTAAGGCTTAAATAACTAGTATGGTATAATGATAACGTTCAAGCAGTTGTGTAAAGTCGAATTTTTGTATTCATGTTTGTTAAAATTTTCTAAAAAATAAATTACTGTTCGTAACTTGTTACTTTTCCACTTCTATACATTCTTGTTTCTCTTGAGTAATTTAACTTAAATTATTCACTGTAACCACAGATGTATATATCTACTAGAAAGTTTTTTTTACAAACAATTTTTGTTAGTTCTTCTGCAAATGCAAATAGATAATAAAAAATTAAGAGGAGTGACTCAGAGGGAGTCTTTCATTTGACGCTCGGTCGCATTATTATCAGAAAAACCGAAAAAAAAATACAAAATAAATTTATAAGTGATTGAAATTATAATGAAAAGAAAATCAAGAGTGAAGCTAAGTCTTCCATTCTTTGAACGTATTTATTCAATGTTATGTACAGTAATGTCTATAAATGAAAATCTAAATATCTAAAAATTAAAATAAAATTTGTAATAAAACGTTTGTATTTTTTTAAGTTAGGGTAGGTACTCATAAAAGACAATGATAGCCAAAATAATGGTTTATCAACAATTGCGTTAAATAATACTAATTGTGTAATTAGATTTTATAAACAAATTGGTCACGTGGATTGAATTCTTTTCTGAAAGCACTGTGTAAGTAAAAGTAGTCAATGGGTTGCGTTTGTAAAGTGCAAATCAGAGAAACAAAAACACAAAAGGTTTACGTAAAATCCTGATTAAGTGGAAGAGAAAACTTCTACGAAAAATTTTCGTTTAAAAATGGTTGCTGACAAAGATAAAATGCTCAAGACATGTAAAAAGGTTGACTGCATTTTGAACTTATGAACAACCATTTTTGATTGTTAGTTTCTTATATGTTGTCCGGTTGTCGTCGTCCCACTAATAGCACAAAACTTGCGTCTTTTCTGTTGCTAGCTGCAACTCTTTTTCTTTCATCCATTGTCCTTTAATGTTTACTATTTACTATTTACAATGATCGCTACTAGATCATTGGCATATGTTATTAGCGTAGTTCTTTTGGAACTTTTCATGTAGAATTCTATTATATAAGTTGTACGTACCATAAAATTGGTTCTTGTCCATCCTGTAGATAGATACCCCTACACTTTTATCCAAAAGATAGGCAACCTACCTATTCCCTACTCCCCTTAAATATTTAGAGATGCCCTTCTCTCTTTCTCATATGTACGCTAACAGTAAAAAGAACACACCATGTTCTTGTCTTTTTTTTGAGTTTTCTCGTTTTGCCAGTTCTATTACTCTCGCTACTTCTTCTGGACTTGCCTCCTTGAAAGTCACATTCTGTGCTCAGATCCTCGTTTTGCCTTAGTTCTTTTTTAAGCGTTGTCAGTATCAGCTGCTCGTAGAGTTTTCTGTTTTGAGCAATAACAATCAAGCTGACTCTATTTCATTCTTTAAAAAAAAAATTTGTGCAGAAGATTATTATAATCATTATAGCCCTCTAGCACGACTTCCTCTTTTTACATGTGAGATATTGCTTCAACAACTTATTAAAAGGAAAGTGATGAAAAACACTCCACATTTTTTTGGTGAGTGTTCTTCATCAGTTTCTATTTAGAAAGACAACGTATTATCTTTTTTTTGGCATGCGCACGGTGAGTGACACTTTCGACAAAAAATTTCAGCTGTTCTAAACTATTCTTTATTTGTTTTACACTTACTATTTAAAAATTAATTAAAAGTAATTAAAGTAAACATTTGCAAAAAGAAATAGAGCAGTTGCAACAAAAAAATTAGTGAAAATTGACACTGACTGTGTATATGGCAAAAAATAGATATTAATAATTAATTACTAAAGAAAATATTTAAAAATACAAAAAATAATAATTAAAAATTAGCAATGCAAATTTAGCACTTTTATTTTAGATTCAAAGGACAGCTCATTCTGAACTGATCTGTTAAATATGTCTTCATAAGCTAAGTACCAATTAACCATTTATGTATACCTACACAGTAAGAAATAATGTCAAATTTAAACTCACTTCACAAAATAGTTGAAATGCCAATTAAAGCCTTTATTAAATCCTTGATTTGAATTAGAGGTATCTATATTTCACGAGCACGATAGACAAAGTATCACTTATTAATAACAACCTCAAAGTACCACTTTTTTAATTTTATTTTTCTAAACTAAACTAGACTAAAATAGTCTATAAACTAGTACCTTGCGAATTTGTATGTCAAAATGAAAAATCGTCCGTAAAGTAGACAGATCAAATATAGATAAAAACTTTGTAGTGTTCCTGTATTGTGAGCTGCAGATCATGCATTTTTACAAAACGTTAAAAATTACAATTACAGAAAAAACATTATGTATATTTAAGAATTAAAGTTACTTTTTAAACTTCATATAACGTGTCTTTTGGTCTATTATAATACTTTATGCACTTCTTGAAACCATAGTGATTAGATTATTATTGAACATTTTTTATCCCGACGTACGCATCTACGCTAGCAGATACTCAAAAAACATTGTACGATTTTTTTGCTTGCCCAATTGGTACATAAAAAGCCAAAAATTTTCTTATACAGATTAAAATTGACAAAGAAAAAACCTCTGTAACCATAAAGTCATTGTCTTGTAAATTCTGAAAATAAAAAAAAACATCATAAATAAACGCTCAATAAGCTAATCACAGCAGTTTTCAAGAACTCCATAAACTTTTACGGTAGACCGGAAGAAGATAGAAAGAGTTTACATTTTCGTAGCTAACTTTTTTATGTATTGAGGGTTATCTTTGAATTAGGCGTAAGTAAAAAAAATATAGTAAAGCCTAAAACAAACACAGTCAAATAAAAAAATCTGTAATAAAAATAACGAATGAAGTAACTTTTCGCTTGCCTTATGTGTAAATACTATAAGTACTTATATATTATTAACATTTTTAAAAATCTGGTGATTTTTTATGTTATTAGCATTAGTTGAAAGGAGATAAAAGACTACCCTGAAGTAATTTTCAGACTATACGTAGGTACGGCTAATAATAATTATGCAAAATGATTAGAATAAAGTGTTGATATTTGTAAAATGATTACTTTTTTTACTATTAGTTTTTAAATATTATTAAAACTTCTAATAGAGGCGTTGTTATAAATATTCAAATAGTTTAAGGAACAAAGATTATAAAAACGAGTGAAATTTATCTGACATAAATCGTTGTTATAATTGATTCCGCGTGTTAAATATAGATTACTCTTAGGTTTTTCCACCCTCCCTTGTTTGTAGATAATAAAACATCCAAAGATATCCTTTTATTGTGCATCGAAAAGACCTTAATCAGCGTCGCATTGAGTAAAAGTGGCGCCACGACGCCGTTTCATCGTCGTTCATAGTCTACGATCGTCATAAATGTAACACGGCGGTGCTTAATTGCGCACAAGACGGCTGTCTATCAATTCTTCCTGTATTTAGTGGAGACGTAACGATGCTTGTCCTTGTTGTATCAAATCATTGTACTTTAACACAACGTATATTCTGCTTCACACAAAATTTTATTATGGAAATAAAATCCAATCAAATTAATTTATTTAATCATGAAAGAGGGAAAATGATGCGAAAGAACGTGATATTGCCTATTATGTGTTTGAAGGAATCTTAATCTTATAAAGTAATTGGAAGAAGTAACAAAACTCCGTCTGCCTAATTGTGTAGTAACATAAAATTAAACTGCGTACCAAACGTGGTAATTAATTTTCTTGTACTTAGTTAGACGTTGTTTTAATTAGTTGTTTGCATCTACTAAATTTAGTTTGCTTGTGAATTCTGGAACATTTTTTCTTTCTTCTTTAGTGTAATTAATATCGTTCTGGAATTGGCTCATTTATCTCAGCAAATTATAAAAGTTTTAACTCTCTTACTTTATCTACCGAAAACTGTCTTATTAAAAATAGGAACTTCTCATGGTAATGTAACTGTTAATGAACACATTAGTTGTATTTTTTTAAGAAGGTTTTGACATGAAACATTCCATAGTCAAAGCTAATTGCACACTAAAAGTAATTCGTCTTCTTGACATGAGGTACTTATTAGCATTGGCAAATCAATTTAACTAGAGCTATTCTGCCACTTTCTACCATTACTGAGTTAAATTTGGGAAATTAGGTCTTCATTCGAAAAAATGAATTGCACTTTTAAAAACATTTTTAAAGAAAAATAAAATAATAAGTATAACTACTAAAATTTCTTGGAAATAATAAAAAAATACAGTGATTAAAGAGAAATGATAAATTTAAAGTCGGTTGGAAAAATATCAAGTTCGCGATTTTTTTTAACATGGGTAGGGGCATTTAGTGAATAACAAAATAATGTATTATGTGGATGATCTGTACATGTTGTGTCTTATTACAGTGAAATGATTATAATGACCTGGAACTAACCGACACATATGGTTGATATGTTGTTATAATCTATAGTCGTCATGATAAACAAATTTTACTCTTAATACCCCTAATAATTTATAATATTGCTTTAACATAAAAGTAACAAGCTCGTATGCTAATTAATCTATGCTAATTAATCTATATTAATTTTTTAAATATACAATTTTTTATTATTTCTATTTTAAAATTGTTGTTATAGATGATATGTTATCTATAAATATGTTAAAAAGACATCAAAAACGGTATTATAATGAGAATGACCAAAAACGACTACACTTACCGTCCATACATTACATCTTAAATTTAAGTTAATACAAAATGGCTGAAAAACCTGATCGTCGTCTGAGAGAAAAAAAGCTCTACATTGTGTTTGTCAAAATGGCGGCGAAATTTGTTAAAATATAACTGCATAGATTAGTCATACGTCTGCACTTTCTTTATCAGGTAAGTGAAGAATCAGATATTTTTTTTCATACGTCATACGTCTGCACTTTCTTTATCAGGTAAGTGAAGAATCAGACATTTTTTTTGGATTTGACTATACATTTAAAATTTTGCGCTTTTTATCTAGTGATAAAAATATTATTTATCCAAAAAAAGTTTCTAACTTCTCACTTTTTGAGAAAGAGAAGCGCAGCCTAACTCAAAACACATAAATCAATAATGAAGTACAAGTAGTATTCTGTTATGGCACCTTCTAATTGGTTTACAGCAACAAGGACCGGATAAAACTTTTTCACTCCCTAACAAAACAGAATTTTATTTCTAAATAAAAAAATGTTAAGATTGTTTCAATGGAGCAGCTGGTCACTTCGATGACAATAGCGCACTCTTCTCTTTACAACCACTCCTGTTAAATTCCTCATAAACTAGTTTGCAAGTTAAAACTTAAAACCATAAAATTCGAGCATTTCTACTCAAATTATAATGCGTTATGTCTCTGTATGTATCTATACATAACTGTTTTTCGCCTACCTTCAACTAAAACAAATAAAAAAGACTTTGATTTAAAAAACAATACATAAGTTACAAAATTAACAAAAGTGACTCTAGAGCCAAAAATATCAGTTTCGGACACGTGTTAAAGTTTATTTTCGTTAAAGATAGGTAAAAAAATGTTGTCATTTTTACCTAAATTCTAAAATTTGAAAACCACGATTTCGAAATGGCAATTTTTTTGCATATTGGTAAGTAATTTTAATCAGAATACATAATAAACAATAATATCACAAAATATCAAGCAACTTAATGAATACAAATGTTCCAAAAATATAATTTTTAAAAATACTTTTTTAAAAAAAGGTAAAAACGAGGTCTTTTACCTACACACTAATGAATTTACAAAAAAATTATAATGTAAGCCAGTTAATTAACGAGAAATATCTAAAAAAAGGCATTGTATATGTAAAAATGTAGTATAAAGTATTTTTGCAACAATTTTTTGGTAAATAATGATTTAAAATCTCATATTAGATTTTAGAAGATGTAGTTCTTTTAACAAATTACGTGGTTTTTCGATCACAAACTAGGGCTTAATTGTAAAAAAACAATTATTAACAATAAATTCTTGCTAGGACCGATGGCGATGTCAAGATCTGTTTATTAGGTAAAATAATATACATTTATGTATTCACTTGACATATGCACTTTTGGTGACATTTTTAACAAACATTCTCGGTTTTTCTGAGTTATGTTTCGTGAGTTTTTTTCTCAAAATGTATAAAAAACTTATCAAATAAATTAACAAAAGTCAATAAAAACACTTTTAGTGAGAAGCAGTGTAATTTTCACAAAAATTGGGTGCAAAATGGGAGTAGTATAGTGCCGCATGTCGAGTGAACAGATTGTATACCATATGTACTTGTTTTCAAAATCTGGTTTTTCCAGAATATCTTTTGCCAATTTGCCAATTAAACAATACTCACTTTAATAAGTTACATTATTTTATTTTAGGTTAATTGTGATAGTCATTTATAGCAGAGTGATACAAAAAAGGTATTTTGTAAAAACAAGCGAAAGACAAATAAAATGAATATGTTTAATATACAATACAATTGCGTACTCTCAACAATGTACTTTTATTATTGGTGATTCAAACTATATCTTCCTAAAATAATGAAAAGTAGGTGTTGGCAAAACCTTCAACAATTAATTATTATTTGTAATAGCAATGCTAGTAACGTATACTTTAACCTGACATCTAAACCTATTGTTAAAGAAGATTAAAATTCTATTAGCTACTTGATATAAGTGAGCTAATGTTCTAATACGGACTTACACGTTCTCGTATTTATTTTTTATTACAATAAGGTGATTGCTGTAAGAAATAGAGAAAACTTTACTTCACGTCTATTTTCTAATCTAATTTAATCTTTTAACCTGTTTTATAATATGTATTGTTTATGTAGAAAACATAAAACACCAGATTGTTTAGTTATTATTATTATTAAATATTATCTACATAGTTATTTTATGTAAATTTCAGGAAACACATACGTATATTCTGATTAGAACAACTATTGACTTAATGGTGCATTAAAAAAGGCAAAACATTTTCTCAATATTTTTTAATGAGGCACGCCGTGTCATTATAAATTTAATTTCATTGCATTCTCGAAACGTATTTGCTGTTTTCTCTCAATAATCTTGATGCTTTTAAATCCGACAATAAAAGTAATTAAAAATAATGTCTAGAAAAAGGTTCCACATGTCTTGTTGGACCACTTTCTGTCACAATAATCGGCTTAAAATTATTATAATCACTGCTACAATACCTTTTCTGAAAGAAATCCCATAATCCCTTACATAAACGGTTTACCTGAAATGCTTTGTGGTTTAACAACTGTCACAGAAGGATTAAATACTGAATTTTTAGTAACCGTACTCTGTCGTGATCTTTAACATCTAAATTTCAATTTTTGATCGATGGTGACAACTGCGTTGTGTATTTCAGACCGCATATCCGGGTAGAATTTTAGTGCTACACAAAGAACTGAATTTTAGGAGAATTTTGCAAATTTTGTAAAGTTGTAATAAATTCAATTATTTTGCTGTTGTGAGAGAAAGAGTGTCGAAAAGGGTCGGCAATCTCAGGTTAATTAAATTCGATTGCCGTTGGTAACTTTCTTAAGAACACGTGCCTTATAAAAGGACACACGAAGACTGGCTTACCATGATTGAGTTCGGACCCCATCTTAGCCGGATAATCGGCTTAAGAGATTAAGAAAGTCATTTTGGGTTACCTCTAGAAGATTTAATTTGCTTTCAAGATCAGATTTATTCCCAAAATAATTATTATTGGGAGCAAGACTAGATATTTTTATTTTTTAGACAAGTGATAAGCGATAATGTTTTGATAGTGTCTGGTTTTATTGATCGATGGTCAGATTTTGGCCACATATTGCATTTTTTCAACGAACACTTCATTGTGTAAATACTTGAACAGAATTTTTTCTACGTTGTATATGTGATTACAAGTGTGATATGAATTCAATCTTGTTATGAATTTTTATGAAAAAAACAGAAATATTTAGCGATTTGTATGCTGCAACCACTGAAAAAAAATCTGTAATGTATGAAGTGTGAAACAGCTAATCGTTTATGCAGAACATGTGAGCAACTGAACATCATAATTTACTCCGACTTGGCTTGAATGTT
Organism: Tribolium confusum; assembly: GCA_029207805.1. Taxonomy (NCBI): domain Eukaryota; kingdom Metazoa; phylum Arthropoda; class Insecta; order Coleoptera; family Tenebrionidae; genus Tribolium; species Tribolium confusum. Next base: position 27,917,514 of record JALGAY010000002.1, on the reverse strand, counting down.
TAAACCAATTAATGAATTTCTCACATCGTTATCTTTTTATGAAAGTCAGAATTTGACATTGCATTTTTGTGTTTTGGAAAGATTAAACGTTCATCAATCTTTCAGCGTGATTCAGTTTCTGGCATTTTCTCGCACGATCGTTTCAATAAATCACGTCATGTCACATACCACCAACTTCGTTTGCCCAAACCTCGACCATTAACCACTTTATTTTATCATTTTCATCGCTGGGTGACATCGAAGAACACAGCGCTCATAATTGGTAAAACCCTATCAGTTTCATCTTCACGAGAATTTATTACTGTCGTTAGGATAGAAAAATATTCTTCGGTTCTCTTCCATTTAATATATCTGCCAACAGTCAAGGCCTACATGATACTCGATCTACATCAAAAATTAAATAGCATTTCCAATCAAAATTCGAAATTAGATCTGTTTCTCAAAAATGAAATAAAAATGAAAATTTACGTCTTTGACTTTGACAATTCCGCGTATTTTTATACCATGAAATATCCTGCTGCAGAATATAGAAACTTGAATTCAAACAATGTTGAGTCATGTGAGAAGACAAAAATAAAAAGACACGATTTAGGTGGAGTTTTAAATCTTTGATCACCACAAAACGCATGCACAAAATATCTATTCTTGGGATTTGTAAATATGCACATACTATTAATATAAAACGCTTCAGGAAATATCTTATACATAGGAATTCAACCGGCAAATCTTAATTTTATTGCTTTAGGTACAACATTTTTAAATTTTGGCACAATTATGCTCTAAAAACTGCGATGCGATTTTATTACTATAAAACAGAAAATTTTTCAATAAATTGAACAAGAATATCGAAATATAATTTCATTTTCAATCTCACGGTGAAATATGATACAAGCGGAGGTCTGTGTCATCTGAGCAGTTGGTAACGGGTCGATTACACGCCCAACGTGCCATTTCAGACGCCATAACTACAAAGAAAATGACAGCATACATAAAATGCAATTCGAATAGCAGACATTTTGAGATACGGAATTCTATTAAATTATTGTGGTCCGTATGATACAAAATAAATGTTGGCATTTTTGGAAGATGATAAAGAAGATTTTTTGGTCGTACAAGAGTTTTCTTTGGATGTAAAATGATACTCAGACATATTCGAGGATCAAAAATATGAATTTATGATTAGTTGCTGTAAATTTAACTGTTGTAGATACTTTAAATAATATAATTTGACTATGATGAAATAAAAATATTCAAAATTCCATCACACGCTATCCAGTGATTAAAAAAGATAGAAATCCAGGTATTTTAAGCAATAAAGACAGAAAAAGACTCTCTATATAGAGTAATCAAAAAATCTAAGAATACGTGAGGCTATAGTAACGATAATTTTAGAAACTTTTTTACATTAATATGTTTCATATCTAAAAAACTAAATTGGTGTTAATTTGCTGAAGATCTTGTCTGTTCACACTTCACAGTAATAAGGATTGATCCAAAATAAATTAGAGCAAGCCAAAAAAAAATTGTTTTGTTTATTTTAACTTAAATTTTAATGTCATTTCAACTGTCACATTTATCTATACACAGATTGGTTAATTTTTTATAGTTCCGGTAGGTTTTTCACATTCTCATCATCAAAAAAATTCTATTCTTACTTTTTTGAGACAAATTTAATGATGTATGCTTAATTGAGCAGCAGTAACTTTAAATAAAGGTGTAAATCAAACGACAGGGACAATACCATTTAGAACAGAGATTGATTGCACTGCAATAAATTACACTAATCTACAAAATTAAACTTTATTTTTGTCCTTCAAATGTAATATATTTTTTCTTCTATACGCTACTAAGGGTAGTTAATACAAAAATTTTTGTTTTCCGCTAGCACGTCACTTTTTTCAGAAAAAACATTTTTTTTTCACTTTTTCATATCAAATGTCATTATTTGACTGACGATGACGACTATACTTCTAGATCAATTTTAAGTGTGAGATAAGTATTGGTCACATCTTTTTTTTTGGCTATAACTTTTAAACCCCGTTTCTTAGGGTTTAGTCTTTACAGCAGTTTAAAGACTATAAAATTCTGCGACCAATACCTACCTCACACTTAAAATTGGACTAGAAGTATAGTCGTCATCGACAGTCAAATAATAACAGTTTATATGAAAAAGTGAAAAAAACACAGTTTTTCTGAGAAGCTAGCGGACAACAAAAAATTGTGTATTAACTACCTTTAGTAGCTTAAGCAAAAAAAAATATATTATATTCGAAGAACAAAAATAATGTTTAATTTTGTAGACTAGTGTTATTTATATTTATCACTTTACCTCTCAAGCACATAAATAAAGTCTTTGCACCCTACACCTATTACCTATTATAATGACTCTGAAATGAGCAGCAAACAAGAAAATAATTTTAGATATAGCAGTCAGGTGATAACGAACCTAAACGGGCTGGTGCAAAGGGTTTGTCATAATAACCTAGGTTTGTTATAATATAGATAAATTAGACACATAATTTTAATCCGTACTTTTTTAATTTTTTGTAATATTATATTTGTTTCTGTGCAGTAGATATGCATTCAATTTTGACAAAAATACAACAAAAATTTATTTGCTGCTGTATCTTTTATGTGATTCTATCTCTCTAAAGCGTTTCTAATACGAGACCTTACCAGTGTACAGTCTTGTTCAGTTCTAATGTCATAATCGAACATTTAAAATTTAGATTGATTTGACTCCGGACTAACGGAATTCTTCTATTAAGCGAAAAAAAACAACAACACATTCCTAAATTCCGACACTCTTGTTTTGCCTCGTTGTCAGATCGTTGAACCAACGCAAATGTCCAGCTTTAAAGTATGATATTAGAACTGAAAAATACTGCACATTGGTGCTTCACCATTGGCTTTACATTGGTGTAATTGTAAGTATTTTATTAGAAACGTAAATCTTGTTGCATTAAATTATTTTTGTTTCTTTTTAAGTATAAAAATATTTTTTGGTATACTGGACATAAATTTAAAATAAAGAAATCCGTATTTTTTTTTAAATTGCTGTTGTTATAACTAAGAAAACGAATTTTTAAGTTAAAAAATTTTAAAAATTTAAAAAGATGTTAAAAACACGTGCTAATCGTTCTACGTACAGTTACGTGTATAATGAATGTCACCTTTATAGTCCGGTTCGGGTCATAAAAAAACTCAACTGAAACTGCAAACGTAAATCTTTTTAGATTATAAATTTAAATAAACATTTTTTTTAAAACGAATCTACTCGATATAAATGCATTTGGAGTTTTTAGCATGAATGTTTTTTAAATCGTTTGGTGTCATTCTTCACGCATGTGACTGTACCTTACCGTTTGGGAACCCGCTTCTTTCTTGTTTCTATAGATTCAATGTCATGTTATTGTTATTAAGTCATGGATTTGACATAAGTCAGGGTAACAATTTGGATAAATCAATTAACCCATTCGCTGTTGATTTCGTGTACAAACGTCATGACGTAACTGTACTTCAATGCGTATGAGTCTTTAGATGTCATTAGGGATATTTGTCTCATAATCCCCATAGGTGTCATGATGAGCACTGGGGCGCAATACTTTATTATGGTTAGTGCAAGACGTGGTCATATATGTTTATTTTTGCGGTAATCTATTTTTTATAAATCTAAAGGTAAGTAAAATAATTCTGAGTAAAAAAGTGCTGAAAAAGTTACTCGATATACTTTCAATACCACGTAAATTTAGTCATCACGGAAAAATTGCCATTTAAATTTTTTTTCTGTTAAACGTGACCTAATTACAAAAAAAGAGAAAATGTAGAGTCGATTATTTTTTAAGAACTTTTGAACAGATTTTTTTTCCAAAATGGTTTTATTATTATTTAGTTTTAATTTTAATAAAAAAATAAATAAAGACTGTCTTAAAACCTGACAAAATGAATTCGCTTCTTTATTTTGTATGACATTTGTGCGATGATATATTATTTTGAACGATTTTGTCATCACAGAGAGAACTTTTGTCGTCGGTTTTCCCTACGATATCGATTAGCTGTAGACATTGTATTTACTATTCTAGTCAGGCACTCCCCCTTACCCTCCGACAAGTATTCGGAGACAAATTGCAATCAAATTCTTATTAAAAATGACAGTTTTTCTGAAGTACAACACTTTATCTTTTAAAAAAATTGTATTTTCAGTAACTCTAATATGTAGTATTTCGTGCAAAACATAAAATTTCTATTTATCACGAGTTCGCCTACAACAGAAAGTAGAATTTTCGTCGGGAACAATGTTACTTCAGCTTATAAATACTTCGACTCTATAAATTTCTCCTTTGTAAAGGGAAAGATACATAGGTATTCATTTATCATCTACACTTTTGCTAATCTTACCATGTCACTATATAACAGCTGCGGTTCCTCCAACGCACCAAAGAATAACAATACAATATCCTGTATAACACGTACAGCTTGTTTAAAATGAATTTCAATGAAAAAATAAATAATTAAATAAACTGAGTTTTAGAATATGAAACATTAGAATTTGGAACGGACTTAAAGAAATCTTCTGGAAAAATTTGGCAATATTATTAGGTATTTTTTATTTTTTTTATTAAAGTTTTTTCAACTTTTGAACTTTGAAAAATAGTAGTAGTAACAAAATTGTTTATTTTATGGCTCTTTGTATTTTTTGGAAATGTTGTATTCCGGCTATGAATATGCAAATGTGATGTATAATAACAAAATCTACAGAAGGCACCACTAAGTCCAAGTCTGACAAAATGCATATTTTAGCATTCTAAAACCAGTATCATAAATATTCAAGTGTTGGGTCTGGCTTAACATCACCCTTTCACATAAACTATGGAATCAATTAAGAATGTTAATACTCCTGTGAACTCATATTGTTCCATCATCAAATCGCTGTCTTTATTTTAAGACAAACATTGTTGACGATGTTGATCATTTTTATTAGCATACAATCAAAACAGACACATTAAGACAGTATTATATGATTTCGTTCGTGCCAGAACGACAATAAAAAGCTGATGGCACTGCGAAAGCGTGGGCTGGAAATGTGGCTAACATGCGACCAGGACAGTCGAGTTGTGCTGTTCAGTGCCTGGGAATGAAGAAACTGTCAGTAGGTGTCATTATTTAACATTATCGCGATATGACTAATGTCCTGCACAGCAGGAAAACGTATATATCACTAGTTTACACCCGCACTCTGCGTCTGCTGTAATGTACCTGAGTGCAATATGCATACTTGCAAAAAAACAACCAATTACTGGCTTTGCGCCGTGCGAAGATATTTCATTTTATAGCACGGATAGGTGAACAAAAAGAAAAATTTGCATAACATTTCGGCTGATTTATTCAAGAAAGTTGTTTTGTCGTTACATGAAATCTAAAGTTATCTGTTTATTATAATGGGCACCCACTCGATCAAAATGTCTTGTGTGATATTATAGCATAGCTACTTAGGTGGTGCAAAAAATACAAAGCGACATAAAAATTTTATCTTCGATCAGGTTTGGGTATTATATTGTTTGTATAATCTATTTACTAATTAATTATGAAAATAATAAGTTATGGTAAAATTGCCAATTATACACTCAAGTCCGGTTTAATAAAAAGACAGAATTATTTTTATTTCATTCGCGGCTTTAGTGTTACTGCGCTATTTTTACTTTTTTTTATAATAAAGAAGCTACAATACTGATTGAACTTGACAAAAAGGAATTTCCTTTAAACGAGACGACATTCCAAAAGACTCATTTAAACATCTATATCGAGTATTGTACCGAACTTGGACCATCAGTGTTAGTAACAATAAGACTAACGGCTTATTGGAATTTAACTTTAAAACACAAAGTGGTTTCACTTTTTTTTTAAATTGAATAAAATATTTTTTTATTCCTATTTAGTAGTTTTCATTGTTGTTAATGTTAACTGTTTCTCTTTATGAGAACACCCAGGAACAAACAGGAAACACTAGACAGCGTTCCATGAGTCAAAATATGCTTATAACAAGTGTTCCAAAACGTAGTCACCGAGTTACAGCTGTCAGTGAAGATAGATCCTTTTAACAAATAAAAAATCTTAATGTTATTAAACAAAATACAGTGGTCAACAATTAAAATGGAACACCCTAAAATTTTAACAAAGTTGAAAGTGCAACTAGTGCAAAAATTTATTAATTGAGATGATCTTTTTTTTCTGGATAGCTCATTTCTTATACTTTAAGATGTTTAATAGAGCGTTTTTTGTAAATTTGTAGGTTAAGTTATACAGGGTGTCAAATACAGAACCTACAAAAAACGAAAAGTTTAGACTGCTCCCATTTTAACAAATAAAAATTTTGAATTTTGTTAATGAGTTTCGAAAAAGCGCTAGACCCAAGGAGGGTCTAACCTCCTTGGCTAGACCAAACCTTTGAAACTTTCCTTTTTTGGCTTATTCTAAAGGTAAAAATTTAAACTTAAATTTGGTAAAAAGTGGTAGACATACCGTTAATATTTTGTGAAATAAAAGGTTCTCAAAAATGATCAATTTTTTAAACAGTTCTAATTTTTAATTTGGTAAAACAAGGATATAAATTTAAATGTGTATTTAGAAACATGACTTGTGTTTTCAATCTCAAGACCCTTGTACCTTCAATTTACTCGGTATAGTTGGTGTTTAAATACGATTTTTGAAGCCATGTTTTTATAAAAAAATTAAAACTTTTGCTTATCTAAACGGCTTGTTTCCAATGATACAATTGTGGATTAGTTAACACTAGCGTCCGTGTCGTGGTAACGAGCTGTTCAAGTTACAAAAAGCTTCAATTTTTCCCTAAAAATATGCTTTTAAGGATCGGATCTAATCACCGACCAATACTAAGTAAAGTAAGTAATGCTACAAGAATGTTGAGAGACAAAATACTGTTATGCGTCTAAATACACGTTCAAGTTTTTATCCTTCTTTTATCAAACTGAAATTCGGAGCTGTTTAAAAATTTAATCATCTTCGGAAGTTTTTTTCTAGACAAAATGTTAACTGTATGCGGCCTTCCGAAATTCAAGTTTGAACTTTCATCTTTAGAATAAGCCAAAAAGAGGAAAAATTTTATATCAATAAAAAAATTATTACTTAATGTTTTAAATCTCAATACCCTTTTGCATGTAAATTTACTAATTTACATACAAAAAACAATTTTTTTGGATTATTGCTTTAATTTATAAGTGTAGCTCAAAATCTGTAAAACTGTATCGAGGTACGATGTCAATAAGAGATGTCTAAACTTTTCGTTTTTTGTAGAACTTGTCTTTAACATCCCGTATAACTTAAACAAGAAATTTACAAGAAACGTTTTGTTAAATATCTTAAAGTATAAGAAATGATCTATCCAGAAAAAAAGGATGATTCCGGTTAATAAATTTTTGTAAGAGTTACAAGACTTTAGATTTTGTTAAAATTTTAGGGTGTTTCATTTCAATAGTTGAGCACTATACAAACGTCCTAAAGAAAGCTTTTTTTATTTTATATTTTATTTTTCAATTGTTTGTCAAGAGAACTTGTACCTACATATACCTTTTATTTTTTATTCAATTTTTTAAAGTTTTGTTTTTATACTTACTTAGACATAACGTTACATTTGGATATCATTTTATTGGGACATAATTCAACTGTTTGTAGAAATTTATTATTTCTTTACCATTTTTTATGATTTAAAAAAAACTATTTGATAAAGCATTACAATAAGCCTCAAATTGATGCACATGAATCTATAATAACAATTCGTTCCTGCGAAATTCGGGAATAATTCGGGATATATACTCGTAGCATAGGTATTAAAAATTAGTATAGCAACGAGGCTATAATAAATGTTATTATTACTTCGGATAAAGATTAAAACACCAAGAATAACGAGCAACGCATTTGTAAATGTTGTTTATCATCCTAGGTAATGGAAGTAACCATACTATTCTTTTATATTTTAGCATACGAAAAAGTAAAGTCCTTTAACTTTACTTTACTTCTGAGTCTGAAGGTTAGTCGGTAGGCGGTAACCATAGTACGATTCATTTTTTGTAAAGCGGCAAATAACTCCCATCGTAATAAAATTTGCTAGGGCCTTAGTTTATGAAACCGCTTAATAGAACGACACAAAAGCGGGCGTGAATTGTCTTGCCAATCTTATTTTGATTTGACTTATTTGCCACTTTACAAAAAAGGAATTGTACTATGATTACCGGCCACCAACTACTTCCCAGCGTTAAGAGTCAGTTTAAAGGACTTTATCTTTTTTTAAGTCACTGTAGTGAGAATAATGACCCCCTAAATTTAATTCCCTATATTAAAAGCATTATGTTTTCATAGAAACAATAACAAGGTCATATTTATTTACACGACAGTGCCATTGGCTTAAAAAAGCAGATATTATAAAAGTGACTTTTTGAATTTTGTATTAAAATTCTTGTGATAGGGCTACGCTAACCTTAAGGAATTTTAGTACAATATGGAGAAATATAAACGTAGGTTTTTAAATTTTGTTATAAGATTGTTGCGCAAGAACCTGTGTCAATCTTTATAAATCTTAGTACCTATACCTATCTTTAATTTGAAACGTTGATTTTTGGGCTTTCCTAATATTGCCCTCCTCCATCGGGTTTTAAACTTTTCCTCATGCCATAATTTTTTTTCATTATGCCCCTAATTAGGATTTTGTATCTCTAGGGCAGAAAGTAAGCATTTGCGCACGCGGATGCTCGCTACGCTCGGGCAGCAAGAAGCACCCAAACAAATGCTTTTCTGCCTGAGTGCCATGCAGTAGTTTTTTGCCTACCTATTATTTGCAGTAAAATTATTTGACTTAAAATTTGGCCAGTAAGGTAGAGAACTATTTGACAAACTATATAATAACTATATTTTACTGCTAGTAAAAAAATAGTGTTTTTGTTTATTATTCTTTGTTATGATGTATTATGTTCATATTTCCATTTTATTTTTTTACGAGATGAAATTGTTTAATTTGTTTTAAAATTCGGTCTGTAGGGTAGACGACAGCTATGTAAATATGTTTGATTTGAATGAATGTTTTACTTTTTACGAAATAGAATTGTTTTAAATATAATAGTTTATAAGTAATCTCAATGTGGCTTTATTAAATTTAGTCAACTGAAATTCCACAGGAACACAGGTAACTTTAAAATTGACTATGCCTTTTATTCTGTTTTTAATTCATCCTTAAAGTATTAAAACAAAAGAAACAATGCGTTTTTAGAACACAAATATTGTCTCTATTAAGAATACAATGGTTTTGATTGGCTTTTTTAATTTGTAACAGTGTGATGTGAGTATATTTTGACATAAGCGGTGTGCAAAATCATCATTTTCGACAGTTTAAAACAGTTTGGACATAAAGGGCCAGCAAACAAAGACGTATTTTTTGACCTCAAAAGTAGCCATTTTCTAGATACATTTTCTGTTTAGGTAGGCAAAAAAAAACTTCTTATTGATAATAATAAGGCACTTCTTGTTTTATCTCTATTTGATAACAGAACCAATTTTATTTGTCATAAAAGCGTAATTTACATACAACAGAGTTTTTTTTTAATTTAGGAATAGATTTGCTCAAAATCATATTCATTTTTAGCTAATAGTAAATAAACTCTTTATATCTATTTAGCATTTGAGAAAACATCCTTTCTACCTACTAAGAATGACAAATTACAAAAGCTTTTAACTTGTCAATCTCGATTTCCACTTTTAGTGTGTCGAAATATAATATTCCATTTATGCCATGTGGTCCTTTAGATTATCACAGAGAAGCGTTTGAGATGGTCGTGGTCGTTTAGAACTGGGGTGCAAACAATTTCCGGTAGGTTAATTTTTTACAAAAACATCGAAAATCGGATTTCTGTGACTATTGAGTTTTTTAAAACAACATTTTTTCAAACATATTAAGGTGTTTTAAACGGTCATATTTCGTTAGTATACAAACACAGCATAATTTAGTTGCGCTTTATAACTTTTTGATATTTTTTACAAGAGCATTTAATTTACCTACGTTTATTCAAAGTTTTGATTCCAAGATAGTTTGATATGTATACATTTAATAATAATCAACTCAAGTCTTCTTTGAGGATGAAAAATAGAGTTTTTTTATTGTTGGATCTGTTTATAATAATACTCGCTTTTCAAAGTACTTGAATTCTTGCTAAATATTTTGATTTGAGGTTTAGAATTTGGTTTTATTATAAGCTTACGTCACTAAAAACGTAATTAAAATATAAACCTCAAAACCTATTCAATCTAAGAAGCTGATTTTAAGTTGGGATAATAAAAATTAAATAACTTCAATGGCTTGATGTTCTAAGAGCGCTATGCCATCTATCGTTCCATACGTCAAATTGGGGTGTGTTGGAATTGGGAGTTTCACTGTCCAAGTTTCACTGATCATGAACATCTAAACAATTAATTTTTTTATTTAAAACCTTTAATGTTAGTGTTTAAAAAAATGACACAACAACATTAAAAAAATATCAAAATATCTAAAAAATTTAGATAAATATAAAATACTATACACTTACGCTAATAAAGTTACATTTTTATAGACATTTAACTTCTTTATTTTGTTTTCTTAAAAATGTTTATAGTTTAGCCGAAAATTGCTTGGTTTCATACATTTGGCCAAACCTGTATAGTACTGTTCTGCTCAAATATCTAGTGTGGCTAAAGTAATGAATCTTTGAACAATAAATCTCTGATTATGGTGTAAATTACCATCAAATTTATTATTTGGGCTGGGAAGATTAAAAGCATCTTTCAAACCTAGATTTTTCTTATTAGATTTGTTATTTTGATCACAGTTGATATTTGAGAAAAGCATCACTGTGGGTGCTTGTTCCTATAATCCATAGACGTAACACACCAGAGAAATTTTACTTTTTGTATTAGTAGTAGTTTCTATATGAAAAATTATTGCAAATGAAAGTACTCGTAATTAGATTTTCAATACATGACTAGGCAATTAAGAAAATCCTGCTGTGAGAGAAAAGCAATTTCTAATGTTATTGTTGAAATAAAATCCAATTAAAAATAACGTTTGAAACGTTTTCCAGCAGCTTCGTGTTTTTGAAATACGAGTAATGGGAAAAACTGATTTGCAAATTAAAAAAACATGGTTTTAAGATAACTGGTCCATATCAAATGAGGCTGTAGGCTGTAGTCTTTTGTTCCTGGGAAAGAGCATTTGCATTGAAATATTGTGTATTTTATCTGAGCAATAAATTGATGAGTTACAAGCTGCAAAAAAATCATTTGCATGCAACACTAAATAATTATTTTTTATTTACGATTTCCAAACGCCTTTTCTTTAAAATACCGATTTTACTTTTTGTTTGGTGAGCCCGGTTTAAAATAAATTTTGCAGCTCAACAGGTGGCACTGGCTTTCTGTGCAAAGTCGTATTATTAAATGGACATATTTATAAGCATATTTTATAACAAGCTACACGAATATGACAGGATGTTTAAGTGGATGGCAGGACCGGACTATCGACTCTGTTTATTAATAACGACAATACCAATATTATTAAAAAATAGATACCTGTAAATAAATTAAGCCCAGTGTGCAAAATGTGACTATAAGTGTCCGGACACGGCAGAAAGTTTCTCAAAATGATCCAATTAATTTGAAAGTCAAATACAGCGCGAGAAATTATCATAACCCCATTTATAATCCTGTTTATTGCGTTGGCAGTCCTGCTTCTCAAACAAGTTTACACGGACCAATAAAAATCACAGCAAAAATAATCTTTATACACAAGCACCCACGACTTTTCCCAACACCTCGTTTTCAAAGTGAAATAATTGGTTTGTTTTTCTCAAGTAAATATATAACATTTCAATGAATTTCTGATAATGCGACTTGAGTCACTGGGACGTGTCATAAGGTTCTAAACCCCAACACTCTGTTTTGTCTGGAGATTTAGTGCATCTCATTAAATTACGTCCAGCTCTAGGATATTTTATTTTTTAACATGCGAGGTGAACAACATACGCACGTTATTTCAAATGTTATTTTTGCTACAACTTGGTGCATGAATAATTCTCAAGGAATACATTCCAAAGCTGTTAATAAATTTGTTAAATGTCGCGTAGAAAAGATATGTCGATCTTAAATTGATATATTAAGATAGTAATCATTAAGTGGCATAAATTAATTAAGCCAACTACTTAATTCAAACAATTTAATGCCAGCTAATTTAAGAGGATGTTTACGACCGAGAATTATTCTTGTGTAATTTCTATGTTGAAAACAAAGTAAGGAGTGCTAATTTTATGTAGCTACATTTTTCTTTTCTTGCATAATTTTATAGTTATTCATTACACGATACGTTATAATAATGCAGGGTGGACATAGGCAGACATAGCTTTTAAGAATTGCAGCCCAAGACTCCGCCAATCAAAAGGCGTTAAAAGTTAAGTTTGACAATTAAAAAAGTTGATTTCGCTTATTGTGGTTTAAATATGGTACTTATTTTTTTTTGACTTTTGTTTTTATTTTTCCTTCTAAAATCTTTATTTCAAATTGCTATTTGAGTTCTAGAACATTTTTGTTAAAAAACCTCTTCTAAATTATCGAATTTTTAGAGGATTTTCTACTATTCTTGTTGTCGTTTAATTTTTGTAGATTCATTTTTTTTAGTTGTCGTTTTACAAGGTTTTTTGAAACGCTTTGTTCTTTTCATATAATTGTTCTTTTCCTTTCAATCATCGTTTTTTTATGTTTTTTTTTTCAATCGTTATTGTTCTTGTTTCTTTTCTAATTGTCTATTTTTAAGTTTATTTTTTCGTTTTACTTAAATTTTTATTTAGTTGTTTACTTTTAAAACTAGTTTTTCCTACTCGTTGCTCTCATTTAAGTCTCGTTTTTAGAATTTTCCTAAAATTCTTTTGTACTTTTGTTTCTTCTCCCGTTTATTTGATTACAAAAGTTTTGAAATTATGGAAACATGTAGGTACAAGAAAAATAGTCGAAATGTCGCTAACCAATTTTTCTTTGTCCATTAAAAAAAAGTAAAAAAATATGCGGCAAAATGGCAAAAAACTTGTGACAGCTGACCCTCAATATTATTTGAGTCATATTATTTTAATTAAAAGCACTATTGTTGAACTTATGACTTCAGTTGTAAATGGTCATAACAATAGTTACATATTTAATGAGTAATAACTGTCTTGACAGAGCCCATAATAACTAAAGAAATAAAGACCCAACACCCTTAATAACAGTTCGATTATCATCAATCAATGCTTGAAGGATCCATAAAAGCAATTATTGCTGAAAGTAATTCTATTGTTACAATTATTATTTACAAAAATGCATCAACATTTGAGTGTTCAATTCACTTGGGTTGAAAAAATAAATGTATCGTATTAAAAACTTTTTGATTGCTTTAGAAAGTGATGGGAATGCTTACAAAGTCATATACTAGTTGTAAGTAAGAATATTCGTATAGTTTTTTCATGAGAAATAGAAACAGCGATTTAAATTGCAAATGTTTCTAAGAAAAAACCTCCTACTGAGGCTATTAGTATTATTACGATTTACAACATCTAAAATCTTGCATTGGCAAAACCGAGAAGGGGCTGGTGCCAACAGGTGCTTGTTTTCGGTTTTACCAGTACAAGATTAGAGACGTCATAAATCGTAATAATGCTAACAGCTTAAGAGTAAGAGGCATTTTTGTTAGTAAGATTTAAAATTTAAATCACTATTTATATTTTTTATGAAAAAGTATACAGTGCGTTACATATAAGATTATGAAAGAGGGTATCTCATACCTACTTTCAACAAGCACTTGATGAAAAGCTCCACCTCCTTTATGGCTAAACCAGTTAGTCATTTAAATGAATTTTACATTTTTTTAAAGAAATCCGTACCTTACTTGTCCACTACACTTTACCACTAGGTAATAATGCTTTGCAAAGGTTTCGAAGCCCTCTTAAAATTAGAAGTAAAAATATATTTTTTTAATACACTTTGCCGTTTTTTTAGGATTAGGCTATGCTTCTTTAGTGATGTTTGTAATTTTTTTATAATTACTTCTTAAAACTGCTGTTAAATATGACAAAAAAGGCAAAGTTTATACTTCAACAGGCAAAAGTAAAATTTATTTATTTAAAATATAATACTAGAAAACTTTTTTGTTTTTTTTAGTTCTATATTTAAAGCCAATTTTAAGGGGACTTCGGAACCTCTGCGCCGCACTTAAAATGGTACCGTACGGATTCCTCTCAAATTCAATTTTATTAGGTAGTATTACACGCTCTAAATTTAGTACCTAGCTTAGTTTCATACAAATGATAGTACAGTAAATAAAGGCAAAAATAAAAAATATCCTGAAAAAAATTGTAAAGATTTTGCACTTCATAAGGAAAATTTAAATTAAAAGGCATTACTCGATTGCATTCGACACGTTCGTGATCGTGATTGTTATAGATACATATTATTATAAACGTGAACCGCATCGTGAATGTAAAAGCATTGTACTGAAAGTAGTTTCTAATTTTTAAGAGAAAAAATATAGAAAGATATTTCTATTTTAATTTAATTTTTTTTTGTTTTTTTCTAGAAAGTATACCGACTTCGCAATTTACCTTTCTACATCTGGACAACCACACTACTAGGTATGTAATCAGTAATCACTGTCACTACTTAAGAAGTTAAAAATCTACAGAGTTATTCACGTAAGAAAAGATCTCGAGATTTAGATAATGGAACGCAAAACGCAATATACATTTTGCGATATATACGCTTTGTTTTTATTTTGATAATTCATTTCGAAATCCAGTTGATGAAAATATTTTGCATTTTAGCCAACTGGCAAATGCATCCGCATGTTATTTATATTCGCAACAAAATTTGTACGAACAACGATTTAACAAAAAGACTAATTAGACAAGACGATATTTAAATGCATATCTTATCTCATCAGAATCATTATTTTATGCGAAAAACTTTGTAGAAAATTAAATGTAAGAGATTACCACCAGAAAATAGGAGAATTGAAAGGATGTCGATGTACTGGGAGTACAAAATAATGAACTAAAAAACCCTAAAACATCATAATTATTTAGAACTAGAAAAGTAATTATAATTACATGTAAGTATCCATCGAAATACTAAACTACTCATGTGGTAAAATATTGATTACATTACTAATACATGGTGATTTTTGTATTTGCTTCCACCCGGAACTCCAAAAATAGGCAACACTTTATAGTTTGCTCGTTTTTTAAAATTTAATTAATAAATAGGCATAAAGAGTTGTAAATTAATGTCAACATTGTTGACAATACTTTTAACAGTACTTCCAGAGTCAGTTCATTTGGATCATTTATAGTTTTTCCAAAGTTGCTTATCGTTTGCTTATTTTTAAAATCTCGGGCGGGAGTAAATAAAAAAATCACCCTATATATAAAAAAATAGAAAATTAGAATACAACAATACTAAATTATTATTATTATATAGTATTCATATATTAAATAATTATTGATGTCACATTTATCAAATTACCTTAAAATTATGAAAATATATTAATTTCAACAAACTAATGCTGATACTAAAACTAAAACATTCCCATTTTTTTGCGAAATACCTACTTAGATTGTTTTTAATCACTTGATATAATAAAAGAAATATCAATAACAAGAAGTGTTACAAAACTAAAAAAAATATTTTAATTAATAGTAGCTTTAACTTCGTTCCTTAAGATATATTTTTTTAAATTACTAAAATTGCGCTTTCGATCAAACATTAATTAATTAATAAATACTTGATTGGTTTCAGTTAAACGCCTTTTGGTTTAAAATATGTAAATGTAAACCTATTCATGTCACATGACGCTTTCATAATGACTTTGATTAGCTGAAAGTATAGCCAATGATAAATTAGTTTATTATAATGTGTATACCCATTGGCAACAGAAATCAACACATTACTTTTATGGTTTAACGAACTCTTAATAGACTGATTAATTAAACTTGTATTATACTATTAAACCTTACACATTATTTATAATTTCTACAAACCAATAATGAATAAAAAGTTCAATTTCCAAGTTTAATTAGTTTCTGCACACCTACATTCTAAACCCTTTGAATTGAGCATTCAGCAAACCCTAGTTAACAGCAATAACTGTAGAACACAGAGAAACTGTTAATACAAATTATAACCAAGTAGTGAAGTGTTTGTGAAGTTGTTAATATATCGGTTTTAAAAACAACAATAAAATTTAAGTACTTGCTTAATAAATTTTTATTATTATTTATTTAACAGGTTTTTTAATTAGACTCATTTCTCTCCAATTTTGATGTGGGTAGGTTACAGATTAATTGTGATAAAACTATTGACAATAATGTATGTTCAATGCTTCATCCTTTTAAAGAAGTGTTAACGGAGTATGCATGCGTGGAAGTACTAAATCATAAATAATAAATCACGTTTATAATTAAGAACCAGCAGAGGGACGTTTTGTAAATTTTTCTCAACACCTGCAAAGTGTAGGTATATTTAAATTCAGTTTTGCTTCGAGGAACAGGAAATAAAGTAATTTTGACAAAGTGTGATTTTTATTGCATTAAAATTTTGGCGCCATCATAACTATAAAGTAAATAAGTATTTTAGGAATGAAGTAAGAACAAGAAAATATATTGGTTGATTAATTTTCTACAGCACATTTAAATTTTACGGTATTTCAGTGATGAATGAATACTGAAATTACAGTGCGCCGAATGAAAGATGATTGGGAGAAAGAATGTGAAAAATTTATAATACGTGCCCCTATCTTAACAAAGCGCTGCTATAATTCTAATTCGTTCTTTGCAAAATTTATCCAACGCAACGTCGTAGTATTGGCCTCCCAATAACTCAGCGTATTAATTAACGCCGCGTTCGCGACAAATTTATCACAGTTATGTATGGACAACTGGAGTAGGTGGGACTGATTGCTTACCGTTTTTATAGTAGCATGTGCAATGCAGTGGCGCGACCAATTACTTCAGGTTGGGAATTGTGCAAAAAGTGGAAAACAATTTGAAGCGGCGCGAGAGAAATCATTGTAAATGTAATCAATATGTGCACCAAATAAATATTATTTACTATATTCAAATAAATTCTCCAATAAAATAAAATGGAAGACAGCAGTTCACAAAATAAAATTTGCATTCGCCGCGCGGCCGTGCCGCCTATGAATTCCAAGATATCTGTGCGACCGGTGCGATTCCTCTCCCTTTCCGCACCACTCAAGTTTCATTCGGCGCACAGTACTCAAATCTTACGACACTCCAGTAATAAAATTCGTGCTGTTTGATTTAATTGGAAACGAAGCGACTCTCTATTTTCAAATCCGTCATCATAAATTTTTGCTTTATTATATTATTATTACTGATTTTCAAATTAATTTAGCATTTGAAATGAAGAAAGTAGGCAACTAATTAATTTAATTTATCTATTTTGAGTTAACTACTCTCTGTATGTATCTCTGAATCTTTATAAATTTTTTGCTGCATCATTTATATTGATTTTTTAACTTTTTTTAAGTTATTAATTTACAAGTAAGTAATTATTAATTAATTATAAGAAAGTATGTAAATACAAGATTTTTTACAAACTTAATTTTGGCTTCTAAATAACAATTAAAAAGTTGTGAATTTTGTGAAAATTTCATTTTCTCAAGGTAAATATACCTTTCCGGTGAGTTCCCTGAATGATTTGAAAGTCACGGAATGAAAGATAAATAAACACAAAGACCCCACAACAGTTATTTTCTTAAAGGATTTTTGTGACATGTTTATGGAGATGTCACGCTGACAATTGACTGAGCATAAATCATTAGTGTTGCCATAAATTACTCAGGTCCTAAAAGGGCCTGGTGGTTCCGTATTGACTTGGACAAGGTCGAAATTCTTAACAAAGACCCTTACCCAAGTCCATTTATACCAGCTTTACGCCATTTCAGAGAAGTCAAAATATTTTCTGCAAGCAAATTAACTGTTACAAATTTAATTATTTCCAGCTCGTTTTAAATTTTTTGTAGGATACACTTGCATGAAATTTGAATTAATGCAATTATTAAAAGAGTTGACTAAACCGTGTTCAAAGTGCATTATTTTCGTTCGAATGCTTTTAAAAATAAAACAGTGTTAATGCATTTCCGCTTGTTGTTTTTGGAGGCTTGCGGTTTTACAATTTTAGGGATAAATTTCCAGGATTTGAGATAAACGCACGACTGGAAGTTGATTATCGCTTAGCATTTGGGAGGTCCAAGCATTCACTAAAGCTAAAGACGCCATAAATTATCATAAATCTGCGACATTAGCTAAAGTCCCAGTAGGTAAAAGTTAGCAGCTTTCTTAGCTCGCCTGCAGAGTTTGCAAACAATTGATATAGATGTCTAAAAAGGGGACACTGACCGGAATGTTTCACAATGCCTTATTCTCGTAACAGTTATTTATGTATTCTGTAGGTTTTAGAAAATCTTTCAAACCTAAGTAATGCACCAAACTGTGACCTAATACATTAACTTAATGGCACCACACTAGACATATTTACAGGACATTACTTTGATACTGATGCATTTGCTTGCTCATATTTCCACGATATGTAGGAGGCAAATACCTAAACAATGACAAAAATAAAATTTTACTATTATCTTGGTGGATACTAATGAGCCGTTGAGAATCTACTGGCAACAACTGGGTGGAGTTATCAATTACACTAATTTATAAGACAATCCGAGGATTACAGTGATTACACGCAACAAATCTCACACACAGAAATACAATTTTATAAGAGATAAACTCCAGCAATTTCCTAGAGCAAACTAAAAGTAATAATAATAAATAATACAAGTCTGCTGAACCATTGTTGTTTAACATCTACAAAAATCGCTAGCAAATATTATTTGTTTTATATATTTATATTATTATTTATATTATCTGATTTATATAAAACTGCCAGTCTGACAAACTTTAAATAGATCCAAAAAACAGTTCCCATAAGTAACTAAATAGATTCAAAACATGTCATAAATTCACTATAGAATTTCAGAGAGAATTCACGGCATGTTTTGACTCCAGTCACTCATACGAGCTGTTTTTTGAGGCCGTCAGTCTCGTTGTAGACATCAGTAGAACGTCAGTAGGTACAATAATTACACATTTATAGAGAATTTGTGTCTAGAAAATTTTATATTTTGTTAAAAAGTTGTTATTTTTATTAAGTGCTAAAAACATAAGTTTTATTGAGTTTGAAAATGTTGGGTTTTTGTGGATACGGTTAGGTCGATTCAACAATATATTCGAAAACTTAAAAATCGCTTTACGCAGGTTACATAATAATTTTTTCCTACAATAATTAATGTAATATCATCAATTCGTAAATTAACGAAATTAAATAATATATATTTGCTTGGATGGCAGTATCCTTTCTTCTCAAAGTGGGGTGTCAAATAAACTGAGAACAATTTGAAGTGGAATTTTTTAAATTTTTATTTTAAATTTCAATCTCTTATAAAATGTAAATTTTATTTTTTTTGTGTTTTTCTTTAACTAAGTTTTAACAATCTTTACCTAACGTAAATGTAATAAAACGTTTATAAAACATTTTGTCTTAATAATACTGAACAGTATAAGACAGTATAATGTAAAAAGAAGAAAAATATTACAAAAATAAAAAATTCCACTTCAAATTGTGGGCAGTTTAAAAAATCCAAATTCATCCCACAAGTTTAATCTCAACTTACACTTACATAAAAGTCGCAAAGCACTTTCGGGAGTTTTAATAAATAATAATATAAAAACGAAAATTATAAAAAGTTAGAAAATGTTTAAAAAACTTACCAAACTTTTGTCAATAATAAATTATAATATTATTCTAGTCGAATTATAGTATTATAATATAATACTCAATTTTATTTAGTTATCACCTAAGGTGATCAAATTCTTTTTTTATTTATTTTTTTTGATTATTGTTACTTTTATGATTTTTTTAAATAAATAAAAAAAATAAACAAATACAAATAAAAATTGAAACTGTAGAATTGTAAAAAAATGTTGTTTGTCTTAGGTACCTGTTTAAAGCGGTTAAGCTTTTGGATTTTTGTTTTCGATCTAACGGTCTTGACGCTTGACAAATGTAACAATATCAAGTTTAGAAAGACCTGTTAAAAAAGCAGATATAAAAAATAATATATTAGAATAATTATTATACCAAACGATCAAAAAGTCTTCGAATCTAAGTTAGCCATGAGAGAAAGAGGTAGAATAGATATAGTGGTCATGTCTGAAGTTTGTGCGTCTTTTAAAGTGTCGGAGGTGTTGAATTTTATTTTTTTTACATTTGGTTAGCTTTTGGAAAATAATATTAAATTCTTCTTACTGTAACTGTTATTGACTACAGCTCTAGCACAAAACACTAACTCGTTAACTTATTTCATAGCCGAATTTTATATAGATATTTATAACAGTTTAGGTGGCAGTAAAGAATAATTCTAAATGAACAAACCTCTTTTTAGTTTAATTGTTACATCCATTATCTTTATAGAAAATACCTACTACTTATGGAAATTTTGAAAAATTCGAAGATCTAAAGAATTTAAAAAATTAACAAATTACCGAAACTGGAAACTGGAATCTGGAAGGAATATGTTACAACCGAGGGCAAAGTCTGAGGCACAATCGTAGTGTGGGTCTTCATTCGTCACAGAGTGTTTTTTTTTCTACCTGTGATACGTACAAGTAGGCCAGATGAATTAGTTCATTTTACCTTCAATTTTTCGAACGTTTGCTTCAAGAATATTTCTTAAATAAAATTATACTTTGATGTGTGTGTACGCACTTGAGGGGTAATAAATCACAAACTTTCTTAAAGGTCACCACCATTATTTAGTTTTTTTTAACAACTTAGTAACATATTCTTTGTGAAACCAGAACCAAAATTGTCTAAAGAATTCTCTCATAAAGAAATATTTTAGTAGTTTTTTTGTAAACCATTACAGTCGTAAAACATTTAATTCCAATTTCTTTATTATTGGGTATGGTGCTATTTGCTTTTTAAAATTTTTGAATTTTTAATAATAGGATTTGAGGTTTAGAATTTGATTTTACTCAAAGCTTCCGACTCCAAAAACGTGGAATTGAGATTTATAGCATAACCCTCAAAACCTATTTAGTCAGAAAGTTAAAACCTATTTAGTGCGAAGCAAACAGTTGTTTATGGTCTACTAAGCAATGAAAAAGTTTAAATTAAACATTTGAGTAAGTTTAACAATTAATATTAATATTATAATTGTATACAGTACTCCAAATTTTAAAACTTTATTTAATTTTTTTTAGTTGATTTTAATTCTGACTACACCAATCAATTGCTTATTAAATCTTCTTCTATATGAAGTTTATAAAAGGTAGAATGCGTGCCATTTAAAATAAGAATATGGCGTCGGGTAAAGAGGGGACTCAATAACTATATCTTCTACCTCCAGGGGAATCTGTACTTTATTACCACCAAAATATACGCTTATCGAACTACTATTTTCATCAGGAAATGAGAATGTGACTAAAGACATAAATTATTGGGTGAAATGAATAAAAATTTAGCAATTATATAAATAATTGAGTGACTCAATAAAGTTGCCACGTTTAACTTTCCCGGTGTCAGAAGAATGCCCAAACACTTGCAATTATTTATTTTATATTGAAACAAAATTGACAATTGCATTTATTTACAATATCGAAAACGTTAATTAATCCATTAACTGGAACAATTCAAATAATTTGTTTTTACTACTTTACTATACATTTTTTGACTTTACTCAATAGTTTTTCATTGTTAAACTAATAGTTTGTTAGAAAAGTTATTTAAAATGAGTACATTTTTATACATTCCTAAAACTACTAACTAAAAAGCAACCATTTTCTTATAAAATTATTTTTAACTAAATAAAGTTAGTTTCTTGATTATATTAATGTCACTTTTTATCACCAGTTACATAATGAAGAAAGTTTGAGAACTAAAATGACATATCAAAATGGTTGTTTTTCGTAACTATATTGTAAAAAAACTATTTCGCAACGATGTGTATCTAATAGGCTTTATGTTATTCATAAGCACAACGTGCTTTTAAATTGGTCTTTCGCACATCATTTTTTATGGTTTTAATAAACGATTATAGTGTGGTTATACTTCATTAAAACGTATTTTCAATAGAAATTTTATAACGTAAATTTTTTTATCTAACACTTTCTTAGTAATCGAGCTTCTGATTTTATTTAGGTACCTGATGGTTGAAACAACATAAACCCTGCAGTTCGAGTCAGGTATACTTTGTCTGAATAAAGCAGATGACGCGATAACAATGGTTAAATACGTCAATCTTCTACTATGACAGTCAAAATAGTCCCACGTATTTCGTTGTCCTCCATCATATTTCATAACCCAACACTTCCCTCTTATCTGATCTCGAGAAGTTGAAGTGTCTTTTCATTATTTTTTATTTTCCTTAGCATCTTCAATTATTATTCTAGCCAGGATATAATCAAAACAGTACTCAAAGTGTTAAAATTTTCCATACTTTAGCGCCTTTAATTCATTTAACAAATGTCGGTGGTGTTTTATTAATCACGTGAAGTTTAATAAGACGGCGTTACGCACAACAAAGCCTACCCACATTTTACTTTGAATTATTTCTTCGCCTCTAAATAGGCAGTGAAGGTTTTGCTAAGGGGTACAAATTAAATGTAATGAAAAATAAAGGCGAGAAAAATTGGTGTGGGTTTGTTTATTAAACATGTGATATATACGTAGTAATCCCTTTAGGGACCTCATATATTCAATCATTTTTGACAAGATAAAACTGAATTATATTATTTTAGATTATAAAGTAAGTTTTTTAATATACAATGAGCTGTTTTAACTGAAGATGCCTTAACAGTCTCTTGGGTTTTGTTATTCAAGAATTGTAAAACGAATTTGAAATTGCTGTAGCTTTAATTTACGTATTTTACATCTCACAATAATGTTACAAGAAAATTAATGTATATTCAACTTCTCTTTCGTTTTATTCCTATTTAAGTGAATTATGTTTATAGTCATTTTTAAGCTGGTAAAACCAAGTTCATATTGTGATGGCTGTCAAGTGTATAAAGCTAACTCATCAATAATATTACTCACAAATTAATAAAATAAACGATTTTGGATTGACATCTAAATAAACACGTTTTAGACAAACTAACAAGTCAAACTAATTGTAAGAAAAATTACACCCGGCCTTCATAAAATTTCAGGAAATTGATATTACAGTGTATCAAGTTAAATTTGTTAAATATCTATAAATATTTGCAGAAATAATAAACAAAATGTATCTGTCAGTTATTCAAGAATTGATTTGTGCCGACAGAATGATGAGCATGTGGTTGTATTATGGGATGCGTCTTTATAATAAAATTTCTTGCCACAGATTTTTATATCAGCTTATTCCGATAAGTCATAAACCGTTCAAAATATGACTCAAGCTACGACGTATAGGTTTGTGTGAATTTGACGTATAACAGCAAGAAAACAAAACTGATAGCAAAATATCAAAAATATTTATTTTTTGGATTAAAAGCTAGCAAAAATTGATGTTAAGATCCAACTAAATACAGAGTGAGAAAAAACAGAGAAATATATTGTTAAAATTGTATAGCTCAATTTATTCTAGTATTTACTGCAAAAAATTTGATGAGCTTTCTGTACTAAATCATCTAGAAACTTTTTTAATATCTCAGATACCAAAACATTTATTTGATTTTGATCACAAAAGTAGGAATGAAATTAAAAGTGGTTAGAGTCGAAAATTCTTTATTCTTGAGAGATGAGTGTGATAGCGTCTTTTCACCTGATTTTTTTGAGCAAGTAAAAATTATACGACTATTTAATTTATTTTGATTTTTAAAAACAGTCAATACTATCATCTGTTGTATTAACTTCGAAAAAGTAAAATTTTTTTGAAACCGGAGATAATTGATAAACTTTTTATGATCTATTGCGCTCTTATCGTCCTCAAAAAAGTTGTAAGAATTTTCAAAATTTATAGTTATTTATGTATCAACAGGACTGTAAAGGTCTTAACGTCTTTCGGGTTTGCAACTCCGTTGCTCACGGTCCTTATATGGTATGGAAAATAATTTTAGTGGTAGATTTAGAAACTATTAACTTATCTTTGTTAATTGAAGGGTTGGCTGCAATAACCAGACAGCTCCACTTTTTGACGAAATGCACATTTTTATTTTATTACATGTAAAAAAATAGGCCGATCGTTTGGTGTAAGAATCAGCTATTTTCAGCTATTACTGTGCATGTGGCAACGATATTTGGAGCTACCTGGTTTTACTTTTAAAGCAAAATTCTTATCAACCAATTTTTCCAAGAGTAGAAGACCAAGATTATAGAGGTCCATTACCCTTAAAAAAGAAAAAGTTATTAAATGTTATGGAGTTGGCCAGACAATATATTGGCAAAGCTGAGATGTGGTACTACCGAAATCTTGTGCCTGCAGAAATAGAAGAATATCTGACATCAGAGACAGACGATGACGATGAGTAATAATTTGGACAGAATATTATCTGATTTTTTTACATTTAAGAGAAGGTTTCTACTAGTTTTCTTTTTCATAATACTGTAATACGTTAGTTTTTTACATTACTTTACTTTAACCTGTTAAAAACCGTACAAAAAACTTTGTTTCTGTTTATTTTAGGCAAAAAATAAACAGCTCCAATTTTTTGCATTTTACTTTTTTTAAACCAGATGTTGACATTATTTCAAAAAAGTACGTAAACACATTCATTCCTTCATGACTTATAAGTGAAAAAAAAACACAAAAAAACGCTTTGTGAAAATTTTGGAGAGTTTTTTGTATTTCCTATAAATTCTTGAAAACGGAGCTGCCTGGTTATTGCATCCAACCCTTCAATTCTTCTAAAAAAAAAACATATCCCATGGGAATTAAGTCCATAACTAAAACAATATTTCACTGTAATTGTTTAGTACAAAATAAATATATTAAAATCAAGACGTATGAAAAGTAAATTAGGCATCGGTAAGTGAATACTTACCAACGTCTAAGACCTAGAAACCAGAAAACAAAACCTACAGACTTGAGAACAGATACTGTAAGTTTAATGTCGTGGCTATCAGTTTGAAGGCAAGGCATAGATGAGTCTTTAATGCCAGGCAAGACATTAAGTCTGCATTATTGCTGTATTGAACATATATTTTTTAACGATCTAACCAATCGACATTTTTTTTATAGAAAAAATTGCTATTTGACCTTTAACCTCAAGTTTTATGGCAGCTGAAGAATTCTGAACGACGTTAAATTGTCAGATTTGCTACTTAGTACTTAAAAATGTTGACATCTTGTCCACTCAATAAATGTGTTAGTTTAGTGCGCTTAAATTGTCACTAAAATGTGACCTTTACTGGCAATCGGCGAAAAAAGTTTTTTATTTGTCTCTCAATTCTGAAAAATAAATTGATACTGTTCTATGATATACCATTTCGGATAACCAAGTGAGCACTCCATTATTGAAAACCTACTTTCGTTAATTCCATTTTATTATACAGGAGCTTTTCATTTAATGTTAACGATCAGTCGATTACCACTTACAACAGAATTTGGGTCCCTTGCTTAAAAATGCAGAAAAATCAAATTTAATTAGTTGCCACTGACGTTATTGGTCATCACTCAAAAATTATCAATCATCAAAAAAAAAATGTATGTACAAAAGTTGTATCGAGAATTTTATTTTCTACAGTGTAAATAATAGCAATTTTTACCAAAAATGTAATTTAATCGAAGTATGTATTTGCAAAAAACGGTTTTCAAATCCGATCAAGTAATGAGTTTTATGGGATGTTTCAAACTCTCATTTTAATTCATTTCTTTGGATTTATAATTAAGAGGAGTAACTACAACATAACTAAAAAAATCAAAAACTCCCGTAATTTTTTTTATAAATGTTAATTTTTTCTGAAGCATAAGACAGTCCAGTCAACAGCGCGTTATTTAGGTGCCCAAAAATAAAATAATTTTTCAACAACTATTGAAGATATTGATTTAATTTTTTTTTAATTTTCAATATTTTAGCTATATTTTTCCCTCTACAGTTATGTAAAAATTATGAATATTTTATGTAGATCTTCTCTTGCGAATGTGAAGTTTTAGGTTTAGAAAACTTTTAGGTTTACTAACTTTTCTTTAAAAATTTTGTAATTTTTTTAAAATTTTGAAAGTACCATTAGGTAGCAGTTAAGTTTTCTGTGCAAATGTATAAAACATCTAAATTATATTTTTTAAGAGTGATTTATTATAGCAATAAATGTTATGAAATACGTTTTTCAATTTGTCGCTTGACGACACTTATAAGGCCGATTCAAAAAGTTGTGACTTACTAAAAATTACACTGGCCAACACTAAATTTTTTCGGAAATATTTTTTTAATATTAAGTAATTTTAGCCTACAAAACTCAAATATGACAGCAAAAGTCAAAAATTAGTTCAAGTTTTAGTGATATAAATTTTATAAGAGCTCTTATTATATGTAGTAATTATGTAGTAGTTAAATTGTTAAATAAAATTTATAAAGAGGCTGTAAAAGACTTTCCACGTCATTGTATCTTAAAAACGTAAAAGAACAACCTTTTGTCAACCCACAAAATTTTACTGCCTCCTATTCATATAAAACTGGAATTAATATTTTTTTTTGTAAAAGCCGTGGACACGAATGTAGAAGCTTTTTATATTTTCGACAAAAATTGAGCAAATCAAAATTTAAAAAAGGCATTTTTGGGGAACCACAAAATAAGAAACTCTTCTAAGATAAAGAATTCGGAAAAACTTTATATGGAAATGAAAAAAATGCTAGCAATAATTTTCATTTTATGGCGACCAACTTTTTAGGTAACAAAAGAGCGGAAAATTACGTTGACTTAATTAACAATATGTTGGCATCTTACAAAGATATGGGATGTAATATGTCACTGAAAATTCATTTCCTAGACTCACATTTAGACTTTTTTCGTTTGAACTGTGGTGCAGTAAGTGATGAACATGGGGAACGCTTCCACCAAGATATTTCTGATATGGAAAACAAGTATCAAGGCAAGTGGAACCTTTCTATGCTTGCTAATTATTGCTGAACCCCTATAAGAGGTGCCCTTAACACTACATATAAAAGAGGAGCCAAAAGATTGCTTTTGAAACTGTACATAATGGGTACCTATTAGGGTGGGCCAAAAAAATCAATTATTTTTTTTTAACTTCCGACACTGAAAAATTAATTCATAGGCACCTTTAAAAAATGCTTTTTTAAAATGAGCTCTTAATTTTAATAGGAAAGGCTCCCTCATCGCAGTTTTTTTTTTAGTTCCATATGGTAAAATCCATATCTCGTTTTTGCTTAATTGTACAGAAAATTCGTATTTACATTTTTTGTAGGAAATTAAAACGTTCTACAAAAAAGTTATCTTACAATTTTTTTATATCTCTTACTATTTAGAAGATATCGGAGGTCAAAGTTTAAAGAATTTAACAAAAATTCTTTTTCTACTTCTAAATTTTATAACTCAGAGATAAATAAATATTATAAAATGCACAACATATGGCCTTATAGAAAATTAAACGCTCTATAAAAAAGGTCTCTTGTGGTTAATTGATTATTCTAACCATTTAGAAGATATTCGCATTTTAAAAACTAAAATTTGATACTAAATCCCCAATTTTATTTAAATGATTGAAGTAATCGATTAACCACAAACGACATTTTTTGTAGAGCGTTTAATTTCCTACAAAACCGTATATTGGGCACTTTATAATATTTATTTATGTACGAGTTATAAAATTTAGAAGTGAAAAAGAAATTTTTGCTAAATTCTTCACTTCATTCAAACTTTGACCTCTGATATCTTCTAAAAGGTAAAAGTTATAAAAAAAATTGTAAGATACCTTTTTTAGAGACTTAAATTTCCTACAAAAAATGTAAATAAACTTTTTCTGTACGATCAAGTAGTGACGAGATATAGATTTTGCCATGTAGAACTGAAAAAAAAAATGGAAAACTGCGATGAGGGAGTCCTTCCTACTAAAATTAAGAGCTCATCTTGAAAAAGTATTTTTTAAAAGTGTCAAGGAACCCATATTTCAGTGTCGAAAGTTAAAAAAAAAATAGTTGATTTTTTTGACCCACCCTAGTACCTATATTGAATATTCCGTTTAATTTCTTATTATTATTTTTAAATAAAATAAAAACAATTGGGAACTAATACTACCATTTGGTTATTAAATTTACATTTAGATCTTTTAAATATTATTTCAAGTCTTTATTTGTTGTCCAGTGTTTTTGCAATTTTTGATTCTTGTGCCCCTAGATGTTCTCTACAAGATGGTATTTGGTTTGGTTGAACCTTTGTGTCACTCAAACTAATAATTTGATTTTACCCCACTAGTAGTTATTTAGTTGTTTGTAGAGTTTTTATGAGAAATCTGGATAAGCTAGTAGAACTCTTTAGACATGTTAGCTGATGCAGCCACCATCAGGTAAATTATAATCCAATCTGTTTATTATTTATTTTCAGCTATAATCAGGCAATTTTAATGTAAGTTAGACATTGAATTAGTATACCGAAGTGAGTAATTTAATATTCGGACATTGATTTACGTTTTCGACTACACAAACAAAATAAGAAATTAATTACAATATAAAATTACCTCAACATAGTGGCAGGCATGCCTAGAATATTAAACACATTCACCTGCTTGCTAAACCACACACCAATGATTAGATCTTTTATAGTGTTAAACTGTTAATCATTCAGGATCCAGTTAATATTGGCCATAACTCAAACGTGAGCGATTTATCGGCCAAGTTAACCGTTTCGGAAACAATCAAGTAGGCACTAGGCGATTGCCGCTAGAGTTAGCGGAGTTAAAAATGGCGCCCTTATTTGCGCAATTAAAAGGTGTCAATCAGGTCCTTTGTAGAAAAAGGAGCGAAAAACCCTGAAACATCCGTGTAATTCCGTTAAATTATCAAATAAACCGAGCGAAATGTTGATTGTGGTCGTTAGTAGTCGCGTCGGTTCGGTTAAAATCGGTGTGAACTTCGGTTCAAGAAATCCTATCCACATGCGTGCGTATTCTTAATTTTGTTCGTCCACAACTCCACGGTTAGTCCGTAAATTCAGTCGAGTTTGGTTGGAGGTGGAGTTAACGTCTGTTGAATTAGTGTTGAGCGTAATTTAGCACCACCACTAAAATAAATAGTTTGCGAATATATCCCTCAACACTGGGAGAATTGTGTAGTGTAAATATTTAAGTTTAAACATCATTCAGATTTATGTTGTGTGAATTGAATTTTGAAATGTTACCACCAAGTGTAGTGCAAATTTAGAACCTAGTTCAGGATATACAACCCACTTGAAAAAAATGATACAAGTTCTAAGGTAAGACCGGAAGTTGTAGACAATGTAGGAGTGATAGTGAACTGTCCTTTTATTGTTGTGTGGCTATTTGCGGTCTAGAGCTTTAAAAATAGCGAATTTTTACGCGCGCGATGAGATACAATAACAAGATCGCGCATCAAAACATTGATTAAATACGAGCTGCTAAATTATTTATTTCTTTTGAAACGACAATTTATTTTCGAATTAGGTCAAGCAGTAGCAAAATGATAATAGATTTGTTGTCTGAAAGTTGTACCTTGTTATTAGTGGAACATCTGTGCTGTGAATTATGGAATAATGAGTTCCATTATGCGCCCACCCAACCTATTGCCTTGCTACTAACATTTTCGATTAAACTATCATCAATCTCTTCAATATGTTGTGTCTAATTAACAAATCAATCATGGTTTTATCTTCGAGTATGGCAGTCGTGTATTCAATTTCTTGTCACAAGTTTCAGGTAGTTTTCAAAGGAAAGCTGAGCTTGGCCTGACTCGACCCTTGTTAGCTTTCAAAAATAACATCACAAAGGCTGAGATTTTTCAAATACATTTTGGCCTTTTTTCAAATTTTAAATTCAATAATAACAATCTTAGATTTTGCCGCAACACAAAGCTTCAAAGAAAAGTTTCACCAATCTGGAACTTATTGCTTGGATAACTCTTTTGATTATTGCATCTGATTTTTGAGCTTTAATCAAGCAATTATTATATTGCGTGCAAATTCCAATTTGATTGCTTTATGAGGTGTGATGGTATTTTCATGAATTTCATTCTGGTTTATTTATGGATTTATTTACTCGAATATTGCATTGGAATGGTCAGTGATCTATATTTCAAAATGGAAACAAGCTATAAATACATGTCTTTTATTTTAATACGCCAAGTTATGAATTGCTGAGTACGAGTAGGTGCTTTGCCAATTACTAAATAATTATGTACTGAATGGGTGGGTAATAGCTACTTCAGTAGAAAACATTGTATTGCGGAACTTTCAAGGAAGTCAGGCGCCATCATCAAAAATTAAGTTATTTTTCAAATGCAGTGCTCAACAATTGAAATGGAACACCCTAAAATTTTAACAAAGTTTAAAGTCTTGTAACTCCTACAAAAATTTATTAATCCGAATCATTGTTTTTTTTCAGGGTAGACCATTTCTTATCATTTAGGATATTTAATAAAGTGTTTCTTATATATTGGTTGTTTAAGTTATACAGGGTCTCAAACATAGGCCATGCAAAAAACGAAAAGTTTAGACATCTCCTAAAATTTTGGATTTTTTTTAGGTCTCGGAAGAGCACTGGATTTAGCCCTTGACACAGTTTTACAGATTTTGAGCTACACTTATTTATAAATTAAAGCACTAATTCATTTTATACATGTTTTTTTGCGCATTAAGCAATAATTTTGTTAATTGATGTAAAATTTTACCCCTTTTTGGTTTATTCTTACAAGATAAAAATTCAAACATGAATTTCGGAAGGCAACGGTAGACATACTGTTAACATTTTGTCTAGAAAAAAAACTTCCGAAGATGACCAAATTTTTAAACAGCTTCGAATTTTAGTTTGATAAAAGAAGGATAAAAATTTAAACATGTATTTAGACACATAACTTGTTTTTTGTATCTCAACATCTTTGTATCATTACTCTACTTAGTTTTGGTCGGTGATTAGATCCCATTATTAAAAGCATATTTTTTGGGAAAAATTGTAGCTTTTTCCAAGTTGAACAGCTCTTTACCACGACACCGACGCTACTGTTAGCTATCCACAATTGTATAATTGGAAACAAGCTGTTTAGATGAGCAAAAGTTTTAAATTTTTTCTAAAAACATAGCTTCAAAAATCGTATTTAAACACCAACTTATACCGAGTAAACTAATGCTATAAAGGTCGAGATTTAAAACACAAGTCATGTTTCTAAATAATACACGTTTAAATTTTTATCATTGTTTTACCAAACTAAAATTCAGAGCTGTTTAAAAATTGATCATTTTTGGGAAGTTTTTATTACACGAAGTGTTAACCACTCTTTCTAGAATTCAAGTTTGAACGTTTACCTTTAGAAAAAGCTAAAAAAGGAAAAAAATTACACCAATTAATCACATTATTGCTTATAGTGCAAAAAATAGTTTTTTGGATTTTGGTCTTATTTTATAAACTTAGCTCAAAATCTGCAAAACTGTTTCGATGGTTTGGTCCAGCGCTCTGCAAAAACCCATTAACAAAATTCAAATTTTTCTTATTGTTAAAATGGGAGCAGTCTAAACTTTTCGTTTTTTGCAAGGCCTGTCTTTGTCGCACTGTATAATTTAAACAACAACTTTACAAATGACGCTCTATTAAACATCTTAAGTATAAGAAATGAGCTACCCAGAAAAGAAAATATCATCTCAATTAATAAATTTTTGCAGGAGTTACAAGACTTTAAACTTTGTTAAAATTTTAGGGTGTTTCATTTCAGTTGTAGAGCACTGTAGTTAATTGATTTATTGCATGATGTTTTTGGATAAAATAAAAGTTGTACAATTTATAATAAAAATATTGATTTGTTTTTGCTTATAAAAAAACAGAAAATATTGCACCTAGATATAACAAGTACAACAGCAAATATAAAAATATATAAAATTTATAAAATATTTTTTTGGTAAAAAATAAAGTAGTTTCTATTAAAAAAAATACAAAAAATGTACTGAATAGCACTTAGTAAATACTTAGTTTAAGCTATGATTCAGACGATACCAGATTTTAGGTACATTTGCAGTCTGGGCCTATTGGTGTTAAATGCTATATGCACATAAATTTAGAGCATTGGTAACACTTGTATTTGGTTGTTACGTTTTTCTAACTTGAGCCGTAATAACACGTTCTATAAGCATCTACATATTTATCTATTCCATAAGTACTTATTCCTTGGCATCTGATTTTCTTCTTTTTTATCTAGTATTTCTGCTAACCTGAATCGGATAAATCGTGGTGTAGGTATATTCTTAAATGCTTCTTCGAAAAAGTTTTGTTTAGAATCAATTTTTTCGTCTATCGTTTCCAAATAATCATCCTGCAAGCTTTCAGCGTCGTCATCAACTAGGACGACTTCTTTTTCGTCATCTAATTCTTTCCACAACTTCATAAGTCTTGTCTCTTCTTCTTCATAATTGCTTTGAGCCATGTTTTAGCCACCGGGTATAACAAAAAACAACAAACTATGAAGCAATACAACTTAAAAGTTGTAACGCAGTTACTAAGGTCGGTGTCACAGACCGTTTTTGTTTATAACTTAGCAATAAGTCTCCCTATTTGTATAATGAAGTTTGTAGATTGAACAAAGATTATTTAAGAAGGTACCTGAAAGCGGAAATCATAGCCCATCGAATACGAATATCATCCACAAA
Organism: Tribolium confusum; assembly: GCA_029207805.1. NCBI lineage: Eukaryota > Metazoa > Arthropoda > Insecta > Coleoptera > Tenebrionidae > Tribolium > Tribolium confusum. The sequence continues at coordinate 27,884,580 of JALGAY010000002.1, read as the reverse complement.
TTTTAAATTGACCGGTCTCTCAGTCTGTGCCTTAGTAACGAAGAGTTAAAGTCCATCGTGTTTATGTTTATAAAAATTTTACACTCGCTGTTAACTCTAATCTAGTCAACGTTTTGAAACCAAAATTTTTTAAGATTACTGATTAGTGATTACTGAGGAATCATGTATATAAATAGTATTCTAGCGGGCCGTTCTGGTGTGCGAAGTGTGCATGGCACGCGGACATTACAACTCCATGGTCTGGAAGACCTAGGGTTGCGGAATTCGAATGGATACTCTATTATTGTTAACGAACAACATCGAGCATTCAACACAAAAATTGTTATCATTATTTTTGTTTCGTATCGTGTCTCTCGTACTTACTGTTCAGTCAAAATTTATCATGATATTATCGGACCTTAGTATCATTCTAGGTAGAAGCTCTGTTTAGCTTCAGGAGAATCTTAATTTGACGGATATTTACTTATTGTATCTTTTTGTGTCTTAGTCAGAATTTGGGAGTAGAATTATGGCATACTATCGTTTTTATTATCGCTCTGCTTCTGAAATTATAAAGATTTGTCGTTGTGAAGTTTCTGTTTCTTCGTATTTTTCTTTGGAGAATCTTAGGCACATTTTTCAAGTATGCACTAATTGTAAGAGAAGAACATGTTAGAGTACTACCATAGTAGGATCTGCCGTGTTATCAAAATAATATACAAAGAAAAATTACTTAATAGACATAGGCATTCAATTGCGTTGACTTTATAATAAGAAGTTGCAATAATCCGAATAATGGCCATTGTACAATTTATGGGAGGCCAAACTACGCTGATGATGGTTGATACTTACCTCACGAGGGCGATCCGTTTCGAACTTCGGTCAAACATCTGGTCACTGTTATAAATTAAAATTCATTGCATAATTGAACTTTCTTAGGTCTTTTTTACCTTTTCTATTAGTTCTCTTTCTGGATGGACTTTATCTTCTCTTTCTTCTTTTCCTTCTGCTATTATAAGCTAAAAAATAAATACAACAAAATTTCAACTTTTCGGACATGGGTATAGTACACCTGTGGCCATATACATGTGCTAATGAATTTACGACATTATTCAGAATTTTGGATTTCTAGTAATGTGGCTTGAATTTAGTGCAGTAAATAATTAATATTTACAATAAAGTGTATAAAAATAGTTCTGATACTATATAATAACTTGTTACAACACCGAGAATCAACAAATAAAGAACAGTTTTATTAAAGGATGCTTTATTTAAAATAACAGGGTTGATCAAACTTTTTTGAAGCAGCCAACACCTATAATGCAACATATTTTGCAGGTACACAAAACTCTTCAGTCCTATGTTTTTTTTAATATAATTATCTAAAATTTATGTGTTAAAATTTATAATATGTTTCTAATAAACTCTCTTACATCTTTTACACCTTTAAAAGGCATTATAATATGCTTGAACAACTAGTTATGATAAAATAGACTTGTCAATTTTATTATAATAACATCTTGATAACAATGTTCCCTCTTGATAGATTACGGAAAAATAATCATTATGAGTATGCTGACATTACAAAACAGTTTGTAGTAGAGTTTCGCAAACAAAACATTTCTCTTTTTTTCTCATTCTGTTTATTGGAAGTTTATATTACAGCATGAATTTCTATTTCCATAAACTTTGATTACTTGATAAAAAGAAAACTTTCTAACAAATACTGCCATTTATAGACACAAAATGTATAATAAACTTGGAAAAAAGTTTTCTCGAACATAAACAAGCTTTTATTCGAGTTTGATAAGCAAGCAATTTAGGGGCGTATTACCGTTTTAATTTTTGCGTATTGTTTCAATTACTTCATTTTGCATTATTAGCATACAATGTGTTGGGAGGATATGCAATGCATAATTCGGCCTAGTCGTTCAATCAATCAATCAAAAGTCCTCACACTTGCAGTGTATGACATTGAATATAAATATGCAAATATGAGCAAGAACAACTCAATAAATATGCATGGAAAGTAAAATGAAAAAAGTGATTAATATAGGATTTCCTGTCTGTATTGCTATGGGTCTGTAGCCACATCCAAGTTGATTTACAGCAACAACTAGAAATTACATCTACAATTTGTCTATAAATGCTTGAATTTTATGGTTTTGACTCAAAAACTTGGAGTTTATTAGGGATTTAATAAAGGTTGTTGTAAAGAGAAGTGTGCTATTGTAGCGACCAGTTAGGCCGTTGAAGCAATATTGAAAGGGCTGCAGTTTTTTTTATTTCTAAAGGCTCAAAAAGTTAATTGCCTTTTTTGCCCTATAAAATGCTAGCATATATAGATAAATTATACCAGTGCAGTGTAATATTTAATAATTTAATCGTGGGGTGAGCCTGATTATTCAAGTCGCTAGATGTTTACAAAATACTAAACAAAACGGTTTTATTACATTGAAAAATGTGTAGTATCTAATTTGAATCGTTCTAAATTTAGCAAGCGGTCGTAAAACCGGCTAACAGATTATTTATTTGCTTAACGCCATCATATATGGTGTGTCAGTATAAATAAAAATACCATATCATTGGCCTGTCCATCAAACTAAATGGGAAAGTTTATTTAGAGTTATCAAAGTCGTATTTTATAAAGTACTGGGTTACAAGAATAATAATTAAAATCTGATGTAAAACATAAGTTGTGTTTGAACAAACTCGTGTTTGCAACAAAAAACCGCTAACAGTTTGCATACATATAATCTCCTTATTACATAGAATTTCCCGCAGAATTATCTGTTTAACGGAACAAATTCGATTTGCCTTATTGCACGGCAAGCTTGTTTAGATGCATCATGGACGTAATTACTCGGCTGGCAGCTTATTTTCTGAAAGTAAATACGTACCAGGTAAGATGTAATTTTTTTTATAAAAGAAGCACCGATTTCGAAAGTGATTAATTTTCGATAAGTATTCCATTGGTTCTATCAATCAAAGAGTGACACCAACAGATATTCCTGCTGTAATTCTCTGAAATTTGCTGTGGTCGTATACCGCCAATGAATTTAAATTAAAATCCATCGACGGGTAACTAGTTTTTTTATTGAACTCGAAATTCTATTGGGACCGTTTAATGTGGCAGCTTAACGAGACGATAGCTCCATTTACAGATTTAATTAATTATTGATTATAATTATGTACACGAAAACATGTGAAACGTCTAAACAACTTGGATAAATATTTGTATTTACATGTTTGTTAGATAATTCATTAATTTCAGACGGTCAAAATTCTCTAGTGTAAACCCAGTAGACTGTTCAAGCGTGTATTTAAAATTGTTTAGAAGAAATAGATGCCGTAGCTTTTTTACTGGACACTAACGAAGACAAATTGGTGGTTACTACACGCTGGAAGCTATCTCTAGATAAAAATGCACGAATCTTAACGAATTTTGATCTAATGTTTTTAATTGAAAGAGAAATTGGGGTCAACCAACGCCTATTCTATAATCCAATAAAATACTCGGCTAAAAAAAGGAGTAGATAAATTTTCTTTAAAATTTAGTGTTTTGGAAATTGGGTAATGAATGATTAGGATCCTAATTAGGAATACCTAAATGAAAAAAAAATTAAAATCTTCCCTTTTTACGCAATATTTGTGTGTTTGAAAAAAGATAAGTGCTTTAATTTTTAAATTTCTACTTAATTTATGTTTTCTTAAGATTGTAATAAAATTGATAATTTAAAAAAAAACGTAATTTTATGCACTAAATTTCAACAACTAAAAGATTTTTCTGACATATAAATTTGGATAAACTTGTAAAATTTTAGAATAAATGAACATAATATTCATGTAATGTCTTTCAAATCCAAAGTTATCTTTTTGTCATTGCAATTGTCATTAGGACCTTCATAACGATAGGTCGTCGAGGTCTGTTTTAAATCAAATTTGTTTGCCTAAGTTCAGAATCAGTGTTGCTAACTTGGGGAATTTTCCCCTAAATTTAGGGTATTTTATAAAGAAGAGGGGAATATTTAGGGGGAAAAGTACTGTAGGAGATTTTTTAGGGTAGGTATTTTTAACTACTACTACTACTACTAAATTACTAAAAAATGTTAATTTTTTGTAGTCAACTTAATCAGTATTTCTTGATTACGATGTAATTTACATTTATCAATTATTTGAAAAGTGATTTATAATCCATTCAAAAATAAATTAAAAATTGTATGTTGTAAAAAACTATATTTTTTACTTTGTGACTGTAGTCCTTTTTAAAATGAAGTATGTTTTGATTTAGCTTGGATTTAGGGGATTTTGACCCTTATATGGGAGAAAACATCGTCAATAGGTTGGCAGTGCTGGTTCACAACAGGCTAGACCAAAAATCAACGTTTGTTGTTTTTTTTTCTCTTATTGATATACTCGAATTAAGTTAAAAATAAAATAACTAAAGTTTTTTTATATCTCTATAAAATATAAAAATGTTGACATGTTATTCCCTTTCTTTTTAAATTCAATGGAAGCATCTTTTTTCCTCGAAGTGGGGTGTTTCAATATAAATGATGAAGGAATTAAAAATCCAAGTTAATCCCACAAGTTTAATTAAACAAATTGTTATCTATATACAAGTGGCATAATATTTTCTAACTTTGTACAATTTTCCTTTTAACATTATTATTTAGGCACTAATGATGAGAGATAACTACTATTTGAAAACGCTTTGCCACTTTTATGGAAGAATTTGTTAGCTTGATTTGCCTGATTTGTAATTCTTTCATAATTTATGCTTTTTTTGTGGGTATAAAAAATATAACGTACTTTTTATCGTTTAGGTCGAGTTTTACAATCTATGGTTAAACTCTATATTAACTTTATTTGTTAAAACAGTTGAAAGCATTGTCTGCTGTTTTACCTCTGGTTAAAGTCAACCGACAATTGTAAAACTGTTGAGGTTGAAACTTGAAGCTTCTTCTATTGATTTTTAATTTATTTAAATTCATGTCCTTAATTCGCAGTTATTATTATATACAGACTAGCAAAATTATTTTACTTGCATACTTCTTTTAAATTTATCGTCAAAATTGTCAGTGACAATGTTGCAAATGTACAACAAATTTTATGAAACACGACGAACGAGAAAGTTTTTGTAATAATTTATAATAATATGTAATTTTTTTTTTAATTACGAAAAATTTAGTTAGGGTATATACTATTTGTTCAATTGATGTCCGCACCATGAGTGTCCTTTTTGAGGTAAAGTTTTAAACTATTTTACATCTATTTCACCCCAATTCGATAGAAAAATTACCAAATTGTTTAACAAGAGCCAATGAAAATATTACAATCAAGTGAACAGATTTCGTGTTGCATATTATTGGATTACCCTCTTGAAAGTCAAAATACTAAAAGAAAATATTTACATTCAGATACAGACTAGTACACATGGAATTTTAAAAAACATTTATCAAGAAACTTATTATTATTTATGAAATATTAGGTATTGTATTATTTTGGGTCTTTTTTGAGACATTTTATACTTCTACTGGCTTTGTTGATGTGTATACTCCGATACTTCTATAAACATTGTGGCGAACTTTATGTCTAAATAATCATTAATTTTTAATAAGTAATAAAATGTAGCTAATTGCTAATTAGTGAAGGCATTTAGTCCAGTAGACCGCATTTGGCAATAAGCTATAATCTTGATTTAATATAAATTTTTGGTCGTCCTGCTAGCATTTTCCTATGGTTGGGTACGCCACAAGCTTTGTCCACTTTTATTTTATCTCCAATCAGCTGTTGTCTGATTCTTGGACCTACCTGTTCTGAAAATAGTGCTTCGAGGTAAAGTTTCGAAAGTCGCCTAATCCTCTTATATTCCAAAAGCCTTGGGTTTCCACACAATGTGTAAATCCCGTCAATCAATTGTTGAAAAGAAATTTTAGATAAGCGTAACGCAATATGCAGGTTTTGAAAAAGAAATTGATTTTTGTGACTGGTATTAAAATTCATCGAAATACAACACATATGTTTTATGCATCCAAATCGCCTCAACATCTGTTTCCGAGTTGATTAATGTGGGTATGAATCGTTGGTTTTATTTTTCTCTGCTTGTTAAATATAGATTACGATTTTCACTCCACGGTATTTTCAATCCCTGCAAATGACTAAATGGATATTGCATTACCGGTGGTTTGTTTAGACTGGAGGAATTAACTATGTGACATGTGATGGGGTCTGTATTAAATATCAGGAGTCGTTCCTCTAACTACTTTATCAGTTTCAAGAATGCTGATACCAATACTGTCTTCGCAGTCGTGCTGCGACCCACTCTGGCTTCGAGTTACCATTATCTGTCTACCATCAAGAACGTAAAGTGTCCCTGAGACAAGGGCCAGCGAAACCAGCTTGCATCTACTAACTTCTCGACTGCGTGCGATGTATGCTGGAACCCATGCTGTTTGGTATCCAGAGCCGGATTTGAAAGATTAGTTCAGTTAGAGCATAAGAAGTCATTTCGGATTTATAAACCTGTTAATTGTATTGTCACCCAAGTGTCAAACCAGTCTTGTAAAACTAATTAGTTTCACATACAGAGCTGATATCTAATCCGTGGGTATGTGAGGTAATTAAACCGAAGCCAAGACATTAAAAATGCACTAAAGCCGATCCTGTCTCACAAGCAGGCAAACGTCTTTCGTCTTATTTAAATTAAATTCAGTTCTTTATTTGTCCAACACGCCCAACAAAGTGTCTGTCAAAGATTAAGTGGGTGATTCTGCAAGATCTGTTGTGGCATATAAGCGAATGGAGGCTTTTGTGTTTCGTAAGTACATATTCGTGATCATAAGTCGAGTACCCACTTCTTACTGTCAAAAACGAACAGGTGTTTTTAATATTATAAACATGGCGGTTTTTTTTTCCTTGTTTATATTAGGAGTACAAATTCTGGTTAGGAACAAAGAAACGATAATGATTGTCTTTGGTCGTGGGTGACCGTTTTTCGTTTCGAATAAAAACCACTCTAAGATGGGAGATATGGGATGCGTGGGTGTGTTACAACTCGGAAGATGTGACAGATTGAGGTGAGGTCGACAAAGAAGATGTCCCAAGCCTTCATAATCTCACAGATTTAAATAAATGGCTTCTGTCAATATAATGGCAGTATCTCTTTTAAAAATTATATGCTTGAAACCATCTCGATGGTAATTATAGGTCTATAACGGCTGTAATATAGGTGTGATAAATCATCAGCATAATTTGCGTGTTGTTTTTTTATTATGTCAACATTTACCGGCGCTAATTGATTATTATACAAAAAATCCACACCAAACGGTTCATTTTATTTTTGAATTTATGAATACATTTCTACATGATACATTTTGCCAGTTTTTAAATTCGTGTTAGAAAAAAAAAAGAACAAAAATTCTGTATCCAAAAATATTATTCGTGATATTGTTCAACAATAAAGCACAGTCACGTGATAAGTAACAAAAAAGTAAATACTCGTTAGTCACGGTACCTTGACTAAGACAAACTGCAATCAGTAATATGCAACCTGTCATACCATACCATATAAACTGTATGCCTTAGAATTAAAGGTATGATAAAGAATAACTACATCTGCAGTCTGGTGTTGACTGGTTAAAAGGGTTAATGCGGCTACCGTGGTATTTTATGTATTTATCATGCTCGCTACTAAGGTGTGTTTGTTACGATAATATTTTTTTCTAAAATATTTTTTACACAACAAGAAAAAACTACGAGAACCAATAAAAGTTTATGGCTCTTTCACTTCATATTATTGCTTCGTGTTTTTTTTTTTTGATTTTTTAATATATCATTTCTTGTAAAATATTGCGAAAATAATCTGTATTTTTAAATAAAAATTTGAATTTTGATTTAAACCGCAACTTAAAAATAATAACTTGGCAAAAATTAGTATTTCTATTTGATAGAGCTAATCAATAAAAATTTCCAATTTCCGTAATTGCAAATGTGACTACGTAAAGCGGTTTTGTAGCATTTCAGGTGACATGTGGCTAATGTATCTCCGACTTCTTTGTTTTACATATGTAACGGAATTTATTTTTATTGTAACAAAGTTTTAGTGTTTGTAACTGTTATAGCTCTTTCCATAATTTTTGTTAGTTTTATATTCTCAATATGCAAGAACAGTTATGTTTTATTTAAGGTAAATTCTGAAATACATTGTTTTTATACTCTCTGGAATAAACTGATTACTTTAGGAGTCTGTATGATTATTAATAAAGTGAAAAAGAAAAATTGACAAAAACATTAGAATAAATAAACGAAAATACTACCGAAAATACTAACTTGAAATTAACCCATCATATAATCAGTTTATATTTTTCCTTTTTTAAATTTTGTTGAATATTTAACACTAGTAAGTCTTTAGCGATATATACAGGCGTTTTTAAAGTTGCTTTACAAATTTTAACTGGTGATAGCCCTTGTTCAAAAGATGCTAAAAAACTAAATTTGTTTTATACAAATGTTTATAGTTTTCAAGATTTACACTGTAGAACTTTTTTTATGTTTTTGAACAATTATGGGATTGAAAATGGTTGTGCAGAAACTTTATTTAATAATAGTTCTCATTAAAACCTAAATACCTCAATTTACTTCGAAAATATTAGTGATTTTTGAGATATACGCTGTACATTTTTTTTTTCAATAAACATTATTTTTGTGATACACAATATATGATATTACACTGTTTTTGAGTAGAAACTTCTGCATCATATATCTCAAAAACTATAGACATTTGTGTAAGGCAAATTTACTAAACTAGGTAAAATTTAGTAAAAACTGGGGTATCGATATAACTTCCAAATATCCAAAATCTGAGACGAAACATCTTATAAGAAAATCCTATAGTTGTTTTTTACCACGCACTGTATATTTCAGTTTAATCTAATTTTAATATTTCTTTTTTTAAACATCTAATACGTCGTGCAGATAATTTTGTATATTTTTCTAAATTTTTTTTATTAATTTATTTTTTTCTTCTATAAAATATCTCGAGCAAAAAAATGGGTGGTCGCTAACATGTCAAAAAAATTTGTAAAAAAATTATTGAATTACAAATAAAATTTTCTCAACGTAGTTAAATAGCGACCACCTGAAAAATATTTTTTTTGGAAAGTTGAGGTTCAGAGCTAACTTTTTTAAAGTGGGAAGTTTTTTTGTCATTGCTTTTAAAATCAGCTAAAGATAGCCATAAAAGCTTACTTTGTGATGATAAATTTTCAATTGAGAAACAAGCGATACAAAATTTGGACCCAACCCTTCTTTTCCATCAATGGGTTAAATTGTACTTGAGATTCGAATCAATGCAAATTGCGTTGTTTTAGCAATTTGTACCGGTCTAAAGTCTAAAGTTTGAAATCAGGTCTTGCTTCGACAAACTTCACAATTTTATCTTATTTCTACTTGTATATACAGTGTATATCTAAAATGTGTAAATTCTATTTCGGTGCTATAAAATTATACCAACTCTTTTACTTTTATGTAGGTACTTGTAATTTTGCAATGTTTGGAAGTAGTTTTTGAAAGAGGTAACATATTAAAACGTACCTATATGTAGAAATTTTGTTGTCATAGGAAACTGCAAACTGATGATGTACTCAAATTATGAGGAAACAAAAAAACAAAATAAATAAAAATTTTGCAAAATGTTTTATAGAAAACTTGTTTTACTTGATGAGTTCTTTCACTTGTTAAATTAACACACGCATTTCTGTGTATTGCAGTATATATTAAAGTGATTTAAAATTTATAACAAAAAGACTAGTCTCGAAAAAGTAGAAAAAGGGGTGTCGAAACGTGGCTGTAGAACTGTAAAATAAAATTTGTTAATAACAAAAAAAAATCACTTTTTTTTGAAGTATTTTATTTCTATGAAGTTTCTATTTCGCGTTCACTATCACGATTTTGCAGCATTGTTTTCAGAAAAAACAGTGTTACAAGGCTCAGTTTTGTAGCAATGTTTTTCAAAACATTTTTTGTTGTCAGAACTGTAAATAACCGTAGTAACATTTGTTGATTTAATTTAATTTGATTAAAAAAGCCAAAAATAATCAAATGTTGCCAACAAAAAATGTTTAATACATAATTTACTAAGTAGAGAGATGGCAACAGATGATAGATAACAATAATAGCAAATACCATTTAAAATAGCTCTCTTTATTAAAAAATACGTGTTACAACATCCCCATTGTGAAACCCGTTCATAAAACTTCTTATAATGAGGGTGATTGTAACACTTCATTTTACTACTATCATTATTTAATATTTTCACAATTAGAAAATAAAATCGTTATGTTCTTTGAGCATAGCGCTGTCATGAGATTTTTTGTTCTTATTTGAAAATAATACAAATGATTTTAATTCCACATTTTTTATTGGAAAAAAAAAATAAAAATCCGTTTAAGACTTGCAAGTATTTGCTTTGTTGGCTTCCAGTAAATAACCTTACACCTCTTCAAGAATTTAATTTAAATTCTGGTTTGGGTTAATTGGAAAGTGGTTGGCATGAACATGACAGCCATCGCAGTCGTAAACTGTGATTAAATCTAGATTAAATACTATTGACAGTCAACCGAATGTTCGTGAGGCGAAGAGTTACCAACAAACACGTGGGAAAAACAATTAAACCAACAACACTTCTTGTGTTACATTCTCAATACTGTTCTTCTTCCATTTTCAGAGAATTAGTATTTTTGTAAATAGCGCGGTTGGATTTCACTTAATATTTGCTTTATTTTAAATGACTTCCTTATTTGTGCTGTTTATCAAGCCGCAAGATGAAATCAAAGTTTTATGAGAAGATAGTAAAGAAATGTTTCTAGGACATAAATAACCTTAATCGAATGCTCTCCGTAAAAATGAAGCAATAACAACAGTGTTGACTGCTGCTAGAATAAATAATCAAACCACAAAAACCAAATGTCCCATTACTACCGTTACGAGTTCCAAAACACACAACGAGAGTTTAAAGCCAAAACTTTTAAACATCTGTGTCTAAAACACCCACAAACATACATACACAAATATAGTCGTAAAGCGTTGGCTCGTTTCCTTTTGCAGTAAATATTTCTCTGTTACGTGTAGTTTGTCTCGTTGCCTACTTCCAGCAAATGGAATTCAAACATTCGACTTGTCCTATCTACCTCTGAATTGTAATACAAATAAATATCAACTTGAGATATTTTGTCATTTGGAATGGGCTACATTTGTAATAAAACTTTGTAGTACTTGAAATTGATGTTGTTGTGTAACGACTTATCTCAGAAGTAGAAACTTGTCGCGGTTTTAAATTTGTTGCATACGTAGGTGGAACGAATTTCAAAGAAATTGGTACGTGATGGAGCAAAAACCGAACGACAAACGATCATATTTTTGCATAAGTAACGAGTTGTGTGTTTCTCCGAGTGTTATCTTACAAAATAATCACCGCTTCGATTCGGTGGGATAGTGTTAAGTAATAATAAGAAAACGACAGGAGTTTACTGACTCGAAAATTATTATCATACTGGTTAGATCCCACTATCTAATTCAATATCTTAATTGAACTAAGGTGTTGTATAAACAGTCTGCCTGAAGAAAAAGTTCCAACAAGCTTCACTTCTTTGAATCGAATATCAGCCTGTAGAGCAACAAAACTCGCGGCATTCTAAGTCTCACCTGTTTGCTTTCTCAGTTCTGGACGTTGGGGGCCGTAGCACTGTCTTCATTCAACAACAGGCATAATCTCGAGTCAAGGTCTAAAGTTGTTCTTTCTTACAGATCCTAATTTAAATAAATATTTATTCAATGTGTATGTATGTAAGACATCATTCGAATATAATTAAATCTGTCACTTTGGACAACTCTGGAATGTACTTATTTCGGGTTATCTTCAAGCTAATTTGTTCCTGTGATAAAAATTTCAACCGTTTGCAAATTTTAGTCTAGTACAATTAGAGGAAAAAATGTGCAAAATTTTGAAAAAATTACGGCCAAGCTGAATTTTTTGGAGACTTTTATTTAGATGTTCTAAACATATTCTCAAAAGTACCCTTGATTTGAACGGAGGAGGGGTTTTGCTTTTTCAAGAGGAGAACTTCAGTTTTTGCAAATATCTCGAATATTTCGTAGAATAAATCGTTGCAAAAGTATACTGGAGTTATGGATTATTATTATGGAGATTATGGATTTTCAGATGTAAATGTCATTTTTAAGTCTCAAGGGATTTTTAATGTCACTTTTTAAGTTTTTGGGACTAAAATGGTAGTTTAGTCTCTCTCAGTAGGAACTAAAGTACCAACTTTAGTCTCGGATGAGCAAAAAAAAATAAGAGACGTGTCTGATCCGTCAAACTTATCGTCGCGACGGTTTCGTTTGTTGTAATTTGAAATTTTCTATGCAATGTAATTACTGTTCAATATTTCTTTATATGTAAGAAAAGTGAAATGTTAGGAAACACATGTGTGCTTAAAAAATCAATTTTGTATTTTGTTTTTTTTTTCTCGTTATTCAAGTTGTGTACTAAATCTAACAGTGTGACTCAAGTTGTGCTAAACATAACCTTCTTTTTTTGTTTTTTTTTTTCTTTTATTGGTAAATAATTGGTAGGTATGAATCACAGAAAACTGTTAGCTGATAAAGAATTATTATACATAGTACTCGTATACAGAAAAATAATTATGGAATTTGTATGATCATGATCCTAATGACAAACTAAGCGATTTACGGAGGACTCCCAAGGACTGTAAGAGCTAAATTTAAATAATATACAAATTCGGTTTTATCCTTTTAATAAATTGTTTATAGTTAGGCCTTATATCTAACAATTAAGATATGTATGTTTTGCTTATAGTCGGGTAGATAAGAGTCTTATTTCAAAAAATGAAAATTGTTTTCTCTTCGTTTCTCCTAAACTAAGTAATAAAGATTAGTCTTCACAAAGTTTTAGTTACAAGTTTTCATGAATCTGCCTTCTTTGATTTACATATGAAATTCACTACAACCATTGAGTTTGTTATAGATGATACAAAATAAACTGAATAATAGAACCTATAGCCCAATAATAGGTCATAATACACAGAAAATTGGGCTATGGTCTAAAAAACTAAAAAATTATGAAAGAACTTACTGCCAAGTTTTAGATTTTATCTTCACAAATAAAATTTCATGACTGAATGGGCTAAACTTTGTTTCGTAGAATCAATCTCTATCTTTGGAAAAAGGCAAATACATAGTTATGGACAGAAAATGCGCATAAAACTATTATAATAATTACTATTACTCATGATTTTTTAAGTATTTAAAAATTATATTAGTTACATTTCGTAGAAAAATAATTTAATATATCGGGAGATGCACTGATGAAGACTAATGAAGTTTTTAGTATGTATATCAATCTTTATCATTTCCCATCTTGCTTCACCGAAGGAATAAAGCCAATGCCTTTCTTGATATAGGAAATGCCAGAAGCAACAAATGGACCTTTACTTTGAAAATAGATTAAATTATTTTTCTAATGCAAAATTTGTAGTTAAAGCAAAATAAATAATTAAAAATCATGAGTAATAATTATTATTATAATAGTCTTGTATGTAAAAAAAGCTTGAACTACCTACTTCTCTTTTACCTTACAAAAAAACCGTTCTAATAAGGGTACTTTTCCAAATATACGTTTAGTGAGTTTAAATAGTTAAAAGTTTATTTAAAAATTTTGGTTTATTTTAAAAGTGATTTTTGAAATTTTATTCTACTACACGTTATAAATGCTCGAGACAGAATTTATAGTTCTAAAATAAGAAACATCTTAACAATGATTCTGTGAAAATTAGATTTGTGTTTTTTATAGTCTTTTAGAAATAAAAATTTGTAAGGGACCTACAAGCTGTTGAATTTTTTACAATTTATTTTCTAAAAAATTTAATAATAATTGGGAAGCTGTCGGAAATAGAGGAAACATTAAAAAGCATTTATTTTATTCTGTTACAACGCATCTGAAAATCTTAAAAAAATTGAATTACCATTTAAAATAACGAAGTTAGTGGTTTTCTCCTGTATAACCGAAAGTGCCAAAAACTCGAAAATATTACCCACCAATAGATTTCATCATCCAAAACAACTGTATAAAAATTCGAATCAAATTATTTTAATATTGGATTTCTAATAGCTCAATAAAAGAGAGTAAGGAGACCCATCCTTATATTTATTTACACCATTGAAACGATTAATTCTACGAAATAAAGTTTATTATTTACAATTTTATAAACTACTATTTATTCAATAATAAAAAATTGATTATTTTTGAGATATTTGCAAAAATTTAAATTCGCTTCCTATAAGATCGAAACCCATAGTTCAGATCAAGGGTACTTTTGAGAATACGAGTATGTTTAGAACATTTAAACAAAAGTCTTAACAATAATCCAAGGTCGGATTTTTCTCCAAGTTAAAATCTAATTTTACTGGGATAATTTCTACAATTGCTTCTTTCCCGGAATATTCTTTTTTTAATGAGGGCGCAATTTATTTTACAATTTGAATACATTTTCTGTTTCTATAATTGGTCTCTGCAGACATTTCTCCAAACAAAAAACTTGCAAAAACCTTTGCTTATTTAGCTCACTTGTTTGCTGTGGTTATTATCGACTCCTACTTGCTTATTAATGTTATTAGTTGAAAGAAAAAAAGACGAAACCGATGACTGATAATGACATAATAACTATTTTTTAAATTTTGTTTATTTTAAATTAGGCACGTGTTAACATAATTATTTTGAAATTGCTGTAGGTCATAGGTGTATTTACATTCCATGAAAGTTAGAAAGCACCGAGTATTTTTTCTAATATTGTAATTTATTAACAATTTGCGGTTTTTCAGTTGATATTATTTGACCTAGAAATTAGACCAGTCAGTCGCACGCTTCAAACAAATTCCAGAAATAACTTAAAGTGTTTTCAACAACCTAACAACATTTTTCTAAAACTTATAAATTTTTATTTCATTAGACAAGTTTTTATCAGTCTAAAATACGATAATGGACAGGTTTTATAATTACTCTACCACAATTAAAATTGATTACTCGTGAAAATACTTCATTAAACTTGTATTGTTTTTATATATAAGAAATTGTAAAAATTAGTATTCCAAACAAGGAAAGTAGGCGTCCATTAAGGCAATTAAAGAAACTATAAATATTTAGAAATTATAAACCCATCCTTGATTTACCTAAAATCGTTGTTTTTTATGTTTTAACGAAACTCTGCTGTACTAGAATTTTAAGTAAAGTGAAATCCAGGGCAGTAATTGGAGATTGCTCTGATATATACATTGGAATATTTAAAATTCCTACCATCTGCTCTTATTTCCCAAATTCATTCCTATTTATAAAAAAAAGTGGAACAGTTGTCCTGGTATCAAATATCAATTAATTTTCCGGAGAACAATAAACTCGGCATCAAATGCTCACCGATTGGTTTTCTTAACAGTTTCTGTGTACACAGGAATGAAGAGCGATAAAATTGTTTAATGAGTCATTAAAAAGCTTTTACTGTGTGTGCGAAATATGTCATAAAAAACACCCTCTGCTACTGGATGTTAAATCACGTACAGAGTCACACCCCTGCTATTTCGGTATTGAAAATGAATCTTCTCAGAGAGACCCTCAAGTTAAACAAGCTTCGACATCCTATAACTGCATTTCTATGCACTATATTGCGAACTGATATACAGGGTATGAGTAATACCATGGTGGATATTTCCCCCAAATAAATTTCAACCTAATTGACATCCGTCTTATAGGGGAATAGTAATAGATCAAACTGTGACGTCATGCACCCTACATTTCAATTAGCGCCGGGTTAGTCGGTGCTTAATTTTATATCTCATCAAACATTATTGGGAAGAAACATATGTTTCAGCTTTTAGTTTGATTTCTACTAAAATCAGAGCAAATATAAAAGATCCTTTGTAGTTGGGGAGGCTTAGGTTTCAGTTTAAAATTAGGCTGATTCTTAAAACGACAACGTAAAAGTTGTTGATAGCACGATAGAAAAAGAGTTTTGATTATTGCTATTTCTACAAATGCAAAACGTTCTTCTTTCTTCAATGCTTGTCGCTTTGCCGCCTATTTCTGTCGTTACTCCAACTTTTTCTGTCGCCATTAATGAAGATTGACGAGTTCAATTGTATGAAATGTTATCCCAGTTCCTTTCTATAATTGTACTAATGACGCGTATTTATTGTTACAGGGTGTTATGGCTCCATCCTTTGACTTGCAATTCATCGTCAGTCGCCAGGAGATTCTTGAACAAAAGTGAACGTTAAAAACCTCCAAATAAAAACTTAATGGTGTAAACAGTGTTTAAAGACTCAAAATGGAGTACACGAGGCTGGCAATACTCGTGGTGCTCCTAATCAAAACAGCAATTTCCAGTTCGGCTATTACCTCGTTGGATAGCAATGGCCAGGAAGAACGCTGCGAAGAAATCACCATCCCCATGTGCATGGGAATCGGTTACAACCTAACCCGAATGCCCAACGAACTCAACCACGAGTCACAAGAAGAAGCCGGTCTTGAAGTGCACCAATTCTGGCCTTTGGTTGAGATCAAATGTTCCTCTGTTTTAAAATTCTTTCTTTGCTCGATGTACGCCCCAATCTGCCTCCCCGGCTACCAAAAACCCCTTCCTCCTTGCCGTAGCTTGTGCAAGAGGGCACGCGAAGGCTGTGAGCCTATCATGACCCAATATGGCTTCAAGTGGCCCGAACGCATGGACTGCGAGCAGTTCCCGGTGTTTGGAGCTTCTCAAGAAGTTCTGTGTATGGACGAGAATAATGGGAGTAGCACAACAGCTAAGCCTCCACCTCGCGGTAAATCCCCCAAACAGTGCAAAGGTTCAAAAAACTGCACAAATCCCCCAGGAGACGGAAGAAAAACCGGCGTGGTGAAAGGCTGCAAGTGCCAGTGTCAACGCCCGTTAGTCTCCCTGGGGAAGGATCCGTCACTGTTCAACCTAAGCGTGTTAGACCCCGCAAGCTGTGCCGCACCATGCAGGGCGACGTACTTCAATTCGGAAGAAAAAGAGTTCACCACGGTCTGGATAACACTCTGGTCCAGCCTTTGCGCAGCTTCGACTTTAATGACACTAACAACGTTTTTCATCGAAACCGAACGGTTCAAATACCCTGAAAGACCGATAGTGTTTCTATCAGCGTGCTATTTTCTAGTGTCAATAGGTTATCTCATTCGGGTTGGGGTGGGACATGAAGAGGTTGCTTGTGAAGGACCGATTATCAGATACTCTTCAACTGGAGCAAATCCCTGCTCTTTAGTGTTTCTCCTAGTGTATTTCTTCGGAATGGCCTCATCAATTTGGTGGGTGGTCTTGTCATTCACCTGGTTTTTGGCAGCTGGCTTGAAGTGGGGCAACGAAGCTATCGCAAGCTATGCCGAATATTTTCATGTCGCAGCTTGGCTAATCCCGACACTACAAACAGTGGCAGTTTTTATATCAGGAGCTGTCGATGGTGATCCTGTTTCTGGAATCTGTTATGTTGGCAATATGAACATGGAAAACCTTCGAACTTTTGTCTTAGCCCCTCTCTTTATTTATTTAGTCGTCGGTACGACTTTCTTAATCGCCGGTTTCATATCATTATTCCGTATCCGCAACGTTATCAAAAAACAAGGCGGTGCTGGTGCAGGTTCTAAAGCCGACAAACTCGAAAAACTCATGATCAGAATCGGCATCTTTAGCGTGTTATATACCGTTCCCGCTTCAATCGTCATCGGTTGCCACTTATACGAAAACGCATTCCACGATGAATGGTTGTTATCAGCAGCTTGCACTTGCCCCGACTCCCGAATATCGGCTAAATCGCGGCCCATCTACTCGCTCCTAATGCTCAAATACTTCATGGCCTTGGCAGTGGGGATCACCTCCGGGGTATGGATCTGGTCAGGGAAGACGCTTGACTCGTGGCGGCGGCTGTGGCGGCGGTTATTCGGCCGGCCCGACCCCACAGGGGCCAACGCCGTGTTGATCAAGAACAGGCCGGGGAAGGCGCCGCCCCAGTACGTGGTGGCTGGGGGTGGCAGCGCGTCGCTTTTGGGGCCGACGGGGAGTGTAGCGTCGGCCAGTCAGCACCACCTTCACCATCATGTGTTGAAGCAGCCGCCATTAAGTCACGTATGACAAGCGGGCGAAGGGGCCACACCTGTAGTTGTCTCACACCCCGCACAAGGATCAGGACCGTCTTTGAGCAACTATGGGCCC
Source organism: Tribolium confusum (assembly GCA_029207805.1). Classification (NCBI taxonomy): domain Eukaryota; kingdom Metazoa; phylum Arthropoda; class Insecta; order Coleoptera; family Tenebrionidae; genus Tribolium; species Tribolium confusum. The sequence continues at coordinate 27,866,305 of JALGAY010000002.1, read as the reverse complement.
ATTTGAGTGACCGCCTTGGCCCCTCGACACTCGGTCACAGCTCTCTAGTCGAAAAATGCAGTATGTTCGAGGTGGACACTTGTACAGACATTTTTTCAAAGTGTATTTATTTATTTGAAAAGAAATTTGTGTATAAATGTGGAAATGATGATTCTGATTATAGGCATACTCAATATTACCAAGTTTTTGGTATAAGACTTGTTCAATCATCACTAAGTTGAAACCTGTTGATCTGATTTTCTGGATGTCAGAGTTAAACACAGTGATAAATATTTTTTTTATATTCGATTTGTTAAAGAATCCCTCAGGGAAAGGTTTTTGTTTCGTAAAACCTTTCTCCTGCTGGAAGCACTTAGTAATTATTTTTTTAACGTCAAAATATTTATTTGAAGTTCAGTTATCGCGATATAACCGTAAACAGACTGCTCGTTTTACAAGCCATTGACTGTAAAACGCTACCTTCAACAATGCATTATTGTCTATCATAAAATTTCATGGTATATCCATGTGAATGTCAAAATATAGAAAGTGAGATTTTATATACGTAATTAAATTAATTGGAAATTTTACATTGGTAGTAAATGTGATCAGGTACGTTCTATTAGAATGAATGTAAAAAAATGGTACTCTGACTGAAATTTTCGTCGAAAAAAGTAATAGTGATATTGTCATTTTTGGCGCCACATGTATACTCCTAGCATCTACTTATCACAGTGTTCAGCCATAATTTGTGCCATGTAATAATCGTGTAGGGACCATCTTAAAATTTTTCTCGGAGTACCATGAAGGCAGAAATGTGCACTCTTTTCGTTAACAATTTGTAAAATATTTAATATATTCTTGTAGTTTTTCGAATAGCTGTAGGTTTTTATATGAAATATTCATTGACCCCAATAATCTTTTGTACTTATCTTTGTCTATTTAACCGTGTAAATATAACTGTGCAGTTCATGAAATGCAACAAACAAGGTTTGCTGTTAAATGTAAAGCAACAATATGCTAATTCATAAAGTGGATGAATATTTAAACATCCAGTGATCATTTGTATCCAAATACATTATAGCTTTATAACAAATTAAATAAAAAGATATATAGGGTAGAACATATCAAATTTTATATTAAAAAATTATAAATGCACAATATTTTATTTGTCGATATTGCCATTACGAAATTATTTCTGTTTGACAAAAACACTGAATAAGCACAAAATGGGTTTTGTATATATTTTTTCCTGACCATGTACAGCAAATTATTATTTGTAATTGTGTGTATAGTACTCCTAGTTATGTAAACTGTCTGTATGCTTCAAATTGTATACGATTTTAATTATATTTTATTGTTTAAATTTCAATTGATTTTCATTTTTCCTTTCAAAACTTATTAATAAGCAAAAAGTTTATTCAAGGTAAGTAAACAAATGAAAAATTCTAATAATAAGGTAGGTATGTATGTAAATATTTTTTTTCTTTTACTTTTTCTAAAAGTTATGTTTCTTTCCCCTTCTCAGTCTTTATTAATTTGTCGATAACCCCTGTCAAACTAACCACACAAAGCTTAATTAAAACTTGAATTTACGTCTTCCATAAATCTCGTCTTGATTAGCATTACCCCGGACCAGTCATAAAATATTTTATGATGAAGTCTGCTGATATGGCTGCTGTTGAATGAAGTGAGTTTCCGATTACTCTCTTTCCATTTCAATTGTAATAGCTGTATGTTCTTACAGTAATGTTTTCACACCATATTTTACGTGACTAACGCTTTGTGTAAAGTCCGGTACTGACTTAAATCTCTTTTTATGGTGTAGCTTTATGAATAGTGCAATGATTTTTCCTTTGAAACTTATCAAGTTACAAGTCGCTTTTAATTAGATTGCTTGAGCACTTATCGGATATTTGCCTCTTGTTTCATTGGTTTATGAGTTTTCTGATCGAAATCAATTAAATTACCAACAGGAATAATTACTATTAAGTTAAATAGGCGCGGAAAATGATTTCCAGACTAGTTAGGGAAATGGTTGAGTGCCTTCTGTAAAAAATTATATTGCTTTTAAAATACAAAAATTAAACGAGTTCAAATAAATACAATAGCTATAAAGTTTGTTAACTATTTTGCTTCACACTGCAATGACAAATATACCTTTATTTAGGCCAGTAAAATTAGAACTTTTATTTTATCTTTAATTGATGTTAATAAGAATTATCTTAGTTTACACGGTCACAGAAAGTTCGCTAAATTTTTGGGAGCAAACTAGAAAATGTTAGTTTTGTAGTTATAAATACCAAATCGCAGTTTTGTGTCGAATGATAATCTTTAACTTTGGTAAAGTACTACATACCATAGTCGTTATCTCCAGCCATTTTTTTTATTTTTAGTGAAATTCTCACTCCATGACTGATTTTTTAAAAAGAGGCGAGATAGGTCGATTTCAGATTCTAGGGAAAAAATTTTTAGTTTTTCCACCCCCAAAATTTGAATAGGGAAAAATGTCAAGTGATACCTCGTTTTGAAACACAAAAAAGCAGACTGGGAGAAAAAATGTTCAAGAAACTTTAAAATGAGGTATTACTCGACCTTTTTTCCCCTATTGTAGGGGTGTACAATCCTGTGCTCAAAAGGGTGGTAAGATCAACGTGATTTTGGGTCTCGGTGTTTTTTTAAAATCAGTATTATGACTGAGAAAATGGTGGACTGTTTTCAAAAAATCACTATGTAACAATATTCAAAAATATTTTTTGGATTATTCAACTCAAAAACCTACCATCAGAGGCGTCTGGTGGATTTTAAAATCTCTTTATTTTTTATACGAAGCATGAGACCCCAATTATTCTGTTCTAAACAATTACTGTTAGAACCAAATAAAAGGCGTTTGGTTGAAATATTGCTTACCTTCAACTTAATAAAGCAAATAGGGTAGAGGTATTATTTTCATAGTAACATTATATTTTGTCTTGTAATCCTAATAACTATCGAATAACTAGGAGTTCATAACATACTTTTAAAGTGAGTCAAGTCTTTGTGGTAAGGTATTAATATCTGCATTCATTTGTTACGTGTTGCACCACCTTTTAGGAATTTCAGTAATGCCAAACACTTATTTTCTTATACATATCTACTTTCGTTATTTTAAATTTAAAAAAAAAACATTTTCACCAGAAGTCAATGCAATTTTCATTTATACTTTTTGATTTTTGAGAATGTATAATTTTTAATTTAATTTTGTATTAATTTATATAAAAATTTAAACCAGTTCAAGCCGCAAGTGTGACGTCATTAGTTGAGGTAAGTTCAGACTGCGTTTCAAACAAACCAAGTTCAACACGTCTAATGGTTATAGCGGCTTTAAAACCCGCTTAGTTTGAGTCATTTTCAACGAACTAAGTTGGATCTGGAACACATTATCGAAAACATAATGTAATAAATCCAACGTAACATAACCTCACTATGTATTTAGCAATGCATAGATTAGTTAAATATCAACTGCACTTTTTATAAAAAAAAATGCTTTGAAGCGTACATCTAAGAAAAATGCTTGTCTTATAAACAATCAAAGTTCAAACCAAAACTAATTAAAAATAAATTTAAAGCACTTTAAAAATCACTTATTGGACTTACACATGTTGAACTCACTTTGTTTGGAACGCAACTATGACGTTAGTCAGCTAATATGGCGTCGATAACGAAAACACTTTCATACATAAGTGTACGATAGTGACGAATGAAAACTTAATAACGACAAGAGAAGAGTTTAACAGTTATAATTTTTGATGTTTTTTGGTCAAGAACCAATAACCAAAGATACTTAAATTAAGTCGTTAGTTTTGCGTTTTTATTTAAGATATTATATTACACAATCAGGATGTTGATTTTCAGGTATTTAAAATAATACCACTTACAGGTACAAGTGTTCAAGTAAAAAAACACTCTAGAGTGCTTTGGAAATAAAAGCAATTTGTGAAGTATGTCGTTAGTGCCAATGAGAACAGCTGATTTGTACTTATGAGGAACAGTAAAGGCGGGTCCAGATCAAGCGAGCCGATCTTTCGAGCGGAGCCGCACAAAACGTTCGCGAACGTAAAAGAGCGTTTAATTTGGACGAGTTATCGAGCACAAACGAGCAGAAACAAGCATTCGCAAACATTTTCCGACTGGTGCCGGTACATCAAAGGAAATTGCGTGTTTGTGCTCGCTCGGTTTAGACGGTTTAGTAGTTGATTCTTGTTGCGCTTCAATGTAGTTGTAAAAGTGTAGTACTCGTCTATCTGCAAATTGTTAAAAATGGAAGATGTTACTAATAATGCAAGATGGGACTATGAAAGGCTCTTACAATTTATCAATTTATAGCAAGACTGTCCATAGTTGTGGAATTCCTGTGATAAAAATTACCACATACACAAAACCAGGAAACTGTAGACTCACAAATAGACTCTCAGAGCGGAACAAAGGAAAAACGCAAACTGTTTGTTTTACCAAAAAAGACATCAGCTTAAAAACGAAGACCTGGGGAAGATCCGCGAGTAGCCTATGCCTTTGATGTCCTTACAAACTGTTCAACGAAAGAAAAAGATGAATATTCAAATTTCGGAGAACATGTTGCAAGCAAACTCAGAAAGTTTGATGACATGACGCGAACAAGAGGCATGCATCATATGAACTCTGTACTGTACCAAATCGAATTGGAATATTATAGCAACATTGCACCATAGCAACAGCAACAACAAAATTTCATTGCACCATAGCAACAGCAACAACAAAATTTCAATCTTTTAAATAATCCGTCGTCGTCAACTTCAGGTCAACATCCATCTGCAACTCCTTCTCACAATAGTTCCTCATATTTAGATTCCATGAGTCCTCTACAGGATTATGTACATTTGAAAATTTCTCATACACGTACACTAAATAAGTTACCTTTAAATTTATAATTAATTTACCTTTATGTGGCCTTTTAATGCCTCTCCTAGAGCTTTGCAGACTTCATTAACTATTAGAAATAGAAGTAAATACTTTGCTTGAAAACTTTAAACAAATAATGATAAACTAGTAAAAGAGTCTCCGGTTGCTAAGAAACGAAGAGTTATAGCTAGTCTTTTCTTAACAGGTATACACTCTCTAAAATTGGTGTCACGTTTTTGTATTTTAGAGCCTAATACCTCAATTAATATTTAAAAATCTTGTATTTTCAATTGACAAATCATACAGTAAGTCACTGCCGCTGTAATGATTTCTATTCTTAAACATTCTTATCATCCACCATCGGTGATTGTTCTGCTTCTTTTTTTTTCAATATTCCATTTAATACAATAAACGCAGCACTCGCTACTATCATTTTTCCATTATCCTCCATGTTTGCTGTCGCGATATGAAACACACGCGCTCAACTTTTGGAACCTTCCTGAACACATCTAAAGATACGAGCATTTGCTTTATTTAGACAGTTCTGCGAACATACACAAATTTTGCTCGAAAACGTTCGCGAACATTGTGTGCGGCTCGGATCGGATCGGCTCGCTTGATCTGGACCCGCCTTGTAAACCAAACAAAAACTTGGAATTTCTGTAGATTGGGTGTAAGAATAAAGCATAAAAGTTTTTTTTCTTTTCGAACTTGTCACAAACAAGAACACATTGCTCTTCCAATTTTTAATTTTTTAATTTTATTTATACATATTTTTACACTTTACTTTATTTCCAACATGTAAATGCTTTATTCTTACATGTTGGAAACATCCAGTTACAAAAATTTTACATATTTCTGTTCGCTGAAGATGGCGCAATAAAGTAGCCGAAACTAGTCCAAACTTTATGGTTTTCATTTAACCTCCCCTTTTTTTGTTGGGCAAAGACTTTAAGTAACAACTTTACTCTAAAATTCAAAAACTTGAAAATCACTGAAAAAACTTTGACTTGACACACGATTGGATAAAATTTGAAGGTTACGTTTAGCTATTACATTTGAGTTACGACCTGTCTTTTAAATACCATCTCGTTTTAACAAAATTCCATAGCAATGTGGAGCGTTTTTTTACTTGAACACTTTATACTAATACAATTAAACAAATTTTACTAAAAGATTCAAACATATAGGTTACACAATTCAAGTTATAAAGTTGTGATCAATAGTTAACATTAAAATATTTATTGCTTTATTCTGACAAATTAAGGCGCTACGAAAAATTAAATAAAATTACAATGTAACAAACAAAAACGATGCTCGTAAAAGTTCTTGGTCTTTGGTTATAGTTTTCTAGAAGAAAATAAGAATTTAACTTCAATAAAATACACTTTGTTAAATAGTTTATCACTTAAGTCACATCGTTATTTTCTGATTAAAGAAGTATATTTTGAATAGCATACCTGACCTTACCGAATGACCGGTGAGTTACTGCGAATTTAAATGTGACGTCACTGAGACAGACAACTATCTTTTTGAGGTTTATTTGTTTGTAACAGTGCTTTATAAAAAAATAGTGTTTTTGTAATTTACTTAGGTACTTACAGATTCATATGCCCTTATGCGTGATGGTGCATAATGTTTTCCACTCGTTTTGTTTCATAGAAAATTTTATTTTGTGATGCTTCTCAGTGTTTGTACTTATCTTTTGATTTGAGCTCCTAAGTGACGTCTATTTTCTATTTTTTCGTATCTTACTCTGCGCCTTATACTTCACTGACTTTATATCTATTATTTTGATTAGCTGCAGAACGAATTTAATTGTTTTCATATATTTTTAGAGTGAACAAATTCTGAGGTCTTTTATTATATTATGAAGATAATATAATAAGATTTTATTATATTGTTGTTTTGATTTTGTCGAATTTAGTAACACTTTCCTTAACCCTTTTTTTATTTGTACTTTTCGCAGTCTCATATCTGCTGCTTTGATTTTTCATTTTAACCTTTTGTAACGTTGCCAGACCACCTCAGATTTTTATGTATTAACGTATCAAACTTTTAATTTCGCTTATTTATTTACTTCGTTCCTATTTAAGAATTCACTTTTTCCTTGAATTAAATAGCCCATCTACAGCCTCCATTCAATTAATTCTATTAAATATTTATCTTGTTGCATCATGTTTGTTTTATTGTTTAATACTGAACCTAGATACTACAGGTTTTTAGTCAGACTTAAGAGACCTTGCCATTTGCCACTCAAAGATACACGTCGTTCATTTTATAGTTTTTCGGTCGTAATGTTAAACCTACTCATCAAATACTTTATCTTACTCAAATTAAACACCATTTATAAAAGGGTAAAAATTTCTTCGATTCTGTCGAAAATAATTTTTTGATCTACGAATTACTTGAGAACTTTTTTAAAATTACCTTTAGTTCACAATATATTTAAGTATGCATTTTTATATTGTTTTTATTTTTATTTTATTTGTATTGTATTTTATATTATTTTATTATAAGTATGCACCAATCAGAAAAATTAAGAAGCCAAGTCTCTTAGACGTGTTGCCAGAAGTGGCACTGAGGCTTCATGTCTTTATTGTTGCCTTTTTCTCAAATGCTTCTCACAAATTAACGCTCGAAGTAGGGGCACAGAGACTGGATAGGACTGTGGAAGCGCTTGACGCATATCTCAGATTGCAAGGCTTTTTATTTTATTAGTTTTATTATTTAAAATCTGATGGGTCTCAACAGAAAAGAAGCATTAGTAGGTAGTTCTAGGCATTGTTATTGCTTACTAAAAAGGCAACTGCATTTGAGTTCCTGATATATGAAACCCATTGCTGTCGAAAAGACTTCTGCAGACAAGGTACTATCCTAAATATTTTTTTTAGATATTTTCTACATTATATTTGTAGGCTACCTATGTATTGATTTGGTTGTAAACACTGTGAAACCACTAAATTAAAAACCCATTACTTCTCAATTTGAGAACATAGTAACAACCCAAGAAACGATTCGTATCATATTGATTTTTTAATGGGTCGGTTGACAAACTTTCCTTTCTAGCATGATCGTATGCTAATGTAACGAGTGGCACAATGATAAGTTTGCAGATATGACGCGTCATCAATCATTTTACTCCAATTACAAGCCGTCGCAGGTCTCATCAGAGACATGCAATTAAGCATCAGTCTCAAACACTGTTTGATGTAACCATTTCTAATATATTCGTGCTCATCACTCCTCCCTAATAGAATCTCAAATTTCTCTTTGATGGATGAAACGTCGTGGAAAACTGGAACACTTACCTGAGTGGATATTGAAAAACGAAACACTTTTCCAATATTATAAAAATAAGAGAGGTTTTATTTAAATTCATTTTTCTTATCAGGTGAATAATTATTAGCCACCAGACTGGAAAAATTTCTCACATTTTGACTCATTTCAAAGATATTTTTATGTTAATCTATGCTCTAATCGCATAAAGCACATCCTTTGATTGCAATTTTTGACTAAAAATGATATCATCGTCCATTTTAAAAAGCTTTAAAATTACCAAAGAGTTTTTTACTGTAGAGACTAATAGCATGCAAAATTCAATTTCAGATTATCCGTCTATCTGCAAAAACTTCAAAAGCTTTTAAAACATTGCCTATTTAACTAACAAAATTATAGCACAAAGTAGCGAATGAAATATAGCTAAAAATGTGCATATTCAATTAAAATGGAATTAACCTGAATTATTACTATTGTAAACACTGTTTTCCAATAATTTTTCAATGAGCAATTTTAAATTAATTTTTTGCCTAAAGTTGATTTGTGTGGCAAATTCCTGATGAAAAGCATTTAATCGAAACAGAACTTTACTAAACTTTGCAAATTGTGTTACTGTAAGTTTGACACCGCCAAAATAGATTGCTTCGGTAAACTATCAAAGCATGCTACGACTAAGAAAGTGGTTGTTCATGGTGGAAACACCCTCGAGATTTTACCAACTAAATATTGTCGAGATCGGCTGAATTAATTTGGTTTGGATATGAATAATTTACTAAATGAGGGTTTGATTAATACGCACTTAATAATAACTACTTACTTTTCGGGTATGGAGTGAATGGTAAAATATGCTTTTCACTTGACTTATTTTATGTAGTATGTACACACAAAAGTGTACTAAAATGCGGTGTAGGCCATATTTTAGGAGCTTACGCTTAAGACAAGAAGTAATATTCAGTAATTATTGAACTTTATAGCACTTTACAGTTTACAGTAAAATATCTGCCTAAAATTTTTAAAATGTACGAGAAAAAATTCCTGGAAATAATTTAAATTTCGTATAGAATTCGTCAAGAGAGTCGCATGACAAAGAATTAAATTTTTACTAAAATAGGTATGTTTTTGATACGATTTTGTGCCCAATTAGTATATCTCATAATAATTAAAAAACTTCTTTGACACTAAAATAAATATAAAATTATTTATTTAAACTTCAGTTATTATTAGGATATTTTCAGTTATTATTAGGATCGCCTTGATTGGGTAACATGAAAATACTTCCAGCAAAATTTTGAATTTCTATCGAAACAAATCGTAATACTCGTTTCGCATTGTTGATTCTAATATAATAGGTGGTAGCAAACTCTTTTATTAGCAATTTATCTCCTTCCAGCAAATGCTAATAATTGCACATGTTTGTCTTAGTAAATAGTAATTGCATAAGTAATTTCAGCAAATGCTGAAAAGACAAATGTAGCTAGTAAAAGCTTTCCTAGTTTTTATGAATATCACCATTGAGTTTATTATATTATGTCTGTTATAAAACTGTTATAACATAACCCAGTGTTATGAAAATTTTTTCGATATTTTAGATTTCGAAATTCTTTTGACTTTCTACGTTATTTTAAAATATTTATATTTACAGTTGTGTCAAAATAATAGCAGCGTTTTAATTTAGATGCATTCTCTAAAAAATTGAATCGATAATCGATTTCTCTACTTTTTTTTTCTTTAAAATGCTATGTAACTTTAATAAATAATAAAAGTACAATCCTGCCTTACCATCGTATATGTTCTAGAAAGAGGTGAATAAATTCTAGATTTTTAAAAAATAGCATGGACAAAATAATAGCAGCGAGTTTAAATTTTTATGATCTAGTAGGTTTAAGTTAAATTGAACTGTTTATTTATATAAACATAATAGTTATTTATGTATTAAGGGCGTAATCAAACTGGCAAACCTGGCACGAGGGAATGTTTAAAGCCCGACATAGGAGGGCTTTTAATTTTCTGGGGGCCATTAGTGACGATTACGCCTGTGGTACATACAAGGTTTTGGATCGTTTTAATTATTCAAATGAAAAGAATATTCAAAATTCCGGTATTTTTTTAAACTGTAAAAAAATCTAGATTAACTATTTAGTTTGATATCGTGTCGTTGCTAGGACACGGTATGTTGTTATTGTCTGTTTTGCGATTTTACAGAATAAAAATTGATAAAAACGTGTGTGAAAACGTGTATTCTAGAGAAATGTTACAACAGGAAAGAGTCCAAAATTCAAGAAAATATTGTGTCGCGCTCCGTGCGTTTGTCATGTGTAACAGTTTTTTGAAATAAATGATTTTTTACGATAATTGCTATTTAAAGTAAAAAGTGACGTTTACAAAATTGAAGACGTTTATTTGACAACTAGACGAATGCACAGTTATTTATTTGTCGTTGTTGCGTAGCAACTTTGAAAAGTGCTAAAGTCCATTTCAAAATAAATGCGATCTCAGTGTGCTGTGGAAATTTGAATTTAAGTTGGTTACACTGCCGTATTTAGTACTTTTACTTATTACTAAGAGGTGGTATTGGATTTCCAAGTAGATTGTCATTATTGATTTTCTTTGATTTTGACGACTTGAGTTTTTGCGTTTTTTGTGTTCTTTCGAAGCATTTCTTGTCTGTTATTTTGTTGATAAACTGTCTTTTTCAAGACACTTTTCTTGGCATCAGTTTTTTTACGGTAAAAAAAATCAGTGTTTTGACATTATTTGAGGTTATGTAAATTATTTTTTTAGAAAGTGAAATTGTTTATTTTTGTATTTTTCATCTACTATTTTTTGCCTACGGCTTTAAATAATTGGGATATGGCCTCTCAGCTTACCGAAAGAGCGTTAGTATGCCGTGTATCGTTGTTACAACGAATTTTTCAAGGACTCAAAAAACAGTCACACCAGGGTTCAACGAGTAGCTTTGGTATTTGAGGTAATAATATTTTAAATAATAATGCAAATAAGTATTATTAATTTATATTCAAGATAAGCCCTACTACCGTACGTCGTGTACTCAGTAAGAAAAATTCTGGAGTACCTTATTTACCTGCAAAACCAAAAGGGAGGAAAGTAGTCCCGGAGTTTTATAATTATGGTTTTAAAGAAGAACTAAATAGTTTTATTTACACAAAAATTAAAAGTAATCAACATTTGACTCTTGAAACTATATATAACTTTGCAAAGGAATGTCTTGATTTTACTCACAGTCCTACAACTTTATTTCGGATAATGAAGTCAAAAATAGCTATAAAAAAGTTTATAGGCGAAAAATTCTTATCGAAAAACAACAAATAATTAATTTAAGGATTCAATTTTTTGCGAAATTTCTTTAACTACTGCAGGAATATGAGGAAGGCAAGCTAAAGTTTATATTTCTGGATGAGACATGGGTATACCAAAACGGTAGTCAGATTCGTCGTTGGGTACTAGAAAGCTCTAAAGAAGGTCTTCCTACAAAGAGTGAGGGTGAAGGAAAGCGATTTACTATCGTGAATGCTGGATGTGACACTGGCTTTTTGCCAGGATGTGATTTGATTCTCGACAGCAAAATTGACACCAGAGACTATCATAAAACTATGAATGGTGAAATATTTAAAAAAATGGATAAGCAACCAGTTGCTTCCTACTTTGCGCTCATTAAATACTAAGTGTGTAATTATCATGGATAATGCACCTTATCATTCTATGAAGGCTGAAAAAGAACAAACCTTTTCTTCAAGAAAAGAAGAAATGCAAGTCTGGTTAGAAAAGCATAATATACACTTTGACAAATCCTTGATTAAAAAACAGTTGTATGAACTAATTTGGCCTTACAAAGATGAGATAATGTGGAACAAGAATGAAGTAGATGAAATGTTAAAAAAAGAAAACCATGATGTACTTCGTCTACCTCCATATAATTGTCAGTACAATTCATTGAGTTGGCTAGGGCTGATTGCAAAACATATTATAACAGACACATTCAAGCCAAACTGGACTTTAGTGATAGAGTAATAACAGTGTGGCGCGAAGCTCTTCAACACTGCACAGAGGAAAAGTGGAGGAATTTTATTAAAAAAGCAAAAAATGAGGTGAAACAAGACTGGAAAAAATACATGGGCGTAGACAACGTTGAATTGGTTCCACCTGTTATTGTAAACCTTCAGTCTGATTTTTTAGATTCTGAATTTGCTGACCTAGATGAACCACTTGACACTGAAGATTTAGTAGATGAAACAAATATTAATGAAGAAAATAATTCAATGGTTGTAGACGATAATTAGTATTTACTTTTATGTTTTTTATTTAGAAGTAACTCTGACAAGCCTGAACAAAAAAAAGCTCTGAAATCGACAAGAAGCTTGCGAGAGGGTCAAAAACTAAAATACTTAGAAGTAAAATTATTGCGAGAAATACAAAAATAAGACTGTATATACATATAAAAGTGTTATTCAGCCGACTGTTTTATACAGTTGTGAAACTCGGGTGCTGAATAAAAATGCAATAGAACAACTAACAACTAATTGGAAAGATGGTAAAAAAAATGCTACGCAAAATATACAAACGTGTGAAGGATAAAGAAAGAATTTCGAAAATGCGAACGAATATAGAAATAATGGAGATATACAAATATCCGACTATATCTCAAAAGGTCAAGGCCAAAGGGCAAAGTGGTCGAGACACGTTGGAAAAATGCCTGACAAAAAACATACGAATAAAGCGCTTATGAGAGGTAAAGAGGAAAATAGTAAATAGAAGACCAAAGAGAATGTGGCTAGAAGAGATGAAGGTAGATATAAGAAGTGTTGGAGTAGTAAACTGAATGGAAAGTTGTAAAAATATAGTGATCCGCCACTAATTATAAAAAAAATGGAACTGTATTCAACATACTTCTGAAAGCACAGAAGGACTCCAAATGCATAGCTTATACTGTTGTTATTAGTTTATATTTTATTTGTTCATATTATTTAAACTATGTTGTTAAAGTGTTAAACATAATCCCAAGTTTTTCGATGTCTGTAATCACATTTATATTAAAAGTTACCTGAAACTACCTAATTAATGTAAAAGTGCAATATAGAAGGTTTTTTTATAGAATCTATAAATAACAATTAGTTTGACATTTTTAACCTCAAATATTTTTTTGACAATCAAACTAAAGTTCGTTTACATTTTATTTCTGACAAAATTTTAGGGTTGGTTTCCACAATCAGAGCCTACTGAGATCGCATTTATTTTGAAATGAACTATACATATATATATAAATGAAGATTACGCCTTGATTTGCGGGCGTATAAAGTAGATTATGGTTTCAAAATAAAATAAAGTAAATTAGTTGATGTATGTTTTTGTATTAATACATTTTGAACAAAATGGGGCAACATTGTACTGAAACACAAACAATTTTATTAAAAAATTAAGAGCTGAACGAAAAACTTAGAAATTATTCAAAATATATTGGGATGTTTTGCAAAAATGATTTCTAATGCTCTTAAACATAAACTAAAAAATGAATCAAGAACTGAAAAAAAAATAACTTCAATTTTTGATGATAGAAGAAAAAGGATCCTTTTATCACTCCCAGAAAAATTAATTCAGAATTGAATTTGATAATTAGCAACAGAACCATCCGCCGAAGACTCAAAGAAACAAAAGTAAATGCAAGAAGTCCAAGAAAAGTACCTCTCCTCTAAAAAAAGCACATAAAAATAGATTGAAGTTTGCCATTATTGCCAACAATAATAAAGATTGGCCGACTTCAAAGTGGCGTAATAGTGTACTTAGTGACTATATTCTGTAATCAGGTAAAAGTAAAATTGTAATTTTGGGTCCAGATGGTAAGTTCTTGGCTTCAACTATACGGTAAAAACCGTTAAACACGGTGGGTTAAAAGTTTTTACTTGGGCTTGTTTCTCTTTTATGGTGTAGGACCTATTTTTGAATCAAATGGTATTACGAATCAGGTAACATACACCGAAATACTAAATTCTACAATGCTACCCTATGCAGAAGAAGAAATGTCTTTGAAATGAGTTTTTATGCAAGATAATGATCCAAAACGTCTGGCAAAAAGTTTTTTAAGGTTTATAAAATCAATTTATTAGAGTGGTGCGCTCAGTTCCCTAATTTAAACCCAAGTGAAAATCTTTGGGGGGATGTTAAAGCAGAAATAGCTACTGCTTCTCCTACAAGTACAGAGGAATTGTGGGCTGTTGCAAAAAAATCTTGAGAGAACATCCCCAATAATAGATGTGAAAAGCTGGTGGACTCAATGCCGCGAAGAATGCTGCTGTTATAAAAAATAAAGGATTTGCCACAAAATATTAATATTTAAGAATTTTTGATGTAAAGTTACTTGTATTTTTTGCTGATACTGCAATTATTTTAACTATGTTAATTTTTGGGTTTTCTTGAAATCCTTCATTTTTTTTAAATATGAAAGATAAATGTGATGTTTTATATTTAGCTTTTAATGTAGTGAAGACTACAAGTAAAAACTGTAATCAGTTTAAAACGTTATAACAAATTTTGATTTTAATTTGGTAACACAGACTTCTACTACTACTAGAAACCTAACACTGCTATTTTCTTTACCACTACTATATCTAGCTTTGCCAAATTTTGTAGATGTAGATCGAGAGGTGACGTTCCTATGCTGTGATAATTTGGGCAATCATTATTTGGTATGCGTCGATAGTCGGTAATAATCACTCTGTAATTTTTGTACCTTTACTAATCTGATTTATTGCGGTAATTCATGCTAAACTTTGCTGATCTGAATGTGATTTTACGTGTAGCAGTAAAAAAATAAACCCAATGGTATTTAATGATATTCTTTTCTTTTGGACCTTTTGACATAACTAATTTATAAGAACTTATTTTTGGTAGGCTTAGAACTGGAACTGGCTTAGAACTGGCATGTTGAAAGTTGAAAGGCGTTTTCTGATATTTATTAAAATTCAAGTGAAATATTTGGTAATATTAAGAGTTCAATGGTAAACAAAACAAAACAATGATGTAGTAGTTTCAGGGTAATCAAAAGATACTCTCAATCTCAATGGTACTCTAATGGTATTCTAGCTCTTTGGGCTTTTTGGTAGAACTAATTTACGATGGGTATTCTTTGATAGTCATATACGAGTAGCATATTGGAAGGCATTATTAGGTTTTTATTTATATTCAGTTAATTCAGTGGAAACTTTGATTTTTTAATTTCCAGAGATTTGGTAATAGTAGATACTCCAGATAGTTTCTGAAAATCTTTGAAGTTTTAAGTAAAATTAAAAATCCTGGCACTGTTTGACAATCTGGTGTCTCCTTTTGCTCGTGTCTTATGCCTCGGTGTATATATTCAAGACGTACATATTAAAAATATTCTAGATTTATGATAAACAATTTATCTATCGCTTATGTTAAAAAACAGGAACTCAAGGGATGTTTTAGCGCCATCTATTATCATTTCTGTTTGCGGGTACCTACAGTTTTACAGACTTGTTTTTGCAAAACAATCCTATAATAAATCATTTATAAAAAGGTAATCAGTTGAAAGAATAATAGAGTTGTGATTATGTTTGGAAAGGTATGCAATAAATTATGCATGATAGTGAAGTGTGAATAGAATTTTATTATTTTTTATTATCTGATTAGGAAGTGACAACTACAGACCAGACACTCTCAAATAAGCCTATAGAATCATCAAGTTAAAAATATTTTTTATAAAACAAATATTTATTCAATCGTTAGATTATCAGTAGCAGTGAACACAAAATATGAGCAATTCTGATATCTAAAAATGATAAATCAGATTTATTATTTAGAAAACATTTTAAAAAATAAATAAAACGTTTTTTATTTATGCCATTTTACATCCAGTCTGATATTGTACTAATTTCATGATAAATTTACACAGAAAATATATTTGTATCATCTATATATAATTTATAAAACTAACTAGTCTAAATGATAACGAAAACCCCCAATAATTTTTTGCGGCTACACCGACCCACAAATGATTAAAAAGGGTAGGTGTTTAAATTTAGTTTAGGAGCCCGACGTGTGCAGACCCATTATTCACGTTTAGTTGGATCTGCCAAATTCGTTCCACCGTTGGCAAAATGATAAAATCAAAGAAAACATTTATTCAAAAAATTAGAGTGTATTTAAAGTTGCGCTTAATTTTAAGTCAAAAAGCGTGAAAACGTGAAGCCCACTCTAACGACCGTCTGCATGGCATGGTGTTGGCATCAGCTGCTCCGGATTACATATGTCGTTGACAGAGGGTGAGCCGGTGAAAGGGTAAATGGGAGGGTAATGAGGTGTGGTGATTGAGAGAGATCGTTCGACTGGAAACATTATCTGTTAGGTTGCACACATTTCAATTTTGCCGATCGAAATGATCTTTACTAGATGAATCCTGCTTTGAATTTAAGACCTTCAAGTGTGCACACTCCGTCTTATATTAAACCGACAATTCCGCCATATTATACATCAAACACGAATTAAGAAACTTTTTAAATGAAATTTTATAATCTAATAGTTACTCGAATTTTTTATAAGACTGCTGGGAAATTTCGCAGCTTTCCTGTTGCTGTTCTAATAAAACAAAAAAATTAAGTACCTACCTAAATCGATTATGACCAACACGGCTGGAACACCCTCTTTCGTGTCATTGCGCTGGATATGGATATCTTTACGAGGTGAGTTATCAGGACAATAAAATGTCAGCGGTAAGTGAGCATAAAAACGAAGAGATTCATTCTAGTGTGAATAGTTTATGTACCATACAAAATATGAAATAACAATTATATTTAAGACTAGTTTATACGAACATTTATTGATTTTCATCATTTCCTTATGGTAGGTATTGTAAGGAAATGTCTGAAGTATTACTTAAAATGCTTCTTAATTCCTAATGCCTACCATATGATCAAAAACTTTTATCCCCAGGAAAGCTCCCTAAGATTTATGTTGGCAATAAACGTAACGCCGCTGACACTTGAGGTTCTGTTACTCTAACAGATAATACTTAAATTAAATCAGCCACAATAAATATTTAAAGTAAGGTCTGTCTTTTCTCTATCTAAATTTTTGAGATGTCATGATGAAACATACTAACCGTAAAATGACTCTTTAAACAAAAAAAAGAAAATTATACTTAAAAAAGAAATCCAAAGTGGATAGTAAGTGGTAGTGAAATAAATAAAAATGTTAAATTAATCAACAACAAATTAGATGCCTTAGAGAGGTAAGACAAAATAATACGGAAACTTAAATAGAAATAGACGACCTCAACAAATTTTTGCAAAATTTATATAGTTGAGAACGGGAAGTTTAAAAAAACTAGAATTGAAAACCAAAAAAAGAAGAGATTAAGGCAACAACAAGAGGTAAATCAGGAGAGTTGAATAAAAATTCAGAAAAAACATAAATCAGGGTAAAGATACAATTTGAAAAAGCGAGATTACATAATTGTGAAATTAAAACTAGTAAAATAAAAAGATTAAAAAAGATTAAAAATGAGTTCAGTAATCCATATAACAACTGAGTTACTATGGAGCGGAGATCTAAAAAAAGAAAAAGCGGCAACGGCAGCTGGTCGTTTGATAAACAGAGATATTAAAGATATTGTTAATAAGTCAGTAGTAAATAACACAAACTTTAAAACAATAATCATAATCATTCAAATAAAGAAAGAATGAAAAGAAAACAACAATTGATTTTGATTCTAAAAACGGTTCTATGTGAAATTCATATAGTCAAGCATTTCAATGAGAAATTAGGAAGTAGTATTAGAAAATAATGACGAAAAATATGTACCAATTATTATTGAAAAGAATAAAGATAACAAAAACGTAGAAGCGAAATGTTTATTTTAAGACTATTGAGGAACTAGCTTAGAAACAAAAACGTGTAAAGAAACGAAAAACGATAAACAAGTTGCATAAGCTAAAGAGGATTTCAAACAAACAGCGACACTGACCTTATAGCAGCATTGATTTAAAAAAAAAGAATAAAGTAAACAATCTCAATTTTGTACAAAAAAAGAACAAGAAAGTTTTTTCTGATTTTTATCTTATATACCCCTGAGATTTTGTGCCTCCGAAAATGATCTCAACCTACGTGACCAATTTATTTTGTTAGCATTATTTAACGCAAATGTTGCTAAACAATTACTTGTGCCGTCTTTTGCTTTTATCAATAATGTAACTTTAAAAAAATGTGATGAAAGACGTTTTATTACGATTATTATCTTATGGACAGATAAAAATCAGAGAGGAATAATAGAGAAAGTCGGGCCATTTCAAAGTCTACAAGTTAAACATTGGGGAAAAAAAGTTTTAGAAAATAAATTAATAATTTAAGAAATAGAGGAAACATTCAAACTAAGGTATAAAAAACAAGTACCTAAATCTAGAAAAATTGCAAAAATGATTACATAAAGAGATTCGTAGAACTTAAAATAAAATGAAGAGTATTAACCACAAAAAACAAAAAATAGTGAACTCAAAATCTTAAAAAATTAAGATAAAAAACAAAATGTGAGAAAAGTATTGACAATAAAAACTAATGGCAGCTATGACCGCGGTTTTAATATTAAATGAGAATGCTAATGAAAAGTGTTACTTGTTAATTTGTATTTTTTAATTAACTTATTTGATGACGTCAACTCACTAAATGGTGACCCCTGCTATATATTTGAAGTATAAGACACAGAAAAAGAAAATAAATATTTAGTAAAATAAGCAAATAAATTTAAAAAAGCTGTAAAAAGTTAAAGTTTTCGTTGTAAAAGAAACTCACAAGTGTATTGTCACCTACTTTGAGTTTTATGTTTTGAATGCCATTTTAAATGGACTATAGGTACTACTATACCTCAGAAACTGAACATTTAGTACTAAAGTTTAAATTTAACACTATTTTTATAATAGTTTATTAATTTTTATAATAAATACAAAAAAAAGAAAGAAAAAAACAATCATAATTTTTTACAAAAAAAAGTCCAAGAAAACATTTCATGATTTTTATTTTATAATATATGTAACTATGAGGCTAAGTACCTCCCAAAATAATCTCAACCTACGTGATCAATTTGTTTTATTAGCATTATTTAACGCAAATGTTGCTATTTAACCTAACAGATGATCTAGTTAGTTGTTTTTCGTTACATGTAATCAGAAAATAATACTCATATAATCCGATGCGCCATTAAACGGAAACTACTTTATTTTAAAAACAAAAGGAACATACTGCACAATACTGTTTAGTTAGGTATCCACTTATGATGGTAGTGGGCTCTGAAATGTGTTGGTGGTATAATATACAAAACTTTATGAGAATTGAACAACGCACCTAGAAACATTACTGTCCTGAATAGATTTGAAAACAATTGTTTTAACTTTTAAGTACTCTGAAACAAAAACACATATAATAAACAGTAAGAATCGTTGAAAAATTATTAAACACAAACAATAAAAAGAGATTTGATGGATGTGGGCGTCGGTGATGTATTAAACTACAAAACGGCATATTTTTATTGTTGAAAAAATGTTAAACACAAACAATAAAATAAGAGGGATTTGATGGATCTGGGTGTCGATGACATATTAAACTATAAAGCGGCAAATTTCTTTTGATTGACATTTGCAACGCATTCTGGATGTTATAATCATTTATGATAACCTGTAATTATAATAAATAGTATTTTCTAAGATATATTTATTATACTTCCAGGAATAAACTGCTATATTGCAGTTTTCACATTTAGCCAAATGAGGAACATTCTCAATCCATTTAAACTGAGTTGAACTAGAGAACGTTATCGTTTTTGTCGCAAGAAGTCCTGTTTTGAGGCACTTTAGCTAACATATCTACTTCGTTCGTATATTGCTAAAGGCATTTCCCTGTGTTTTTCATTACTGTTTTTCACTCACACGTATTGAAAACACAATTTTTTATTTTGAAATAAAAATAAATCCACTGAGAAACTGTGTTTAAATAATCTAATTTAATAATTAGTAATTACCTATTATTAATTGTTAAATTGACATAATTTCATCTGTCAGGGCTGACGCTTTTATTGCCTACATAAATAAGAAGCGCTCTAGGGAATGAAAGGTTTCAATCATGTGGAAAACATAAGAAATTTAAAATACTAAAATTCAAAAGAATAGGGTACTTGCATGAAGCGACAATTGTTATAAAGCGTATAAAGTATAAAGCAAGATAAATTTTGAAACATAATGCGTTTTTTTTAATAGGTATTGCAGCTTAAAAATGAACATTATTTCAAAAGCTAATGGTATCAAAAAGCCTTAAATCGTTTTTTCTTTTTAACGTTTAGAAGTTTTTTGACCTCACAACATTATTGGCGCGAAATTTAAAAAGTGCAAAAATTATATGCTTGTAAAGAAAATTTGTTGAATCGGTCGCACGAAAAGCTTTTTTGAAGTTGAATAAAATCAACATTCTAAATTAGAAATTGTGTAATATTTCAATTAATTTCAAGAATAATATAAACGAAAAAATGTGTCTATATTTCTAAACCAAATTTAACTAACAAAACGCGTAAACTAGATTCAAGGTTTTCTTTCTTTTATAACTGCTCCGTGGTTAACTGCTCAATTTTTAGTCAGAACTTATTTGCTTGCTTTTACTTAGTTAATTAGAGAGTTAAAATAAAGTGTCTTTTTCATTAATAAGGATAAGCTGTTTTAACTTCACAGTGCTAAGTTTCAATCGCTAGTTTGGTAACATTCACCTAACTTTATGTTTTCGACAATTATATTATTTCTCTTGACACTTATCTGAAGATTCAATTATAAATTTGTGCGAAATTAGACCCTGTTTAAACCGGAATTCCAGAAATTTGTTATGATCATGTGAGGACTTAGTGTTCTTATCACCACTGATAAATACTCTTTGGTGTTAAGTGCCAAATGTCATCAATATTTAGCATCTATTTACGCAGATTAATTGACACAAAAAAGGAAATCACATTTTTCGTTTCCTTTCATATTATAAAACTCAAACTGTTTTAATAGTCTGTTAGATAAATATTTTTCAAAATTATCTTAATGGATGTAGCGTTTAATAATTATAATTTTCCTTTAGTCGGTTATACAGTCTATATATTACAAGTGATCCGTGATATGAACTGCTCCATATTTGAGTGCTCATAAACAGAAATAATCAACGACAATATGACAAAAATATGTTCCTATAAATTTTAATAACGCTGATTATTATTGTTTCCTAATATCATATTGTCGCAGTAAAGTTCATTTCTGTACATGTGAATGGATACTTTTTGTAATCCACATTTGATTTATTCAATGGTTATCTCCAGTTTTACCACGCAAATCACTTCAATTTTTTTTATTTATTACGATTCAGCATCGCTGCATTGTGATAACCCTTTACTCATTTGACCGTTTTTATCACGTCCTGGCTTCTTTATGCGTAATAAATATAACATTTTTTTAATTAAAATAGCAATTATTGAATGATAGCATATTATTTATATGTTTACCATAACAGATGCGTTTAAAAAATAAATCAAGATAATTAGAATAATTATAACGGATCTTTGAGAAAGCCAATCATATAATATATAAGAAGTTTTATGTTTCCTTCGTAGAAGGCCGTTTTACAGTAGCATCTCGGTAATCCGGAATCCGGACTAATTAGTGTACGGGAATTGCCTGATCCTAGGTACCAAACAGTCATTTTGCTGCATAAATATTACAATTTACTATTTTAGTATAGGTATTGATTACTTAACTGAAAATGAAATGACTTTCTGTTATAATCCGGTTATCGCACATATATAGACATAACTAATGAAATAAAAGCATCATTACACTACTCGTGTGTGAAGATTGCAGTTGTCGAAGGCGGACCTCCAGTTTATTTGTAATTACACAAGTTATTGTAATTTGCTTTAGCCCATATGTCCATAATTTAAAACAATATATTTCTGAAAAATCACTCAGTTACATAATACATAATAAGATTATTAGCAAATAATTCCCCCGACATAATTGTCTTTGTTCAATGTTTCCAATAAAGTACAATTTCTATTAAATTTATGTCTTAGGTTTTCATTTCGTCGTAATAATACATACATAACGTAATATGTTATGTAATCACAAAAGTCAGGCAGAAGATACCAAAACAGAAGGTTATAAAGATAAACAAATTGAAAAAAAATAATTGATAAAAACAAAATAAAAATGAAATACAAGAGGCAATAAAAACAAAATAAAATACAAGAAAAGCAATTTTGAGAAGGATTGAAAAGAAAATTAGATAAGCAGGATGAAATGGCAAGTGTAGAAGTAGAGTGGAGAAAGATTGAAAGCATTGAGTGGAACAAAAGATAAGTTAATGGTTTTAAGAGGAGACAAATAGAAACAAAGACCAAGCACTGAAAAATACAGAATGTAAGGAATGATATGAGAACCAAGGAGAATTATTAGACAAATATTTACAGAAAAACGCAAATATTGGAAAAGAAAAGTGGAAAAGATAAAGAAGCTAACAAAGGAATAAGAAACTTTTAGCAACACATAAAGCAAAATACGACAAAGAAAGAGCAAAGAAAAGATACAAGTAATGGAGAGTTAACAAAAAGTTAAGAGAGAAACGATGTAGATGCGTGGAGTACTTTTTAAAAGCTCTTTAGCGCAGTTTAAAATAGAAGGCAAGAAATAAGGCAGGAAAATGAAAGAAGTAGTGACGAAAGAGGATCAGTGGAAAAACCGATAGCGCTGTGGGAAATAGACTAAGTGACACAATTATAAAAAATTAAGGAAAAGGATTGCTAAAATATAAAAATTTGATAATAAACTAACTGTTGGAGGGAGAAGGAAATGCCGTAAAATTGGAAATAATATGCACACTGCCCGTGCCCAATAATAGCAACGATGATACACAAGAAATTAATAGAAAGAGGCTTAAAAAAAATCAGATCTTCAGAACGGTGATTCAACTAACGATGATATAATATGAAATTTGAATTACAAGTATTACAACTAAAAGTAAAAGAAAAAGTCATTTAGAAAGTTAGAAAGGTAGGAGAGAAAAGGACTAAGAAAAATATTTGAGTAAATGAGTATGAGGAAGGCAATCGAAAAAGAAGAACAACTAAAGAATAAGAAAAATTTGGATATCTCAGCATAACATAGAAAGTGAAAAGTCAAAGAGCGCGATTGTTAAGACATGTAGAACTAAGAAGAATAGGATCATACAGACATGCAAGAAAGCGTTATTAGGGGTAAGGAAAGCAAAAAAGAATTGTAGGCTGAAAAAGAGATTGTAGAGAGTACTTAGAAATCTGGGACTGTAGGAAAGAGTCGAAGAACAGGAAACGGTGAAGAAAAATAATAAACAAAATTGAAACCAAGGGATCGATGGCTTTCATTATATAAAAAAATATATAATTATTAAAGTAAAATAATAAATTAAAGCTAAACATTTAAAAAAACAATGTATTTTATTCTTAATGGTCAGCGTCTGTTTGTACTGGGCTTCCATTTTTCTTAAAACGACCGCCGGCGGCGTCTGTTAAGAGATAAGTATTAATACTGTTATTATTTAATAGCAGCCCGTTATGATATTATGAAAATAAATAACATAGATAACATTTGAAATAATACACGGTGTGATCAACTGTTGTTTAGAAATTTTAACAGGTTATAATCTTCGATAAATGGATAATAGAAAGCCCAAATTTGTCTTAAATTATACAAATGTTTATGATTTTCCAAATATACGACGTAGAACTGTTTAAAAAAAAGTTTTAGTACGAGATAAAATGTATTACAACAATTTTGATGATATACAGGGTGTGTGATTGAAATATCTGCAGAAATTTTACCGGTTGAAAGTTTACGTTAAAACGATCCTAACTAACCAAATTTGTCTTACCATTTTTTTTTTTAAATTAAAAAAAACCTACACGATGTTTAATTAAAATTAGAAATAAAACTATAAACAATTGGATAAGGCAAGTTTGGGTAAATAGCATCTTTTCAACGAGGACTATCAATTGTTAAAATGTCTTTAGAACATTTGATTACACCCTGAATACCAATTGTTTATGTTGTTAATAATTCTGTTAAAAAATTAATTTAATTATAAACTAATTAATAGGTTAAAATAATGATTTAAGAACTAATTTCAAGTTGAGATAATACCGGTAGTAACTTCGTTTCCATTGAAAATTTAAAAAAATCGGAGTTGTGATTGGTTGTTGGTTGTTGCTACAGAAAAAAGTATTAAAATGCACGATATTACCTGTAGTATCTAAACTTGAAATAAGCTCATTAGAGAATAACAATCTTGATGGTTTAAAAAATATTAGGTCTGTTAAATTTTTAACTTTTATAAAAATACAAATAAATATGTAAACACATAAATTGTATCTAAGCGAAATGTAACAAGGGAATATTTCTGGCGTTAGTTTTTTATTTAATTTAATATATTTCTTTTGCTTTTTATTATAATTGTTTTTGTTTAAAGGAATGTAAATCTAAATATCATAAATTACTTTTTTTTGGTTTGAACATAAATAGAACAGAACAATATGAATCTACATGAATGCATTATTATTATACTGGTTTTGGTTTAGTGTTGCTTTGAAGTATCACGCAAAAGCTCCTGTCACAAAGATGGAGGCACCCTGATGATAATTCCGTATACAGTACTCTTATTCAAAGCCATTTTTTAAATCTACGGATAGTTTTATCTTACCTTAATATTTACTTAGGATATATGCGAGCAAACAGTATGAACTGGTATTTACTTTACCAAGCAATCACAGATATTTACTTACATATGTTTCTTGATTTTGACATGTGTGGTTATAAAAGTACGTTATCTTTTAAGACCATCATTTTATAAATTTTCCGAATAAATCTACAAATAAAGTGTCGATAATCGATAGCATTGTTGAGATGATTTATTTTATCTGAAGGCTGACAGATAAAAAAGAAGCTGTTTAAACATTTGTAACATCCAAGTATAGCAACATCAAAAAATTTGCAAAAAATCAAATAACCTCTTATGACTAGGAAGTACTTAAAATGAATGTTAGAAATGAAATTACATTATCTTTTATCTAAAATTACTGATAACAGTTATGATTTTTTCACATCTGCTACATTTTTACGTTAATTAAATCAAATATCATCAGGTAAAATCTAGAAAGTTGTTTGTCTCAGCGATTTCACTGCATGAGCCAAAAAGGCAAATTGTTGATAAATAGTAACGATTAGAAATTTCAGATTGTAATAAATATGTGGGATGCTGCGAAAGTGAAGAAAGTGATACCTAATTAAATTATGCTGAAAGCATTAAACAAATATGCACAAAGTATTACAAAAATTCCAAAAACAGATGTAGGAATATCTTTAACTTGGAAAAGAACCAAGTACCAGTTGTCAGGTAAACTCCCAGATGTTTTCTGGTGTCTGTCGTGGTCATAAATCATTTTTAACAGTCTGATTTTTGTATGTTGGATTTTGCGGTTCTATTATTTTTTAATTTTGCAAACATAATAAAACGATATCAGACAATATGAATTATTCATGCAATGTTTAAACTTAATGTCAGTGATGTCAGATTATTCACAACATTTTTAAACCATAATGCATTTATTTAAATTAATAAATTGAAAATAAGTAAAAAAAAATAATAAAACAATAAATTTTCTAAATAAAACTACTGAGACGGTTTGTGTGTATAAAGCTTATGATATAAACGCGTTTTTTAATGTAACTCTTTTCATTTTTTCCAAGATTTATATGTTCAAGTATTTTGTCTGGCTTATGCCTTTGTTTGTGGGTCTTTATGGTCTCTGTAAAATATGTCGTAGCGAGTTGACAGCAAACCTCTTCAGCAGGTATGTGCGGGCATACCGTGCCCACCTTCCGAAGAAACAAAACAACTAAATATGTACTTGCATTTCTACTCAAGACTGTGAATACAAAATTTTAGCAGACCATATAATTCTGTAGAAAGTCCTTGTCTCAGAGTTGAGGAAAGCTCTATAGCCGAAACCGATATGTTGAGAATAAAAAAGAGAAAACAATTGAATGAAGTATTTTATTTGTCTATTTATTGACAGTATAATTTATCAAAAATTTTTGTAAATATTTCTTCAAAGACTTATTAGTTTTAAATTGAATAAACCAAAGATAGCTTTCTAAAAGTAATAAGCAGATATTTTTTCTTAATTATATATCCCTTATTTGGTACTATAATAATTCTCTTTTTAGATAATTAGTTACACTTTAGAAATTTTTACCACAAAAAGTAAAATTTGGGCGTTGAATATCTATTTATTTTTCGTTTTTGTAGGCTTTTTTCTTTATTGAGAACTATGCCACAATTACCGCGGCTTTTCTTTGCACCATTTTGAAGCAAAGTATTAGAAACGCTCCCAACAATAATGATAAGAAATATTTTTTTTTTCGCTTTATTATGTTCCACGGTTCTTTTTGTAAAAATAAAAATTAGGGACTATACCGTGTTGAAAATGTTATGCTTCGGTTAGCTCTTAATTGAGATAATAAAAATGAATTATGTAAGTATTGAAAATTTAAATTTCCTATTTCGTTTTATGTCGGTTTTTACAGTGGAACGGTAAAGAAAAGCATGCACCGCAAGAATTTAGAGTTTATAATAAAAAGATTATGAATGCTGTTTCTGAATAGCATTTATTACTATTGTTATTTTTTTTTATCTACATATTAAACCACTTAATTTTATACTTTACCACCACATTACATAAAACTGATTATCTGCTCTTTTCGCCCCCAAAAAAAACGAAACCCACGGTTCAAATCAAGAGTATTTTTGAGGATGGTATGTTTAAGACATCCAAATAAAGATCTCTACAAGAATTTTTGCTCATTTTTGCCTAATTTTAATCAAGTATATTTCGTTTATTCATTTATAATTTATTTAGAATAACTGCTTCAAAAAGCTAATGATTTCTAGTGAAGTTGAGGGCTGCTAATGCCTTTCTACCTGTGTAACGTACAATTGTTTTTTGCCTATCAAGGGCGGGTGAAAATAAAAAAAATTGCCTAGGGTGGAAAATGACACTTTGAGAACTGTTCAGCCCTTTTTTGTTCAGCTCTTAATTTTTTCTTTATTATTTTTTTTTTTTTGTTAAAATTTGAATTAGTTTACAGTGTGACACCAGGGGTTAAACAGTTTAATATCACAGATCTCTGTAACTGATTCAAAGCACAGAAACCTGTAAAAAGCATTGAGCCTAGGCAACTAATTATACACTAGTGAATCTCGATTGTAAGCGCTTACTCAAACAGTCATTTCTACACATAATTTATTTAACAATTAGAATATCGCATTTATAATAAATAATTTAGTCGTGGCACTAGATATTTTTTATAAAATAAATTTTGATATAAAAAAATTATTGGTAATAGCACAATATACAGTGCGATTTTTTTTAAACAGTAAACCGTCGACCCCAATTTTTTAGGTAATGTTACGTCACGTCTCCCCGCTCCAACCAGCTGGCCCGACCGGGGTTGACACCCCAACTTTGAGATATTAGAATCACTTGTTATAAGAGTTGTATGCGAGAGTAGTACGACTCAGTTTTTGTAAATATGTTGAATAAATGTGTATATAGAAGAAGTTTCTTTTTCTTCATATCGCAAGAAACGCAACAGGTAACGATTTTGATTTAAAAAAATCGAGACAGATCAATTTTTTGTTGACAACTATTTTGATTCAAAACCATGTTGATAGAGAAAGTGGGCCGTTTGAAGATCCTTCA
The DNA here is from genome assembly GCA_029207805.1 of Tribolium confusum. Taxonomy (NCBI): domain Eukaryota; kingdom Metazoa; phylum Arthropoda; class Insecta; order Coleoptera; family Tenebrionidae; genus Tribolium; species Tribolium confusum. The sequence continues at coordinate 27,838,302 of JALGAY010000002.1, read as the reverse complement.
ACACTCTTTCTGGTAATTTACTTTTATTTTTATTTTTTTGTTTTTTTTTTATTGTTTTTTGAAAGTGATTATTTTCGTCGGCGCGGCGTTAATACTCATATTTTATTTTTGAAGCAATTTTTTTTTTAAATTCATGTATGTCAAGGATGTGTACTGGCTAGGATATGTGTGTGCAAGTGCTCATCAGTATTACCTTCGTAAACCCACCCTTACTGACCTGACTGACGAATTTTGCTTCAAATAATAATGTTTCACAAATAAGCTGTCCTCACTCAAATTATTTTATGGGTCAACTTATAAGGGTGAGTGATTGCATACTCACATACCAGATCAAAGTAAACAAGGTTGACATAAAAATAAATCTGTTTTTTTTAAATTGTTTCAAAAATAACAACCACCGATGAACATAATCATTTTCAGAAAATTTTTTCAAAGAGAACGAAAATAAAAATTGATTAGAAGAAAGAGTGTTCAAAAACATTTAATATGATGTATAACTCGACCTACTTTCCTTAAATTTTAGAGGTGTTCTGCTCTGTGTTTAATGAGGTGGTAGGATTAACGTGATTTTAATACTAAAACATGTCTTTCTGACAAAAAAAATTGCATGTCTCATTTTTTTAAAATCAGAATTGTTACCGAGTAAATTGGAGTGGATTATTTTCAAAAAATCACTCTGTGCATGTATAATATTTTGTGCTTTGAGTGAGCTATTTTTGTTTTGTATTTCCGCACTTGTTTTTCATGATCATAACCATTGATTAACTTACACATACATGTGAGTGTTTTAACTGGAATAAACTCTATAACTAGACTCTCATAAGTTGCATCAAAAAAATTAAAAAACGTCTCTACTGTTTTTGATTTGCACTATTATTATTTTATTTTGTCGAATTTACTTCCCATTTGGAGAAGAAATCACCACGTACGTTTTTTAAAATAAAAATTCCAATACCAATTTGATAAGATTTGAAATTCAAATCATTTGCATTTTTTTTGTTTTTTGTTTTTTAGTGTTACAATGAAAATTTTTGTTATAATACAATATGCAGTGTAGAAATTACTTATCGAATAAATTCAGTAATTTCAAAACAAATAACATTTGTCGAAAACGCTAAAACAGGTCAATTTTTTGCTGCTGTTACTGCTGTAAAATTAGCAGTAGATGCATTATGCCGAAAAGATGCAAATCTTTTGACGGCTGACGCTTCTTTAACATTTATGTTGGATACTTTTTCCCAGCAAATATCTGCAATTGCATTAGAATTATTGGAAGCATTAAAATCTCGAATTTTACTGCGACGAACTGAATTATCACAAATACTTCAGTATCTGCAAAAGGGCTCACAAGATGTTGGAGAAGTTTTTAAGCGCATATCCAAATTTACAATCATTAAAAAAATTGTAAGCTTAACTAAACGGCTCACACATGTAAATTTAGAAGATACAGAAGTTATGGAAGTTGTGCAAGAAACATCCCTTCCAATATCTTCCCAAATTAGTAATGAAACAGTATTAGAATCTGACAAGGTAAACGTAAACGCATTAAAAAAAACTATAGGCAGCAATAGACGAAACACTAAATACTTCACCCATGCCTGCGTTTAAAAAAATTCCAGGTCTGGAACAAAAAATAAAAGATAAAATTACTTTTTTTGGAAAAACAGGAACAAAAGGAACATATTTACAAAATGTGTATGATTTTTTAATGACAATAGTGCCGACAAGTGTAAAATCAGAAAGAGCTTTTTCGGCGGCTGGTTATATTTGTAAGAAAATTCGGTCCTCGCTTCATAATGAAACGATTGATTGTTTATGTTTTTTAAGAGCATACTTTAATAAACAAAACGCAAGTTACTAATATTATTTCATAAATACTTTCAATTTAATTATATGTTTTGCTTCTTTAATTATATAATGCAATACGAGCCTATTATATGTAAAATGCATGGAGGAATAAATAAATAAAAAAAAAATAAGTCTTATTTATTTATTCTTCCATGGTAAAATGTAACATAGAATTTAATATGTACTATTTTTTACCTGCACCTTTTTTGTATCTATCTACTCCTACTCTCTATGTAATAAAATAAATAATATCTACTCATTTCAGAACAATATTCTTATTCTTATCTTCAAATTTCTTATATTATTTGTTAACAAGTCAATAATATAACAAGTGAGGTAAGTATTTTCAAATTTCAAATATCAAATACCGGTATTATGATTTTAGTTCGGTATTGCACAGCCGGTATTGTAAGCCCTAGACAAGCGTACTGTGCAATCTAGACTAAAGATAAGTAAGTCCATTAGCGGTGATATTTTGACTAGTGCATTTTGCAAGATTTTAGAACGTATCTTGACCGACGACAATATTACAGATTACAGACCTAGTTACATGGAGCGATTTTTGCGTATCTCAAATTCAAAATTCATTTAATTCTTTTGTTGTTATGGATATGTTAAAAAATCACCTTATAACTGTGAAATATTCTGTTCCTGGTTATAGCACAGTACAGAAAATCGACAACGTTGTCTGTACTTACATAGTAATATTGAAAGATACATGGCTAAAACAGAATTTTATAGTATTTTGTCATTTATCCGAAATTTAAAATATGTTAATAAAAAAACATATATTATATTACAGTTAACTGAGAACAATTTTAAGAACTATGAACGTTGTGCAAAACTACTACCTTATAAAAAAGTTTATTTTTTCCCAAAAGTATCCTCACTACATTTTACGCAAAATTATTCTGATATCTCGTATAAGCTTGATCATGATTCTAAAGCATCCATTACAGAATCATTAAAAACTAAGGCAAAGAATTCGCACAAAAAACAGAAAAAAGTACAATCTATCATTATAACCCTAAATGCAAAAATTATACAAAGGAAAAGTACTTTAAACCAATGAGAATATTACCGATAAAAGAAAAATGATGAACATCTGTATGCTGGACAGTGACAAAAAATATTTTACAGCTTTTTTAGATTCATTATCAAAACAGTTAAAAACATTTTTAATGTTAAAGAAAAGAGTTAAAGTTTATCTTTGTAAAACACATTCTTGTCCTAGTTTTGTTTTTAATTTTTACACTAACATGATCAACAGTAATAAAATTTTGTTTTAACTTTTAAAGATGATTTTGAATAACTAACTTCAGTCCAAAAAAATATTTGTACCTAAATTCTAAAAATGGTTCAAGTTATAAATTTTGTATGACCTTTCGATCATGCTAATACACCAAAAGTTTATATGGTATACAAAGCTTGTTTTAATTGAGTTTTCAGTTGGATAACACAGTTCTATGTGGTATATTATATAGAACCTTGTTTTCATAAATAAAATCACTTCAGTTACCTATGTAACAAAGTTCTATGCGATTTATCTAATGGATTGCACCTAAGGTAAACAAACTGGCAATGTTGCCTAAAAAGAGGTCTTAAAATACGAATAAACTTTATTAGTTTTTGCGGTTATCCACAATTTTTTTTTTAATTTTTTTGTCACAAAACAATATTTCAACATTTCCTAGGACGACATTTACAACATTTAAAATAATGTAAATTTTAATTTTTTAAAAAAAAATTAATATTAATTAATTAATATTCATTAGAAGGAATATTAGAAAAATTCTGAAAAAATTCAGCTACCTAGCGCAAAAAACAAAGTTTTTAATGGCAAACTTTAAAGTTGATGTGATAGCTAGTTTTTAAAAAAAGATGAGTTAAACTCTTAGCAGACTCACCCTGTATAGACCAATTTAATAACAAAAACTTATTAGTTGCAAACTTTGAAAGCTAAGTTCTCAGAATGATAACTGGACCACATAGAACCATGTTATTCCAAAGCAACGATTTTTCGGCAAAAAACTCAAAAAAATGTAAAATGGTGTTCATTGTAGAGCATAAAACATTTTTTATTGAATCGTATTTTCGAAATGGGGTTAAATTGAGGAAGAAATAAAAATGGGACTATAATACTGGTGCTTGTTTGAAAGAATTTCGCCAAAAATTACCACACTTTATTTTTGTTGTTTTTGATTTTTCAATGTTGTTCGAAACACTGTACCCAACACTGTACAAGTGAAATTGTAGAATGCAGAAATTCAGCCCTGTATTGTTGATTGCCGACTTCTATTAGTTTTGGTTGAAGGGAACAATACTTTTTGGGGATACTGTACCTGCGCATCTAACTACAAATTTCGTATCTCCGTGTTACCCAAGGTCAGAGTTCAGAGTTACCCACAGGTATTCAGCTGGTTACCCTGCTGTTACCTGTTTAACTATTTTATTACTGCTAGTCTAACTCTTTTCTAATCTTTCTCAATTTTTCCTTTAATGTGAAATTAAATTTTCATTATATAATTTCAATTCAGTGTTTTCTAAATGATCTACCTGTTTTGAATAAATAGATCCGTGAAAATTTCCATTCCTCGACATTTATTTGACATTTGGGATTTTTAGGTTATAGACATTTATGACTGCAAACAACAAACTGGTTGAGGTTAGAATACTTTTTTAATAACACAAATTACACAAAATTCTCAGTAAACGCAACCCCAACATCTAACTCAATGGACATTAAAACTCAAACTTATGGTAAACATCTTGCAACTGCACCCAACAGATAACTTATCTTGAGTTTACAAAAACAATTATTAATAATTATTTGTAATCAAAGTGTATCAAATAAACACTTGTTCTTTTTTTTTCCAGTCAGTAATGGACTTGCACACTAAACAGCGCCAATTCTCAGGTCAACTGTACAAGTACACTAATGTAATGAAAGGCTGGCAATACCGATATTTTATGGTAGATGCAAACGCTGGACTTTTGCATTACTACCTATGTGAAGGCGAAAAACCAGACGGAAGTGTCCCCAGAGGCTCAGTCCACTTAGCAGGAGCTGTGATATGTCCCAGTGACGAAGACTCAAAAACCTTCACCGTGAACTGTGCTTCTGGTGATATGCTTAAACTGAGGGCTGCAGACGCCAGAGCAAGACAGGAGTGGGTCAACGGCTTGAGGGCTGTAGCCGAGTCACACACCAAGGTACAAAAAGGAAAGTTTGCAGTCAAATCTCGAATTTGTTCACTGTTCACAGGCAATCAGCGCAAATAGCCCTCCTTTACCCCCGAGGGAACACCTGGCAGTCCTGGATGCCATGGGCTGTGCCCGAACTCAGTTGCAACAAACAGAACAAGCAGATTTAGCTCTTTGTAGAACAATTGAGTCTGCTGGAAGCAAGTTCTTTGTTGATCCGAATTTACTTTTGTTGAAAGCTACTTCAGCAGCTTCTTTGCATTGTTTAACTCAGTGTCTGAATATTTTGCAGAGGAATCAGCATGCCCAACAAGCTAGAACTGGGTTTGTAATTGATGATGATTAATATAACACTATGTTTAGGAGATATTTAAATGTTTTTAGACATTTTGATGCTTGTATCGGTTGTATTAAGTGATAAACATTCGTTTTAATGTGATTTAGAATATAATGTGATAAGGTATCACCTACTGTAGGTGGCTCTCAGATAGTTATTAAAAATAAATTTTAAAGAGAAACAAAAAAATATAGATTTAATAATTTTACTTCAAAGATTGAATAAAATAACATGTGAGTGAGAAAATTTTCAATATGGGTAATTGTTAAAAACATTTACCCAAACTGATATTTATTATGTACAGTCGCAAGAAGATCTTGGCCGTCAAACTCGTTTCAAAATTTCAAAAAATGTTACAAAAGACTTTTTTTAAAACTTTTTGAATAGTTGCCAGGTTTTTGGCGGTGGGAAGAATTTTGAATTATTGCTAAAAGAAGCTGAGACATTGAGTAAAATGCATAAAAATGTAGCAAATGCTTTTGCTTGATTGCAATTGGCATGAGCTAGGAGATTACTAGCAAGTAAAAGCTTTTGCTACTCTTTATGCATATCACCCATTAATTGACAATAGAGCACTTTTCTTTTAATGTTCTCGTTTAAGTCACACAGCTTTATCTTTAGTGTCAAAATATAAAATTGACGGTCAAAATTATCTTATCTCGACTGTACATATCGAGTGGCTATCAAAATATCCATTCACAGTTGTCCGTGGCATATTATCATTGAAAGCAGTGCAACTTTAACCACATGCAATTGTCAATAAAACATAAACCTAATAACTACAATTTGCAACAGAAAATCTTAGCAAATTTTGACATTTATTTTCAGGTGGTTGAAAAAAATAGTATATGAACCCCGAGGCTGTAAGCACTTTTAAAAACCTCGAGCTTAGATCTCGGTTTTCCAAGCCACGTTCTCATTTACGATATGATATACTTGCGGCCCTTGAGGTCTAATATACTATTATTTCCATCAGGACACTTGCTGATTTGGCGTTTTAATGCCGTAAACACATTTTTGTTTAAATTTTGAAATTGGAGTTAAAGAGAAATTAAGTTGTTTTGTTGATAGTTTGCAAATGTATTACTAATAGTACTATAATAACTCGTAAGCCATTACCGTACTTTCTCTGGTAATATTGGTAATATGATCATCATTTGGTAATATGATGCTCGTACTGAATGAATATTTTGATAGCGAATCGATATAAGAAGTGTTATTTTATTATATCCTCACTAAAAGAGTTGAAATGTTGAATATTTGAATATTAGGAGATGACAAGAATAACAGACCGGGAAAAAACTCAATATGTATACTACACTGTGATCAACGTACAGATTAAATTCTCAAAACAAAGTTTACATTTTTAGCATAATTTCAGTAGCTTATAGTTTGTTTCAATCATTGTTTTCAGTCCCATTTTTTGACAAATATTTCCATTCTGTGTACCTTTTGCTTAAGAAGATTGTTTTGTTTCTTTACTGTTGTCAACCTAGTCAGTATTTGTTCATAACAGTGTAGTATTTTACTTATTTGTTTTTTAAATAATGCTTTTTCTTTATTTCTAAAAGTAAAATAGAAAATATTTTAACGGCCTGCATAAAAAAACAGGTTGCTTAATTATAGTACTTTCCTAGAATCATGGGGATATAATAAAAAATCGTTTGTAAGAGCTATATCGAGTGATACTGAAACTATGCCCCCGTAATTTTTAAGAGAAAAACTAAATTTGGAATAATTAATCCTACAAGTTAGACACTTGGCATTTATTTAGTGGTAAACAAGACATCCATTATTTTTAAGAGAAATTACCGAAAAATTTTGTGTAGGATCTGCATTGAATTCTTATTTTATCACTGCCTCCTAGATCATCAAAAGTCGTAGCGCCAACACTTACTAAATCCTAACTCCTTGTTAGATCTCCTTGGTCTGTAGAATGAAACGTACAAACCCCCAATAACACTAAACAATTCCACTTTAACTTTGCGTCGTGCAAAGTGAAATTTTTTGGTGCTATAGGGTGTTTTTTAAGTTTCTTTTTACTAAATCCTTCTTTGTAGTCTCTGTACTATGAGTACACCGTAATACTAAACGAGTAAATGATTTTTTCTACTTATTTTATATTTTGCAAATATCAGTCGTAATTACAACTTTTACATAACTAGTGCTATAAACCATCATTACAGTACTCAAATGAGAAAATTGCTGATGATGCCCGAGTTTGTAACCATACGAGTTACTGTAATATCTATATTTTAATTCACTTGTGATTTTTTTTATCTACGGCAGTTGTGTATTTATGTACATAATAGTTATAATTTTTTATGTTTAGGTGCATTAACAATTAAACATAGCAACATTAATTAAGTACTTATCTAATAGAGTGTGGTTAAAAAAGCAGTTATTTTTGAAAATAAGCGATAATTCATTATCTTCATTAGTCATTATCTAAAGAAACGTAAAAAACACCCAATAGCACCAACCAATTTCAACAACAAAGTTGTCATCCTCAGGTGGGGAATTACAAAACTTTGTTGAACACCAAGAAGATCCAACAAGAAGTTTAGTCATTATCTAACTTAAATGTGTAATGTAATTTAATCTTATTCAAGCAGACGACGAATAACTACTAATTATTATTTGATGAACACTTCTTGTTTGAAATTTGTTTATCATAAACAATTTATAAACTAAAGTTCTTAGAACCTAACAATTATGTTTTTTGAGATTTAACGTCATCTGTTATCATTTAACACATACAAACCTACATCATACTGAGATTTAGAAAATGCGATACGCAGCCTATCGGTGAAACTTGAAATTTGTTAACACGTGTGTTATTGAGGGAGAATTGTCAAATTTAAAACGATATTCGCCGGCCAGTGTTTTTGACGTTTATACTAATAATGTGAGTTTTCTTCTTCAATAATGTATCCACTAATTTCCAAATTCACTAAAACAGCACGTATTGTGCCTGATAGTTTTTTTTTTAAATCCATGAAATCTTTATTAAGTAAAGTTATTCCCATTCTATAATAGAAAATTCAAAAATTGTAATTATGATGTCGGAAGCTCGTTTTTCCTCAAATCATGTCCCTATATCCCGTCGTGGCCGATTCCGGACTCTACTGCCACGGACTGTACCTGGGCGCCGCTTCGTCCGCTATGCTGTACTGCTGAGGGGTGTAGTACATGCCGCCGGAAGGGTGCAACCGGCCGGAATTGCCGTAACCGTGCTGTTCCCGACCCGTCATAAGGGAATCCACGGTGAAAGCAAGCGCCGGATCCATCGCGTCGCTGATTTTTCGCCTTTGCTCAGTTTGGAGTTTTTGCCGTTTTATGGCTTCTTCTTTTTCCCGAAGAGCGTCGTTTTTTTAAAAAGGTTGCTGGCGGCGAAGATATGAACCTTTATCGAACATGTTGTACGAATCTGGATCTAGAGTCCAGTAACTGCCATTTCCAGGTTTCTTATCATCACAAGGAACTTAACGAAGCATTCGTTTAAACTTAGAGTATGTCTGATTGAATTTTGAAAGGTTTGTTTATTTTCACGGTAGTACGGAAAATGTTCCATTATAAACTGGTAGATACCGTTGAATGTGATTTTTTTATCTGGGGCATTTTGAATTGCCATAGAAATAAGGGTAATGTAGGAATATGGAGGTTTTACCATATCTTGAGCAGTGCCAAGCAGCATCTCCATATCGAGTTAATATTATGATACACAACATGGGGCAGTTTACACTAAGTTTAAGTAAAAACAGAGTATGTTGTTTCTCGCCGAGACACGATGTTACTCAATAATCAATCAAGTTGTCAATAATAAACTGTAGTCCCCTTGGCTAAATCCTAAAATCTGATTTATTAATAAATGTTAATTTCCTATTAATTACCCCAAGTTTCGTTTTTCTCTACTACAAAACCTAGTTTCAGGTATACTATTTTTTATTTTGAGCTTCTGTGGTTCTAGTTCAGTGTTCATATTATTCATTCCAAAATAAGTTGTTTAATAGTCTGTTTTATTTATGTATGTATTTGCTTTTTGGATTTATAATCCTAATTCCAATGAATAATTTCTACAATTTTGTATGAGGATAAAGTAAATGCAATGTACCTATTATGAAATTGGTTTTATTTATATCAAAAAAGAATCCCTGCTTGAAAATTTGATTTCAAATTTTTTTTTAAACCTCAATAAATTTAAAACTTTTACTAACAAAAATGTTCCAGTTTTATGGAATTGTAAGACCAGCCAAATTAATTTTTTTGATACCCTTCGAGACCTCTTTAAACAATGATCTATTCATATTATTGCAGTAAATTGTTGACTTTACAAATAGTTACAATTCAATCTTCAATTTTGTAATTCGGTAGTATCTGTAGTCCATACAAGGACCGGAGTAATTTTTTTTTTGGTTTTTTACTAAACTACTTTTCTGAGGTTTAACCGAAATATAAATTAAAGAGACACTTATTATACTGGCAAGAAAGGGGCCAATCGAATTTTAAATGCCATGAAATGATAGTCGTGAAGTCAGTAGAAGTCTGTTAGGGTAGTTTTTACGGCCGAGCCAGAAATTTTGTGGGACGAACTCGAAGAGCGAGTCGAATAATACTGGCGAGGCCGTAAAGGCCCTAACAGACGTGTACTGTATAGTAGTTTTTGTAATACCTCAATAATTTGGCCGCATTGAAAATTGTTGGTTCGTTTGATTATCAAAAGCATCTGTATTTCCGTAGTGATTTAGTCTTTACGGTCGCTTTTTACGGATCCTTGGTTGTTAAGGTATTGTTTTTATTGTAACAAACAATCCTTAAAGCTACCTCTAACAATGAGGTATTACAAAAAACTTTTAAACGGTATCAAAAAAATTTAATTTCGACTGATTTTACGATTTCCATGAGACTGGGACACTCTCCTTTAAAAAAATTACTAAAAAAGTGTATGTTTTATAGAAATTGTAAGACCAGTTGTTAGTCTGACTAATGTCTTTCGAGTTTTATGGTAAAGTCTCTTTATGTTGCTTCTATTATTTGCAAAAAATACAAATAATTATTACGTTATATTATTTTACCTTTTCTTTATGGAATACCAACGGGAATAAAAAAACTACCCTCAGACAGGCACCGCAACCACCCTTTTCTTTCTAATGGAAGTTGCATTTACTGTTTCACATCATTCAAAATGTGATTGTAACTTTATATGAAAATAGTTAGAATTTTTGTGCAATGATATGAAATTATATCTTTTCAAGAGTTTTCAAATGATATTAAAAATTTTACTAAGCAAATCTTACGATTTCCATAAGACTGAAACACTGAAAAATTTCATATAATTTTAGCTTTTTTTAGGAAAACAAAACGTAATAAATTTTCTAAAAAAGTCTGACAGTGGAGATAGAAGATACGATTATTAAAATGTGATGCAATAAGTATTTGTAGATGAAAAAAGAAGAGTTGAAGATTAGCAATGTCGTTTTCCTGCTGCTAACGAGTTTAAATTTTGTTGAGATAGATTTTAGACTAAAAATATTGTTATAAACCTATACATTACCTATTATCCGTCCTCTATTGTTACTTTTTCTATTTATTAGGAACAAAAACTAATAAAAATAATTGAAAAGTTGTATTTTTTCCATTTTCCTAGTCTTAAACATTAGATATGAAATGTGTACTCTTAACCATTAGATAATTTTATTTTTTAGCAAACGATATTTTCATAGCATGTGTGGGTGTGATTTTAAACCCTTGCAAGGCATCTTTTGCAGCACCCGACTGCAGCTCATTTTCGAACTCCACGAAGGCAATATCATGCCTGTTGGGTACCAGACGCACTTCCTTAAATCCAGGGAATCTGCGAAAACAAATTAGTTTTTAAGTTTTGCTAAAATAAGGACTGAACTTACTGATTGAATAACATAGACAACATCATTTCGCTTGTCTCATCAGGTAGATTAGTAAGGAAAAGAATTTGGTTTGGCGGTTGTTCAGCATTGCTACCACCTGGAATTCTGTTAGGATCCTTATTCTTCTTCTTTTTCTTTGGTGCTTCATCTTCTTTTGAAGGAGGTGGTCGAATCTTCTTTGGTCTTTCCTGGAAAGTACCTTTCATTTTGGAAATAACGTCTGAATCTGTTTTGGCATATTGAATTCGCTGAAACAGGGTGATTAGTTTAAGGTTGTGCCTAGTGCAATGCACAATAGTAAATCTATAAAATACAATTTTCACAAAATGAATATTACAATTACCATTGGTTTGTCGTAAAAGGGAAAACCTTGCATGGAACGTAAGGCGTTGGTTGAGCTTTGAATTTCCTTAAAAATGACGAAAGCTTGGCCCCGCATTTTCAGGGTTTTGAGGGCTACGATATCTAAGATTTGACCGAATTGGGAAAATATGGCGTAAAGGGACTTCTTTAGTTCCTCTTTTTTGATTTTTTCATTCAAATTGTTGATGTAGATAGTGTTATTTGGTCGGATATCCATTTTGAGGTTAGTTATGAAAAGATCACTTCAGAGCACAAATGGCAAACGAATTATCCACGGTTAATAAGAGTTTGTGATAAAACTCTTGTTAACTTCACTTTTTCACGTATTTAAATAAAAATATTTAGGAAATCACAAAACGTTTCAAAGCCGACAACTGTAATATAACCTAACCGCACTAACCGGCCAAAAATGCCGACAAAGTGACGAAAATTATCACTGTTTATAGTAGACCATTAAAAATTCCTATTATAGTCTTCCGTGTTCTAAATAAACGTCTTATCTGGTCTATTGTAAAAATGGCGTAAGTAAACTTCCTGTATAAAATGACAGTAACAGTAGACATTTCCGTTATCTACTGGCATACGGCGCCATCTTTACTTCATTAAGCGAAAACGTTTTGCGTATTATTAGTTGCATAATAGTAGTTACTGATTTCAGGACGAAAAATCTTTGAGGGATTTTAAAAGTGAAAAAGTTTTTTAGTTTCACAGGGATTAAATGTGAATAAAAAAAATCATAAAATTATTTAATTTTTATTTTAGATCAAAATTAACACTTATGTTTAAAGATTGGTAATTTTTAATGTAAAAATTGTAAACTTATAATAGAACCTAAGGACTAACTCTTAAAAGTTTCTTGACTAGCTTTAAATTTAAACCAATATATTCTATACAATAATAATATTAGTGAATTTTAGCAGTAACTTAAAACCACTTACACAACCCTTAATATCGCAATTTATTGTAAATTCACCAAGCCACCCTTTTTAAAGTTATCCAACAAACTTTAAATTTACACAACATATTCTAAATAATATTAGCAAGTTATTAAGAAATTCTAGACAATTATAAACAATTATAGTATGTAGTTGTTTTAACCATTCTAAAACAATTTTTAAAAGGATTCTTTTACATTTAAACCAAGTCAAAATTTCTCTCTCTATATTAGCATTTCTGGGAAAGCATTATTATTTATTAGTATCAGAAAATTGAACGTTTGGATTAGGGTGAGCCAAAGAAAACTATTTTTTTAACTTCCAACACAGGAAAATCGGCTCCTAGGCACTTTTAAAAAATGCTGTTTCAAGATGAGCTCTTAATTTTAATAGAAAAAACTCCCTCATTGCAGTTTTCTATTATTTTTTTCAGTTCTATATGGCAAAATTTATATCTTGTTACTACTTGATCGTAAAGAAAAAAATTATTTATATTTTTTGTAGGAAATTGAACGCTCTAAAAGGGGTATCTTACAATTTTTCTTATATCTTTTACCGTGTAGAAGATATCAGAGGTCAAAGTTTGAAGAATTTAACAAAAATTTCTTTTTCACTTCTAAATTTTATAACTCGTGGATAAATAAATATTATAAATTGCGCATACGATTTTGTAAGAAATTAAACGCTCTACAAAAAAGTTGTTTGTGGTTAATCGATTACTTCAACCATTTAAAAAAAATGAGGATTTAATATCAAATTTTGGTTTTTAAAATGTGAATATCTTCGAAATGGTTAGAATAATCAATTAACTACAAGAGACCTTTTTTTAGAGCGTTTAATTTCCTACAAGTTGCTGCTCATTTTATAATGTTTATTTATCTCTGAGTTATAAAATTTAGAAGTAGAAAAGGAATTTTTGTTAAATTCTTTAAACTTTGACCTCCGATATCTACTAAATAGTAAGAGATATAAAAAAATGTAAGCAACTTTTTTGTAGAGCATTTAATTTCCTACAAAAAATGTAAATACAAATTTTCTGTACAATCAAGCAATAACGAGATATGAATTTCACTATATGGAACTAAAAAAAAGTTTTTTTTGAGCAGCAGTCTTTTATTTAATCTCAATAGTGACCCCTTACAACAGAATTTAGGTCCCTAGCCCAATTTCGGAAATACAGACATTTCAAAACCCACCAGTCGCCACTGGTCCTGAAGAAGACAAGCAGGAGTCTAAACAACTCCACTTGTCGAAACGTTTTTCTTAAAAAACTGCTTTTTTCGTCTTAATACCGATAACACCCTCGGAATTATATTAATCTGATTTTGATTTAATCGCAATTTTAAATTTTTACTTTAAAAATTATTTTTCTTTACGACCTGCTACTTTGTCGTCACAAATTTTAGGTGACAATAGAGATTGTAATTAGGGTAAGATTGTAAATTTTGAAAGTAAAGATTTGTTGAGATATTTGAATGCAGGCGTGTTAGTGTTTGTCAATTTTATGTAGTTGTAAATAAGACCCTTCAAAGCGGTTGACTACTACTAAATGATCCCTTTGTTAGTAAATTATGCCATCTAACCATAAATTACGCGTTTGGTTTGCATTTAAAAAAAACACGATTATTTAAACAACTAAATCAAATTTTGTAATAGTAATACCAGAGTTTGATGCCTTAGCACTCTAGCAGGTACAGATTCTCCTATTGCAAAAACTTTATTGGTAAATTAACAGTTACTGCCAGAAAAATCAAAAAACTGCAACGGCTTTATTTATTAATGAAAAAATTAAAAAAAATCTCAATTATATCTAATCAATAACTAGTTATATGTATCTAAGTGTATAAAATATCGTCAAATTTTTTTGAGCAGAAGTCGCTATTTTGGGGGTGCTCGTATACGTTGCTGCACCCGGAACAACAGGTTGAACAGTGCCGGACTCAGATTTCCCAGTGTCTCAAAACACGATAATTTTTAAGGCCCTTATTAGGTAAAAAATGGTACCTACGCTTATCTCATTACTAAAATTGTTAAGATGGTATTTATAATTTTTTCTCTTTTTTCTGTTTCAAAAAATGTTAAATTTATGATACAAATGCTACAATATTTAAAACAGCTAATTTCAAATATAAAATTGTTAGGTAATATTTGGTTATTTATTTATACTATCTATCCATACATTTGTTTATTTATTTATTTTATGCTTTCGGATCGATCAAGATGTTTTTACTAAAAATAACGATTTATTTTATTTTTAGTACACATTTTTATTCAGTTATGTTTTTCTTTATTATTGACAAAAGTTTAGTAAGTTTTTCTAACATTTTTTAACTTTTTATAATAATCTTTTAGACATTATTATTTGGGCACTAACACAATAAGACCTATGTCTTGAAAGCACCTTGCCACTATTATGTAAGAATTTTGTTTGATTATATTTACGGGTTTGGCTTGTATTGAATATACGATACTTAAAACTAATAGGTAAAAATTTTGAGGATTTCACTGCTTTGTTATTAGTAAGATATTTTCCATGTTCGTAAACTCTACTTAAAAGTTTGTAACCCGTCTGTGTTTTTGTGGCATTTAGTTACTCTACTATTGTAGGTTTTAGAGACAAGTTTAATGGTAAAATTTGTTTTAAACCACTAACTGATTTCTGATATTTTTGGGTTACAGCGCTTTTTAATTTTTTGTATTTCTTAAAACTCACTAACTTTATTATTTAACTAACCAAAAACAAAAAATATGGGTATTAATAATTATTTTATTATATTATATAATATATTATCAACTAAATCTGATTAAAAATCTTGGGTTTCTTGAGATATAAATCATGAAAAATGTTTACATTTCAGATCAGGTAGTGCGCGTGAATATAAACCAATTGTACAAACCGCGGTTTTTCTCCCGTTTCTTGTTCAGAGTGTTCTACTGATTAGAAAAATGTATGTAGCCATCTGAGAAAGTCTTTTTTCACAATGGTTGCAGTAACTCTACCTGAAAAATAAGACAGTAATAAGTCAGTCTTATGGGACAAATAAAACAAAACAAATTTAATGTTTTTGATATTATGTGAAAGCGTTTGAAAAGATAATCATTCCATATCATTGCGCTAAAAAGCTAGTTTTGTAAATAAAGTTGCCAAATCGATATAAAGTTTGACTTGTATCTCTAATTTATGTTACGGTTAAGTCGCTAACAACAGCATGTATCCCGAAACAAAAAAACCTGATTTTGGTATTTGCAAAAATGCAAATAATAATTATTATACATCTCTGGCTTTCACGGTTTCTGATTTACGAGCCACCAAAAAAATAAAAAAAACATAGTCCTCACCATCTTATTTCGTCTAATAAGAAAAAATACATTTACTCTTTCGTTAAAATGAAAATGTTATTGTGAGTTTATTTGTAAACTTAGCAATTTGGGGCAATAATATGATAAATAATAGTCTTTTTTTACGAATGAAGCCGAATTTACAGAAAATTGGTTAATAAATATAATAAAATAAAATAATAAATTAATAAAATATAATATAACAAATATCACAACCGTCTGGATGACATTTTTTTGAAATTGACGTATATATATATGTATTATAAAATGTCATCCAGACGGTTGTGATAAATATAATAAAATTGGTTAATTTTCACAATACGCATGTTTGAGCCGACGAAAATCTCCATGCTCTAACAGAATCTGGACACCAGGTATGTTCTTTGTTAAATATTTAGACGGGGGTATTGTAGACGACAACTTTCTAGGTCCTGTTGTTTAACCAAATCGATTAACAGCCGGTGCTTACCTAAATTTTATGCAGAACACAATGTATGATATTTTGAACGACATTTTTTTAAACCAAAAGCAACAAATGTGATTCCAGCATGATGGTGCTCCAGCTCAAGTTTCGATTGCTGTTAGAGAGCATTTATACAAAACGTTTTCACGTAAATGGGTAGGAAGAGACGGACCTGTTTTACGGCCCACAAGATCGCTTGATTTCAATTCTCCAGATTTCTTTCTTTATAGCTTAATAATTAAAAATTAATTTAAAATTTTTCTTAATAGCCTCGAAGAGCCTCAGCAAAGAATTAATAAAAAATCTTAACAAATTCAAACCAATGCCGATATTTTAAAAAGAGTTCGAATATTCTTCAGAAAGAGATGTCATGTCAGCATGGAAATAGAAAGACTGCATTTCGAACATCTTCTGTTTTGTTTGTTTGCACATAATAAATAATTGCAAAATAAATATTTTGAAAAAGTATAATCTTTCAAATCTCCTAAATCGTGCTTTGCGGACTCATGTTTATGTTTATTAAAACTTTTGTTTATTTTTATTTATACTTTTATCTCCTTAAAAATTTTACACTTCTTTTTAACATTTTGTACTATACGTAAATATAAGTACAGGCATATAAGTAAAGAATGTCACATCATTCGATTAAAAAATCATTCATGTTAAAAATTTATAATTCTAAATGATTCTATATCGATAGAGTAGGTCATACAAATGATCAAAGAAATTCCTATTGAAATGTACAACTTATAACTGAAAACAATTTATAGTTTCGGTTTTAGATCAGGCTTTATGATTCAGACTAGACTATAGTGGTAACATTCTTTACGCAGGTGGCTGTATTTCCTTTTTAACAAATAACCGTCTATAGGTACCATGGTACCAACATTTTGATATTTGCATAAACCGCTATTAATTTTGATAAAACTTATTAAGATTAAATATATTTCTGAGCACATTTTACTTAAAGAAAATTAAATAATGATAGGCTAAAAATAGAATAAAGCTATTTTAACAAATCTGAGAGTTTATTACACAAAATTAATTGACAACATTGTTGTTGCTTAATAATTCTTGATGTTTAGCAATTTGAGAATAAACTGTTATCAAGCTTTTAAAAAAGTTTTTTTTTTTAATTCACTAAGATTGTATCATCAACGGAAAAATGTTGTAACCAACCCTTTTGTTAAGTGATTAATAATCGATTTCTGTAACTCACTGTTATTAAGATGTTTGGATTAATACCTAATCGTTATCATTGACAAAACTTGTTGGTTTAATAACTACGACTATACTAACGATTAGGTAGTATTTTTAAAATAAAATAATTTACAGTAAATGTTAAAAAAGTTATTTTTAAAATATGAAGTTACCTAGGTTATACTTGAAGAAGCATCATACAACAGACAAGAACGCTTTACAAGAAGTATCTTATACAAGTTTGTTTTTCTTCGTGTTGTTCCATTAGTGGGATGTTATGGGCTATAAAATTAAGAAATTTTAATTTAGCTAATGACGGTCATTAATTTTTCTCCGATAAAAACGCTTCTTAGATTTACGTGCTTTTTTTTGTAACATTTTTGCTTTCAATGTGTTACACTTGCAAACATTATTTTAATTTTACTAACTAATAAATAAAAAAAATGTATTAAATATTTAAGCTAGAATATAGTGGAGCTTTGAGCTTTTTTAAATCTATTCAACTTGTTTACGCTTCTTAGATAAAAATTATGCAGATATTTCTTTATTTATTCACTTATCGTTTCTTTTCTTCCACAAAATCAATAACCATTTCAATTCATTTACACATCTTTATAAATACAGATGATAAACTTATCAGTAGTAAACTGGGCGTTTCTTGATCCTCCTTCTTGCCCCGATTAGTTGAAATAGTGAAGGGAATTAAAGCAGCTCCAATAAATGTACTGGTAGGTGTTGTTTAAAGGTTTTGAGGGGGAAATAGAGGGGCTTCGCTGGCAGGTAGCGACAACTTACGGTCCTATATTGAATTAGAATTATAGTTGTGGTACAGGTGTAGAGAAGCTGATCAGTACCTGTGTGTGCGACTTACCTACTGCTCGCTGATGAGATGAATCGCGATCTGTGAAGTTCGGAATGCCGCGCTGCTCAAACCAAATATCGTTCCAGAAAGGTTAGTTATCTATAGAATTTTTTACGGATTCTGGACTTTTTTCTTATTTAGTTTAAGAGGTAAAAATTAGTACCTAAACACGTAAATATATATTTTTTTAAATTATTAATCACACAAAATAGCGCAGACAGATACTCTCTGAGGCTCTAGAGTCGTATTTTTCAGTATAACCTGAAATCTAGTCCGCTTTTTTATTTTATCTGTTTCAAATCAAAAAACCAGAGCGATATTGTTTTCAGTTCTTAAATTAATACCTAAACCCCTAAATAGTTTTTGTATTTATTTATCACACAAAATAGCGCACACAGATTTGTTCCGAAATTCTACAGTCGTATATAAAGTCGTATAACTTGAAATCTAGTCCGCTTTTTGTCTTATCTGTTTTGTATCAAAAAACCAGAGCGATATAGTTTTCAGTTTTTATTTTGATAAAAGCCTACACTCGATATGCATTATTAAAATTTTAATGTCAGAAAGACCTTAAAGTGACGGTTTTGATTGATTTGTGGTGTACTTTGCTAAGCCGCGTGGTAACTGTCATCTTCCGCAATAACAACAATGTTGCATTCCCTCCCAACACTATTTCTGACGGTCATGCTGTTGAATACTTGAGAGGTTTTTTGATTGGTTGTGCGATGTGTGAGATTTCTCTTGCTTTAGATTTTTTAATCATGGGTAATTATTTCAAAGGATCAAGGAAGATGTTACTTCCGGGAGATGTAGTTTAATGAAATGTGAAATATTTATAACTGTACTAGTGCTATGTTGTCTGTGCCCGCTGAAGCATGATGAAAATTATTACAATAATACTTATTTAATTATAGGCATGGATAATATTTGTTTTTAATTTAATTTTTTTAGAATATATGTAGGTATAGCTACATTATTATAATAACATTTTAGATTTTTAATAAGTTTTTATTTTTTGTATTAGATTTCTTTCTTATTTTATATAGTAGTATTATATTGTTATTTTAAATTTTTAATTATTTTTATTTGTTTAATCAGAGGTTTTATCTTATAGTAGTATAGTATATTATTTTTTAAATTGAAAGATATGTGACTTGAATATTTACTTGTTTATAATTGCATTAATGATAATGTATGCATTAAGATGCGCTTCTTGTTTTAAACAGAGATTACAAGATCCGGTTTGTGGTTACTAATCGCTTCAGTATTTATAGCAGAAAATAAAAATGTAATTTTGACGTAAATATGCATACAACACAACGTAAGTAGTTAAATACTTAATAACATTTTTTTTTGTCATCAAGAATTTTGTTATCTACCCACATGTAGAACCAACCAATAAAGCTAAAAATTGCAAGTACCAAAAGCACCTAAAAGTGGGTAACTAAAATTGAAGTTGAACAATTAAATTAAAGTGTGTCAAGAGGTTAAAAATTGTTTGATATAAAGGTAATAATAAAGTGGATAATCTGTTTTATTGCCAAATAAACATGAAAGTGTATACAGAAAAATATTTATAATTTTTTATCAAGTCTTAAATCATTTTTTTTATTAATAATATAAAGTTGGAATATTTTATGTTTTTTTTTTTTTTAAATTTGTTGAATATACATCATTCTAGCAATAAACTTATGACAAGTACTTGATGTAAACTGTGATCAATGTAGTATTTTTGCCTCTAATAAAGTGCCTAAAAAAAGAGAAAAATAATTTAAAGTGACTTATTTTATTGCCGTTTGCTCTACGTATCAACATTATATTGCAATATCTCTTAAATGGAAGTCTCCCAATAAATGTCTCAGTAAATTATTTGGCTTATGTATAATGTAATAACCATAAACTGTTTAATTTTTAATGTGTAAACATGCTTCTATAAATTTATTTTAATTTGAATTTACAGTTGTAATATCACAAGCACTTTGATTCTTTTCGGAAATTTTTTCAAATGCATCTCAAAAACGTCACACATAATTAATATCTGTTTATTTTATTCATACTGACAGTGTTAATTTTGAGAACTAATCTCGGTTGATCTAAGCTATTTCTCATGTGTTTTATATCAAATGTTAAAAATTTTTTACAAGTTAATTAACAGGAATCAATGTAAACACAATAAAAAATAGAGCAGTTTTATCCAAAAATTAGGTGCAAAAATAACACTAACAGTGCGTAAGTTTATCAAAATACAGATAATGGTCGTTTAAGCACAAAAATAATAAAGGTACGTGTGGTATTCGTCAAGAAAATTACTTCGACAGATATTTTTTTTTTTGTACTACTAGTAATAAATAGATCTACAATTTTGATGTTCAATCATTATTATATGTCTTTTGAAAAATAAACTCTACTTTTGACATTCAAAGAGATATGAATTATTACAATATGTTATTTAAACTTAGTTTTTATTTAAATTTAAAATATACCTTTACTTACTGATTTTAGTTAAAATTATTATAACTAGAAATTATTTGTAGGAAAATTTAATGTTTTAAAAAGAAGTCCTAATATTCGTCTTTTTTGTCATGCAAATCTTACAAATCTGTGTTTTTTTTTACTAAAGCTGTTAAAGGGTTTAATACTTAAAAGATGCATTCTGTTTTACATTTGCACATGAACGCAATTTATAGATTTGAAGGTGGTGAGAGATTTTTGCTTTTGCAAAGGATATTATAAAATGGATAACGTGTAAAACCTGATAGTAATGAGGCATAAATCGAAAAATAAACAAAGGTTTTTTTATGTCTGAGGAAACAGTTGTATATCAAAGTTGAGTATAAAATTTTTTTTTGAACATCTTAAAAACCGCTTAACCCATTATTATAAAATTTGGTGCTAAGACAAAGGTAAATGTCTTTTTTTCAGATAATAGCAAAATGCTGTTAAACTCTTTTAATTTCTAGTTAAGTACTTCCGCTCCATATTTTTGGTAATTAGCTGATTTTATGTTTTACTAAGTCTCGTTGTTATTATAAAAATTAATATGTCAATGGATTGTAAATGAAATAGTAGGAACGAAAAATTTCGCTAAAATTTAACGTTTTGCGGGATATTTTACGTTTAACTATAAAAATAAATTTTAATCTTTAACTTTGGAGCTTTAAAACTCCTAAACGGTACAACTTAGTATGGCCTGAAAAACCTGTAGTTGTATGCCTAAACTTTTTTGTTATATGTTTTATAGATACCTAATTTTTAGGTTACAATTTTGTTGTATTTTTTTGCTATTTTATATCGTTTGAGTTGCTGTATCTCTGTTTAAAATATTGCTCTATATTATTGCTCCATATTACTTGATATATCAGTGTATATACGGAACCAAATAATAAATAAATTTACTTCACTACCTAGAAACCTTATTCGCTAATTATTACGTTTACATTCATACGCTAAAGCGAATAGATTTACATCTATCTAATCTACATTTTTTTATATAATTTCTATTATAAACTTGTTTAATGTAATGATTAACAAATGACATTTGTAGCTGGTGACATAAACTTATTGCTAGGTGGCCCGAACTACATTAGATCTTCTTTTTGTTTTCTTTGACAATCTTTTATCTTTTTGTTTGTTATCACTGCTCTAGGGAGAGCAACATTTGTAAGAAAACTAGAACAACCATGACAACTATGAGCATCAATAATTGTTTAATTCTGATTACATTTTTTACACTATTTATTTTATAGAAGTGGTGTACATACATAAGTAAGTTTACTTTTACATAATACCAAATTGTCTAATAGTCCTTGCTATAAGTTTTTTGCAAAAAAAATCGAAACGTTATTTTTTAAATTATGACACTAACACAGACGTTTTCACCGAATAAACTTAAATCAAAATACACTGGGAATACTATACCATAGACGTATATGGTATACTATTCCTAAGTATAATATATCTCTAAGTATATCCCTAATTTTTAAACGCATTTACGTCGTTCTTGGTAAGATATTGTTATATGTAGAATACAATTTTACTAAAGTCAGTTCCATTTTAACTTATGGGCTAATTTCAAGTTGAGATAATACCGGTAGTATCTTCGCTTTTAAGCAAAATTAAAGGAATTTTAAGCTGTGATTGTTTGTTGCCATAGAAGAGTACCAAAATTTGCGATACTGCCGGTAGTATCTCAACTTGAAATTACCTCAATAGTTAACATTATTTTTTACTAAAAACTCTTCGTTAAAAACCTTTAAAAAAACGTTAGTTTTACTTAAAGTTTTTTAGGATTATAAATTTTGTCAAAACATCTAGTTAAATTTTAATTTTTTTTATATACGTACAGTATTTTTAAAACTCTTGTTATACTTGTTATAAGTTGCAAGATCTATGAAAACCATATAGTCATAAGTCTCTCCAAATTAATTTCTAACAATATCATATTTTGTTGTAACAAGTAAACTAATTAATCACAGTCCTAAAAAAAACGAATTTTAAACGAAAAGGTAAACTAAATTTGCCTCGATTGGGCTGTCATAATTCTTTCGGATTATTTGAAAACATACATTACTAGGAGTTAATCTAAGGGTTTTTTCGAGAATTTTCTGGTTTTCATAAATATTGCAACCAAAAATATCTAAAAGTCAAAACACCACATTTGCAAAAAGATTTTTTTTAGATTTAATTGTAATTGTAATTAAAAGTTCTAGTCGCAGCTAATTTCTGAACATAAAATATACCTAGTCTTAGAAATTTTATTAATTAGATGTTTTTAAAGAGCAGTGTTACAAAACGTGTTATTATAAGATGAGAATGTTAATAGAGAGTTGTGTTTAAATTTAATTGGAGCAATATCAGGTGATGTAACAGTTAGGAATGATTAAAATTTAACAGAAGAATCTCACTTCAAGTACATATTTTCAAATATGTTTTAAATAGCTTAATTAAAAATAAGTTGAGATTATTTTTATGTTTGTAGGTGTCTAACACTTTTTTTTAATTCACCAAGATGTTGGGCGGTAAATATCTATTTTATACTTTATGCGCTCTTGTATACATTATTCATAGTGACGCTTGCATTACTTACCAGAACTTAAGACATAACTTGAAAAGGTATATCCGTTAGTTATTAACATCCAGAGTGGTCTTTGAAATATTAGTAAAATTTATCAACATCAGCAACCACGCACGAGAAATTTTAACATCAAGAAATGGGACTTTGCACAATTGCAAAAATGATTATAAAGTGTGCTTAGATTATTTATTCGCTTATTTAGCTAAACAAAATAGGTAATAATCATTCTAAGTTAAATATTTCAAAGTTTGTTTAGATTTTAATTGAAAATTTATCTCTCTATGTTTGTTTAAAATATTATTAGAGGAATCTTTGGTGACTGTTTTTGAAATATATCGCCAGCTTCTGTATGAAGTGTGTTGAAATATTCATACATTTCGAAATATAATTTCATGCTTATGTGTTACGCACTTCGTACACATTTAAATTAATTGGTTAAGGACAGGTCCATAAATATTCCTAATTTAATCATCAAAATTCTGTTGTTGAAATTATTGGTGTCATGTTTGAAAAATTCAAGAATCTGAATGTACTACATCACGTCGTTGAAGTGGAATTTCAACCAGGAAAACTCTGATATATATTTTAAATATGTTTAGTGATTTTGATCTAAACTGTAAAGAATTAGAACTTTCAAAGCTAGCGAATCTGCACATTAAAGACCTTAAGCGACTCATTTAGTGACATTTCAAGTCGCGTCTTGCGGATGGATGATCTCTAATGGTCATGCTACGAATACTTACCATTTTACCGCTGGCCATCTCGATGAAGTCTTGTCCACATGCCATCATTACTATTTAAGTACATTGGTGTCTGAAATGGTCTATTGATTATGGCAGTAATACGTTTAAAAACTACACATATATGGAATTTTTCGTCATTATGCAGTGTTTCACATTATCTAGCTTCCATCCTAGATAAATGACTGCAGCATTTTTAATATAAAGCTTTCGATTCTGCACTCTGCGGTTCCTTAAATGTAGCTCCGAATTTGTCGCCGAGCATACGTGTCGAGGTTATTGACAACTATTTTAAAATAACCGCTTTCATACAACCACATTTTTTTTCAAAAAATAAATATATCGCGGGTATAGAATAACAAGGTTCTAACTGCATTTTTTTCATAAAATGACATTTTTAGATGATTGGGTTCTATCTGCGCTTCTCTATCTACTTCTCTCAATAGCTTTTGTAAAAGTCTGTCATGTTTAAAAATATTACTATGCCATAGTTGTATCTGAATGAAACTAAATTTCACTGGCTGTAACAAAGTCCTATCTGCAGTAAAATGCTGATAGAACCCTGTCACTACACACGTGCGCGCAGATACAACTTTGTGTCAGGTCCAAATCGGTTAATGCTAGATATTTGAATCATTGTAGTAATTGTTTTGTTGAGTCCAAACGTCGTGAAAAATTGCAAATTAAAAATGGAAAGTAAGTGCAATAAACTGGATTCGAATACAACTTCTAACGACCAGTAATTTTATTTTTTTTAGCATCAATTTTGTTACGATTTTAGTTTGTTTAAATTTTTAGGTTATGCATGGATAACAATAACGGTAACAATATTATCGTAGAATATGTTCAGCAACAACTAGATTCTGATTATACGTCCTCAGTCAATGAAACTGATAATTTAAGGAACTACTGTAATCAGAAGGTGGTGACAATGAGTATTGATGATATTCCTATCATTTGTGTAGAAAATTTACTAGAGGAAGAAACTACCTTTCAAGAGAGTGAGGCTCGGGAAGTACATGATGAAAATCAGCTAGAAAGTATGAGTAATAGTGCACAAAAAGAAGAAGTAACCAAAACACAAGCCAAATCAGATTCAAAACTTAGCAGGAAACGACAAAGAAATCCAAACAAGTGGAAATGCAATGTTAGGAAACAAAAACGACAAGCGAGAGAAGAATACATTTCTAAGCGCGGTAAAAGGGTTGCTGCAAAAAAATAATTGTAAACAAAAAAGACTGCACCAATGAATGCAAATTTAATTGCGCTAAACTTATAACACAGGATGAGCGAAAAAGTATTTTTCAATCATATTACCAGTTAGATCAAAAACAAAAATGGCAATACATTTTAAGCACAACAGAAAGAAGTTTAAAAAATAAAACTTACCCAAAAAAAGACCAATCACGCCGACAATATTCGTTTAGGTATTCTTTTGAGGTAAATAACATCAGATTTCGAATATGCAAAGAATATTATTTGGGCACGCTAAGCATATCTCAAAAACCCATTTACAACGTTCATAAACGAAAAACTATTAGTAATGTTCCTGATAGTTGTTCTAGAAAGGAAAAAAGCCAAGGAAGAAAATTGCCTCCAGATATGAAACATGCTGTTGTGGAGCATATTAATAAATTTCCTAGAATTCCCAGTCACTATTGTCGATCTGACTCTAAAAAAGAGTATTTGGATCCTAACTTAAATATAAAAAAGATGTACCAATTGTACGTAGAGGAATGTAATGAAGACTTACACACGCAACCTGTTAAAGAATCGATGTACAGACATATTTTTTGTACAGAATTTAACTTGGATTTTCACAAACCTAAAAAGAATTTGTGTCTAATTTGCGAGGAGGCTAATATAGCCTTAAAATTAAACAAGAAATTAAATGATGTAGAAGTTGAAAATGTAGCTGCTCACAAAAAAATAAAGGAAAAAATGAGAGAAATGAAAGAACATGACAAAAATACAGGAATTCCAATTCTGCATTTTGATTTGGAAAATGTTATTTTACTACCAAAAACCAATATTGGGAATTTTTTTATTTACCCAAACTTACCTGCTACAATTTAACTGGTTATTTTTCTACTACTAAAAAGGTCTATAATGCACTTTGGACGGAATATATAGGTGGACGATCAGGCAATGACTTGGCCTCTGCTCTGACACGCATTTTAGAAGAGGTCATTAAAGATGCTCCTGACAACAATATATCTAATTTGATTACGTGGAGCGACTCATGTGTCCCCCAAAATCGAAACAGCATTGTCTTTTGCAATTTTAACTTTTCTAAAAAACCATAAGCATGTTAACTCTATAACTATGAAATATTCCGTTCCTGGTCATTCCGCAATCCAAGAGGTTGACAATGCCCATAGTCAAATTGAGCAAAAGCTTAGGGCAAACGATATATTTTCCAGTGGGTCTCATACGTGTTCTAAAGACAGTAAACCAAAACTTTCAGTTTATTCAAATGAAGAAAGATGATTTTTTTGATTTCGCAGCATGCAGTAAGAAATACAATTTCAAAAATATTCTGTACACCAAAGTTGTAGAAATAAGGTACACTCAAAATATATGTGAAGTTGAATATAAAACACAGTACGATTTAGAATTTACAAAAGTACTAATTAAAAACCCAAATAAATATAATTCCAGAAATCGTGTTGCAAGTTTTAACGAAATTTTCCCCAAGCCAAAGATAATTAAAAATGATTCCGAGATTAGCGCTGAAAAAAAAGCTGCTCTAAGAACAATGATGAGTGTTATGAGCGAACAAGACAAAACTTATTATAAGACAATACTCAAAATAAAGTAGATATAATATAGCATTGTTATCATAATAGTACTCGGATATTTTTAAAATTAATATTTACGTTTCATGTTCTTTTTGTTATGTTTATATATTATTTTTATGTTTTTGTAGAAATAAAATGGTTTATTTTGCAATCTATTGTTTTTTTATGGTGTATTAATAAGTCAGTGTGGAAAAACCGGCAGATAGAACTCTTTGTGGTCAAAAATATATATTATTGTCAGGTACAAGGTTCTATCTTCAAAATTTCAGTAGCTTTTTTAATAAAATTATCGTACATACCGGTATGTGTTCTTCTTTATTACAATCCTTTTTAATAACTAATAACTGAAAAAATATACAAGTTCAATAAAAACAAAATTTAATATAAAAATTTGCATCATGAAACTTTAAACCTTGATTCTCGCGTATTGGTTAATATGAAGATAGAACCTTGTTATTCTATACCCGCGATATACATACCTATTTTAAAAAATGTTTCTTACATAACTAGATAGTTTTTTATTTTACTTGTTTGTTTAACCAGCTTTTTAGCATTTAATATTGGTACCAGATAGGTACAATAGTGAAAACACAATTTTGGTCATCAAAATGTCACAAACGTTTTTTTTAAATTCTTTTTTAGCAATTTTAAGAGATTTTTAACGATAAAAAAATCTTTGAGCTAATTAATAAAAGAACAGTAGCTAACAATTCAAAAGGTTAATAATGTCAAAAATTGAGCTTTTCTCTTTGAATCTAGCCATTTTCGCTTTCAGTAGCAAGAATTATTAAACCTCTTTTTACAAGTTCAGAGAAAAATCCAAGAAATACTTTTTCAGACTATGAACTTAAGAAAACACATTTTAATGATTAAAAGTTTCATTTACTCAATTTTATTTGCTAGGCCCGCCTTTTTTTACAATTTGGGTTTTTAAGATTTTTTGTACTGTTGTACATTGACTTTTAGTTAATTCTTTGATCCACTTAAGAAGATAACTACATTCTATTGCTAGGTGTTTTTTACAATTATGTATTGTAAATTATTTTTTCTACTCGCATGGCATATGAAAGTACGCATTTCCGCTACTGTAAATCTCATATAAAAATACTATTTTTTTAACTAGAAATAAAAATGCGTGTAACTAAGAATTCGGGTAAAAAACTACGTAAATTTGCAGTGACTTGGCATTGATAATTTGATTAATTACAAATAAAATGTGTTCAATAATTGTTCTGATCCTCGTTTGCTGTGCTTTTCTCTTTTTAGCAAGAACGTAGGTTGACGTAATGAGTTCATATAGTTTGCTGTCAACTGTCTAAATGTTGTCTTATTTTTGCATTTAAGAGTTTTTGATAAAAATCATATTGCAAAACATGATAACTGCATGCAGACGTTCAGAATTTACTCTGCAAGCGTTATTTTAGTTCAACATGTGAATTTTTAGCCCCATTTTCGTATGAGCACTGACAGCTGTCATGTGTCATTGTTTTGTAATATTAACCGAGACATACGTTTTTGGTGACAATTGCCACGCATAGGCGATCTGACTAAAACAATTATTATTGAACACATTTTATAATTATGGATGTCAAAAATAAAATTAGCATTTCAGCATCGTAGAAAAAATAGTATTTGTACTCGACATATAGTTCGGTTTTTTCGTTCGTGATATATCCCACTCGCTGCTCACGCAGCTCGTGAACAAACCATCATCTTACGAAAAATTCTTACTTTTATGCCTTGTTGTAAAATGTACTATTTTTCTACACCCGGCTAGATGTTGGCGCGTTTTCTTATTTTTTTGTTCAACATCTACGTTTTTTTTAATCATTAAAAACTTTTTTAATAGAATATTAAAGTGTTAGTTATAAGTCAAAAAATAGTTTCTTCAGTAAAGTGTAGAAAATAAGAGAGGAAATAACTCATTGTCATACAATTATTCAAAACACTTTACGAATTTTTAGAATAATTTTTAAAACATTTTATGACAATTAGGGCTTAGCTTTGCTAAGAGATAATATTATTCTTTTTGACTAAATAAAGAGTGCTGTCAAATTCTAATGTATTGTGTATGTAAAAAAAATACCTAGAATTAAACATTAAAACTGTCAATTAGTGAATATGTGAATAAGTAGAAAATCAAAGAACTGACACACAATTATATGCTTATTGTATAATTATTCTTAAAATTTTAAATATAATGGTTATAAAAACATAATTAAAAAAATTGGTAATATTTTTAAAATTCTGTAAAATTCAGTAAGTTGTATTAGGAGATTTATAATAGAGCTCCGGAAAAAAAATACTTGAACTTATTTTCTATAAAGAATTAAAAAAATATAAATTTCGTCAATTTGGAAACACTGCAGGCTAGTAGCTATAGGGTCATATCAAGTAGGTAGGTAAAATTTTGACAATAGTAAGTGACCTTATATGATAACCTACTTTAGTAATCAATCGTACGTGTAAGTATACTAATTTCACACATACGTTAGTAGTTATTCTGATTTTTATGTATTGGAAGTTGTCTAAAGTTAGACGTAAATAAAAAAAAACTTCTAATATTACAATAAAAGCAAAGAGCAAATACAACCATGGGCGCCCGCAAGGAGGGCAACTCTGGGCATTTGTCATTTGTGGTAGTCCAATAATTAAGAAAATTAGTCTTATAATTACACAAAATTTAAATAATGACAATTTTTAGATAACTAGTTATTTTATGTAGAGAAAATTTTGTGTATTATTATTGTCATATAACTTGTCCAATAGAAGTGCATGACAACAGGACAACAATTTCTTTTATTTTTTATTTATTTAGGGTGCATCAACCGACGTGGATTATTAACACCTGAAACTATATACAAAAAACATAATATATACAATATATAGATATTAGTTGCAGTAAATTGAACAGTTTAGTGGATTTTAGGTACGGCAGCGTTTTTCCTGTGTTTTGCGTATTGTTTTTGAGGTTTTCGGATAGAGTCTCTAGTAGACCGAATGTTCTCTTTGGACTTTATAAAATGGACACTCTTGGATAATGTGTTCGACTGTAAGAGATGCCGAGCATTTGGAACATACGGGCGGATCTGTTCCAGTGAGAAGGTGTTGGTGGGTTAAACGTGTGCGACCTAGTCGTAGTCTAAAAAGAACAACTTCATCTTTTCGGGAGTGGGTGCCGAACTTCCACTTGCCTACGGTAAATTTGCACTTGTAAAGTGCTGTATTGGCATTAGCCCATTGGGACTGCCATTTGCTTTAAATTTGCTGTTTCAAAGCGGTTACCGCATCCTGTCTTTGTACAAAACTTTGCTGATTCGCTGTTATACCATGTATGGTTTCTTTAGCTGCACTGTCTGCCTTCTCATTGCCTGAGATTCCCAGATGTGACGGGATCCATATAAAGTGTACTGGCTTTCCTATTTGTTGAAAAGAAAGGACCTTGCTTTTAATGTTCTTGACTAGGGGGCTGTTAGGGTTTAGCTGTTGTAGCTGGTGTAAAGATCCAAGCGAGTCAGTGCAGATAATAATGTCTCTGTTTGCAGTTGTTTGTAGATCCTGGTCGTGTAAAGCTAAATGTATTGCAGAAAGTTTTGCTGTTAGTACAGAGTTTTCAGGGGGTAGTTGAAACATTTTAGTGGATGTTGGTGTTACGTATGCACATCCTACTTTTTGCTCTCTTTTGGACGCATCAACGTAGATGGTATATGGGTTGTTGTATGACTGAAGCATGCACATGAGCGTTTCTCTTACAGAAATAGAGAGTTTCGACTTTGAGATGCACGTTAGTTGAAGATTACAGTTGATGTGGGCCTAAAAATTGGGATTCAGGTGATTATGAAGGTAAATGGGACTAACTTTGTGTGAAAGATTTTGGAGGGTAAGCTGTATGCGGCGGTATATGGGTGGGCGAGCAGATTTTTTTCTCAAATATTTGTTGGGAACATTTTGATTTTAGGAGCTTATTAGTGGGATTTGTTGAATGTTCGGTGACTCGAAGACTGTATGCAAGTGTAAGGTAGCTACGACGGAAAGAGAGAGGTGGCTCTGATGCTAAACAATAGAGACTTTCGATTGGAGTGGTGCGAAAACCTCCTAGAGCTATTCTTAAGGCGGAGTTTTGTATGACGTTTAGATAATTTAGTATAGAAAAATTTGCAGTGGCGTACGCTATACTTCCATAATCAATGACTGGTCGAATTAGTGTTCTATATATTCGCAGTAACATACCTGTGTCTGCTCCCCAGGAGTGGTTAGCCAGAACTTTGAGAAGCCTTAAGCGTTTATTGCATTCTTTTCGTATATTATTTATGTGTGTTTCCCAGTTTAGCCGGTTATCAAAAATTACTCCAAGGTATTTGATAGAGGAATCATAAGTAAGCGGTTTGTTATTTAATAAAAGTTGACGATGCTCTTCATTTTTTGTTTTGGAAAATACTAGAAAAAGTAAAACCTGTTTTTTGGAACGACCTCTCTAGTTTGTTAAGGTGTTAAGGGCTTTCTGCATTAGTTTTGTTGTAGATTTAAGGTTACTGCTCGTTGTGTATAATATCAAATCATCTGCATAGAGGAGGTACTTTATTGGAGAAGATATATTTTTGACGATGTCGTTAATGGCAATTAGGAACAAAGTAGTGCTAAGGATAGACTCTTGTGGTGTTCCATTTTCTAGCTTTTTGGAAGAAGACAGATGACCATTGACGGCTACTTGAAATGATCTGTTTTTTAAATTTCTTTTGATAAATTTGAGGATCTTCTGAGACACCTTGTATATCAAGGTAGAGAAATGTACTCTCGGCTCAAGTTCTAATAACCACTCTGACTTAAATTGTAAATCTTTACACAATAGATCTTCTGCTGTGGTGCCAATTGCAACTACCATGTTCTTTAGTTGGCCTGGAGGTTTTTACGATTGAGTCCCAGATAGATCTCAGATGATTCTTATTTAAGTACATGATAGTTGTAATTGGCACCACAGCAGGAGATCTATTATGTAAAGATTTAGAATTTAAGTCAGAGTGGCCATTAAAACTTGGGTCGAGAGTATAGTCCGTCTACCGATATTTTAAAACGACCTTTTAATTCCTAAATTGATTTACCTATTATTTGTTTAACGAGAATTGTCGTAAAAGTGGTGAGCAACCCATCCGAATTTTAAAAACTTCAACCCCCGAGAGTTTATTGCATAGAAGGTAAATAGTCCACTAACAATGAAACTATCGTAAACGACCTAAAATGTTAACTAGTGATTATAAAGTCGTTTTAGAATACCGGTAGACGGACTATATTAATTTTAATTTGTATTATGGGTTGCATACACATATTTTGAAGACGGGAGCAAATATCCCAAGAAACGAAAGCAAAACATTTCTTTCCTTATTTTTATTCCCGACCATACAAAATAAAATTCCCAAAACTTACGTGACATACATATAAGATTAAAGAATTATTTTTTTTAAATAAATGTTTAAAAAGGGCCTATTAATTAACTATTAAATTAAAAAACACTACATTTTACATTCAAATAATTAGTATTACACTAAAAGTAATTTATATTTTATTGTTGGTTGTTTTCTTCATCAGTTAGTTTTTATTTGCAGTACATCTGAGTATTTTAATGATAGAGAAACTTTCGAAAGGGATATTGAGAGAGCACATTAAAGTCGTTCTGTATATCACGAAGAGATTTACACTAATCGGGATTTTATTTACATTACCATTAGAAGATGCTACTTCCATTATTAGCACAGTGTCAAGACTGAAGTGAAATTACAGCGGTCGGTATTTCCTTATGCCTCAGGTGAAATTCATTGGTTTTGCTACTAATTCTTTCTACAAGTGAACTACCGTTTGTTGCTTTAATAAACAAAATCCTTAACGACAGCTTCTTTCATACAAAATAATAAATAAATATTTGCCAACTTACACCACACTTTCACTTTTCTCTTGACAGTTATTAATTTCTATCTACATTACAATGAAAAACTTCTTATGTTTATACGCCAGGTGTTATGAACTTATGGAAAATTCTCATTTCGGAATATTTCAAAAGAATTGTAACTCGTCCCACAACAGTCTCTTTTTAAGCCACTTTAAATACATGTATCCAGTTTTTTTAAAATTATAAACTTACTTTTCCTGCTAATTGCGATAGTATAATAAAATTTTTAAAATTAGTTTCTTGTTTTCCATTATTCTTTCAACTTTAATGGAGGTGTTAATTTAACAAATGAGGCTGCAACGTAGTAATTACCCATTACTAATTGATAAATATTATATGACCAGTAGGAGTCTGGGTTTAGTTGGCTAAATATATCGCAAACACCATCTATTACTTCAACTTTCCTACTAGCACTTAATTATAATAACAATCTGTGCAAAGAACCTGTTTTTAGAATTTTTAAAAATTTGCAGTTATTTAAACTAGGCACTTTATTTAAATGATTTGATGTTTTATTGACAAAATTAGTTAATAAAAATTTGAATAAGCGAATAGCAAAAAAACAAGGTCTCTCAAGGTTGAAAATTTTGATTGCAGGTCTTTATTGCTAGAATAGTAACCTTGATTTATTATCATTTCTCTAGTCTATGGAAAATTTTGCTAAACTATACATTTTGTTTTATTTTCTGAAAAAGACTGGTTTGAAGCCATGCTACTTCAAATATCAATATTGAATATTTGACAGTGGCTGTGGAATCCTGAATTGTTGATATTGAAGCTTCTTGAGAGTTTTCAGAAGCAACATTTGCTTTAGCTACCTTCAGACTCCAAAGTCTACAGTAATGGTATTGTTTAAAATGTTTGTAATTGTATTTCAGAAGATAAAAGTATCTTTGCCCGGAGGAGATCAATAACAAATAGAGAGTTAGCATTTAAATTTCAATTTGGTTTTTTATGCTTTATTGAACGGTAAAACTCAGTAGAAACCGAATAGAAAACGATTCTCTATTCTCTTAGTGTCTGTTTTCAAAATAGATTAATATAATTAATGATTGTTTAAATACTCTTTTTTAATTAAGCTTAATTTAGATTGCTTTATTAATTACCTGCTTCGGAAAATTAAATTTTAATTACAGCATAGCACAGGTCAGATATTTCAAAATTCTGCGAGGAGAAAAATGATTCCAAAGTTGGTAAAACAATTATTTTTAATTTGACTTAATTCAAATTCTTAACATTACACCAATAATACTTATTTAATACCTTCCTGTTTGTAATATATTGTACTAGTGGAAAACAGAGGTATTTAGTAATTTTAATTTAATTGTGTAATATTCAAGTACATACCAGACATTTGACCAACTGGAAATTTTAAATCGTCTTGGTCATTCTTACTGATTCCTATAAGTACTTATTTAGATTTTTGTATTGGGAAAAAATCCAAAACTATTACATTACATACTCTATTTAATTACTGTTTTTATTAGAATGGTAGATTGCACACTTGTCGTTGTCACACCATTGACCGGTTTTCCCTTCTGTATGCATACACCGTGGGAGGTGAAGAATACCAAAGTGACTATTATGTGTTGCAAAATCAGTAAATTAAAATTATACGTCCAGTGATATTAACTATTGTTAAGTTGAGAAAAAGAATCGTAATTTTTAAAATTAGTGGTAAGCACCTTTTGTCTAAAATTTTACTAAAATACGACTTTTAATTATATCTTCGACATGAAGAGTATTAGTTGAGACAATAAAGCTGATTTTTTTATTAATTCTCAGAACAGAACAGCACTAATTTTCATGTTTTTTTAAAAATAAGTTTGTTTTTATAGGGACATTATCTGAACATGAAATCTTTTGGTAGCTGCACTTAAATATTTATACAGGGTGTCCTACACGGTAATGAGCTATTAGAAGTATCTGGAGAACTAAAAAAGATATTGAACTGAAATTTTACAATCATATAGAGTAAGCAGTTCGAAACAATCTATCTAATGAAAATATTCTGAAAATGGAAGCACTTTCAGTTATACGAAAAGTCATTAGTAACTTTGCTGTTTTAATGAAATAAAAAGCAAAGAAAAAACGAATTCTTGATGTATAATCTGTTTGATTTTTATACCATTTAAAATACACAAAAAACTTTATAATTTGAAGAAAGAAAATTGTTATGAAGATATTTTGTTTAAAAAATACAGCATGAGCTTTTTTTTATAAAAAATTTAATTTTTGGAAATTGTAGGTTAGATATTACTTAGAAATTTGACACACATTTTTTTCCAAAGTTTCGTTAAAATTGATTCATTTTATGAAGAGTTATTACAAAAAACGAACCGTAGGTTACCTTAATTTTTCAGAAAATAATTATATTTTTTTTTATTCTGTGTTAGTTACAGGTTAAGAATGTAAAATAAATTTGTTACAAATAACTTGTGGTTTATTTGAAATTAATTCAACCAATAAAAGCATCAAAATATTTTTTAAAAATCTCAAAAAGCGATTTTTTTTATATGTAGATTGTAAGAAAATGATGACTAATAGGCTAATTTCAAGATGAGATAATATCTTCGTTTCTATTAAAAATTAAAAGAATTTGTAGCTATTGGCTTGGAAAAGTATCAAAATTTGCGATACTACCGGTAGTATCTCAGTTTGAAATTAGCTCATAAGAGAATGCGTGGAACATTGCGAAACCGGAAAACGCATTTTCTTGGTTATGATTAATGTACTTAGGGTCTTTAATTTAATTGACGTTTAAACTGTAACTGTCGATCATTGTTCGATGCATATTGTCATAATGACAGTTACAGTCTAATGGGCTGATTTCAAGTTTGAGATAATACCGGTAGTATCTTTGTTTCCATGGAAAATAAATAAAATTTATTGTTGTGATTGGTTGTTGTCATGGAAAAGTATTAAAATTTGCGATACTACCGGTATTAACTTCAACTTGAAATCAGCCCATAAACGTCAATTAAATTAAAAGAGCTTTTAAGTTGATTATAAAATAGACTCTTAATAAATTTAAAACAATTAAATAAATTAATTTTTTATTTGTTTCTAAATTTCGGTAATTTATTTTACGATTAGGTACTACTCAAAGTTTCAATCAAATTTTTTTCTATAAATAACATGATTATTGTTTAAATCGTATAAATGTTTATGTATCTCTACCTAGTAGCTTTTTTATAGAAGAAAAGAATTTTTAAAGAAAGAGGTGTTTTTTAAAATTTAGAAGAGTTAATAAAGATACTTTTGGCGGAAAATAGTGCAGTATTGCCAAACATTTGTTGAAGTGTAATACAAATTGTGCGAATATTAGTTAAAATTAGTTAAAAACTATAAAAAAATTGTGATTTGCAGGGTGCTATCGCTTTCTCTTGTATGCACATCTGCCCCTTTCAAAATGTTTTAAATAACATTTAAATTTTAACAATTTTAAAAAAATGTATATCAAACTCGCTGCTGTTTTTGAGATTCAACTCTTATTTCTCAAGTGTTTTACTTTAATTGTACAGAAGCTTTGCCAAATTAATCAACAGGAGTGATTGTGAACACTTACAGTAAGAAATAGAGCAGCTTTAGCAAAAAAATCGGTGAAAAATGACAGTAGTTGTGCTTAGTAGGTACCTACAAAACTAGTATAGAAGACAAAATGAGAAGACCTTTTATAAAACTAAAAGGAACTGTGTTTTCTGTTTAACATTATTTTAAGTGCCTAGGCAATAAATGAGAGCTTTCAGTCTCTGTCTTACATATCACGACAATTTTACCTTTAATGTCAAACAGCAAAAAACTTTTTAATTAACTTAAGTATCTTTATAATAATTTTGATACGTAAATAATGTAATACAAAAGGCGTTTACAAAAATTAAAGCTGGATTAGATTAAGAACTCCGGTCAGGTATTTTCGAACGATACAACTCTACATCTGTAAAATATAATTTTAATTTACTTAACAGATAGATAAGAACCTATTTAGTTAAAATCTGAATTACCAAAACTTAGAAAACTGATATGTATAACTGCAACTGTTAAAATTATGACAATAGATAATAAAAGTAATAACGATAAGGTGGTAACTTCTAAATCAACAAAAAAATGCTTTATAAAAATTTTTTGAGCACCATTAGAAAGAAATATTTTTTGACTGAAACCGCGCTTTGTTCTATAACACAAGTGGTTCTATCGGAACGAAAAAATAGTCCTGCTACTTATAGAAAAAAAAAGATATAACAACTTTTGTTTTCTGCAGTGATACTAAAGTCAAAATGCACTAGCCCGTCCACGTTTATCTGCGGTTAGTTTGGCAAGGATTATTATTCGGTTTATTGCAAGTTTCAAAAACATATATTAGCCCACGTAACTACAATACGATTACAATATGTACTATAGTTACTATGTACAGGGTAAGTGGAGTAAATTCTATAACTCGACAATCATTAGTTAGATCAAAAACTAAAAAAAACATTTTTTTGTTTCGAATTTACCACATTATTTTTGTGTGTTCTTTTTTTTCCACATTGTGATAGCTTGTTAGTAAGAACTTAAAACAAAGAATATGACTCACTACACTTTTACATTTTAGTATTTCGATGAGCACAAAACAGTAGCTAAACAATTTAAAAAGAACGCATAAAATCAAACAATCATCACCAAAATATTTTAAAATATTAAAAATGAGATGAATTGTAGATAAGTGTTCTTTCAGAATACAATAAAAATATTTTTAACAATTTCAACACTAAAAAGACAAAAAAATTGCTAATATTTTGTATTTCAAATATTATCAAGTTGTAAATTTGTATAGTAGACTATATTTCTGGTTTATAAACCTCCTAAACGAGCTATTACAAGAGCTACTTGTGCATTAAAAAAAGTTTCGGGTAGAGTTTTTCTCAAATGGAGAGGAAAATTCAACGCAACGCAAAAATTATGTGGCAATTAAAAAAATTAAAACATGTAGCAACATAATATGGCATTATAGTATAATTTACAAAATCCTAATCTAACGTGACCATCATTAGACATAAAAGAAAATGTACAAATAAATAATCTTATGGTGGTAATGCTTCACCCAAGTGCCGGAAGTTTCCTGGTCGTATCTACAGCCTCGGACATGACCTAACGACCACTGATGAATGGGACCGAAAGCTTAACGTCTTCTCCGAAACACGAGATATCTGTAATTAGTATGTGCATTAGGTACTTTACACGGATCACTTATTGAAGTAATAACCGCTGACTGTGTTGCTTAACTTTATTAAATATAATTTGTAAAACTAACTTTGCTAAGCAGCTACCTAACAATCATTAAACATGCACCAAATTTTATTATTTTTATTTTTGATTTAGATTGTTTTCTATTTTCATTCTATAAAACCAAGTCTTGGTTTCTTTTGCAAACTATTTAATTATTTGGCTGGACGTATTGTAGTGATAGATACTCAAGCAGATTCTTTTTTTGGTATAATGATTTTATAACAGATATTTTGTAAGGAGAGAAATAAATAAAAATGCAGCAGTGCTTTGGGTTTTTTTGCGATGAGTTCAGCAAAGTCTATTATTAAGTTTATTGTTTACTTCATTATTAAAAGGTTCACTCAAATATTGTCATAACATGAAATTTTGACGTATCACAGTTAACTTGATCATGTTTTAAGTTTGAGAATTTTGTTAAAATCAATTTTACCTAGTAATTTTAAGTTTTGTCTAATTGTATTGGTTTTTTACTATAACATTATGTATACAGGGTGTAACATTGAAAACTTTTACCTCTAATAATGTTTGAACAGGTGAAAATAAAAAAATAACGAAAAAACCGTTTCGACAATACCAAGGAGGAAGTAAGATGAGTACGTTATTTGGTTTGTAAGTATTAAAGTATTAGCACTTTAATTCCAACCCCTAAAAACTTAAATAAAACTATACCATTTGTTATACATCAAATGAATGGTAAAAACCTAGAAAATGCGACACAAAAAATTCGACTAAATATTTTTATTATTAACAGAGGTACGAAGTAATAATTGATAAACGTTTTGCTATAATATTTATTGACTTAAATTAACTGTAAAATCTGACGATATGGTCAGATATTTGGTACTATTTCTCTGATCTATCCATTTGTTTAAGTACCTATTGTTTAAATACTTCCTCAAGGATCTAAAATAATGAGGTGGTGCGCCATCCTGCTGAATGAATACTTCATCGAGGTTTAACGTGGGTTTTGTTTCACTTCCATCTACGATGAGAAGATTGATGATAACATCTAGCAATTCCAAGTACTTTTTCCTCGTTAGGGGGTTAATTATTGTGCGGAAAAAAAATCCGGCTATTACTTGTTTTTTTTTATATCTGGGTTAATAATAAAGATATTTTGATGCAGTTTTTTTTTACCACACTCTACCAATTCTCAACTTTCATTTGATGTATCACAAATAGTATAGTCCTATTTAAGTTTTTAAGGATTGACATTAGGGTGCTAATACTTTAACATTTACAGACCAAATAACACACGTAACTTACTTCCCCCTTAAAACAGTCGAAACATATTTTTTTCTTATTTTTTTATCTTCACTTGTTTAAAAGTTATTAGAGGTAGAAATTGTTAATGCTACACCCTGTATAGCACACTGAGGAGAAAAAACTTACTTGGGTAGGAAAAAATACGTCTAGCCAAGTAATTTGAAAACCAAATTTTGATCTGTCGCAGACAAATAGGTTGGTAAAAAACCAAAACTTAGTTTTCTTAGGGTTAAGTAAATTGTCATTTTTTTACAATTTAGTTTAATCTACCAATTTTTTGGCTATAGTTTAGTATACTGTTAAAGTATTTTGATAGAACTACATATACAGTATAGTTTTATATATGTATAGTTTTAACTAATAATTTAAAGATTTGCCTTCTAAATATATAACTTTTTTTAATATGTAGATAACATATAGCATCATCATCAGAAAAGCTCATGTTGAGAATAAAATATGTAGTTAGGAGTAATAAAAATTAATGGTGTTTATTTCTAATAATTTGTGTTAAAATGAAGATACATCCTCAAGTAAAAGTACGATAGGTAGATAAATGACTGCTTAAAAATATTTCCGGTAACGGATATTTGAAATTTATGTTGCGTAAATGTTGCAGTACATGTTTCTAGCAAAGTGTCATCGCACAAATAACGTAATTTTTTGCTTTTGGTAATGGAAACCAGGTAGTAAGCCAGTAAACCAGTTTCATTACCAAGACATTAAGATTAGTACTGTACACGATATTTAGTGAAAGATCTCTTCCTTTATGTCATTTTTTCCTGAAGCTATTAAAGCACTCAAAGTCCATCAAGCCGACTTTTCTTTGTATTATGTGTAAATACAAGATTACTAAAACCGATTTTATCTCTTTTTCTATAGTCCTGAAGAGCACTCGATTTGTTGTAAATATTCAGTTAATATAGAATGAATCATGGGTTAAAATTACCAGGACTTTTCAAGAGGTATTATGAATATGTATCGTGCTTAATAATTGTTCGGTTATTAGCAGAACGTTATGCCGATAATGGCCCGCGTTCTGAGAATGACATTTTATGTATTTGCGTAATTTATCTTTACACAAACAAGTGGTGTTAAAATTAGTAATTAGAATGTGTAAATTTTAGATGAACCAGCTGTGCAAGGTTTGCGGAGAGCCAGCGGCCGGATTCCACTTTGGTGCTTTTACCTGCGAGGGATGCAAGGTTAGTATCACCTCTAAATCCAGCCGAAATTGTTCAGCCATTAGCTGAAATAAAATGACAAATGGCAAATGCCGGTTCCAGTTAAATTAACATAATTAAATCATTAACGCTTTTGAGACTGGAGTATTACACTGTCATCTTCGAGGAGTATATTATTTTAATTAGAAACACCAACAAGGCGCTTTAAGTACGAAGGATAATTAAACTGCACTCGCTTTTAAAAGATGACAGTAAAATAATGCGCTTGAAACAGATGGTGATTTAATTAACAACAAAAGGAATCAATATGCTGTTTGATATTTCGGATTTTTTAGTTGGGGGACACTTCAACAAAAGAAAAATAGAAAGCGTAATTAGTTGCAGGAAATTTTGGATACGACACTAATGAAATGATAATTCACATTGCGGAATATGGATTTTTATTAGGAGATATCTATCCGTATTTGATGACTTGCGTTTAGTAATTTTTGTATTGTCTCAAAATTTTCTCTTTGTATATGGGAACAATAAATGGTTTGTATTGCTGTTTTACCATTGATAGAAATACCTTATTATTTATTCTACACTATTCTATTCTCAATAGAATACCTAATTCAAATATTGCGTCTTGAGATATTGAATAATTTTTACCAAAAAATTTAAATAAACTTTCTTAAAAACCGGTTGTCCAGTTCTTAGCTGGGTAATTCATAAACAAGTAATTTAAAATAATTTAAATAAAATAATGGCTATTAACTTCTAACATACATTTTGCGTAAAAATATATTAAACAGTAGTTAGTTAAATTAATGAACCATTACGAATAATATTTATAAATTATTAGGTGTAAATTATTTAATGAAGTATTTTACATAGATAGTCATCAGTTCTGTTAGGATATACAAGGATACAAATTAATGGCTCGTTTAAATTTGTAATGATGGCGCTATCTTGAAAGAAAACAAAGTTTTAGAATTCTAGAATTAAGAATTTAGTCTTAAATTTGTTTCTGCTTTTGCATATAACGTACATAAACATTTTCAGTCATAATCTTAGGATCAATTATGTTATAATTATAAGAAAATATCTTTTTGCATTTCCGGAAATAAAGTTTATATTTTAAGCCCTGAAGAGAAGGACTAAATTTCCCCTTTTGAGTCTTAAAACTTACGAAACAATTTTTTTGGGATTTAAAATATGGATAAATAAATCATAAATGACTTTTTTATTTATCTAAAAGTTTTACCTGTGAAATTAAATGATGCACTTTAGTTCTTTGGTATATAATATATAACTTTCATCTTTCAAGTTTTTAAAAAATTTTTTTTTTTATCAGGGCCTTAACATTATATATTTTACTACAATTAAAACTAACAATTTTTTTTATCAGAATCTAGATTTTCTTAAAAAATAATAACATACATACATATTATCTATGTAGCAAGCAATTATTAAATACTGTGCGCTCTAAAATTTTAACATCTGAAGAGACCAAGGAAAACAGTTTTTATCGTACCTACCTATAATTTAGTTTACACCAGAGCAAAACACAGTTCCTACCATTTCTCCAATAAGCGATAATAGTTGCATTAGCATTAGCGGTTGGCGTATTTGTATTATTTATTAAAAACGCCTTAAGGGTAAACAGTCAGGAGTTAGGTATACAGATTATTAAGGGTGGTATAATTATATTATATTATACAATTATATAATTATATTATACCCTCTTTGCTTTCATACATAAAAATTTTCAGATGTAATTGGACGACCGCCGGTCTATCTCGCTTCGTTCTTAAAAAAATAGGTTCTTTATACTGCTTTAACATTTAAAATTTTCTGTTTTTTTTTTTAAAGTAGTGAGTAGATTATGTCTCTATTAACTTTAAGTTGGTGTTAAATTTCCCGACTTGATACCATTTTGAAGTTCTAAGAATATATATTGACATTAAAATTTTTTAAAAAAGAAGCTAATTTATTTCCTACAATGTACTTAAAAATTTTCAAAAACCTTAACAAAAATTTACGTTATACATTTAATATTTTTCTGGGTGAGACAATATAATTGTGCTTTACTAAATCGTTATTACATATTATTAAAAAAAAAATGCAGTAGGCGAACTACAATTCAGATTTAGTTGCAAAAAATGTTAAATGCTCTTTATTTCAGTCTTAAAATGTCAAACAAGATTAACTTTGTTGCTTACAACTTTTGAAACCTTTTCTTAATCGTAAATTTGTATGAGATTATTTTTTTATATTACATACAAATGTGGGTATTTTAATAAATATGCAGATTATAGTAAAGACTAAAATATTCAAAATTTATTTGGGTAATTTTTTCAGATTTGTTTTTATTTGTTATAGCAGTTTTATTAATTTAATGCACTTACACTATTTACTAATAAGACTGTTAATAAAAGGGATAAATAATTGAGACAGTTTAAAGTAACAAGAAGCGTTTACGAGATTATGAGTTGTCCGTTTAAAAGAAGAGTTGAGTACTATTTTTTGTTGACTGTAACTTGTTTTAACTCAGAATAAAAAAAAATTAATTTTAAGAAATCTTGAGATTTACAAATCGAATGGTCGATTTTAAAAATCTCGTATTTCTAAAAATACAAAACTAAAATAATTTTAAAAATATTAATGTTGTCTTTGGCTTCTACATTTTTTGGCAGTGAGTTTATTATATTATTATTATATATATTTTAAAACTATATTTTTCTTTATAGAAAACTAGTAAAAGTTGTAAGGTAGAAAAATTCAACCGATAGTGCCTTTTCTAGGATGTGAAACACTTTTAGTTTAAGAGAGAATCATACCAAAATTGTTTCTTTAAGAGTGTTATTAAATTGGGTGTCAAATAAAACATTTTTGGTTCACTTTCAACAATATGTCATTTACCTCTTTATTCTTCGAAAAGTTCGAATTGTGTATTTAACTTCTGGAATGTTGACTTAATTTTTCGCTAATTTTGTTGAAACAAATGGGAGTAGTCAGTATGTAGCTTTTATTTTTGAAGTTTCAATCGCATTGAATTTAATTCAGTACTGGACTTTTGTTTAATAAATTCGAAGGCTCAACAACTCGACGGTATTCATTGTCTCGATTGTCAGATGTTAGATCATTGTCATACTGATTTAACCTCTTCTTTGAAATTCAGGGAGATTTTACGTTAAAATACCTAGGTACATATCTTAAGGACTGTCTACAATACCCCCTATGTCAATTTAAAAGAAATCAACTTTAGGTATCTCCAAGATTAAGGAGATAGTTTCATGTGTTATTTTTTTTTTATGTACGAGTACTGTTGAAATTAAAATCAAAGAACAACCATCTGTTAAATTAGGTTTGCGAACCGAAATTTACTAGAATTTGACATTTAAACTTTTTCCTGAACTGTCAAATTATCATGTCAAGAGCAAAAGAAAACTGTAAAATTCTAGATTTTAAAGTAAAACAAAAAGGCTACAATGACACATACACTCAAGAATTTGTTAAGTTATTAACTGCAGGTAGTTTTATAAAGCTGTTAGGCCCTAATAAAAAACAAGGTGCAAATGAAACAAAGACAAAATCTATGTCAGACATTCGGC
This sequence comes from Tribolium confusum, assembly GCA_029207805.1. Taxonomy (NCBI): domain Eukaryota; kingdom Metazoa; phylum Arthropoda; class Insecta; order Coleoptera; family Tenebrionidae; genus Tribolium; species Tribolium confusum. The sequence goes on along the minus strand of JALGAY010000002.1, from coordinate 27,793,978 downwards.
TGTGTTGCCGGTTGTACTTTAGGAGTAAGCTAAGTTGGTGGTTTTTGATAAAAAAATCGATAACATACGAATCTATTATAAAATTTATTAAACTATTAATTATTAATCATCGACAGTTTATCACTTTAAATTCACCTACAACTTAAAAAATTGGACAAATATACCAGCCAGAATCTTTATACAGAATTTATTGTTATAAATAAAAATTTACTTACTAATTTTAAGTTATTTATAGAATTGGCTGGTATTTGAATAGCATTGGTTGAGGTTTATATTTTTTGATTTTGTCACAGAATAATAGTAAAAGGAACAAATGATAAATAATCTTTGATAAAAATATTAGATGAAGTCTAAAGAGTATAGTTTTAATTAAATTTATGTAAAATCTAATGTGAACGGAAAAGAAATATCTTGGTTTCAGATTTAGCATGAAAAATACATAATATATGAAAAAAGGTTTTTATTTAAAAGTAAAATTTATTTGAAATGTTATCATTTCTTTTACGAATGAACGATTGATTTGCCTAAAGCTCGGCAGCTTTTGCAGCTGTCGCTACACCTGGGAGATGGGCATAGCTTTTTGTCAGGTCTTTTTTCAGGACATGGTTAAAAATTTGTTATATATTTCAACTAAACGAGAAATGCAGTAAATTTTACTTGAAACAGCAGTTTTCCGGCAGATGCTAAAGTATTTTTTTTGTAATTTTTTTTGTTCTGGTTTTACGTTTTAAAGTAGATCACAACTATAAATAATGGCTTAATATTAGTTATGTTGACATAAGATAGTGTCGACTTAAATAAGCAATAAAGTATATGTCTTAAAATTTTAGTGGTGTGGGTTGTTGTGCTAACAGCAAAAAAAATAAATCTTCCCACATTTTATAATTTAGAGTATCAGTAGAATAGGGCGGACATTTTCTTTGCTTCTGGCTGTACATAAATAGCTTCATTTGACCGGTGATTTGTCGTGTCAATAATTTTTCGCATTGAATAATTTTTTCAAGTGTTGAATAAACATAAGAAAATGTGGGTAAGAACAATGGAATCAATAACACCACCGACGACCGGTAGGCTGATATAAATGCTACAGAAACGTGTGCCACGTTTTTATTTTGGAATGTGCAAGTTCAATTATAATTGGTAATTCTCCCACATATCAACAATGTATCGTTAATGACCGCTCCCAATTCTCAACCGCTAGATTATAAATTAAGTATGCGGGCGACCACGGAAACAATTATTAATATCCGTGACGCAACCGAATGCCCATAAAGCCATAAACCACGACACTACGTCGACGTCCTGTGGGTTCAAAGGCATCGCAATTAACACTCAGTCACTTGGATCGTGATTGATTCAACTTTGGGAGGATTACTCAATAACTAACGGACAAACTGATGAAGATATTGTACCATAGACTTTTCCAATATTTCATCTACACTCGATGAAAGACTAATAAATTTTAAATAATTAGGAAAATGCTCGCGTTGAATTATCACAATTTTATGATAATTGGAATTTATTTTTTCATTCTTGAGTTTATGGCCACAAAAATTTGCTTTAATGAGTAAGTTATGGGAGACAATTAAAAGACCTAAGCAATCCGTTATTGAACAAGCCTATACACAATAATAAATATTTTTTAAATAATGATATGATATATTATACTTGTTTATGGTATATTTATACAAAATGATTTATTTATTTATCGTTTATACAGTCGAATGCAAAATTAATGTCGTATAGAGCTGCAATTGTCAAAAAATCATTCGCTGTTTCTACAGAGCTTTATACAGGTAATATTTTATCAAACATTGCAAGCACTTTTCTACTTCAGAGGTATTTTAGTGTGTCACATGTCTTGATGACTGGACTTGAGATAATCTAACAGAAGGTACTTGTCATTACCTTGGAATAACGAGGTTCTATCTACATTTATTTGTAATGCCAAAAATTTAACAAAATGTGACATGTTTTCTTAAAACAATGAGTAATCTAATTATATTGCATTGTAAATATTATCAATAATGAATGACACAAGCGTAGTCAGCCCAATTGTCTCATTTTCAGTGATTAAGAGTGTACATAAATTATTAGAAGAGACTCAAAGACAAAAAGTTCTTGTATTGTTTTTGCAAAATAATTTCAAAAAAATACTTTAACATTTTAAGATATTTCTATGTAGTAAAGACGTCTGGGACAACGGAAAATACTGAAATTTCAAGAAAACTGGTAAATGTCTTATAGAAAAAATTGGATCAAATACCAAATATTATAAAAACCAATACAATCTTTAATAACCAGCATGCCCCGTCAATAACAGGGCACGAGAAAGATATACTTGATGCTAATGTATCAATAGCTTTTATTTGAATATAGTTAGCTCTTAATTTATACATAGTTATAAACCATAAATAAGTTTTTATATTACTTTTTGAAATATCTTGTTAATAAGAGTTGTTTTAAGGATTGTTTTTTACGAAATAAACAACGTCTTAATAGTGATAAGCTCTTAAGAGTCTCTTTACAATCGACAAAAAAATAAAAATCTAAATTTTCAAATTTTTATGTTATGAGAACATTTAGCTCTCTAGTTTTTCGCTGGTAAAAAACTTAAAAAAAATAAATTATAAAGATTTTATAAAAAACATTGTAGAATACACATTCATTAAGATCTTACTGTCTTGCCAGTTTATTAGACTCGCTCTTCGATCTCGTCCCACAAACTTTCTGTTTTGGCTGTAAAAGCTACTTTAACGGGCTTGTACTCTAAAGTATTACTACATGTGTTGATATACATTGATTGAAGTGTGTTGAAGTGTTGAAGCATTGATATTATATCACTAAATATTACTACAATAATAAAATTTTATTAACTTGATGCGTTATATGATATGACTAGCATATTATATTTAGGCTTTTTTGGACTGTCTTATCTAAAAGTAAACTATTATTTAAGCGATGTGAGTGAGCAAAGTGGACGTTTGCCAAACTGAGTTAAGAAATTAAAATTTTTTCACTCTAGAGAGAAAAGTAATATTACTCGATTCGGCAGCTATGACCTTTACTAAAAGAGGTTTTTTTACCAAGTTATTTTACTTTATTAGCAAAATTATGTCAGAAATATGTCGGTGTTGTAATAATCGGTTCCTTTACTCTAGTATTTTGTACAAGACTGTTACCATAAAAAAGCTTCAAAGCGGTACATCACTGTCACTTTTAATTTAGATGCAGTAGTTTTTTTTTTTTAAATGCAGTCATTAAATGCACAGTTTTGTATTAATTTAGATTTGAACTTACAAAAATGTAGAAAAAAATACGAATGTTATCTAGAACGAGTATCGCAATAGAGAGATTGTAACATCTATTTTTTTATTAAAATAATTATATTAAATGGTGTTTGTTGTTAATTTTTTTATCTTACATTTGCTGTCATCTGTCTAGTTAAGTCGTGTGTTAAACATTTTTTGTTAGCAACATTGCAAAGTTTTAGAATTTTTTGATTAAATATATTATAGAAAATTACAGTGTTGCCAACATAAAAATTTATTAAAAACAATGCTACAAAATTGAAAATTGTAGCATATTTTTTGAAAAAAAGTGCTACAAAATTGCTAAAATAAACGCAAAATAGATAATAGTTATTTAAAAAACAAGTGTTACAATCACCTTCCTTGTGATACCAGTGTTGTAATACAACGATTGAGTATGACAATGAACAGGTTGTAATTATACTAGTTTTATCTATTGAGCTATTTTAAATTGTATTTGTTCTTAATTCTTTTATCTGACATCTGCTAGTAAGTAGTAGGTAAGTTTTGTCCAGTAAGTTTTGTGTTAAACATTTTTTGTTGGCAATATTGCGAAATTCTTAGATATTTTTAATGGAATTATTACAGTTAACAAACGTTACTATATGGTAATTTACAGTGCTGGTAACATAAAAAGTTACCAAAAACAAAAATATACTAATAAAATAGTAAACGCAATTTTTCTTGCAAATTAATAATTCGTTGACAGCGTTTTTATAGAAACGCAAAAAATTTTCTTAAAATGATTTTTTATTTTAAGTTATAATCGGGTAACTAAATGAGTTGTTTCTCGACTACATCTCAAGCGTACATAATATTAACTCAGTGGAAAAAGCATTTTTTTTTCTTATGGGCTAATTTCAAATTGAGATAATACCGATATTATCTTCGTTTCCATAAAAATTAAAAAACTCGGGGTTGTGATTGGTTGTTTCAAAAATATTAAAATTTGCGATACTACCGGTAGTATCTCAACTTGAAATTAGCCCGTTAATGTATACTATTTTCTACATCTATAGATACAAATTAAGTTTTTTTAATGTATTGAATAGCTTTGGTAGATTTTTTTTATTATTGTTTTGTACAGGCCTTTTCTTGTACAGGTCTTTTCTTGCAGAAACCGCTCTGGACTTGTATAAATGTAAACTTTTTAATTTATTTTCTATTATTTGTTTAAATATCTTTAATAAAGTTTGTTCACTTATCAAAAAACCACCAACGTTGCAATTTCGGGTAAAATACAACCGGCAACATTGCACATTTTTGACATGGGGTGAAAATAGGTTATACCATAAATAAACGTTAAAATGTGTGGCCTGCCAAAGTGCATAATAAAATGTGTTTTTCACTATTAAAACACCCCTTGTCCTCTTTAAACACTCTAATGTGCCACAATGCCTTTAATAAAATTCGGAAAATACATAACCTAAAAACTAAAAACACGCGGGCAAACGACTTTGACGACAAAGAAAGATTTACAACTTGACCAATCACAATTAAACGAGCACGGGCTTGAAAACAAACTTTAGTAACTTAGGAGAGTTATTAAATTTTCTATATTTTTTACAATCTTTGCTGTTTTTTTTGTGAATTGGTATTATTTGCCTCTATTTATTTACATATGTTTTTTTTGTTTTATTTTATTACACATTTTAAGTACTGTTTGTTATTTTTAATAACAAATATTATATATCTACTATCTTGTCATGTATGTATTAGTAATTTTCTGTTTTTTCATCTCTTAAATTTAGTTTTAATTTATTTCTTTTTTTGTTATGTAAATTTCTTGTGCTTTTACTTTTTTTCTAGTTATTTTTTTTTCTATTTTGTTTGTCCAGCCACTTAATTTTTTTGTCATTATATCGTTTTTGTTGTTAATAAATTCTCTTTGTATTTTATATTTGCTGTTTGCTTATTTTTTCCATTTCAGAAGTTTTTTAGTACACTGAACTTTATTACGCTTTAAATCTAAAGTGTATTGTTATTTTAAAATTTCTTTTCCATAAACAGTTATTTTTGTTTTGAAAATATGATCTTTATGACGACGTGCGAGAAAGTTAAAGAAATGTAAACTTTTCCGTCAAAAAAAAGTTTATGATTACTGTATTCTAGTTTGTTTTGCGCATGTCATAAGGCATTAAAAAAATTGTTAACACATTTATTTTAGTAATCATTTACCACTAACAGCCACAGCTATTGGCGGTGGTGGGCTTGAAGAAACTTTAATCAACATAAATGTTTGAAAATGCTTTTTTTAAAACTGATTCTTTATTCACTTGTGGAAAATACTGCCTAATTCACCATTCAAAAGCACCCAACTATTAACGCATGCGATGTATTTATCTTATAAGTAATTATACATACACGTTTGTCTCAAGGCAGAATTAAAGGTTTTATAAATGGTTTGTTTTTAGAGCATACCTGCTATTATTATTTATTTTTAAATTATTTGATAAATAAATAAGTCCGAGAAAAAAGATAAGAAATAATGAAAGACAAATTAAAGCATCGCAATTTATATTGTTTTTCTTTAAATCAATTACATTCAATATGTACGAATAATCTATAAAAATTGTTTTCGATATATAGACAATACTAAATTGATAAAGATCTAATCACAGTTACGTTTCATTTATGTAAAAAAATGATACCAAAGTAGGAACTAATTTTTATCAATTTTTTCACCAAATGTAAATCATTGTTTATCAGCAGGAAACCAATAACTCGTATAAGATGGTCAGATATTACGCATATTTCAACTTATTAGCAACAGCATGAGTCAAAGTGTGTTTATAGTCGGCCCCTGTAATCGTATTATCGAATAAGAACTTGCAGAATACATTAATATTAACAGGGCATTATTTATTGTTTAATCCTGATCTACTCTTCGAACTTAATACAATTCTGTTGGTATAAACATTGATCTAGTCTGACGCGTGGGTTTAATAACAATGTTAAGTCGCTTGCCATAGATATAACCAAGTCATTTACATTGTTGCGTATTATGATATATGAAATCATCATGTAGGAAAAGCTAATGTAAATAATAATTAGAATACGTACTAAAAAAATATGAACTTTGAACTGAAGTTTTGGTAAGTGGCAGATGCAATTGCGACCAGTGACAGCATAGATAATAAATCTTAGCGGATTTCCTACACTTTATAGATACAAAAATTTCTATGCCATTGCGAAAGCTGTCTTTTGTAAATGAATTATTATCAATAATTACCAAGTAATTAAGCATTAGTGTAAAAGTCGCAATTTATTTTCAGTGCAAAGATCGTTGTTTCGACATTTTCTAAGAATTATTTCTCTTTCTCATGAAACTACATATTGGTCTTACCGTATCAATTTTTTCAAAATTTGAATCGTTATACTATTAATCAAAACTAAATACTTTGAGTTTATCCACTTTTGGTCTTAGAAAGCGATAGGTTAAAATATTTATTTTTGTTATTTCTTTGGTATAATAATACCATACTTGTATTGATTCTGATTAGATCTTTAACGTATAACCAAAGGTAGTAATCTGATAATAATTAACAGTGAAGTCTCTTTCTATTGAAAGTCCGTTAAAATAAATGCGAAACAATTTAATTGCCATTGCCTATTTTGAAATTAGTTTGATTTACTTTGATGTTTTTTCTCCAATTCAGTGTAGACGAATGAAGCATGAATTCAAAGATTAGCTACTGTTTTCAATGAGAAGTACCCATCAATTATCTATCAGATCAAACATCTTTAGATTCAGTAGTAGCGCAGAGATAAAACAGATCAATCTGTTGAGTTATAATCCACTCAATAAGGATTTGTTCCGAACTGATCATAGATTAAGCTTGTTTAAGCTACTTCTTGGGCAATATTCTATATTTGGTTCTGTTTTATCGATTCAAAAACTGTTCGATTTATTAAAAGTTACGGTTTTATAATCAAGTCATAGACAAATCTATTTTTGATAAAATATAAGCACAATCACTTTTTCTCGATTATTTAAATATGTTGCCACACCAGCGGCTTTGTGATTGTGACATCTGAAAGAAGATCCGCTTGTTTCATCTCTTTAAAATATTTCGTAAAAAAGTTGTAGGAGGGTTACATTTATGACCTCGTAAAATGTTACCAATCGGACAGCTATTATAATCTAATTCTTAAAAATATGAGTTCTTAAAACTAATTATTTTTTTTTAAATTGAACTTTAAAATTATAACGTTCAGAAAAAACCAATGTACGGAAAATACGTTGGTGTTTCAATTATTAAAATTCTTAGAAAAGCGTTTGGTTTGCAAATTACTTCTAAAACACTAGACGAGTAAACAATGTCCAAAATAGATAAATTTTTGAAATTCAAAATCTAGGACAAACTTTGTGTTATGACTTAATATTTACATAAAACACTTTTTTCGGTTGATTCTCTAGATGTTGATGTGGTAAAAAGCACTTCATTAAAATTTAATGAAAACACACTTAAAGTAAATCAGATAAAGCCTGACTTTAATGACTTGCCAAATGTTTCGCCATCTATTGAAAGTTACAATTTTCAGAATATATTAAATTATTACTCAATGATGTTTATTTTGTTGACCTTACGAGTCAATGAAATGAAAAACCCTTTGGAAAATGTGTGATGATCACATTCTCATTAGATCCGACTTTAAAGAGCTTTAGTGAGGATGCTTTTAATTTGATTTTTATTACCTTAAACATTTTTACTATTGAATATTGACGTTAAGTACCATAACGGTTAACAAAATTGATATTGGTCATAAATATCACATATCTAAGTGTTCGACATCACAAGCTGTGTGTTCTTAGATGTTTATACATGTTTATAAGATAGCAAAAAATAATGTTGTAAAATTACTTGTTTGATTTTAACTACAATAATTGCTTTTAGATTATTAATAAATTATTTATTTTCTACTTAACTATCGTTTAAAAATAATATATAAAAACTGGGGACAACTAATTATCAATATATTCGTGCAGCAAATAGAATATAACTACAGTAGAATCTCGCCAATTTTAATTTTTGGAAAATTGTAGATTTGCTTATCTTTATCTAAATATTATTTGTACTCACCTAATTTAACTGCAGACATCTTAAAATATATATGTCTAAAATTAATTATTTTTGAAATTCCTCTTGTGTGTAAAATTGTAATTTTGAACATTTTTAATATTTAATGTAAAAGGCTTACGGTTAATAACATTATTATTATTATTATATAATAATAATAATGAAGTTTCAACAACAATTTTTTTATTATTTTATAGTTGGTACTCATACATCTTAAGTTTGATCAAAATGTGTACAAAGTAGTTTACATACTTTTTATGAATTGACTGGATTTTTATTTAGTTTTTTTCTAGGTTTTGTCTGATTGTATATATTACGATCTACACAGTTTAAATTTTGCTAAGTACATTGTAAATATTTGTTGGTCAAGCAGCAGCGACAAAATTAAATTTTGAGTATAGTCTGTCTCACCAAACCCTCTCATAATTATAAGACTACCCTCATTTGTAATAAAATTATTAGAGTATGCCTCAATCTACGACGTATAGCTTTGTGTGGAACTGACATTTGACAGAACACAAACAACACATTTAAATAACAAAAATATTGTAATTTTGCAAACTACATTTGAGAAACCATTGTTGCTGCAACAGAACTGAATACAAAAAATTATACTCTTCTATCTAAAATTTTAATATCTTAGTTATTTAATTACGCTGGGGTCATTGACTGCACGACTATCTGGTTTGCATTCGAGTATCTAATACTACCCTAAAGGCTTTGTCTTTGTCGCCGCGTTAAGCTAAAAAAAAAAGGGTGACATCATTAATACAATACACTTTCTGTTTATTGCATTTTAGACCATGATGTAGAAAGATATAGCAATAAGAACGTGAATCTTTACTTGCGTTGAAAGTTTCATTACAAATGGAATAAGACGGTGAGACAGACTTTAATAATAATCGGCAGATTCGATCAATCTTTATTAATTTGATCAATCAAAAATTTTGCTTGGAACGTTTGTGGTTTAGATTTGATGTTCAACTTGTTTTCACTAATTTTAGATAGGGTTGAAATCTGATAATTGTGCCGGCTACTGCAGAATATCGTTCTTGTGAAATGAAATTGTGGAATAATTGTTTTGTTGAATGTCAAGCCGCAGAGTTATATTCTACTCAGAATAAAATAGTATTAAATTCTGAAGTATCTTTCTGTAAAACAGTATAGTCTATAGTCCGGTCTATAAAATGTGTTGTGTATTTCTCGAAGGACCATATAATCACACTCAGTTTATAACAATAACAACGTTTATTTTGTGTCTGTTACAGTTGCTCTTATTCTACCATTCTACTACATCTTGTAGGGCCCTGTCGAGACCACCAACCCCCACCCTAGTATCAGTTAAAGTAGGGTGGAAATTTCTAACAAAATGTAATAGATCTACTCCACTTAAAAATCACCTTTAGACAACTACACTACCTTGCTCATGCTTTATTTTTAATGTAACGCTTTTTGGATAAATCTCGTATTAACTGAAAGTATAAGAGTACACATTTTATTATAATTTAAAATTTCAGATTAATTTTTGGTGAGTAAATAATATTTTTTTTAGTTTTGAGTCGATCAAATTAAATGTACTCGCGCAAACTCAAGTCTGGCAGGACGAATTTCTTCAGAAACCAACAGCTTTTAGGCTGATGTCTCTTCTATAAAGTTTCGTATCAACAAATCTTGATTTAACTGTTTTCAAACCTATTTCTATTTTCTTCTTGCAACAAGTCCAACAAACTTTTCTAATGGGAAACTTTCGGCGCTGCTGCGATTTCGAATGTCGTCATACCTTCGGGGTGGTAAACACTCCATACGCAGCATGATTTTTTCGGACAAGTTGACCACAATTTTTAAACTAATTTTACTAAACAAATTTCGAGAAATTAAAATTGGATATACGGGAATGACTCCCGAATAGAGTAAAGTCATATCGACATTTTCGGGGTGGTGGACACCCCATACGCAGCATGATTTTTGTCGGACAAGTTTACCACTATTTTTAGATTCATTGTATTAAAAAAATTTCAAAAAACAAACTTGTATATACGGAGCGTCAATAGTGACGTCGCGTCATATCGACAATACCGGGAATCGGGCATTCGAAAACGCAGCAGCGCCAAAAGTTTCCTAACTTTTCTATTAGTTTGTCGGACTCGTTGCAAGAAAGGCACTCACAAAGTTTTACATTTGTATGTGTCAAAATTTTTTTTAAGGACATTGTACTGGGGACTATTACCTATATGTCCTTCAAGAATTGACTATCATAAGAACATAAAATTATTTCTCTAATTCCTTTCTCAAGTTGCGTCAGTTGGTGCTCGTCTGCTATCTAATTGAGTTTGTCGGATATAATTGTTTCAAGGTTTAGAGGAGCTAAGTGAGTCGAAGCAAACGACAAAAAAAGATGATTTAATGGTGGAAATATGGTCTAAGCTTTTGAAGATTTTAAGAAGGTTCCTTTCTACTCGGTGGAAGTCGACATTAGATTGAAGCTGTAGGAAAGGATGTAGATGACTCTATTCCTTCTTCTGTTTTTGGCGTGTCTCTTAATATGAACATGGTGTAGAAATTAATGAAATTTTGAAGTGATGTACTAGAAAAAGTTACGGATTTTTGAAATCTTTTGAGAACTAATTTTGTGCTAAGTTTAAGGCCGGCGTTTAGTTGTGCTTTTGCTTATTGGAAAAATGAGCGTTTTTTATGCAGAAAGATTTTGCGTTTACTGCGACCAAATTAAATAAATTTGTTGGTATACGAAAGCAAACACTTTTTGTACCAGGTTTGAAAAATAGTTTCAAACTAAACCTAAAGTTTAGCAATTATTTTTTCAAAAATCTGTGAATAGATTTATATTAAAATAGTGTTAACCTGTAAATGTACTACCAAAAGGGTAAATCTGTTAACTAAAGCGTTTGGATTTGTTACCAACCGAATTGAATAATAATCAAATCTGTAGCATGACATCATATATTTAGGATGTAAAAACATAATAAAACAAAAAAGTAATGTAATTTCAAAATACAGATCGACTCAGAACAGTTAATAAGAGCTCCATTTTCAAGGTTGCGCATCTCTTACTATTACAAAACATACCCCACTTTAAAACTAAACTTGGGTTGACATGCAAAAAGTTTTTTAAACTAGTTTTCTGCTTTTTATATTGGGTTTCAACATCTATAAAACTCACAAAATTGTAACTCTGTATACTGCTTGGTTCAAAATTTACTGCTGGTTTTCTTAGGTTTATAATGCTTTTATTTTACCATTGTCACTTACAATAACATAGATATTTTAAATATTCAAAAATTTTTAGATTTTAATTGGCTAGGTTTTTAGGTTTTAACACATATTGCCAAAATTTGCTTGATTTTACACATTGCAACAAATTTGAATAAATTATGTTTTTTTTTTAATTTTGTAGATTTATAATGACATACCTTTGCTTCGCTGGTTAAAACTGAAACGAGAAATATATCTCTATTATATTTATATTATATCTCTAGATATTATAATTTTAGGTTTTTGTAAATTTATAATCATTTTGTAATCATTTGATAGACTTCAAAATTGTATTTAATTTTTTTTTTGGTAATTTTAGGTATTTTTTAGCATTTATAATAATTTTAAATTACCTAAATTATCCAGATTTTTCAAATTGTTTACAGTTTGAAAATAAAATTGAAAAAAAGCAAGAATTTTTGGTAAGAAATTCAATTAAAAACAAAATAAAATTTAGACAAAAATTGAGTTTAGTTTTAAAATCTAGTCAGGTCTTTCATAAACGTTATGCTGCTGGGACAGCTCCTACTTGCCAGGTGGAGCATTTGTCCGCGGAGTATTTTGTTTTTACCTAGTCGTTAGAGGTGGTACTTTGATCGCAAGTGGCAAAGTATGGCCGGCAACACTCCATTTCATCTCCAAAATTTGAAGAATTTAAAAGAAAGCAAATCTGATCTAAATAAGCATTTTTAGAAATGTTTTTGGAAAAATTTAATAGGTGTTCTGTGATTTTAAATCATTGCTTGTTGTACAAGAAAAGTTTTTTGGTTCAAAATTTGCCGCATTAGACACTAAGATTTATGTAAATATGCTGTTTCATAGATTTATGAGGAGTACAGTTTATCCATTAGGAATTTTTGTTTTCCTAATGTGAAATCGGAGATTAACTAATAGCCGACGTAAAGTTGTGTTGTTTTTTCTTTTTTGAATGAATAAAATATAAAATTTACGCATCTGTGAGAGTAAATGTAACCGGCACGAGTCTATAGCCCGTATTAGATTATCGAACCGGTTCCTCTGTATGAGATTCGATAAGAGGTGCATCTCTGACATTCACACTAACGTTATTTACGCGATTTAAATGTCACGGTTCTTGTACACAGAAAACACGAATTTCGTGTAAGGTCTTTAGAATGGCCGGTCAATAAGACTGTTTGTTGTCTGTGGCGGTGGACATTTGATGGAAATGGACCGCTAGATTTTGCCATCTCGGGTTGTTTACATGTAAAGGTCCAGGTAATTAAATGTAGTTAAGTGCTTCATATTGTTAAGCGCATACCAATATATTTATGACAAAATGGGGAGTTTTATGGGTGTAGCAACGTGCTAGGTTCTCACGAAACTAACTGCTAATACAAATTAGTTTGGTATAATTAAAAGCTCTCGACATAAAGCATTTGAAGATGGCTATAGCACATAAAATATTATATCGAGTTAAATCGTAGATAATCAGATTCCACACCCATACCTTGCCTACGTCCTTGTTACCAGTACAACATATCATACATAACAGTGTAAAACCGATAAACGACCATACACCCACCCAAAGAAAGTTAGCCTGAGAAATAGGTTAGCAGATCATCTCAAGCTTTGACTATGCAACATTTTCATATTCATGCTCATGTTCCAAACACATGCTATTACACCTTTAGGCATTCCTTTTTTTCCTATTGCTATAATTTATACCATGCAGTAGTTTATTGGTACGTTAAATTAACCAAATGGATCTATTATGCAATTGAAAAACTATTACTCTTGAATTCATGAGAAACAAATTACGTTTGATGATTCTTCCGGAAAAATTCTCTAAACGTGTCCAAATAACGATCTTTAAAGTCGTTTATTGAGATAAAGACATTGTGATCATGTTAATCTATTCTACACGTCCAAGTGTATTTCACACGATATGTATAACACCTTTCAGCAGCGCACATAATTTACATCATGCGGAACAGATAGTTCAGTTTAACATTAGGTACCGGTATCGACATTATCTTTCAACAATGCAAATTACTGCTTACATTAGATTAGCGCACTCAAGGGTCATCTATTTAGGTCTTCGCCACTTTTGTAAGCATCTTTGAAGGATGACTCTACAATAATTACTATTATTTAAACACATTTTTTTAACTTAAACAAAATTCGCACAAGAGCCCTCCAGATAAACTTATTTAATAATATTTTTTTTAACACAGAAAAAAGTTTAAAGATGTAAAATCTGGGTTTTATCGGTCATTAATTAGTTCTCCTTATCGAACTGATTGTCCTGGAAAATGCTCATCGAGCCAGTCTCAAACCGGTGCTGCATGAGAGATTGGGCGGCGCGGCGGGTCCCAATAGAGTATTTGCATAAAGCGGCATTTTTATAAATGGGTCTTTACTAGAAACCTAGCTTAAATTAAAAAACATAATAACTAGTTTTGAAAAATAACGCATCTTTTAGAACATAATGCAACTTAAAAATCAAAATTTTTAAAGGTCTGAATTTTAGACCGAATGACTAAATACCTCATAAAATAGGTTGTAGGTCATTTGACCAACAAAATGACAACATTAGATATTTCTTGTATAAAAGTTTTACTGTCAATTTTTTTGTTGACTTATACTTATGTTTTCTTTTATTGTTAATTAGAATTACATTTAATATGGCTAAGGAAACACTTATTCTTATCAGAATTAAAAAACATCAACTGACAATTTTTAATATATATATACATATATTTGTCTTTTGTGTTATAATATACAGGATAATTTTTTTATTTGCTCCCGCCCGAGATTTCAACATAGGCTACACGTTATACAAACGATAAGCAACTTTCAGAAAACTACAAATGATCCAAATGAACTGACTCTGGTAGCACAGTCAAATGTAGTGTCAACGATGTCGACATTAATTCACAAACCTCTATATGAAATGTAGCAAGCACCCAATAGCACCAAATAATTTTACTTTGCTCGACGCACGTTTCGACAACAAAGTTGTCATCCCCAGGTAAGAAATTAAACTGAAAAAAAATTTAGTTTATTTCCCCACTTGAAGATGACAACTTTGTTGTCGAAACGTGCGTCGTGCAAAGTCAAATTGTTTCGTGCTATTGGGTGCTTGCTACATTTATTCTACACACCAAGAAGATCCAACACGTAATTAAACCCTCTATGTCTTAATTATGAAAATAAATTTTAAAAAACTAGCAAAGTTATGTGTTGCCAATTTCTGGAGTTTCGGGCGGGAGCAAATAAAAAATCAACCTGTATATTTAATACATATTTTTATTTATTACATATTTCGTGTTCTAATATACTGTTTATATACTGTTATACAAGTATTTCTTGACCTCAGAGCAAAATTGACACGAAATTTAAACAGTAAATTTTATGCTACAATGACTTTCTTATCGAATAAAAGTTGAATAAAAGCTTGTTATATCCGATAATTTTAAAATTGTCAAAATCTAGAGCAAACTGGACGTGTTTGGCTTCGATGGCTCCTATATGCAAACAAATTTTTTTCGTTAACTGTTTATCCAAATCTTTTTTTCAGAGTAATTGTAATGTAAATAATGTAATGTAAGTAATGTAAATACTAAAAACACTTGCTTTATAGGCTTAAAAAATACGAGTCAATCAGACTTTAAATCAATTTTGTGACTTTATTTACACAGCGCAATGACATGAAATGCTCGCTTTTCAAGAGCTTTTGGATGGTAACAAAAATTTTAATTTGCTTCGATTGACAGTAAAAATCTGTCGAAAACTTTCGAACTACGAAATAAGGAAATTACCGCATTTAAGCTGTGCATTTCAAGCAATTGGAAAGATCGTTAGAACCAAGAATTACATTATCCACAGTTAGAATCCGTCTAGATTAGAACACCTTTTAATTGCAGCCACAATAGTTGTGGGTGAACCGAAAAATGCATTTTTTTATTTTTTGTTATAGGTATTGTTAAAAAATACTTTTTAATTAGTAGCTAATGAATTCTAAAATTATACTTTTTAATTTTTGTTGTTATCTTCAAGTGGCGGTGTGACTTAGAAGTTACTTGATTTTAAAATTATTGTAATAAGTATGAAGAGAAATACATATTACATTTTTTTATTTTTGTTTATTAAATCAAATAATTTTCAAAAAGCTCCAAGAGCTTTTTTCTTTTAAAACTTTATAAAAAGATTCGTATACAATAAAAAAAAATCAATTTGTAGTACCTACCTGTACTTAGTATTAGAATTAGCGTAGCATCTGGCATTATAACATTTTTATTGTTTAATGACTTAATTCGTTTTTGACAAAAGATTGGTAATTTTTTTCAACGTTTACTCGTTGGTTCGACATTGCTTTTTGTTAGTTTTTATTGTCATTATTTATAATCTTTTGTCTACCTGTAGCTGCTTTAAAATAAAAATAATATTATTTAATAAGATTTTAATTCTTTTTTAATTATAATTATAGCAGTGTTGTTACTATGCAGCCTTGCGGTAACCAAGCAATTAGTTTTTCCGTTTGCTTTAAAATTTTGCGGTGAAATAATAAGTACCTAAATCTGAGTAAAGTACTATGATCGGTTTTAAAACCTGTCATCTAACTGTGAAAATGTGGTGTTATTTATGTTGGTAGAAAAATAAAAAATTAATTAATAGTATTATATCACTCAGGTAGATAATAAAAACATAAAGCTACAACAAATTATAAATTATTGAGAGTAATAAAACCATGCTCTACAGCAAAATGCGCTTTTCCTAACGATTTGTAAGCATGGAAACGTGACATAAACTGCAGCACAAAAATTGTATTTATTCGTATTTCTCGACTTGACTATTACAATTTTTTTGTTCCTGAGATTGCTTCATTTGTTGCATACGCAGTTCGTGTACAAACTCTAATTTTATGCAAAAATCTGATAATAATGTCTTGTTCTATAATATAGGTACTATTTTTGTAGGTATGCTCACATTTTTCGATATAAAAACAAAACTCCGATAAGTAAAGAAAGGTAGAATAAAACTACGCCTCAATTCACATAATACTTTATACCGTGCGATATTTCTTTATTCTTTAGACGGTTAGCTTATATGCCTTGAGATTCTTTTTGACAGTTTTTGCATGTTTTTTATAACAACATATGTTTTTTAATATATCAGTTGTAAAAGATGATGGTCTCAAATAAGTAGAATGGAAGCAGACATAGACAAAAATACGTATATTCAGTAACATTAGAAGTGTTACACTCAGAAGAAATAATTTTTTAGAAGTGATTTATTGGTAACAGTATGAGTAAATTTAAAACTAGTTATAGTAACCTTTGCAACAGTTTCTCTTTGATAGTTCTTGCAAAAAAAGTTTAACTTTTCAGTTTTTGTTAAGAAAAAAACTTATCAGAGCAGATAAGTAAAAATATTTGCAGTGGTTGTCTCTCCGACTACTTGTTTTAAGGGTAACAAAATGCCTCTAATTCGAAAGCATTAGCGATATTACTATCTTAGCGATGTCGATAGAGGTAGAATCGTCGTGGTCTTTCGAGAAATTTGTTTCTTCTATCACTAGCTCACCGTGTTGATTCTACTACAATGACGGCAATGCGTGTTTTTCGGGTGTAGAGAGAAGAAGAAAGAGAAACATAAAATAGATCAACAGGTCAACCGAGGCGTACTACAAAGATTTAGGACTGGCGTTTCAGACAACTAGCTCTTCAAAACCGTTTTGCTACTTCGCGACAACTCGATGACCAATGGTTTGGAGAAGAACGTCAATTTGTTAGTATGCAAACGTTATATAGCCACATTTAAGCTTTTACAGCTTTTTCTTACCGTCCACGGTTAGTGCTTTCTTTAACTGAAGAACACCGTCGTCAACGTTTTGACTAGTGCAGAAAATGACAGGTTTGGAAAACAGGATGGCATAATGTAATATTCAGCAACGAATTGCGGTTCTATCTAAGCATGCCCAAAGATGGCCGTCGAAGGATAAGACGCCGTCGTGGAGAGCGACGTGATATTGGATTTGCTGTTGACAGACATGTGCACAGGACTGTTGGAGTAATAGTTTGAGGGGTTATTGCCTATTACTTTTTGTGTTTATTCGAGGCAGTATGACAGCCGTGCGTTATATTGATGACGTCTAACGAAACGAACCACTTTACTGTCTTATCTAGATGGCCGTCAACATGTCTTTTTTCACCAAGACAACGCAAGTCTACATACTGATTATCAAACTATAGACTTCCTCCAAGAAGCTGGCGTTAATTTTTTGCTGTGACCACCTCGTTCACCGGATTTAAATCCCATCGAGTATGTGTGGGATATGTAGGGGAAAGTTTGTCTGCTTTGTACCGTCCTTTTCACACTATAGCACAGTTAGTTTATGAGGTTCAAGTTGCTTGGAACGAGGCGTGCGGGAGTGTACTCAGTTACGGGATTGCCAAACACATTATTGTTTCTTTTTAATTTAATGTAACTAATATTTCTTTCAAATCTCAACGTTTCATTCTTGATTTCTATTTAGTTAGTTCACGAATTTTTTGGATCATCTCAAATTTCTAATACTTACATAAAAAATAACGGGATGGAAAACTATAGATAGTAAATGAAAAGCTTTTGTTGATTTCCGTCTCGAAATGTTAATCTTATTCGTTTCTCAGGACTACAGTCAAACTCATTTTAAAAATCTCCAAGATATATCAACTAGTTAAAATTGTGTTTGGAGATTTTTAAAGTGCGATTAATTATTGACCAGTCTTGAAAAAGAAATTAGAATAAAATTTTGAAATGTAGGTAAAGAACAATAGCATTTCACTTACCTCATCCTCGAAAAAAAAATGATGTTAAAACTTTTATTAAAAGATAAAATAAAAATTATTAATAAATAAGTAAAAAACAACTAAGAGTATTATGAATAAAATCATAAAAAGTGGATTTTAAAGTTGCTTTTTTTTCAGTGATGTTAAGTCACAAGCGTTATTTAAAAAAAAAATTATTACAAAAGTTTTCACAGCTTTTTTATGTCCCTAAAAGCAATATTTGTTTTATGGCTTTAAAAGTTTTCTGGAACTAAGAATAAATTTTCCACCTGGTCTCCAGCATTGGCTTATACTGTTGAGAAACTCATTACCTTGATTTTATTTTGAATTAAAAATGATTACCCTATTCATTAGATGCTTTAATTTTATGGAATGCAGCATCTAGTCTAATTTGAAAACTTGAAAACTTTATAATAAACGTTTGAGATTTTGCAATTGTAAAAAAGGAATCACTTTTAAATATATTCAGTTACACAATAGTTGTTCTTTTATTATTTATTGATTATTTTTTATTTTAATTTTTAATAAATAAATTATTAAAAAAATGCTGTAAATACATAATACTGGTAAAAGTTTTAGTCAGTAAACAGTAATAAGTGATGTAAATAACGATGCAGTCTTCACGAAAAAGTAAGGTCTTTTAAAATTTTAGTTGTCTTCTAGGATTAAAATGATAAAAGAATTTTAGTATTTTCTTTCTTCTAACAATAAGAGAAGAGGGTATTATCACTACTTGGTGCGCGATGATATACTTCTTAAATTCGACTCCTGAGGCAGAGAGGCAGTCGGTGATATTGCTGAAAGTACTGCCTTAAGCACGAATTCTATAAACACTACCAGTTGGAAATCTTGAATTAATAGCTTGGGTTAAACTGGTAGAAACCAAAATAACCCTAAACCTATATTATTATAAGAATTCAAATTTTATCAAACACTTGGCAAGGCAAACAGTCACTATTTATGTTTAGGGTTGTTTCGGTTTCTACTTGGTTCTACCGGTTTGACCGTGGAGTTAGTAGAAGGAATAATAGTAGTTGCCATAAGCATTGACACTGTGGTCGAAACACAAACACTTTTTATGGCTGTTTTACAGTACCCGGAATAGCTCATTGTTTTACTATAAATTTGTAAACGGTGGTCTTGACAATAAAATAAGACCATAAAAAGTGTTTGTACCTCGACCAAGAACCTAACATTGCCGGTATAGAACATGCCCACTCCTCTTATTTCTCCCTCTACAGGTTTGACATACTCTCTTAGTCTAAGATTTCTAACTGTATTGTTTATAAAATTGAGGGTGGTACTTTCGGTAATATCATTGACTGCCTCTCATCCTAAGAATCGATTTAAGGAGCATACTTTTTTAATTCATTTTAATTAATTTAATTAAAATACTTCTTATAATGTGTGTTGTTTAAATAAAAACTTTTAATTAACATTATTTTTTTGGTCTTTAGGCAGGGTGCAATTTTTAAAACACAAAATATGTTTATAATGTAAAAAAAATATAGAAAAAATAAAATTAATTTTTAATTGTAATTAAGTGTAGAAACCTGTCGTGTTCTGCTAGCTAATTTGTTGTCGAATTATCGTTTATGAATTTTCCTATTAATGTATCTCCCAACAGCAAATAAATTTCGTAGTAATATTGAATTATTATTTCATAACACGCTATATTGACCCCAAGATGTACGTTTCAATAGACAATTTATAAAAGCATATGCCATGAATGCAATATATTTAATTGCAAAGTTATGCAAGCTGATCATTTGCATACAAACAGATAATATATTGAGTAATTGCTTATTACAACGAGCAACATGATCTCTTCTATTAAAAATCAAGACGAATCGTCTGTGTTATAAAGGCCATCTTCTGTTCATAATCGTTTCAATAACGATAAAACACTCATATTTCACGGATATCGTTCTCTTAATTACGGCAATTATGGAAACACTACACTTTAAATTATTCCTTCGCCTGAAAATAGTTTTACATTAATTACAAGTATTGTTAACTGTTACAGTTGATTTAACGCTTAATGAATTTTCATTACAACTCAACAGCGATGTCTGGATTTTAGACAAAGCGCCGGATTTACTGTTACGAAAATTGTAACAATTTAATTCATTATTAAGGCACCTCTCGGGGTCTTATTAAGTTAATTAAGCGGCCCTCAATCGAGTAATTGGCCAAAATTAAGGCCAAATTCGAGATTTCAAAAGTGCAACCGGTGTGAATATCATAACAGAAATTTATAGCCAGAGATAGAATCATGATTTATTCATATTGGTATATTAGAGGCTTGTGCTGCTAACAATAATACTGCTGGCTATAAATTTACCTTATTAGCTAGAGTCGATAAAATTACGTTTCACAGATCACCCGATAACGATTAATTATAAGAATTTCCAAGTTCGCACAAGTCAAAAGGTCACAGATGTTAATAATTCAGACTTTACCGCTACATCGTCGAAATCTTTACCTCATGATAGTTTAAAAGGAAATAACAGGGGGTCTATTACAGTCAATTTAGAAATAGCAACTTAACATTAATTTGAGCTTGTCAGACGGTCCGTCACTGTTTACACATGTGTACACATATTATTAAATTAACATGAAAATTTATATCCCGTAATTAAGCAAGGGAACACGTTCCGAAATGTCGTGCTCATCAGCAGATCGTATCGGATATGTGTCACCGTGAATTTGAATAAATTTGCATAAACGCGGATTCATCAATGGAACAACAAATTAAGCTCGATCGAGCAGATCCTGATTCATCGTTGAAATCTCCCGGTCGTTTTTCGTTTAGCGCCTGCCCTGTAATTACCGCAGCGTCTCTAATACATTGTGTTTGATGTTAAATCGTTTCCTTCATCGTTCTTCACCTTTCTGGATATAACGGAGTTGTAGATCCTAAATGATTGCATGTCATGGCACCTGTCGATTGTGGTGATGTAGAGATGAGCAGCAGGTAGAGTTCAACCTTTTCACTAATGTCTGTAATTAACCCCGCTCCTTTTGTTTATGAATCAATCCTCATTAGAAACTCACTTCAAATGCATCCAATAAGGATTAGGTGAATAATGCATCTTGACTGCATTTTCACAACTCACTCACAAAGTGACATAACTGGCGGAATAAATCATCACTTGAGGTCTTAATTGATACCTTTCTGCTTTACTGGGGCAACCAAGGAGAAATGGTATGGAAAATTTTGGTGATAAAATTGAGGTGTAAATTTTTAGCACGTAATTTATTGTGTTAATGTTTTGGTCTGAGGATAATTAACCTGTAACCCAAATACTTAAAATCTTAAATCGATAGTAAATGGATCAAAGGTAAAAGGCAAGTGTATGTTTCTTGTGTGAGTGTGTAATACTATTATTTAAATGGGACAAAAAAAGGCTACAACAATATTATTTTACATTTCCAAGCGCTTTTTTTTTACCCTATCACATTTGTGTCACACAAAATTTTTGATAAAAAAGAAAAAAGATCAACTAGGATCACTAATCAGTATCAATCTGAGCTTGTCATTTGTATCAAATGTGGTAAACAACTTGTTACTATTTCAAAAAGCACTAATAATGCTTTACATTACCTGCCTTTCATCAAACAAATTTTTAAACCACAATTTTAGAAATTTAACACTTATTTAAATAAAAGTGTTGCAGTTTTACCTATTGTAAAAATTATAAGTTCAATTACCCCTTTATTAGTCGTGCTGTCTAATGTAACATACCTGGTTGCGCTGTATCTCTCAGATACATGCTTTATAATTTATACTTTTTAAAACAATCTTACGAAAATTTTTCAAATTATCGTATTTCATTTCAGTGAATATTATTAGTTAAAAAAAATGCATATTACTTTAAGAATTTATTAGATTTATTTAAATAAATCTCTTCAACGTCTTCTAGATTACACAAATAAATTTTTTTTGCTATTTATTGTAATAAGATTTAAAAATTATACTTTTTACAGTTAATAAACACTTACAATTAGAAACACATAAATATAGTTCTGTGACAGAAACTAAGTAAAGCAGGTAGTAAAACACGGGATAATACATACAGGCGCACTAAAACTGCTAAAAACACTTTTTGGTACCTGCACAAATAACCGAGCTAAAAATTAAATGTTTAACTTGTTTTTCCACAAACATAATTAAAATACATTGGCCAAGGAATACTCTTCATCTCAAGTTTAAGGGATTGAAAGTTTTGAAATTGTCTACAAAAAAATGAGGCATGTATCTGTGAGATACATGCGCGACTAACGGAGAGTTAAATATTTACATTTTTTTATACTATTTAAAAGCTCTTGAAAAGATGATCAATACATATTATTTTGCTAAATTGTAATAGTTTGGTAAATAATGTTACAAGGTCGATTTAAAGCTTCTGTCTTTCGAGTTTATAAAAGTAACTCCGTAATTTATGGAGCTGTTACCCTCTAAAGAAAACCTTTAGATATAAGCTTTAGTTTCAATTTTCGTATTTTAAATTGACTCCAAAAAGCTTTTGTGACACAGACCCAGATCCTCGATAGACTTGTCACACTCCCAATTTATCAAATTGGGGTTCAAGTTAAGGCTCACTTAAACCTAACTTAATTAGTTAGTTAGTAGGTAGTATAGAGGACTTTTGCCCTCTAGCGCTTTATTTATCAAATTGGGGTTTAAGTTAAGGCTCACTTATTCCTAACTTAATTAGTTAAAGTTAGTAGGTAGTATAGAGGACTTTTGCCCTCTAGCGCTTTTAAAAAAACAGTAGTTTTTTTTGTACAAAATGACGTCACTATTGAATGAGCAGTATTTCTTCTACATTTTTGAAAAATCTGTCAGTATACTGTTAAAACTGTTACAGTATTCTCGCTTTGTGATGACTTTGATAACGATTTTAGTATTATAGGATAGTCGACTTTGTAGGGTACGAATAACTTACTTCTTAACCATGGAAATGCTAAAATTATGTTACTGGAGTTTTTATCAAAAAAATAAAAAAATGCACAATATAGCTATCTGTAATTTTGTTCATTATTAACATAGATTTGCCTTTTTATTGCTTGTATTTTTAATCATTTATAAAATAATTATTTTTTAGTTAAAGTGCTGACATAAAGTTTATTTCAACAACAAGAATTTTTAAATAAAACAAATGTTTTAGGCCGACTAGTTTCGTTTTTTATTAGAACATTATCAAGGCCGTAAAACGTCTAATTTTTTTTTACAAAAGCAAAACATCTTTTTTATAATGTTTCAATGTATTCCCCAGCAGATTTCGTAGTATTCTGAAGATTATTTTGCCTCATTGTAGAAGAATATAATTTAAAATTTGTTGTCATAGTTTGACAGTCTACCCAAACGATTTTACCTATTAATGTGTAAACATATAGTAATTCAAAAACGCTATTATATGGTCCTGTCTCTTTATGTTTTAAGTAAATAAGTTTTGACCTCTGTCAATGCTATATTTTACTGTTTTTTTTCGGCCGACATGTCTTTTCTACCCTAAAACAGTCCTACCCAAGGTTTTGACTAGAGTTGGTAGATGTTTATACATTATCTTACAAAGAAACTAGAAGCAGTAGATAATTTGCTGTTTATTGAAGTTAAACTATTTTATTGAGGCCCTATAATGTTAACGTTTTTGGATTACTATACATAAAAATCTTAAGCGTTATACTACAATGTATGTACAATTGAAATTAAAATTAACCACCCCCTGTTGAATTAACTTTGCAAATTAAAATTAACTTGGGACTTTTTTCCTAAACTGTGTTCGACACGTTTCTGTCAAGAGCAGTAGAATATTGAAAAAAATCTAGATTTCAAAGTAAAACCAGAATGCCAAAATGATACAAACACTTAAGAATTTGTTAAATCATCGACTGCAGGTAGTTCTATAAAGCTGTTAAGCCCTAATAAAAGAACAGGGTGCAAATAAAAACAAAGGTAAACTCCACGTCAGATATTCGACCATGTTACCTATTTTATTTTAAGGGTAAATTGCGGTTTTAGTGGTTCTTTGATAAAAAATTTGATAATAAGTCTGGATTGTCTGGTGGTTGCTGGTTTTCACTCTTCAGGATTTTAACTCTTTATTACTCGTAAATATTTTAAAATTTTTATTGGAATTTTTTAAACGAAAATATTAGTAGTTATAAAATTTCTAGTTTTGCTATAAAAATAGATTTTTGCATGGAATCTGACACAGTCTTGTGAAGTATTAATAAATATTTAACTACATGATTTTAATAAAGAAAAAAATTATGTGAAAAATAGTTTAATGATTAAAGTACATACATTTAATTTTTATGCTCTGTTTTCTTAAACAATTATTAAATGCAAAACTTTTATTGGCACATTTAAAACGTGGGTATAAAAATCCAAACAGAAAGTGAGATTTTAAGGATGGCTATAAAACTGTTTATTTGCATAAAATCTGGCACATTCCCAAATGCAAAAATATTTGCCTCCCATAAACAATCGGTTGAAAAGTGGTTTGGCAAATGTGTCAACCACAAGTCGACAACAAAACAAATCACTCTAGCAGCATTGTAAACAAATATTTTTGTAATCGTCCTCTGCGATGTATTTATATAGGTAAAGCGTCTCAGAATTTCAAATTTAATGACTCATAAAAATTCACATTCCTAATAATATAATACAAGCGAAAGTGTTATATTTATTTTAATTTAAAGAATTAAAGAATATGCATATGAAAGGAAACTATGGCGACGCATAATAAGCAAACATCAATCCTTTTGTTATGTTGAAAAAGAGACACCTACGCGAAGCAACTCACTGAATACAATTGCACAATAAAATCGCTATAAAGCCGGTAGGAAATTATTCACTTTCTAATGGTCAAGTGCACTGCTAAGTTGACAACTGATACTAATTAAGATTAATTGAGCTTGGGTTAATTTAATGAATCCTTTGAGCTTTCGTTACGTGTTCGGATTTTGCAAGAATTTTCTTCAGATCCTGTGAAATTGCAGACGTCACATGCAATTTAAGAAACTATACTAATGACATTATTAACCAACATGTGTTATTTTATGTTTAGAAATTAAGGAAGGACTTGTAATAGGATGTACCGACAATATTTGGCTTCATAAAAATGTTTTATTAAGTTTCTACTTTGTAATTTATGATTTATTAAAATTTGGATTCAGTAAAAAGTTGTAAATGTTGGACAAAACAACATAGTGTTATCGTAAGATTTCACACTGAAGTAATTTGCACATCAATAAAAAAACTATAAATAAAGTAATAAACCTCATAAAAGCCGATAATTTTAGTAAGGAACGAGCAACATCTAATGCTTTCTTCGTGAATTTGGTTTCTGAACTTAACCTCTGATGGTGATGATTAATCAGTCATATTTTCAGCTCCATCTCTTTCATTGGTAATAATTTATTTCCTGGTTATAATTTTGTTTACGTAAACATATTAAAAGTGATTTTGACCTTGATGTTAATGCTTATTACTAATTAGGAAGTGTATAAGTAGGTAATCCTAATGGACATGTATCGCACATGGAGTAATAAGATGGTCATTACAGAAACATAATAAATTATAGATTTTGAATATTTTATAAATTAGCATTTTGATTTATTGTTATCTATTGTTTCGGTTTTGATTTAAATGAGCGCTTATTACTGCGGCTTCTTGGGTTTTTCTATTACAATATTTTTTCCACGCTTCTTTGAAATTATAAGAATTTTAATTTGAACTGAAATTTTTATAGACTGGACCACCTGTATGGTACTGCCTGTTTTGTCCAAGATTATTAATTTATATTTAAAAAAAATGAGAATTTATTATCACAGGTACCACAAAATAAGCACATAAATATTTAACACATATGGCACGCTCGTCTTTACGTTAGTAAATTTGGTGAAAATATGGGATTCATTAAAATAACCTTTCTAATAAAAATGTGGTATTTAGACTCGGTTATTTTGACCCGGATGACCCAGGTCATACTCTCACCTCTCGCTGGAATTTGGAATATTATTTTGACTTCTTTAATTGATATAATCGACGCTAAGTGCGTACGAATTTTTTTTTTAAATAACGGAAGATAACTCATGACAGATTTGAGTTTACCGTAAATTTTGCAACAGAAAAGCATCATTTTCCTAATAACTATGTTTGTCAAAAAAAGCTTTTAAAACTTATTGTGTATGATACCTACGAATCAGTCGTAGTCCAATCAAAATATATTATGTGCTAAGTTTATGTTGAGGTACCACCGATAGTATCACAAATTTTAATACTTTTCTATGGCAACAACCAATCACAGCCCCGAATTCTTTTATTTTTTTTATCGATACCACGGGTATTATCTTAACTTGAAATTAGTCCATATAGATTATAAAAATTCGCATAAAACTGAAAATTGGTATAAGTCTTAAGTTCACAATTACAAATAAATTATCAAAGCTTCTACCGATCTCACTTTTGCAAAAAAAATTATTCAAGGTCGAATTCAAAAGCATCAGTTTTTTGCACTTTGCTCTTAAACGGTAGTGTTGTAAAAATATGTCAGACAAAAGCTGTATATTACCCAATTTTCTATAAAAATTGTCACTATTCTACATAATATACTCATTTCTACACTACTCAAAGCTTTAAACGTTTTTAAAAATTTATTTTTTACTAAGAAATTATTTTAGCTTTTATATGAAACCAGGAACGTTAAGATATTTTAAACAAACTAATTTTTATAGTCAAAAAAATTACTTTCTTTTAATTTTTTGTTGACTGTAAACTATAATAGACTGGAAAAATAAAATAATGACAAATTATTTAATTAACATTTTTACCAAGTTTTATCAAAAATAAAAATGGTGCAGCTTCACCCATTTGATGATTTTATGTGGCTTTTATTTTAGGTATATAGATAGACAAACATAAATAATTTATTCTAGGACCATCAAATTTCCTAAGCGTATTATTGTTAAATTTATGTCCTAAATAGTCAAAATTTACAATTATCGTTGGTCACCTATAATATCATTTTCTCACGTTCTTTGTCGGTTGAGAGTTAAGGCGCTGATTCTTTCTTTTCCATTTTTTGCTTTAATATATAAATATGTAATCATTTTTGCAATGAAAGTGGTTTTTTAGTCCATCTATTATGCCAAAAATTAATTATAGGTCAGAATAAATTGGCAAATTTACCATCCACCTTATTATAAATTCACCTTAGAAAACCTAAGAGTGTGATTATAAAAATAGATTCACACAATCTATAAATGTGAAAGTATAAGTTTTTTAACTAGAGATGAAAATCCGTGCTACGAAAGAAACACTTAAAAAATTAAAAAATACATAAATTTACAGTGACATGGCATTGACAGTTTGATTAACTGCAAACATATATATAAATTTTGAAGATAAAACTAGCATTTTAATATTGCAGAAAAAATAGTACTTATTTAATACTCAACATAAAATTCGTTTTTTTAGTTCGTGAGGTTGTCTTACTTTCTGCTAACGCAGCTCATAAACAAAACATTATTTCACGAAACACCTTTTTTATATTTTCTTGTACAGTAGTCCTTATTCTGTAAGGTTATATGACGGTCAGAAAATTAAAGTTTATTGTGCAGGAGATAACTATATCCTATTGATAGAAACCTCAGTCGTAAATAACTCAAGCAGAATTTTAACTACCAGCAAATTTACAGTTTTCAGAGCCGAACTGATGGAACAGCAGACAACAGCTCTTTAAGAATAATTTATTGCAAGGGAGCATGGATTCAAACACTTTTACAATAGATCGTCCTAATTGCGGATAATGAGTTTTATGGTGGTTACAGAATAAGGACAACTCTAAAACATACTATTTCCAGGATTGAATAATGTCAATAGAGTTTTTGTACTCGACATAGTTGGGGTCTTGTAGCACTATATTTACATTACACCTAGAAATGACATTCATTAATCATTACCTTTACATTGAAACACTAAAGCGAATATATAGATTTAATTGATTGCCTAGTTTACAGAAGACATATAATACAAAATTTAGTGAAGTAGGTTTTTTAATGTAATTGTTTCCCCTAATTTTATCACACTGCTGATGTTACCCGCTGAGATTTTGACCGAAGTTTAAACAAAGATTATGTCCAGTCAAGTGGGTCGATAAATTTTGTCCGCAATTCGGTTGCACTGAGTTAAAAAAATTCTTACATGTTAACTAGATAGTACTGTTGAATTTACAATCAAAAAACAACCACTAATTAAGATTTGCAAACTAACATTTACTAGAATTTGACTTTAAAACTTTTTCTGAACTGTCAAATTATGACGCGTTTCTGTCAGAAACAAAAGAAAACTGAAAAAATTTAGATTTTAAAGTAAAACAAGAAGGCCATAATGACACAAACATTCAAGAATTTGTTATAGTATTTTTATTAGAAAATAAAAAATTAACTTAAAGTAATAAATTATTGTTAACAAAGCAGTCACATTTAAGCTGTAGTAATAGGTCACAGACAACGACATTCAAAAATTAACCTCTAACCTAATATTTTATTTGCTCTTTGTAAAATAGTGTCATAACCATAAGTTATTAACTAGTAGGCTACTTTGTTAATAATTTATAATTTACATAAGACACATTCTTATTTTCCGATGATAAAAAAAAGTATAATTATTAACTCGTATTAACGCATAAGTTCCTAAAAATTGAAAAATTTTCTTTTTTATTTAAAAAGCACGTAAAATACGCAAAATAGAATAAATAGCATAAAGAACTCGTTTCTAAAGTCACTGTGGGTACTCATTCTTTATAAAAACTTGCGCTCGCGCTCGTTTTATAAACTTGACTTCGTCCCACAAACTTGAGTTTTCGAAACGCGTTCTTTAAAATACTATTTTATATATTTTGGCAACTGGCAACTTATACAAAAGAATACCTCAAAAAAATATCACCTAAAACAATATCAAACACGAGTTAATAGATGAAACAAAAAAAACAACAAAACAAGAAATAGAATTTAAAGATCCTGTACAAAAACTGCAAAATCATCCATCAAGCACAAGTTCAATTTTTGAAAGGTCAATGTCAAATTTGAAAGAAAGTGACATAATTACAAAATTTATCAATTTCTGATAAAATTTTATTTTTGCTAATATAATTAGTACGTGATATACATGCGTATTTGGTTGGTTTTTACGAATTGATGTAAACTCACTGCTTTTATTAAAAAAAAACACTGTTTAGAAGACAGTGTTTAGCAAATGTTGTGTAGAAATTTTATTTTATAATAATAGTTCTCGTTGAAAATATTTAAAATTACTTTATACCTACATGGACGAAAAGGTTTATAGGTTTTGCAATACATAATGTAGAAATTGTCTATCAAAAACATCTTCTTGAGATACACGATGTACACTCACTATAACGTTTTAAAAAAATTTTTTTGTATAAATGAAAAGTGAACAACTATTTTTCAGTGATTCTCGACGCATAAAAAGATTTGCAATTTTAGGTTAGACTTCTGTTACCAAAATCTTCCAATCAGTTTTACAAACTTATTCACTAATAAACACAATTCTTGACTAAATTATGTTAAATTACTCTCTTTTCTCGTGCTGCAAACAAAGGTCTCATGGGGGTAATTTATCTTTCCAAGTCCGTTAGGTAAATAACTTTTACGTTGTATATTTATTATCATTTGATAAGGGCTTTTTTATAAGCAATTCTGGATTTGGACAGGCTGTGATCAACAAAAATACTTAGTAAGTTGGCAGTAAAAAAAATAAAATGAATTCTTAAAATGTATTAAATTGATAGATTGGTTTATTTTAACTTTGATTTTAATTCTTTCATCATTTGATAAATATTATTAAAATTATAGGTACACAAATAATTAATAAGCTAAACTACTATTAATATGTTAAAATTACCATTTTTGTTTAACTTAAACATATTGTATTTCTTGATTACGATTTTGTAGTAGAAGTTTTTATTGAAAAAAAATTTAGTTTTAAATAATTATAATATAATAATAAAACTATTTAGAATAACCGTCTTTGAGTTATCTACGGTCTACTTGATCCTCAATGCTGGCAAACTATCTACAAAATTTAGGAGTGTTGAATTGTTCAATCAGTTTTTTCTACAGTGAGCATAAAATTAAAAATGTTATGTGACAATTTTTTAAAATTTTTAAATCGCCGTAATAAGGCAATAAAAGACAGAATAGGTGATGAGCACTTAAAGAAGCAGCTTAGTTGATAGAATTGTCGTAAAATGTGTATAAAAAGGCGAACTATTTTCTTGGTTTACCCTAAATAAAAGAGTACTTCAAGCTAGCTGTCCATGTCAAACCTAACAGTAAAATTGCTAATACGCCTCAACATAAAGGTACCGCTGACGTGAAAGGTGAACCTGTCAATTTCATAGTTCACCGAACGAGTTTGAAAATATGTGTTTGTATCGCGCCTCGAGTCAGATGCACATGTTGGAAATGTTAATTTGATTTAATGCGTGTTGATTCGGGTTTTAGATCCGTTTCTTTTTCTCCTCTATCGCTCGTTTTATTTATTGGTTCATTATTCATTAATTATTGCGTCGTTTGTGTTATCCTGTTGAGACCCAGATGTTGGCTTGATTCAGACAGCGTCGATCGCCCAGTAGTGGTGAATCAAGAGGCGAGGACTCATGTATTCTCATGTAGGAGACTGCCAGAACATCTTGCAACTTGTAGGTTGTAACTATTCCGTGTTTTATAATACATGCAGAGGAAGAGGAATCCAACACAGAACACGACAAATGTATGATGTACCCATGTATCCGTGGTCGATTTAACATCACGAGTCATGAGAAACCCAAGTCCTTGCACTTGCTTTTCGATCGTGAAATATTACACATGCAACTCCCGGCTATTAATCATTTACTAACGGCTTCCCAGCAATAATTTATATCGCGGTGTAATTCTTGACTAACACACTGATTTAAGTAGAGCAATGCCACAAGGAACTAATCACAGCACGAATTTCGCCAAATTACCACACAACTAAAACCAATCAAAAATTTTTAACTTGAATTGGTGAAATTTCAGTATATGTATTCAAAAATATACAGTTGTTTCAAATACAAAGTTGGTTCAAACCATTTCTCTAAATAGAAACGGTTTATCTTAGTTGGACCCTTTGACTAAAATAATGTTTTTATTGTTCTTCTTACATTTCTAACTAATGGGTAATAGTGCTACTCAAAAAAAAAAAACAGAGTTAATGATTGTGTCCGGTATAACCGGAAGTGTCAACAATTTAAAATAAATCTCACTCAGTCAGTGTCAATTTGAATCTAAATGTTTTATATATTTTTAATAAAAGGAGACAAATCTGCAAAAGCATATTCGACTTATCGTACTATGACAGTAGGTACTTTCTAAAGACGATTAAATAACAAAATTAAATTTTTAAAATTTTACAAATCATCATCATTAGAAATTACTTTGTTGGCAATAAATTCCAATGTCAAGTTATGGAAATTCTAAAGTTGAAGACAACAAGTAGGTACCTCTCCACTTTCGCCAAAAACATTGCAATAATAAAACTGCTTGTTAGAGCATTTTTAAAGCTTTATTCAGATTTATTACAATTTGTGATGATTCACCTTGATAAAATGCATTGATTAATTTGAAGCTTTCATTTGAATTGAGCGGAACACCTTGACCTTGTTATATTTCGATTATGTGATTTATCCTTTCTGTTTTCAGCTAAAGTGTGGGTAGTTTAAAATCGTCTAACATTTTTTAATTTTTTGTCGTAATTGCGGGAGGTAGAAATTTAAAATTTGTGGGGTCGTATAATGCATATAATAAAACTGAGGTGTTGAAAATCGGTTAGAAATTTAATGGTTTGAATAATGTCAAAGAGATAACTGCGTTACATTAAAGATGAAATATGTAGCAAAAAGCATAACACTACTGTTGTTATGAAATTGACTTTCTCTTATTTAATGTTAAATTTAATTAACACAATAAAAATGAAATAAAATCTTAATGTTTTCAATAAATTCGCTTGTAATTTATTAGTGAATATTGAATTGAACTTTTTAAAATAAAAGGTCACACACTTTAATAATAATAAAGTGAGCAAATCTCGTTTTTGAGTGAATTAGAATAGTGAAATAATAGGAAGGTGTTTGAATATGATTTATCGATTCAGATATAATAGAACATTATTTTTGTTGACTTGTTGCTATTTAAAATAGTTGTAATTGACCTTAAAACTTTTATAATTGTGACCGATCAGGTGGAAATGAAAGTATTTTGTGTCGTTGCCGTCTGACCCACGCAAAACAGAATGAAGCCGTCTCTGTCCGGGTCGTGGGAACTGGCGTGAAAGAACCGTATTGTGCAGGATCCTATGCGGGCCACAGCCCCGTTCATATTACAACAGTTTGTATGATTTTGTAATCGGTTTATCTTCGATTTTACATTATTATTACGCATTATATAACTGCATAATTATTGCACTTGTAACTCCTAGAGAGAGTCATTAGAACTACTTCAGAATCCTGAAAAATACGCACACCCACCAACCCACGAGGCGCGCAAAATAGTGAAACAGAATGTAATTGCTTTTTCAAATTAATAAAAACAGCGTAAACATTTAGAAAACTTTTCTTCAAAAGAAGTTGAAATAGCTAACAACTTTTCTATTTTTCTTTTTCAAAATTGAAACAAATTTTTAGTCGACGCAAAATTGAAGTTTTTCGGTCTCAAATGCAGCCGAAAAATGACCGCTTTAACATCTACCAAAAATGGGAAATTTTTTACTTATTAGGTGCCGTTAAAAATTTTAAAAATTAGAGGCTGAGAATTGAGGATTAGAACAACAATCTGCTAAATATATTTTTAAATAAATTATTGTAGATATAAATTAGCAATTTAGCAATTTTTTCAAAAATAGATACAATTTTTATTAGGAGATAAAACAAATAAATATTAATAAATATCTAAAGAACAACTATTGTGTTCACATACTCAGTGCTCCTCTAAACAACATTATAGTGCCCTCGTTGTGCAATGATGTATAGTCATTTACACTTTTTTACTAATATCTTGCTTTATTCTACTCATAAAAGCAGTGTTTGTTTTAAAGTCTGTAAGTTTTTGTGGAGGTTGGCGCAGACTCTTGTCTCTAAAAATGACCAGATAGAAACCAGGAATTGATCTTCCAGCAGAATTCAGCTCCGGCTCAGAAAGCGAATGATGTTCTAAAGTCGTGCGAAATTCATTTCCCAGAAATTTTAAAGTGAGGAATAATTATATTATTAGATTAGATTTATCATTAGACCTTAGACCTTGCGGCAAGTTTTAAAAGAGGCTGACGGAGAGAATAACAATCCGCTAAATATACAATTATTGTCGATTTAAATTAGAGATTTATATACAAATTACAGTACATCCATTTCTTTAAATGGATAAAATTTTTATTACGACATAAAAAAACAGAAGAGTATTAAAAAATAACAGAAAAACAACTGTGTAACATTGTTTAACAACATACTCAGTAAATTTTAAAATGCCTTCTTTGTGTATGAATGTAGAGTCATTTTACCTTTTTTACTGATATTTTGCTCTATACTACTTGTAAAAGCAATGTTTGTTTTAAAGTCTCTAAGTTTTTGTGAGATTTGGCGCACATTTTGGCTTCTAACTGGCCAGATGAAAATCAGAAAAAGATCTTCCAGCAGGATTTAGCCTCAACTCACAGGGCGAATAATACATATTCTAAAGTCTTCAAAAACTCATTTTTTTTAAATTTTAAAGTAAGGAATGATTATCTTATTAGATTAGATTTATTAACCTTAAATCGAAATGTAACTGAATCAGAGCAACCCGTGGAAGTGGATATTAACATTAGTAGACACATCATCACAGTTACGCTGGAACAGCCTGTTCTGATTCAGTTACATTTCGATCTCACTGTATTAGAACTTAATACTACGAATTGCAACATCTAATCAACTTTAGAGGTAAGAGTTTGCACTAAGCTGTAAAACAAATTTTGAATAGAACAAAATATTAGTAAAATAGGCATTTACGGCATGTGGCGATTAATTTTGCCAAACTCTGCATTGGTAGAAAAGAAAAGAAACCCTTTGAGTATATCGTAACACAATAGTTGTTCTTTTATTAATTTATTTAATAAGAAGTTGCATACACTTATTGGTAATTTTGGTAATCCTCTATAAAGAGCATAATCAGAAGATTTTGATAGCTTGAGGAAATATTAATATTTAAAGCTTGAAGTGAAATAGGATGGTGGTTTACACTTGCTTGATAGAAATTACCGATAGTTATACAGGCGCTATGTACAATATTTCACGCACAAACTGCAAGGAAAAACAAAATTTTTATTGAAATAAAATGATTTATTATATAAGCTGTAAACACGTAATATTTATTTGGTTGAGCATAAATTATAACAAGTCGCAAGGACAAAAAGTAAGCATTAGCATCCGGTAGCTGTTGTACATACTGGGTGTTCCAATGCATGTTTTAATACCTTCACCCCCTAAATGGCACTTTATATTTGAACAAAAATTTTGAAAAAAATCACATATAATTACCTACATAAATTTGAAGTTCATTCTTTTCAAATTTGAAATCATTTTGTTAAATAGGAAGTTTTTTAGCTTTTATTCTATAAGTGATCAATTAATTTGGAAATATTTTAATCAACAATCTATTTTAGTATGCTCTATTTCTCCGTGTTATTACATTATTTTAAATAATTTTAGTTTTCTTTAATTCTAATGTTGATATTAAAGTTTTTTTCTGATGGTTATTAATGAGAAGGTAGTAAATTTTTGAAGAAAAAATAAGTTGAGTCATTTGCAGTTTGTCTGTTGTACTATTCAGGTACTTTAGGTCGAGCTTTTGTGTTTGGAATTTATAAATTATACCCGACACGTGCCAATTTAAAGTTATAAAGTGAAATCTGATTTTTCTCAAAAACTGATGATAAAAAATACAATAAAATAGCAGATGATTTTCTATTTAATTTTTTGATTTTTGTAAAAATTTAATCATGAAAATTTTTGCTAAATTACGTTTTAATTTACAGCCTAAAATAAAATGATATAAAAAATAATTAGATACAATTGAAGTAAACTCTTGTCGAAGTATAATCCTTTTCTTTTTAATAATAAATAAGATTAAAAAAGAGGTAGAGACAAAACTTTGGACACTCGGTGTAACAGATTTTTATTTCTACAAATGGCTTAAATGAAAACGACAACGTAGTGTGCACTGGAGATTTTAAAACGTAGGATTTAACTAGCGATACGTCATCTGTTGTCATTTGCCACTTACTGTGTTAAAAACATTTTTTTTTAAATTTAAACACGTAAGATATAAGATACGTCCTACGTTTTTAAAAAAGCTTAATTAAACGACAGTTTTTACAATTATTGTTACATCAAATGTTAAATTTAATATTGTTTCTTGCAGCAAGACTAGTACAAATTTAGTTATTATATATTTCCTAATATGGTCAAAATGTTGCTAAAACAAATAGGGTTTTTAAGCAGGTCGAGTAGTGACAGACTTTTAGTATGTTACTGATTTTTGTAGAGAACGTTTTGGTATGCACTGAAATAACAACAATAATTTTTTTTCATATTTTTTGATAATTTGTGTAAATTTTTGCTTTTTGTTTGTTTGTTATTACCTTATGTAGAACTGTAAAGCCAATTAAGCAATAAAGACATTAAAAAGTAAGTACTACAATAACCGTCATTAACTTAAAACTACTGTTTATCCTCCACTTATTTTGACAGAAGTAAGATTACCACATTATTTAAATTCAAGTCTTAATACTATTTTTCCTCGCGGCTGTGTTATGTCTGAGCGTTACAAGGGTATCAAATTAATTGACATAAACAATGTAATATAAAAACTGTTTTTTTCTTAGTTTCTACTATCAAATTAAAAGATAAAACAGATTTTTATTTCTAAATCAAAAATGTTATTTTTGAGCAGGATCTTTGCAAGATAAACACAGCTTTTAATAACAAAAATAATTTGGAAAAAGTTTTGAAGCTAAATATAACAACAAGAAACTGTAGGTAGACCGATTTTTTGCCCAAACCCATTTTTACTGTTTTTTGGTTGGAGTAGTCGTACTAAGTGATGGGGTGACCAAATTGGAGTAATGTAATGTCTGTTGTTTTTATTTTAGTCGTTAAAAATGATGTGTTAATTCAAAATGGCAAATTGCCATTCAACACATACACCAATTTTTATCATATTTGCCTCTCTTGTTTTTAGATTGCGCTATGGCTTCTATCTCACGCCTGCTTAAAATAGTTGTTGAAATTTTTATAAACTTGTTACATGAGTTGGGTTAAAATCTTAGTAAAAAACGCATTTTTTTAATGACAAGAATATATTAATACAAAAGGTATTAGCACCTGCTCAAGTATCGTACACCGATACCGACTGCAATCAGGTATCGAAATATCGGTACTTCCGATACATACCTTCGCTACTTCGATACCTCCGATACCTTCGATACCTCCAATACCTCGATACCCTCAATACTTTCAATACTCCCGATACTTCGATACTTCCGATACCTTGATAAAAGGTGGCTGTAAATGAATATCACATCTAAAGTGCTTTAGATTTTGGAATCACAAGCTATTCTGATGAAAATAAAAGAATTTGCAGGCACTTTGATGAGATATGCATTTACAGCCACCCGACACTTTCGATATCTCGATACCTTTGATACCTCGATACCGCGATACTTCCGGTACTTCCCATACCTTCGATACTTTCGACACCTTTAATACCTATGATAATTACGATACGTCTATATCTCCGATACCTTCGATACTTGTGATACCTTGATACTTACGATACTTTGGTAAGTATCGATACTTTGCAGGTATTATATTTACCCGATACCTAAAAACACGTATCGCCCAGTCCTACTGCACACGCACCGAGTCATCAATAATCATTAAGTGCATCCTTTTAAAAGAAGACTAAAGTCGCATTCCTGTGCTTTTAATAAAGCTCAGTACCATGCCCCCAGAGATCTTTTCAACACTATTAGGCTCTAGATATTAGGTACGCGGATGTAAATCTCTATAAATGCAGAATAATAACAGAAAACATGAAGAGGAGTTTACTCACTTTCCACACAATCTCTGCGGATGTCATTTATATTGACTTCCTGGTGTTTTTTTTTAGTAAGCAGTGCTTACCAATAACTGCTGGTTTTTTATTGTAAGACCAAAAAATTTTTCCTGCGTATCCTATCTGTGCCAGGACTAATGCATGCCTCGAACTGAAATCTTTGAAAAGCTCGAATGTGTACATCTAATAAGTCGAATTCTCTACAGTACTATTTAAAGCTCCTTAATTAATCGCGTTGATTTTTACATTTTTTACCTCTAATAATGTCAAAAAGTCTCGACTCTGCAGTATCTGCACTCCTGAGTTTCTGCGCGGACAGGTTTTGTGTTGTTTATTGCTACTCTTCATAAAGAAGTAGCAAAACTTCTAACTTCTTTAAGAGGTAGCAAAAAAATTTACTGAAGCATGTTCAGCTAAATAATTTGGCTAAGATAAACAAAAGTAAGTTTTCTCACCAAATTATTTGTCTGTGGCAGATAGTCCAGGCGGTAGGTACGATTGAGTCTGTAAAAGTCGCGTCTTTTTTTATTTTTTTTTATGAGTTATTTGTCATGAGTTATTTGTCTAGTAATTTTGCTTATATGTAATTTGTTAAATTTACAGGCAAAACTTAAACCAGCAATTTTTAACAACACTTTTGTAACAAATTTTTTTTTCTTGTAATTAGTTTTTGTAATGGTTTAGGCCTGTTACAAATGATTAAGTAAAAGATAAAAAGTTTTATATATTTAGCAATAACTCTTATCGAAAGACACCTGTACATCTGCATTTTTTGTTGTAGCTTTTAAAGAGAGAATAATTATTTTGCGGCGCAGCATTTGCAGATATTTAAGGTTTTACAACGGCTGTGCATTTGCTTTATGAATCATAACATTGAAAGCTAAAAGCTTAGTATATTAAGATAATCTAAGCCTTGCATGCGTTTGTGTCCTACAACGACAATTATCTTCGGCTACAATTCATCCGGAAAGCTGACATTCATGGTCGCTGCAGTAAGCTACAAGAGACATTAAATGTAAAATCTTAGATGTACTAAAATTGTGTTTTAAACTCGTCCTATAATTTATTTTATAACTATGTGTTTCCTGTGATATATTATAATCATTCTTGCATTGCTTACGAGTGATAAACGCTCACTACAGATAAACTTTACACATGACTTACATTATGCTTTATGATTTTACTCAGATTTTATTAGCGGTAATATACCCACGTTTCTAACACATTTTTATATTTGGTTATAAATTTTATATCATCATACTAATTGCCGAAACGGTTAATTAATTAATTTTTAATATTTGTCTCGAAAATATGATATACGACATAGCCACTGAAAAAAATAAAAATCCACTCAAGTAATTAAAACGCCAAGTTCTACAATTGGAATAAAAATATTTTATGACTGTTTTGGATCAGGAACTGTCGTTTTACGTAGTAAAATTTAATTAAATAAATAATAGTGTGATATATCACAAGTGAAAATTTAGCTGTGACAGTGTGAGATTGTCGATCCCCCAGGATATGTAAACAGAATTGTTGATGTTCGCGCTTTGCCAGCAACAGCATGTTACAAGAAATCCGACAACTTCCTTCACTTCCACTCCTTAAAAAAACGAATTATTCAGAAGAAGAGTGACCTTTTCTATGAGGTCTCATCGTACTCATCCACCTGTCCCAGCAAATGTATGACGTATCTTAGTAGGTTTCGATCTGGGTCTAGATTCTTGAGTGTAGAAAGTACAAGG
Organism: Tribolium confusum; assembly: GCA_029207805.1. NCBI lineage: Eukaryota > Metazoa > Arthropoda > Insecta > Coleoptera > Tenebrionidae > Tribolium > Tribolium confusum. Next base: position 27,754,577 of record JALGAY010000002.1, on the reverse strand, counting down.
CATTAATTCGGTCAGCACATCGTGACTTATGCGAATCTCCTCAGACAAGAAAGAGTTTTATTTCAGTGGATATCCACTAAAAATATTATTGCCTAACGTCAACTGCCTTCGCTAATGATGTGGAGATGTTATCGCGAGTACGTATGGGATTATGTACGCCATTTATATTTGCTGTTCAATGGGTAACAGCCTTATTTTGTGTTGCAATAATTGAATTCTTTAAATTAATAAACTAATTTCATATTATTACTCCATGTTTATTGTAATAAATAACGCCCACTTTCCAGAGCTTTAGAAATAAAATGCGCTCGATTAAAATAAATTGTGACAATTATTTTATTTTACAACAGATTTATTTAAATGATCTAGAAATTTAATGAAAGGCACTTAATTGCCGCAATAAAATACATTTTTATATTGTTTGTACGACGGAAATTCAATATCTTTTCTGCCTAAGCATAAAACACAACACCTACCAAAATTTTTCGATCTGACAGGAGGTTACATTATTGCAAGTTTTGAGTCGTATACCTAATTTATTTATTAATTGTGTTTATATTTTAAAGGTTGGAGAAAGAATATACTTTTTCTTTTTCCAGGTACATGAAATAAAAGTCGCTAATTATTTTAAAAACTTGTTTTGGTTTTCTTTGAAAACTCATAAAACTAAAGTCCTTATTTAGAGTCCTTAATGGTGCGAAGATGACACCTCAAGTTTGCCTCTTAAAATCTAATATGGAAGTGTTATTGTCACAGCTTTGCACGATCTGGTATTATCTCTCCATACAAATAAAGTTTAATAGAACGTAAAAGCAAGCATAAAAATTGACGAAGTAATAATTGGGATTTAATCGATTCATAATCGATTCACTTTACTAGGTTGTTTGTGCTCTTATTGGGTTCTTCTACTTTTACTTAGAGATAGAATAAAACTATCTAAAGTAATATATCACTGAAGAGGATTCTGTTATGTAAAGACTTTTCTCAACCATTAACTCTGGTCTTATAGGCCTGTAATTAAAATAAAATTAGAGTTTTTATTTAGAACATTTTTTGTTGATTATTAAAAGCTTAATGGTAATAAACTGTGATCTACAAATTGCGTTTATAATTAATTTGTTTTTAAATAATTTTTGACTAGTTATAAAAAACTTAGAATGGTCGTGGTAGCAGGTGATTGTAAATGATTTAAACTATAATTGCCTAGTTTTTCTAAAGTGATTTGATCTATAGTTTTCAAACATTCACCAATTAAAAAAAACTTAAATTTGGAATTATACTTTTTGCATAATAGGATTCTTTGGATTATTCCGCAGCTGTTTATTAGAGATGTTTTAAATAGTACTTACGAACGACAATATTGCAAATAGGTATAATTTGGTAAAGGACAAAGACAATATGAAGTAGAGATAATAGATCAATCAATAGAGTATAAAAAAACAAATTCTGTAAGTAGAAAATCAATTGTGCCTTCACATTAAAGACAGTCTATAATTATATTCTACGATTTGTACATAGAACTATTATTTGTTAATTTGTTACATTTGCAATTAAATTACTTTCTTTAAAAGTTCTTTTGTATTTAAAATTAAAACTAATAGAGCAATTCTTTAAACTGTACCTAGTAACAAAGAAGTAGTTTATATATAAAATTTGTTTTTTATAATCAATTGTCAAAGTCAAAATTACTTAAAAAATTATAGTGTATCACTCTAAAACCAATATTTACTCACTTTATAAAAAAAATTCTGTCAGAGTTTCGGTTATGCGCACTATTGCAAATTTTTCTATCTTTTAAGAATATCAGTCTAGTAATATTCGGTAGTCTTAAATCTAAATATTATTTTCACTACTATTCTCAAATATTTATCGACACGAATGCAATGCCACTAATATTTAGTGCTAGCAACAATATATGAAAAAATTACTATTTCTTATTAACAAATGGCAATAGCAACCTGATAATGCTTTGGCAATTAATTATACATAAAAAAACAAATTTTATTTTTGTGTGCACAAAACAAGCGCTATTAGACCATATGTTTTGACACAATTACAATTTGAATTTTTCAAGATAGATACTATACATAGTATACTATACATACTATATAGGCTGTTTTAGAAATGAATACAAAAATTTTAACCACTTGTAGATCTCGTTTAAAGAAGAGTTTTTTCTAGATATTTTTTTTCCGAATTACAACTATATTTAAGATAAAATTATTTAAAAATTTTGTACAAAATACCATACCCGCCAAGGACCTATGTATTATTATATAACTAGGCTATGTTATAATGGAGGACAACATTCAAAATTTTTAGCATCTGTTGCAAAAATGGCATATAGAAAAGCTGTTTGTTTTGGTGAGATCTATTACTGGTTAAAATTTTTGTATTCATTTCTGAAACACCCTGTATATTTCTATTTGGCGCTAAAATGTTGCGAAATAAGTGAAAAATGCTTGCAAACATGATTAAATGCAGAAACCTTTTGAATAATAGAAAAAAAAGATTATGCGCCAAAATAAAAAAAATACTATCTTTTTTATAAAGGGCACTGTTGTATTTTTAAAAACTATTTAGTAATATTTAAAAAAAACTCATGTAACAGGTAGTCTTTTAGTAAAGTATTTAAAAAGTAGTTTTTTATAAATCAGAAAACATATTCTTTACAATTTATTTATTATTAAATTTTGTAGCAAAACATACTAAAAATTTTATACTACTTTTTTATAATTAGTTTGTAATTTTATATATTAACTCTCCGCTCAGTTAACCAAATTTGTTGGATGAATTTTTGCATTAGCACCAATTAACATCTGGATTATTCACCTTTGCAAAACAAAATCATGTAACACTTGCGATTAATAAATCTAACAGAATTCTCAAAAACAGAAAATCCATGAATTAAAATCACATGTACCTTAAAAAATTGACGCGATAAAAATTTTTTGCTTATGTTATTTGCTAAATAAATATGTGTCAGAAAGGTAAGATGCAATAGTTATTTGCATGGTAAATGCAAGAACATATATTTTGCATACGAGTGCGCTTTATTATAAACTTGGGCTCTGATACGATAATCTAATTTTAAACCGTTTTTTTAAAGGAGAAAAGTTTCTGTGCTCTTTGCAGGCACTAGTACGGTAAAAACAAAAGATGATTTTAAAATTGACGGTTCCCATTGTTTGCTCAGTGTGTAATCACTTAATTTTTAGTAGATTAGTGCAAAAAAATAGTTTTTTAGGCACCAAAATCGTGTTGCATCCTAAACTTAAAGAAAGACTTATACTATGATCTATAGCAACAGAAAAGCGCAACTTACGAACCTTTACATTTTATTTTCTGTGCAACTAGGTACTGGAGTGATTTTAACTGTATTAATTGTTATTTTATTTTATTATCAAATATATAAACTTCTCCTACTCTACGAAAAAACGTGACGGGCAGATTTTAGAAAATTAACTATTTTATTTATTTATTGGTAGCAATGCGTTTTGTGTTGATTAAGATTTTAATAATATTTAAATCTTTTTGTATTAGTTTCTTCATAATACATTATTTGAATAGAAAGTTTAGTAGATGTTTTTCTCATTTTGTTAAGGTTTGGTGGTCTGAGAAACTTTCAATTTAAAAAAAATCTAAAAACTAAAGATTTCAGAATGTTAAGGTTAAGACTAGAAAGAAGAACATCTCAGGATTTACCTGTTTTTTTTAAAAAAAGTTACCAAGCTTTAACCAAGACTTACATCCAAACATTGCGGTATTTCGATGGCTACAAGATCTCTAGATTTGTCCGCATGCAATTTTTCTCTTTATTTGTGAGAAGCAAGATAAACACTGATAAACTGTAAACCATATCAAACAAAAAATTTGACAAGAAATTTTACGGATAATGTGACAGAGAAATGATTCCTGCTTGAGCAACAATGTATTTAAGTAACAAAATAGCATACTTGACTGAAGTCAAATTTATAATCAAATCGACAATAAATGTTTAATGAAAAAACTAAAGTCTCAAATTTTCTCACTCTTATAGCTGATCTTGTATTTTGCGGGTTTTCATTTTTTTATTTTAAGTTTTTGGTTAAAATATAAAAATATAAATTTAAACAAACGTTTAGAACGTTAACTATAATAATATTGAAAAAATATGTTGCACTGTTTAGGGCCAAAGAGCAATATTTTTGTGCAATATCTTGTTCAAAAAAATTTGACCGTCTGGAAACAGCTCCAAATTCTACCACCAACAGAAAGCGCATCACGTCTTGTTAATTGTTACTCGCAACAAAAAGCCAATCTAAATAAATACACTTAATCTTTGTTTAAATCAAAATTATAATTTTATTGCTTTTCTAATTTTGAAGTAATTTTAGACGCGACAAAATTTGTTTCTTAATTTAATATAAACCTGTTTTATTGGTATTTTTATATCTTTTGCTTCTTGTGATTCCAAACCATAATTCGTGTAAAATTTGCTTTCTACTGTTGATCTAATGATGCTGAAATAAAATACTTTTTACGATATAGGTCTCAAAAGTAATTTATGCTATAGTTTTTCGAACGGTCTAGAATATCTTAATGTCAGTTTACTTGGGTGGTCTTTATTTCACAAAAATATACTTCTACTCAAAAATAAAATAAAGTAAAAATTTATACAATTAATAAGATGACATTTTTGATTTCCAGTTGTTTTATTTGCTCGTATTAGTTACAGATGTAGTCTGTCCTTTCAAAGCAATAAATAATTTCAATGTTTACTAAACTGCATGAAGTTTAATAGTTGTATGTACATACATACAATACTACTATGCAATACAAAATTTTACGATCTTAATACTGTGAGTAGCTATAGTGGTTATATTCTAAATATTCAATAATGAGCGATAAAATAAATTGACAAATAGGCTAATGGTATATCTAATAAATCAGTTGAGAAAATCGATGTTTTGCTTGTTTTAGATACTATTATATATTTATTTATTTTACATACAGTTGACTTCAAAAAAAAAAAACGGAAACTCTCAGCAGAAATTCTGTCAGGTTTTATTAAATTTTTATATTTTAAAACGGTTTTTTAGAATTTTTAATAAAAACTGCACTTATGTGTCAGAAATGTAGACACAAATTGACATTAATTGACAAATTAAATTTCCAATTCATATTAGGTCAAATTTTATTTCCCGATTTTTTTGAAGCCAACTGTATCTATGCAATGGCAGTTTTTTTTTTGAAAAAAAAATCTCAGCTGCTTTAAGCTATTTGCTGTTTGTTTTACTTTAAGTAACAAAAAATTGACAAATTTTTTAACAGGACTCAGTGTAAACACTTAACAATAAGAAATAAATTAGTTCTATCTAGAATATAAATGAAAAATGACACTGACAATGCAAATGTCAAAAAATAATTAATATCTTTATTATAAATCAAAATTTGATACTTAAATATGATCAAAGGACAGTTAAATAACAATTTTTGAACTTTTTCTGAAATTTGTATTATCAATAAATCAAGCGTTTATTTAAACTGACATTTTGTTTTATAATTGTTTATAAAAACTATTGTTTTGGTTTAAATCATTTTGCAGAAATGTCGTTGAAGCAGATACTATACTTGTATGTCAAATTTATAATTCCAGAACTGCTTCGGCTATTTTTAAGACTCTCTCTTGATTTGTGTCCTCTTCATCTTGAAATGTGTACTGATATAATCCACAAATCAGTCTCAACAAATCACTGACTTTTTGTTTTTGTTCCAGTCCTTCTTCGGCCGAACGTACAACAATATCAGCTCAATATCGGAATGCAAAAACAACGGCGAATGTGTGATCAACAAAAAAAATCGGACAGCTTGCAAAGCATGCCGCTTAAGAAAGTGCCTTTTGGTAGGTATGTCGAAAAGTGGTTCTCGCTACGGCCGCCGTTCCAACTGGTTCAAAATCCATTGCCTCCTCCAAGAACAGCAACAAGCCGGCGCCAACATCGCAGCGGCGGCTAATCTCCTCCGTCCCCACCCTTACCTAACCCCTTTGTTCCACAACGCCGCCCCCAGGACCGCATCGCGCGACACCAAAAGCTCAGAATCGGACAGCGGTGCCTCCTCCGCCGACCCCGACGACGAACTCCGCTCTTCCAGTGCCTTTAGTTACATAAAACCGTCCAGTGATCGTGATTTCTTCCCCGTGAAAAAACTGCCGTCTCCGGCGAGTGATAGTGAGTGTTTCGATAGGCGGAAATTTATTAGTGCATTAGTAAACGCTCCTTCCGTGTCGCCGGCTTCTCTCCCCTCGATCTCGCCCAGTGGGGGCTTTCTGCCCAAGTGGCTGCCTCCTCTACAAGGCTTTAACGACCCCTCGGCATGGAGAGATCTGTGGACGAGGGGGCCGCTTACCACCGCAGCTGCTGCCCCCGATCAAGTCGAACCTATAGATCTCTCGATCAAAACCTCACCAAGGGTTACGACACTACCGACGGGTGATAGTGATCAGGAACTTTGTATAGACGTTGGTGTTGATGAACCACTCAAACCTGTGCCTTTAGATTTGACTTTAGATAGACAAACGACAGATGTCTCTAACTGAAACCATTCCATACAGGTTGTGATTTTAGTTTTTGTTTTGTTGATTTTTTTATTGATATAATAGTTCCTTTCGAAAGTAGATTGGATTAGACAGATTGTGCTCAAAACAGAATAAACCAGTTTTTACTTTTTTGTCTATTAATTGATTAAAAATTAATAATGTTAAACTTACACAAGTTTTAATATTATAAATTTTTATAAAAATAGGTTCTCTGGTAGCTGAACAAAAATTTATCTCTGCAATGGTCTAGTTGAAGCATACTGATATCCAGAAGGCAATAATAGAATACTTCAGTTTGGCGATTGGTGGTAAATTTTTGGGATACTGAACATAACAGAATAAAAAATATTCAAATTAGAATCATAGCTTTAGTAATTTTTGCGACTCGAAATATTGTTCAAAGGGCCAGTTTATGAATTTTTGTGATTTGCTTTCTTTTTAAGAATAAAATATTTGTTTAGTGACTTCTTTGTGAATATTATGTATTTATTTTAATATTTATTTGCAATGAAGTTTGTATTAAGTTTCACAACATATAAACCAAATTAATTACAAAATGTTAATATTACCATTTTTGAAATGATATTAGGTACAATATTTTATATTTTTTTAGATAATATAGGTACGAATTTTGTGAAACAATATCATTGACAAAACAATATTGTTTACTATAAATAATGTACTAAAATGTTGACTATTGTTAACCACTAGATATTTTATATAAAAATATACACTGAAATATTTAATAATAATCGAAATTAAATTTTTATATAAAGTGGACTAAAACAATTTTTTGTTGAATTAACAGTAAATCAAATAAACGGGTGCTATTATGTATTTAGATATTTTTCAATGCAATTTTATAATTTTACAATAGAAATAATTGTTAAAATAAATATTAGCTTATTCATAAAGATTTTTAATTGTGGAAACATTTTCATTACGTTGCCATTGATATTCTGACGAACGCAACTGACAATAAACAAATGCAATACGCACTCTATTGGGTATTGGGGTAATTTGTAACTAGTGTGTTATTGTTTTTCAACCCGTACATTTACCAGTTTCAAATTCCGCCACCAGAGCGCGCATCGCTTTTTGTAATTGTCAATAATTGCAATAATTTTAGTTGATGTGTGTGACAGTTTGTAAATATACAGGAACATCAGAGTAATATATAATTTTTTGTATATAAAATGTATTACATAAGAGATGTGAGAAAATTTCCGTAAACATTCCAAATGTTGGGAACAATTTGAATGATATTAAATGTAACAAATTAGTACCTGAATCTGCAATTTCACAATAATTATTTTTTTAAACTGATTAATAGAAAGCAGTTAATCTCTCTGTGAACAGTATGTTTATTGATGTATGTATTTATATTATGTTAAAGGTCAGTTGTGGGTAGACAATTCTTATTGCATTATTTTTGTACATTTTATTTATAACGATGTATAAATCGCCAGACTACTTATATTGTATCAAGATTAAGTATTAAAATGTATCCGGCCAGTAAAAATGTGCCTTATAATGTTATATAATTTTATATTTTGCTTTAAATAAAATGTTATGTTTTACAAAAAGAAACTATATTTGGTTGTTTCATTTTCTTATCCTATTTTAACCCAGTGTTTAAACTGTTCATCTAAATTAATGTACTACCCCTAAGAGCTGAGCGTCCAAAAACAAATTTTTTATTTTGCTTCTGTAATTGAGTCTGTAAGTAGAAACTTGTTTGTTAAAAATCAGGAAGCAAACAGTAGTATATAAATTATCAAAATTGATAAAAACATTTTACCGATCGAGGAAACTTATTTTTTGAAATCGATAATAGCTATTTACATTCGTATGCTTTAATTACGTATCTTTAATTTTACAGGCGACTTTTTTTTAAACCCGAGCTTAAAGCGTGGGCCTGATTAGTTAGAGCTTGTAACATTAACAAACGAATAAGATTTGTATAAATTTTTTTGTCCGAAAACCTTAAATTATGTTTTTTTTGTGTAAATAATTATTAATTAAAAAAAATATTTTAAACATACTGTGCTTTGACCGTTTGACGTAAGACCTGTGACGTTTCAGCGAATTTTTAAATTTTTTATTTTTGTATTAAATATAGCTTTATTAATATAAATATTTTAAGTACGTAGACTTTGATACATAAGTACCTAAACATCATTGCTGCAAGGGTAGGTTTTCAGCATCTCCTGGTAATTCTAAGCCTAAAATGTGAGACCCGGTGTTTTTCATTTTTACCGCACAGTTTCCTAAAGTCCAGCTTACTATAAGTGAATGAACAACTGTGATAGCCTGATGATTACAATACGGAAGGACAAAAATGTTTTTAACGTTCGTGTTGCTTATGATAATCGTGTGCGATTGACTTTTATTCTTTGACTATTATATAATTTTCTAGACAGTAAGAGTTATTTACTGGTTCTAATGGAAAGTCGTCAATTCATCAATCAAGTTTTTTGTTTAAAAAATAAAGCCTTTTACAGTTTTTGTTGGTTTTAAATAAATAAATAATATTTAAATAAATAAATATATACAAAGCTAAATAAATATTTACTAGTGTTCTTTAGATTATTTTGATGTGTGTACAATAAGGAGAGTCGTTGTCTCGTTCTTCTTTCAAACAATTGTTTTCATCGGTAAAATATTCTTACCGTTCTTAATACTTAATATACTATTGAACATATTCACTTGCTGCTCAAGAACGGTAAGCAATGCTTACAGTCTAGTTTTTTTTAACAAGTTAACAAACAGCGAGTTTGCATAATCAACAAATAAATAACCCTTATTGTAGAGTTCTGTCACAAAAAAAATATTTTCTTATTGTTGGTATTAGAGGTATTGTTGTGGATTTGAATAATTTTGATTAAAACTGTTACCTTGTAAAGTCTGAGATCGCGGTGTAGATGTTTTGAATTTTGATTGAAATTTATGTGTCATTTTGCGTGTATAAAGAATGTAAAGCGCGAAAAGAGCGAGAATTTGTGTATCATCCGCATTCCATTAGCATAAGTCTTGAATTTTTAAGTTGAATAAAATCTTAGGTTTTGGGTGTGAAATGACACGAAATAAAGGGTCAGTGGTGTTGCGTGACCCTAACACCTTGGGTGGCAGAACGCTACAGTTGTTCTGCGCCCACACCGACCGATACCAACATGTCTTTTATATCAACTACATATCTGTGCTCACGCGATGTTAGGAATACTCATCTCAAGCCGCGCATAAAAATATTGAACTTTACGTTTGAAAGCTGACCTGCAACATTACGTGGAAAAATAAAACGGTGCTTCGGGATTATGGTGCTGTACCGACATTAAAAGCTTCAACTAAATGATTTTTATCATATTTTTAACTTGATAACGGCTAAAATATTACTTGTTAAAGATGGCATGAATCTGCTTTAAAAATGTAGGATATAAAAATTTACAGTAAAAGAGCAATGACAAAAGAGACTTAAGGCCATTGTTGTAATAAGACGGAAGTGATACTGATGATAACACTGGCTTGAAATGTAACGCTTTTGCATATGAGTATATGTTTGTATGAACTGCTGATTCCGACAATGACATTAATTTTTGCTTCAGAAGTAAATTTTTTTGTATTTCACAGTAACAATAAGCTGGAACAGCTTAGGACTATTTTACTTAATCACAATTTTTTAATAAAAAGAAAACAAACCTGTGGCCGAGTAAAAGGATTTTAGGTAAAAACGCGCATCTCTGTGTAAATTAGGTATTGTTTTTAATAGTAAACAGCTCAAAGAATTTGATTCGTACGTTATTTTAAATAATCTGAATAAAAAACGTTTTAAATTTGTTTTTTAGGTAAGGCTAGAGTATAATAATCGACTTAAGATATCTCCTAAAATTTTATACAGTGATTTGGTGTTCTTTATGTTACATATAATTTACAAAAAAGCGTAGACGATTTGCTAGGTACAATATCTTGGACTGGTGACAATTTCTTTTTGAGTATTTGCAGAAAGGGTATTTTACCTAAATGTAAGACCAAAATATTAAATAATTCCGTATGGATGATAAAATAAACTTTTTTTTTAGCTAAGATCGCACTTTTAAAATGTTTCTTTTTGTTGTGTGCTCTATTCTACACAACAATTATTTCTTTTAGGTGTAACACTTCTAATGTCAGTAAGGACAAGGTGACATTAGAAGGTAATAGCCATTAGTGTTTAGACTTCTCGCGAAAACTGCAAACACGTCGCCCAATAAAAATCTAGTTTTTAGATTTTGACGTATTATGTCACTTGAGGTAGTTTGGAGTTATGCGTTATCATTGTTATTTAATATTTTGTTTTTTTAACGTTTGATGTCTAAAATTTTGTTTAATCATAGATCATATGTTAAACTAATGCATCTAACCTAATAAAACATAAACTTAAACAACAAAGTAAAGTGGTGTAATTATGTATAAAAAAAATGTGGCTTAACACTAAAGCAATTGTTCAAAATATCGGCTTCCATTGGCAATGCAGGCTTCGGTACGCCGTGCCCAAGAAAGCCGAACTCTGTTTAACTATTATTTTAAATTTCTTGAGCAGCATTTTCAACTTTTAGCTGAGGCTTCTCAATACTGTTAACTGGAGTGGCATAAACTAACTGTTTCATATGACTCCAAACAAAAAAATCGCAAGGATTAAAGTCTGGTGATCTAACAGACTATAAAACAGGACCATACCACATTTCTCAATGCACGTTAAGAAGAATTTTTTTTAACAAGTTTTTCAAGTTTCATTTAAAATTTCTAGGTATCCGTCTCAATTAAGGCGCTTTGGCAAAACGTATGAACCAATAAGGTGATCTCCGATAACCCCAATCCATACATTAATAGAAAACGCATTTTAGGAACAATGTTCTTGGATTTCATGAGGTTTTTCATCATTTCAGATGTGAGTGTTATGGCTATTAAACACCTCATCTCTGGGGTAAAACCAGCCTCATTTCTCGCTAAAACACAACTTAGGAAATTTTGATAGTCATTAACCTGCTGAAGAAGCCATCCACAAAACTGTATTCGGTGAGAAAGATCTTCTGGTTTTAACGCCTAAATTTGAATATGATACGGGTGCAAACCTTTCTTCTTTAAAGTGCGCCATACTACAAACTGGGACACTTCCATTTGTGTAGCAAGACGTCGGGTACTCTATCTCGGATGGTTTCAATTTTATTAAGAATGTTTTCTTCAGCAACTAAAATTCTTTCTTTCCGTTGGCGACCAAGATCGGTTTTGTTCCGGTCGAAACAGCCAAAATCACGAAGATGTTGGACAATGTTTGCCAAAGTTGACGCACTAGGCAATCTTCGCTCAGTAAATCTTTCTGTGTAAACTCGTTGGCCCAACTCTGCGTTTCCTTGTGATTCGCTGTAAATTAGGACCATATCGGTTTTCTCGCCATTGGTTGGTGAAGGCCATTTTAGCGATTTAATAGATTATTGCTTTTGTAAGTGTCACAAATCGTATAAATTAACAAGAAAATTCAAAGTAAGAATTGTCTTTTTAGATTATCTATCTTATTATCTTATTATCTATCTTTTTTTAAAACACAAAATTTTAAAATTGTTTTTTTTTCAGATTTAAGAGTGGTTCTCAAACTTTTTTCAAAACGTTTATGCTCTTTTTCTCGAAAACTATTACCATTTGTATTCATTACATAACATTATTGGCTCAATTGTAATCTATTATGGTAATCTATCACAGGGTAAAATTTCTAAACATACTTCAAAGTCACCCTGTATATTATAATACTTCTTATTATAATAAAACTTTATAAAATTTTCGACTAATTGATGTACTTTTTTGACATATTATTTTTTTCTCGCGGCTATCACCTGATTCACATTGTATAATGAAATAACATTCATGTTAAAAATTCACTGATAGAAAAATTCATAAGTGAAATATAAATTTATAATAAAAGATTACAAATAAACGACTAAATACACACATCGATTTTTAAATTTTTTAATTAAAGAGACAAATGGTGTCTATTATGTCTTAACGAGTCTTTCAAAAGATACCAATACGGTGGCCGATTACATTGACCGTAATATTCCCTACATGACTTCAGAGTCTTCAGACCTCTTGCTAGCAGGACATATTGTTATATATTACAATAAGGCGGATTAAAAATGCTTGGATTATTTATACTTCAAACACGTAGATGTATGAAAATGAACTCACAAACTTGCATCATATTTTGTCGTCGCAATTATGATAATCCAATGAAAATCTGATCAAAATAAAAATCGGAATCACATTTATCACAAAATTTTTTAACATCTGTTTTAGTTATAAATTAAAAAAAAATATATCGAATTAGAAAATTGTTGCTTATTAAAGATTCGAAAAAGTAAGAGTAAAAGATTGAGAGGAGCCATTAACACACCGGTGGAATGATGTGATTAAAAATGGTTAAAATTTAATGAATTGGTTTGGTAAGATGTTTGAGTAAATGGTCGTTGAAGGAATTTTCTTGACACCAGTATTTCACAAAATAGTGGCGATTAATATCCTTTAGGTATCTCGAGTATTGGCCGCGGTTGGTCAGACATGGTCACTAACAGCTCGTGTTGAATAGATTACCAATAAAAACAGCCGTGAATAATAATAGGAATCGCGTTTTTTTTTAATTAAGCGTTTTTCTGGTCGTTTCGCGGATTAAATAATTCATAGCACGTGTTTTAGCTCATGTCTAAGCAGATATTCAACGTGCCGAGATAGTAGAAAGGCATCTGGGGACATTATAGCCAGTTTGTTGTCGAAGCACGGTGGTGGTCTAGTGCCAAACATCCATGTATCCAAGTTTTTGTCCTAAATAGCGGTGTCTTGTTAAAACTTTGTCAGTTTATCGGGAAATAATTGTGCAATAGATCAAAGACGGAATTCGATGCGCAGACGAACCGTATGATGCTTTGGCATTTCAATGTCAGACAAAAGAAGTTTCTCGGCCCAAAAAATTTTACATGTTTCATCACCTGAATACTAATTGCAATTAATACTAACATACAAGTACTGAATTCTTATAAATACAAACTAAAGACTAATTATCTTAAACTTTATTTATTAAGATACGTTTCAAATTGATTTAATTTACATATCTTTTACATATATTTAACACTTTTATTCAAAATTTACTAATAAATCGAGTTAAAGCACAAAAATCAAGATAAACCTTTTCACCTCTATCGGCTATCCGGGATTGTCAACCAAAATATATTGTTCTATAGGTAAAATTCTTTCAAAATAACCAACACAAATAATTGAAGTGTCGTAGCATAATTTAATAACAATTTATTAAAAAATATTTAACATTACTTTATAAAAGTAGAGATATCAATTTGTTAATTAATTTTTCAACCACCAGTTGAGGAAGCATGTCAGTAGTGTTACACTAACAGCAATAGTAAGGAACAGTTGCTGTTTAGAGCCGTAAGCAGACTAATGCCCTCTTGTTTTTTCAGGTGACTTAATTGTATATTAATGTATTAGTAGTACAACAAAAAACTAAAGATTATTATTTAATATTTAGAGTAAAGGTTTGAAGCCTGAGGGCCCAAATAGTTTAAAGACTCCAATCATTTTAGGAATTAATATAACTATTTACATTCGTATGCAGTAAGTTTAATTTTAACTTTAACTGATTAGTTAGGACCTGTAAAATTAACTAACGTATAAGATTTGTATAAGATTTTTTGGCCGAAAGCATTAAATTCTGTTTTTTTTGTGTGTAAATAATCAATAATTTTGAAAAAATAAATAACTTAAACATTACTTTGACCGTTCACGTTTCAGCGATTTTTTTAATTTTCAATTTTTCTATTAAATATAAGGTGAGATCGAAATATAACTGAATCAGAGCAAGTTGTGCCAGCGTAACTGTAATGATGCGTCTAATGTAAATAATCACTTCCACGGCTTGCTTTGATTCAGTTACATTTCGATCTCAGATTAGCTTTATTTGTGGAAATATTTTAAGTACGTACACTTTGATACATAAACTTAATTACTGCAAGGGTAGTTTTTTCTCAAGTATTTCCTGTGGCAATTCCAACCGTAAAATGTGAGATCCGGTGTCTTTCTCATTTTTACCGCACAATATCCGAAAGTTCGGCTTACTATTGGTGGATAAACAAATGTGATAGCCTATTTACAGTTAGAGAGCAAAAAACACTTTAATTTTGTGATCGCTATTTTTTGCACTTTTAAAACATTACCACCAGATATAGAGAATATTACAAAAAAAGAGAAAATTTTAGTTTAATTCACATTTGTTCTCTAGAGAACAAATGATCCACTTTTGTCATTGTATACCAAGACTAAATCTATAGACTAAAGACTATTAACTTTAGTTCTGGCAGCGCAAAAAAATTGTATACAAATTTCTCAAAATTTATAAAAGGGTGAAGTGGATATTGTAATAAACTTTGAGGTTGTAATCAATTACTTTTTGTGGTCTTCAACGTTTAGGAAAACCTAACGTTTAGGCTTCGTCTTCGTTTTTTCAAGCTGAGTTTTCGCCTACAAAATACTATTTTTATGTCCTTTTAGAACTAATACACTTTTATCAATAAAAAGTATTGTAAGTAACTACATAATTCAAAATACATATATTTTTTTACAACTATTGGTATTCAAAAAAGTAATAAAATCAAAACCTCTAACAAATCCACCTACCTGGTAAACGTCTAAAAAATTTAAAAAATTAAATAAAATAAATAAATTAGGATACAATAAGTAAAATAGAACTTTTTGTGATAAGGCAGATTTATTGATTTACATAATAACCTTAATTAATTTGCTTAATTAAAGTTATTATGCTATAATTTGTAAATTAGGTAGTAATTCTGTTTTATTGCCGTATTCAATATATAATTTTTTGCGCGAAACATAAAAACTTACCTTTTTTAAGTTATTGTTTGAAATTAAACGTCAAATTTTTTTGTGAGAGTTGAAAAACTTCAAACGGCTGTAAACTGTCTACTTTACTTATGACTAAAGACTTTAGTTGTTATAAATGCTGACATATTGAATAGTCAATAATAGTTTAGTACACTTAAATTGTCACTACAGTTTCCAAAATTAACTATTTTATATTTAAAACTAAAAGCAAAAGTTTTATCAAAAGCTTAATTTGTCAAACTTGTGCGCAGTGCTCCAAATGATAAGTATCTTAGTACAAAATAAAAAAATGACAGTATTTAGGTACGTCAAATAAATTAAGAAAAGTCAATGAAAATACTTTTAATGACAAATGGTACTCAACAATTGTATTGCATTGTATCGATAAAGCGTGCAAATAACTAGATACTTATATGATTATTATAAAATAAAATTTAAAAATAAATTGTTTATAGGTGCAGGGAGCAGGGAAGATGCCCAAGAAAGCTTAAACAAAAGCACAACAATTACAAAAAGTAATTTATTATTTTATAACCCACTTTATAAATGTTGTTTTCTGAAGCGCTGTTTAGGCATCCATTCAGTTTCTTTAAGTTTTCTCAAAAACGGTGCGTTTAAAATTTTACAAAAACCATAAAAATTATAAATTTTTAGTTTATAAAATAGAAAAACTATTTTTTAGATAATATTTGTCTAAGTTCTGAAAGAAATTTTTGAGTAATGTTAAGAAAATTTAATGTTTCAGTTAAGTATATTTAAAAAAAGTTTTAAATATCTGTCTTAATAATGTAAACCTGCTACCCAAATTTTATAGCAACAGCTAAAATACTTTGATATAGTAGTATTTAATAAAAATCTCAATAGTGTCAATTTTGGTCAGTTGTTACTTTTAACATAAGCACCACAGAGCAATTTTACCGGCATTCATCTTCTAGGATATTTGTAGTTAAATTTGTGTCAAATAATTCTAAAACACATACATGTGTATTTTATAGAAATTTTTTTTGTTTATTTTTATTTCACTTATTACGTAGTATTTTTATAAGATTTGGGTTTTCTAATAAGAAAAATTTATAAAGTTTTAAATATTCTATGTAGTTTTAAAGAACTTCCGACAGAAAGTTAGATTTTGTACGAAAATTCTTCGGGCAAACTTTTAGAATATTGCTTTGTACAACATATTACAATGTATTGTGAACTCTTAAAATCAGTTTTGACAATTTAAACATAAAAACTAAGCAACTACTTGAGTCAGTGCCATTTTCTACAACGGCAAAAACTCTATAATTTTTAATACTAACAGAGCTTTTAGAAACTTTAAGAATTTTAGTACAGTCATTATAGTCATCAAAATTTGAGATGCCGATGTTTAAATAACATATATTTACGTATTAGAAAAATTATGACACGAGAAAATGTTTAAAGCTTGATGAAGAAACGAAGCCTTTTAATTTTCTAAGGACCATAACCCGTACTACTGATTAATACAATTCTAGTTTCAAAGCTTTATTTCTTCTTAATTAAGTCTTAATTTCTGCTTGGGGATGGTAATAGCGCTGGCGAAACGCGCGTTGTGTAGAAAAAGTGTTTGGTGTTACTGGGTAAATTTTTAGATTTATTCTAAACACAAAAAAGATTAAGCAAGAAACCTGATTGTTATGAATAATTACTCCTTTGCTATTTTTAATCCGCTCTTTGTTAAATTTTTTTGTTTGAGTGCTATGGATGTAAAATATTTTTTGATAATTAATTATTTTGAATAGGCGTAAAAATAAATAATTTATAAGTCTGGTCATCAATTATTATGAGTGTTTTTTGTTGCGTGATGTAAATAAAGAATTGATTGTGCTTCGTAATGAAGTGATCAGAGTTGATTAAGCAATTAACTAGGATGATGCACATCTCCAATATGCAATTTATATCATTCCTTATGGTTGCATGTGTGTACTTTCGTTCCATTGATCGCGGGTTGCGGAGAACGTGCGTGTCCAGTTAAGGAGAGCTGTTTTAACCGCAGATTCATCTCGATTGACATATTATAGCCAAAGGTGGACTGGCCTCTTCTCACATATACACATCGCTTTGATTGTAATATATTACCGTATTCATAAAGCAATAAAAGATAATCCTTCTACCGTACTTTATAGGTACGCCAGTTTCTATTCAGCCGGATTACACTATTTGGTAACTAAGCATTTTATTTATGCGATGCGTCTAAATCGCCGCGGGATTTATTACTTATTCATATAGCCATTTTAGACCGACTCTCGAAGGTATTGCCAACTAAAAGAAGAAACGTCACAGCTTTATTATTCTATACGCGTGTTCAGAATATTAATTCGATTAGGAAAAATCGACGAAAATGTGAGGGTATTGTGTGTCAAGTTGCAATTAAAAATTACCGAGTAATTTAAGTGTCACGACTGTATTGTGGAAATGCTACAGTAATTTAAGTGTAGCATCTTCGATGTTACCATTTGTGGACGACTTTCTAAAGATAATTACAATATTTCCACTAGATTGCTGCCTATATATTGCCACCGACGATGGCTATTTATTTACTGACAACCATCGTTGCACTTGCAAATTCATCATTGAAGGAAAGTGTGATTATATTACCATAGGTCTTAAGTTCACACCTTGCACCATTCAATTTGTTTAAATAATTTCACAGAGATTAGATGTATCGATATTTTTCTACTGTGATTAATTGATAGGATTATAATCACGAAAAGAAAGTAACAACATTATTGTACAAGTAATTTTATCCAAATCAACGTTTTTATCTCATATCAAAAAAAGAAATAATGACGGTGGTGAAAATGAAGACAATAATTTTTTGTTCATCTATTTGTAATTAAAAGATATTTATAGCTGAAAGATGCAGACGCAGACACAGAGAAAAAATAATTACAAAAGTAAAAACCAAAAATGCTTTAAAAATAATAGCAAAAAGTTAGTAAAAGGAGTTAGCTAGCAATAGAAATAGATAACCAAATTTAAATTTATTAAGATAAAAACTTGTTTTACGTGCTACAAGAAAAAGTAAAAAAAACAGAAATGATACATTTGAAATCATCAGTGCTGACTGCTGTGAAACTCGAAACAAAAGTGAGACATCCTGCTGTAGTAATAAAAGTTTTTAAAAAGTAACTGACATAAGATGTTAGAGCATAGTGCCATAAGATTTTTTAGAATAAACAAACACTGATAAGTTAATATTTATCTAACGTCTATTGTAGGTGCAAGATATTTTTTTGTATTTGACAGGAGGAGCTCGAAAGTCGAAACATCAGTATCTATTGTGTGCATTTGCTCAGTTCAAGATGAAAGCAGTAGCCTTGGGCTTCTAATAAAGCTCAGTATCTTGTCTGCAGAAGCCGTCTATTTAACCAAAAATTGAATTTATCGGCCTTAAATGCGGCTGAAAAATGACCGTCTTGATAGCGGCCAAAAAAGAAAAATTTTCCGCCGCTCTGTCAAAAAGTTAACCAATAAATACTAAGAAAAATTCAATTATTTGTTAAACTCGGCTAAAAAATCTTATGTGCGCCACGACCAAAAAATTTTTTCTGCTTGCTTCGTCTGTTTCTGGCTTCGGGTTCGCCTCAGTTATTTAAAAAGACTTGACCGAAAAAAAACCTACTTTTTGGCTTTAATACACAAATAACTATTTTTGTCGTATTTGTAAAATCCTGACTGAATTTGAGCATATATAATGTGCTAGTTTAAAAAATAAGTCGTTTTTTGTTCGAGCAGCTCTAGTACAATAAAATAACTGACTAAAGATGTAAAACACTAAAATTGTATATTTTTAAGTCTGTTTTAACAACAAAAAGACAAATACCTAGAATAATATTAACACATAATATTCACCCTTTTGGGGTAGGCGGCTGCCACTTTCAAATTTGAAAATTGCGAGTGAGATCAAGTAGTGCATTATTAGAAATGTAAAAAATGTTCATTTAGAAAAGTTGTTAAAAGTGCTATGAGTTTTTGATAAAAGAAAATTTAGCGAAAAATGTATATTGGCACTTGATACTCTGTAACTATAAAAAACACTATAAATAAATAAATTCTTTTTCTTCCCAAGAGGGAATAAAATAAAGATTTATTCCCTCGTTTTTGCTAAAAAATGAGGTACATACTTTATTTCCTAGGGAATTTGAATTTTTTTATTTATTAACATTGAAGTTTATATTAACATAAACAAACTGTGTCGTTGGCAACCGCCAGCCAACACCACCTACATCTTACCGTACTGGAAATTATATTCTTTTAGAATTATCACTTCTGCCGCTTGGGAAGAAAACTTTGTATGCATCTTGGGAATATACCTTCGTTAATCCCTTAGCTGAAGATGCCCTCGCTCCCTGCGGTCGCTCTGGCATCACTACAGCCCCGAAATTAACATGGTGGTTAATTCCCTTGATACATACATAAGTATTATTATTTTTGAGTGCGTATTTACAGGATTCTAAGTCATTTTCATTATCAGTTTCATTTTGTTCCTTGTTTTTCGTGTTCAGTTTTTGTTCGTTTTAAGTTTCAGATTCAGTTTTGTTTGTTATTGGGTCTAACTAATTGTTATTTTATCGCCATGGCTACTTTTACTTTTGAGCACAAAAAGTTTTTAGTCGAAAGTTAACTTAGAAGTGGTAGAAAGGTTGTAGGCGAGTGGACCTATTCGATGGAAGACAGAACAAAGCCACTGAACAAGAGTCAGTGATTTGGTTTACATAATATTAATACTTTGAAATTGGCAAATATTGCACTGTGAATGTTTCCCTATACGAGTTAATGAATAATTATTGACAAAAAGCTTTAGAGATTACTGCTTTTATAAAGATTTCTTTTTATAAAGATTTATAAAGATTAAAGATTTCAGGTCAATAATCCGAGATAATGTAACAATTCCGACATTTCTGACAACTATCACTGACAGTACGGTAGCGAATTTAACTAAGAAATACTTCAAAATGTTTTTGTTTTGTCATGGAACTTTTGACAACTTTTTTAAATAAACACTTGTTATCGTCTTTCCAAC
Source organism: Tribolium confusum (assembly GCA_029207805.1). Lineage (NCBI taxonomy): Eukaryota > Metazoa > Arthropoda > Insecta > Coleoptera > Tenebrionidae > Tribolium > Tribolium confusum. The sequence goes on along the minus strand of JALGAY010000002.1, from coordinate 27,734,016 downwards.
GGTATCCTTAAAATCCGAATAGTACTTTAGAAAAAAAGTAGTTAAACAAAAAACGATTAATAAATTAGTATATTAAAGAACGCGTTTTGAAAAGTCAACTTTGTGGCACGAATTCAAATTTATAAAACGAGCGCGAGCGCGAGTTTTTATAAAGAATGAGTGCCACAATGACTTTAAAAAACAAGTTCTTTATGCTATTTTTTCTACTTTACGTGTTTTACGTAATTTTTAACTAAAAAAGTTAATTAATTAATTTTTAGGGACTTTTGCGTTAATACGAGATAGTTGGTAATAAAAATGTCACTAAAGTGTCAATGAAGTCATTGAACTTTGAAATGTTTTCAAATTTGTCTAAAATTCTGTGTAAGTAACTCACAAATGGTTCTTTTTTACCTACCGTATTGGTTATTGATTGAATAATCCAATTGGAATTAGCACAGTAAGGAAAATCTCCATTTATCTCTAAATTCTCACTCCATTTGCGGTTCTCAGCGACTCCTTTCATTTCATCGTTAAGCATTCAGTCAAGCAGATTTATACACTCATCTAGCAAATAACTTGTAAATTATCGAATGCTATGGGGGTTGTAAATGTTCAAAATAAAGGCCAAAAGCTCCATTTTAGTTTCAAGTTTCACTTTAACGCTGTTCTAACCTCAAAAGCTGAAGTTTGTCGCATGTCCACGGCCGCTTGTTCCGCCCCACTTTCGAATATTTTATAGATTAATTGCGACACGCACACACAAAAACACTTTGTTGAGGAATACTGTTGGTCATCAAGTGCAACAAAATTTATTCGAATATAATTACTGTAATCTCAACGCCGACAGAAACGTAACGTTTTATTTCAGCGATAGCGTGTTACACGGTGTTACCAATCCAAAAACACTAAATTGCACTAGCTGTTACCGCACGCAATTTGGGTGCGGATATGGCTATTACCGCACCCAAATCGGACTCTGTTACCGACGTAAAGTAGAAAATAGTACTTTACGTAGGTAATTTGAGTGTTGAATTGGCTAATACGACACCCAAATCGGTATCTGTTACAGACGCAAAGTAGAAAAAATATATTTTTTCTTGTTTTGAAGATGTCTAATTTTATTCATTTATTTGTGTTTTTGTTTAAGTTAGCAGTTAAAATTATTAAATATAGCAATATTTTAACTCTTACTAAAGCTGATGAAACAAATCTCACGACATTTTTAGATTAGACACTTCATCACTTAATTAAACAAAAAATATCCCAGGCACCAAAATGTGTTTGGCTAGTGTTAACAATTTCAACTTCGCGTTCGTTTGGCTCTTTCGTTAACAACATAATAACATGCTCGATTAATAATCATTGTCATTAACAAAGTTGTTGGTTTAATAATAATTTTTAAACACTTTAATTTAAAAAATGCAGTTTTTATACTCAATTATGCAAAAAATCATACTTATTGACATGCATATGGTGTAACAATTTAACATTGCCAGAGTAATCGTCCTTTCTTCAGGATATTATAGTATTATAGCTCAGACTTAGCCTCTGCAAGCATATTGCATATTCTGTTTAGGGCATATTATTGAAAACAACAATCACCAGTGCTAAATTTTTGAAATTCTCCATTCCATCTTTCGATTTGCCAATGGTTAATGTATTGTCTGTATATGGTACCGATTGTAGAAGACGGTTTGATGGCGCGATAGGTGACAGCCGGTTCACATAACGGCGTGAGATATGTTCGGGTATTTGTAATGGTATCGGGGTCAGAGGACATACGCCGTGTCTGGCTGGACGATGCTGGTGGTCTACAAGATCTGCTCTGCTCTCTCAGCCCGATCTGTAGGAGCGGCGACATTACTCATCGACTTAACTTACCTTCGGCTCCCCCAGACACAGCTACTGCACGTATGCGATACAGATACCTTTCTACACTAGAGAAAATTTAATTTTCACTAAAACTGACTTCCTTGTCACACAATGCGCGAGGTGGTCTTCGAAGTGCGATAATGATTACAATTTATAGCGCTTGACAAAAAATTTTGACACTGGAAGGTTTTAAAACTGGAACGTTTTGTCGTGAAATTTTATATCTCAAAGGTTTTGTTTTACGCATATTAAATTTTCAGGTTTATTGTAAGGAAATGACAGACTTGACACCACACTTAAATTGGTTACCGCTAACTGATTAAAATATTTTTTGTAGATGATAATGATTGATTTATTACGCTTTTCAGTATTTAATAAGATCAATTAACATTCAAAATTTCAACATACCTAATTTGTATAGAATTTGTATCAAGTTTAAGAAATCACTGGTTTTACATTTTTCTGGTCAGTTACGAAATAAGTTATAGTGAAGATTAACAGTAAGTAGGTATATCCTAAACGAGCAACTCAGTTGGAGCTGATTTACGAGTTTAGTGAGAGTGAAAATACATTCACTAAAAGGTGTTCTCATATCGTCAATTTTTTTAATCTTTGAAAAATAAAATTAAATTCAAACAATAAAAAAATGAATCACAATAGTCATAAAATATTTGTCTTGACTAAGCGTTAGATCAGAAAACTCTTGAATAAAACATTTGTTTCCGTTCGTCTTATAGTTTTTACTGATCGTATCAACCATGTTGCCGCTATCGAGCTCATATCTTCTGTTGCATCTGCATCAAATTAATTTTTTTTCGCACCAAATGTATTTGTCTTGACATCTTCTATTTTCAATCAATTTTTCGCGGCTTTTGCTTTAAGCTTTTTACAAAAAAATACTTAAATATTATTTTAATGAATGATGAGTGTCTCAAAGTTAAAGTTGTGGCACAAATTCTTTTACATACGAAGCAAGAGTTTTATAAGAATGTCTATAATGACTTGATAGTATATTGTATATCAAGGGACTAAAGTGCATTATTTAATCCTGAGAGTAAATTTAAAGCCTGATGCAGTTTCGAGACTAAAGTTCATAAATGAAAAAGTCATAATACAAATAAATATCTACTTTTATTATTTTGAACAACTCTTTTTTTCACAATGTTTTTTATTCAGTTGTACATTTTTTATGTAATATACAGGGTGATAAGAAAGTGTAAAATATTTAAGAAAATAATAGTATTAAAAAAATAAACAAAAAAGTTTTAATACACATTGGTTTGCAAAGCAACAGTTTGAGATATCCCTAAAACCAAATAATAATATAATAGTAAATAATAATATATTATAATAAATGCTTTATTATAATACATATACAGTGTGTTTCAGCCAACTCGAATAAATTTAATAATAAATAAATAAGCGCGTATTCCAGAAAACACTGAGACACGTCGATTAGTATTTTTAGTCTCGCATTTTTTTCTACAAAAATTTTTATACAAAATGTGCCATATGTGACACTAACCAATACCAACTTTCTATTTTAAATGCAACACTTTATATATTATTAAATTTTTGGATTTTTTAGAAAATTCTAGACATATCCCATGTACAGCGTGTCTCATCGTATATGCATAGTAGACTTTTTAACCTTTAGAATAAAAGAAAAAAAAAATAAAAGTTTTTATTAATTATTTACTGATTGGACGCTACAATAATTTTAAAAAATATTAGCAATTTGTTAGTCCGTTTAAGAGAAAAATGGCAATTTAAGCAATAAAATTTTATTTTCATTTTTTAAAATTTTTTCCTTTTACCTACAAATAATGCTCATAAATCAAAAAGTCAACTTGCGCAATTAAAATTAATTAAAATCTATTAGCAATTGAAATATTTTTGATTAAAACAAGACGTCACTTTAAGAATGATATTTACGACAAATAATTGAATATCTCCAAAATACCCCAAAATGAGGGGTTGTTATTTATAGTTCAGGCAGTAGGTAGTTTTAACTATGGGCTCTATTTATCCAAAAATCGAAGCCGTCTAGCCTAAAGCTTATAAATTTATGTCACTATAAATAAAGGTCATGCCTTGCAGTTAACTTCAATTAGCAGAAGGATAGCAATAAATAACGCTTCAATTTAGGTGCTTTTGAAAATTGGTTAATTTTGCCGCTATTGTTAAAAATTTTTAATTTTACAAAACCACTTTTTGGCATATTACCTTTTACCAGATCAAAAAAAAAATTAAAAAAAAAAATATATTGCATAATTGCTATTTTTAAGATTATTGTAGCGCCTGATAGATGAATGGTCAGTTAACAAATATTATTTTTTTTTTCGTTTAGTCTATGGATTCAAAATTTCACTATGCATATATCATGAGACGCCTTGTACAATATCTTATACCTGTCTTTAACTGTTTCGGAAATAAATTTGGTGGTTCTAAATTTATTGCAAACATTGACATTAACAAAAAAAAAATATTTAATTACAAAAATTCGCTACAACACTAAAAAACTAATTGGTAATACTGTTTACTTCTTGATAATGTAAAAAACAAAAAAAAATATTAGTGCCAATGTAGGAGATGTTCAAAATGCTCGCCGCGAACGTCTTGTCAACATCCTAATCTTAAATATAAATTTCTTCTAACGTTACTTAACAGCACAGGCGTGACCGATTTAGTTGCAAGCATTATTTGTCTTCTTAAATCAGCTAAGTCGAAAGGTTTGGTTTAGTATACCTACAATACTTTTGACGTATTCCCATAAAAAGAAGTATAATGACGTCTGGTCAAGAGATCGTGCTGGCCATTCTATCCATCCTCACCTTCCTATTCACCGATTTGAAAATATTTGGTTAAGATATTGCCGGACATTGATTAGGTAATGGGGAAGTGCTGAATGTTGCTAAAACCAAATTATATTTGCTAGAACTTGTGGGTTTGCTTGATCAGGATATAAGTTTGTCAAAGTTGGCACAACGTTATTTTCTAGCAGTGCTGAATAGTTATTGCTATTGAAATTATTGTCAATAAAAAAAGGACCTATGATATAATCTCCAACAATTCCTATCCAAACATTAACTTTTTTAGGATATTTCGGATATTCTTCTCTCATCCAGTGAGGATTTTTCCTAGACCAATAGCGGCAATTTTGACAATTAACATGACCGTAAAGTGTAAAGGTGCACTCATAAAACAAAACATGTTCTGACTGGATCACATTATCATCTAAGATTGCCATTATTTCTTTATAAAAATTCACTCTCTTATGAAAATCGTCTTTCATGAGCTTCTGTGTTGAAATCATTTTATAGGGATGCATTTTATTATCTTTTACATCGAACAAGTATGTTCATACTCAAGCAAAATATCCAATTTAGTATTAACTTCTATTTGTGTTTGTGTGTTATCCTGATAACCTATCATCTGCAGAATTGTTATTTTGTGCATCTGTTAAATAAATCATTTTTCTGATATAAGTTTACAAAATTCAAACGAATATAACACTGACAACTACTGTCATAGAGACAGACATCAATTTACCAATTGTTTTATGCAAAAGTAAACAAAAGTAAAGAAAATGCACTTTCACAGCATCCACCTGATAAATTCTTAGGTTGGCAGCTATGCCTAGTTTTTTTAGTGCACTGGTTGGCACTACTAGTTCACTGTCAAATTTTGACAGATGACCAATCAAGCCCCCAACTAGTACCACATATGTCGCACAAATTTGAACACAGCGTTTTTGAACCAGTTTTATAACTCCACAAATTTAATTTAGGTAAATAGTTAACAAATTTTTAAAAGCGTCAAAGATTTTACCTTATTTTTGTACACTTGTCAATTCTGACAAGTTTTCCACTAAAAGTAATTACTTTCGATTAAAGAGCGACTTACACTGGCCGATTATCGTAAACTTACACTATACTCAAATCGGCGAAAAGATATAGTTATAAATTATGTAGGGCGTATACATGTGCTTAGAAGCTTATACGCAAAAGCCGGATTTACACAAAATTTTGAGTACGTATTGTTAGTTGCATACACTTGGTTGCCAATCTTACCAACACTAAATTCGTCAGTGTGACACCGACTTGTTACAATACTCCTAGTTTTTAAAACAACCAATTGAAAACTACTATTCAAATGTCCCGGGCAAATAAGACTGCACCAGCTATAGTTGTTTTTTTATTTTATTTTATTAAAAAAAATCCTGAAATGATTTTGCTTACTTTATCGTAATCAAAATGAAGACCTATAAGTAATAAGCGAAGTTCTGTAATCAAATTTTTTTTGTTAATGTTAATTTTTGCAATTAATTTTAAAACACTTAGTATTTCCGAAACAGTTGATGATAGTTATAGACATTGCACACGAAATATGTCTAAAATTTTCTGAATAATTCAAAAATTGAATAATATATAAGGTGTTGCATTTCCAATAAGAAAGTTGGTATTTGCCAGTGCTACATGGCACACCTTTTATAAACAGTTTTTGTAGCAAAAAAATGTGCAACTAAAAATACTAATCGACATCTCCGAGTGTTTTCTCGAATACAGTAGAATTTATTTATTATTAATTTATTCCAATTGACTAAAACACACTGTATAATAGTAATAATAAATAACAAAATAATAATATAATACCAAAACTACATGATTGAAGTTTTTTAGGCGTTTTTGCATTACCTGTTCAAGTAAAATACCACAATTGAGATATCATTTTAAATAATTTTGTGCTCTTCAAAATGATGTATTACTCAACCCTACTTTCTATTTAAAATACTAGGGGTGTAATTCAGTTAGGGTCACCTGGCCCTTCAATCAGGTTTGAAGTCAAAATCAGGTCAAGACAAGAGTCTGAGCTTGGACCACTGCTTTTTGTTGTCTTTACCGATTATGTTAAAAAATTAAATAATAAATACCTTATGTGTGGTAATGATTTAAAAATGTATCTCACTTTTTGTTTGTTGTTGATTATTTTTATTTTTGTTACAATGACAGTTTAAGAAGAATCTTGCATAACCTAAACATACCTAGAACAAAATTTTTAATATACAATTGACATAAAAATTACAACCAAAAGCGCACAAATACCATTACAATAAAAAACAGTAGTTATTTGTATTATTAGTGAGATACAAGCATTATTACAAACAATCTGTAATTACACGAGTTATATTGGTCTATCTCACGAATGATATAAAAATTTTTATCTACAATGCAAAAATTAAAAAAAAAATAATAATTTGTTATTCAAAATCAAAAACGAACAAACCAAAAATTTGAACATAGTTGACACATTAAATAAGATGATAAAATAGGTTATTCTAAAGCGGAAGGTCTACCTGAGATAGTGTAAAAAACAGCAGCTAATGCAGTGTCTTCGATTTTGTCGGATAAATTCTATAATTGTATGTAACATTTGATTTTAATATAATTTAAATTAATTTAATTTAAAACTATTAGTAGAATAATAAGGGTTATTATTTAACTCTAACAAGGTTAAATGAGTGGAGTAATACGGTTATTATAATGCATTTGTAGATAAATAAACATACTTGTCACAATAACTAAAGCAGTCACTCAATACTTGTTATATAAAAGCATCTATCTTTGATAAATATGTAGATGTAGATGGAGTATTTATTTATATGTATTTAAATGACCTATAAGACTAGAATCTTACTGTATGACGTTTTCATTTTAATTAATTTCTAATTGTGAGTAATTATTTGTTTGATGTGATGCGCTAATTACTTATTTTGAAGTAATAATGTAAATATTGTGATAATTGCGCTACAATCAGTAGTTTTTTACCTTTTTACATTTTACAGCTGTTAGTTTAATGAAGAGTGTCTAAACATTTAATTATGAAAAAATGCAAAACGCTACAGCAATTTATACACTGTCGGTGTATCTTCACAACACAGCTTTATATTCATTCGAGCTACCGTGCGTAGCGTGATTGCTAATTAAATCAGCAGAAATTTTTTTTCGAAAGAAAAACGCTGTCGTAAGTTGATCAGTGTGTTTAATTACATCACGGATTTACCGTAAATCCTTTATTCTATATTTTCCGCTAAATCCATAAATTTTGCTCGAAATAGTGAAGTAAGTCAGAGCAAAAGCAAGGTGTGCAAATTATAAAGCACTTTACATCGTAAAGGAAATAAATTGCATCGAAATATCTTAACCGTTCGGTCCACTGATTATATACCAGTTTTACTGCACTACATGATATATAGAAAACAATTCCTGTCTGCGTGTTCTGCAAATAAAAACGGCTGAAATCTGAATTATGCCAAAGAAAAGTATATATTCCAAAATTATTCAGGACATTTATCTTGCTTACAGGGCAGGAATTCGAGAACGAAATAAAACATTCTTCTTGTTTGGACAGGGCTGTCCCATGAATTTTAAGAGGCATTTCATATATTCTTTTTAATTGTCGATGCTCACAAACTATTCAAATGAGATAACAAGCTCACATCACCGTTATATATAACCCCGAATTTTGCAAACAGGCTTTTTTATCTTTATTTGCAGATGATTTACTTTTCCTAGACATCACAATGATCTAAATAAAAAAGCTACTATTATTTCTTCCACTTTTGCTGTTTTATTGAAGTGTTTATCATTAATTATTTATCTATTTTTACCCATCTTCATTTCTTTACTATTGATTTTTTTATTTTGTTGCTGTTTGTTAATTACATGTAGTTTGAGAGGAATATGGTGTTGAAACTTGGTTATTCTCTAGAATCCAAGAGTAGATAACTTGAAATAATTTTCAATGGAATGTCGGCGAGTGGTAAAGCCAATAGTGACAAGTGGGCATCGATGGTACCCAAAACAAGAAGCCGTGCTAGTGCAACAGTGCAGCAGTGCTTGTTCACCGTTCTTCACGTTTCCTGGAGTGAAGTTGGAAAGACCGTTCGTTTCGCAGCTTGTCGCACTATCCGCGTCCACCATACGTAGCTAAGTACAAATCTATGCCGCATTGCATTGTGAGCAGACTCGCTCCATATCACGCTATTGCACTTGTTGACAAGAATTGCAGATTGCCACAGTACGACCGGTCAACTGCTACATAAACTACGCAGATTAAAGCTCTCCAACTCGACCGCACGAGGATAATCTCTAAGTGATGAAAATTAAACGCGGATCTATTTTTCAATGTTTATTACACTCTATTGCTAAGACGACTAGATGAGGATTTACAATGAAAAGTGTTAAATCTTGTTAAGTATTACAGCTTTTATTGTGCAGGTATATATATATATACCTATAAATAAGTACTCCACTAGGTTCACATCACCTATTTGGTATTGTTTCTAGAAATTTTAAAAAATGTGTTCTGTTACATTTTTCGAATATTTTTGTGACATACCAAACGGGAGCAGAGCAAATACAGTAATAGATTGTTGGGACAACAAAACTTTTTGTAATCTAAATTTGGTATAAAATGTCTTTTTCATCATCACAAATTTCACCAAATTTCTGTTAAATTTTGGATTCTCTTGAATGTTGTAACAACCATTCATTTTTGTATTCAGTCTTCTACCATCAAACGTGCAGGAGTTTTACCTCGTTTGAAACAGTTGATTAACAAATCGTATCAAAAGTAGGTTTCAATATCATTTTGAAGTTAATGTCTTTAAAAAATAAATAATACTTTAGTTTTAAACAAAAAATGTTATTTAAAAAACTATTAGCTTCCTCAAAACTACTCTTTTATTTTAACAAAAAAAAGCTGGGGTATAAAATATCATAAGCCATCTTGTTTAAACTAAATGAACTAGTCCAGAAAAGAAATTTTTTGTACGTTCGTTAAAAAAAACCTCTTTTTTAATCAAAATGCGTTTTTAAAGTAGGCGATTTCTAATAGCAAATAAGCGTGAAAAAATTATTTCAGAAATTACAAACGTAGAAAAAGTTTTGTATACAACTCGTGAGTAAAGTAACTTTTTTTTCACTCGTCTACGGCTCGTGCGTCAAATTGCCCAACATCGTGAAAAAAGTAATTCTACACACTGACACACTTGTAACCTAAATAACTATTTTAGCACTGTCAACTTGACAAAAATATTATAACAGCTTTTCCGGAATTAAAAATTCAGTTAGGTTTTTAGTTGTTTAATTGTTTAAAAGATTATTTCTGTTGAATTTGTGCAGTTATTAAAATTTTTGTGATTTCGTCAAAACTGTGAATAGTTTGTGCTGACGACAAATCTCGGAAAACAGGAAGAATGGGGAAGAGCAATATAAAGTAGTGTATGTTGTGTATCTTGAAACAAGGTAAGTATTCTTGATTCAAGAAATATAGGGCTCGCCAATTAAGTAGTAATGATTAGTTATTTCGCGCTTGTTACATCGAAAACAAAGCTGGTCGACTGTATCAAGACCACGGCTACTTAATTTAATGATTGTTTACATATTTTTTACGAGTATTTTACTTTTACGACTTTTTAATTGGCGAGCCCTATATGCTTTGAGTCGAGAATATTTTTATACCAGAAAATGGTAAAAAGTTAATCAATTATATAACCTACGTCAAGTATAAGTTTAAATAATTGTATTTAAATAATTAATTAGTATAGTTAGCAAATTCAATCAAATAAACGATGAAAAAACAAACCAGCGATGATCTGTTTAACTGATTTGACAGTTATTAGTGTCATATTAACGTTTTTAAACGCATTAAATAAAACAGTTCATTATCTTTTGAGCAACAGCACAAAGTGATTGTCTCGCGGTTATAAGACAATACTAAGTAAAATGTTCTAAAGATTTAAATAAAAGAAATTTGTGTAAATCTACAACGCAGCTTTAGTTATAGGGCTGCCGTAATAATCTTATAACTATAAACTCTATAGCAACAGGTAGATGTCTATTTTTATAGCCTCCAATTACCCCAACTTTAGCATTAGATGTTTTTTTAGTCTCTTATTGCAGGTTTAGTTGTCCAAAACACTCTTACTACTATAATATTATTATTTTTTAAATACTGTTAGAGGAAGATAAGATACCTCAATAACTAAATATTCTCAAAATATTTTATTCGAAAAAAATAACTGGAAAATCATTTCCTACGAGTAGGTTTAGCTACCGCAATAATATGTAAAATCCTAGAGGTTTCGCTGTTGTATGTATTATTCCTTATACGTATTACTGTTAAACATTTCTTTCTACTACACTTACATATTATTATTTACTAAGATAAATAATTTAGCACATAATATAAATTTAAAAAATCGTTTTTAATTTACGTTCTCTTGATAATAACATAAATAAAATATAATGTAATCTTTTGTTTAGAGAGGTGAAAGTGTACGAAACATCCTAGAGATTGCAAACAGGGATGAGCAAAAAATATACACGGCGCGGCACTAGCTAGCACCGTCTCACCCTTTAGTATTCGCCATAGCAAAAATTTATGAATTAAGATTCGAATTGATAGTCTGTTTTCCATATTCTTCAAAAATTGGCTCTAGCGAAAAATTTTTTGTTTCTTAAGTTAAATGTTATTAGGAAAACAGAAATTTTTTTCAATGAGAAAGACTATCACATTCTTAAACAACTATTTTGCAGACTAAGATCCAACTATTATTTGAACTAAAATAATAGAAGCATCGCTGAGTTAAAGTGTATAAAAGTAGAAGGTAATTGTGTTCAAAAATTAAATTAAATTTTGTACAATTTTTTTTGTGTTAGGCTGTAAATTTTTTAAACTATCTCTGTATACACCCAACTGTGTATTTAAAAAATCTGTTTTTTGTCAGAGAAAAACCAGTAAGCGTTAGAAATTTGAAATACTTATTTGTGGTTAGTTTATTTTCGCCAATTATAAAATGGTACTTTTCTGAATTTCGAACGCTTACTCGTTTCCTCCTGGTAAAAAACAGATCATTATCATATTTATCTGTTGCTTTAAAAAAAATAGTTTAGTTAGTTGATGAGATAGATGACAAGAAAGGCGGCAGATAGTGGAAGCGATAGAAAGCATAATCTTTACCTAACAAATTTAAAGTAGGTACTTAATAATTTTAAAAACGAAACTGCAGTAAAGTAATTGTCGCAAAATATCTAGCAAAAAAGCTAAAATAGCAACAGTTTTAGTCTCTACACTTACTTTAAGTTTATTTTAAAACCATAATCTTCCTTATACGCTGGCAAATTAGGGCGTAATCTTTATCTTTATAGCAGGAAAGATTATTAAGCTACAAATACAATTAAATCCCGTTTTTTTAATTGTTATTTTGGAAAAAAGTTAAACAAGTAATGGCATTAGGTCGAGACTAAATATAAAATCTAGAGCTCAAAAAACATTTGCTTTATATACAGAATGGCATAAAAGTATGGAATAAAATTCATATTTTCTAAGTAATTTTTTTCTTAGAAAAACGCTAAGACAGGTCGGTTATTTTACTATTGCAAACGTTTTTCACTTATTTTAAATTTTTTTTAACAACCGGTTTTGTGCTGTGACGTAATCAATTGTTTTTTCAAGTGACAATTTTTATTTTTATACTTGTTTTATACTGTCTAAAATAAAAACTTTGAGTAATTTAACCAATATAATGTTTTATAAAATTTTTTAAAAAAAAACGTAATTTTTAACAAAATTACGAACTAAATGTTCCCTTCCTTGGCAATAAAACAACTAATTTTTGAAAATTGTTAGTAGAGTCCGTACACTTTCAGAACAGCATGTTGGGTCATCAAAATCTGTCAGTGAACGACACTAAACAGAATGACCAAGAATAACGAACGCCGCTGACCTTTCGCTGACCACGTGCCGCTTGGCTTCCTCCCCTTCAATTTGCAAATGGGACTGGCCCGACACTATTTTGACATCTGCACACTTTTATTGGTGTGCTGTTCTGAAAGTGTACGGACTCTACATTATTTTTTATTTTTTGTCTAATTAGGCGGAACTAATTTACAATTCTTTTCCTTAAATTCTTTAAATCTCTTGATTTTGTTGCAAATACTTTTGATTTTAAATAGTTTCTTTTAAAAAGCAGGCAAAACACTTAGACCATTCACAGAACCGCTTCGCTGTAATGGACTGCTAATACGGTTTAGAAACGCACGAAAAGATCTAAAGGACAAAAGTATATCTTGGTCCTTTACTGTGCCGGAACGATTTCAAGTTCTTGCTTTGTAACGTTGCCATATCATGTATTTAAATTTAGTGTAAGAAAAAATATATATATATAGGTCTGCAGAATAAAATAACTTGTATCAGCTTTAAAAATTGTGCAAATGTTACATAATGTTTCTATTTAAATTTGGCTGTTTGTCTTTTTTAATCTCCAACTTAGATGCAAAATAAATTTGACAACTGCGTAGACCGGCGCGCGGTGTTGAAAAGAACGAAACAAAATATATTTCTCTCTCACTTGCATGTTGGCGTGTAACTCACGCACAGAAAGGTTAGGAGATTAGCAGTCCATTGCAGGCGAAGCGGCTTCGTGAATGGTCTAAGGTAAAACATTATCTAAATAATCTCTCTCAATATGAGCGTAGTGTAGAGGTCTTGTTGAAACTGTACATTAGCTGCTGATTTGTTTGGATTCTTTCTATGGAAAAATAGTTTCGCTAATGTTGGTACTAACGTGTCGCAAAGAATATCTAAATAAACTAGTACAGTCAATGAGACGTCAAAAAAATACGATTCTAAAATGTGATCTGACAAAAACACACCAAACATTCAATTTTTGTGGATGTTGAGTATGGGTTTTTCTTATTCGTTGCGGATTTTCTATCAACCTATATGGGCAATTATCTTTTTTGAGCTAAATCTATTTGACTTTTTTAAGGAGTTACTTAAAATCAATAAGTATTTGCAATAAAACTAAAAGATTTTGAAGATTTAAGAGAAAGAATTATACATTAGTGGCGCTTAATTAGTCAAAAAAATAATAAATAATTTGCTAACAGAGTTCGAAATTGATTGTATTATTGCCAGGAAAAAAAACGTTAATTTTTTTCAGTAATTCTGTTAAAAGTTGCGTCTGTTTTAAAAAATTTAGTAAAACATTTAAATTGGTTAAATTACTTAAAGTGTTCATTTTAGACCATATAGATATTATATTGTTATACTAAGAAAAAAAAGTAGTTTTAATTTTCAACACCAAAAATAAGGGTTGCTATTTAAAAAAAAACAATCTATTACGGCACAACAAAAAAACTTAAAAATAAGTGAAAAACGTGCGCAATAAAAAATAAAATTGACCTGTCTTGGCAGTTTTTTGAAAGAAAATTAACTCAGAAAATACAAATTTTATTCCATACTTTTGTATCACTCTGTATAAATAATTTGATTGGCTTCGTAAACGTTAATCATATTATTATACTTGTTAGTTAACGTTTAGTTAATCTCTAATTTACAATACCGATATTGTAAAACGATAGTTCTATTTACTGGTAATTTTTTTGTTTACGAGTTATTTAAAAATTAAAGTATTCATATTCATACATAAATTTAAAATGATTAAAAAAATCAGTTTTGAGGTAAATTTTGCAATAAATGGTTTCTTTAAATTTTAATAATAAAATATTGTATTGCCAACATAAAGTAATTTTGTCCTTACTGTCTGAGTAATAATTATAAATATTGACTTTTAATTATTTTTTCGGAGAAAAAATCTAATGCATTTGTGCGATAGATTATTTATAGTGCTTCTTATTAGACTCATCTTTGGCTCGGGCCAGAATTTGAGTCTGCGCACTGTAAATATTGCCTACTGCACTATAACGTAAATGACTATTTTACAATTGCACTGCTTTTAACTGCAAATTTATTATTAAGCATTAATATTATTAGGTGATTATAAATATCTAAAGGTACAAATACAATCATAACGCATGCTCAAAAAAGTTTATTTTTTTATAGTGTTTACGTGTAAGGCAGTCACAATAAAGTTTTAATAAAAGGTAGAAAGTAATGTAATTTTTTAAATGTGTAGGAGTTGTAAGTAAGTAGCTATAAATGTTTTATAATGAATCTTGGACGTTGTGTTACAGCTACTAGGAGTAAATTTAAAGATGAATAGGATAAAATATTCAGGAAGTAGCATCTTGATATTGCATTATAAAAAAAGCTCACTGAATAATGTGTTAAACATTAATTTATTCACATACCTCTGTCAAGGATAATCTTTATGTACTTTTTCTCTCAATAATATACAAAACTCATAAACTTTTTTAGTAACATTTTTAACAAAAAACGTTCATAGATATCTAATTATATCAGCGGTCACATTTAATATAAAAGCTAACTAAAATACAAATTAGGCACTAATTTTAAATTAAACTGTTTTTTGATTTTTTAATATTACAATTATTATCTATGCAGTTTACTTTAAATATTAATAAATCCGTAAAATTCATAATCTGTAATTTTGATTGATGTTACGCACTGAATGACTGAATGCTGTCCCCTGAAGCGCGGCCGCCAAACATAGAAATTATTTAAGTGACAAAAGATTATAAAATACGTAATATTTATTTATTATAAGTCAATAAAAAATACTACATAATTTTCAACACGCAATTTTAGAGATGTTCTTAGAAATATAATAAAATGAGCTATACACTTCAAAGGTTATTGGGTCTGGTTTTTACTAAAGGCAATAGAATGTATTTTACAGTAACTATGTTATAAAATTACAAATTTCTAAACAGTGGTAATAAGTTAGCAGGTGGTTAGCAGAAACACTCGTAACATTACTACAATTCTAAATATTTTCATGTATGTTCGTACAGGAAGATAAATAAATTGAACATTTTTATAGCTTTTCTATGTCCAACATGCCAACTATATTTTAAATTTACAAGTAGATTTTTGCTATTTTAATTATTTATAGGTAGATTTTATAAATGTTTATTAAATTTTGTGCCTTGTAATTCATTGCGTTTTAATAGAAGACGATAGCTGAGCAATAGGCTTACTTGTTTTTTACCATTCGAAGAGTGAAGCGTTTAAAATAGCAGGAATTCCAGACATTTTAGAATAATCTATGGGTGTATATAAATATTTATCCATAAATAAGTAAATAGTTCATAAAAGCAGCAAGTCTTTAATTTTATATAAATTAATCCACCTTTTTTGACCAAAATTCACTATTATTTGTTTATGCTATTAAGCTCTAAAAGCTTTATAAGATAATAATGCCCAGAGGCACTATCATTTACTTATGCTTCTGGTCAACATTATATTGTTTTTTTTTCATGTAAATGTTTGTTGCATAAATAAATTATAAATTTAACAAATATTTTTGTTAAAAATTAAGCCGCATTATAAATTATAAATGTCCTCTTATAATCGTCATGATCGTGTAATACAGATTTTATCATCGAATACACTGATTGAATAAAAACGCTATTATCATAATTTTTTATTTAATTACCGTAATAAATCGCTACATTTTCTGCAAATTAGTGCAGATATAATGGCTGTAATTAGTGTGTAAGAAAAAAGAAGAATTAATTTGTAAAACATTAAATAAACATGTTGCTGTAGGTGCTTAACCTTAATTTCAAGTTATAGCTTTCAGTGTATTTTTTTGGTATAATGTTATTCATTGAACTGGCACAGAAGCAAAATATAACAGTTATGGCATGTGGTGGCAGAGGCGCATAATGCCAGAGGGCATAAATCTGCATTGAATGTCTCTGGACCGGTCGCCGTAATATTTATTGCTGAATTGCGACGAACCAGTCACCAATTAATTTGTCCATTGCTTAGTAATTGCACGTTTCCTGCTCTGGTTGGTCTTCTTTGGGGTCCAGCGCGTACATAAACCAGGGATGATTATCGGAACAACTGTTATGCGAAGATGCTTCTTCGTAGACAATGATCGAGCTATAAATCTCCTCTAGGATCATAAATAGAGGAAACAATGCTGGGTGACTGAACCTACTTGCAGGAGAGATTACTACCGCACTTACGCTCATTGGCGACTCGTGCAACATACAATTAAAATAATAAACGACTATCAAATTTAAATAAATATACACAAACATTTTTCTTTTTGAAAAATGGTAAAAGCACAAGTGGGAGGTAATTTTTATAGAGGATTGGTTTTGCCGTTAGTTTATGATTAATTTTATTGCTTCATTAATAATCTTCATTTCAAATAAAACATTAAATAGTGTTTTATGTCAATTATGACCCAACAGGATATCACAAGGTCTGTAAACAATGGTTATCCTCATCATGACGAGTGGAATTGGAGCATGATGTCGTTTAACTTACTGCTATTGTATTTTACAAAATTATTATTGGTATGCGAATATGAATAGTAAATCACTGACATGACTAGACTATGATTTGTAATCAGTTTCAAAAGCTAGATAAACCTCAAATTTGATTTCCGGTTGCAAAACAGTTTTTGAAGTTCCAAACTACTTCGCTTTTTCGATGTTCCGTTCATATACCTTCAGGTGATGTTTCTAGAGTATTGCTGTGCTATATTACTAATCAATACTTTTCAAGTCTCATCTTTGTCAATTTCGAAATTTCTCAAATCTTCTTTACTAATAAACTTAGATAAATAACAGCTAAATTAGTGACTAAAGTGTCAAAATAATCAGAAGCTTTTGTTAATTATTGACTCAAGAAATTTCTGATGGTAGGTACTAATTATAGTTTAATAAAACTTTTTTTTTTGGTTTAAATCTTATATCCACTGACAATTCATAATAGACTGACATTCTCGGTAAAGAATTGCAAAGAAAATGTATTTGTCATTTGATTTACTATTATAGTCGCTAATGAATGATTTTGCTATGTAAGCACCCAACATGATGGCAACCGGCGAGGTTTTACGACATTTGCGAGCTGCATTATTTATTGCTTATTGCTTTATGACTATAGTTAACTAAGATCCTATACGTCTGTGAAATATTGTTTAATTAAAATAATATAGATTTTAATAAAAAAAAAATGTAATAAAAGATGACAAGAGCTGTGTGACTGAAATTCTTAAAATAAAATATCGATTGTTTTAAAAATTTCACTAGCGAGTTGCTTTTAGACATTTAACATTTAAGTATTAAAAAAAGGAAAAAAAAGGAAGTTGAAATCATAACTATATCATGCCTACTTTGAAGCAATAGTAAGAGACAATGATCACTGACTTTAGTATTTTATATATACGTAAAATGTCCAATATGTCACCTGTAAGATAAAAAAGTTTTTAATTCACTAGTAAGATAAAAGCTTTTAAATTACTATGGCTACACAACCTAAACAAATTAATTTATAAAAAATTATTACGAAACATATTAAAATTTTAACATTTCAAGGATTCAGACTTACAACAACTGCCTTTAGTTTAGAGGGAAAAATGTTGTCCTTTGTTTGTTGCTTTGTTTTAATATAAAAATTTAAAATATCATTATTTTTACATTGTCACCTAAAAGTCGTTAAGTGACGGAATATTTAATTTTTAATACCTACAATTAATTTAAATAAAATTTCTTTATATTTTTTTTTTAAGATTTAGTTGCGGTTATGAGTTGTTTAATAGTTTTGTATGCCAGCTGGTGTGTTGTGGTTCTAAGTCACTCAAAAAAGTGAAACTCATTTGTCAATTCGTGGCTTTTGGGTTAACAATTTTATTCATGCCTTATTTGAACAACAACACGCTTGTACTGTTTTTTCTTTTACAAAACGTTCAACACGTTTGTAGTACTTACATTTACTGAAAATCTTGACAGACACAAAAAGTTAAGTTAATTAAGAAAGATATTAAATGCTTAAAAACTCTTAAACGCCATTTGTTTTCCAAATATGTCTGTCAAAATTTTTACCCACACTTTTGTGGCATAAATAACTACAGCTGTTTATACTACCGTGTTATCAACAATTATCTTGATCAAGGATGGTCATGAAATGGAAAACGTACATCTCATTTACTTCATATGGTTTATCATAATGCTGTCAAATTTTGACAATTTATACAAGCATTATCAAATGTGTTATCATCCAACTAAATTATTAAGTAAAAATTAAAGGTAAAGACAAAGCAATAACGTAAATCTTGTGTTCCGTAAAAAAACCATGATTAAAAAACTTAGAAAACAAGAAGACTTTACTAGAACTACTTGTCAGATTTTGACAATCAATAAATGTAAGAAACAAAAACACACATAATTTTTTAAATGCATGACTACCTTCGATCAAGATAATTGTTGATATCACGGTATTATACAGCAGCTTCCCAAACTATCTTAAATGCATTAAACAGTTTTTTACTTATATTAATATTTGTTAAGTTGCTGTAGCCTTTTATGATGTTTTTTTAGACATTAGTATTACTTTCTGTAGTGTTTTTATTTTTTAATATAAATTTCGTGTATAAGGGCGACAATGTTTCGCAATACACGCTTCTAATAGTTGCTCACAAACGGCGAGTGATTATTCGTATAATTTATTTTATTTTTTAATATATTTATATTCGTAATTTTATTTCGTAGTACTGAAAATTCCTGTTGATGGGTAGAAGAGTTACAGTTAAAAAAAATTAGTAGTGTAGTATTTTAACCTTTTCTTCGTCCAGTTAATGTCTCGTTTGTTTAAGATGTTTTTTCATGGAAGAGTATTTGTTATCATTTTTATGTTCCTTGATTCTAATTCCTAATTTTCTTCTTGTTTCCCTGATGTATACTCCATTGCAATTCTTACATTTTAATTCATAAACGCCACTTTTGTCCAACATATTTATCTTATTTTTGGTGTTATCCAGGTTCTGCCTAATCGTGTTTCCTACTGTCATTGTGGTTCGTATCTTTGCTCTGCCTAGGATCCTTGCGATCTTGTTAGAAATTAAAAACACATAGATATTATTTGAGTTTAGCAAAATCAAATTATATTGTAACTCATTGATACGTATCTAAAAGCCCATATTTTTCTTACCAGGTTAACATTTTAACCTGTTAAAATACCTATTATAATCTCCAAAAAAATTTATATTAATAAAAAATAATTTAGTTTAAAAAATTGTCTCAAATTAAACCTAAAGTTTAACATTTTTTTTTAAAAACGGATAGATATTTTTATTAAAATAGTGTCAACTCGGGTTCTAAGGTCTTTGAAATGTATCTTATAAGAAGCAAATGTCTTAAGTAAAGCGATTGGATTTGTCATCTACCAAACTGCATAATCGTCAAGTCAGTTGCTTCGCTTTATATAACTGATATGACGTTAGAGCAGAATAAAACATATTCGCTACTTAGCTATAAATTATGTCAACATAGAGCATTCAAATTTGACATTCTCTACATAAAGAGATAAGATATGCTGGTACGACATTTTTGGTCTAAACACAAGATAATGAGCTACATAAGACATTATTTCGTAATTTGCATGATCTATGAAGAATAAAAGTAGTCACTTCTTCTTTCGATTGCAAGAATTTCTCGGCCAATATAAGATATCTGGATGCAAAGTTCACTAAATATAGTCAAAAATATGCCACATACAAGGAGGTTAGATAGGACGGAGAGAGTACAACTTGAAATAAATGGACTTGCCGCCTTCACTGCGCAAAGCTATAAACTGGTACTGAAAGCAGGCGCATCACGAGGTGGAAGTCAGTAGCGTCACACAATGTAGTGTAAAAAATTTAAACAAAAGATAAAAACACAACAAAATGACAACAACAATAACAAAAAAATATTAACAATCAATTCACACAGACCAAAAAAAAAACAGTAAAAAAAACAAAACAACGTTCGTTTGTAAACAATCAAACAAAAACTAGCATCCTGCGTCAGCTACGCCACTGTGCGAGACCAGACACAGCCAAATAGGATCTGTCGATTCTGCGCTTCATTTGAAACCTGTCATAAACTGGTACTAAGCTGGTACCAAACTGTTTACACGGGAAGTATAGGGCGTACTCTCTCCTTTCTATCTAACCTCCTTGGCCACATAAAACATTCGAGTTTTAAAAACTGCATATTGAGCCACATAGGACAATTATTGTTCGTTTGAATGTGCTATTTTATTACATTATAGTATAAGCATAGGTCACAATGGACCTGTTCTCTTGTCTTTCAGTCACATAAATTTTGTTGCGTTGCTCTACGGCAGAATAGCTATTTTAGATTTTAGAAATATTATATTAACTCAAAATTTAATTCGTGTTGCTAACACTTGGATGTGTAGATCCGGGACAGTGGAAGCAATTTTCACGGTGTTCAAGAAAACTGTAGCTTCGCAACAAGAAACAGGACGAAGATGAGGTTCTGTTTGCAATGTTGCGCCGTCTGTCTTCTTTAATTTTCTTGTTTTACGGTTGAGGTCTTATATAATTTTTAGGTAGAACGGCATTAACTTTTAGGTAAAAAGGTTTTAAACATTTTTGAATTTGTTGTGAAGGTGATTTAATCTTAAAAAACTTACTCAAAATACGTATTTTTAGGTATCGGGTGCAAAGTACCTGCAAAGTATCGATATTTACCACAGTATCGTAAGTATCGAGGTATTGTAAGTATCGAAGGTATCAAAAGTATCGAGGTATCGAAAGAATCGGAGGTATCGGAGGTGTGAAAGGTATTGGAAGTATCGGAGGTATCGCGATATCGAGGTATCGAGTTATCGGGGGTATCGAAGGTATCGAAAATATTAGGTGGCCATAAATTAATATCTTATCAATTAGTTTGTGAATTCTTTTGTTTTTATTAAAATAGCTTGTGTTTTTAAAATCTAAAGCTATCTGAATAAGATATTCATTTATAGCTTACTTTTATCAAGAAATCGGAAGTATCAAAGTATCAAAGGTATCGGAGGTATCGCAGGTATTGGGGGTATCGAGAGTATCGAAAGTATTGGAGGTATCGAGGTATCGGTGGTAACAAAGTGTCGGAGGTAGCAAGGTGTCAAAAGTATCGAGGTATTGGAAGTATCGAGGTATTGGAAATATCGATACTTTGATACCTGATTGCAGTGGTATCGGAGTATGATACCTGAGCAGGTATTACTTACCTTCTGTAAGTAACGATACTTTTCCCAGCCCTAGTAACAACCAGCACAAGATAAAATCTATGACGGAAGCTTGCGCAGACGCTTATCAGTAACCTAATTTTCGTTCTGCTTTAAATCTGTGGTACCATCTAGCAGAGAAAAGGCTGACTACATTATACTTAATCTTAAGGGCAAAAAGCAAATCAATCAATACATATTTTTTTAAATATATTTTAAAATATAGAGTAGCTATGCCATTTAGAAAAACTTAGTTACGAAAATTAAAATGTTGCCAAAAATCAAAAAATTACTTAATTTTTGTGGTATCAAAATATACAATAGTATTTATTTTATTACACTTCTCAAAGAATTTTTTTACTGTTTTTTTATTAAACTATCTTGCTTAAATAGTGATATTAAAATATAAAATATATAAAATATTAAAATGTAAAATATTAATATCTATATAAAATATCTTCATCAAAGTGTTTTCATTTTGAAACTACATTAGATAAATAGATCGTATTAAACTTCGTCTATCTGTGAAATTTTAGTTTACTATCTTATTTAGTGCTTCAGATACTCTTAATATTTGTACCTCAAACCTCATTGCTGTAAAGCATCCCGTAATTATACTAGCTCAACTGCGTATTTTAAGTTGAGATATTACCGGTAGTATCAAAAATTTTACTACTTTTCCGTAGTAACAACCAATTACAACTCTGAATTCTTAATTTTTTATAAAAACGAAAATACTACCGGCATTATTGCAACTTGAAATTAACTCACAAGTATTAAAATTAGGTTATAAAATTACCAAATGTTAAGGTGTTTCAGTATTTAAGACTTTTGAAAGTTATGAACAAATCCAAATTACAAATACCTTTTTTATTTAGTGTAAAAAAAGCAAACAATAGCGTATAAACCTTAAGACTAAAGAGTCTTAATCTCTTGAACAATTGGAGTCCTCAGATCTTTTGAACCCTCAATCTCAAAAGTTTCACTCTTCATGATATATAATATTCTGTTTTAAAAAATTTAATTAAGTAAGTGAATTTTAAGAGTATTTAGTAAAATGTATAAACACGCTGATGAATGCGCAATACAATATAGCCTATTTCAAGTTTCTTTCCTGTTATTTGAAATTTCTCAGATGTTCGTAATTTTCTCACTATCCCCTAAATACTTTCTTGTTCGGACACCAAGATTTTCTTTTCGCAATTGTACTTTAAAACTTTAGAGTAAACTAATATTTTTTCATAATAGGTTATATGGTACACCGATTTAAAAATTTTGCAATGATTCCAAATATGTACAATACATAAACTCGACTCATTTTTAAGCATTTGGTATCGAAAATTTTTAAACATTTTAGATTAAATATTATAAATAATTATTTTATTCTACTTTACTTTAAAGTTGGCTAATTTTAACCTCTTGACAGGTCAGAAAATCGCTTTTATTGCGCTAGGGAAACAAGCATGTCGCAATTTGTGGTCGTTAGATGGCGCTGTGTTATATGTTAACTAACGTCTCAAGTTTTTTAAAATCTACGTAATAATGTGATTTCTACTGTTGGAATACGAAATCTAATACAAAAAATTACGAGTGTTGTAAATACGAAAGATGAAAGTTAGGTTAATGTATTGCAAATTCAAAAGCTTGGTTTGTTGTAAGTTATAAGTTTATGCTGTAATATTGAGATATCTTGGCTGAAATCAACATCATTTTTATATAAGTACCTATACTCTATTAAATAACTTATCGCCACATTTAAAACTGATCTGTTGTAGAGTTAATGTAATTTTTATACAGTAAATGCCTCAACATGCAACATGTTTAATAACAATCAGGTAAAAATATAAAAACTCTGCGGAGTTTTTGTTATTTCAGTCAAGTAATTACGAAATATTTTAAGGCTAAGTCACCTACCCGTCAGATCATTTTACTGTTAAAAGTTGTTTGTTTTGAGTAGGTTAAAAAAATAGTGTGTGCACCTCATTAATAAAGAGGTTTTTTCACGCTTCGGGAGGTAAGGCATCTCTAACTTCGGCTTGGAAACTGCCTCTTTCTAGCTAAAGTTCACAATATACTATTTTTGCACTTTTGGGACTTCCCTAGTAAGAGGGACTAAAATGCTACTTTTAGTCTCAAAGAACTTATGGAATAATTATAATTTCTTATAATTTAAAACTGATGTATAATAGTTATTTATGTATCAAGGAAATAAACCGCGATGTTAATCATGCGGCTGTAGTGATGCCAGAGCGACCGCAGGTAGCGAGGGCATCTTCAACTAAGGAATTAACGAAGGTTTATTCCTAAGATGCATACAAAGCTTTCTTCCCAAGCGGCAGAAGTGATAACTCTAAAAGAAAATAATTTGCCGGTACGGCAAGATCTAGGTAGGGTTGGCTGGTGGTTGTCAACGACACAGTTTGTTTATGAGAAAAAATCATTCTGTTCTCAACTGTACAATGAGAGAAAACATCACAAATGAAAGAAAAAGTGGTATGCCTTTGGCTATTGCTCCGATAGCTCAAGATGTGACTTCGAATTTGCTTCCGGAAAAGTCAAAAAATCAGTTAAACTTCAATGTCAATAAATAAAAAAAAATCACATTTCCTAGAGAATAAAGTACCTTATTTTTGATCAAAAACGAGGAAATAAACTTTCACTTCACTCCCACTTGGGAAGAAAATCTCTTAAAATTTAAAATATGAAAAAATCCCGTATCATTCTAAATATATATTAGGTACATAGAAGATGCACAGCTGGATGAAAGAGAATGAGAGAGCAAGAGTAGTTTAAACTTTTTAACGTATTTATTTATATTATGATTTTTTCCCTTATGCACTTAAATCCCGAAAGTTTAAAAAATAACGTAACTACTTCACGACTAAATTGCTTTAATTACTCGAAATATTAAAGCTCTCAGGTCCTTCAGGCGTTCAAGCTCCAAACTTTTACTCTGAAAATTAAAGAATTTTAGCCGCTGGATGTATAATATACTATTAAAAATTTTGGTAAAAATGTAGAATTTGATACAGAAGTGTGGGTTTTGTCATGTAGAAATCACCCACACTACTGAAATTGATTTGGTGTTATGTTAAACAGAATATTGCCGGAAAGATCTGCTTTTTTAGGTACAATATACTTTTTAGGCAGGGACAATTTAAATATTTTACCGTTTCTAGGTAAAAGGCAATTTAGGTGAAGCATCATCGTGCGTGGGAATCTTGTGCATGCAGATTTTTCGTTGATTTCTATCTAAATATAATCTGGGTTAGTCTGGTTATCGGCTCTGTGAAAGCTATCTAGATTATCACGTAGTCGTCGACTTGAGAACAGTAATGTCACCAAAGAACAAAAGTCGACAAGAAACGAGAGCAATTAGCAAAAAATTGACTTTTTGCGCAGGAAAATCTCCCCATAAACCTTGATTACATTTAAATCTCTGTTATTTTTTAGCGGGGAAATAATCACCTAAGTACAATTCTACGTGTGAATCTTCAAGATATATTTGTGTGTTCGTGATCTAATATTACTTTTTTACCGACGTAATCATCAACTTCCTCTATAATTACATTTCAAAGTAGTTTTAGAGAATATAAGACAATATTACAATCTAGAGTAAAACAAAATGATTCTAGTGGCAACTTGTTAAACTTTGTAATTATGGGAAAATATTGCGGCTCACCTATAAGGCACTGGAAGTAATCATCAGCAGATTATTATTTTTAAATTAAATTATTATTTTAGATTTAATGGCTTTATTACTACATTCATTCTTAGATCAAATCTGATTTAAACATAAAAAACTGACAAAAAATATAATCATCGACAATTTGTTTTTAAAGAATAATAAATAATAATATCATCATATTTAGGTAAGTTCTTAAAAAATGTAAATAAATAAATATAAAAGGAATGTTACAAGCCAAAACAAAATTTAAGTAAAAAGCATTAAATAAAATTTAAACAAATAAACAAATACAGAACAAGTTTTATGTCTAAAAAACAATAAAATCTTCAATTGCAAGCTTAATTTTATTGATATGAAAATTAAAGATTTTCATTAAAACTAAAATTTAATTATGCACATTTATTTACTGTTATTAGATCATAAATAGAGAAATAAATAAATAAAGTTATCAATTAACAAACAGCTAAATGATCCAATTAACTGGTTTTACAATTTTACAAGTACATTATTAAAATTATTTGTTTCTTTTATGTCCAATTATGCATACAAATAAATAGAATATTACTGTCTTTAAATTTAAAAACTAATTTAAAAAAACTAATTTTTTTTTAAATTGTTTTGTTTTATTTTTTACACGTGTACGTTATTCTAGGTCATAAACTTTTACTGTTTGAAGACTATAAAGTTAGTATTTCTATTGAAATAACTATTAAAAGATTTGATACTTGGAAAGTATGGGAAAACAAAATAACACGTACGAGTATTACCAAAAAAAATTCTATTTTGTAGGAGACATTTGTACAATAACATCAAGTAAATAAATTTATTTATTTACTTAGTGTTACTATTCAAATACAGAATAGAAAATTAATGATTGTTATTTATTTATTTAACACCAAGTAAATCGTACATACATCAGGGTGTTTTTGAAGTAATGCTATAGATTCTAACAGGTGATCGCTCACGTTGATAGGATGCTAAAAAAAAAAACAAATTTGATTTATAAACTGGTGAGCATAACTATAGCCCTACTCCCAGTTTTGACTGTATCTACCTTAAACTTTAAGTAAATTTTTATGTCTTTGGGTACTTTGAAAACAATGTAAATCAATTTGTTTTATTTTTTCAACAAGATTTGATAAATCATGGGGTTAAATATTTTCAGCAAAAAGTAATAAAAAAATGCCACTTTTTTAACAATTAGGGTATTAATTGTCTCCATTATTGTTAAAACTCTTGCGGGTCTTAACTTAAAAACTCTAAGCTTAAAAAAGGCTAAATTTTGTTTTTTTAAAATGGATGGATAAGCCAACTTGAAATCTCCAGAAAAATTAATAGTTTGCGGAAAGTAGTGTCAAATTATGTAAGAAACTCTGCGGAATATAAAACACATAAAACAGGAAGACCAATAAAGAAAATTTACCTAGAACTGCAAGAAAAGTTGTTGCAACTGGAAATAACAGTTTAAAAAGTTGTAAGCGGATAGCTGAAAATCTCAAACAAACGTCTCAAGATAGACTATAAGAAGGGTTTGACTTGGAAGTTGGAAGACAGCATATTGTGCGACAAAAATTGAAAAAGGCACCAAGGCTTTTCATGAAGCCACATAACTGCAAGATTAAAATGTGCTTAACGGAATATTCTTCCTACATTTTAAATGTTTTTCAAGTTATTGTTTAGGATAAAACAAAGTTTCGTCTAGGTGGTCTAGATGGTTTTAATTCTTATAGGCGAGATCTGCGTAGAGACATTTAATTTCTGAGAAAGCAAAATTTTGACAAGGAAGCTTTTGTAGTAAGATAAGCTTTTATCAAAAAAAAAGACATTAAATTTGGCCTATTTTACAACGATAATGAATACAAGAGAGTACCTTAGTGTCTTTAAAAATCGTTTTTTTACTACTAGTCTCAGAAGACATCATTATTTAGTTTGTCGAGAGGGTGTGAAGTTGTTTTTCTCTCCTAGTAGTCAATAATGATTATAAACCAAGGGAGATAAAGGGCTAGAGCTGAGTGGATACCGACATTTAACTGTGTTGCCTGATGCGAATATCTTCCCAATTTTTATAAACGATAGATATAAGTGTTCACCGAAAAAATAATGTCCGAAATTAGGTGCACTAGAAATACCTAATAAACAGTTTATTTAATATTTGTGATTTCAAGGCAAGTTTGTTTAACACCGCACCTCATCTCTAATTTGCCAAAACAAAATGGTGCGCTTGCGCGAAATAACTTTTCAAATGTCAAGTGTGTGTTAGACAGATCATAATCTTGATAAAATCTATGCCAAATGTTAAAAAGCAGAATAAACGCATAATTAAAACGTTGATGTTTTAATAATGAAATATTTTTAATCCAAGAAAATGGAAAAAGGTAGGTAGTCATGTTTCAACCAACCAGTGATCAAATCCGTTGATTGCATTAAAAAAATATTGTAATTTTTTACAGCTTTATACATGTATTTTGGTCTTGTCTTATTGTAAAAAACACTTTGTAGTGTGACGAAATGGAAAATTCTTTGAAAATTGGTAGGTAAATAAAGTTGTAAATAACATAACCTCAAACACAAGAACAGAAAATTTAATTTATGCAGAATTAATAAAAATAACTGCTATTAAAGTTGTAAATAATAAAAATGGGCTTTCATAAGGTTACACGTCAAGTGTGGAGCCCTATGTATAGTTAATTTGACCATATGTTTGTTGCAAATTCCATTGTTCAAGTTTTGGACCAGGAAAGCGGGGGCTGTCAACTTAAATCCTGAACTAGGGGTTCTGAAGATTTCAGTTGATGGAAAATTTTCGCTATTTTGTTTTTCAGTACATAAATAGTTGCTTACATAAAAGATGCTTACAATAACGTCCTTTTCGGTTTTTATCTGTGAAGTTAAATTTCCGAAGTGGAAAAACGTAAGTAGTTAAATATCAATCGTTCTTATTTTCATAAAATTTACTTTTCGACAATAAATAAACACACGTTATGTTTAGTCTGGATGTGTGCTCGTTAAATGAGGTTATATTTTTATATGGCAATTAATAAATTAATGTGCTAGTAGTGAAAAAAATTATATATAAACCACGGTAGAGAAAACTATTATAGCCTCGCATCTATTATTGCCCTCGATGCTACGCATCTTGGGCACTAAACCCGCTCGGCTATAAAAAGTGTTTTCTCTACCTTGGTGTATAATGTACTATTATTACTCTTTTTAAACGAAAACAGCTATAACAAATTCATGTTCCAGATAGATATTGCGCGAATACATAGAAGCTGAGAGGCAAGGTTTAGAAATAAAAATATTGAATTATTGGAGTGGCCAGCCTGTTCTCCTGATATGAACTTTATAGAAAACTTTTAGGAAATTGTGGATTGTCGACTTTCAGAGGTAACAAACACTACGCCACTGCCAACAAATTAAAACACCTTTTGGAAAAAGTTTGGAGAAATTTGAGGCCTGCAGTACTGATAAAACTAGTTGACAATGTGTAGTCCCGAATTTTCGAATTAATTAGAAACAATGGTAAACAAACCCATTGTTAAATTAAGATTTTTTATTTTTTTTTAAGTTGAATGTTCTAGGGGCGATAGTTATGCACTCATAATTTATGTAATTTATTTGTTAAAAAATAAAACAAATTAATTTAAGTTGACGTAAAAATTATTTTTTTACGCTAATTTACTTTGTTTTTAAAGTACCTAAAAGCATAATAAATTCACTTAATATTTAAGGTAGATACAGTCAAAATTGAGGGTGGGCCTATAGTTATGCTCACCAGATTACAAGTGTTTAGTTTTTGAGATATACGCTGTACAAAAATTGTTTTTTAAAGAACATTATTTTTGAGATACACTATATATAACAATAGTGTTTTTAAGCAAAAACTTTTTCTATATTGTATATTTAAAAAATAATGTTTTTTGATAAAAAAAAAGTACAGCATATATCTCAAAAAGTCTATACATTTGTATAAAACAAATTTAATTTTTTAACATTGTTAAATTACTACAAAAACTGCCTGTATATTTAATTTTAACATTAAAATTAAAACTATTACGAAAAAAGTGTCTATATATATTTCAATCACACACTGTAAAAAATTGCTGTATAATACATCGTATCGCTTTCAAAAACAACTTAAAAAAAAGTTCTACAGTGTTGATCTTAAAACCTATAAACATTTATATAAGACAATTTGTGTTATTTAGCATCTTTTAACGAAAGCTATCACCTGTTAAAATTTTTAACATTACTTCAAAACACCTTGCATAGTCTAGTTGATATTAACCAGAACAAAATTATAGTATGTAACAAAAGAAAAAAATTATATTTACATATAAATTCTTTTTTATGAACTATTTATTTCGGCAACCAATAAACTAGAAAGTATAATAAACAATCTATCAATATTTTCTAATAAAATAAGGTTTACGATTTTTAATTTTTGTATAATTAATTTACTCATAAGTAAGCTGCACTTATGAAAAGTAAAAACCTAAAAAACAGTTTTATACCTTTTTCGTGTTCTTTGATTTGAACACTTTTTGCAGTAGCAGTGCGAAATTTTGCTCATAGTTTTTGTATATTCGTTGACAAATTCTATTTTAATTACGCGTATTACATTTAGATATAAAATCTAGAAAGCAAAATGTAACTTAAAAAAATAATAAAATGCGAAAAGTAAAATTATGAGTAAAATTTTGTATGTTACATGTAGATTAGGGTAAGCCAAAAAAAATCGACTATTTTTTTTTAACTACCGACACTGAAAAATTGATTTTTAAGCACCTTTAAAAAATGCTTTTTTAAGATGAGTTCTTAATTTTAATAGGAAAGACTTTTTCATCGCAGTTTTTCATTTTTTTTTTCAGTTTTATATGGTAAAATCCATACCTCGTTATTGTTTAATTGTACAGAGAATTTGTATTTACATTTTTTGTAGAAAATTAAACCCTCTACAGAAAAGTTATTTCATATTTTTTATATCTTTTACCATTTAGAAGATATCGGAGGTCAAAATTTAAAGAATTTAACAAAAATTCCTTTTCTAATTCTAAATTTTATAACATAGAGATAAATAAATGTTATAAAATGCGCATTATACAGTCTTGTAGAAAATTAAATGCTCTATAAAAAAGGTCTTTTGTGGATAATGGATTATTCTAACCATTTAGAAGATATTCGCATTTTAAAAACTAAAATTTGATACTAAGTTCCCAATTTTTTTTATATTGTTGACGTAATCGATTAACCACTAACGACTTTTTTTGTAGAGCGTTATTTTCCTACAAAACCGTATGTTGCGCACTATATAATATTTATTTATCTACGTGTTTTAAAATTTAAAAGTAAAAAAGAAATTTTTGCTAAATTCTTCAAACTTTGACTTTTGATATCTTCTAAACGGTAAGAATTATAAAAAAATTGTAAGATACCTTTTTTTAGAGTGTTCAATTTCCTATAAAAAGTTTAATAATTTTTATCTGTACGATCAAATAGTGATGAGATATAGATTTTGCTATATAAAACTGAAAATAAAAATGTAAAACTGCGATGAGGGAGTTTTTCCTATTAAAATTAAGAGATCATCCTAAAAAGCATTTTTTAAAAATGTCTAGGAACCAATTTTTTAGTGTTGGAAGTTAAAAAAAACTGACAATTTTTTTGGCCCACCTTAATGTAGATCTAAATTGTAGAGAGAAGACGAAACTTAAAAAATTAAAAAATAAAATGCAAAAATAAAAGCATAAGTAAAATAAAAAATGTGTCATTTATTTTTACTGTATTTCTCTGTATTTGATTAATTTTTAAATCACATTATTTTACACTTATTAAAAACAAAATCAAAATGCTTGACTGTGCAATCCTACTTGATTTGTTTTCGATTATACTTCTGGGAGCTTTAGGTAGCAACAGAATTTTCACTTACAAGCTTGGATTTTAATTCTGTTTGATGTAAAATACTTTAATCATATAATATTTCAGTTCTAAATCATAATTTATTATAATTTTCTTATATGTATTTTCTGTATAACATCGCAAATCGTGCAAAAGATTTGACAATCAAAAATCTTTCAGCCCTACGGGCAGTGTAAGTAATATACATTAATGCCTATCAAATCTGCACTCTTTTTTGTTTTGCCATGTTACAAATACTCGTAAACCATCCGAAAAATTTAGAGATGTTATGGTATGGTATTAGGTACTGCAGATTATGAAATATGATTATAAAAGATTATGCTCTAGAAGACTGTACTTTTTGTTACTTTTTTTTATAATTTACATTGACAAGAAACATTTTACAGTCTTCTAGAGAATAATCTTTTTGATCACATGGTACGTTATTTATATCTACTACAATTTTCTATTTTTGTGAAAAAAACTGGATTATGTAAGGTGATAATTAAAAACGACCTGGTGTATTTAATTAGCAGTATAACTTTTGCATGTTTGACAAAACTGCTTATATAAAATTATATGTATCGTCTAACAGGTAGCAATTTTCTGATTATGAAGATGTATAAAAACAGGTATAATTTATCGTTGGTTTTATCAGATCCGCTTATAAATAGAAAATCTGAATTTAGAATGTGAGAATAAAAATTTAGTTAAATCAATAACAAATTCAGAAGATTCGTTACCGCATACCCTGCCCACGGTTCGCGGCAGAACAAATATTGACTAATTCGTTACAAGTTAATCTGCAGTGGGTGGAGACAAGATATCATGATAAGACGTAAAAGAATTGTCTGTTTTAGTGCCCACCCATGATAGGGTCCAAGATCCACTTGATTTTATTTATGGTTATTGTAATATAAGAATAATTGCCATGGCTCCTCCTATTATTTATTGGAGTCATGTGGCGTGTTACCGCAACTATTAAACTTGAAGCCACATTTCAAATTTCGTTTTATTACTGCGGTGAAAACGTTATAGTTAAATAAATTGAAAATTGCGTTAGAAAATTAGTTCCTGCATGATTTGGAGGAAATCCACTTGTTCAATTTCTAAAAGTAAATATTATATTGCAGACACGTCGACGACGATGAGTTCTGAGAAAGTGCAGATGTTACTTTAAATCTACAACTGTCTCAATTCTCCAGGCGAGTGTGAAATAGTTTCTTTTATTTTGCAAGAGCAATAAATAGATTAACTGCTGCCGTAACCACGGTGTTACACATACAAATTACACCATTGACTATCTACGGAATATACAAGAAATGGATGCACATTATACATGGCAAAATGACTCCAGATTTGACAGAATTACGATTATTTAATTCTTGCTTTATCGGTATATTATGACTTGAAGATTTTGATTTTTAATGTTGCTCGGTTATATATGTACTCACTGAACGTTTCAGCTCTTTTAATGGACGATATCCGCAACTAAGTGTCATAAACCATTTGTTTCAATAGCTTGCATCGCTCAATTTCTTGCGAAGGATAACCTTAAAGGATACTACATCTTTCCGGAAACAAATCGCTTGCTACGTTAACTACGTTTCGCAAACATTTATTACAGACTTAATTTACTCGACATTACAAAAAGTGACAGGAGATTTATTCGCTTTCGGACTTTCCCACTATACACGAGTGACAATATTTTAAAAAGTGATCTATTCATATCTATGTCTGAATCAACTTATTATCATCTAATTTTCGAAAATTAATTGACTGACACTGCATTAATATGGTAATTTAAGCAATTTTCTTATCTAATCAAAATCAGAGAAATAAGTTAGATAAAATATTGTTCTCGGCAAGTAAGAAAAAATGCAATCAGAATGCTTCTACTCTCAAAAAATTTTTGAAAGTAGAAAAAGTCAATTTGGGTCCTAATTATAAGACAAAAATTGTATTTACCAATCACATGAAAGAGATAAGACGGTTTCTGGTAAACAAAATTCCTAATAAATTTTGGATTAAATTTCAAGTAAGATGCTATCTATAAAATTTTGTTAAAAATGTTCGTCTATTTATGAAAAATCTTAAATTAATTAAATATGTAGGTTCACATTTATAACAAGATTAAACTATGAGTTTATTTTAGATATTTTACATAAAGTCAAAAGCTCGATTATTTTACTTTCTATGGTCATCCTTACTTCAAATCCTTACTTAGAAAAGTGCGTAATAAATTTATTTATAATTAATTTGTCTGTACGAAATGAGTTTTGATAATTAAGATTAATTAAGATAATTAATTCGCAACAAATTTTGTTAAATAAGACTTTAAAATTATGTAAACGATACAATTTTAAGATACAGGGAATCTAAATGTGCATAAAATGTGAAACTTGATAAAATTAATTTCACAATAATTAGCAATCATCACTGTGAGTTTAATTGCGTTTAATTACGGCGCTATAAGTGCGGTATTTATTGGAATAACTTGATTTATAATGTTTCAAACTAAAACTATAAAATGTTTTATGATCTTCAATTATGGGAAAACTTCTAGTCAAGACTTGAAACTAACCCATTTAGCGCTTTTATTGTAGATAATTTAGCGCAATTTTAACAGAATTTTGCAGTAATTACAACTATAATGTAGCCATTCTGTTAAAAATATGACATTACCGCTCACCCAACTATTATTTCTGAGATTTTGTTTCAATGTATCTATTATTGATATCTTCTCACATTGTTACAAAATTCATTTTAAATGATTATAAATACTATTGTAAATTAAATTTTGACTGACAAAAAAGCGACAGTGTATTGTTGGTTGCTATCTCTTCCAAGTATTTTGTTTCTACTCTTCAGTTCATATTTTAAATATTTTTAGTAATTCAGTATTTACTCAGTTCTTGTTTTAACATTTTTAAAATACTGTCGAGTTACATGTTCAGCATTACAAGAGTGTGTACAACGTTCATACTTCTTGTCACATTCTTTAAACTTTTCTTGATTACAGCGACGTACAAATTGTATATGTTTAGTTGAGACAAATCTGGACATTTATTGTTCCAGTTGATGACATTTTTCTTTAATTTTTATTAGAAACCAACCGCAATTTCTGATACTTCTTTTTCAACATTTTTCTGCGTACGAACTAGATTTACAACGATAAGGCTGCTTGTGAAGAAACAAACAAGTATTTCATCAGATAACAATTCTTGGTTTATCTAGATAATGATTTCTTCAATTTACTTTTTATTTTTAGGAATCTGGTGCGTATTCTTACAGCTGTCTCTAAAATGTTTGTACAAAACGCTGTTATACATTTTTGAAGTCAGTTAACTCATCTCAATAACCTAAATATTCAATTGAAATACGCCAAGCATAACAGAGTGAGTATAACATAAATTAAAAATAATTTAACAGAACTTTAAAAACGTGTTGCAGGACAATAGGCATTAAATTCCGAAATGCAAAATGTTTGAGAAAAGTTCTGGAAAATAGATAAATTTTTGTAGAATGACGCTTAATGCCAATATTTTACAGCATCTTGATGCCGTGCACTATTGTAACTAATGCTGCTTTTGCTAGGAAAACACAGAAAAAACATCCAAAATAAAACTAAAATTTAACGTAAAATATAAATGTTAAGTATCTGTGATTAAATAAACTAACTTAATAGTAGTATTCAAAACGTATACGAGTAAATAACGTAAAATGCAAATCGATAACAAGATATTTTACACTTACCTACTTTTAACAAACGTAATTACAAAAACATTAAATTAAACTTATTTAGTAAAATATACAAGGTGTTTTTTAAGTAATCTGAAAAATTTTAACAAGTGATAGCTCTCGTTGAAAGGATGCAAAAAACCGTATTTGCCTTATACAAATCTTTATAATTTTCGAGATGTACGCTGTAAAAAGTTTTAGGAAATTTTTTTTGAACGAGATACTATTTATGACAACACTGTTTTTAAGCAGACAGACTTAAAAATGTACGATATAAAAGTTTTTACTTAGAAATAGTATTGTCATACATCGTGTATCTCAAAAATAATGTTTTTTAAAAAAAATTGTCTACAGCGTATATTTCAAAAACTATAAACATTTGTGTAAACCAAATTAATTTTTTAGCATTCCTTCAACAAGGACTATCTCCTAGAACGTTATTCTGGTGTTTATGAAAAATGAATATTTCCCGGAGAGTTTTCCTATAAAAATTTCTCATAAAAACCTTCTTTATTTTCATGATCATATTTTGGAAATATTTCTAATACATTGGAAAAGCTTTTCTCATGAGAACGGGTTTTTCTGTGTTAAGTTTTTACATTAAGTTTGTAAACTAATCAGAATTTCAGTTTCAGTTCCGTATTTTCCGTCCTTTCCCTTTCACTGTGACTGTACATTTTGTCAAAAATGAAAACATTTAATTATTCAAGATAAATTTTAAAAAAAGTAAATTTTGGTATTTTAACTTTTAATTTAAAAAACATGAAAGTGGTCTAGAAAACATCCAAACCATTCAAAAATAGAATGCTATAAAGTTGTTTAATTTTTTTTACATTACAAGTGGCCAATAAGAAAAAGCTGATGGTTTCTTTGAGCGGTCGCCAAAAGTAAATAATGACAGAATTTTTAAAAGCTTACGAAAATTTGCAGTAAAGCACTTTCCTCCAATACTTTTTTAAAAAAAAGCACAGGCATTGTGGTATCAGCTTTCAGACTTCTTAAATAGTGTGCCAAATCAAACCAAGAAAAAATGAACACAATGGCGTCAAACTTAACAGAACCAAACAAAAACACAAAGCAAAAAGTAGTCAAAATACTCCGAAATTAAAAATTGACTGGATGAGGAAGCTCGGACTCCACTGAATGAATGAATACGAACGAGAAGTTGCCACTATAATTAAACCTATTCGTGTGGAGGAAGACAACAGGGTTAAAAAGTCGGTAGTAACGTTTGATTATGAAGAAGATTTGAAGGATACAATTTAGATAATATATGCAATACCAGTACAGGACAGACATCAAGACAGACCCAGCACGTTAGGTGTCACCCTTTCAATCAAATGTGGCGCTATTTGTTTATAATCCGAAATTTTTTGATGAATTGTCTATCAGACATTTCAAAAATATAAAATATTTGTTTTTGTGGAAAATACCCCTACTTATTTTTATGCGAATCAATTTCAATAAACTCAAGAATAAAGATCCTGGTAACATTTGTAAAAAAAATTAATATCACTCTGTATGTTCGATTACAACATTAAAACTATAACTATTACCAGAATTTTTTGCCTAAATTGCCTTCACACACTGTATATCAAAAAATTGCTATAATACATTGTATCTATTACAATTCAACTTTTTTTAAAGTTGTACATGTACATGTACACCATGGTGTATCTCAAAATCTATAAACATTTCGCCTGCCTAGAATAATAGTGTTCTAACTCCACTTTCATCCGAAATTGTGATTTTTATATCATTACGGTCTAACTTCACTTTTACATGTTTTGAGTGCTATAATAAATTTATTTCTTGTTTTAACAACTTAAAAACTATCTAGTATATATGGTAACAAATGCATTTGTTGGTTTATCAATTACCTGCAGCACATAAAAGTCTCTCAAGTAAAATTTGTTACAAATGGAGTTAGGACACTATTATTCTAGGCAGGCGATTTGTATAAGATAATTTTGGTTTTTCAGCATCTTTTATATCATGATTAATGAATCATCACCGATAAAAAAATTTAAAGAAACACTTTTTTAAGGCTTTTATTTTTTTTTATATAAGACTAACTAATTTTGTTTTTGTGCACAATACATTCTTTAAATCTTCTTTTATACGTATCAATTAAAACTTTTGTAATTAGCCCCAAAAATTTTAATATACACGTAAAAGTGTAAAAGAAACAACAAAAACAAAGTACTCGTAGACTATTTTGCTAGTTTAAAAATGTCTAAGCACCTGTTGATAAAAGTAAATGGTAAATTTTGTTGCTAATCATATTTTTCTAAACATCATGCATTTTCTTAGTGAGTTCAAGTTGCACAAGCTGTCACTTTGCTTGCTGATAGACGTTCTATGTCCTATGTGACAAATGAATTTGAAGTTAGTCTATCTGTTATCTGCAGACTTTGGCATAGAAATCAAACTACAAGTATATTAGCATTTTTTTAATTTTTTCTAAATATTGTAAAACTTTGTTAGCTTTCTTACTCTTTGAGAAAATAGGTACAAGTAAGATAAACGTTGGTCCGCTCCCTGATCCGACGAATGAATTGTTGTCTCTCTTGTCCCTAAGCCATTTAAATAGACAGCAAACTTTAGCACGCCTCTCTAATTTACCCACCCAAAACTTATCACTAATTCTCAACAACTTCTCAACTTACTAAAAAAACTAAATAAAAATTAAAAATAAAAAAAATAAAAAACAATATGGATATTTAATAAAAATAGTAACACAATAAGGTAACAATTCTATTAACGAAATGTTTAGTTTAAACAACTTTTTAAACCTGACTGATGTGTATCATTTTTAATTGTTTACAACTATATGACTAGATTTTTTACATTCTTGCTTTTTATGTTATTGTTTGCTAATGGTTAAATTTAAACTACGTTTATTTTTAAACCAAGTACAATGGAAACAAAACTTTTCATAATAACGTTTTTTGGTTTTTTACCAAGTTGTACATACCTTAGAGATTGCTGTTTCTTTAGAAAACACCTTTTAGTCTGGAATGCAGTAAGAAAAATGACAAACATTGCCTGAAAAAAAAAATTGAAAAAACTAGAAGTGCTTTAGAACGGCTAAACCGACTCGGTTATTTTTTTTTGTTTAGAAGTCGAATAAAATTGTTACGAAACGAAAAAAATAAATAGGTTTTACGGAACATCGAAAAATTCGAAAAAAAACTGAAAACACTCGAAAACGGCTAGACCGATTAGGCTAATTTTTTCTTAAAAGTTTGTTTGTAATAGCTTAAATAAGTTTTTTCAGAAAAGAAAAATTTAACATTGCCCGAATAATCAAAAATTTGGGAGCGTTAAGTGCTAACAGTGACTGGTGTCAATTGATTTGTCATTTTTTCTGTACAGTTAGGGTAAACCAAAAAGATCGCTATTGAGTAAAAA
Organism: Tribolium confusum; assembly: GCA_029207805.1. Classification (NCBI taxonomy): domain Eukaryota; kingdom Metazoa; phylum Arthropoda; class Insecta; order Coleoptera; family Tenebrionidae; genus Tribolium; species Tribolium confusum. The sequence continues at coordinate 27,695,411 of JALGAY010000002.1, read as the reverse complement.
AAAGAAAAATTATTATTAATTTAAAGCTGTAGTTATTATTTAAAAAAATCACACTATTGTTACGAGTTTCTTTTACAAATTAGTCAAAAAAAATTTTATTTTTAATAAGTCAAATGGTTGTGTAAGTAATTATTAACTTTTGGGGTAAGCAACAGACAAAAACGTTAAACGCACAATAGGAATACAAATACAGTAAAACTTTTATAGTTCGAACCTCAATATGTCGAACTTTTTGATAACTCGAGCAGGCAATAAAATTTTTGAAATGTGACTCCCATAAGTTTAACTTTAAAAAATAAGTTTTTTAGAAATACAAAACGCATTTATTCCGACAGTTCCAGAGTCTGCAATGCATAGTGTTTTAAGCGTTAAGTAGACACATCTGTATTGAACTCTGGTCTCTACTCTTGTTTGATTACAAAATAATGCTTTCCTATTAGTTTAAAGTTGTTTCTGGTAAATCCTGGTTTTATAATATTTTTTTGCACCCTTAGAAGTTATTATTTTAGAGAACTGATGCAAATTTAATCCAAAGACATGAATCACTAAATAAATTTTTTTTGAAAATTGGTTGGTGAAATGGTACAGAAAACTAACCAGTCGAGAAAGAACAATTCTTTTACTTATTGACAACTGGGTAGCTCATCTAAAAGACATAATTTGTAAATTGAAATTTATCGAAATTAAGTTTTTTCAACCGAATTTTTTTAAAGTTGCAACCCCTGAATTAAGGGAGAATTGCTACCATAAAATGTCATTATTGCCGTATTGCCGACGTATTTTTATGAGAGTGCTAAAAGCTAAACCCGGATCACTTTTGTAATATTAAATTTCAAAATTCAACCCAAAATTTTGGCTTTGTAAATTACGTTTTTTACCGAAATTTTGTGTTTTTAAAATGTAGGTCTTGTTATATGACAATGTCACGTTGATGTTGTCATATAACATAATTCACAAAGCCAAAATTTTGGGTTAAATTTTCAAATTTAATATTACAAAGGTGATCCGGGTATACGCAGCAGTGTGGTAGTATTCCCAAGTTAAATTTAATGGATTTTATCCAGAAAATTGCAAAACCATGAAATATGGATGTAAAGTCTCAAACTCCAGATCCAGATAATTGCTTTAAAAAAGCAGGAATTGGAACATCCTTTAAAATGTAACGGTAACTATAACCGTGATGAACACGGAAACGATAAGCTGAAGTCACAGTTTAAAGCTTGGAAAGCTCTTAATTTGTGCTGTTGTTCAGATAGAGCAATAATTAATAATAACAGTTTTTTTGGTTTTTTAATCGTATTTTTAAAATAAAAAAAATATTTTAAAAGAAGTAAGGACTCCTGTTTTTAATTTCATTTTTTGCAAAACTTTTTCAAGTGATAATTTAAAAAAAAAAACAGAAAGTTTGCTATTTTACAATTTCTTTGTGATTATAATATACAGAAACTTTTTTTTAATATTAAACATAAAAATGTAATCAACATAAACAAAACAAAGATTTGGTTGTCTTTTTCTCAGTCGACAAGTCACCAATGGCAATGGTGTGGTGAGTTTTCCTCCCCTCTTTTCAAGAGGTAATTTTCAAGATATTTCAATTGTGCAATTAACCTCTGTGCCCAACTAGCTCCGCTCTATTTTATTACAAAATGAACTAAATTGTGTTGCTTTGATATTCTGGTTTAAAAAAATGTGTGGTTGTGATGTTTATGTGTATAGACTTTTTAAAGATTTTTGTATTTAGTTGTATGGAATAGAAATGTTGAGTTAACAGATTAATTAGAGGAATTTAGCATTTTGTAGCATCAGTGTCAGTCTTTGTTGATTGCCCCCGTATTTATTTATTCAAATAAATTCCATTAATTAAATTCCTTAGTATGGTAGCACCTGTGTGCTTTATCCATTGTGACAATTCTATTAGTGATGCAAGAAAAGAATTATGAAAGAAAATGCCAACAAAAGATTTTCAATGGTCGTATGTAGAAACCAACGTTATCTACGTGATGTCTGAAGAACGCCAAGTTCGAAGGTATTATATCCATTTTGCATAAATTGCAGCCGGTAGACTTTAATAATGAAACAGTATTAGTAGGTATATCACTGAAAGAAAATTCTAATTACATTGAGGTAGTTATTTTGCAATAGGATGAGCTACCGTGAGTAGCGAGTACCTATAAATAATAAATGAGAATCTCAAAGAACTATGCATTCGTAAGTAATGGCAAATTGTAATCTCAAAGGTTAACTTGTCATGTTTTTTGATGATCTCATTCCAATATTTGTTATTGCATTTTATTACTTGTTCATTAATTGTGAAAAATGAACGGCGAAAGGAATGGGAATTGTTGGATGCGACACTCAAGGTTCTGATAACTCTAATTGCATCCAGTTTTTGTTCCTATTGATGCAAACGTAAATACAACTTTTGTCATGTTAAATGTTTTCCTTAAACAATATGCTCTCGTCAAAGAAAATTGTGTAATTAAGCATGCACAATTTTTATGGTGAAATCCTCTATTTATTATGCTTAAAAACTCGTTTACACTTCAAGGTTTTGCTCATCTTTAATTAATATGCGGGACAGAAACCGTAATATAATTTATATAGAGCTTCTACTAAAACCTTGACATTTCTATACGGCAATTAATACCGAAAGAATGTCAAGAAATATATTAAAAATTTAATCCTTATACCAAGTGAATAAAATAAAAGTGAAAAGGATATACAGCCGGAGCACTCACTACAACCGGATACTAATTCACGAATTTTTTAAGAAAAATAAAAGCTACTTTGATAGTTTATTATCTAACAAAGAATTTTCATTTTTCTTTAATAAAAAAAGATTACTTTAAATATGTACTAGTATCACAGTAATAAAATAAATAATATACGAGTATTATTTTCTATTTATTAAAACAATTTTGTCTTTTGCAATCAGTGTAAATTTTTTGAGCTTTTCAAATAAGTAGATAACAAATTTAAAATTATTTTTTTAGATAAAACATAACATTATTAAAAACAAAGTTACTCCCTTGAAATGTATAGCAATGTTGATGTTCCAGTTACAGGAACGAGATTAAAAACCAACAAAATTGTTACAAGTCAGCTAGTTTCATTCATTTATGTAGAAAGGCCATGTTGTTTACAATAATGACAAGGCAAGTGATGACGTTCAATAAATAAACGAAATAACAAAGCCCTCAAAAATGACTTTAATACACGTGACTACGTAAAGATAAAAAATCTATTATACTGAAAGTGTATCTATGATTTTTTTAATGTTAAAGACCTCCGCCTTTTGTTATTATTTTAAATGTAAATTTGATTAGCTTAGATGTTAGGTAAAATGCTAGTAGAATAATTGCTGAATTAAAAATAAAATCCAGTCAGAAATCTTATCACACTTTAATAAACACAATTTACTTACAAACAAAACAAAAAGTATGTTAACAAAAACAAAAAAATATAGGTATATGTCATAAAATAGATAGGTAAATTAAAAACACATAAATCAATTACTATATGAGTGCAAGATAATACATACAAGCAACATTCTGTTATGACATTTTTTGTTAATAATTTTTTTTAACATCTAATAACTTAGTAAGTTTTATGCCTTTTCACTAATAATAAAACTACATGATTGAAGTTTATTAGGCGTCTTTGCATTACCTGTTCAAGTAAAGTATAGTAAATAAAGTATCATTGTAAAGATAATTTTGTGGTCTTTAAAATGTTTATTACTCGATCTCACTTTCTATTTAAAATTTTAGCAGCGTGATTTACCCCCGTCTGGGAGTTGAACTTGTAAGTTGCAAAATATTCTTAAAATGTGTCTGCCTTTAAAAAAAATCGACGTGTTTGAGCATTTTTGCTTTAAATTTCAAAAAAAAGGTAACGCTAGGTCCATACTTTTTGCTGGACCTCTCTGTGTACATATATCCTGTCTAAGGTAGTTTTTAGTAATAGCATTCCTATATCCCATCTATTTTTAAAATAGTTTTTTCACGACATGTTAAGTAAGTATATGGTAGATGCTACAATGCAGTGTTGTAGTGGAAAGTCTAGAATAATGAAATTAATGTCTAGTAATGTAAAACCACTGTCTCTCTATTACTCTTTCTTCTACACCAAATAGCTCTCATAATTAAAAAACTAAAATATTAGAAGAATAAAGTTCCAAAAAATTGGTAAAAAAAGCCTAGATATACTATAAAAAAATCATTTCAAAAGTCTATTTAACGATTTCTTTCTTAATTTTTATTTTCTAAAAATTGACTAATGAACGTAATGATAGAAATATCTCTAGATAATAGAACGTTGTAGATCACTTTTTCTCTATCTCTCTCTCCAACACATGGAATAAAGCAGCTTAAAAAAATAAGACCTTGAGGTAGACCATGCACCGTAGACATCAATAGTAAAAGTGTTGTCATGTTGACGTCTTTCTACATTATCAAAACTTCTTCACATGGTTACTTTATTTCTAGGTCTTAATCGTAAAAATTATCTACATCAAACTGATGAAGACAGATAAATCAAACTGCAAACATCAAATAGAAATATCAATACTAATTCTAGAAACAGAATTAAAGTTAATACTGTAAATTTTACCAATAATTTTGAGTTCAAATTTAATACAAGTTTGTTTTAAACTGGGTGTTACAAATGTCATTTAAGCCATCAAAAAAATGAAAATAATAAAACAAGTCAATTAATTAAATAATTCACGCTCTTAAATTAAAAAACAAAAAAAAATAAATTAATTATAAACCAAATAAACTTTTAAAATTAAATTTAAAGATTAATAAAGGTTTGAATTTAAAATGCGATTCTGCAATACAAGTTCTCTGTAAGTTTTATTATTTGTTAAAGTTGTAATAAAATACATATAACGTAATTTTAATCTTATACTTTGTGTTAAAACATTGTTGTAGGACACCTTCTAGTAAAAAAAAAGTTTTTTTAAAAGTTATTTCTTTTTGTTATATTTCTTGTAAAGTCTTTCACCCCAGGATGAGAGAGTAATCTGACTAGTGCAACAAGGACACTATTGACAAACAGAGTAAAGTATGATTGCTGCAATACCGATTATTATTTTGTTAATGTACAGGTAGAAGGATTGTAAAGACTGTAGGCAGAAGTAAACTCTGAGAAAAAAACGCCAATATTTACCTACCGCTATCTATAGATATTCTTGGACACTGTCAATTGAATAAAGCATCTACACAGAATAAAATATGTCGACAATCTCACGTGTTAAAAATGCAACAAAAACGACGAATGCTTGAAACTGGAAACATATGCTCTTTCTGCTTTAGGAGAGGAAATACAATGAACGTAAATAAATGGTTTAAGTACCTTATGTTTATTATAACTTTTGATTAGAGACTGTCATGAGAAACAAAAATTCTAAAACCGTAAGACGTAACTTATTTCACTTGATAATAAAATCATTTTATTGTCACTCACAAAAGGATTTGTTTTTGATTTTCCAGCACCTTTCTTTCGATTGAAGCTGCCGGTCTCTCAAAAGGACGTGATAGTGTTTTTCAAACTGGTATAAAAATTTGACTCTATTATGATTTTTTCTGGAAATTTCTCCCAAAACTTGTCAAAACAAAGTGTGGATGAGTAAACCCATTCTCCGTTCGCTAAGTGCCCATTACGAAAATATGATTTCACTAAAAAAATCTTCTGTTATGCAGTAAACTCCATAATTCAAATGAATTAATTAAGTGAATTAATCTAGGCGCTACGACTTTAGAATTTTTGTTTCTCATGACAGCCTCTGATCAAAAATTATAATAAATATATGGTATCAGAGCATTTCCATTTTTTACTCAACCCTTAATCTAGAAAACACAAAAACTTTTTACGAAAATAATAAAAAAAACGTTTTTGAAGAATGCTTATACAGAATGCTTAAGGAACAGAAGTAATATAATGTTTTAAAGTTCTGAAAAAATACACATACAAAAAACAAATAATTTGAAAGTAGCAATAAATTGTTTAACTTGTGTGCAAGCATTTGGAAGGTACGAATTTTTAGACAAACCCCTTTTAAAAATTTTAAAAATTTTAGTAAAAAAAGCGCCACAAATCAAAATTGATAACAGATAAATAAAAATAACTTTTATATAAATTATTTGTAATTTAGCATAGAATCCAAAAATAAAATCAAACTAAGTAGATTCTATTTAAAAAAACATAACTTTAGTGTTTTTTTAATATTGGGGCACCCTGTATATAAACCGCAATATTTTTAAAATGTGCATCAAAAACGCAGCTATAATCTAAAAAAAAATTAATATCTCTTAAAATAAACAAGTTATAGAGCTTTTTCGGACCGTTGGGACAGCCTGTATGTATAGTATAAAGCTTTAAAGAATTTATTTACTTATGTATAGAAAACTGCAAAGATAATCGAGCAGGAGAAGTAGCGTAAAACTCAAATGACTCGAACAAAAAACTGGTTATCAGGCAGTAAAGAGAATAAAGAAGTAGCGAGAAATACTGAAGAGTAAAATGTTTATATGTTCTAAAATACAGTAGTATAATGAATTATCAACAATTACCAGCAACTTTTAGCAGTGAGTTGTCTCCCAAATGCATTTAAAAATGCAACCAGTAATACACTTAAAAAATATGATAATATTTCTTCAGTTCCGAAGAAACTAAAAGTATCACATGTGTGGAACTATTTTACAAGAGTCAATTGATAAACGATAATACAGTGAAAACGACAATAAGCTGAATTAGAGATTGCTGAGCGCGCATTGTTTGATCGAGCAGTATTATACAAAAATAACAAACAAAAATTTTGATTCAGTTTATTTTTGTTTATACAAAAATTCGACAAATAAGTTTATGTTTTTTCTCGGGCTTCTTGCATCCTAACATTTAATTCAATAAGTTTTTACTAGGAAATAACGTCATTTAATTTTTGCACTCTACATTCGTTACAAATAAACTCAATTTACTGTTTTTAGTTTAAGACTTTGTGAGAAAGTGATTGTTAGAAATAAATATTTAACTTGCTTGAAATTAATTGCATTAAGTCGAGAGTAAAAAGTCATCAACGTAATTTACGCCGTAATTTACATAGGACTTGTAAGCTGACACTTCCTTTATAAAACGTTAATGTGTTTAGATCTTGTATATATAAATCAGCTAATAAGTTTTCATGTAATTATTTTTCATCTTGGGCACGGACTTTACGTAGCGCATATTCTACACACGTAACATTATAATGGTGGCGAGAATTCAGCAAATTAAAAAACCAAAATACTTGAATTTATTTAAAACTGCAAAACAAATATTTTACATATTGACACAGATAAAAATCTGTAAACAACATTTTTTCAAATTGCAGCATTTAATTGTTATAAAATTGCAAAAATTATTTCTCACAATAATTTGTTATTTAACTACATTACAAAAACGAGAATTGATAACACTTGGAAAAATAACATTTTTATAATTGTACAATCATTATCTCTAGATTAAAGGTCATTATGTTTATATAATAATAAACATTAAGATGCTTTTGACTAGTTGTTGCTTTGACACAAAATGAAGAACACCAATATTTCATTATTATTGTTTGTTATTGTGGTGATTTCTACTCAAGTTGAAGGGTGGATTGGCCTTCTTGAGTACGATGGAGGAAGTAATATTTAAAACAATTTTTTTTATACAAGTAATCAAAAAAATTCTAAATTTTTAGATTATACAAGTCACTGTTTCACAACACGGAACAATTTGGGTGAAATGAAAAAGAATGAAGTAAAACGTCTTGAAGGTCTATGTGCTCAAGCAACTTGTCGAGATGATAGAAGTATTTATTTCCAAGGGTAATAAATAAATAAATTTTATTTATTTAAAATACGTGAAGAAATGTATTTCAGGTGTGCTCCACTGGCAGCTAAACCTCCCTGTGAAGTTGTAGAAGGTGATATAAACAAGCCCTTTCCCGACTGTTGCTACGAAATACGATGTGATATCAAAGAGAACCAAATCCGTTAATTTAATTAGATTGCTGTAAAAAATCGAATTTTGTGTAACTGAATAATTTAAGCTTTGTTGTTCGTAATAAAAACAACAATTAAAGTGTAGATGAGTTTTTTCGGCCGTTTTCTTTATAGGTCAAGTTTGTCGAATGTTTGAACATGGCCGCTTTATAAACTATGGATGCTTAGAAATCGTGTGTGGTCTTCACAGTCATACAGAAAAAATATAGGTACTTAGAAAGACAGTAATTGAATGTTATATGTTTGCTGTTATGTTTTTTAAACTACTACAAATGCGTATGCAATTTTTGCTGTAATTTAATAGCTTGTAATTCATTTAAACTTCTCTATCATTTCAGTTCGCTTAAAAATTAATTAACGTAATTACGAGAAAGTAGCAGAAATTTAGTTTGAGGGCATAGGCAGATGAAGACGCAATAGTACAACATTGTGACTTCCCACGAGTTGTTATGTGTTTTGTTAATATCTATTAACACGCAACGGAGCACTGAGCTATAAAATAAAATCTTATTAGACTATTTATATTGTTTCTTGCACTAACTAAATAGTTTAATAAGTTTACAGCGAAATTATGTTTCCAATTAACTTCAGCTTCAATAGCTATACTGTATTGTTATTAATATTGCTTTTTACCTATTTGCTTCTTCAAAAAAAAATAAATAACCAGCTTGTATAATGATGCAGTAACATAACTGAACAATAACCATTAAAGGCACTTGCAGGAGGAAACGCTGTTTTGCGTCTGCAAAAAATAGACCATTTATTTTAACGCGAGCAAAACTAACTATACTGTATTTAATTTTAACGATACTACGAGACAACTTTATACTCTTGTTGAAATACTTTTTAAGGAATAGAAATTGGGTAGGTGCACTGGTTTGGAGCCATTTTCTGGGAATGTTGTAGATTTCCAAATTTCATTGAAAGTTCTTGGAAGTTCTGGTTAATTAAATAAGTTTTCATCCAATTAAAATAAAGTCACGTTTTCGAATCGTTTTGCAAATAGCAGTATCTTTGGGACGAATCCGGGAAGCGTTCTGGAATTCCACGCGCCTATTTAAATATCAATGAATATACGTGATGTCGGCAAGTGGACGCGCCGATACCTCATTAATTAAATAAAACATGTCTAAGTTAAATCCAATAGGGAATTAAGTATTTGTCAACAACTGAGATTATGTGACAAAAACAACCATTGCCAATGAAACCGAGTCTATGCCAAATACGGGAAAACACTGAATACCGACATCGGCTGCTTAGACAGTAGATTAACCGAGTTCGAGTAATAAAACGCACGCGGCATTAAATGAAATCGCAGGATCTTCTATACCCATATGCTTCTTTTTCATTGATTTAATTATTTCCTAGAATAGTTATTTATATCTTCGCCGATCAAAAAACTAACATAATTTATTCTTTTTCTAATAATTAAAAAGTGAAATAGTTAACTTTATCAACATAAACGGAATTATTTTTTTAAGAAGTTTTTAGTAAAACGAAAGGTACATAAAATAAATTATATTATATTATTATATTATATAAATATAAACAGTTAAACTAATGTTGATGTTGGTTTGTTGTAGAGAGAAATCAGTAAGCATTAGAAATTTGAAATACTTATTTGTGGGTATATAGATAAACCCTAAAATACATTTGCTGTAAATATGTATGTATAGTTTCCTGCATTTCCTTTCAAGGATGCGTTATTCTTTTTACTTTGGCAACATTTTTATACTTAATAAAGATATAACAAAAATAATATGTCAAGTTTTTTTGCTAGTATTAGGTTCACTTTATACGTTTCGTTCACAAAATCACCCAATTCTTCAAAACTTTGAAAAAGATAGAATTTTTCGAAACTTACTTATTGTTCGCCTAAGAGCATTTTTACCAGTAAAAGTAAAATAGTTGAAGTTGCGGTATCTCTGTCTCCATTACTGTCTACTGTATATTAGGTGTCTTATTTAACTATTATCAGGTAAAATTTCTACACAACATTTGAATACACACTGTATGTTTATCTTTTCTTTTTGGTTGCTCTTCAGCTTACAATTTTTAAAACGTTTTTTTTTTGTATAGTTTAGTCTTTTTTTATTTTTTCTTAATTATTAATTATTTAATTTTTTAATTTTTTAATTAATTAATTTTTAGTAAGTATCAGTTAAATAGAATTTACTGATAAATAGAATTTACTAATAAATAGAAGTTAAATAAATTTTAAAAAAAATTAATTAATATTCTTAATTTTCATAACTTTTTTGCTACTGTCACAAAAAAGTACTTTTTGTTACTCTGTAAATTCAAGATTGCGTTTTTGTAGCTGTACATAAATATCTTTGTCTGGTAAACTATTTCTTCCATGAGCTGTCCTTTAAACGTTTTTTATAAGATACACATTTAAGCAAAAATGTGCTTGCTATTTTTTTTTAATTTTTTTGGTAAACATTTGTGGAAACATTGTTTTGATTAGTTTTGAAAAAATTTTGTCATTCATGTTTTTCAGGCATGACAACTTCGAAATTTTTTTATTATTTTACTCTTCAATCCGAATGTTAATCTCAATACATTAACAATACTTTATTCCAATAATACTTAATAGAACGAAAAACTGACTTATCCGATAGTTGTAGCTCATGTGTCGTATTGTTAGGTAGAGAAAAAAGTTCTATATTCAAATATTTTGCTTTTTTAGAGATAAAAATGCTATGATTAATAAGATACTTAAAATCTCTATCAATAATAAGCAACTTCGGAGAAGATAATATGTATTGTTCAAAATGATTTCAAGATTTTTACTTTGTAAAAATCGCTTGAGCGTAATCACTTGAGAGCCACTTTAAATGGCGTCTACAAAAAAAATTTAGTATGCATCACTGCCAAATAGTATTTTTCTCTATATGACAGAAAAATACTACACTTTTTATGCCAAATCTGTAGCAGTTTTAGTTGAACATAAAACTAAAACAGATAAGACACAAACAGTGACTTCGCTACCGCCTAAAGATCTCTACTTTTTTAAACGTATGATCTATAATAATAAATAAATAATAATAAAAAAAGTCAGTTTTACTGTCACAAATTTTCAATGACAGAAAATAAGTCTGAGAAAATAAAAGTTCTCAAATGTTTAAAAAAAAAATCGTTTTTACTATAGCAGTCATTAAATTGTGCTTTGTTCTACTCAAAACAATAGATCAAGTAGAATTTTAAGAGCAATAACAAAGTGATTTTTTTACCGCAAGGGCAGATACAGTATTTAGTTTTTCAAAATGCAATAAAAAACTAACAAAAACAAATTTTTCTATTGAATTCAAAAATATAAAATTTGACTCACGCCGATAAAATTCAAATTTACTGTCTTGTATAAAACTAACTATTAACATTCTTCAAATTAGGGCTAACTGATTTTTATTTTAAATAGGTAATCAATTGTTTAATTAAATCAATTCTTTTGATTAATTGATTGATTAATAATTATTCAATATATCGATTAATTTCTTCATTAACTAGTCCTTAATTAAACGCTTCTTTTAAATATAAAGCAAACACTAATATTTTTTTTAAAAATAAACAATTTATTTATACTTATAGTCCAAGCCACCTTGCAATAAATTTACGTCACCAGCTAGAAATAATTATCATCTGCTATTCACCACGTTTACATTCATACGTTAAAGTGAATAAATTTAATTATTTAATTCTCAAAATTTTTATTTATATATTATATTATTTATATTAAAACTTTTAAAACTTTGTAAAGTAGGCAACCAATTTATATTTGCTTTAGTGTATGAATGTAAATGTAATAATTTGTAATAACATGACACACCAAAAAACAGGTAAATCTAAAGCGCGTGTGAAAACTAATGCAATAAACGCAGGACGTGCTAATCGTTACAAATTATTACATTAGTAAAAAATTGTTCGATTTTAAGTTGGTAGATTAGATGAATAATAATTAGTATAATAATCAATTAATTAATTGATCGGAAAATTAATTCAATCAATCATTCAAAGAGTCAAAAAATCGATAATTAATTAATTTTGATAACATATATGAAAATAAATAATAATTAATCGACTTTTTACTGATTTTTGGCTGGATCAAAAATCAACTTTGCAACAATTTTTTCTTGTGCACGGTAAAGAATAATTTTGTTGATCTGGAAGATATACAAATAGCTAATTAACACAAAAATGTGTTTATTTATTAAACATTGTATTGTGTGTTTAATTAAAAAAAAATTCTTAGGTTATGGTTAAGATAATTTGTAAAGGGTAAAATGGCATAGCAGGCAACCAACAATACATAGGTAAATAATAAAAATTTTGTTGTTGTATAGGGTCATGTACGACATACGTAAAAATGTCATGGCTTGCAACGAGTTTTTTTTTAAACAAACACCCATTATCTGTATTAGAAAAAACTGCATATAGCAAACTGCGATGACTGCAATTTAACTTTGACACTTTTTAATGTTATTTTTTTTTGTGACAAGTAATTAATGAAAATTGGAAATAAAACACCCACTAGCAACAAACTTCTTTACTTAATACGACGCATGTTTCGACAACAACGTTGTCATTCTCAGGTAGGAGTTAAAACTGTTAAGTAAAGAAGTTTGGTGTTAGTAGATGTTCTATTTCTAATTTTCATTTAAACACACCAAAGAAGATCCAACAAAAAAATACAGGTAATTAAAAATAGTCTGACTTACTAAACAACCCTGTGTTTACAATTTCAGTTTACTGCTTGATATTGTATCTATTTTCGCTTTAATATATTTCAGACACACAGTAACATACTGATGATGTAAATTGCAAATTAGTTTAGCTTTTGTTGGAGCTTTATAAGATGAAACATTGGTAGCTATTTTTCAAAGGATGCTACAAACGGATATTTCCATTTACAATACATTGTGCACGTGGATGTTGTCTAGCGGAATCTCTTTTTATGGAAAGCTTTATGTGTAGAGTACATTTTCCTAAAAATTGGTGTTAGCGCGCTAACTTATTATTTTCAAAAAGTACATATAAAGTAAAAAGTGGTTCTTTTTAAAGTTTGCTGTTAATTTACTAATTAAAAATATTTAAATATGATAAATAAAATTTCAGCTACACGTTCTACAAAATTATATGTATCTAGCTATAATTTAAAACAATCTGCAAAATATTTTTTAGCGGTCTAGTATTTATTAAAGTCGGTATGGTTTTTTTTTTCTATCACAAATTATATACAAAACTTTATTTTTGGAAAGAATATTCTATTTCTAGGTATAAGTTTTAATGTCAGAAAACACGACAGTTGATTTTGTTCAATTTTATTTTAATGTCATTTTGAAATTTGAAAAAAGTTATTTATAATAATTGTTGTTTAGATTTTGGTATACCATATACATCAAAAATTTAGTATCTAGCCTGCTAATATTTCTCTCACAACTGTACAGAAAGCAATGTTATTGTATTTAATTGTGAGTACTGTGACAATTTTAAGAGATCTTACTAATTTTAAAAACACAATTTGCACCTCTATTTTATTGTTGCAATAAGAAAACAAAGGTTTTTTGGCTCTGATTTACACTTAATTATCAATATTATGTAAGGTAAACTACATAAAAAACAATTAAAACAATACTCGACACTTCTACTAAATTTGATTAGATGTAAAACTGCGTTTTTATTCTGATTTTTATGATGGCTTAAGGTCATGGACAACAGTAAAGTGCAAAAATCGATCTATCAATAAAAATATTAATATATCATAATAATATGATATTGAAAAACAAATACATACATCAATATCAAAATCATCGATATATCAAAATTTGTTAAATTTTAAACTATCAAATAATATCAGATTATATCGGATTGATCGGTAAATACTATATCAGTACTTTAATAAATATTAAATTATTTATAAGAATTATTACAAAAATATTTGATTTATTATCTTCATTTATCCTAATATTATTAAATACCAAATTATCAAATAATATTATCGAAATTCCGATGGATATCGTGCGTAAAACATTTTACACGTTTTCTAGCTTAAAGCTAAATTAAGTAACAACTGTTCATTTAAAAAAGTTGTCAAGTGTGCTATGTGATTTTGATAAAAAAAATGTAGCGAAGAAGGGATGTCGGAACTTGATGATACACACAGCTTTATAGTGCGCGTGCAATCACCGTAACTGACAGTATGGCAGCCAAATTAAACTAAGACATACTTCAAAATGTTTTTGCTTTTTTATAGCACACTTGACAACTTTTTTAAATGAACACTTGTTAGTTTATGTAAAATGGAATGGATTTTTAAATAACTAGGATTTTATTATAACCTTATCGACAAAATTTATGCTAATTTGATAATTGTAAGTCAAAATATGTTATTGATTATTAAATTTCGATCATTTGTTGTATCTACAGTGTCTCAAAATTTGGGGACTAACGAAATGGCACGCATTTCTTTAGTTAGGAAGCTTTAAAAAATTCTTTTTAAAAATCTGTATCTCTTAGTTTTTAATACACAAGATCTCAAAAATATATTTTTTACATTTATTATTACAGCTGTATTTTAGTTATAAAATTTTTGTGTATTGTTTAATTATGAGCCTTTAAGCATTTGGTCTACAGTTTCTTACAGTTTTAAAAATGATTTTATTGTTCAAACACTTTACCATTTTAGTCATACAATTATTTTAAATGTCAGACTGTCAAAATTCAAAAATATTGTTAAAATGATTAAAAAGTTAATTTTTTTAATTATAGTTTTTATGTTAATAATTATAAAAAAGTAGTCAGATCTTAACTAAAAGAAACTTCTCAAGTCAGCAGTCGCCGCAAATTACAATACCAAGATGCAATTACAAATAGTTATTATTACATTTTTTTTATTAAATCTTATTCTAATTTAAAAACTCTATAATTTTAGTACATTACATCATAATTGTATAAAAATTACAAATACTGGTTGTACACTCTTGATATTAGGAAATGAGACGGTTGGATTATGCATTATCGACAATATCTACAATATAGATTATTGAGTAATTACTCAGTTTTAAATAAAGTAAATATACACCATATTTTATTCTTAAAGATACAAAAAAATGCAGATAAATTCTTTAATTTTACAGTAACGACAATTGTGTTCGGTTTGATTGTCTTATTTCCAGTAAAAGAGTATATATGCTTTTTGATTAAAATTTGTTTTTTTTATTGGATATATTGATTATATTATAATATAATATACAAGGTGTATAAAAAATGATGATCAAAAGTTTAACCAGTGATACATTTTATCAAAAGAAACAACTTTTCTATATACCATTTTTGCGACAGATGCTAAAACTTTTGAATTTTGTCGTCCCCATAAAATTGCGATACATCTATGATTACTTAGTTACCATTATAACTACTGTTAGGAAATTCTTATGCTACTCATTGGTGTAGTCCGCGCTTGCTTCACTTCGATA
This sequence comes from Tribolium confusum, assembly GCA_029207805.1. Taxonomy (NCBI): domain Eukaryota; kingdom Metazoa; phylum Arthropoda; class Insecta; order Coleoptera; family Tenebrionidae; genus Tribolium; species Tribolium confusum. The sequence continues at coordinate 27,679,906 of JALGAY010000002.1, read as the reverse complement.
GAATTTAATACATTTGTTACTTGTTTCTCGATATTGCACCTTGGCTTTTTATTTCATGTGGTATTGTCAAATTTATGCGAGTAAAAAGCAACTTTTTGAGATTATTACCATAACTTATATACAGAGTGATTTTTTAATGTGTTCCCGCCCGAAACTCTAAAAATAGGCAACACGTTATACAAACGAAAAGTCAGTTTATTAATTACATAATGTGGCAACATATGATCCAAATAAATTAACTCTGGAAGCACTGTTAAAGGTATTCTCAACAATATTGACATTAATTCACAACTCTAAAAATCTTAATTTTGAAAATAAATTTTTCAAAGTATAATGAGTTGTCTATTTTTAGAGTTTCAGGCGAGAACAGATAAAAAAATTACCCTGTGTAGATAGATAGGAAAGATGTATGAAACCTAAGTAGAGCGGCACAGATTTTGTTAGTCGATTATAATGGTGTAATACGATCTAAAACTTGAACGCTCGATCAACAAAGACCGTACTAGCTTGCGCCTGCTCAGGATTGGCTTTGATAGCGATGGTCAGTGGCGTTGAGGTAATATAATTTTTTGTAATAATATTGTAGGTTATAGTAATAATCTCAAAGAGTTGCTTTTTACTCGCATAAAGAGAAATAAAGAGTCAACGTGCAATATCGAGAAACGAGTAACAAACGTATTAAATTAACCTCTATTTTTATCGAAGCGAAAAGTGCGCGAACTACACCAATGAGTAGCATACGAATTTCCTAACTCTAGTTATAAGTTATAACATTATTACAAAAAATGATATTAACGCAACGCCACTGACCATTGCTATCAATTGGTTTGGCGCCAAGCGTTCAGCCAATCCTGAGCGTTCAAGTTTTAGATCGCATTACTCCATTATAATCGACTCACAAAACCTGTACCGCTCGACTTCAAGGATCATAAATCTTTCCTAACTATAATTATAACAAAGCTTAGTTATAATAATACATAGGTCAGTGGCGGGTATTTTGTACTAAATTTTTAAATAATTTTATCTTAATAACGGTTGAGATTCGGAAAAATATTGAATCTAGAAAAAAATCTTCTCTAAGCGAGATCTATCACTGGCCAAATTTTTGACCATCATTTCTGATACACCCTGTATAAGTCTTAGCGTTTAGAAATTATTTTGAATTACTACTTTAATTACTAGTATTTACGATTTAGACTAAAAGATCGACAAAAAACTACGAGTTTTGAGCTGAATTTTCTTCCACAGAGAGAGTCTAAATAGTATGTTTCAGATATAGTAATCGGTCACAAAATAGTACGTTTGAGGTAATGGCCGTATATCCGGTATTTAATGCAGTTTTCTTTTGCAGTATTGAGTTTTAGTATATTTTTTATTTGACAGATTTTGAGTAGAAAAACAGTACTAAATTTTTTGTAACATGGTAACTAAAATCGACTCTATAAGAAGTAGTTAAATTAGGCACGTCATTATTATTTATAACAAAACCCATACCATAGTATACCTATCCAAATTCAATGTGGTTTTTATGACACTACAATTGTCATGAGGACCGTCATAATGGTGCTATTCAAAGGGTTGTCAAAGTATGTTGTAAATCAAATTTGTTTGTCTGAGCCAAGGTCCGGCTAGTTCTAGTAAGAAGATTTATGTTTATAGTTTTATTGTCCAGCGGCACTTTTCCTTTGTTACTATCATTACCTTTAATACAGTAGAACCCTGTCATAAAAACCACATCGGATTTGGGTTGGTATAATAGCCACATTACTATCTAACCACTTTTCTAGAATAAGTAGGTAAAATAAGAAAAAAATATTTTTTTTTGTTATATGACAAGTTTGTTTGTAAGTGTTTCAAGAAATTTTGAAGCCGGCCACTAAGTACTTCTAAAACGTACTACATATCTCCACAAGAAAATTCATCTCCAAATTCGATGGCCTAGTTTTGTTGTCGCTGCTTTCCGGTTTAATATGTCGGTGGTGTATAGTGATGTTGGTGCGCGGTAGATTTTGTTATTATGCAGTCTGAGTGTTTCGCCCATATTTATTAACATAAAAACTTTAACTAATAAAAATTTTAACTTTACTAAAACATTTCGACGATACTTTTATGACACCTCTTTAGATGTTCTATTCCTAGAAGACCCGCAACCCAGACTGCTGACTCTAATATACGTACACAGTAAATGCACGCTATTATTAAATTTTATCTAAAAATTATCCAGTTTTGCACATTTTTCTATTAACAAATAGACAAAGTTTATAATTCGAAATTTGTTACGGGGAAGTGGACAAATTTGGACTTCCCCGTAACAAATTTCGAATGTAAAAAGAATGGACGTGATTCACCAAAATAAAGTTTATAATGTGTGTTTGTACCTTTAGGTGACAATTAGGCGAATTATTGATTTTTTTCTCTTAGGTGAGCCTTATATGCTACCAGTATCATATTCTTATAGCATAGATGAGTTTTTTAGTAAATGTGTCTGATACCAAAAAACTATAAAATTTTGTAGTTGCCAAAATTATCTTCTTAAACATGATTGTAGGGATTTTTATATACAATTGAATTTTGTTTGTGCCTAAGTTTTAAGACATTTTTCATCAATTTATTATCTTTTACATTTTCGGAACAATAATAGTAAATAACAGTCAGGATCTCTAACATTTTGTATTCACAAGAGAGAGTAATTCACCGTAAATACCAAGTTGACGTAAACTTCTGACGCTTCCACTCCAGCAAAGACAAGAATCCGGCGGCGTGTCTTGTGAACTAGATGATAGGAAATGACTTGTGAGTAAATACACTTATGGAGAGACTAGATGTTTGTGCGTGCAGCTCCGTTTCCGCTTCTCTTTGAGCTGTAAATACATCATGTTCGTCTATGCCATCCTTCGGTAACATCCAGTTTCTTTTATGCATTTTTACTCTACCATAGAGTTCATTCTTCATGAACGACACAATAAAAACTAGTACGTGAAAGTGAATGCTCAGCCTTTTAGGAAGCAATTTAAATCCTTCACTGTCATTATCATTACGGAAGATTCGTCAGGCTTTTACATTTATTTAGTCGATTTTTATATTCTCGCGTATTGTCATATATCCCAACTTGATAAGTGGATGTAGGCGTTCTACGTTAATTCACTTTTTATTGCAATTTTATAGCTTTTAATTCCATCGAGTTATAACATGCCTAGCGAGCAATGTACCAAACATCATTTGCATACCCAGATACTTTCCATATTTAGGTAGGTACACTAGCTTGTAAGCACAATTTGACAAACCCCTGTCTTAGATCATAGACAATATTTTATCTTCATTTACATATTTCAAAAAACAAGTGGTAATTTCTAGTAATTAAATAAGCTTAAATTTCAAGTATTCATCTCTTGGATAAAATTTTTAATTTTCATTAACACTAATTTTCTGTCTTCAGTTTCGTTTTGACGAAATATTAATTAAAGCTCTTAGATTCACCTTGACATGATATTGGATTAAATTATTTTTGTTTACGGATCTCACGCTTAATTAGCAGAGCGTTTTGTTTGGTGTACATTCACTTTTCATTTCAATTACTTCATTCCAACTCACGAAGCAACTTAAAACATTTAATTCGCAGTTAAACATTTTCTTAAAATGGTTTAAAATGTCGATTAATCTTTTAAAATGTTTGTTGATCTAATTAATGAAATGATCTGATTAAACTTTAACAAAATGTTTTTAAAATAAAAGTAATAATATATTACGTTTCTTTTATGAAAATAATAAAAAAAATATCTAATATTGTTTATACATGTAGTTTGATATGGTTAACCAACAATATGTACCTTCTCGTAATAGTCGTGTTGTAACATTTATTTATAATTTCCGGCTTCTAACACTAGGTGTCCTCAGTTGTCGGAGCTTAGAGCTTTCACTTCCTTTTTAGACGTCTAATTAAACAAATGGAGATAAATATAAGAACAATATTTTCTATTATTATTATTTTTAAACATTAAAAAAAAAGAGTGATAAAAGAAGTTTAAGTAACATAGTAATACGTAATTTTTGACTGGAGGGGGCTGCTAGATAATGCAATTCAGTGTAAACTCTGTAAATTCTTATACATTCTAAACAATTTATTAAAATAACATTTTTCTAAAATTACGATTATTATAACCGCAGATTTTTTTTACTATCTGCTTAACAATATTTTCAATAATGTAATTTTAAATGAAAAAGGACATAGCACAAGTGCAGTCGCGATAACAGAATATTATTCTCACAGAAAAATTACATTAACCTTCGTTTACATGTCTTGTACTTGATGTTGTTTAAGGTGGCTAAATTCAGTAAAGAAGAGATTAAATAGATGACCAATAATACTGCCATAAAAATCTCATGTAAATGAAATCAATCAAGAATATAACAAAGATTTTGGTGTAAAATTACATTTGAAACACGTATGGATATTTTACGACAGATAAAATGTTATATGTAGTTCTGACTAACATGATTACAAACTTAAAAATTGTTGACATTTTACAATACTATAACTACTGAAGAAGTACTTGTCGTTAAGGAAGTTTTCAAAAAGAAGAAGTACAAGTATGAGTTTATCTCCAAGGATGTGTATTATCAGGACTCAGGAGTGTTTGAAGTAAGGCAGTCGAACCAGAAGTTCAAGCTAAACAAATAACATCAAAGAAAAATAAAGATAAGAGATAGAGTTAAGAGATAAAGATAAAGCTGTCAAAACTAGTGCTAGAATCATAAAAAAATTAACTAAAAAAACAACTGGCTTGAAAATGCTGAGAAAGTATCTGAGAAGCCTTCAATAAAAAACCAAAAATTGTCGTATAAACCCTACACTTGGATTTATACCAAAATTCCAATCACTTTTAGACTACGTTTTTCTAGGTATAATTTTTTAGTACACTGATATTATTGTTTCGTATTTTAAAAGTAGAGGTAGACTCAATATCTATAAATATCCTGATAAATGTGTGGTCTCTTTCAGTTGAGGTATTCCATTGGTTTACATTGCGGAGTAAAAAAAATTTTTCGCAGTAGCCTCTTCCAGAGCGAAGTGAAGTAAATGAATTCTCACAAAAAGCTTCATGGCAGCAATCGGGGTGTTTTGAAAGTTTCTGTAATTACCAGATAGACCAGACATTGAATCCGGGCTATAAGATAACATTGATCTAACAATATAATTGCAGAGGTAATAAGTTTTGCCAACAGCTTGTCTACATACCCAGACTGTATTTGATACCTTCTGCATTTTACGTTGCGTGATCTCTAAGTCACTCGAGAGTTGCATACTACCAAAATACGTGTCTCTACGATCCACAGTTGTACAATAAACAAAAGAAAAGTTACATAATGATCCTACCTTATCTTGCCGAATATGAGATGGCTTGTTTTCTACGCACTTACCGATAGGTCATAAAAATTACATCAGTTCTTAATATGCCTGAGTGCTTTAAGTATCTCAATAGCCTGAGTGCTTTCTTCCACAGAAGAAAGAAGGTAGTTTATAAATGTGTTTAGAATTGGTCTTTTGTCAGAATGGCTTTAGAGTTAGCACAGCTTTGGTTAGTACACACCAAGCGCATTTAGCTTGTAAATAATATAGTCTGCTGTGAGCTTCCACAAAAGAACAGAAAGTACTCCTACCTTTAGTAACAATCGTTTGGAAAGTGCGAGAGTTGGTGGCCGAGCGAGAGCCTAAGAGATAACTTTGCTATCCGCCAACATTATTATACCAACTCTCGCACCTTCCAGCACTCTTCGTTAGATGGCACACTATGTCTGTCTATACGACTATTTATTACTAGTGTTTAATTTGTAGCTTTAAAGAAAGCATTGTTAAACTTTTTTTCTTCTTTATTTGTTATGAGTCGGAAGTGCACAAAAAAATACACCCATTTTGTAACAAAGTTAATGTGAGAGGAAATGTTATAGGTGGCCACATACTAACTTCGTGCACCTTTGAAATTTAAGGATATGAATGAAACATAAAATTGTTACTGGCTTAGGACACTCTTGAGCCTTAGAGAAAGGTAATGCTCATCGGTATAACATAATGACATTAACTCAAAAATTCGTCGACACTCTTGAGATAGTTGGTACAAAAGATACTAATAATGGTACTATTTCTAACAACTCTTACTAAAGTTATGTCAAATTTTCTCTACCAAGCTTTCTCATTAGATACATTTTCAAGTAGTTTTGTTGAACCAATATTTACAAATACAAAATTTTCTAAATGATTTTACATTTTGGTTTTTTGTCATTCCTTCAAACTTAAGCTTTATATTTTTTTATCTTTTAAAAATAATCAGTAGTTTGTTTTGAATATTTTTAAAAACTTCCGTTTACAGGGATCACACCTTTGTGTTTTTTTTTGTTTTGACAGAATTTAGTAAAGTGTCTTGACTCGTTTACCCAACATTTAAATATACATAAAATATTTCAAAATTGTTGTAAATGTTTTTTGTCAAATATTTATGTAACTTATTATTTGAAAACATACTTAAGTTTTGTCTGTGAACACGGTTTAGAAAGGTTTTATCCGCTCTTACTAGCAGTAAAAACTAATCTTTCATAAAATGCTATAACAGAATGTTATATGTATTTTATTGTTTATTTACGTGTTTGTAATGTGCCTATTTTATTTTATGATTATTTTGTTTTGTTGTTGTATAATGCACATTTTGTTTTGTCTGTGTTATTGACAACTAATTTAATTTTATTTTATTTATCTTTTTTATAAACGATTTACTGCAAGCACAGTATAAAAATGATATATAGTATAGAAATTTCTATACTGTGCTGCAAGTAACAAACAAATACATACATATTTTCTTCTACATTGCAGTTTTAATAAACTCTCCCAACTTAAACCCTCATGCAGTCACATCTCAAAGAACTTTACCGCCATCTTGTCAAACACAACGTAGTTTTTTTTACCAGATGACAATCAAGACTTTCAGCTATTTTTGTTCGAGTTTAAATATAGCGTACAATTTAAAATTTGAGCAGTAAGTATAGTCATTACTCATTACACCGAATTAAAAACGAAAATGTTTAATAATCACAATTTGACAGAACTGGCTATATAAAAATTTTATTTATTATATTAATGCATTATCTTTTTTGCCCTATCCGTGACTCTCCGTAGGTACTTTTGTTCACGACTCCATAAAGCAGATTGGGAATCACACGAACGCAAGACGAAGCTTGTGGAGACATCTCGCCTCATGGTTGGCAAGTAGGTAACAAAGACCGCATTTGTTGACGAACTTGTCAGTATCTAAAATTAAATAAGTTATAAATTGTCTTAAGTGTTTTACATAATATAAAATAATAAAATAAATTCATCTTTTTTGTAAAACACCTAGAAGCTTTTGGAGTGTAATAAAAAAAGTTTTGTATTTTTTTAATTAATGCCTTTATATGCCACTTTATATAGCACTGTATATTATACTCAGTAACATTAAAAATGTTACACTCAAAAAAAATAATTATTTGAAAGTAATTTTCTGGCAATATCAACTTCAAAAAAATCTATATGTGTTTGGCGACCCCGTAACTGTACACGTTTAGTCATCGACAAAATGAAATGATTGATGTCTGCTTGTAGCATCTTGTTTCAAGAAACTTAAACCTCATGGTTTTACTGTGCCAGATTTTGTGGAAGACGGTGCAAAGCGTACAGTCTTTGGGATTTAAATACGGTGACTTCGGCAAAACATTAACGCCAGTTTCTTGGAGAAAGTCTATAGTTTGACAAGCAAGGAGAGAAAAAAAAACATGTTGACAGCCATCGTTTTACTCTTCGACGACTATCATGCATGCTTAGGCAAAATTGCCATTTGTCGCTGAATATCACATTATACCATTCGGCCTCCCAAACCTGCTGTTCTCTGCACCAGTTCAAACGTCGACGACGGACGATCGCATACTAACAAGTCTATCTTCTTCTCCAAACCATTTTGTTACCCGTAAAGCAAGTAATCGGAAACACAGTACTGCAAATAGTTCTGCTTGTCAGTTCTAATTTCTTAACAAAAATTAAAAAGTTAAACTTTTTTTGCAAAAACTGTTAAAGATAAACCGTTGCAATGGTTACTATACCTAGCTTTAAATTTACTCATTCTGTTGTCAAAAAATCACTTTCAAAAAATTATTCTTTCGGGATGTAACACTTCTAATGTTACTGAGTATATTTATATATTTAGATTTAGAATTAGAGTGTGTTTCATATACTTATTTAGTATCTACACATATAATAACAGGTAGATTTTTTCAGAAAACTTGTAGGTCGACTATTTCCTAGGTATAGATAACCAATATTTCATGTCGCTGGTTCTCATCGTTGTCACAAACTGCTAGTAATAATAATTATTAGTTAGTAATTGCTAGCCATGTATAATGATAACCTAAAATAATATACGATCAACCATGAATTAGTGTTAGAGTAATAATTTATCTTTTACTTTATCATGGTTCTATCAAAATGTATCAAAAACTATTTAAAAATTTTGCAGTAAAAGAATCAAGACGATCAGGAAACAATTAGAAGCAATCAGTTGTAAAGACTAAGAAATATGAAACTAATTAATTTCTTGTGAAATATTAGGGTTTGGTTAGATTAGATAGTCGTCTGTGGGTCAACGGTCAGATATAATACTTGTAAGAATACGAGTAAATTTTTTCTTTGCATTAATGTGCGTATTGATGTTTTATTCTCGGTTGAATTTAACGACTTTCCAACGGCAGTAAAAGTACTGAGCATCGATATTATGCGTATGCAAATGGATTCATTAGTAAATGTAAACAAAGAGCGATCTTTAGCGGCACATGAACTGCTAATTATAACACGAGTATGGTCACAAGCTAGGGTATATTTAAAGAAGCAATAAAGACGTGTTTGGACCGTGTACTGATAATGAATCTAAGTCATCGTGTTTATGTAAATTCCGCAAGTATCAGAGCAGCGCCTGGTAATTATAAAGTAGTGTCCTGGTCCGCATTGTCTTATCTGATGGGATACCGTAATTGACTCATTCACACATTGTGGAGCGTCTAGGTGTGTACTAGTAAAAAATTTCTCGCCGTTAAGATAAGGCTATTGCTGCTACCTCCACTATCTTTTTTACCTTGTTACCGTACTCTCTACTACTATACGATAATCTCGATGGTCGTTTGCAGAATGCCGATAAGAGTTATGGAACTCTTACTTCGTGTCACAGCACGGATTTACAGGATACTTTTCTCAGGAATAAAGTCAAACCATTATTTCTCAAGGGAGGAAAAAATTTTCAAGTTCAAAACATTTTACCGTTTTCTTCAATTGTATTTAATATTAAATTATTTTTTATAGTGTTTTATACAAAAAATGCGCGTTCAAAACTAACAGGACACTTGTCTGAGCGTTTTTCTAAAAGGCAACTTCCTGAAATTTTATCGAATTTATTCATTACAAATGGTTCACACTGTATAAAAAAATATTTTATAAGTTTTTTCAGAAACCTGACGTAATGGCCAATTTTTGAGTACAATTTTAGAATCTGCATAAAAAAGTACATAAGAGACACGTATTAGACATCAAAAAAAAAAAAAATATGTTGACCAGTGTAATAAGTCAAAATGACCTGTGGAAAAATTTTTAAGTACTAGAGAAATGAGTACTGTCACATTGACGTTAGAACGATAAACAAAAATTATTTAATTTAAGACAAGCTTTGTCTATTTTCAACTTCGATTTACAGCTAACTTAGTTTTAAACTTCCTAAAGTTCCAGGCGTTTTAAAATTTTTGATTTTAAATATATTCAACAACAGAATGCCTAAAAGCTAGTTGTAGTAGCAATTGCAACGGTTTATCTTTGACAGTTTTTGTAAAAAAAAGTTTAAACTCTTACTTTTTGTTAAGAAAAAGATTTATCAGAGCTGATAAGTAGTATTTGCATTTGTTGTGTCTCTAACTACTGTTTTTTAAGAATAACAATATACCTCTATTCCGAAAACTTAGCGATTTTGACAAAGGTAGAATTATGGCCTTTCAAGAAGTTAGTTTGTCTTATCTCAAAATTGCCCGCTTTGTCAATTTTATTGTAATGGCGATAATGCGTGTGTTTCGGGTGTGAACAGAAGAAGGTAGAGAAACACGAAACATACCAACAGGTAAACCAAGACGTACCACAAAACGTCAAGACAGACGCTTCAAAGAACTAGCTCTTCGAAACCGTTTTGCTACTACGCGACAACTTAGTGATCAATGCGCAATGGTTTGGAGAATAAGATCGACTGGTTAGTAGTTAGTATGCAAACAATATATCTCCGCATTCAAGCTTCTAGACTTTTTTTTTACCGTCCACGCTTAGTGCTTTTTTTAACTGTAGAATCATTGATTTGTCAGTGGTATCTGGATGGAGTCATTATAGCTATTTGACAAAAAAAAGTGGTGCCAGGATCAATGTCACGTGACCACAGGCACTGTCACTTACTAGAATTTGTAGGTTAGAAAAATTTGACATATAAGCAGAGAACTTGATTTATGACTAAATACAAACAAATTAACAAAAAATATTAAAAATCAGAAAACATTATATAAAGCCGTTTATTTATACAGTAAAACAATTAATAATAATTAAGCAACTGAACAAAACACATTTAACGAGTTACTAAATAAATGATTGAATTAAATGTACAGTACCTTCAAAAATAATCTCAACTTACATATACAATTAATATTATTTAACGCAAATAGTACTAAAAAAGAAGTAATTTAAAACAAAATATGTTTAAAAACCTGTTAGAAATAGATTCTACAGTTACTAGTTGTGGTATTTTCTTACTGGACTGTGTTGCTGAAGGCGTTTGAGATCCTTCAACTTGTCTTTTCAAAGAAGTTAAAATGCACAACTGAAAAAACAGAAAAAGATTAAAGTACGCATCTTAAGTCATTTAACGTACATGGTTGACGAATCGGTAAGTTTAAGGTGTCTCTGTTTAATTACCAGATTTACCTCTGAATCAAAAATAGACGGGACTACGTTAGTAATCAGTTGAGTTCTAACAAAATGCGAAATATACCGAGTCTTTTTTTTTAAAATGTTTGCCGCATACAAAACCTTTCCTTTTTACAGCGGTTACCAATTTCCCAAAATTGGATTCTTAGAAAACCTAAATTTAATCTGAGCTATCAAAATCCATAACAAACACATAATCAATATCTAAAAATAAAACTTTTGGAAATAAAATCAATTAATTTACTTTCTTGGCTGCTTACGAATGAAACGAAATCTCGCCTTTCCTTTGGCGTGTTGTATACTCAACTGCACTACACGAAGATATCATTTTTTCTGTTTCAAAAAGGAACTTACACTTTAGTTGACACTGACAATACTCAACAATGTTTTTTAAATTTTACCTCCGTCAAATTTGACATTGACTGTGGTCAGCTGACCATTATATCTTGGCATCACTAATAATCTCCCATCACTCTATGCAGATACAACTGACAGATCAATGTGTAGATCATCGTCGTCAAAATGGCATAATGTGCGAAATTCAGCGACTAGTTGCGATTCTGGCTAGACTGTACATGACGGTCGTCGTAGGATAACGCATAGCAACGTTATATTTAATTACAAATCACTTTATTGCCTTATCTAAATGGCCAACATGTCTATTTTCAGTAAGACAACGCACGTTTACATGTTGCTCATCAATCTGTAGACTTTCTTCAAAAATCTGGCCTTAATGTCTTGCCATAGGCATCTGGTTCACTAGACTGAAATCCCATAGAGCATTTGTAGGATCTGCAAACTCTGGCAAACTTAATCCATAAAGTTTAAGTTGCTTGAAACAAGGTGCGACAAGCAAACATTAACCATCCCATTTTGTCAGTGTTTAAACGTGTACAAAATTTTACTCAGTTAGGGAGTCACCAAACACAATAATAATTTTTTTTTCAATATAATGTTACTAAATTTTTTTTGCAAATATTATCGTTTTATTCTTTTTATAAGTCTACCGCATTACCACAAAATCATGTTCAAAAAATATTTCTTCTGGGTGTAAGACTTCTAATGTCACTGGGTATAAATTCGAATTTTGAAATAGATTTCAACGTAACTGATTTTTTTAATACAAAATTGTTGGCTTTTTTTGCTTCAAACTAAATATCAAAATAATGCTGTCTTACTTTTGATTTAATAACATTGCTTGATGCTTCAGGTCGCGATTTGGTTTAGTTTAAATTTTTGTGATATGGCATTTTTTGCCATGTTCCTTTTAGCATTTTTGACTGAAAGCCGCCTATTTGTACCTGCAGATATAAGACGCTGTTATTTTTTAATATTTCCAGACTTAAAATTGATTTGATCAAACATTTCATAAAATGACCGTTTTCATAAAGTGGTTGTGACATGTGCGCTGAGAGAAAAAATTTGCCAAATTTTGTTTTTTATGTAAAGGCACATATAACACCACTAGTTATAAAATGGCTATTAATGCAACAAGTTAAAAAATAAATGTTTTTTTTTGCACTAGACGTGAATAACGAGTGGATTAACATGTCGTGTGCAAAAATCCATTTTTCCAATTTCCAATAGCTGTTCAGAAATTTTTAAAATAATCACAAATAAAATTGTTGAAATTTAAACAGAACAATGTCCGTCTGGTCAGCTAATATTAACAAAAAATAATAAAATAAATTCAATGTTTTTGTCAAGCTTTTAGAAGCTTTTGTAATTTTAAGCAAATAATTGTTATTATATTACAATGTTGTTGTCCAAATAAGTAATGAAAAAAAACTTGTTTTTTTTTTTAAATGAGTTAGAGTCGTTTGAACAACATTATTTTTTGAGTTTTAGCAATGCTTCGTGACATTATTAAAACATTATTAATTATAAAAACATAGGCATCAATTGTTTTTAAGTCGTACTTACTCATAATTTTTTATTGGTGCAACTCTAAACAACTCTCAACAGCAACTAAATTTTCACAAAATTTAAAGTAAAAAAGTTTTATTTTTTTCAGATTGGTGTTTGCCACTCTGAAGCTCTGCTACTATTAACACGTCTGATATGCGTAAAACTTATATGTTCTAATCAGAGAGGTTGCTAAAACTTTGATAGAATCTGTTGTTAAAATAATTAATTTAACAATATTTTATTTTATAATATTATGACTATACTTATGTTAATTCATTTAAAAAAACTAAAAAAATAGTTTATAAAAACAAATAAAACCCGAAACCAAATGAGGCAAGACAAGTTATAGACATTTATAAACATAATATGATGTTAGTTTCACAAGTTTTCTGCACTTTACACAACCGTCTTCTATTTTTGCAATCTTCACTTATTTCAAATTCAGCATACGTAATATCCATTTAGTTTTTCATGAATGGATTTTTCTTCTTTTTGTGGCAGAAATGCTGTAAAAGCGGAGGCGGCACGATCTATTTGTATGGAGATTACGACGTTTCTTATGCGCGAGAGTATACTCTGATACCTGTCTTTGCTTTCTAATACGGAAATTTGTATTTCTTCATGAGTGACTACATCGTTGACATTCTTCCTTTGACCGTAATATGTAGACTTTCTTTATGAACGATTAATCACAGAAGCTCAACGACAAGGACTTTTTTATAAACGCATCAATTTATTGTTGAAAGTTCATAAAACTGTCAATGAAATGTATACATCAATGAAGAAAAATTCAATATTCTATACGGCTAGATAGGTAGTAAGTATACTTATCTACTGACGGTTTTATTTATTAGGATATTTGCTCGAAAGAAATTAATTATTTCTTAATACAAAAATTTTAAATAAAAAGATACTGAAATGTTTTCAAAAACACTAGATTACTTACCTGTCACTTTTATTAGCTTGATATCAACTATCATAAATTATTACATCAATACCAAAAGACTAAAGCAATAATTGCCAAGGCCAATAATGCTAGAGGTCAGATCACGACTACACCATATTTAGATCAATATTTTGCACCATGACACCATTTTAATCATTTTACATACAACAGACATTTCTTAATGTTTATAGATTATGACTTCTATTGTTCTTTCTTCAGTAAATTATTGTTTAATAAGGCATGAAAATGCCCCATTAATGATTATAATTGGAAGATTATAGTTTGCTTTACAAGCAAATCAAAAATGTTTTTCAATTTGCGTTTTTATAACCTTTATATTTTTTTAAAATTATATTTTATGTTTAAAAATTTAGTTTTATTGTTTTTTCATTCAATTGCGGCTCTTTTAAGTACAAAAAAAGGAAGTTTCCTTTCAACACTTCTTCCTCTGGTTTGTGTACGAGTATCCAGAGACTGGTTGCAAGTCGTAGAAGACAAAATCATGTGTTCGGAGATGTTTTAAATCTCCCTGGTGATATCTAACGTTAGCTATATGTGGATGAAAATAACTCAGTAAAGAGCGATAAAGTGTGGCATGTTTTCAACTTTCTCACAGCACGCCGCGAACTACTGGAAAAGTAACACTATCCAATATTTCAGAATATTTTTTAATGAAATTTTAGGTTGTGCAGTTGAACGTGATAAATGATACAAACAACTCTCTCATCAGTACTGTACTTACTTACCTATTAGAAATCTATTTTGATAAAAACTGAAATTATGGCTAGTGCTTTGTATTTTATGAATACTTTCATGATGCCACGGCATACTGACATCGATCGTTTAACTACCTACTTAGAACACATCCAAATGCCGAAATTAACCCAAACATAATTGCACACTAAGCAATAGGTTTCCAAGAGTAATAATAGCGCAAAAACTAATAACGATTTCAAAAATAAACTTGATAAAAAGCTCACAGCTTTATCAACTAGAAAAGAGTCCAGTAGGCAAAACTTTTAACAACCTACAGTTTTTTTATTAAAATTAATTGTTTTATCAGTATCATAGAGAGCGATGTAAAAAGTACAGAACATGTCACAAAAAAACACATTTTTTTGCATTGTTAACCAATAAAACCAAACAAACACCGCCTAAGAATTTGACAACAAAATATACGTACATGATAATTGACTATAATTGATTTTTTAGGTTTAGTACTCAATAAAATTAATGTCTTGCTTTGCTTTACATACTGTCTAAACTCTGACACTGGTTTTACTTCTACAAAATTTAGGAATAAAATTGCTTATTACTTAATTTTTTAAAAATTCTTAATTGATTGCATCATTATTTTTGAAATTGGTTTTTATTTTATCCTAAAAGGTTCAATAATATTAAGGTTCTAAATATTTGAAGATCATAAGGCATACTGCTATTTGGACTATTAGGTAAAAAAATTCGTCCTAAAAAGTAAAATTTAAATGACTGGTATTTGCGTTGAAATATTTTCTTTAAGACATATTACAGGCTAGTACTATTGGCAAAATGGTATTACGTAGCTGCAAAACTTTCTGAAAATGATCCAAAAAAATTTACAAATTTGTACTCGATTTTTAAAATACTACATAGGTAAAAGTCCTATGGTTTATTATTTAGGTCAAAAAACATTTATTATTAACAGTAAAGCAAAAAAAAAGAAACATCTAGTTAGGAATAAATTAATGTATTGAGAAGTAGAGTAAGGTTAAGTAATAAACCCAATTCTCATGATTTCCGAAATATAAACTGTTTTGTAAAAAAATCTATTCCGTTTATGAGATCCAAAAAAAAACCTAATTTTGCCTGGAAGTAAGATAGTAATAATTTTAAAAAACCACAACAATTTAGTTTTTTTATTTTCAAAAATAGCTCCACTGACCTCTAATACCTGCATTAATTTTAACTGCTAATTCGACGCCAGCACATTTTTAGTCTGTTTAACTCAGAAGGAAGTCTTGGCTAAACGGCCATGTTTAAACATGAGTTGTTCTTTATTTAGGTAGTTGGTAAATTTTATCATCTAAGACTTAAATCGTTGGCTCAAAGTGTTAACTTGCTAACTCCACTTTTCAAATTTTTTCAGGAGAGTCAAAAAACCGTCTTATTGTTATTGTATGCAAATCTAATAAAAAAAAATATTCCAATTTTTATTTTAGTTTTTATGTGTGTGTTAACACTAATAAAAACAAAATATGTTTGCAGGTTCTAATAATAATAATACGAGTTTATAAACTAATTTTTTGGGGTTAGTGTGTTTTATATTTTATTAAAATCCTAATGTGTAGTTAGCAGATTTTCTAAATTTTGAACTATACAATGCATATAGAAATCAAGAAGTTTCTTAAAAAGTGCATCTTTTACAGTATGCGAGTAGATACCTACTATGTATTGTGTAAAAAATTCTGGTGGATTTAGCAGGAAAATTTTATTTTTGTGGAGTTAGCAGGTTTTTGTGCTAGCGATTTAACTAATTTTTACTAACTTTTAAATTCTCTATTTTTTGTAGACGTTACAATGTTTATTTGTCTATCTAATTTTATCAAAACTTCATTTTTGGCAAAAAATGGAGTTAGCAGGTTTTCACTCTAAGCCGACAAAGTATTATTTGAAATTATCGTTGTATAACAATTTCAGTCTTAATTTGTTATTAACACTATAAAAAAATTAAGTTATTACTCGCATCATTTTAGTGAAATATTCTTAAACTTATATCAAATTTTTGAAAATTTACAGCATTAAATTCTAACAATAATAAAAGTATTTTAATTTTTTTTTAAATTTATTACAGTAAACAAATTACAAGTATATCAAATTTCTAGCGTTTCGTAGTCTGCCTATCGTAAAAAACCAGGCTTTATAAGACTACTGTCCTTTCAATAAAAATTCTTTTTTATATTTTTTTCTACTCTAATACAGGGCTATTTACGTAAGATGACGAGCCTTACCAGGTAAAAATGCAACCCAAAATACATTCTACAAAAAACTCATTGTTTTTTAAAACTAAAAAATTAAATTAAGTATCCAAGTATGTATTCGTACGTATGATAGACACGCATTAAAAGAAGTTGTCAGTGTCATTACATTCTTTTATTCATAATTATTTAACGTAATGTTTTCTAACGATGAAAAAACGGACATGATACTAATTTTTGGTGAATGTCAAAGAAATGGTGTTGCTGCATCAAATTTGTATAGAGTATAGCAAACGCCGAGCTCCGACCGACACAGTTTTTAGGAGATTTGAAAGCACGCTGGAGCCTTTTGGGGTTAAGCTGTCGGTTTCAAATCTTGGACAAGTTGTATACGGTAGGGATGAAACTTATTCTCTCTTAGAACCCTACAAAGTACAAACCAACGATTGACTAATTCCTAACTGCTTTGGTATCTCTTTTTGACCGATATCTGGATTTTCGGTTGCAACTTCAATAATTAGGATTCCATTTTCAAAACAAGTGGCAGTTGTAGTTTTTACCCTTTTAAGGCAAGACCATTTATTTCTTAGCGTGTTTTCCAGTCTCTTAAAAATTTTGTCAGTCGGAGGTAGGCCACAGGCTAGGCGTTCGAGATAACGTTCTCTATACAAATTTGCTGCAGCAACACCATTTTTTCGACATATATCAAAAATTAGTATCATGTCCGTTCTTTTATCGTTAGAAAACATTACGTTAAATAATTATTAATGTTCGGCGTAGCGTGGCGTAGCCGAGTAGGTGGACAATTGGCCAGTTAATTAATCAGTATAATCCAGCGGACTGCATGTTATTCCTTCAACTGTTCTACACAAGCGCTCAGAATCCAGTAGCGTCGAAGCCTCAAATGTACGCAAAATATATTTACTGCTTAAATGAGAGAATCTATTATAGTCTATTATAAACAAATACTAATTGAGTGAGTGTCTGTCAATGTGCCTCTTAGTTGTTCCGCCCTTAAATAACCCGAAATAAAGTGTAAATTATAACGCAAAATCACGCCACTGAAAAACCAATCGCTGACGCCTATGGTTAATAATTATGCATGAGGTAATGTAATGACACTGACAAATACTTTTAATACGTACATACTTGGATCTGTAATTTAATTCTCTAGTTCTAGAAAACAATGAGTCCTTTGTAAACTGTATTTTGAGTTGCATTTTTAGCTAGTCAGGCTCATCATCATACGTGAATAACCCTGTATAATAACATAATTTGTGACCGTGAGCTCATTAACTATGTTTCAATGTTCGGTACTTCTCTAAAACTAAAAAAATCTGTATTTTTTCTTTTCGAAATAATTTTGTTATAGCATATCCACAGTATAGAAGTGAATCAGTACGGACAACTGATAAAAACTTGTCAAAAGCTAGCATCCCTTTACGTTAAATGTGTAAGATGGAGCCACTGATTTTTAAATTTGTAGGCAACTAATAATACACAATTTTAATCTAAAGGGCTATTACTGTAAATTATATGATGAATAATCAAAAGACAAAAGTAAAACAAAAATTAAAATAATTTTTATAGTATTTATTTACAGTTACAGCCTTTTAGATTTAAATTGTGTATTATTAGTTGCCTAAAAATCTAAAAATTAGTGGCTCCATCTTACACATTTTACGTAAAGGGATACTAATTTATTTCTATACTGTGGCATATCCATCGATAAACTAAACATTTTTAAATATTCTAAAAACGTTCAAGTGACCAGAAACATCTTAAAAATTTGTGTTAACAAGGCAAATTTATGTTGATGCAATTGATAATTTCTTTCGTCAAAGCTCGTCATTAGTTCAATACAGATCACAACCTTATAGTTATAGTTTTTGACATGTCAGTAACAATTTGAATAAATCGATTAATACCAGACATATTTTCAGCAACTTGTGAATTAAGCCAACGAAACCAAATGTCTCAATAACGTTATAATCCGAAAGTTATATTTTTCGTCAATTTTTTTTCTGGTTAAACGTAGATTGAATACTTTTTTAACAATAGACTTTTTTCTTTCCAAAACGGTTTAAAAGTCTATTGTCCGTACTAAGATGGTTTACTAAAAAGGCAGTAAACCAGATTTTCATAAAAGCGTCGAGAAGAAATTCTTAAAAAATATCTAAGATTTAAAATGAAAACCGCAAGTAGTTACGATCTTTGGCTTCAAAACAACAAAGTTGAACATATTAGGCGCCTGACGTCATACCGACATCAGACCGAGCAAGCATTTGCGTTTTTGTTTTTTTTGTTATTTGTTTGTGGTGACTGAAAGTTATAAAAAATACCAAACTGTTGTGTTTTTGGGTGCAATAATAATTTAAAAAATTCTAACGTGACGCCGCATAATTTTCAAATTAGGTACCTATATCTACCTTTTCTTTTCGTCTTCTGAAATACTTTTTAAAATTATATTATGGCGTGGCAAATTTAAAAAGTCGTTTAATCTTTTAAGTTTTCGTTGTTCTGTAGATTATTCGGATTACCAGATTTTTCTGTATATTACTTAATTAATTTTTGGTATATCTTGTTTCAGAACCGAACGCCATTAAAATTAAAAAACAATAATGTAAAACCGCAAAGTTTAATGACAAGACATAAACAATCTCACAACATATCCGTACAACTAGTGCGCTGAGTCTCGGCAATACGTCGGTATGACGTCACAGTTAACGTTTTTTACATTTTGGTCTCTTATATTTCTAAAACGGCAAATCGCACGTATCTACCGTTTAAAGGCTTGTTCTCAGAATTTTTCTTACCATATTTTTGTATTTCGGTGTACAACCCGTTTAAGATACAAGTTGTGACCAACAAAAATGCAATATTACAGCAAGTTCAGCAATAAATAATACTAAATAAATAAATAAATAAATAAATAAATAATAATTCACAATAAACGTCTGATATTTTAAATTGTGACAGTTCACAGCGAGTTGAAATTAAAATATTTAAAAACTCAGGTAAAATGTATAAAATTGACAGTAAAATGAAAAAATTTTTCCAACAGCAATTATGCATCAAGCCACAATTGAAGACATGAGTAGACGAAGGTGTTATGTTACATTTATCAAAACTCACTTTTATTGCTCAAATGAAGGTGTTATATGCCAATCTTTCACTTGGAGTCTCTAAAATTTTTAAACACTAATGATACGCAAAATACACCGCTATATAGCTAGACCTAAATCGAAAAAAAATATATAAAAACAACTTTAACCTTAACTTGCTAAAAATTACAATTTTGTAAGATAACACCTTCATCCACTCGTGTCTTCAATTATCACAAACAAAATTCTATAAGTAAAAGTTCAAAATTTTTACTTACGCCCCTGCTTATAACTCTTCAATATTTCGAAGATTTATGTCACTGGAAACCTTCAGCTTAAAATAAAAAGCAATTTTAGAAAAAAACCATAAATAACAATTTACGAACTAATTTCAAGTTGAAAAACTACCGGTAACATAGCAAAGTTTAATACTTTTCTATGACAACAACCAATCACAGTCCCAAATTCTTTTAATTTTTTATAGAAACGAAGATACTACCGGCATTTACTGTTGTATATTATTTTTTATTTAAATCACACTCTATAATACTGACTACACACGATCTAAGTTATTTGTTTTAAATTTTATTAACTACTAATCCTAATAAAATAACAGTATCATCATTCGAACATATACCATAGTTGTTAGGGCTCGTACAAGCAAATTTTTTAGTAAGGACTAGATGTCTTCATTTCATTGATTATGTATGTGTTGTCTTTGGATCATTACCGTTTTAGATATCTGTATCTATGATGCAATTTTAGTTTGTCGTAGTAAATGAATTTGCATATAAATGCACCGATATATCAAGCAAGTGCCTTAGACCAGCGTTGTGAAAAAGTTGCTCCATAACCGGCTAGGCTCGTGCGGGTAATACAAAAAGAAGAAATTTGTTCAATTATTTCAATAATATATTTATTTCATGGAAATCTTATACATTTATTAACGAATAATAGCACAACCTTTTGTACTATTAACGAAAAATTTTCTTTAATAAGATTATATTGTCCCATAATTTAATTTTATAATATAAAACAGGCAATTAAGGTACGATTTAACGAAGAGTCTTAACTTGACGATGAACGCTTTTCAGCTTTCCAGGCGCATTTAAAGCCAATATTGTTTGAATACCGAACAAAATTACGACGCTTTCGGCATGAATAACACTGTTTAATCACTAATTAAAGTATTTAATTAAATGGTGCTTTTGCATAATACGAAAGTCACCCAAAAAGTACCTACTATCAATGAGATCACAAAGTCTTTACGTAAAGTTTTGAAATCAAAAATAAAATATAACTTGTTTTTCACTCAGTTGTTCATTTGGAAAAGTTTTGGTTTTCTCTTAAATAAATAAAAACAAAAGTTGGTATCATTATTGTCAGATTAAAACTTTCTTCCGGTATTTTAATTTTTGTTTTTAAAAAATTATTTTTAATTTATGTAACAAAAACAATGATTTCCATTCAAAATAAATATCTGTCGTTTTATTATTCAAGAAAACAACTGATTGTCGTAATTATTACCAATATCACTTTCACAGCAACAAAACCGTTTAAATTATGACAATTTTGGCATCATTAGGTCTAAAAATTTATTTCTGTAAACAAAAAAAATTTGTAATAAAGAGAAAAGCATTTTTTTTAAATTGGAGCAAATTCCGGTCAAAATTTATAACATCCGACTTAAACGAGCTTCACTTATCTTTGTTGGGTTAGGTTGTAGCCTGTTTTAATTTGGATGGAGCGAAGATCCATTTAATAAATTAATTACATTATTACCTGGTCTTCTTTTGTGCATATGTTATTCGTCTGGTTTATTTATGGTGTTTTATATTTTTTAGTGTGTTCATTATTGCTGGTCCAGTTTTTTAAAGTATAAAAGTCCATGACCTGCCGGCTGCACTAAGACATACTTTATTAGGTGCGATGCTATAAATTTCAGGCATTAAATTTTACAGCCCGTAGCTTTACAAGTTGTTTTTTATTGTATAAACGCATCAGGTAATGTCTGCATATAAATAATTTCGAAAGTGCTTACCCGGAATGTGAGTATCATCTATAAATTTAATTGTATGTTTTCTTCCTTTATCGAACCTGTTAAAATTAAGTCTAATTTGGACTTAAAATTTTCATTTAATAGTACCCTTAGATGGTCTATAAATTTTATTAAACGTATTCTTTCGAAATTTTTATGACGCCGTCTATAAATAAATTACCGAAATGGTTTTATACATAATTTTATATTTGCATAATTGAATTAAAAAGATGCAATAAATTAAATTTCTTTAATTATTATAGAAAATACAATTTTATGCAACGCATCAGAAGTCTTGACCTATAGCAATACACTTATTAAATAATTAACTTTAGTAAAGTTAACAAAATAACACCCAAAAATCTCAAAAAACTTATGAGATA
Organism: Tribolium confusum; assembly: GCA_029207805.1. Classification (NCBI taxonomy): domain Eukaryota; kingdom Metazoa; phylum Arthropoda; class Insecta; order Coleoptera; family Tenebrionidae; genus Tribolium; species Tribolium confusum. Next base: position 27,657,553 of record JALGAY010000002.1, on the reverse strand, counting down.
ACATAATTAAATTTAAAAAAAAATTTATACAATTGTGAAGATCTTTAAACATGAGTTAAGTTTAATCACTGATCTTTAATAGATTTTTATACAAATGTACAGGATTTTACCCTGTGCCTCTAATAAAGCTCTGTTCCTTGTTTGCCGAAGTCTGCTCAATGGCAGACACCGAGAGTCCAAGTGTAAATCTATAATGTCCCCAACCGCAAGTGTCAAAATAGTAGAGAATATAAGAAAAAATTTTTCATTTTCTGCGCAACCCCTGCATACGTAAACTTCACTAAGTCCAATAAAGGTGCAAGTGTTTTTAAAAAAATGTTTTGTATACATGTTTACCAATAAATAATGAGCGTTTTTTTAATGACATACTTCTGAAATTTTTCTAGATGCAACTAAAAATACTACCTCCAAAATTCACCAGATTTCTCATTTTTTAAAATTTAGAAAATGAATCCAGGATCGCGTTGTTCCGTGTAATTATATCATGATAAACGTTTTATTGATAAACGTTTTATAAACACAGGTTTACTTAAATTTGTATCATAAATTATTATTACACGGGCAATGAGAAAGTAGACATGCTACTCATCTATGGGGAGTCGAAAAAATGCTGTAGCCGTTGCGGATCTGTATTTACGGAGATATCCAAATTGTAGAGACATTTTGTTCCCAGCACATTTTGGAAACTCGAAATTAAGTTACAAAAAAAATTGGCTTAAAATAAAAAAAACCGTAGAAGAATAGCTACTGATCCACAGAGCGTAATTGTTGTCTTACAAGCTGAGGAAAATAATCCTCATATAAGTCAAAGAATCATAGTTTGACAAAATGGTATCAGCCAGGCATTCTTTGAAGGAATAAATTCTACCCATACCACTTTGATGCAAAAACTTTAAAAAAAGCCGCGTTCAAAGGTCTTTAATACACAGAGTTCAGAGTTGTTTACTGCAAAATAGAATGCATTTTAACCAATTTTTACATTAATCTTTTTTTTATTTAATAAAAGATGCCTCAACAACTAAGTTATTGGCATCGATTGATACAGTGGTGTATACATAATACAATAGATGGCAAATATTATATACAGTTAATAAGTTGAATTTCTTCCAAAAATCTTACGATGTTTTCAACTCTTGAGGGGCTCTTTATGTGTAGAGCTTCTAATAGGCTGTCGGGTATGTGGAATCATGAACGGGCTTTGACGAATTTGGGGCACTCGAAGAGAATGTGCTTGATATTTAGGTTGCATTGACATGTTGGGCATTGTGGAACCGGATTCTTTTCTAACAGGTGTTTGTGGGTTAGGTTTGAATGGCCCAAGCGTAGTCTATTCATTAGAACTTCGTATTTTCTAGTTGGCAGTTTGGGTTTTTTAGTATGGGGTGTTCTTTGGCATTCTGAAAGTTTAGTTGATATTGACTGCTATTGGGTGTTCCACATAGCCCTAATTGCTCTTCTGACGTTTGTCTCTGCATCTAATGATGTTTCAATGTTGATTTCTTCGTCATAAGTTTCTGTGGCTATAGATGCTGCTTGATCGGCTATTTCATTACCCTTAATTCCACAGTGGGACTAAACCCATACAAGAGAGATTGTGTTTTGTCGCATCTTGTGTTCGGCCAATGTGGCTCTAATTGATTGGCTGATTGAATTTGTTGGAAACATCTTTTTGATTTCTTTGAAGGTTGAGAGGTTGTCTGTTACTATTACGATTTCTGTTAATGTGTATGTTTTTGTAGACTCGAGTGTCCTCAGGATTGCATATAGTTCGGCAGAGAAGATACTTGTTTCAGATTGCATTTTGGATTTGATGGTTTCATGGGGAGTTACAATAGCAAAGCCGACTCTATTGATTCTTTTCGAAGCGTCGGTGTAAATTATTTCAGCGCCAGCGAATTTCTCGAGTATTTGCGGGAAGTGGTTTTGGATAAGTGGGTATGGTGTAGCATGTTTTGGGGTTTGGACAAGTGTGTAGTTGGTATTTGGTATATCAATTAGCCATGGAGAGATTTTCTTACCAGGAGTTTGCTGAGGTAGAGGAAGAGAGATATCATAGGTTGTGGTAAGTTTTTTTTATTTTAGTACTTAAAAGGGAGGGTATACGACGGTTACTTGAAAAAATCGTTGGGTAGGGTTGAGACCGTAGTTGTGCACAAACTGGGTTATTGGGGCAGTAAGCTACTCGGGCAGCATAACATAGTGTCAAGAGGTCTCGGCGGGAGGTAAGGAGAGGTTCATTGGACTCACCGTAGAGGCTTTCTACAGGGGTTGTTTTAAAAGCACCGAGCGCAGGCGAAGTGCTGTGTTGTGGATTGTATTTAGTGAGGATAGTAGTGCTTTGCTTGCGGATTGGTAAACAATACATCCGTAGTCTAAGACTGGCCTGATTAAAGTTCTGTAGATTTTCATTAATATATATTCTTGTGTGCCCCAGAAGTGATAGACTAGGGTTTTGATTATGTTTAGTCTTCGTGTACATTAATCTTTATTTTAGTTAGTTTTTAAGTTTTCTTTACATTGTTATTGTTATTTTGCTGACCAAATTTTATTAAAATTGTGACATTGTCATCTTAACGTTTGTAGCCAAACAAGCAAATTTGATGCAATTTATTATTTAAGTAAAAGTCAATATCAAGTGCTAAACAAAATTAGTATTTTTAGTTGCATCTAGAAAAATTTTAGAAGTAGCCCATAATTGACTCATCATTCTGTATATATAGATATTCCCGAGTCTGTCCTATTAGAGTAGACTTATCCATCAGCATAACAAACCAGCCAGTCTTCGTCATAAAAACTACATGACTTTTTACACTAGTTGTCACATGGTGGAAATTCAACAAGATATTTGTGATGTGTAACAATACTAAAGGCTACACTACACTATTTTTCTTTATTTTATAAATTAAATTATATCCATAAAGTTATCAAAAATCTTTTCTGATTGAAGTTTTTCACCGATCTACACCGCGAAGCCGTAGAAAACTCATCGCAGTGGTTCTCTTTACAACAAAATAGAGAGTGGCCAAATTCTTAAAAAAAAGTTTTATATTTGCCGGAGAAGTAATTTTCGAAGCCACTGGAATTTTTGTAAAGCAGGCTAAACGTTTAGGTCCAAGCCAGAATCGTTTTGGTCCAACATGCATTCACTCTAGTCCCCTAAATAAAAAAGTCGTACGTGGTTGTTGGTCTAATTGTAAAACTAAACCCAGGCTTTACCGACAGCTTGTCTACACTCCCAGACTTACTCGGTGGTTTATGCATTTTGTGTCCTACACGGTTCTACGTATAGTTTCCGAGTCAAGCAGAAGATTGAAAAAAGCCTCAAATACTTGACTCTGCGGTTCACATGTAGCTGTTCGCCAATCAAAAAAAAGACGACGCAAAGTTTCACCTTTTCTTCGTTAATATGGCATGACTTGTGTTCTTGGATTTACTGATAAGCCATGAGAGTTTTACCATGTCCTAACCAGCGTAAAGTCCTGCGCGTGTGACTTCTCTTGTCACATTTAGAAAATATCTCTGGTATTATATATACACCAATCGCATTTTGCTTGTAGATAAGATCCACTTTACTGTAAGTTCCCACAATAAAAAGAGTACTTCTCTTTGGTGAAAAGAACTAATAATATGATAATTTTATCAGAAAACATTACGTGAACTTAATTAACCAAAATAAATCCGCATTTCGCTTTTTTAGTCTTGGACACATAGAGTTGAAGAAAGCGTTGTCAAACGCTGCCTAGATGTCGAAAAATCTCTAAGATATACAATACATTGTAAATTCCGCTTTCATCAGTGGAAACAATATTATGCAAAGCCGTTGCAGTCTAACATTTCTTTACCAAAAATGTAATATAAGCGAGATATTTTCAATCCATAAATAAATAGGTTTGGGGGGATGTTCCGGACCCTCATTTTAATTGATCTTTTTGGATTTATTATATTACTAAAAAAATACCTAACTGTACGCCATTATTAACCTAGGTTAATAATAGAAAAAATTATTAACCAGTAACAGAGAAATTCAACTTCTCAGTTGACTAGGAGACACAATAATGGTCAACTTCATAGCTAGTAGTGGAAAAAAACATTTATAAAAATTGTTTTTATTTATAAAAATTTTGAACATTTTTACTGGGCTAACAAGCAAGTTCAAAATTAAAAGAAAAAATAACGATTTTTTTTTGAATAACTATATTTTTTAAATTTGATGGAAACATTCTTTCTTTTTTGAAGTGGGGTAATTTTCAAATAAATAATGACAATAAAAATCAATGTCGAAACCACAAGATTAATCACAAAAAAATCTAATACTCGTAAACAGTGGCAAAGCGCTTTACATTAGAAACAGGTCAAACAAGACGAAAAATTGAAACTAGAATCCGAGAACACGTAAAAACAATTACAAAATACAGATATAACTGACATTTTTTCTGCTTTTGCTTACCATGTTCTTTCTTTAGGTCTCTTCTTTTCTCCAACTGATAAGTCTAAAATCCTTCATGGAATAAAGGTTATACTTTAAATTTTTAGAAGCTTTAGAAATTCTTAAATTCACCCACAAAGCTTCTATTAAGTTAATTAAATATTTGTTTATAATCTTGTCACCTTACTCTCTTTATCAGGATTTATAATTTTTAAATTATTTTTAAATCAAAAGTCAATTGATGTCAAGTTTTACACACTTTAAACAACTAAAATTTATCTTTTTTTGTTAATTTACCAATACCAACAATTTGTTTATTTATATTTTTTCTTTTGAATTAATTAAAACCATTGAACTAAAGGTATTGAACCAAAAATAATGTTTTATTCTATTTTTAATATGTTATTCTTTAATGTTTTAATTCGTTTGTGGTAAAAGTTTGGTAAGTGTTTTCAATATCATTAACTTTTTGTATAATTTTCTTTTACATTGTTATTCAGGCACTGATAATAAAACTTTATTTTTCGAAAGCGCTTTGCCACTGTCACATTAGAATTTTGATTAAATTTGTAGAGTTGCTATTGCTAAGAATAGATAAGTTTCGTGCTGTAAATGTGCTTAGAAGTGTATTTTTGTGTAAGATTTTTATTGTCCTTATTTTAATATTATTTATTTATTAAAATAAGGCTTTGATCTATGTCCCAGAAATTAAAAAGTATACAAACTTTTAAGTTACATTATTCGATTCTACGTATACACAATATATATTTTTTTTAATATAGAGTCTATAAATTTACCCAAGAAGTTTAATTTAGAACTAAGGTCTACTTGACTTTAGTTGTAAATCATTTTATCAATACAAATTTGTTTTCAATAATTTTGGACAATAGGTCACTGGAGATAAAAAGATATGGAACCGAAAAACTCCTCTTGGATTTCAGCAATAGTCGGCTTTAATTCAATCTTCATAATTCATTAAACTGGTATTACTCTATTGTTATAATTATTTTATAAGTAACGTCAATATTTGTTAGATTATTTATTTATTAAAAGTATTGACTTTACCAACATTTACCTTTTAAATTGGTTAAAAAATTAAAAAATTAAAAAACTTAAAAAAAGGTTGAACAAAAATAAAGAAAGCGCTTTGTCTCAAAAACAAAAGGCGATAGTGCAAAACTGCTTACACTATTAAGTTTGTCTCAAAAATGTAGCGTGAAATATATTATTCGTTTCTATGTGAGACGGTCGAAAGTATGAAAAACTTATGAAAACTGTAGAAAATATATCACCCAAAACAAAAGCAGAAAAATTAGGATTAAAAAAATATATTAGTAAAAAAAGCAAATGTAATTCTATAAAAATAAAAATACTTAAACATCTTGAAAATGAAAAACATCATTCAGATAAAGAAAAACAAGACAAACTAAGAATAGAAGTAAAAAATACAAAATATACTTTAGAAGGTTTTAAATAACAATAGGAAGAATAAAGATTACCTATCTAAAAAAACTAAAAAAACAACAACTGAAAGACACAGAAAAACAAGAAAAACGTCCTGATACAAAATAGGAGAAAATATCTGACAGATTTGATGGTTCACAAATAAATATTCTAGAAATAAAAAAAATATTTGAAGTAGGTTCCAGAAGATCTAAGAAAAACTGAACTTACTGTATTTACTAGGTGTATCAAAAATAATGGTCAAAAATTTAGCCAGTGATAGGTCTCGAATAAAGAATACTTCAAAAATTCAAAAATTTTAGCATCTGTCGCAAAAATGGTAGGTATATAGAAAAGTTGTTTCTTTTAATGAGAGGTATCACTGGTTAATTTTTGACCATCATTTCTAATACACCCTGTATTTCAACTATCGTCACAATAAGTAAAATTTCCAACTTAAATTATTTTCATATTTTTGGCTACTAAGAGGATCTTTTAAATCGCGACATTTTGACTAAAGCCCAAAAAGCTCATACTACTCTTTTCTGCCTAAAGTGATGCAATAAAAGTAATTATAACAAATAAGTGATTCAGCTAGGATTTTTACTTAAAGAAGATTAGCATTCTTTTCAATTAATTTTTAACTGGAGCTATCACAAATACATAATTAGAAAAGCTATTGCTAAGAATAGATAAGTTTCGTGCTGTAAATGTGCTTAGAAGTGTATTTTTGTGTAATTAAATTTGATTTGATCGTCAATGTTTGAAAGTAGATGATGGTCTGATTTTGGAAAATCACCCCCAGTGTCGGCGTGAGAGAATGAGTGTGATGATGATTGCTAACGATTTGTCTGTTCACACGATCTGAACCTGAACTATTATAACCAATTATTTGGGTTGTGTTATACATATCACGCTTCGCCTGATATGGAGATGCAAACGTGAACACGTATCGGTAATCTTTCGTTGGTATGCAGAATAAAAATCTTCTCGGAACAAGGTTATTAAGTAAATACTATATTTACGCTCTACTATTGTATAATCTTTTATCATAAAAAACACTATTGTTGTTTGACCTTTGGAAATATTTCCGCCGAAACAGTTTTAATGAAGGAGAACATTTCATTATTTAAACGCGGAATTAAAAAGCACACTCCATTATTAAAGCGGCCTAATGGCCACTCGTAGAAATCATTGTGTTTTAAATTAATAACAAATAACCAGATGTAGATGTAGAAAAAAAATCATTCGAAAGTCGTTGCTAAATTCACATTCATTATTTTATAAGTGTGATTATACATTTCGTGCGTAAATCAGAGTAAAAAACGTGTTTCATATTTTCCGCTCTATAGCATGAACCATAATTTTGAACCACTTGTTTTGGTTGCATTCGGGAGGGTTTAACGAGAATTGTTTAACACAATGGCTATATAATTTATGGGAATGCGCAACTGCATACTCAGTTCGATACTGTACATCCAGCGGTTGCCATAAATAAACGGTTGCTGCGACAGAACAGCCCGCCTGTCTGATCAACATTTGGATTAAATGTTAAACTGTAATACATTCTTTTAATTCTTGTAACTACGCAGTTATGTGAGGCTTCTTCTCAGAACCGCGGTGTTTTATTGATACCAAACCATACATTCAGGCCAAATGCATGCAATTGAACTATCCAATATATTTTTGTTGGCGGTAAAGTTCACTTTACCTACCTCGCATCGGATTTGTTGTAACTGCGCTGCTTAGTAATTGCCTTTAAATGTTAAATGCGATTATTACCGGACGGTTCGAGTTTCAGAAACACATTTTAACTTTTAAAAGGCCTTGTTTATCAAAGCCGCTGAAGCTGCTGTCACTGGAGTTCCACTTGTCGCAACGCTGAATTCTGAAACCTCCGGAACATTGCACATTGCCGCGCTTGCTTCATGACGGTTGATAAACGCATCTATTCATTACGGGCGCTTTGAACTTGGCGACAACGGTAACGGCAACCAGGGGCGCATCCAAGAGTGGGGCGTCAGTTGCTTTAAAAAGTAGTAAAATATGACGTTCAGCTCCCAATATAGTTGAAAAACTGATATAGTTTTATATTTAATAATTTCTAAAATCTAATAAAAAGTGCAGTGTGCCCAGAAAAGTGGTAGCTAGTTCTTCAATAGACTCCGCCAGATGGAACTATTAGTATAACGAGTGAACCAAAAGTTTCGGAGTCAAGTTACCTTTGGTGTCATAAACGTAGAGCTTGGATTAAAATTAGGTATTTGTCAAATTAATTGTATTAAAAACTTCTTTAACGTCATACTAAACTTCGGTTTTCTATAACAATTTGCGATTAATTTCTTGTTTGATCTGGTTCTACATTTTATTTAATTCTACTTTGGTTTGTTTTTGTTTTGTTCATTCGTTAAAATGTTTACTCCTGTACAACAAACGTTTTTGATAGAAAGTTATTTTCGTAATGGTGTACAAGCTGTAGCTGGTGTGTGGCAGTACTCTGCAGCAGCTTGTATTAAGTAATTTAGAGCATATTCTCTAACATAATTGTTAGTGACCATCAATTGAAACAACAGCTTAAAAAAAGGTTTTTTGACTCTCCTGAAAAGTTTAAGAAAGTACAGTTTGCAAGTTTTGTGGTGATAGCTTGAAAAGTGATCGTGTCAGGTCAGCATAATATTAACTTTGGTTTACTTATTCAAAAAATCACTTTTAAAATAATAAAGTTTTATCTGACACTTATGACGTTTTTATAAAATTAATTTGACAAATAATTTTATTATTTTAATCCAAGCCCTACGTTTATGACACCAAAGGTAACTTGACTGCGAAACTTTTAGACCTCGCGTTAGATAAATTTTAATGTGACAACATTACCTAAAAATGTTTATCAATGAAAATAGTCAGGTTTGTCAAATCAATTTGTCTAAAAGAGAAGACATCGGTAAAATAATTCATAAATTTATAGAAACTGTTTAAACTGTCGACCATTATGATTAAGACACAACTGAACTCTTTCAGTAATCTAATAAATGACTGTGAACTTTTGCACAAATTTCCAAAGTTACCACTGATTTAGGTCTTTCACCTTTCTTGTACTGCTTTGTTACCTCGCCAAGCGTTCAAATTTTTTAACAATTTTTAAAATCGTCATTCGAATGAACGGTATACGGTCATATGTTCCTCGCCACTTATCTTAAACAACCAGAACTGTAGCATTTTATGAACGCCCTTCCTTTGCCCTATGGTATCATTTGACAACAGCAATTCTCTGCTCTAAGTTTAAATCCATAACATAACAGAATAAACAAGGTAGAGAAAAATGTTGACAAATAATGACATTTGAAAATAGTAATTATACACCAAGGTAGAGAAGATATTTTTTTAAGCCGAGGTAGTTTATTCCCTAAGAAGCAAAGCTTTAAAAAAAATAAAGAAGCGAGGCTTAATTGTCTTTTCTACCCTGGTTTATATATATATATATTTTACTAGTTGCATTTTTATTTAGGTCTACACAATCAATTTTTTACACTTTTAACGACAATAATCGTAAAATTTTTGAAAAACATACCCATGTAATTTATATTTCGCTATGGATTTGACATTTTAGGAAACAAATGAACAATTGTTTACGCATAGAAATTATCGACGCGAACGTGTTCAAAATAGCTATTATTACAACTAGGGAAATATGAATAGTATATTTCTCGAGGTTGGCTAGTTACATCCCGAGGGGAATCCGAGGGATGTATAGACAACCGAGGGAATATATTCATATTTCTAGTGGTGGAATCAATAGCTTTTTTCTGATTAAAACAATATTGTTGTCAAAATAGCAAAATATTAGATTATAAATTCTGGAATTTAGCAATTAGTAACGTTGCTAAGGATAAGAGACAGTGTTTGTAAATAGGTATCATAGTTGACTGGTTTGATTTTCGCGTCCTGTCATAAAAATATTTTGATAAAATGTCGGACTACGTGCTCGCACAGGCAGCGAAAGCCAGAGAATGATGGATTCCAGCAAAATCGAATATTGCGTATAGTAAAATGTACGAAGACTTTCAACACTGGAGAACAGCAAATACGGTGAATGGTGCCGACGAAAATATTTTGCTAACATTTTTTGAAGACTTGGTAATTTGCTATGATTTTTGTTAATTTTGAACGTATGACTAATTTATTCTATCCGTAGTCGTAGAAATATTCACCAAACACGTTGTGGCCAAAATTATCCATGCTAAGGACAATGTAGCATTTAAAAGAAAAAATTGATGTTAGTATGTTTGATAAAGTAGAAGCATTTGTAAAGAATAAAAATAAAATATACGTTTCAAAAAAATCAGAGGTGTTGTCCCGAGAACAGCTCAAAAAATTCTTGCGAGAAGCTCTTACTGACATCTTTTTGATGTATAAGGTATAATTTCATTGTGATTCTCCTCTGTTGAATAGACTGTTACACATGTAATTTAAATTTTAAAGGTCGTTTTAATTATGGAAATCTTTGGCGTCTGCAGAACGCACATTAAATAAAACATTTTTATAGTAAAATATGACATTTCAAATTTTTCTTTATATGACGTTTCATATCTCCCTTGAGACAATATGAGGTTTCATATTTCCCTAGGAAAATATGAGTGTGTTATTACATCTTATAACTAAGGCAATATTAGTTAATATTGTATCAATCAGAAAAAAAAGGTTAAAAACGAAATCTAAGATTTTGACTGTTGCACTCTATCTAAAATACGAGAAGCGGCAAGAAGGCTAACATAAAATGAACTATTATCTGCAAAATCCAAAGAGTTTTAGGTGAAAACCTATAGTAAGTTTTATAAGTTTTAAAGATTGATGCCAATCAAAACAGGTAACAAGAGTGTGTGAAAATGTTATTTTATTGTTTTTCGAAAAAAAAAAAAATCGCCACCAGATAGGTTTCTAGTTTATGGGCTATATTTTCTATGCTTAAACAAACTCTAAAAATTAACGAAGACATAGACATAGCAATATATTATGGGCTTGTTGCATTTCTCAAAAGGAAAAACGATTCGTACGTACCTAAGAAAGCGACAGTGCTCAAAAAAGAACATATTAAAAAATTACTTACTAAAAAATCTAATGAAACATTTGATGAAAACGTAAAACATGACACTTATAGTAGGTATTAGCAAAGCTTGCAGGACTGATAAACTCTGCAACATGAAATTAGCTAATCTTGATGTCCGGGATAACAATAATTTAATAAACATCCCGCATACTAAAAAACACATATTTCCAGAAAGTTTGTCATTGTAAAATTATCTTAGATTGAGTTGGTAAAAAAATATTGCAAAATATTTAAAACTACTAAATTTAAACTTTTTTAAACCTTTATACTAGTCATTCTCTACGAAGAACATCGGCAAAAATTTTGGTAGATAATGGAAACAACATCGTATTACTTAAAAGACATGGAAGATGACGTTCCAGCTTAGTCGCAGAGGGGTATATTAAAGATTTCTTAACTTGAAAAAAAAAGAAAAAGAAAATTGCTACAATGGTACACATATTTTCTGAACTTTTCTTGCCTAGATCTTGCTCTATAACATCGAAGGAAACTTACCCTGAGCCAGATTTTCGCTCTAAATGGTCCGAGAAGACATCAGATAGAGTTATTGATCAAAAATCTTTGGTTTCATCGTCATTATCTAACAAAACAATTAAGATTCCAGTAGGAATGTTAATATCTAACACAGACCCAGCAGCTATTAATATATAACTTGCAATAATTGCACTAAAAATTATAATTTTCACAAATATGTTTTGTTTGTTAAAAATAAATAAAAAACTAATTAAATAAGATCGTTGAATTCTAACCTTAAAACTTTTATTTTGATTTTCAACTTTTAACATTACATGGTTATGTAGTCAGTAAAAATAGCCAGTAAAAGATGTCTAACGCAAGATGTCAAAATATTGGTTTAATTCTATTATGTTCTATTATTATTTATGTACTAGTACTACTAGTAGAAGATAATTGTTTTTAATTTTTCTAGGTAACGAAACTTAACTTCTCAGGATCGAAAGCATAGATACTAATAATGTGATTTCTAGAGCAAGTAGTAAAAAAGAAAATTAAGTTAAGCAATCAACATGCTTGTATACGATGTTGCCAAATGATTTTTTTTTTTTGCTAATGATTCTATCTAGCAGAACCACTTCAAAAACTTGCTACCACTTTCCTGGGCACGCTGTTGTGTCTACATAAGTATCTAGTAAAATATTGTAAAATAAGTATATAGAAATTACAATATTCCTTATCAACTTTTAATTGAAAAACAATTGCAAAAACAAGATTGTATTAGTAATTTTAGAAGTAGTAGTAATTTTAATTAAAACAAATGCAAGAATTTTTCTAATTCTAGGTGCCGAAAGTGACATTCTTCTAATTTTGCAATATAAAAAATTAATGTTATAAATTTTAAAAGGTTACTTCCAAAGTCAGAGCAACACTTTAGTGCATTTAAAACTGTTGAAATATTTTTTACTGACTTTTTTTAGTAAAATTATAAGCGATATTACTTTTCGATATTCAAAAACAACATATAATAATTTTAAAGCTGCAGTCAAAACTTTACAAATTCTAGAAGCCAGACAGTTTAAATCCAATAAAATCACATACGACAATAATTTTTTGTAGTTTTAGAAACCGAAATCTGTACGAGTATTCTACTAACTTTAAAAACTAGAAGTAAATTATTTTTAATAACTTTTTACTTAATAAATAAAATGCTTTGTTATTTTTTGAGTGTAGTTTTACTAAATACAACAGCAAATTTTTTTTCCATATTGAAAGCCAGAGACAACATCTTACTAATTTTGAAATCTACGTCCTAATTTTAGTAATTTTCTTTATTAATCAAGTTGTTGGTTAAATAACTATTCTGCTTCTTAAAGCTAGAAACAAGTCGCTTTTGTACTTATTAATTTAAAATTTTGTATTTTTTTAAAATTACATTAACAACGTTGTCTTTGTTCTTATAGGTGTAAAAATTAAGAAAAATAATTGAGACCTATTATTAAAACAAGTCAATTGCTTTATAAAATAGTTTTAGGCGTTGTGGTAAAGATATTATTATAAACAAGAATTTAGTTCTTAAGGGTTAAGGTAGACATTGTTTTCAAAAAAAAATAAAGTTTGACGCATAGTTTTTGTGATAGCAAAAAAATGTTTTTTAAAAAAAAGGCGACTGGCAAACTCCAAATGAGATAACCTACGACGAGGTAAAACCACCTTTTTAACGTCACCATTTTTACACTAATTTATTTTGCATAAATTTTTCGGTTCTTCTGAGCCAGGTAAATGACTCCGATGCATTAATTCGTTAAGACAAATTACTCAAATTAGTGGTAAATTTTCTGAGACAAGGAGGCGATACTCGCTGGACTATATTTAAAAAAAAATTTTGAATTCAAGAATTAATAAATAATTGTTACCGGTTTCTAAAAACATGTTGATAGACGTATTCTGAAGAAAAGAAAAAAAAATTTCTTGGTGGTAATACGAGTGGGTACAGTATTTGAAAAGCAGCCTAGCAGCAAATTTGTCCCAAAAGAAATATAAGAATATCTATATAGAAGACAGATCAAAATTCTACAAAAAAAACTGTACTTAATGTCTAAATAAAATTTTCCAAAATATAGACTAATAAATAAATTGCTTTATGACGGTATCGCCGCCAACTCTAATTCCAACAGGTCGAAAAGCGATCGGAAGATAATGGCATGCATTAGTTAAAAGATAAAAATTTTGGGATACTGTATTTTTTGACGAATCAGGTTTTTGAACAGCAACCTAAGTAAAAAATGTTTTGCGCAATACATATTATTTTTTCTCAAAATTTTTTTTTTGCTAATATACTTTTTTTGCCTAGATCGCTTCTCGAATATTGTTAAGAACGACAGTATTGTATTATTAATAAAAATATGCGTAACACAGCTTATGGATATTTAAATTCAAACCAAAAATATTGGTGTACTTACACTTGTTTTTTTCTTCGAAAAAATACAATTACAATTCCAAAACGCGTTATGCATAATATGTAAATTTAGTCGTCATGCTATGCAGCGTATTAAATTACCATTAATGTATTCATTGTTGCGGTCCCTAAATAATCCAGAGCTTTTAAACCCATTTTGCTTTATTTTGAAAGAATCTGTTTTAAATTGAAAGTTCGGTAACATGGCACTTGTGATAACCCTTAAGATACATCAAGAATGCAATAAATTTCGTTTTATTGGAATGAATTCTTATGTTTTCTGTGAACGTACATTTTTGAGCGAGTTTTTATCTGAAAAACTTTTTATTTTTGTATAATTTGTGGTGGATATTTAATAGAAGTGACTTTAACGAATAGACCAACCGCTAAAGTTGACACCTGGCCCTGTCAATGTCGAGCTACATTGTCCTCACATTAGCAGTCTTGTTCTTCGATTGTATGCCGCTCACCACAAACGCACGATAAATTAGATATCCAGCTTAAACACAGAATACATTTTTAAATCCATATCAGATTTGAGTTCTGTATCAATCATGATGTCTAACACGAGCCAGACGTTAGCTCTAAAAATTCGTGTGATTTCAAAAATGTCACGGCTTACATTTATATTACCTACATCTACATAACCATTAAGCCAGAGAGGATAAAAACACACAAAAAGTTGGAAATAAAACTCTAACGTTTTTAAAAATAAATTACGAGTACAATGGAGGTGTTGACAATATTTTTACTGATAATAGATATAAATTTGTTAAAGGTCTACATAAATAAAGAACAAGTCATGACATGTCCGCAAAAACATGAAAAAATTTCGTCGTGCTACCCGAACAAACATCGTGATATTAGTTTACTGACGTATTTACTGAACATTGTTGCTACTCTATATACCTACATATTACAGATGTTAAAACAAATGTTGCAGTCACACAAATAAATTAACATTCACAGGAAAAAGTAACGTTCAGATTCCCATATTATGCAAAGTGTTAGTTTTTTACTCGTACCTACAACATTCATTTGTTAATTATAAATTAAAAGTTTAATTTAAAGATACTCACTGCATACTACATAGCAAGAAAAAGTCAAAACATTTCAAAGTCTTTTAAGAGAATATATGTTATATTTGTTTTTATTTACTTTGCGTTCATATGAAGGTCAATACAAAAAGCTTTTGCGTTTGAAAACCAAGATTATTTTTATAGCTGTGGCTGAGTAGTATGTAGGTTATACAGGATGTTTATAAATGGTGGCATCAAGTTGACTTTGCAAATTTTGTTAACCTGTTTTTGACAACTATATGCCACTACAATTATAATTTCTGATTTCTGAAGTCAACACATTGTCAACACTATCAATCCGTTAAATGTATCGGTTAAATAAAAGATCAAATAAGTGTTTCTGTTGTTAAGCGCTGCTTAAGTGCAATTTAACGTTTTTACGTGGAGAGAGTCAGAAATCTTTATGATTTCTTAGAGGGCTCCACATAGTCATCGTTCCACGATTACTTCGAAATGTAGTCTCTTTGCCCCAGTTTAATATACTGAGTTTATCCCGCAATTTGGGAGTCTTAGATCGGTAAACATAACATTAAACTTTTGCTAATTTTAATCCATAGGCTAAATTAAAAAATTAAGTTTATGTTAATGCTCGACCGTAAAATGTGTGGTGAAATAAAATTAGATACTAAAGAGACAGAACACATCACCCCGCCAAAGACTTGCCAACATTTTGATAGTCATCACAACAAAGCGGCAAATTTAACAAGAATTCCAGAGGTTCAGAGGTAACTTGATGCCCAGACATTTATAAACACCCTGTATAAAGTGTTCAAGTAAAAAACGCTCTAAAATATTATAAAATGTTGGTAAAACAAGACGGCATTAAAAAGACAAGTCGTAACTTGAATGTTATGACTAAACATAACCTCCAAATTTTACCTGATTGTGTGTCAAGTCAAAGTTTTTTTAGTGATTTTGAAGTTTTTGTTTGGTTTACTTTTCTCATAATTACAAATCAGCTGTTCTCACGGCTACATATTTTTCATATCGCTGAAATAATTCGGTTTTTTAGTTTCTTTAGAGCGTTTTTTTACTTGAACACTTCATTATTAAGTACTGTGTTGTTACGGATGACACCAGTTTTTGTATCAAGCGCGTTACCTGTTTAGCAGTGTTTGTGTGAGAATTATTCATTTTTTTTTTAAATTGTTGAATTTTTTTTTTTTTCATACTAATACTTAATTCGGCATGTTCTTGTAGCCTAACCTACAGTGTATTACTAAAGTAATGTTACAAATTTTAACAGATAATAGCTCTTGTTAAAATGATGCTAAATAACCAAAATTGTCTTATATTTAAATGTTTTCGAGATTTGCACTGTAAAATTTATTTAAAAAAAAAACATTTAAAGGTGTTTTTGAACGAGATACGATGTATTATAGCAAATTTTTTAGTATACAGTGTGTATTAAAAAATATATGTAAAAATTGATGATAGTTCTAGTTTTAATGTTAAAATTAATAAAATCAGATATACAAAATATTTTTTAAGCAACTTTACAAATTTTAGCAGGTTGTTGAAACAGTCCATGTTGAAAAAAGGCTAAATATTTAAATTTGTTTTTTGAAATGTTACTGGTTCTTGAGATATACGCTCTAATTTTTTTTTATTTCAAAAACATTATTTTTGAGGTACACAATGTATGACGATGCTGTTTTTTAACAAAAACTTCTACATTGTATATCTCAAAATTTATAAACATTTGTAAAACACAAGTATATTTTTCTAGCATTTTTTCAACAAGAGCTATAACCTGTTAAAATTTTTAACATTACTTCAAAAACACTCTGTACGGAGTAATGTTTTTATTTGCTCTCGCCCGAGATTTCAAAAATAGGCAACACGTAATTTAAACGATAAACCACTTTGGGAAAACTACAAATGATCTAAATAAACTAACTCTAGAAGCACTGGCAAAAGTATTGTCAACAATGTTGACATTAATTTACAATCTTCTATGCCTTAATTTTGAAAATTAAATTTTAAAAAACTAGCTAAATGCCCGATTCCCGGAATTGTCGATATGACGTCACTATTGACGCTTCGTATATTCAAGTTTGATTTTTTAAATTTTTTGTATAAAATTAATCTAAAAATAATGGTCAACTTGTCCGACAAATATCATACTGCGTATGAGGTATTCACCACCACGAAAAAGTCGATATGACTTTACTCTATACGGGAGTCATCCCCGTATATCCAATTTTGATTTATTGAAATTTGTTTAGTAAAATTAGTTTAAAAATTGTGGTCAACTTGTACGACAAAAATCATGCTGCGTATGTAGTGGCCACCACCCCAAAGGTGTCGGTATGACGGCATACGAAAATGCAGCAACGCCGAAAGTTTTCTATTAGAAAAGTTTGTTGGACGCGTTGCAAGAAAAGCACTCACAAAGTTTTACATTTGAATGTATCAAAAAAAAAAAAAAATTAAGAACATTGTACTGGGGGCTATTATAGTAAGCAATGTTAAAAAACCATAGAAGTAAAACTATTTTATAGTAAAGATTTTAAATCATTAAATTTGTTTTTTAGTTTATTAAAATCGAATAACAAATACTACAGTTAATAGCTTAACTTGTTTTTTTAGAAGACAGCCTGTATATGTGTATTTGTCACCTTCATCTCTCAAATGTATTAAAAATGTTACGGTTCTTCGAGTTGGATAGATGTTGAAAAAAATCTGAGGACAAAAAAGACAATTTACAATAATTTTCGCTTGAGAATTCAAAAAAAGTATATTAGAAAAAACGCTGAAAGTTACAGTTTTAATTGTTTTTAAACATTGCCGGAACATTAATTTTTATAATAGTTTATCTATGGCTTCCAAATTGTATTAATAATAATTGTATGATCTTTTCAGCCGGATATAAAGAAAGGTCTAACGTCGTAGTAACAGAGGAGAAAAGTCTATATAGGCTCTATAGAAACAAAAATTTTTTTTGTAAAAAATTTGAAAATAAATGTGCTTAATTATCACTTTTGTTTTAACGTTTCCACGCCACTTAAATTACATTTTTGTCTTATTTATGTTAAAGCAGACAGTATAAACCAAATCTAGTAAGGATTACTTGTAATTTTAAAGTAGAGCAATGTAATTTTCCCTTGAACTTTAAATTACATCGAACTATATCCTACAACGATTATTGGCGTGATTATAACTGTATGTATTATATTCAGAGCAGTCTTATCATCACTCAGTAAAAGAAAGGTATTTTAATGAAGTGAAATTAAGAGCAAAAATTTTTTTCTTTTAGAATAATTGGAAGAGAAATAACCTAGTAATGACATGTTTTCCTTTGCATTTCAATTACATTACCAAATTAGATTTTGCTACTGGATTTGCTCCAAATCGAGGCGGCGTATGCATAATTATAGACCACAAGGGGTTTTTGATTGACCTTCTTCGGTATATGACCTGAAAGAGCTACTGCGTATTACGCTGTCATTATTAGAAATTATTTAAAATTACTTCGGGATATTTACATATCGCATTTTTTTACTTACTAATCAAATAGTAAATTTCTAACCATATGCTCGTTAATATAACTCCTAATCTTCATTAAAAATTTGATAAAAAATAATTTATTACGATTTAAAAATGTTAACGTAGGAAAAAAAAGTTTTGAGTTTTTGGCAAATTAGAATAACAAATTGAAAATTTGATGTTCTGGTAAATATATTCAACAGTTTGTATTGATTTGGATTAGATGTTGTGTTTGTGGTCAGCGGATTTATTGAGCCGTTCTGGTTTTCCCTTATAGAATGAATGTGAATTTAATGTAGGCATACTAGGATATAAAGCTAACGTGGTTTTTATTGTTGTGTCGTATTGCTTCCATATAGAGAGTCGAGAGCACCTCAGTGTACCTTCGAATACAAATCAGTTAAAATGACGTTATTGGTGCTTTTCTTTAGCGACATAGAGGTTAAGATTCATCACAGAAATCGCTTCGTAGAAGTCCAAGCGTACATAACGCAAATCGAAAAGCATCATCAATTCAAGATGAGAAGGTGAAAGTTCTCAGTCTCAGTTATTCTAAGAGATGTCAATATGATTCGAAAGATTGCAGTTTTGAATTATAATTCTGTGTTAGCAGGGGTCAGAGGTTTCTAGAGGGAAATTGTTAGTGTTCTATGAGTATAGAACAAACTGTGAAATGTTAGTCTCCAACCGATGGTGATTGATGTTAAAAACAGCCTAACTGATGGACTGTGAAACCTGAGTGATTGGTTTTATGTGATAAATGAGATATCGTTCACTTAGTGTAAGATACCGGTTATGACAAGATAAATTGCCACAGAGATGAACACTTATATATTAATAATTCAATACGGTCATGCCACTTTATGAATATGTAATTCTCTCGAAAAAATCGGAGCTTTACGCCAATTAATAGAACAATGTCTGAGCAACGGGTGGCTAAATGCATGCTTCAGATGCAAGAGAAATTCAACCATACAACCTGTTAAGAAAGATTTTGCCATCACAATATGCAAATAAATCGGTTTTAGAGTATGTATTCAACATTTTTGATTAATTTCTAGAAAATTTGTAAGAAAAGTAACATTTATTTTCAGACTTTTTTATACATTTATCATCCCTCTCAAAGAAATATCAAAAATTTTAATACAATTTGGAAGCTGAAAACAAAAATTATTATAAAAAAAACATGTCTATATTGTGCTTAAAAAATTCTAGCCAAAAACTGAAACCGCCGTTTTTTGAGAAGACAAAAACTATTTTAAAGACTTCACCTTTTCTCTGCATTTGTCTCGACAGACTATATTTTAATATAATTTGGAGGCCCAAAGCGTTTTTTTTACAAACAATTTGTTCATGTAGTTAAGTGTTATACAAAAATTTTGCTTCGGGTAATACCTATAATAGTTTTCTGAAATAGTTATTTATGTATTAAGGGTGTAATCATAAGGATTACGGCACGAGGGAATGTTTAAAACCCGACGTAGAAAAACTTTTAATTTTTCAAAGGTCATTAGTGACGATTACGCCCGAGGTACATACAGGGTTTTATTTCATTTTGAATTGTTTAAATTTTTTAAATGAAAAGAATATTCAAAATTCCGGTATTTTTTTTAACCGTAAAAGAAATCCAGATAAACTAGTTGACTATCTTGTCATCGCCAGAATACGGTATGTTGTTATTTTCTATTTTGCGATTTTCTAAAATAAAAACTGATGAACACATGTATGAAAACGTGTATTCTAGAAAAATGTTACAACAGATAAGAGCCTAAAATTTAAGTAAAAAGTTGTGTCACTCTTCGTGCCTTTGTATAGTGTTTAACAGTTTTTGAAATAAATGATGATTTTTTATCATAATTGTTATTAATGTAAAATGTAACGTTCAGAAAACAGAAGACGACGTTTATTTGACAGCTAGACGAATGTACAGTTATTTATTTGTTGTTGTTGGGAAGCAATTTAAAACAAAAATAGTGCTATAAAGGTAAAGATTACGCCCTGATTTACAAGCGTATAAAGTAGATTATAGTTCCAAAATAAAATAAAAATGTTAAATACTTAAACCTGCTTTATAAAAATGTTTATAGTTGTTAAGATAAACGATGTATAAGTTTTTGCTTAAAAAAAAATTAAACAAGTAAAAATATTTTTAGAGAGAATTTTTTTATGTTCGAATTGCGGGTGGTATAGACATGTCTTTAAGAACTTATAGGTTTAACCTAAAAATTCTTACATAATCTTACAAACTTTTTAACAGACAATGTGCAGCTTACACATTTTACAACAAAATTTTATTAAAACACTTTAAAATATACAATTTTAAAAGCTGCAAGCAAAAACTACTTTAAATTATCTTTTCATTCTTTGACTTTACTCTACATTCGACTTAAAAGACTATAAAATTTTTAAACACAATTTAAAAACCAAAAACGCAAATTATTATAAAAAATATTTACAAAATATTTTTTAAAAATAACGAAAATACTGTAGTCTCCAGCTTCAAAATTCTATAAAAAAAATCTTTAAAATAAATTTTTGAATAAACTTAATGTGCCATACACGTTATTGTTTTTTTTCAAGTTAATGTTACTAGAGTCTTTTGCAAATCGCATTTTTTAATTTTTGATGTAAGCCTACCACATTATCTAAAAAATTATTTCTTCTAATGTCACTGAGTATATATTTTATAAGCATTTTTATCTTTATAGTGGGCTGTGAGCTATTTTATTTTTTGTGATACAGTTGTCATTGTTCAGAAAAAAACTCAAAATGTAAGGTTTCATATTATTTTTCTACAAATTATTTGAAATATTAACATTTTTATCTTTGTAATCTGTTTTGGCAAAATTTCAAGTAGGATGTTGTCTGGCATTTTAGTTGTGCCTCAAAATGAGAAACAAAGGAGTTTATTTTTTAGTATTTTACACGGCAATCTACACGGACACATGGCTATGCCAGTTGAAGCAATTGGAAGTGCTTTGATTTTATTGAACAAAAGTTTAGACGACACTATGCAAGGAGATAAAGCAGGTACGGAGCCAGGACATGAAGGTATTATAAACCAAGTGATTCGGATAGACTCTCAACAAAAATGCAGCTTTCTTGGATTTAATGATTGGAAACAGATAATAATAATTAACGGTAGCGGAATACGACCAGTTGATAGAGTATTTAGAACAAATGCGCGAAATCCAATATAAGCAACACCAATCAGAATTACAAGATCATTTTGAGCAAGATGGCTCTGATCGAACTACCTCCAGAATATTTCCTCTGCCACTACATAAGTGTAGCTTGTTAATTTTTTCTCATCAGAAAGAATATGACATTTAACGATAAATGGACACATATCGTTAATCCTGTCATTAAAAAAAATATTTTGGATTAAATTTTTTTATATTTTTTACAAGGTTGTAAGCAGTAATTTTGTTAATAGGTAAGTAGACTAAGAAAAAAAAAGCTAAAAGGAAAGCAGGATAGAAAACAGTGAGATTTGAAGAAAAATTACAATGGCCAACACACATTTTGGTGCCTGGAATTTTTTTAGTTTAATTAAGTAATGTTGGGGTGTTTGATCTAAAAATGCCGTCAGTTTTGTTTCATCATCTCTAGTTATCAGAATATACTCTTTCTGTCTTATTTTATAAACAATTCGCTAAAAATAGAATAGTGTTTTGTTATGTAAAAACTAAAATATGCTACTTAATTAAAACTGTCAACTCAAGCAAAAATATAAAAAAATAAATAAAACAAAAAAACACAAAAATAATTTTAAAAAAATCACAAATGTTTAATTGGTTTTTTAAATTAATTAATTTTATTTTCTAAAGTACTAGTTTGATTTCAAAAACAAGTATACCGTAGAAAAAAGAATTTAAATAGCTTTTTATTGATATATTACTTAGCTCTACTTGCATTTTAAAATTTTGAACGTGGTAGCCACTTTCCTCAAGAGAGTGAAGTATCAAGTGTTGACACTATGTGAGGTATTTGTCTTCCTTGTGATTCAAATCGAGTTAAACATATAAATTTTATTGTCCTACATCTTTAGTTAGTTATTTTATTTTACTAATCATTTGTATGTATTATAAATTTTACCATGCTGTACCTCAAAAATTAGAGCTGCTAGGAAAAAATGCGACTTATGTTTAAAACTAACACATCAGAAATAATTTAAATCAGTTCATATTTTGCAGGCACTATGACAAAAAATTTCTTTTGTTGGGCTGTGTTATAATTGTAGTATAAATTCAATTTTTTTTTAAAGTGCCGAGCTGAAATCAAAGTAGAAAATGAAATGAGTGTCTGGAAAGAATGCAAGGATTATTAACAGAGAAGAATGTGCAAGCGCAAAGATTGAAAGACTGAGAATGGTGGAAAATTAATGAAACAAAAAACTAAAGCAAAGAGATTCGGATATTAACCGATACGAAAAAAATTATTATAATAAAACCTAAATACAACGCAAACTGTACTCAATGACATTAAAAGTGTTACACCCAGAAGGAATAGTTTTTTGGGAGTAATTTTTTGACAACAGAATAAATTAATTTAAAGCCAGTTCTATCAAGTGTTTATTAAAAAAAGTCATCAAGTTAACTTTGATATGTCAAATCTCTTATGTATTCTTGTGAGAGATTTGACAAGTAACTATTGCATCGGTTTTTTTTAATAGCTTAAACTTTTATAAATTGTTATTTTAATTTTCAAATTTTTAAATACATTTTGGAAACCAAAAACAACAATAATTATGAAGAAGTATTTTTGCAATGTTTAAAAAAATAGAATTGCTTTTGGCTTTAAATCTTATTTTATCTATATCCGGCTTGAATAAACATATAATTTGCAAATCAAAAACGACAATTACAGTTTTGCACAAAAATTTCGAAAATCAAATTTTAATCTTCAATTTTTGTTTTTTTTTACTTATAATCACGATGTTGGTCACGGTGACAATTACTAACGTCAAAATAGATGTAAAAAAGTAGTTTACACAAATTTTGTTGTGAGGGTCAAAATTTTCTATCTCAAATTGTATTATATAAAAACTGTTTTTGTTTTATTTATAAAAACTCGCGCCGTCGGTTAGAAAATTTTGATAAATAGGTTGAAAAGTACGATCGCGAGAACTATTGTAAACAAATCTTTGAATTTAATACTCAAACTTTTCAAAAGGCTTATATAAGATTATTTTTTACAGAAAACATAAATTTATTTTCTCTACAATGTCAAAATATACCTACTTACAAACCATATAATAAACGAATAAAAATAGTTGCTTTAGTATGGTTTGCTCTAGTAACAAAGTTTTTCCTTAATTAGTTTAACATCTATCTTAAAAAAAATTTAACGCTTTAAATTTATTTTATTATATTGTATTAACTATACTGTATATTTCTTTAAGCACTAAGTTTTTTAAATATTTTTTAAAATGGTTTTATTAAATTTAGACTGATTTTATCCCTAAAAAATAAATTTAACATTTCGTAAAAATTGCTTGTAATGTGTCATGAAGGAATCGATTTTAGACAATGGTGTTCTGTCTGGTGTCTATGCCTACTGCTATGTCAGAGAATTTTAACTGTGTACTCTTATTGTGATGGGTATGATAAAACGATTCGTCTACAAGGTCAATTTATTATAGTAAACACGAATTGAGGGCCTTTTTCATATAAGTGCACAAGCCATTCAACTGTCTGAAGTAGACCCACCTATATTTACACTTAGACATGACTGACCGTGTGAAAGAACATGAAGTATGTGCGAAAACAATACGAAGTCTATATGACAATGCACATTTATGTCCTTCAGACACAGGGGTGGGCCAGATCTTGTTGGTCGATATACACCTACCAAACATAATTCTTTAATGGCACTTGGACTCTATCTACAAGTTCAGTTACTGGTGCCGTTACTGAACGAAAATATTTACTCAAACCAAAAAAATCACCTACAATAGATTTTAAGAAAGGTTTCGCATTACCACTTGATTAAGTGCTAAAATTAATACCAGTGCCAAGTAGAGAGCAAACATTTGAATTATTTTCTTAAGCTAGAAACGGTACCTACTTGGAATTTCCTATAAAGCTATTTCTGATACACACATTTAGGTCATTTTTTTTCTAAATGTAGAAATTTAAATTTATTTTTATTACTTATTGTATTCTAAACTCTTCTAAATTTCAACGTTCCTTGGTGATATATGTATGAAAGGTACGAGAATGTTAAAAAGATCATGAATCTTCTTAAAATATCCTTTTGGAAAGAAGAATACGTTTTACCGAGTTTTTACATAAAAGCAGATAAAATTTTCTTATTATATTCTTTTAGTAGTTTTCTGTTATATATCATCAATACAATAACAAGATGACATTTATTTCCTAGAAAATTACATCTCACACAATTTTATTACGTTAAGGTGGCCTTAAAAGGTGCGTACGTGAATGCTCAGATACAAATCACTAATTAACAATACATCATAATACTATGCTGAAGAATATAACTTTACAAAAAATATCTATAGTGATGTAAGTAGATTTTGTAACAAAAACACTTGAAGCTTGTCATAAATCATTAAGCTTCTGCCGTAAACCAGCATTGTTGCTACTGCATTTTTTAACCGTTTTATACTGTTGCTATTATCTACGAACCAAGTAGTCTCAGCTTTAGATATTTATTTATTTTATTATACTTTCAGTTAACGAATTAAATAAAAGCAAACATTTAGTTAATAAAAAATTTAAACGAAAAGAAAGTTGAACTGAAGACTGAAGATTACAAATCATTTAAAATTTATTTCAGTTCTAGATCTGCATATAAGCAAATGCATCCCTCACATTTCTTTGTTTGTTTCTAATGTCGACGAATTATTCTCACACCTCCTCTAACAACTATATCACCTACAGGTGTGACTCACAGTGGGATTGCCTGTAGAGGGCGCTCCTCATTATGCTTACATTATATTTAAATTAAATTAGACATGATTTATATTCCCATACATGAGTCTATTACGTGGGAACTAGGTAAGTGATTACACTAGAATAATTAAAGAAGCTGACAGTAATTAACTAATCGACAAATTTTTTATGGTAAAATGAATACTTAATTTTACAGATTACAAATCAAGAAACTGAAGTGCATAATTTAATCAAAACTTTGGAACAGGAAGAACCAAACAGCGTAAAGTCCTTTGGGACTAAAAGTGGTAGTTTAGTGTTTTTCGGTAGCGATTAAAGTGCAAGAAAAAGTTCAAACTACATAAATACTACTAATTGTACATATAAAATAAAATTGTTATACTTGACACTTGTAATTCATTGATTTTAAGAATTAAATAATTACAAATAAGTATTTTGAATTTTCAAGATTTACTAGTGTCTTTCTGGTAAAAAATAGACCATAAATACATATATCTTTCGTTACCAAAGAATGCATTTAACTTAAAACAAAAAGCTATCCGATCAAAATATACGTATAACAACAAGTAGGTAATAGTTTGTTTTAGTGTCAATATTAGATGGAAACTCATTGATCTGGCTTGGGCTAGGCATTCCTTTAAAAAACATATACAAAAACTAAACAAATAGCTCAAAAGAGTATATTAACAAAAAATACAAGCTTCAAAAAACTAAGAACTAAATATGTAAGCTCAAAAAAGCATATAAATTACCAAAAAACCAAAAATAGTATATCAAAAAAACTCAAAAACAAAACAAATTAGCTTAGGAGAGCATAAAAACTTAATTAAAAAGTTCAGAATCGTCTAAAAATGCAAATGAAACAAGATGGTCGACTTAATGTGGTTTACCTACTCAGTGCTTATTATTACAATACTGTCAGATGTTATTTGATTATTGTCATTACCTCGATACATTTATCATTGTTATTATGGCACACTATAAATTATTATGAGCAAAGTGATGCTTAAACTTTCTATTTTTTGTGTCAAATATGTGTAAAGGACAGGTTACCTACTATTTATTATATTCATTAGTAATTACTCGATAATTAGGGCTAAATTTTTTTTTTGATTAAATTAATCGAATGATCAAATTGTCTATAAAATAAATCGAAAAAAATTCTTGTAATTACGAGTACAATTTTATTCCAAAACCTGACCTATAACCAGTGTTGTTAAAATTACTTTAAAATATGTAATTAATTACAATTATAATTACTTTCGATAAAATGTAATTAATTACAGTTGAAATTACAAAATAAGAAATTGTAATTAATTACAATTACACGCTTTTATATAATTAATTACATTAATCAATTACATTTTTAATTTTTTTAAATAAAACATACTTTTCAAATCTTTGCTAGAATAAAATTTTTATGTAGATATCGAGTTCGCAATTAAACAAATAACAACATAATTACTTAATAATGTCAAAAAAAAATTTTAAGTCGTCTGCACCAATCACTATAACAATGGTATTTATGTTGATAATAAATTATAATTGTAATCGTAGTGACGTTTTTAAAAATTATTGTTCTTGATCTTTGCTTAAACAGTCTTATGGGCTAATTTTAAGATGAGATACTACCAGTAATATCGCAAATTTTAATACTTTTCCATAGCAACAACCAGTCACAGCTTTAAATTCTTTTAACTTTGCTTAGAAACAAAGTTACTACCGGTATTATTTCAACTTGATATTAGCCCATTACTTGTTAAATGTTTATTTAATTAATAATTATCTATTAAATTATTTATACTATATGCAATGCAATTGTTAAGGTCTAGTGCCGATGCCGTTAAGGCCGGTATTTAGCACAAAAACATAGGCAACAAAAAAAGTCAACAAAATCTCCAACCCCCCCAACAGAAACGTAGTGTTGATTTTTTAACTTTATAAATGCATAACTTAAAATGTATCTAAAACTAGATACTTTTAGACGAGTTGTAGAGGTATTTAATAAATATGATATAAAAAAAGCTCCAAGTAAATTTGCCACAATGAAAAATCATTATTCAATTTGATCACTTTTCTATAATATTTTAAGTATCTAAGCAAAACTTTCGCTTAAAATGTTTCTTAAGTTTTTTTATCTTTTTAGCAAAATTAAGGCTTATCTTTTGCTTTTTGCAGGTAGATATAATATCAACTTCTAACAATATAAATAATTTCTTTGCCTTTTTCTAGGTATAAGTAATGCAGTGTTTTCAAATTACAGTATTTTTCTAGGATATTAAGTTTAGATCATTTACAACCTGGTGACTATTCAAATCCTACTTTCTATTTGCCGCTCTATTTTTAATATTATATTTCTCTAAAAAAACTTTTTAAGACAGTTCTTTTAAGAATGTTATTGTGCAAATGTAATTATAAAATGTAATTGTAATTGTAACGAAATAAGTAATTGAATTACAAGTGAATTACAATTAAAGACCAAGTAATTAATTATTGCTTCAACTACAATAAAAATAATTTAATTACTATTTTAATTACTTGTAATTTATTACTTAACAACACTGCCTATAACACATTAAAGTATTTACGATTAGATTAATAGGCGTTGTGTTGCAATAGGCAGTAACTAAAACTATCAAAGTTGGTTTAGTCTTTAAAAAAATGTATAAAATTACTATAAATGCTGCTTAGGCTTTTAATCAGTTCATATAATTTTTGATCATCTTTATCTAATTTTTGAGTGACAGATTCGTTCTGCAATGAGGTGGTTGATGGTGAGGCTATGGTTTCATATGCTTTATAATTCTTGAGCTCAACCATCTTTATTTCGCAAGCTGTAATATTCTTAACAGTCTTTATGTTAGTTTTTTTTTAATCTACTTTTTGCATTTTTTATCATTTTGGGGTTTTCGAAAAACTGCTTTTTTGGCTTTACATTATGTTTTTACACAAGTTTTCACGAAATTTCTAAAAATGCTCTTATTTTTTAAAATATCATTTAAGGGATATTCTAAATCTTTTTGTAGAGTGGTTATGTCTTCACGTTTGGATTTTTGTTGGCCACAATCATAACTTTTTGTTCACCGTTTCTAGTCCGTTTTCTCGAAACTTATCAAAATTTGCTTTACTTGTTTAGACACTTTTAGTTACATTTGGTATTCTTTCAATGGTAGGCTACTTTCTTATTTAGTTTGAGAACGTTTGTAGTATATCAGTTTTAGCCCCTTTTTTTCTTTGTTTGACTTTTTGACTTGTTCAACTTTTTTGAATTTTTTTGCTGTATAAATTTAAAGTTGTTTCTTTTTATTTTTTATTTATTTTTTTTACTGTGCTAGTCTTAGTTCCGCTGCTTTTGCAACAGTTTTCTCTTTTTTGGTGTAAATCATCTTTCCGATTTTTCTCGTTGCTTTTATAATTTTTATCCTATTTAGCAAATAATTGAAGTCCTAGATAGGGCTGATAATATTAAAGCAAAAATGTATTTTATCTCTCGAATGTTGATGCCAATCACGAAAGCTCTTTGAAGGATCTAATCTCTTGAAAAGCAGAATATATGATTTGAGGTTTGAAAATTGTAATTTCACTGTAATTGCAGCCAAAGAAAATAAATAACTTTATGTCTGAATCTCCGTTCTTTTGTGATCTGCTTGATAATAAAATAGTATATATCCTCAAGAGTAGAAGTGAGCTTTTTTGTGCTTCGCCTAGTTGCCGGTCCCGGCTTTTTCTCGGCCTTCAATCTTTGAAGGCAAGACAAGTTTTTTGATACTCTAATTTTATTAATCTTTTTACTATCTAAAATGAGAAATTGATTGCTTAATGCTTATCTAATCTTACTGAGCTTTAATAAAATTGGAAGCTCGACCTGTTTTCGTGTCCTACTCTCGCATTAAAGTCTTCTCAACGGTGCGTATATGTGGACAACCAATTCTACATAATTGTAAAAAATACTCTCATATTAATGTTGCTTTTTATGTCTATAGTGACGAAAATTTACAGCAACGTGAACCTATAGGTTAATTTTAAGTTAAGAAAATTAAAAGAAATTTTAAAGTTCCTAAAGCCAAATATTACAAAATCATTTACAGCTCTAGTCCACTTTTCTGAAAATTTTCGTCACTGTGTTCTCAAATGTTGTATGATATAGGTATATATTGCAATTTAGTATCTCAATTATTGATTGATTTAGTTAATTTCTAAGTGGTGACCATTTCATAAAAGTCAAATTTTAACAATGAGTGGTGAGATGTAAAGCTCGATCTTTTCTATAAACGTTTTAAAGAAGTTTTTCCAATTAAGGGCTACTGTTTAAGTCATATATTATACCTATCCATATTCCACAGTAAGGTGCATACAATACAATACTGACCTACGCAGGTTAAAGATCATATGATGAACTTTGAAAGCAAGCGGTGCCTTTCATCTTATCTCCATTAGGATTTTTATTGTCTTTTATTGTTAGAGTTGCTTATCTGACTCCATTTATTTTGCATTTGCATTTTTTAATAACAGGTATTATCTAGTTGCTTCATGTGGTAGGTAAAACACAGTCATAATCCTTGCAGTAAGAGTGCTTATACTTATATACTACATTTTAATATTAAAAAAACGTTTTTAAATTTTAAAAATTTAATTATTTAATTAATAATTTTAATTTAATTAAATTGGTTTTTAATTTGTTGATTTTCTAAGTTTATAACTAATTTCAAAAATTTTAACGACTTTCGAGTAACTGTTATTATTCCATTTACTAAAACAAACATTTTATTGTTATAAGAAGACAAGAGACTCTGAGTGACATCTGTCAGTTTACACTTATCAGAGCACCTTTATAAAATTCAATAACCTGCTACCGCTTTTTCAATAGATCCACAGTTAAGTCCGCAATTCTGAACAATAGTATGTAAATACAGTAAACATTAACATAACATGCCATAAATTAGATAAATATTTATGCAATAAGCAATAAATGACATCCATTTTGCAATTTAAGCAAGTGTTCTTGAATCGACAGTTATTTCGAATCATAATAGTATCAGATATTTGTATTGCAATTAGCAAAGTAATTCCAAATAAAATGTCCCACATTGCAATACGTGACAGATTTTGATGGTTAAGGACGAGCTAATAATTGTAAACCACTTGATACGAGTGCCTTGAACTAACATCATCTTCTTATAACAAAGGAGTGGCATTAGAAAAATCCACAACGACCTAACTACTACATAAAGTAGGCATTTATAGAATTTATTGAATAATTAGTTCCGTATCGATTTTTTAGATGCTCACCTTCACATCAATTAGTTATTTCGACATCCGACATCAGCTTTTCTGTAAATATTTTCTAGAAAAAAAGTCCTCGAAGTGTTCAAAAAATTAAACAATAGTTTTAAATTTTTTTACAATCATTTATTTAAGGAAGAACTTCAACAAAGAGCTCTTGTTTTCAAAGAAACTTGTGAGAGACAATTCAATAGCAGTATCATGAATTGTTCCTTAATTTTCGCACCAAAAATAGACTTGTAAATTTTGTTCACCATATAATTAAAATAACATTAACTAATAGGTTCTTTATGTATTAATAATACCAAGCATTTATTCTCAAATAAAGGGGTCACATCTATCGAACAATGTTTAAATTGAAATAATAGGTTCTTTTTTATTTCAACAATGGGATAATGGAGTGAGTGATCTGGTCTATTATATATTTGATAACAAGTCAAGGTGGTATTGATACGCTAGTTAGATTGTGGTCAAACCTTCAAAAATGGATTAATTATCACTGATGTGTTCACATGGGAATAGTTTACTATCACAAAAATCAAACTAGGTCTATTTGCAAAAAAAATCACCTCTAACCTTTAACGTTTAATTATGTAAATGGTGTAACTAGAACGTGTTGGTAAAAAAATTTTAGGTTATTATAAAGTTGCTTAAAAATTACTGATTAGGATAAATTAGAATAGCATTTATTGATATTTAATTGATAAAAGAACATCGTTAACGCTCTGTTATTATTTATAACTTTCAAACTTAGATGAAGAGATTAAAATGTTGACATCAATTCAACTAAAAATGTTACTAATAACTATTAACGTGTTTCTGTGATGTGTAATTTCTCAATACTTGACTGTTAATAATAGTCCATGTTATGCACTTCTTTAAACATCATTATTTTCTCCGGTAATTACAAATTAGTCTCTTTAAAAACAAGTGTAACGCGGTTACATCACACCGAAAGTTCAAAATGCTAAGACAATAATAATTTGTAACATTTAAAGTTGCAATAAAAAATAAATTTCGTACATCTACATAATTTATTTAAGCCTTATCACTTTAGATTAATCATAGTTATCTGAGGAGCATAAAGATCACACCTCGCACATATGTTGTGGATTTTTATACTAGTTTTAAACACGTTAATGTACTTCTAGGTAGACAAAAATATTAGCTCGACAAGATAGCTTGCATCTAAACGCATGTATTGCATATAAAGCAATTTATAACATTTTTTGCAATGACCGTGTCTAAGTTCAAAGTGTCAAGCTAGTGTTTCTAACTAATTGCGAAAAGGATTTCTCTCGTTATTTTCCTACTTATTAATTCATTCGCATGTTTATATACTCAACCAGAAAAATTTGCGGTAGGTAATCTATGATGGTCAAGAGATTGCCATGCAATGAAAATATTATTACTGTAATTTATTAAAGCACTGTTTTATATGTATGTATATTTGTTGATGCACATATTAATCTTATAAACGAATATGGTAAAAAAAATTGCATTTTTTTAAAAAAATTTTCTTGATATAAGTTAGAGACGGGAACCAACACCTACATAATGGAGAACAGATTTTATGTACCAAGTACCCAAAATAGAGTTTTAGAAGACGAATCGTAATTAGAACGAGGCGACGTTAGAACGTACGTGGTGCATACAAGATTTTTGTTCGAGTTTTCTAAAGCAACAAGTTAATTAAAAAATTGGTTAAAATATTTTCAAAAAATATTTTTTTAATGCAGCCCTGTTTCTCTTCATCAAACTAGTTTTCTTATTGTATCAATCAAATTAATGAAAATTGTTTTCTTGTGCAAAATCAGTAACATTTCGAAAATCATTACAACTGAAGCCAATCTTATAGTACTTATAGTATAACATTAGAAGACTGGATGCTATGTTTTAAGGTATAACATAAGAAAAAGCAAACAAAGCTAAATTGGCTCTTTTTTTTCAAATTTTCAAGTGGCGTTTTTTACCTGATATTTGTTCAATAATAAATGCTGCAAAGTGAATTTGGAATATGGTTCTCTGACAATTGTTTTCATTTGGTAAAATCGGTTTATACCGTTCTTGATACTTAATATACTATCATTATATTTCTTTTTTATTAAACTTATATTATGTTTGGTTACGTATATCCAATATTTGTTAATTCTGTTTTATTAGTTCATGAGTTTTCTTTTTCAATTTTTTTGATACAACAAACAAGGAAACATAGATTACATGACTACCAACATTACATTTTGCAGAATCTCCACAAAGAAGTGTGGCTGCGCATTCGAACTAAACACGGGAGCAAATGGAAACTTGTGTATTAATTTAATTTTTGCTAATATTTATTTATAAAGATAAACAGATATTACAAAAAAGTAATTTTTAATAATTTAAATAAATTTAGTAAAATTGAAAGTGCTTTTTGGTAAAGTAAATAATTATAAAACGAAATTTTTTGAAAACAGTCTACCTAAATGTTTTCGATAACGATTTCGATTTAAAAAAGCGTATCTAAGTTAATTTTATGTATCAGGAAGATACTTTTTTATCGTAAGATTACGTTGATTACATCATACTCTTCAGCAATAATTTTTCAACCTAAAAAAATTTATAGAAAAAAAATTAGGTAATATTTTCTTGTAAAACTTAAAAAACTAGACTAATAAAAGTAATGTTGAAAAATATTTAGAATGAAATTCCAGTCGTTTTTCTTATCAAAATCGTGACTAAAACAGTTGAGTATACTGTTTTCAAAATACCATAATATCGAAGTCAAAGATGGTTGTTTTAAAAATGTAAAACTTTTTTATTGGTCGGCTCATGATCGGCTTGTCAAAACTTGTCAAAATATTTGATTTGTCAGATTCAGACTATAATTCTTACTAAAGATTATAAAATGGTTTTAAATATCGAACAAAAAACTCTCAATAGAAGCGTACTTTCCTTCTGGTGAGGTGATTGACGTAGAATGACAATATAACTCACGTTTGTGTTTGGAAGCTTTTCGAAATTTTTTTTCAAATTTTGTATTAGCACCAGATGTTTTTTACATGACTGTTCTAACAACAGTAAAAGTATTCAGAGAGACGGGTTCGATTGCTTATAGAAAAGGAGGCGGACGACTGAGGCAATTCGTATACTCAAAATATCTAAAAGTGAGCTAACTTTTTAAACCAAATAATATAAACCAAAGAATAGCTTTTGTTTAATTTATAAAGAAGCAAACCATGGTAAGAATAGATCTCATTTTATGACAGTTATATTTGCCGCGGGAAACTGTCTTAAATCAAGATCCATCCTTACGGTGGTTTGTTTCTTCATAAATTGAACAATGGTTATTCTTTGATTTATAGAAAAGTTCTAAAAAAGTCAGCAAATTTTTAGATATTTTGAATATACGGGGAAAGTGGTTGCCGATGATGGGGAACGCATGCAAGATAAACCTTTAAAATTCATTCACAGACGGCGCCAAGAAAGACGTATATCTTATAAATCTTATAAAATTTGTTTGATTTAAGTTTTTTCTCAGATGAAGATTGATTATATTTATCAGGTTACATAAATTCGCAAATATGCGCATAAAATTGCAAATATTTTTTTTTACATCTCCAGAAAATTGGCGTTTACTTGGTGGTGTCTGGTAGAAGGATCGATGAGCCAATTTGTTTTGATTTAACGGTAAATGCAAAAAATAGCAAAACAACATTTTAAGTGTTTTTGTGGAATAGTTAGATGATCTTGAGCTACAGGTATGGTTCTTTTCAATAGGACGGAGCAACGGCACACACAACAGCAGAAACCACTGCATATTTTTTAAAAAATTTGCAATATTTTTCTAAAAATCAAATGATTACGTACTTAACGAACAACTGGGACCGTCAATTTTACAATCATCTTTCGTTTTTACCGCACTAGTGCCTGCAAAGAGGACAAAGATTTTTCTTGTTTAAAAAACGGTTTAAAATTAGATTATTGTATTAAAGCCCAAGTTTATAATAAAACAATGCATTTTACGACTTTTGTTTAGATAAAACAACAGAAATGCATTCATAATACTGCATTTAAAGTTTAAGAAGCGCCATCGATGAAAAATTGTGTAAGACATTAAAATGTCAAATTTTGACAGTAAATTTTAGTAACTTACTAAAAATCTGAGAGTTAGTTAGCTACATTATCGACGTCAACGCACTTGATTTTTTCGACAAATTGAAGATAAATTTTAAAATTATCGTTTTTCGATCTTGTAGAGGATTCGTGCAAAAAATAATATACTAAGAGACGTGCTAGAACAATTTTGCTTTATTTGTGCGATATTCGTTACACGTGCGCAAAGCGCAAAACTGTCGCACTCATATGCAAAATATATGTTCCCGCACTTATCGTGTAAATAACTATTTCGATAAACGTTTAATTAGTATTCATACCGACATAGAATTTCTACCTCGATCGCCCTGTCTCACAATTATAGATTATTTTCTGTTCCCTTATTAAAAAAACAAAATAATCAGAACACCGATAACAAATTTACAACTGCAAGAAAGAATAATTGAAGAATGTGCCGGAATAACTCCAGAGAGGCTTGCAAATGCATACGAAAGTATGAAAAGACGATTCAGTAGTGTATACAAGTTGGGGGTGGACATATTCAACAGTTCTTTTAGAAAAGTTAGTAGTTCAAGTTTACATAATGTTCTTATTTTAGTTGTTCAGTTTTGTATGGGTTCAAGCACAGCTTTAACTTTTTAAATAATTTCGCCTTTATTACGAATTTTTTGGTTTTTCTTTCAAACGTTCGTTACTTAAATTTCACCAGCAACTTTGACTATAAATTTGACAAGATGACTTGTAATCAATCATAGACATATTTTTTATTTTATTTTTTGTTTTCTACAACTACCCTTGATTTCAAAAATTTTTGATATCATGGTATCGCTCTATATAATTATTATAAAGCTTTTATTGAGGTTCTAATAATAGAAATTGTTTATGTTTAGAGCTTTAAACTATCAAGTTTTTTTGTTGTTTTTTGAAAATGCTGTAACAACCTCACAGTCTTTAGCATAAATTACAACCGCAACAAATGTTAGTAGACAAATACTAGTTTCTACATTTTTATAGCCTCATCTGTTTTACAATTTTCCATGTTATAACCAAAATCCAGTTGCAAATTGTAATAAAACTTGGGCTTATTAAAATAGATTTTTTACAAGGTAGTTAAGATGTTGCCTATTTTCAGTAAAGATGTTTTCATAAATAAATTTCAATTTGCACTTTGCTCCTTATGTAGTAACAACACAAACACGATGTAAATTGCAAAATGCCAACACCATGCATAAAATCTCAAGTAGTGAATAACAACAATAACTGTAAGTTCGACATCTCTGCGCTACATATCGTGTTGCAGCATTAAAGATTAGCAACAATAACGTTCCGAGGTGGCAACTATCTGACCTCAAAGATACACATATTATATCCCATCGACTTCGAATAATTTTCAGGGTCACGGTAACATAAACCAACCGATTACAGAAGCCAGTAAAAAGACACTATTAGAAAGGGACTACTGGCAAAGAGATAATTTATAAGCATTGTTCATCTGTTTCCTCATTTCATCATCAATGCCGGAAGATCAGTCAACACGACTGGAAAAAATGTCTCATGATCATTAGATTTCAGCTGATTACGAGAACTTTTCTACTACTTAACAAGTAAATTTGAAATTTTTGGTTATTTTTAATTTTTTCTTGAAGATTTTGTTGATAATTCTGAAATTGAGAAAGCAAAAAAAATGATGTTTTTTTGTTAAAATGACTTACTTTTAACAGCTAAAAATGTTATTTTTATAGCTAACTTAAATGACTAGAGCAGAAAAGCTTTCGGTCATATTGTACGACCTAGGTCCTTATTTCCAGATTCAGATTTCTTCGGCAATTCTCAAATTGTTGGCAGTAAAAAGCTTTGATGTCTTCTTTTCGTTAAAATGACATAATTTTAAGAGTCAAAAATATTATTTTATAGCAAACTTAAATTGATTAAAGCGGAAGAGTAAAGCTTTTGATCATACTGTACAACTCGATCCTTGTTTTAGTTATTTTAATGAGCTTTTTACAATTTCCTGAAATGGGAAATTATGTAGACATAGAAATCGGCGACACGATAGATCGCCTTGGGTCTTGAAGGCGTAATGAACGCTACGGCGGCTTGTCGGTTTTGGAATTGCAGGTGCCAACAACGTGGGAGTGCCTGGGACCGGGTCATCAGGTGAAAGTGTATGTATAGTGTAGATTGTGGAGATCGCCATCGCCACAACACACTCTGCTTCATACATACATGATGTGGTGTTATATGTGGCATGCGCGGGCCAACCTAAGTAATGAGATTTCCCAGTGGGACACTCATATGTGATCGTGGGAATTGGTCGATCGTTGTGACATTACCAAAGATTGCGTATCGGTCTTTTCTGATCGGCTTCCTACTGTCCTGGATCTCCTAAAGAATCTAATTTATCTACATGAGTGTAAATAAATAAAAAACCTACTGCATTTTTTGGAAATCTACATAGCACATCTATGATTAGCAGTTGTCTCATTTATTTTCTTCAAATAAAAGAAAAACACCAACATATGTGTCTAATAATAAAATAATTAATAATTGAGAAATGTTTTAAACATATAAATTTTTATTTGAAATAAGTAGGTAGATATGCCAATTCCAATTTGTTTCGTTTCTATCTCTCTATTATTTTTATTTTTTTATAGCAATTTTATTTTTCTAATATCCCAAAAGAGTAAAAGACCGTACCGTTAAGCAATCAATCAAAGTAATTAGAGCTAAAATTTATTAAATATTCTCACAATTTTTTTTAATGAAACTTGATTTACAAAACACTTACAATTTTTAATAGCTTAATAACTTAAAAAGCATAATTTTTGAGTGCTTTTTAAAGATTTAAAAAAAAAATGAAAAGTAAGTTAAAAAATTAGGTTTTAAAAATTTAAAAATAAATAAAATGCGGCAAAATTTAATCATGGCGGTAATGTAATAATTATCGGCATTCCTCATCTCGTCCTGAAGATAATTTTTTGGATGTTCTATTTTACACAAAATGCCAATATACAGGTGACACAAAATTAAAGCATTCTAAGTTTAGACCGTTGCGCCAGATCTTACCAAAAATAAGAGAGAATTTACAGTAAAGTAGCGCTTAAATTTGAAAAATTTTGCTGCAGTTTCTTACTTGAAGGGTACAGGAATAAAACAAGGAAAGTCCATTTTAGACAATTTTACGATAAGTGGTGCTATCTGTAGCTTTCTTTCAGATTTTTTTATCAGTAAAATATAAAGGTTTAGAAGTGAAAGAATTTAATTTTTTTTCAATAAAGAAATAGGGCCTACAGCCATAAAAATAAGAATGTTCGAGCTTAACTGGCATAAAATAAGGAAGGTCCAAAATGTTATCATTACGCTATGTTCTTACACAATAATCACATCAATCCGTATTTAATATCCGTTTGAAAGTGCTTTGAAAGTTATTGTAAAAGTGTAATAACATAACAATTGTAAACAATGATATTAGGCAAGGTACGAAGAAAAAAGACTGGTAGAACACAAGAAGTAATGAAAAATCTTCGATTGGCATGTCATAAAAAAGGCATGTCTTGCTTTTGTAAGCGATTAAAATGTTTTGAAACAATATCCAAAGAAGAGCGTTCAGTTATTTTGTCTTATACAGCCTGCCTAGCAATAACGAATAAAATATTTATCGTTGCGGCTTAATTTCTATTACACCCGTGCAACTGCAAAGACATTGAAATAGAAAACTTGAAGAGGAAATACCATAATAAAAATAAACGAGAAAATACCATGACAGTATTTTTTCGTATTAAGTTAGGGTTAAAAGAAACGGAAATGTAAAAGAAGTACCGATGTGTTTTAAAGCATTTATAAGCATACATGGAAAAAAAAGTGGAGTACTTACAAAAAGCGCATAAAGATCGAAGCGTAGCTCAAAAGATAAAAAAAAACACATGTCTGCAGTAAAAAAACTTCCGAATGCTATCTTTCAACATGTTTTTAACCATATAAAATTCAAAAAATAAAAAAATATTAAGATTCAAAAAAGATGTACTTGCCTGAAGAGTTGAATATTTCGAAAATGTTTCAACTGTTTAATAAGAAATTTCCAGATATTTTAGTCTCGTATGAAACTTATCGTACTATTTTCAACACAAGTTCAATATAGGCACTCTGGTCAGCCGTGCAGCGATAGTTGTAGCATATCTGATAAGTTCATTGCTGAAATAAATAAACTAAAACTACAAACAAATTTCGTAATAACAATTAGACACTTAAAGATTGAAAATGAGTTGCATCTAAAACAGCCCCAAAGCTTTTACCATAAAAAAAGATCTGCCATGAAAAAGGCAAAAACTTCCAGTACTTTCGTAGCTGTTGCATTTGACTACCAAAAAAATATTTACTTACCAAACGTGCCAACTAATGCCGTTTATTATCTATCTCCATCAACTATCGATGTATAGTTTCAACATATACGTTTTAGCCACAGGGACATCGATGTTTTATGCGTATCCCAAATTTGTAGCTAATAAAGGAAGCGACAAAGTCTGCTGTTTTGTCTTTAGTTCCATTATGAATCAGGTTTCTCTAAGTATCAGAGAGTTACATATATTTTGTGTTTCGGCAGGAGGCCAGAACAAAATTTTTTCTATGTTTCGATTTATACATTTTTTCGTGTACACTGTAAAAAGATTGGATAACATTCATATCACATATTCCACTAGAAGTCATTCATACTTAGAGTGTGATAAAAATATAGGTCTTGTTAATTTAAAAACAAGAAGAACTGCCATCTGACTGGTACAATTTGCTACACAATTCTCAAAAAAATCCAACTCTATATCTTATTAAAATAAAATTTAAAAACTTTCTGTACATTAAATGAGGTATAAGGTAAAAAACAATGTATAAAAATATACTTATTGAACGTGTTAAATGTCCCGAATAAAATATGCAGGTCACAGATCGTAAAACTGCAGGAAAAATAATAGGAAGTTTTTACACAGCCATATCGTATCACCTTAAACGGTGGTAATTACGTTATTTTTTCCATATTTAATTGGTTTTTGTGCTTCAGTCGTTATAACTTTAGATACAGAAGACATCGAAAGACATCACATAACACGCTAATGAACAAGCAAAACTCTGTGTAAAACATGTTCTACTTGACGCATTTGACGTATAGGTGTCCAAATAGCGTATGAAGGAAGTGCAAAAAGTTTCTGATTCTGCAGTCTCCGCCTGTATCCAACATGAGAACTAAATGTTAACAAGTAAGTGCGATACTCTCTACGGAAACACATTATACACAAACAGTAACAATAATTCAAATTTTTTTAAAGAAATGTAACAAAAAAGGTACCTAGCTGCTTGTCGAAGCTAACTTCGTGCATTTTACTAAATTTATGAAGTTAAGCAACGCAGTCAGCGGTCATTATTTGGATAAATGACTCAGTGTTCTTTAGGTGATGTCAAAAGCAGTAAATGCGACCTGAAAACTTCTGGAAATTGGGTGTAGCATTACCACCGGAAGATTATTTAATTTTAACAGAAAAAAATTGTTTAATTATTTAACAAAACATATCATTTAAATAATTAAAAATTATTATTAAGAAAAGTAGACAAGGCAGATAAACTATTTTATAAAGTCGATGTTTCGAATCTTTATTGGATTCTTTATCAAGACTTACCTATAAGTAATGTCAAAATTCGTTGGGCATGATACCAACTTGTCTCGGTCAGTGATCGCCGGAAGAATTATCAACGAATTTTAACATTACTTATAAGCCTTGATAAAGAATCCAATGAAGATTCGAAACGTCGTCTTTATAAAATAGTTTATCTGCCTTGTTCGCTTCCCCGTAATAATAATTTTTAACTATAAAAATAATGTACGAAAAACACCAAAATATTGTTTAAATGTTGGGGCTGTCACTTCAACACCAAAGCGCGGCTGTGACAAGTACTACATTTATTGACTAGTCAATTGATCAGCATTTTTATTTTGTAGATAGTAATGCACAACCGGTCAAGATTTTTCAGGTGTCATAAAAATTTGACGTTTAATATAAAACAACAAATTTTTCTTTTAATTTTTGGATTTGCAGCTTTGAACTGCCAGTTTCAGCACCAAATCTGAATCATGCTTTACCGCCTAATTAAACTAATAACTATCTTTATTTAAGCTACACTGTAGTCTTCTGTAAACATTTGAACAACATTTTAATCAATTATTGTAAAAATAATTTAGTAACAGGTGCTCAAATATCGAGACGCACACCAAGGTATAGTTTGTCCATCAATATTCCAAAACGACCCTATTATCACTAGTTAGCATTTTGGGTCGTTTACGATAGTTTCATTGTTCGGGAATTATCTACCTATTCTGCAATAAACTCTCGAGGGTTAGGTTCTTAAAATTTGAATAGGTTGCTCACTACTTTTATAATAATCCTTGTTAAACGGATAATAAACCATTTAAAAAATCAAAAGGTCGTTTTAAAATATCGATGGACGGAGTTTATCAGTGCCTACTGTAGATTTCACTGACTCTGAAGTCCGAACCAATAAAATTATAATATTCACCAAATGCAGAGAGCGATATTCTATAGTTGCATTTCTCTAAAAGTTAAGCTTGAATCTCAATTTTCTAAGAATGCTACCTAGAAATGAGAGACAAAATTCATGAGGGACTGAGTTCAGGGTTTCTGCCGCAGATATGACAAGAATGACGAATCAGGCAATAATGATCTCAATGTTAAGACAGGTTTTAGGTAAATTTAAAATTAAACGGTACCTAGGCATCTCCAACTGCATTTGCAATTGCATTCGGTTGATAATTGAACATAAACGGTTTATTGCTCGGCAATTTAGTCATTGAAAAGACCTGTATTTTGTGCATCCTCTCCAAAGAAGACTAAATGAGCAGCCTTACACTTTTAATAGAATTTGGTAATAACTTGTCTGTAGAAGCTTTTTCGATACCACTGTAAAGTTTTATTTTTTACTATATTTATACGCATCTTTGGCTCTTGTACGAAAGCTCATCGAAAAGCTCCGTCTTGTAGCTGTAGGTACTGACTTAGGTTTTAGATTTTTTTTGTAGATGGAAACTAACTACTCATTTCCGAGCAAGCACGAAAAATATCTGAATTTTGAGTCAATGCTTTGTTAAATAATTTTAGATGTAAATGTGGTTGAAATAAGATGCGCTACAAAATGTGATGCAAATTTTCTTTTCTCTGTGTAGACAAATAAGCTGAACACCTGTGGTTCCGAGCATTTGTAAAAAGACCAAATCGAGCTTGTGGTAGTTTATTGTGTTTTCCAATTTCCATATGCGTCCGAGCGATATATTTTCTATTAACAGTTATACTGGGTTATAGACTAGTAAATTTAGTGACCACCAACCTGTATAGCAGCCATTTTAACATGATAATGTTTATTAATCTCTTCCACATTCCTGTGTTAGCGCGTGGTACTTAGAAAAGCTAGTGATTTACTCGAATTCCTCCTACTGTCCAATGAAATCCGACATATTAATCAAACAATATTACACTGTGCTATATATTACTGAAGACTGCGCAATCGGATGGGTAAATCCACGCGGCGTGAGTTATAAATAAAGATATAGTTACCCATCTTCACGGATGCTAACGGTTGAGATTTAAAAGATTTTCTTTATTGACAATTTAAGACGGTACATGGACAACCGCAATCTGCAAGGTTGTATACGCAGTTTGTTTACCCGATAAATATCAAGATTGCTGTTAGTAGCCTAACAACACATATGGGACTTTCTGCTTATCTGAGACTATACTATTTTTTCCAAACAATCAAATTCCTCTTCAAGCTAACCTATGTGAAATATTTACATCAAATTAATTACTCCAAAATAAACAAAGATAAATGAAAACATAACGTATTTTATACACATTTTAATAGTGAAGAGGTCACAGAAAAAAAAACTACTAAAAACAAAATAAAAATATTTTATTACTTATTTTATTAATCACCTAATATTATTAATATAAATTACAAAATTAAAAAAAATAAATCAAAAACCATTGCTCATCGATTGTTCATCA
Organism: Tribolium confusum; assembly: GCA_029207805.1. Classification (NCBI taxonomy): domain Eukaryota; kingdom Metazoa; phylum Arthropoda; class Insecta; order Coleoptera; family Tenebrionidae; genus Tribolium; species Tribolium confusum. Next base: position 27,614,746 of record JALGAY010000002.1, on the reverse strand, counting down.
CTACCAAAATCATTTTGATGCTACTTTTTGTAAAAAGTAATATTTTAGAAACAAAACGGCGAGTCATCTTCATATTTTGTTCACCAGTTACATAATTTTTTTTATTGTAAATAATAGTTTATCTATTACTCAAGATCGTCTTATAATTAGATTTGAATGACTACCCTCCTAGAAAAAAATTATATAAATAAAACAAAACTGCGAGAACCTTCATTACGTTTTGTTATTTACTAATGTAAATAATAATTTATCAATTACCTCTTATTGCCTACTTAAGGATTAATTACTGTTATCAAAATATATACAAGTGTTTTTAAAATTACTTTACAAATGCTAACAGGTGATAACCTTTAGTGAGAAGATGTTAAATAACCAAAATTTACTTTTATAAGTTTACGAGATATCCACTGTAAAACTTTTTTTAAAAAGGTTATTATTATTGAACGAAATACGATAATTATAGCATATTTTTGATATACAGGATTTGATTGAAATATGTGTAGAAATTTTGTCTGGTGATAGTCAAAACAATGCTAAATATCCAAATTTGTTTTTTCATACGTTGCTGGTTTTTAAGATACACACTAAAGAATTTTTTTTTCAAAAAAAAGTATGATTTATGTAATACACGATATATGAAAACATTGTCTTAAGCAAAAACTTTTTCATTGTATAAGTCAAAAGTTATAAACATTTGTATAAAGCAAATTTCGTTTTTTAGCATTCTTCCAACAAGTGTCTGTTAAAATTTGTATAGTTATTTCAAATACACTCTGTATGTACTTATATTAAAAACAAAAAACTTGAAGGTCTTTTTCACATATTGTTCGCCAAAGTAAAATTTGTAGGTTGTCAAAACTTATTTAAATCGATTTTCTACAATTACAATTGCCTATTAATTAATTATGATTAAAAAAATAATAATAATACAGACAGATAATTTCATATTTTTTTTCTAGAAGAAAATTTATTTTTTCTTTATCATACCCGCGGCCATAAACATCAATTTACGGCATTATTGAATAATAGTCATAAAAAAGTCGAATAATTTGCCAGAAAAAATTATAAAATGTTTAAAGTAACTTTTTTGCAGTACTCTACTAAAAATCAAGTGATTACCTACGCTCTGAGCGAACGATTAGGACCGTCAATTTTACAATCATCCTCCGTTTTTACCGCACTAGTGCCTGCAAAAAAGACAAGGATTTTTCTCGTTTATAAAATGGTTTAAAATTAGACTATCGTATTAGAGTCCAAGTTTATAATAAAACAATGCATTTTACCATCTCTATTCGGATAAAACAACATGTAATGCATTCACAATATTGCATTTAAAGTTTAAGTTTAAGCAGCGCCATTTGTAAAAATTTATATGACATTAAAATGTCAAATTTTGACAATAGATTTTAGTAACTTGAAAGAAATCTGACAGTTAGTTACCTAAATTATCAACATCAACGCACTTGAATTTTTCGACAAATTAAAAATAACTTTTATATTTATCATTTTTCGGTCTTGCAAAAAATCCGTGGAAAAAATAATATATAAGAGACGTGCGAAAACAGTTTTACTTTATTTGTGCGACATTCTTTATTCGTGCGCACTCATATGCAAAATATATGTTCCCGCACTTATCGTGTAAATAACTGTTTTAATCACACTGATAATAACGACTTTAATAAAAATAATTTATATTATTGTAACGAGCAAATTTAAAAAAAAGTTTTGAGTTAATTGTTCGAGTTACCAGAAGAACATCACGCTATGAGTCATGCAATTGTGTAAAATTTTGTAAAATTATTATTAGTTACGCTCATGGACGATCGAAAAAGCGACGTATCGTTATATAAACGAGCGGTGACGATGACCGAGTTAGTGTAAAATCTAAAGCGACTGAAAAGTGAGCGATTAAAATTTTTTATTAAGAAGAATCCCGATTTTGCACATATATTGCATTACAATAATATAAAAATATATTAATTTATTTGCTGCAATTATTTAAGTATTTTGAGATAAATTTACGAATTTTGAAAAAACGTTTAGTGTCAAATTTAGTGTCCTACTTTTTTGAGTACGTAGGCACATGTAGATTTAGAGCACTTATAGTAAATGTTTAAAGCAAACTTTTAAAAAAAAAAATTGTGTCACTAAACGATATTTTTAATTAACTTAGTTAGGTGCAAAATTGCGTTTTATTATAATTTAATTTTACGACGTAAGTTGATTTACACAGTAGTAATCATTAAAATCAGTCACTAATTTTGGTAAAGTTTTTTTAAAATTGCAGCATATAATTTAATCTGTACTAAGATTGTTATTGTTAGTGTATTAAAAAGCTCATTCCAGACCATTTATAGTACCTAAAAATGCCGAAATCTAAAAGTAAATTTACAAAATCTAAACGTTAAAGTGTTCTAATCTATAGTTACCTGTTCGTTTGACAGCGCATTGGTTACCCATTGTTGCTTATTAAAACAATTTTATTGCTCGTAGAAAGTATATGAGTTGTAACTGGACAAGTACAATATATAGCATGAAATTTTGGCTAAAATATAAAGATGGCCTCGCAGTTTGTTTCTTTATACCGTGATACTATAGGTGTGTTCGGCTTTGCCACTGCGAGTGCACCTACTCTGTCTTTGTTTGTTTCATTCGAGACAGATAAATTCGTCACATTATGTGAATTTGAGATTTACGACTGTTTTTATGACAAGGAACACTCTTTCTGTCCAATCTAATAACTGGGTGCACAAAGAGCGTGTGTTGCTTTGGATACAGTGTCAAAAAGCATTAAGTTTTAGTCATCAGATAGAGATAGTGATATACAGACTTAATAAAGTAGATAAGAAAAGAGACGGTGCACTCGGAGTGACAATGCCAAACGCAGCTAATAAATAATTGTGAATTTTTTTATTGGGTTGGTAATAGATTAGGATTTTTTTGTTAGTACTACATACTAATGTCATAATAAAACTCAAATTTGACAAGTTTGTCAAATAGTCTTATATTATTATATTGTACCTAACCTAAAAAATGACAAGACTCAAATATGACCCGGCTACCAACTACTAAGAGGTACAGCCAGGGTCAAAGCAAATGCACAGGTCAGGTAGTCAGGCCGCTAATACGCTCACATTCTAATACTTGTGTTTAGAGCCAGGCCGATAACCCAACACGGTTTCGACTCAATTCATTGAAAAGTTGCATTTGTGAAAATATAAAATAAATTAAATTTTAATTTAGACTAATTCAATTTAGAGGAGAATGCTCAAAAATTGCCTTGAACATCAATTGAAATTTAATTATGTTTTAATTCTTATTTTTAGTCATTTTAATTATTATAAAAGTCGGGTGATAAATTAAAAAATTATTGTGACTTTATATTAAGTGAATTGCAAAAAACTGTTTAAAAATTACTAGTAATTCTTTTAAAATAATATATTAAATATTGATTTTTACAAACAAATAAATTATTAAAAACTCTTGTTTTAAAAAAAATTAAATTTGTAAAATAGAGTGGTATTAATTGTTAAAAATAAAACATTTAATAAAATATATAAAAATATTATCACTTTGTTCTAAATTCATTGTTTTTATAAAACCCTGCTTTCATTATAACAAGTTAATAACGGTAAGTTACATTAAACTTTTTATAACATATTGCAATATTTAAAACAGGCCAACACTGTGCAAATATATATTTATAAAAACAAACTAATGAACACTTAAAATAAAAATTAAACCTATAAATTAAGAAACCAAACTTTTAGAGACTATGATTATTACCTTTTCATAAATTAACATCTTATCGTTTCTGACTCAAACACTTTCATTACAGTAACCTCTTGCAGTATTATTTATTTCTTGCAAAATTTTATATTTCAATAACATAATGAAAAATTGCTTTGAACATCAATTGAAATTTAATTATGTTTTAATTTTTATTTTTAGTCAATTTTATTATAAAAATCGGATGATAAATTACAGAATATTTATAACTAGATAAATGTGTTTAAATAGAGTGTGCACTAGGGTGGGCAAAAAAAATCGATTATTTTTTTTAAACTTCCGACACTGAAAAATTGATTCCTAGGCACTTTTAAAACATGCTTTTTCAAGATGTGCTCTTAATTTTAATAGGAAAGACTCCCTCATCGCAGTTTTTTTTTTCAGTTTCATATGGTAAATTCCATAACTCGTTATTGCTTAACTGTACAGAAAATTTGTATTTATATTTTTTGTATAAAATTGAACGCTCTAAAAAAGGTATCTTACAATTTTTTCATATCTCTTACCATTTAGAAAATATCGGAGGTCAAAGTTTAAAGAATTTAACAAAAATTCCTTTTCTACTTCTGAATTTTATAACTCAGAGATAAATGAATATTATAAAATGCACAACATATGGCCTTGTAGAAAATTAAATCCTCTATAAAAAAGTCTCTTGTAATTAATCGATTTGATACCAAAATTTGATACTAAATCTCCAATTTTTTTAAATGGTTGAAGTAATCAATTAACCACAAACGACTTTTTTTGTAGAGCGTTTAATTTTCTACAAAACCGTATGTTGCGCACATTATAATATTTATTTATCTACGAGTTATAAAATTTAGAAGTGAAAAAGAAATTTTTGCTAAATTCTTCAAACTTTGACCTCTGATATCTTCTAAACAGTAAGAGTTATAAAAAAATTGTTTGATACCTTTTTTAAAGAGTTACATTTCCTACAAAAAATGTAAATAAACTTTTTCTGTACGATCAAGTAGTGACGAGATATGAGATTTCATATTAAAATTAAGAGCTCATCTTGAAAAAGCATTTTTTAAAAGTGCCAAGGAACCAATATTTTAGTGTCGGAAGTTAAAAAAAAAATAGTTGATTTTTTTGGCCCACCCTAGTTAGCACACTACATAATACACATTAATATTTAACGTGCACACTCTATTTAAACACATTTTTAAAAATTGAAAACCGTTTTTTTAAGAGCTAAAACAGTTACATATTAGTGGTTAAAAAATATAACTTTAATAATAACACATTATATATTAATACACACATTAATATGTAATGTGCACACTCTATTTAAACACATTTATGTAGTCACAAATATTCTTTAATTTATCACCCGATTTTTATAATAAAATTGACTAAAAATAAAAATTAAAACATAATTAAATTCCAATTGATGCTCAAGGAAATTTTTAAGCATTATGTTATTGAAATATAAAATTTTGCAAAAAAAATATTACTGCAAGAGGTTACTGTAAGGAAAGTGTTTGAGCCAGAAACGATAAAATGTTAATTCATGGAAAGGTAATAATCCCTTTACTACCTGACGGACACCCAAGCGATCATAGTCTCTAAAAGTTTGATTTCTTAATTTATAGGTTTAATTTTTATTTTAAGTGTTCATTAGTTTGTTTTTATAAATATATATTTGCACAGTGTTGGCCTGTTTTAAATATTGCAATATGTTATAAACAGTTTAATGTAAACTTACCATTATTAACTTGTTACAGTTAAAGCAGGGTTTTATAAAAACAATGAATTTAGAACAAAGTGATAATATTTTTATATATTTTATCAAATGTTTTATTTTTAACAATTAATACCACTCTATTTTACAATTTTTTTTTTAAACAAGAGTTTTTAATAATTTATTTGTTTGTAAAAATCAATAATGATTATATTATTTTAAAAGATTTACTAGTAATTTTTAAACAGTTTTTTTTGTAATTCACTTAATATTTTTGCAAGTTTAATTATAAAATTTGTGTTTTAAAAGTAAAGTAACTATTTGTAATTTACTTATAACAATAATTTTTTAATTTATCACCCGACTTTTATAATAATTAAAATGACTAAAAATAAAAATTAAAACATAATCAAATTTTAATTGATGTTCAAGGCAATTTTTAAGCATTCTCCTCTAAATTAAATTAGTCTAAATTAAAATTTAATTTATTTTATATTTTCACAAATGCAACTTTTCAATGAATTGAGTCGAAACCGTGTTGGGTTATCGGCCTGGGTCTAAACACAAGTATTAGAATGGGAGCGTATTAGCGGCCTGACTACCTGACCTGTGCATTTGCTTTGACCCTGGCTGTACCACCTCAATATTTTTGCTTCAATCATTTATAGTATCCCGGTACAATGCTTTATAAGAAAGTAGGAATTTAAAATTAATAAGCGGGCAATTTTGAGCAATCTATTTGTAATCACTTGTGACAAGAGAGAGCAAGAATTTCAATTTTTTTTTAAATTATTTTTTGTAAAAAAAACATTTAAGATTTTTTTTACTACTATGGAGTGTATGTACCTAAACAAACAAAATTTAAAGATATTTTTCAGAGTTTTGTTTTTTAGTGGTATTTTGCTCACATAATCAGCAATATACCTCCCTGTCTTAAAAGAGAGGTGATAGTAGAAGTCTATTTAGTAAAATTTGAAAAGACATTCTCTTTTTGTGCAGACTGAACTGTTACTTATGTAGTTAATTATTATTTACATGTTGATACTAGTTGAAATTAAAAAAAATGTATATTACTACTTATCTACACAATTGTACATATAATTTTTTTTAGAAAGATAATTATTCAAAATTTAGTTGTTAGCAATCTTGGACAATCGATAAACTATCATTTACAATAAAAAAATATTAATTTGTAATTGGCGGACAAAATGTTAAGATGGTCCCTACAGTTTTGTGTGTTATATAATTATTTCTAAGAATAGGCAACCAAAATTAATTAATAGACAATGAGCACTCAATTTACAATCATTTATGAATTATTACAGAAAATGCAAAAATATGACTTTAGCAAAGAAAATGTTAAGTTGGTCTCAGCAACTTTTTTTAGATGTTTTTTTACAAAAATGAGCATTAAAAGTGATTTTGTGAGCAATTGATGAGCAATTCTGGGCAACAGTTTTTATCGTTTTTAGATCATTGTAAAACAAACTTTACACAGATGGTTAAAAAGCTTTAAAATCTATATTATTTTTCTTTTTAATGAGTATTTTTTTATTTCAAATTAGTCTACAAGTTATAATTATATATTTTTTGTTTTTGTTGCAAATGAGTTTTTTTTTTTGGCTTGACGTGTGGGTAACAAGTAATGACAGCCACCTAACTTGGTAATTTATGCCGTTTCTGCTATTCAATTTTGCAATTAATTTGCGATGATGAACTGTAATTTTCTATTAACTGTCTTATTATCCCTCCTAGTTACTCCTTGCAGCTTGAATCCAACAAGTATACCCTCTCACACATATCTTGCGGCTGTTAATTGCAAAAATTTTGTTAAACACATATTATTACCGGCTAGCACGGTAATTAGTATAATTTAATTTTACACATCACATTAGATGAGAAAGTAAACACCCCAAAGCACGCTGGTATGCCGCGATTAAACTTGTGGATACACTTTAAATTGGAGTGTTTATAATCGCTATAAAACTTTAAATCGGTCGTAAATCAAACAAAATGAGCCATAATTTATTACGTTTCACATAGCTGAATAGTGGATAGTAACGACTTCGGACGGATATTTTATGAGCAAAATAGCAGGCGACAGCATTGTCTAAACTAAAGACGAGAATTCGACTAAACAGGACTATAAAAACCACAAGCGACAAGGGATATGGAACGGCCTGCTGAAATCATATCTTTTAATTTTTATTTAAATATCTTCTCTAGGACGAGATAGACCATTTTAATCTCTCATTGGTATCGTGCTGAGCGAAGCCTATGCATTTTCGTTTTATATTACTGCTCGTCTTCTACAAAGTCGTATATCACGAACAGGTTGTTAGTTGCCTGAATTAACCGGAGATGGTCCAAATACCTGCGACATAAATCCAGAAATAATTACTACAAATTAACAATAAATTATCAGATTGTCTCGCACCAGTTTTCGTTGGCTTCTTTGGCGATCACCCATGACCAGCATGCCTTATATGTAAAAGATTTCGAACAATTAAAAATAATTTCTCCTAACCTGCCAAAAATTTTACCTATTTATTCGCTTTTATTTATTGATATACAGAAAAATTTTCTTCATTCGTAAGTGCATTGCTATAATGCAGTTTAAATAAACACGCCTCTATAAAACTTTATAGTTTTTTATTAATTAAGAACAGTTGACCAAAAATTATAAAATCCATCGTGGAAAAAAAATTTAAAAACATATGGTCTGCATACTAAAGTTTGCCACACACGCTCAGGTAAATCTGTGTATTCTGTCTGTGCAGGTTGAAGAGATCGCGTGTGTCATAAACCTGTACAGAATTTATGTCGTGCACAGGTAGTCAAAACTAAATTTTCTAATTCCTGCCTGTGCAGGATCCACGAACTGCTTAATACAGCTTAATAGAAGTATACCTATTTTGTAAGTGCTGAAAAAAATCTGAACAAAAAATAAAAAAAAAATTATTAACAAAATCAAATTGTTTTCTAATAGTTTTGTAATTCTGTTGGTGGTACAGGTCACTCATTTTGTCGAAGTTTGGCTACACAAGGTTATCCATAAATAATGACAAATCAATATGCAACCAAATTTACATATTAAGCAACTTTCTTGATTCAATCCTTATTTCAGTCAAAATATTAAATCAAAGTTACCTAAAGATTATCGATTTTTGTCAGTTTTCTCATAACATGTTAAATTAAATGACTACTTAATAATTCGTTATTTTTAATTCTTGTACCAGTGTAACACGGTAGAAATGAAATTTATTAGCGCGTATTATTCTAGAAACAGAACTTTGACTAATTCCTAAATTTTGTGCCACAGCATTTTGCTCAACATGTGGATTTCCTGTAATCGTCTGAATTATAGCAATTTTATTATTTTCTCCTGTTGCAGTTTTGTTTCGTGTTTTTTTCAAGAACAGGCCAGCTTTGACGCAATTCTGGTTCAAGTTTTCAAAAATTTTTTGTCAGTTGGAACTACTCGATGGGGATATCTTTCTGCATAAAGATTTACTGCTGCTGAAGCGTTTATTTTACATACTTACATACCAGAATCATGTCAGTGTTTTCGTTATCAGTAAACAAAGTGGCTAAATTGGCTCAAATTAACATAAAATAATGTATAGTAACTAAGAACGCAAAAACATTTTTTAAATTAAATTTTATAAGAGCCTCATACAAAAATGTAAGATTAGTTGCATAAATCTTTTGTCATCGTTTGTAAAGAAACCTGTATTGTTAGCTAATAAAGATAAAGATTTTTTTGAACTGAGGTTGGAAGTACAGCTAGTCTATTAAAAATTTTATAAAAAACAAGGCAAACTTTACAAAAAAAATTTTCATTGTAACGATATTAAAAATTTTCAGAACTGTCAACTTTAACGAATAATAAAGATGCAGTGTCAACACAAATGACATCTTGTACCAAAGAAAAACCATTTTTCCAAGACGAAATTGTCATACCATCTGATCGTTTCCTATCGCCTTTTGGTAAACCAGGTGGTTTCAGCATAAACGAAATATCAGCCGATAATAATAACGCAGGTTTTAAGATCATTTTTATTTCATTGTGTCAAAAAAATTTTTACTGCTCTTGGTACAAAACAAACCGTACTGATCTAAATAATCGACAATTGCGTTACAAACACAAAAATTAAGCTGACAAAATTTAGAAGAGATACATAGGCAAATATTTTGTAGTACGTGTTTTTCTTCACAAGTGTGCGAAGTTGTTGAAAAGAGCTTTACCTTCAAACTATCTACCAGAATCGTGTCTAGAAGCAAGTTGCTCGTTGTCGGAGCGGTAAAAATTTTAACAAAACATCTTTTTTTGTTGTTGACGAAATGTTTCAATAACTTTCAAGTTTTCTATTTGCAGGTGTAGAAAAACATTCTGTTTATAAAGCCAAAGTTTTGTTCTTATAAATCTTACAGGCATCAGTGTCAGAGACAGACGTAGAAAGAGGAATAACAGGAGTAGGCATAAGCATTAAAATCGTGATCGTTGCACCAACACTTTTTATGGCAGTTTTTCAGTATCCGGGCTAGCTTTTTCTTTCACTATAAATTTGCAAACGGTGGCCTTGACAATAAAATAAGTTCATAAAAAGTGTTTGTACCTCGACCAAGAACCTAACATTGCTGGTATAGAGCATGTCAACTTCTCTTATTCCTCCCTCTACAAAGATGAAAGAAGGATAGCGCCTACTAAGAAATTAATACAATATAGTTGACTATCTTAGAAACAAATATATTTAGTAAATAATATATACTGAGTAACATTAAAAGAGTTACACTCAGAAATAATAATTTTTTGAAAGCTATTTTTTTGGCAACAGAATGAGTAAATTTAAAGCTAGTTATAGCAACTATTGTGAAACATATTTAACCTCTAAATTTTTGTTAACATTAACTAGTTATTAGAGCTAATGAGTAAAAGTATTTGCAGTTGTTGTGTCTCCGACTACTTGTTTAAAGACAACAAAAGATGGAAGGCAACGACAATATCACCATCCTAGCGATTTCGATAGTGGTAAAGTTGTAATCTTTGAAAAAGTTGGATTGTTCTATCGCAAAATTGCTCGCCGTGTTGATTCTACTGCAATGACGGTAATGTGTGTGTTTCGGTTGTGGACAGAAGAAGTTAAAGGAACAAAAAACAGTCTAATAGGTGTGGTGGCGGGTGCTTATTAATGATACACAACAGTTTATTTTTATAAATTTAATGAAAACAAAAAAATTGAATTTTAACAATGAACTGACTGCACCACCCGGAGTGCGTCCGTTCACCGTCAGAATCGTACTGCTTGTCCGAGGTGGAGTGGCTACATGACACTATGAATTGAGGGGAAGGTCTGGTCTGTCGAGGACCGGAAACCCAAACTTTCTAAATTTAGAGCAGGTAGTTGGACAAATACACTACATAGGTCAACCAAGACGTACCATAGAGAGTCAAAACAGGCGCTTTACTCAACTATTTCTTTAAGATCGTTTTGCTACTACGCGAAAACTCGGTGATTAATAGTTTGGAGAAAAAAGTCGACTTGTAAGTGTGCAAACATTTTATCGCCGCACTCAAGCGTCTAAACTTTTTTCTGATCGTCTACGGTTAGTGTTTTCTTTAACTGCAAAACACCGTCGTCGACGTTTGAAAAAACGCCAAGTTTGGGAAACAAAATGGCATAATGTGATATTTAGCCCCGAATTGCTATTCTGTCTAGACATGCATGATGGCCGTCAGAGGATAAAACGCCGTCTTGAAGAGCGACGTTAGGTGTATTGGATTTATTGTTGATAAGCATATGCAGAGGACTGTTAGAGTAATGGTTTGAAAGACCATTTCCTATAAAAGCCGATCATCTCTCGTGTTTATTCGAGACAGTATGACAGCTATAACACACACAGCTGATAACGTCCCACGAACCACTTTACTGCCTTATCTAAATGATCGTCAACATGTTTTTTTTTTCAGCAAGACATTGCACGTCCACATATTTGACGTCAAGCTATGAATTTTCTTCAAGAAACTGGCGTTAATGTTTTGTTGTGGCTACTCTGTTCAACGGATTTAAATGTTATTGAGCATGTGTGAGATATGATGGGGAGAAGATTGTCCGATTTGCACCGTTCTTCTCTGGCACAGACTTTGGCACAGTTAGTCTATAAGGTTCAAGTTGCTCGGAACGAAATGCCACAAGCAGATATCGACCTGTCATTTTGTCAATACCTAGACGTGTACAGGAGTGTGCTCAGTTACAGGATTGCCAAACACATCATATTTTTTTATGTTAATGTTACTAAATTTTTTTGCAAATTTTATTGTTTCATTTTTGATATAAATCTACTATATTGTTCAAAAATTAAAAAACGTCCAAAAATTATTTTTTTTGTGTGTAATACTTCTAATGTCATTGATTGTGAGTATTTAATACAATAACGTAAAATCTTTATAATAAACACCAACTAGAAACTACCAGAAAAGCATAAATAACTGCCAAGAATTATGTCTAAAGACATAAATCGTCAAATGATTGAAGCTTATTGTAAAGATTAATTAAAAGAAATAATTCAAAGAAATACAGGGTGTATCAGATGGTCAAAATTTAACCAGTGATACATTTCATCAAAAATTTTTGCTTATAATTGCTTAGTTACCATTAAAATATAGTCTAGTTACCATTATAATACTGCATAGGTCAGTGGCGGGTATGGTATTTTGTACTAAGCTTTTAAATAATTTTATCTTAATGACGGTTGAGATTCGGAATAAATAAAATTTAGATAAATATCTTCTTTAAGCGAGACCTATCACTGGCTAAATTTTTGACCATTATTTCTGATACACTCAGTATAAATACAAAAAATAATAAGAAAACCTAGAAAAAGTTATTGAAAGAAGTTAAAGAAGATCTACAAAAAGTTAAAGTTACATACTGGCATCTAGAAGTAAAAGGTAAAACAAATTGGAAAACATAAGAACTTAAAATTGTACCTTAAAAAAGACTATTATATCTACATTTTATACAGATGAGAGTATTTAATAAATTTTTATTTTAATCTAATATTTAGTTATATTCTTATAGACTGCAAGAAATTGCAAAACTTGTCGTCAATTCAACGAAATGTTGGTATTGTACGACCATAGATATTCTGCGATTATTGCTCTGACTCTTCAAGAACTTTACAACGGTTGAACCGCAAACCCCCAATAAAAATAACACCGACCAGATGTTGATAATAGGCTTAAGAAATACCTTGTTTAGTAGGTAAAGAATTTTACAGCGGATTGTAGTTGAGTGCTGTAAAAATTTGGAAAAGTTAATCATAGGATTATGTTGTAAACGCAGAATATTGATGGTCGAACTCTAGAATTAAACTGGTCAGGCTTACACATTGTAAAAAAATATTAAATATTTAAACTTTTAAAAATAAATGGATTAAATTATTATATATAATTATTTAGAAATATCTATGTAAGTCTAAAAACAACACAATGTTACACTAATTGTTAATTTTACTTGAAAATATTGTTGTAACAAGTTACATTTACAAATTCTTACCTTGTATAGTAAAAAATACTAGTTACTAGAAATACCGACCAATTTTAACTAAATATTTAAACTAAAATAGCAACTATATTATGTAAGAACTCAAATAAGCACATCAGGTAAGCTGAGTTGCTTTGGAGTTTTACACTGGTTGGATGTTATAGAAAACCCATTTGAATAGGTTTAAATGTGTAATATGTTTTTGCTAATATAAATTAAGTAAAAATTACACACCTGATTTTATGCATAATAATCCAATAATCTTTTTTGTGGTAATAACAGTAATTTTAACTTTGTTAAGTTAAATACATTACACTTCCGCATCTCACTTATTATGAAGTAGATCTGTATAGCCCCCTATTTCGCTACTTTTAATCTTTAGTAACCGTTGAGTTATAATTTGTAAGATAATTTATTTATGAGTTGGCCCGAATTTTTTCATACATTTAATCAAGTTGCAGTATTATAGTATAAACAAGATAAACACAGACAACTTAACTTGGGTACAATTTATTTCTTAATTGGGGAAGATTTTGCCGTTAACGTGTTTCGAACTTGATATATTACATCTTAATAATATACGTCTGTACCATTTGCATGATTTTATTTCATCGAGATATTACTTAAGTTTCACATTTTACCTTTCTTCATGACAAATTTATATTGGCTTCCTCTTATTACAAGTACCGATCTCGTAAAAGTGTCATTATTATCTGGAAATCACGATTCGCGAAAATTATGTCAGAAAAGTTTGATAGCCAATAATCACACCCTTTTGCAATTTATTTAACATATTTCTGATATTATATGACAATTTGCGATACTTAACCTGAAATTAAGACACATATAATGTCTTTATTTTCAACACTGTAATGCGCAATTAACACGGAAGGCCTACATTCTCCTAAAATTATCGTACAGGTTCAAAAGCCAGCCAATTTACTTAATTTTATGATTTAACGAATCACCAATTAGCTGTTATCACGACGTATGTACAATTATATTTTTTAGAAATTTAATACAATAAATTGACGTAGTATAGTCACTTTATTCAAGAATAAAGATGTGACTTATGATATAATTAACATTAACAAAGAAATCCTAATTAAATAATTATTAGTCATGCCGATGTGTGATGTCTTAAATCTCAGGCAATAGCAATCAAACCCAGTCTCTAAAGAAAGAACTTTTATATATTTTTTGGGCTTTCAAAATATAAACTGTTTAACTGGCATTAATAATAATTGCTTAATTATATTTTAATTGCTTTATTAGGATTTTTTGTTGGATTTATTTACAGTTTAAATCCACATTTTGATTTTTGCTTAAAATGACTATGACTGGACATTCTCATTTCCTAGCTTTCAAATAAGACTGTAACAAATTTTGTTGAAACCTCAAAAAATAACGAAATTTTTTGATCTCACTTATATTATGGTGCTGTGGGTTTACAATTTTTTTTCATTGCCAAATGTAATATCAATTGCGTAAAAATGTTAACAAATAAAAATCAACATTTTACATAGTGTTTTAATAAAACAAGAAAAAAAATTATTTTGTTGCTTAAATTGGTTTAAGTTATAGCGCTTTCATCTGTATTTGAAACAAATAATATGAAACAAATTCTTTCCTCATCGAAAGTTGTGTTTATATTAAAACTATTTTGCTATTATAGAAAAGAAAAGTTCGAAAACGTGTTTAATACCTAATAGAAATGGAAGTAGAAATAATTTTCGAATAAAATCTAGGTACGTTGTAGGCAAACTAATGTTATTAAGAATAATAATAGTGAGAGCAAAAGCATTAAAGCCGTTCTTCGACATTTAAGAAATGATCGTAATCTTTCAAGTACAGTTATAAGAAGTGATTTACTTTTTCAATAAAGCATAGTGGTCATTACGCCCGCTCAGAATATAAGACAAATAATTTGGCTAGAATTTTTATGGCCGCGAATTTATTATAGGTATGTAGTTTATAATCCAAATCAATTATGAAATTGTACAATAAATTACAGGTAACGTCAGAGATGTGCCAATAAAATTGCAGTAAAACTGAACTTTCTAGTTTAGATGGAATTTATGGTCAGTGAATAATCTTTATTTAGTGCACGTGGTCGATATTTTATCAATTAGTACCAGGTGCGGCAGGTTAGAGGTCACACCGGAGGTCGTATAACATGTAAATTCGGAAAATTACTTTACCATACTAAGACCAATGACCAGAGACAACGGTCATTTGATAATATTAAAATAAAAACTAACTCCTACGTAAATTAATGCCGAGACCTGTCGGATTTTCACATGATTTGTTATCCTGCAAAATTGTAAAAATTACATACATATAATAATATCACAAGACTTTACAAAAAGCTTTAATTTAATACTCGTAAAAATTCTAAGTTTACACTAATGTATATATTTTTGTAGAACAAAATAATTATAAATAGTTCAATTAAGTTATCCCAATATCTCATAAACTATTCCAAGTATGGCTTAAGCTACACTACATATAGGTTCAACCGAATTTGTAAAATAACAAAAAGTGTCTTTTTTTAAAACCTACAAACATTTTTTGTTATAATTAAACTTAATATAATAAATCAGAATCAAAATTTTAATCACTCAGTTACTGAAGTGATACATCTGAAGTCATTGACAGCGCGTCCGGATAAATGTGTTATTTTGTTAATGTTTTATGCTTAATTTATACGAGTATCTTTTACATAAATAGCTATAGGTTTATGTATTTTAAAATATTCTTAAGCTCTCTGCTACCAAAACGCTTATTTATTCTTCACAAAGGTAGAGATAAAATTTAAGAAAGTTAGAAATAAAAATGATTTATTTTTGCGTTAGCATTTTCTCATTTTTTAATTTTTTTGTACATTTTGTTTAAACTTTATATACTTTTTTTTAAATCTGTTCTTATCAGAACCTAGCAATAGTGCTTTTATAAGGTAAGATCAAAATGTATCTGAATCAGAGCAGGCTGTGCCAGCGTAACTGTAATGATGTATCTGATGTATCTGATAATGCTAATACCTACTTTCAACGCTTGCTTTGATTCAGTTACATTTCGATCTCACGTTATTAATGCTAAGTAAAAACTAAACTGTTTGGTATTTAGCGTATTTATATTTTAAGAAAGTGCCATCTTTTTAGTTAACTTTTAAAAAGAAAAATTTGTTGAAAACCGAAGAATGATTGGCCAGTGACATTTTTTTTATTTGAGCTTTTTCATGCTCAAAAAGCTTGTAAGTACTTTGAGAAATGAAAAAGATTAAAATGTAAAGAATTTGTTAGCACAACATCAAAAGTTCTTCAACAAGATTATTTTTTTCTGTGCAAATTGCTTTGTTAGTATTATATGTTGTTGCTTCTATTTTTTTTATTTGACGATACAAAAACACCCCAGTTTATTACAAGGTGCAACATTGAAATAAGCAAAAATAACAACAGGGTTGTCGTTTTGTATTTAAATTAGTTAAAATAAATTATATTCACAAGGGTCTAAATAAAAAAAATTAACTAGCCTATCACTAAAACCCAAAATTTATTGAGTGCTATTTAACTGTTAGCAACTTAATACAATTTTTTTTTCATAATGAATACGTTGTTACTTTTACCTTTTTTTGCTTGGTTTTAAATTTGTTTCTAACAATAAGTCGAGTTCTAAGTAGTACGTAAATAAAATTATAAAAAAGTGCTACTTTTAGCACAAGTTTAAATAATAAATTAAAATAAGTCTAATAATGCTACGAACTTATCAGTTTAAGAACTGATTTGCAATTTAGACATCAGGTTGAAGTAAAAAGAATGTCTTACCTTAAAAATTTAAATATCAGCCAAAAAACAAAAATTACAAATACGACATCCGTATAAAAAAGAAAAAAAGTAAATAACTTAAATTGATAAAATCGATAAAATTATCGATAATTTAAATAAAAACAGTATATTATCTGGCAAAAGCAAAAAATTAAAAAATTAGCAGCACGAGGCTGTGTTTAATGCGCGAGTGTAACGAGGTTTTTTACGAGTACATTTTAAAATCTGTAACGAGTCTATTTCTTTAAAAGTAGATCAATAACATTTTTTGTAACGTATTAATTTAATAGAACAAACTTATGACTACTTTTAAAAGACTAACAGTCTGAGAGTATTGTGCGAGAAAAGCTCAGCAAAATTTTTATAAAATTATATTCAATTTATGAAAGATAACAATTATACAAATTAATAAGTTAACAAGCAATTTGCATATTTAGATAAAACTTAAATATTTGTTAAGACCACAAATAAAATAACATGGTATGATAAAGATATTAAGTCTGTTAAAAATGGAAGAAAAGAAAGAAAAAAAATAGATTTAAGTACTTATCGGCAAGATGTAAAAACGACTTTTTAGATAGAACAAAAATAATTTTTAAGTTTTAAAAACAAAAATGCTGATATCATGCTTAGATACCTACTTAAAAATGTTAGAAAATGGATAGCAAACCAATTTCTTTCAGGATTAAGCAAGCACTTTTGTCATGGACAATGCTTTTATCGTTCCAAAGTGGTAAATGTCCAATCAACAATTGTTGGAAGAAACAAAAAAATATTAACTGTCAGGATAATCAAAGTGGTATATTTTAGAGGTCTCGCTTCTGAAATGTATTACTTAACGTTCTGTTAATAAATAGTTTTGCGGTCGTAATATTAACTCTACATATCAGTTTCTTATAAATTATAAACAATTTGAAAGAAACAATTCTCTACAGTTTTGTAAAAAAATTGTTGCAAAGTCTTACACCTTATTTGAAGAAATTAACGTTCTTAGTAGATTTACTCTTATAATTTTCTTATTTATTGAAATAATTTGATCAACTTTAAATTAATAATAATTAATACAATTAATAA
The DNA here is from genome assembly GCA_029207805.1 of Tribolium confusum. Lineage (NCBI taxonomy): Eukaryota > Metazoa > Arthropoda > Insecta > Coleoptera > Tenebrionidae > Tribolium > Tribolium confusum. Next base: position 27,596,822 of record JALGAY010000002.1, on the reverse strand, counting down.
TAAACATACTTATTTAGTTTGAAAAAGGTTTTTAATTAATAAATATTTAATTCTAGTTTTAGTAATTGTAGTTTGCTTTATTGAGTAATCTACAAGTTTTCTGATATTTTTCATTAGCCAAAATTGACATTTTAACGCGATAACAATTTAACCGAAATTAAATCACGTTAAATAAATTAGAAATTTTTTTTCTAGTAAATCTCATTTGAAATTAATTCGAATAAAAATAAATATCAAAATTTGGTAACTTTTTACAACATTTGTTATTAAAAATTTTGTAGAAACCATCATGGCAGCGGATATAAAACCTAGAAAAAGCTCCAGGGCATTAGAGTCCAGGTAATGTATTTCGTATTTAAAGTACTAACAGACAATAATTAGTTGAGATATAAATAAATTTTTGCTAAAATAAATAATCATAAAAGCTCAATTTTAGAGTACAGTTATCGGCCCGCGGCCTTGTATAAAAAAAGTAAACAGAACATTAAACTGACAAGTCGCTGTGTTAAAGGTTAATAAATTCTGGATATTGTTACTAATAATCCATTAGTTAATTATTTAGTAATTGAGAACTTGGCAATTCTGTCACTCACAAGTGCGTAATTCTAAAATTTATTGTTCGTTTCAAAACTAATTGATTAAAAAGTGTTTTGATTTTATTAATTTTAAGTACAAAGTGTGTCATTTTTTTTTAGTTGATTTAAAAAATAAATTTGGAGAAAATTTTTTCATTTGCCATATGTTGTCTGTTAATAAACAGGATTTTCTTAAAGGTTATTAGGTAAAAACAAAGTATAAAGATATCTTAACATATAAAAATGAATTAAGTTATTACAGCTACCTACGTATTTATTTACAAAAATATCAAAATACATAATTATATCTGCAATAAAACTTCTAGTCGTCAGGAGAAATTAGCATAAAATAATATTAAAATGATTCTCAGGTTAATAATAGGTGTATCTAAATTTTTATAGTCGCACATTTCACACCTGAATGGTAAAAAAAATGATTTACAGTTGAAGACTGATCATTATCAGTAGATTAATAGGTTGGACTAATTCATAATTTGGCATCTAACTGAAGTTTCTTACAATAACGAAATTATCATATTTTAGAAGATGATCGTTGAATAGCAAGACTCCGTTATATTTTAACAGGTCATTAATGAGCTAGTAAGTGTCGGTAAGTCTTTAATGGTAGAATGTGAGGGCAGTTTGCGGTGCGTTCAAGCACGGCGCTGCAGGTCAGTGAGTTCTCGCGACCTCTAACCTGGGCCGCAGTTCGCAACAATGCACACGTTCCACACAGATAAAATTGTTTGTGTGATATACTCGGGATGTTGTGCTGGTTGTATAGCTTCTTCGTTCGCTGTTCTACAAGACATTCTGCAGCGACCACGAAAAAATAACAAAAATTATTTCCCATTAAATTAACACCATTTAGTACCTAAAAATAAAACAGTTGTTACTACAAAACTAAAACAAAACCTCTCGTTTCTCGTGATGAAAGTCCTATAGTTAGCGATTACTTGTGTATTGTGTACCATTCCACTTTAATAATAATTGAGCCACTTTAATAATAATTTTAATTAATTCATATCTCTCAAAATATTAAATTTCCAATCAATCTCTGCAATAAAGTCTACAATTTTATCAATTTTAGAAAAGTTATAAGCTAATTTTTACGAACTTGATTGTTTGTTATGAGAAACTTATATACTTCGATTCTTTTACTGATATTAATAAAATCGTCAACTCTTTTAATTAGGTACCTTCTTTATCGCTGTTTTATTCAGACTGTCTCTACTTGTGGGAAAAAGGATTCTAAAGAATCCTTCTTGGTTTAGTTAAGACCTTACAAAAATGCTTAAACAAAAATAGTACTTTTATAGAAAATTTAAGCAAACTAGGAACAAACAATAAACATTAACAACAGTTTAAGCGTCTTTGTTCTGAAACAAAGCTTTTGGTTTAAAGCTACTAAAACAATTATGATGCAAAAGCTCAGGCGTTAGTAGTTGAAAATCCAAAATGGTTTTGATCGTATGTACTCCATAAAACGAATATTTAGCACAATGCAGTTTAATGATGTCCATTATAGTGATCCACGTGACACCGTAAATGGTCTGGCTCCATGTTTCAGTGAAGTCCATCGTATTTCTTCAAAATATTAGAATTTTGAATCATAAAAATGTATTTTCTGAAGAAATACTTTACCTCCGAGACTGATAGAGAGTAGAGTGTCTTCATCTTTAAGCCTACAATGGGCGCAGGGATTACATGTTATCCACCTTATTTTGTTTCAATGTCATTTTTTTGGAAGCAGAAGAAAAAATGTTGCTTTTCAGTACCTTTTAAAAAAAATATTTTTTAAATTTACATTATAAAAAAATTATAAATTTTCTTTTACATATTACTACATAGAGCAGTCTTTTTTTGTAAAAAATGGTTTTATTACAAAATATTAAAAATCCGGCATTTATTTGCGTTGGTCTACAAACAACTTTTGAAATGGTTCTGTGTAATCCTATTTTTTTGTGTGTTAGTTCTGATCTCTTTTTTCTGTGACGTAGTTTTGTTATAAGTAAATCAACCTTAAATAATCTAATGTTTTTTACTCAATTTGCTTTTGACGTTATTGATAATAATAAAAGCAGATTAGATATATATATACACCGACGTCTCAAAATTTTTTGACAGATTAATCTATAGAATTCTTTTTGCTAAATTCTATTTATTTACTTTTTGAACAAATTTAGTTTAGTTTTTTTTTCTAAACTATTTGTATAACAGAAAACAATTTGTTAAATATAACTATTTTGACTCTTTATTCTATAAGTTACTTTCTTGGCTACTTCTGATGTATCAAGACAGGGTTCTAATTTGAACTCTGTAAAGATACTTATGTTTGATAATCATCTTTGTGATGTATTCGACTGCAATAAACTTTTAGACAAGCTGTACATATCTGTGTTGCAAAAATAACTGTTAGGATCTTAATATTGCTACAGTAGTTAGTTTAGTTTATAAAAAATTGTCTATCATTTTTACTTACAAAATAAACAGCACTTGTTAACACAACACTTTAAAATTCTTAAAAATATGGGAGTAGTTTTCGATAGTAAATATTTTTATCTTATATTGAGCACATACCATCTAATGTTTCAAAATCGCCCGAATGTTTACAAGAATCTGTCTTACTTGTTCAATAATAATAATAATCAAAACATATACTTTGCATAAATAGATCTGCTGCGCTATATTTGTGTACAAAAATAAATTTAATATGTGTCACTCTTTTTCATAATTTTTTTTACGGTCAGATTGATTGTATCAAGTGAAAAAAGAAAAAGAAGCTACTTTTAATTTTATGATTTAAAAGTCACGTTAAACAATTACTTTCGGTCTATGACTTGGTCATCATGCTCATCATACACACACCAGAAAAGTCTAGGGATATTGCTTAATATGTCAATTTAATCAGTTTGTATATTTTTTTCTATTGTTAATAAATATTTATTGGATATCTACATACTAACTTACTTTACCTAAAACAATTTTTATAATTATTTTGTCACCTGTATGCTATTTATCCCGTTTTACTAAGAGTATCATTGCTTGACAAAAAGTTGCAAATTTTGAATCTTAATAAACAGGATAAAATTATGCGATTTTATGTTTTATTAGCTTTATTTGTTTTGAATAAGTGTAGAAACATTATGGCACAAAGATATCTAAATCGTGTCAAAATGAATAGGGCAATCGGGATGCTCGAATCAGGTACCACCCAAAGTGAAGTTGCGCATTCTTTGGGTACCTCAGAAATTGTGATTTCTGGGTTACACGGACGTTACCGTGAGACAAGTGATGTAACTGAACGCCATACAGGCCGATATCGCATAACAACCCTAATTCAGAACCGATTTCTGCGTTTGACTGCTCGCAGAAATGCTACAATTACAGCACCTGAGTTGGCATTACAATTGCAACAAGTGCACCAAGTCACTGTTGGACCAGATACAATTTAAAATTGGTTGCGGGAAGGCAGTTTGTTTTCCAGATGACCCATGAGAGTTCCAGCCCTACCACGAAGCAATCGTGGAGCCCGTCTTCTATGGGCTCGAGAACATGTTGTTTAGTATTGGCAGCAATGAACTCATGTTTTCTTTAGCAACGAGTCTCGATTTAGAATCCACCCGGATTTAAGATGAATTCGTGTTTGAAGAGAGCCTGGTGGTGTAAATCGCTTGTAACATGTTCAAGAAGTCCATTCTCACCTCGGTGGAACAATCATGGTGTAGGGCGGATTACAAACGGGCCAAAGAACTGACCTCGTTTGGATTGAACCTTCCCTAAGCGCAATTTGTGTTGTCATATGCTGAAAACTACACAGAAAATTATATATTTATGCACGATAATGTCCAACCACACTGCTCAAGTGGTAACCAACTTTTTGAAGGAGCACGGAATTTCTGTTTTGCAGTGGCCAGCGCAATCGCCCGACTTGAACCCTATTGAGTACTTTTAGGATGCCCTCCAAAGAAGAGTTTAGCATATGGGATTACCGCAAGAAAATCGTCAACAGTTATTTGCAGAAGAAATCCCCCAAGAAGATATCGACAATCTCATTACAAGTATGCCACGACGATGCAGAGTTGTAATTAATAATGCAGGAAGTTATACAATTATTATTAATTTTTTATAATTTGTTTATAAAAACAGTTAGAAAAATATATAATTTTTTAAAATTATTTATTATTTATATTTTATGAAATTTTTGGTGTATGATACTTGTTTATTTTGTTAAATCTAATAAATTTATGGTGACAAACCCCAATTCATTTAAAAACATTTTAAACTTATATTATTCGGAAAAATTATCAATATCCCTAGACTTTTCTGGTGTGTGTAGATTTGTAAAAATCACTTCAATGAGCTGAGAACTATTTTTTTTTACAAAGAAGAAGCTGTAAAAGGTTTAAAGACAAAGTTTTGGAGATAGAAATAAAGGAATTATAAAACATCAAAATTTGTGTAGTACCAGTAGTATTAGGGCTAACTAGCATTATTTCAAATAAGACCATCAAAATAGTAGAAAATTAGCTTAAAACAGACAACATTCACATGTTAAGAAAACGGTACTACTAAAGACAACGCACATTGTAAAGAAAGTCACCAAATAACGCCATACGAACAAATTTTCTACTTCAAGTAGGGTAGTAAAATTAAAGTTTTTTCAAGATCTAATTTCCAAAAAGTTAAAAATAGTTATAACTTATTAAAAAATGTTAGACAAGATAAGAATGATCTTAGTTTGCACGGTCAAAAAAAATGAGGTAAAATTTTAAGAGCAGAAAAACTGATAAATGTTTACATTCCTTCGGTTTTGTTGCTAGTTGTTATAAATATCAGGTAGTTGTTTGATTGTTTAAGCAACATAATTCGGCGGCAAATAGTAAATCGTGTCCAATATGTGACATATATCACATATGTGACAATATGTCCAACCAAAAATTGGTTTTAGATTGCAGATTACTACTATACCATTAAATCAAATTTTATTTAAAGAGATTATTTGATCCAAAATTTATAAGTATTATACAATAAGTGAATTAAACCATTGTTTATTTACGAGAAGAATGTTTAATACCACGAGCACGTTTAGCGCGAGTGGATTAATTCTTCAAGCAAATAAACAGGTTTAATTTACATGTTTTATATATTTTTTTATTCAATTTTGACGAAATGTACCAAATAATGTAAAAAAAATTTAAATTACACCGGTCGGTCTATACAAATCATATTGGTTACAAATCAAGTTTACACGAGGAGTTGTTTATTTATTTGCAAAAGTGCAAGAATTATCACGCGTATGGAAAAAATGGCCGGAACCTGCGATTATAAAAAGGAAAATTAGGTTTTTGTGCCTGAATTTGTTATTCAAGATGCTTTAGAAGCTATACTGGTGCCAGCAAAATCTAATATCTAACCACTTTACAAAAAAAATTATGCAAATTTTTGTGAATGGAGAAAGCGGAAGAATGCAAAGAGAGTAAACAAAAAAATAATTTTAGCATATATTTCTAAATGATCTAGAAATGTAAAATCTTTGTTAATGTGGGCGTACTATTCCCAACCAAAGAAAATGTTATGTGTTAAAAAAAATATTGATATAAGCAGATTTGTAAAGCTGATATTATTTATAAGTTTTGAACTATTAGATTGTTGTAGATTTCATCAGATATCTGCTTTTTTAAAACAACACTCTGTAGGGCACAGACCAAAAATATCTAAAGTCTTCAGATTCGAAGAAATAGAAAGGTTTTTAGACACTGCTATAGATAATGAATAATTGCTGCAAAAAGTGGTTCTAATTGTGAGAGTTTTTGAAGACTATAGAATTAGTGAATTGGTTGCTACGTCAGTTGATGATGTTGATAACAGAGGCAACGAAATTGTGGTCAATATTCTTGACACAAAGACTTATAAGTCTAGAACATTTACTATCATTAATGGACGTTACTCTATTCTCCTGCCATTCACGTTTTTGGAAGGTACAGAAAATTACGACCTGAGAGTATTTTACATAAACGGTTGTTCATCAATTACAGAAACCAGAAATGTACAGTACAACCAGTAGGAATAAATACTATTTCAAAATTTCCCGAAAAATTTGCACAATTTTTTGGTCATCAAAATTCAGAAGAATATACTGGCCATAGCTTTAGACGTTCAAGTGCAACTTTACTGGCAGATTCTAGGACAGATTAAGCAGTTGTAAGAAAACACACAAATAATGTAGTAAAAAGATACATAAAAGACTCTCTTTATAATAAAATTAAAATTTCAAGAAAAATCATAAACTATTCTTCAACAATTAGTCAAAAGAAATCGATCTCAAATTGAAAAGCATGTAGAAAGCAATGTAAAAGCATGACGCTTCGCCTCAAAATCAGTGTCAAATCAAAATATGAATTTGCCTATTAATGGTAGATATGGTGTACATTTCAGTGACATCAGTAATTTAAAATAAAAATAATTCTTGTTTTTTATTAATTTTTTTTTAAATCATTAGTAGAATAATTTTTAAATTACTAGTGAATTAAAACGTTTTTAATTCTCTAGTGAATAATAGACTGCTTATACGGGTTACTATGGAGTCAATAATGTCAAAATTGAATAAATGTTTCTTAATTCTTGTATTTGAAGTTTTTTACTAGAAAGTATGATGGTTTATTATTTATCGAATCAAAACAAAAAAGAGCCAAAATTTTATAATTTTTTGGCTGCTAAAAGTTTAGCTCACCTATGAGTATGTAAACTCAAATTAGGTACTTTTACTTAACATCAACTAAAAGTAGTTAAACGATTTCTAGCTTTCCGAAAATTTTAGAAATCTTTAAGAATTTAATTTTACTGGTCTAAAAATAAAACAATTTTGTTTCTATCTTTAAAATTCTAGACAATTATTTCGGCAGTTATTCTAACAACAAATAGACAAATAATAATAGTCAGCACACCTAACTAGTAAAATTGCTTGTTTCTTGTTATTTATACCTATGTCCTATTTATTTGAAAAAAATATAACGGAATTGATCTCTTTAAAATTGATAAGACCGGAAATATAAATCGTTTTTTTTTATTGTTAATGTGATGGTAACTGTTCAAAATTTTGAGTGGAATAATCGCTTAGAACGCAGCTATAATAGTTCACGTGAAGGTTATCGTCACTGTCCAGGTGGTGTATCGTGGGTGTGAAATATGGTCTTGGCACCAGGACAAGAGATCTGATGGCCATTCATTTATTATTACAGAGTTTGATTGCACATGCTACGACCAAAGCTGCATGTAAACCATAATCTGAATAAGATTAATTGTTGTTATTTGTTAAACACTGTCGGGTTAGATTTTTGCAAAGTAGGAAGTGATTTATGCGATGTTCTAAGACCCACCAGACGATGTAATAAAATTTAAACTGCGGCAAGGTTAAGTTATAAATATCCCCCTATCTGTAGCAAACAACACTTTGTATGTTAAATCATGTTTACAAACTATAAATAGTCAAAAAAAATGACAAAAATCAATTAAAAGGACAATTATTATTGTTTTTAATTGACAATTGTGCATTTAATCAGTTTATTAATTATTATTGTAGAAGGTAGGTATAGTTTTCAATTGAACCGCTATAAGTATATAAATAACCATAACAGTTTTTAATTTACTGATTGATTGAGAGTTAATTTTGTTTATAAAATACTGATGGTACTAATCAATGCCTGCTGTGTTTTGCTAAATAGTTAGCTGCTATTTATTTATAGGTTTCTTTTGGTAAGTCATACTTGGTTTGTGGTTTAATTATAATTACTTTGTTTGCAGACAACAATTATTAAAAACTTTCAATATAGAATAACTATCACAAGTAACTATTGTCTTGTTATCAGCCGCTTTTTCCGTTATTTTATTATTTATTTGTTTAAACAAAAATCGTATTAACTATTGAAGATATTAGCGGCTGAGACAATAGAGTATTTTACAGATTTTTTTTTTCAATAAATAAGAAATACGAGTAGCTTTTAGGAAGTCTTTCAGTTTCTATCAATGTCAGCGAAGAAGTGGTTCCATTAATTCCTATAGAGAAAACATGTTAGTCACGATGGTTGTGAACTGTAAACATTTTTCTTTATAATGTGTGGTATTTTGGTATTGTAAGGGATAGAACGCTCCAAGTCCAAGAATGTTTTCTTCTGTTTCGTCGCTGAATATGATATTATATCATTCTATCTCTCAAACATCAGTTTAAACGTTTACTACGCGACAAAGTAGCACCTGAAGCGCCTGTCTTGATGCTCTGTAGTACATCTTAGTTGACCTGTTGATCTGTTTAGTGTTTCTCTACCTTTTTTTTTTGTCTACATACGAAACGCATTACCGTTCTTTGCAGTAAAATCAACACGGCAGACAATTTGCGATAGGACAAACCAACTTCCTAAAAGATTACAATTCTACCTCTGTTAAAATCGGTAAGATGATGATATTAATGCCTTTAAATTGGAAGCATTATACTACTTTTAAAACAAGTACTCCGAGACACAATAACTCCAAAAAAGGTTAAACTTTTTTTGCAAGAACAGCCAAAGATAAATTGTTGCAGTAGTTGCTATAACTAGTTTTAAATTTACTCATTCTGTTGCCAAAAAATCTATTCCAAAAAATTATTTCTTCTGGGTGTAACACTTCTAATGTCACTGACTATATCATGTTATTAAATAGTAATTTGTGTATCTATAAACGGCGAAATGGTGCATAAAAGATAGGTTTCTTGACATGGGAGGTTAAAAGTTTTAAGAACACCCAAAATATTTTGCAAAGAAACTGTAGGTATACCTTATTTTTTTGTCCGGTTGAATCATAAAAGGGTTGGTACCGTTTAACAAGTGTTCTGTAAAAACACGTATTGCATTGGTATGAGTCGTCTGTTGGTTGTGTTGTTTCAGGACCTCTAGCGCACTTGTAAATAAGGGTCGTTCTTATTTAAGTTACTGTGGGTGGTGTCGAGAAGTAAACAAGTAGTTCTAAAACTGTTCAACGTGCGCCATGCGTTTTACCATACATAAACAAAACAGTTTGGGACCACTGGTTTTTCTCACCCTGAATGTAAACTTGAAAATCCCACCTATTTAACCAAGTTTAGAATAACCCTTATACCTATATAAGTGCATTAGGGCTTATGGGAACAACACAACTAACAGACGACAGTACAGCATTTTTGAAAAGCGGCTTACAATTTTCGCAGAATGTTATTTGAAAGCGCATTTCTTTAAACAGTCTTTTTCCGCTTACGTGAAATTATGTTCTGCACTTTTACCCAACACGTTTTAAACGGTACCAACCCTTTCATGATTCCACCGGACAGAGCCAAAAAAAAATAAGAAATACACAACGTTTTATGTGCAACTTTATTTCTAGTGTTAAACAATTGAAATAACCCTCCCGAAAGTTTTGTTAAAGTTTAAAAACTTGACTTCTAAAGAAATAGAATAGCTCGTATACCTTTTTTGTTGAGTAACTGGTTTCTTTAAATTTTTAGGCGTATTTTTGAGATTTTCCTGCAGATTTGTTGTAATAATTACACAGGGCATCATAACCAGATACTGTATTGAAAAAACTTGTGTGTTGAAATAAGGTTGTAAATTATGTAATTGGAATGTAATTTTTTTTATAACCAATTGTCAAAATGTCGCCAGGTTGGTACTGCTATTCGATAATGAGAAATGGTAATTTCGCTCTACTATTGCTAGCACTAAATGCCAGTGGCATTGCCTTTGTGTTCATAAATATTTGTGAATAGTTCAAGCAACAAAAATAATAATTGCGTTCAAAACTAAATTTACTTTATAGCGCAGTACTGGTAGGTGATTTCCAAAAGCTAAAAAAAATTGTAATAGTGCTTATAACCTATACTCTGACATGAGGTAAATGTTACACAGTTGATTCGTAAACAAAGGTGTTAGAGGAGAATAGTATAGTTTTTAAATAATTTTGGCACTGTCAATTGATTATTTAAAATAATAAACTGCTACTTAGGAGAGAAAAGAAAGACTCAAATTTTAGCAAAAACTAATAGATTTTTTTTGAAAATAACGAAGACGTTTATTCTGGTGTTCATAGAGTTGTAAAAAATAAAAAAAAATATGTTTGCAACATTAAACTGTCAAAAAAAAATTTATGGCGAGCTTTCGTATTGTTATTCTATATCTGTTACTTATTTTTAAAACAAAATTTGTTTTTGGAATTGTAAATTAGGCACTTTTTCTGACGTTATTACACTATGTTTCTTTTTTACTTTTAATTTTTAATAAACATTTTTATTATATTAAAAAAAATCTTAATTAATTGACAAAATTTTGATATAATACACTTTTAAAATAATAAATTTTTGAGCACCTAACTGACCATAAAAGTACAAATACTACAAATCCTTTCGCCAGTATATAACACGCGGCTTGGTGTTGACGCTGGGACGACGGCGTTGGAGCAGGATATAGACGATTAAGGAAGAATTCTAATAAGCTTATTATTAAAACTGTATTCAAAATATGTAAGCCATTGATCATCTACATATGTGACCAAATTTAAATTTTCTAGCTATTTACAATAAACAAATAAAAAAAACAATTTTTTGCAAATAAAACACAAATCACAATCTCATTGTTTTCAAATCTAGATTAACATTATAGTAACTATTTACATACATTCGTATACCGTAAGTTTCCAACTAATCAGGGCCCACGCTCTCAACTTAGGTCTGAAACAAAGTTGTCGCCTGTAAGATTAACTAACGCATAAAATTTGTATAAGATTTTTTGTCCGAAAGATTTAAATTCTGTTTTGTTTGTGTAAATAATTAATAATTTTGACCGTTTTACGTAAGACCAGTAACGTTACAGCGGTTTTTTAATTTTCTTTTTTTTATGGAAATATTTTATGTGCTTATTTAAAAATAGTTTTTTCTCAAGCATTTCTTTTGGTAGTTCTAACCATAAAATGTGAAACCCGGTGTTTAAAGGACAAAAATGTTTTTTTCTACTTTGCGTCTGTAACAAAGCTTAATACGATACCAATTTGGGTGTCGTATTAGCCAATTCAGCACCAACTTGCAACCCCAATAGCGTTTGATAATTTACAAATTATTTGCTAGATGAGTAATTGAGTATATAGCTCTACTTCGTCTGAAATATTGATGAAAAGATTCTAATAAATTTTGCGATTTGGTAATTTAAAAAATGTTGCAAACCAAGCTTCAAATGATTTAGGAGATTTTTCTTATTGGGTTTATGCCAATTGGAACATTCAAGCAATAGTCGGTACGGTAAGTAAAAAAGAACCATTTGTGAGTTAGTTACACAAAATTTTGGACAAATATGCAAACACTTTAAAAAAACATTTGACACTTTTATAACATTCATTACCAACTACCTCGTATTAATGCAAAAGTTCCTATAGATTAAAAAATTAACTTTTATACTTGAAAAGCACGTAAAAGGCGCAAAATAGAAAAAATAGCATAAAAAACTCGTTTCTAAAGTTATTGTGGACACTCATTTTTTATAAAAAACTTGCGCTTTGCACTCGTTTTATAAATTAGAATTTATGCCACAAAGTTGACTTTTCAAAACGCATTTTTTAATATATTATTTTTTGCTTATTTGTTGCTCATTCAATTTAAATTTATATTATACGGTTGTTAATTTTTAATTGTAATATCGCTCAAATTTGAAGAACAAAAATTTGAGCTATAAGTATTATGTTTTTAAATTTTTCTATTTATACTTTCTTAATATGGTTAATAACGCAAATAGGTAAATAAAATGCTTATAAGTTATAACAAGACATTTAAAATAGTTAAGCTCAGAAGTTGTTATTGACGTGTGTTGTGTGCAGTGTGTGGTCCGCGGATAAATACGTATCGATTTAAACAGTAGTAATCTTGTCAAATTATGTGGTTTCTTTTTGAACGAGGTAATTCGACTTTTTCTAGATGTCTATTATGCCTGACTAGGCAGCAAGATTGATTTAAAACGCAACTTGTTCAAATAACAGAGAAACCAAATTGGTAAAGTCGCTCGATAATTTGTTCCATTTTGTCAACATTATTAGCAGAATGAACGATATTATAGGATGTAATTTAATGTAATTATCCTTACCACCCAGTAGCGCACGATATTTCCGACTGCAATTGATGGAAAATATCCTTTTATAGCGAACGATAACGAATTAGGAGCGTCCACAACAATTTTTATAATCCTACAAGAAAATCATTCAATATTTAATGGGGTCTTTAACGTTATAGACGCAAAGATTTTACGTTTACAATACCATGATTTACTCAAATAGAAAACCAGTACAACTAAAAGATAATAATAAATAAAAAACATTTATTTGTAATTTATGTAAAAAACATGATTTTAAAAACAACAATAGATGAAAACAAAAAAATTACAAAAAATGCCGCCATGTAGGGGTGGTCTCCTATTAGGTGTTGCGGTTGTGTAGACCGCCAACGTTTGCGGTTAAGCCAGGTAGGTAGGACTAATCGAATAACAATTATTCAATTTTTACGTCTGGTAATTGCCCGCAAACATTGTTTAGTGCTTGCTTCTGTTAAAAATTTTAGAAGAGGCTTGTACTGCTCTAGAATTCACGTGTCATGTGATGTTTAGAGTCACGATCAGCGTTGCATTGTCTTATAAATTTAAAACATGTTCCACTCAAATTCGATTATCTGATTGAATGATGAGGTCATGAGAACTATGCGGCCCTATATTTATTTTGAACTGTAGCATACGACACGATCCAAAAATGCGAAGTCGGCATCTCGCAATAAATCTCCATTCTTATAACGAATAAGTAGTTATATTTGACGTTTTATTGGAGAAAAGAGAATCGTTCAAATTTATTCATCTTTTCAATAAATTCAAATGAGAATTTATTGGTACTTTTATGGGTTTTGTTGCCACCTACTATGTAAACGTTTCAGGAAAAATCGTTGAAATTTCTCAGGTCTTAAATCGAATGTTACTAACAAATAAATTCATATAATACAATAGCTGTTCCTGCGTATGTATTCTTTAATTTTTTATTTATTAACTAATAATACAATATTTTAATAAAAATTTATTTTGTTATTGTGATAATGTATGTTATAAATAAACACTATCAAAACAGTATTTTCACTTAGGTATATCTAAACTATAAATTAACAAGTTTATTGTTTTTATTACAAGTGAAAATGGAAAATTTAGAAGCATCTAATTTATTTGTTATTTGGACTGCTTTCGTAAATGCATCCCGCTGAATTCAAACTTACAAAATATCAAAAAATTACCAAATGTTTAATTTATGTATTTAGCAGATCAGAATTATTGAGAAAATTAAATTAAGTCGAAATGAAACCCAATAAAATCTGAAATAAAATCTTAAGGTTCCAAAAATATTTTTGTTATGTTTTACAAATATCAAGCTGGTTTATGGTATTTTTGATAGCTCGCCTCTATTTTATTGAGCAGTTTATTTGCAGGTGCATCTTTTTTATTTTCCCAGTCAAACATTATTATTTAAAAACTTGATTTTATATTAGAAAAAAACAAGAGATTTAATTTTAATTCTATTTGGGTCAAAATTATTTAAAATTCTATAAAACTAATAAACAAATTTAAAATTTTAAATAGGTTTTTTTATTTTAGTTTTTGCAGTTGTGTTAATCTGTTAAACAGATTAACACATCTAAAATAATAATAACTTTGTTAAAAAAAATATTGAGAAATTAAGAATTTTCTAAGGTTTAAGTTAAATGTTGTAAAGAACATTGCTGAAAAAAGTATGCGCGTTTTTTGAAAAGAATTATTAAAAATACCTATAAGATTATTTATTTTGTTTTTGAATGCCTACTCTGTATTAGGAAAACCATAAAAAACTACCTATTTTTTTAAAAAAATCTGTAATAATTTGTGTACCGCAACAAAAAATTTAAATCGATTAAGTATTAACTACTATATTCTCTAACCTATATTCTCCCCTGAGTTTATCTCTTCTATACTATACAGTATATCCATCTCTTCTGTACTGTATAGGTCTATACTATACTTTTATACTGTAACCACAATAAAAATTATTTAAATAAGCACTAGTAGCACACTTATATAACGGCTATATAACCATTCAATATAACCGCTAGGTCCAAGATGTGACGCTTTTTTAGCTAACCGTTATATAATCCGGGTTAGATTCAAATGGAAATGTTATATAACCGATATATATCCGTGGTTATATTGTGGTTATATAACAGCAGTTATATCTCGGTTATATTGAGGTTATATTTTGTTATCTAACCGTTATATAAGCGTGGTTATATTGTGGTTACATAACAGCAGTTATATCTAGGTTATATTGAGGTTATATTTTGTTATCTAGCCGTTATATAAGCGTGGTTATATTGCAGTTATATAACCGCCGACATACCTCGCTTATATTGCGGTTATATTTTGTTATATAACCGTTATATAAGCATGGTTATATTGTAGTTATATAACCGCCGACATACCTCGCTTATATTGTGGTTATATAACCTTTTTTACATTTTTTTAAATTTATTAAATAATACACATTGCATAAATGCATATGTTGTGATATTTTTAAAAGTAACAAAATATTTATACATATTATATTTACAGATAATTTAGTTTGTTTTTATTTTTTTAACTTTGTCTTTAACCTTTCTGGTCTGCACAATAAATATTGCCCAATCCTCTTATTAATTTCTTAGAGTAGTGTTTTAGGAAATTTTCTGGTAACGGCTCCTACAAGAAAATAAAATAATATTATTATCAAACAACAAGTTTTTAATTATACATTTGGTACTCACCAACTATGCATTTATATAAAGATGTATTGGAAAATGTCCTTTTGTTTGTTTTTCCACATAGAGAAAATTCTAATGGAACTTCATATTTTATGAGCTTATTCAGTTAGAGATGAATACTTTTGTGTAGATTGATCCCTCCATAAAACAAAAAATGATCAATCTGTAAACAAATAACAATTGGAAATCATAAAAAAGGATTTAAAAAATTAACTAACCAATTTTTCACTGTTTTTCTTGTTTTTCAAATGTTGTGGACTGTATCTTCATTGGATTGGGAAGTAAAATAATATTCGGGGGTTTTTTGATTAACGTCTATTTACACTATTCACTATTTACATGATTGAGTACAGTTACGCGAGAGAGAGTAGAAGACTTGATGTCTCGAGCTTTACCGTGATACTGATAATAATGTCCCAAGTCTCAGAAATCTAGGGGTGGTTGTGTCCTTTAAATTTCAGGTAAAATAATTTCTTACCCTTCTTGCAGATATCTTGCATTTCTTGCATATTTTAACACCAAACTTATGGATTCTAAATTATCAAACTGTTCTATTGAAGTAATGGGCAGTTGAGAAACACTGACATAGATGATTTTTACTAACAAATAACAAAATTAGGATTTCTTATGACATTTGATACTACCCCTAAAAAAAAAATAATAATAATTTACCTCATGTTTGTCTTAACATTAGTTTGTTTTTGGCATTTTAAAATACATTTGAAATAATCCAGCTACCTGTTATATAAGGTTTATTACCTTCTTGGAAATGCAAAGCCGATCTGGCATTTATACCTAAACCAAAGAGTAGGGATTTACATAAATCCCTACTCTTTGCCTAAACATTCTCTTTTAGTGGTTCAAAACATAACTGTTGATAGAAGATTAAGAAAGACAATTATTTATTTCTGAAAACTTAATAATGATGTAATATCAACTTTTTATTTCAAAGATTTTTTGTAAGTTTTGAATATGGAATTATTGCCCAAAAATTTTTAGATTCTACTTTTGTCTTTATACTTATTCGTAGAAAATACAATTACTCACAAAAGATTACGTTTGAATAAGCTAAATGTGCATAATTAATAAATAAAATTTTGTATACTTACATGATATACAAAAAACTATAAGCACTATTCACAGCTATTTGCACTAGAGAGTAAGAACACAAGCATATTATTTAAAATAAAAAAACTGCATTTTTAGTTATTTTCTAATAATATTACAAAAATATTATAATATTATAAATGCCGTAGCACTTTATTTATTAAACGCTTAAATATTGTTTTTTAAACAGTCTCAAAGACAACTTTCTAACTACATATATTTTTTTAAAGGCATTTTTAAATACCTACGTAACTTAAAATCAGACAATAAATAAATATACTACAGTTTTGAAAAAAAAAAAAAAGATTATCTTGTATAACCGATATGTAAACTGCATCTAACATACACCATATTGCACAAATATATAATATAGCGGTTATATTTTCTTTATATAAATTTTGTTATATAAGCTAGATATAACCGTGATTAGTTAACCGATATATAAACTGCCTCTAACATATTCTATATGACACAACAAACATAATAGTTATATATCTGTTATATAACATTCGCTATATAAGCCAAACAAAACCAGGGTTAGATAACCGTTATATAACCTTCGCTATATAAGCCCAACATAACTAGGGTTATGTAACCGTTATATAACTTTAGTCTAACCTAGGCCATATTGTCTAATGAATATAACGGTTATATATCTATTATATAACCACTGTTATCTACGCCACATCTAACCAAGGTTAGATAACCGTTATATAACCTGAATCTAACATAACCATGGTTAGGTTCGTATATAGCGGTTATATAACGGCGATATAATTCTGGAATAATGTGCTACTAGGGAGATTAAAATTATTTAAAAAATATTATTGGTTATAAAATAATTAAAATATACATTTAATATTACTTTTTGGTGTGTTTACTACACAAATCACATAAACCTAAAGACTTATATAATTCTTGTTCTTATATATTATATAATTATATGTTTTTTTTAAATATAGTATTTTCTTTAACCAGCGCAACAATTTTTGTGATTTTTACTACTTTCAGAGTCACACTATCTGTTATAATCTATCAAGAAATTAGATAATTTAAAACTTTTTATGGCTTTTTTTTATTACTCTTTTACCAATCTCTAGATACATTATCTTTTATGTGTTCTGCTTTTTCTTATCGTTTAAATTATTTTTTTTAATCTATACCAATATTTTTAATTGTAATAAAAATAGCAACCACATTTATGTTTAATATTTTATTTTACATAATAGTTCAACTGAAGTAATAAGACTGGAAAAAATTTGACCAATTATTTTTTGTTGTCGTTTTATTTTTAATTTTAGTCTTAAAACAATAAAGTTTTTTTACAGAAAATTAAAATACATATACAAGAAATTTGATGGTATTTTATGATGATGAGTGTATTTCAAAAATTTATTAACAATTTATCTGCAATGTTGAAAGAATACATAATATTTCACAATTTTTTTAAGAAACATTTCTAAAAATGGTTATTTTAAAGTTTGGTATCTCTTCGAAAATAGACCAATACATTGAATATAGCTATCTTATTCAGTTATAAAAATCATTTTTGGTATATAAAATAAACAGTACGATTACAAACTGTCAATTGTCAGAAAAATCTATAAGCAATTTTTGAATACGTTACAACATAATTTAAAAATCAAATTAGGAGGGTGGATTCTTATATTTTACCTCTGACCTATTTTTAACTAAATGTTTAATTTTTTTAGTTAGTTAGCTGACATTTGTGGATGATATCTATAAAATATCAACTTTGTATCCCAAGGCATTGTTGAACTGTGCTAATTTTTGAAGTGTGTGTCGTGATTGTTCATGAAAATGAATTCTGTATAATAAAGAGCCATAAGAAAATATCTCCAGAAAAAAGGATGACGCCAACTCAAATTTATGAAGACAGTGTGACGACTATTGAGGAGTCTGCAGTTTTTCACGCACTAGTCAAACGCTCTTGTTAAAGTTTTAAATGCGGTAAAACATTCTATAAAAATCAACATGCTGGTGGTTCACTCATAATGGTAGCAGACTAAAACATTAAAAGATGCATGATATCGTACTGCAAGACCAACAGAGACGCATTAGAAACACTGTCAAAAATACTGGTTTATTATATCATCTAGTGCTTTACATACTGACTAAAGAATTAGATATGTAAAAGATAAGTGCAAGATGAGCGTCTCGACTGTTAATTATTAATCTAAAAAAAATGATGTGTTGACTTGTGAGGGTTTTTTGGAAAGGAACCAAGCAAACAAAGAAAACTTTTTAAGTTAGTATAACCATAGACAAAGCATGGGTACACCACTATTATTCCGAGATCAAGCTGCAGAATTAAAAGTGAAAACATGGCGGTTCTTCTCCGCTATACAAATTCAAAATCGTTTTGTTTGTTGGAAAGGTTTTACTGTCTGTGTTGTGGAATGCTAAAAAAATCATCTTAATTAAATATTTACAAAAGAACAAAGCATTACAGCAGTTTATTACAAACAATTGATTTCTAAAAGAAAAACGCCCAAGAAATTTAAGAAACGGTGTGCTGTTTTATTTAGATAATGTTTTCAGTCATACATCTTGTATTGCTATAGATGCTATACATCAAACTAGCTTTGAATTAAAGCACCGATAGAGCAAGGGCATTAGTTTAGAGAGAAAATATGTCAAAATAGTAAATTAAAAAATGCCTTTCGAAAAGTCAATTATGTGACACAAAATTGCGGAATTTATACAATTTTTCTCATCGTTATTTTAGACTAAGTAGTGCTATATATTCATCTAGCAAATAATTTGTAAATTATCAAAATACTAGCTGATAGCTGTTTTAAAGTGTCTAACCTCAAAAATAAAGTTAAAGTTATCTTATTGTTTAAGTGGCTTGCCCATTCTAGTGTTTGAGTGTTTTACAGGTTAACTGCTACACACACAAAAATACCCTGGTGAGAAATACTGAACATCAAATAAAAATAAAGTTGAAGTTATCTTATTGTTTAAGCGGCTTGCCCACCCAAGTGTTTGAGTGTTTCATAGGTTAATTCCGACACACACAAAAACACCCTGGTAAGAAATACTGGTCATCAAAAGCAACAAAATAAGGTCGAACAAAATTCTTATGACCTCAACGCTGATATATAAACGCTGAGATGTCACAAATGTTCTTAGAGATTTATGGCGTTTCATTCATCTTCGATTGCACTAGTACTTTTTTAGCAGGCAAATGAGTGCTGAATTGGCTAATACGACACCTAAATCGGTATTGTATTAGGCTTTGTTACAGATGCAAAGTAGAAAAAATAAATAATATAATGCTACTGTAGTTTTAATACATATAAAGAGGTCAGAGGTGCATCATAAAGGCCCACTCTTGTTTATTTATGTAGTTGGGATTAGTAAAATCCAAAGTCTTTAAATTTCCTAACCACAACCAACAGTACTAAATAGCCACCCGGCATATTAAAATAAAATAATAATATTTACACTGTTTTGTTATTGAATCGAAGGGTAAAATTTAGACACTTCTTATGTATTCAAAGTGTTTTGAAAAGTATCATAAAATTCACGGATTAATATCCATTTCTTTAAGTTTTTAAGATAAAAGGTTCTATCTATTCATTTTTTTTTATATTTACATCTAAAAATTTTTTTATAAATATTTGCATTTTGTTTAATTATAACTCTCGAATGATTATAATATGTCTTTTTGCAGCATTTAGTCTACAATTCAATACATTTTTAGAAATTTTTTTATTGTTAATTTTGCTTAAATTATTATCTGACAACATAATGTTTTGTTACACTTCACCATTTAGATTTTAGATCATATAATTATAAAATATCTATTATTCCAAATGTTAAACTATCAACAAAGAGATATTTTTTTACACTTTTTCGTGTTTCTTAGATCTTAATTGACTATTTATCAACAATTTTCTTCACGAATTTTTGGACATTTGTATTTAGGTACTTTAATCCTTGTTTATAGTGTAATCAACTAAACAATTAAGACATACATGTACTTTTTGTAAAAATTTATTATAAAAATTTATCAAAATCGAATTAGAATATATTATATAAATTCAAAAACATTCTATAGTATCTGCGACAGTTTTTTTTTAAATAGAGTGTGAACGTTAATATTAGTTTTTTTGTGGTTATAAATTTACGTGTCATAAAATTGAATATAAATTTGTAGAGATTCGAATGCTTTAATAGCATAGGTGCATTGTTAGTTATACATAATGTATAATAAGAGAAAATCTGTGATCCGCCCACGAGAGCGAACCATGATCCATAAAGATTTCGACCCATAATTCAAATGGTGGAGTAAAAAGAGTGCAGAGAGCAATAGTGCATCGCCATGCGTGTATTTTGTTTTAATTACACGGTACGATCACGCGGCATTATTCATATACACGTCTGCTGTTCCACAATAAGTTCACATTATACGCCTTCAAGTAATTGCACTCATTCGCCTTCTCAGAAAGCATTCGAATAGAGGATCTCTATCCGTGAGGAATGTATCGTGAAATATTAATAATATAAATTATTGCTTGCCACATATGTTACCTTTTAGCTCAACCAAAGTATTAATACATAGAAACAATAATAACGGAACGGTCATTCATTATTAAAAGCAATGCCTATTAGCTACCCACAATTTTTTAGTCGGCTATTTGTTGTATTTAATTTATTATCAGCTCAGAAAATGAAACAAAAAATATGCAAAAGTTGTTTATTGCATTACATATCCCTGCGATGTGTTAGAAACTATTTTTGAAAACATTTTTGTTGTTTAACGATTGTAATTGTAATTTTATTTAGATTAATGTAATAAATGTATAGCTAAGATTAAATGTTTACTACTAGAAAAAGTTATAACAAGATAATTACAAAAAATTAATTTTTGCTTTAAACACGATTATATATTTAAGTTTCTAAATTAGTTCTATAAAATGCAGGTTCGAAAATAAAAAAATATAAAAAATAAAAATAACTGTAGGTCTAGTAATAATTCTCAAAATAATGTAGAAGAAATTTATCTACTCTAGATGCTATTCTGATTAAAGTGAAAATTAGAAATATGCTAAATTGTCAAATTTTATAATTGCAAGTAGAAATAAACGTGTTTCACAACACAGGCTGTTTCAGAAATAAATATAAAAATTTTAACCACTTGTAGATCTCGTTTAAAGAAAAGTTTTACTGAATATTTTTTTTCCAAATATCAACCGTTATTAAGGTAAAATTATTTAAGAATTTAGTACAAAATACTGTACCCGCCACTGAGTTATGTACAAATTATTATAATGGTAACTAAATAGGTTATGTTAATAGTAACTAAATGATCATAGACGTATCATAGACGGGAGAAACAAAATTAAAAATTTTTATCATTTATTGCAAAAATGGTATATAGAAAAGTTGTTTGTTTTGGTGAGATCTATTACTGGCTAAAATTTTTGTATTCATTTCTGAAACACCTTGTATATCCCCATAAATATACAGTGTGTCTCTAAAATGGTTTAAAGCAATGTACAATAAGAGACACTGTAACACATATCTAAAAAAAGTAAATAAAATTTTAAGTTTTTTAACCAACTCAAAAAAAGCTTATAAAAAAGTGTAGATCTGACAACGTTGTTAGTGCAGACTGCGGGTTGGTGCATTGTTAGATGCAATTACCTGTTTATAAATAAATAACAATATAAAACTTTCTATAGGTGTGAGAAAGAGTTAAGACAAAAAAGCTTGTTAGAATTACGCTAGTAGGTGTTTTTATAAATGTTCAAAATGCTCTCCGCCTTGCTTCCTGCACCATTAAGCTCTTCAAATGCATAATGTTCCTTAAATATGGTTCAGAACTTCTTGGCTCATTATGGCAGCATAGTGAAATATCCGGCTAATTAATTTGTCCCTATTTATTATTGGCGTATCTTAGACTCTTGTTTTTAAATCACCTCAGAAATAAAAATCTATTGGAGTCAAATCAGGTGATCTGAAGTACTAACTTGTCAGACCACCTCTGTCAATCCATCTGCCAAGAAAATTATTGTTTAAATAGTTCGGTATTGCAACAGCGTAATGTGCAGGTGCACCATCTTGTTAATACCACATTTGTCGTAATGTTTTCAAAGGCACATTTTCTAATGAATTATCTAAATTATTTTCCAAAAACATTTCAAAAAAAATTTTTATTGCTAGCATTTGCTAAAATAAAGGAAGTAATAAATTGATTGCTTATTATTTCAGCCCAAAGTTTACAGTAAAACAATTTTGATTTTGATGCTTTCTAGAAAACTTTTCGTGTGGATTGTTTTGAATCCACTGGTGTCTGTTTTGCTTATTAAACACTCCATCTCTTATAAACACAGCTTCAAAAAAATCACAGAATTTTAAAAAAAATCTTTTTTTACAAGCCTGTGCTGAAAAGAATAAAGCTTCTCTGATTAAAAATCCGGTATACAAAATTTTTGGAAATGTTAAACAGACGTTATACGAGTAGTACATCCTGGTTCCTGTTCGAATTGATCTAATACTGTTTCTTTAAGATGAGCAGTACGTACGCTTTTTTGCTCTTCTCGATTTGTTGTAACAGGATTTAACTGTCGATTTTCTCTCAAAGGACGAGCTAAATTTTGGATTGTAGAAAGACAAGGATGCTGCTTATTGAGATATTGCTAAGCGCATGTCTCTGCAGCTTGAACACGTTACCATGATATTCTTTCAAAACCAAATATACAACGGCTTATTTCTCAAAAAAAACACAAGCCAAAAAAAATTTGATACTTTTTATATGTCTGAGGTCTGACATGTATATAAATATAAGCAACGTGATTTTTGGGTTACCTATAGTATATGAAATTTTGCAACGTTGCCACCAATTTTTCAGGTAAATATTTTGAAAAATTACTACGACAAAGTAAGCTTATTTGGATATTACCATCTGCTAAAACAGTTTAAATATGTACCAAGAACTTACTGATCCTTTTAAAAGCACATCAGAAACTCGATAAACTTTTGTATTCTAAGACATGCATCTTGTAAAATCTAAACTTTGTGACAGTTTTCCGAGCCAATTAAAAAAGATAAAAAAACATTAAAAAGTTGTTAAGTTTTTAGATATTAGCAAAAAACTTAATTTCGATTTCAAAAAAATCGAAACTCTCGGTTGAAATTAAGAGTACTTTTGAGAATATATTTAGGTCCTAAATTTTAGGACATCTAAATAAAAGTCTTCATAAAAATCCAACTTAGAATTTTTTCAAAGTTAAAGTTTAATTTTACTGTTGTGAGCTATATCTAAGTGTAATATTGCAAATTGGTACAAAGCCACCTTTGATATCTGCAGAATTTCTCTGACACAGTATGAGAAATTACAGATGACAAGCAAATTATATCGTACACAATTAGAGGTCCGCTTCGCACAATAGGTCTTTTGTACCTTCCACAAAGTTTTCAATCATTTATTTCTTAACTCCATTGAATTCATAATTTGTATTTTTGTTAAGTTGCGCTGAATCTAATTTAGTTAACTTTCTACGTGTGTGGCTCTGTTTTCATAAATTAATATTATCATTAGGTGTTACACATTTTTCAGCATTATCATTAGGTGCGGCAAGTAATTGCCAATTATTGCACGATATTAGCTCTCTTTAAAGTTTAATTGCAAGAGGTTATAACACGTAAAGAATTTTGTACCCTGAAAATGCTGACTCGAAATTAATAACGTTGCTCATGTTTACAACATAAAATAAAATTGAGTAACTGAAACAGATAATCAATACTGGGGCGGATCCAAAGCATGCTTTGTTGATTATTCAAAACTGATACAGCCTAAATATAACATGCCCAGTCGATGTTGGAGTACAATATTTCAATTTACACTCGTTTATCTAGATTATGGTGGATGCACGATCTAACGCAGACAGCAAAACAACAGTTCGAGAACAAAATAATCAATTTGGAGATTTCAACTGAAAACCATGTAATGAGTCAATTTTAAATAAATTCCAATACAAAAAATGCTTTTATTTTTCAATGAATAATTATTAGTAACTTGAGCTAATCGTGTAATGGTTTTTGTAATCAAAATTAATTACTGACTGGAAATTGTTGGATAAACATCTATTTTTACACTTTAAGTAATGATTTGCATAATCATGTCTATTGACTATTTATCCAAATATTAAATCAAGGCCATTTGAATAGTTTGTGACTTGCAAATTTCTTGGATGAGCGTTTTCATGGTGCGATGTTTTATAACTAGATCATAGTATCTCTGTTTTTAATTCACCTCTTAACGTTTGCTCAAATTTTCTCACGTTCTACTTGTTCGCACGCAACCTCACGAATCATTCACTTTTATAACTCCAAATTGTTTTTAGGATAATAACAAATATCAAAGAAACACTAAAATTTCAAGCTTGACGTATAATTAAATGATTTTATATTCGGAATCAACAATCTCGTGCATATAAAGCTTTTCAGGATTTAAAAACTTTATTTGGCTTTATAGAACTTATTTAGAATTTGTTAGGAAATAATAATCTTTGTTTAACATTCAATTTTAAAACCACATGTCATTGATAATAATTATAACATAACTTTAAAAAAAAATTAACGGATGAGCTAATTTCAAGTTGGGATACTACCGGTGGTATCAAAAATTTTAATACTTTTTTTTAAATGTTTTATAGAAACGAAGATGCTATCGGTATTATCTCCTCTTGAAAGTAGAAACTTAGGAAAACTATGATTTTTTAGGTGAATATTTTCCCTAATACTTTGACTAATATTTAAATTCAAAAATAAATTTGAAACGTATTATTTCAGTGCACAACATAAACTAAAAAAATCTTAACAAAACACAAAAACATAAGATAATTAGACATCAATAAACAATATGTAAAAAGGAAGTGTAGCTAGTGGCGACATCTCTCAGACATGAGTACAAGGAATAGCTAGAATGTTTGAAAGACATTTTTAGTCTCGTGAACGTTAATCATATTATTACTTATCAGTTAAATGTCAATTTACAGTACCGGTATTGTAAATTGTCAATTTTATGTACTGGTAGATTTTAAGTTTACGAGTTACTTTCAAATTAAAGTATTCATAAATATATAAATTTAATTTAGTTTAAAATAATTAATGTATTATTTATTATTTTATTACAAATTTTGCAATAAATGTTTTCTTTAATTTTTAATATAGAAAAATTGTAATAAAGTAAAAAGAACCAAGTCGTCAAGATTGGCACCACTAAAAATACTAAGATATGACCTTTAATGTAAATCTAAAATATACGAAATTTCTTCAAAATATAAGATAAAAACGTGTGATTTTTATGTAATAAAGCAACTATCAAATATTTTCTTCTAGATTAATTTAGAAATAACTAGTTAATTGAGAGTTTTATGTTTGTGTGTTTAGGATAGGTAAACTTAACCTCAGAATCATGATTTGTTCTTTCAAGTTGATATCTAAAAACCACTAATAAAGACAGTGCAATTTGAGAAAAGACTACTCTACCAGTTCTGTAAGTCAACTGAATTAATTAGAACAAATTTAATATAGCAAATTTACTTACACTAACATCAAAAAGTTTGATAAAAAGACAAGCATAATTGTAAGTATACCGCACTCTAATGTAAAAAACTATTGTGCGACCTGCAACATTATTATCAACAATAACGACTAATTATTAAAAACAACTACTCTGAAGACTAGTTCTAACTAGTCTAGACAAACCATTGAAATATGACAGAAGAAAAAAGTGTAGCACATTGATAGCAAGTAATTTGATACCGATTCTAGTATTTATTAATTTTTTAGATTAAATAGTTATTAATGTCAGTTGTTAAATTAAAATTGGTTTGATTTTAAACAAAACGTTGTAATTTAAAAATTGTTGTTAAAAATGATGTTTCAAATAATTGTTTCAAAAACCTATACAGGCTTATTCACAATGATGATGACAAAATATTTATGCGACCAATCTAACATTTTTGTATGAGACTCTAATAAAATTTAATTTAAAAACGTTTTTGCAATCATAGTTGCTGTATATAATTTTATGTTAATTTGATTGTCTTTAAACAAATTTAGTCTAAATGTTTACTGTTAGCAAAAAGACTCACATGATTCTTATATACAGAATAATTATTTTTATTTGCTTCCGCCCAAAATTTTGAAAATAGACAACACATTATACAAACGACAAGCAACTTTGAGAAAACTACAAATGATCCAAATGAACTGACTTTGGAAGCACTGTCAAGAGTATTGTTAACAATGTTGACATTAATTTACAACCTCAGTTTTGAAAATGTCTTAAATACCTTAGTTTTGGAAATTAAATGTTAAAAAACTACCAAAGTATAATGCATTTTTGAAGTTTCTGGCGAAAACAAATAAAAAAATTGCTTTTTATGTAGAATGTAGAAAAAACGCTTCAGCTGCAGTAAGACTTTATGCTAAAAGATATTCGCATCAAATAGTTCCAACTGACAAAATTTTTCGAAGATTTGAAGCAAAATAGCGTTAAGACTAACCTCCTTTAAAAAAACTGCGACAAAAGAAAATAATGAGATTGCTGTAAATCCGGCGATTACAGAAAATCCACATATTTGGCAAAATGCTGTGGCATAAAATTTAAGAATTAGCCAAAGTACAGTTTCTAGAATAATAAGCGCTAATAAATTCCATCCCTGTTATGTTACACTGGTACAAGAACGAAAAATATCGGATTGTTAATAAGTCAGTCAATTTGCCAAGTTATAAAAAAAACTGACAAAAAGCTATAATTTTTAGGTAACTTTAATTTAATATTTTTACTATAATATAAATTATATCAAAAAAGGTGCTTAATATGTAAATTTGGTTGCATATAGGTTTGTCATCATTCGTAATCAACCTTGTATAATACGTTATTAATTGACTTTGTTTTAAAGTTTTGTCAACACGACATTAAAATGCCTTAAAGCAACACCTAAGATGACCGCGTTGCTGGTTTTAATCAATTTCAAGTTTTGAAATACGGAAAAATGATAGGGTTTTACAATTGCAAGCAACAACTAAAAATGTTTCTACTTATCACTTCTGATAAACCTTTTTTTAACAAAAAACAAGTAATTAAATTTTTTTTACAAGAACTGTCAAGGATAAACTGTTGCAATGGTTACTAGCTTTAAATTTTCTCATTTTGTCGTCTAAAATCTCTAAACGTAACGTATTCGTAACATAATTTTGACAAAGTGACACTTAGTGTGTAACTTTGTAACTAAAAGTTTGTGTGTGTGTAACTAAAAGTCTTGGCGCTCTGGCTAATTTTTATCGGGTCTTGCTTAATTAGTGTAACAAGAACCCTTGCAACGACTAGCTGCTATTATACGCCTCCTAAAATTAATAGAATTAAAAAAAAAGCGTGACAATATCTTTAACAGTTTTTCTGGTTTAACAGCTGTTTCGGCATTATACCATCATCAGATCTTTTAAATGTAATGCGTAGTAGGTACTTTAAAATATGAAAAAATTATATCTTTACAATAACTCTTTACTTGAATTATTTTAAAATGAGTTTTCTAGGATTAAAAATTGCCTAAATAAGTATATCGAATAAGAAAAACAAAAAAAAATTAAGAGAGAGAGAAAAAAACACTCAAAACAATAATAAATAATAAAATACTACTATTTAATAAAAGTTAGTTATAATTTTTTATTGTGAAAATACGTGCAGAAGGTATAGTTCCTGCTCTGAAATTAGAGAGATAGCTGACTTTCCTCAGATAATTTATACCAACTAGGCTTAAAATTTATGATCAACCTGACACGCATATATTTTTTCAATTTGCGATGACTGTAATTTCCTCGTTTTGATTTTTAGAGTGTGAATAAAAATTGATAATATAAAAATGCTTTTTTTTTATTGAGACTAAATGATTTGTGTTAGGGAACGCAACCTTTTAGTGAAAAGAACGAGCGAGCTCGACTATTTGTTTCTTCACTGCCCAGATGATGCGATAAGCTGGGTTCCTCTATAATTACACATTATCTAATGTTTATTTTTCGATCCTAATGCGCTTGTAGGTTGTTATTAATTATTATATTGTTCCCGGCGCGAACTCACGCGGTTCTGATTTATTGCTGGGTCGCCGACGAGACTCTTCATCTAAATCACTAACGACTAAATTCAATTTTAGCATTCCCACACCAAAGCAGGCCATGGATGATGCTTCCACATGAGATGAGTTGATTTATACCTGTCAACTCTGCAACCTTTTTAAACAGATAAACGTGAGCTTGTCTTCACGTTTTCGATTTCCAACGCGGACCAACTGAAGATTAAGTGAAACTATAACTGTTCCTTACTACTTACAGTTTTAAGTAGCTTCTCGCCACCAATACTTAACGTGAAATCTCGCCATAATAAATACCCGATCCTTACCGAAATCAATTCTCAATAAGAGCAAGAGAAAGGAACCCAAGACTTATTCTCTCTCACAAAATCAAACTGACCTAAAGTATACCATATCTAATTGAAGAAAAAAGTAAAAAGTAAATAAGGAATAAATTTTAAAAAAATCTTGTTTAATTATACAATAGTTTGTAAAACGAGCCGAAGGGCGAGTCACCTATTTTGTGAAAGACGACAATAATTGCGGAATTAATTTAGATCTTTTATGATCAGCTTTGCGTCAAATTCTGCACTGGATAAATTAGCTATGTTGTGTTGGTGTTTGAATAATATAGTAAATTATGCAGACTCAGTTAATTATTGTAATTAATGAAGTTTATGAAATCAGATCTAATTAAATGTCAATGTGATTCGATAAAATAGTTTAAGCTTTTCATCAATCAGTTACCTATTATTTGCTTCTTACAAACCCCTTAAGTAACAATTACAACGAATTTGCGCCATTTATAACGTAGTTGAGTCATGATCGTGATGTGTAGTTCTTCGTTTTTGCTTAACGTCTAAATTAACAGAAAGCGCGAATACACACGAAGAAATTACTTCCAAAGATAAGTCTAATAATTGTGTTGAACACATTATACTTTAGATTATGATCAAATGTTACTTCATTTAACTAAGTACTCTATAATTAACCATTAATTAACCAATGCTAAACACACTAATAATTTTTTTAAATGTCGATTTAAATTTTATTTACGAAATACATAGTTATTTGGGAGTGCAGCAATGCACGAGAGAGCTAGCAATGGAGTTTCTCCGATGAAATATAAAATTAAACAAGCTTTGTAAAACGCAATTTTAATCTAATAATTAAAAAATATGAAATTTGGTTCGTTTTTGAAATATGAGAAGACAAACGTTATAAAGTCGACAACTGAGAAATCATTAGCATCCGCTTCAAATTCCCTTCAAACCTCAAAACCAATGCACTACTCTTATAATTGCTAACAACTACGATATAACCAAAACTTGAAGATATACTGTTTTATTAAATTATAAATAGTTGACTTTAGTCATTTATTAAAAAAATTAGGTCGTACAAATTTTGTCCAAAATAGATATGGTTATTACTTCTTTGCTTAGTAGTCGATAGGTATTATCTTCCTAGTAAAAAGTAAAAAACTTACTTAGAAACCAACAATAAGATACATTTAAAACAAAATCAAAGTAGATTACAAAAAACCTTCTTTTACACAATAATTGCATAAAATTTCAAAGTCATTCCCTGCCTCGAAAGATAAATTTGGTTTAATCATTTTTTCACCGAGTTGATAAATATGATAGTAAATTATATTTAGTATTTAGGATGTCCCAAAACTACAAAATAAGTACAGGTTTATTTAGACCCAAATAAAGTGATGTGTCAGAACTTACCTATATACCAGTTTGCACCGTTTATAAGCTAAAAAGCGCCAAAGTTAGAAATTAAAATTTGTTTTTATATTTTAAATGTAAATAGCTCAAAAATGGTACAATTTAGCAAAATTTTGCGTTGTTACTTTTTTATTATAAACGCAAAAAAGTACATAATTTTAATGCGCGACGGAAGTATTCAACCTGAAATTGAAAAGATTTAGCAAAATTTTGCTATTATCATAAAAAAAATATTTAACTTTAGTAACGTACCATATTTAAAATTATCGGTATTACAGATATTTCTTAATTAATTTTAAACCATGACTTTGTTATTACTCGATATAGAAAAAAAAAATTATACAAATTTTCATCATTTGTTATGCTGTATCAGTTTAAAATTTTGCTCCATACTTTTGAGTCACTCTATATGCAAACAAAATAAAAAAATAAAATACTTTATAGCCGTATCCCGTTTGTCATTTGTTTTTTTACTGCCAATTTTTAATTTTGACTTCAAAATTGTACATAATACTTGTATGTCAAATAATAATATTTTAGCATAATATTATAAGTCAGCAAAAGTACGAATTTTCATACTACTTTAATTTGCTGTACAGATTATTTTATTTTACTGATGATTTAAAAATCAAAATAGGTTTTTCTAATGCTCTATCTAAAAGTAGGTCATTTCTTGAGCGAAATGAGTGAGAAAATAAATATTTACCAAACTGAGTTAAAATATAAAAAAAAATTCACAAGAGAGGAAAGTAATATTACTCAATTCGGCAGCTATGACTCTTATTAAACGACGTTTTATTAGTAAAATAGTTTTTTTTTTATTATAAGCAGCAAACTTATTTAACATGATATTTACCGACGTTTTTATACAGGGTGAGTCTGCTAAAAGTGTTTCTTAACTTTTCTCAAAAACTGGTTATCCCATCAACTTTAAAGTTTGGCATTAAAAACTTCGTTTTTTGCACTACACAGGTGAATTTTTTCAGAATTTTTCTAATATTCTTTCTAATTAATATTAATTAATTTATTCAAAAAAATCTAAATATTTCCAATTTGTAACATTATTCTAAAAGAAAAGATTTCAAAATATTTTGGTGGATTACGTCCATTTTTTTATTAAATTCGAAATTTGGTTTTACGGGGAAGTGGACGACAAGGCAAGAAAAAAAAACTGTTTTATGAGGCCAACGTTTCGAATCCTTTATTGATTCTTCTTCAAGGCTCCTAATAAATGTCAGATTTGTTTGGCATGGTACCAATTTGTCTCGGCCAGTGGTCGCCGGAAGAATGGCATTCTTCCGGCGACCACTGGCCGAGACAAATTGGTACCATGCCAAACAAATCTGACATTTATTAGGAGCCTTGAAGAAGAATCAATAAAGGATTCGAAACGTTGGCCTCATAAAACAGTTTTTTTTTTCTTGCCTTGTCGTCCACTTCCCCGTAAAACCAAATTTCGAATTTCAAAATATTATTTTGTGTAAAAAATATTTAATAAAAAAATGTAGATAACCCCAAAAAATAATAACATTTATTTGATTCTTAAGACGCGCTATGGTGCAGCACTGCAAAGCTGAATCTGCCGTCTGTCGTAACTCGACAATACCTACCCCTCTAGAGTCCGATCGTCGAAGAGGTATAGTAATAAAACCGCCCACTTTGCCCGGGACATTTGAATAGTAGCTTGCAATTGGCTGTTTTGAAAACTAGTGTTTTGGTATTACCAAGATCCCACCCACCCTCTTAGAAAAAAATGGCGTATTTACGTTTGAAATTTTATATTTTTTCGAGTTATCTACATTTTTTAAAAAATATTTTTTGCACAAAATAATACTTTAACATCTTTTCTTTTAGAATAATGTTAAAAATTAGAAATATTTAGATTTTTCTAAAGAAATTAATTATTATTAATTAGAAGGAATATTAGAAAAATTCTGAAAAAAATCACCGGGGTAGTGCAAAAAACATAGTTTTTAATGCCAAACTTTAAAGTTGATGTGATAACTAGTTTTTGAGAAAAGTTAAAAAACACTTTTAGCAGACTCACCCTGTAGATGTATACTAAGAGACAAACCACTTGCTCAATGCCAGAACGCCCGAAGTAGATGTCATAATAGGTTCTGAAACTCCTGTATTTCACTCTTGTACAGTTTTATTGCTAGACACAGTTGTTTTTCTAAAATGCAGTCATAAAATGCAGTCATAAAATGCCCAGTTTTCTATTAAATTAGATCACCACTTAGCAAACTGTAGAAATTACCATTAAAGAAATTTTACAAATTTATTAATTGTTGGCAGCGTTTCTGCGTTGACACATTATTACAAATAACTTAAAAATGTATGCTTAAAATTAGTTAGACAACGGAGCAGCAGAAAAAATAGCATACACTATTCGAGTAAATAATTTCTTTTGCACTTCGTGATTTCTCTCTTCGTTGATTGCTCGATTATCGATTTTGGAGCAATCGAGCAATAAATTTGGAGCATTTATTTCCTTATACTTCAAGGATCTTTTGTGCTAAATTTTATAATGATTTAAATTTTTTATTTTTGCTCGTGTTCTTGTACTAACTTATGACAAAATATACGCTTTTTAAAACTATTTGTAGGCATGAACTCTTGACATAAACGAAAGGAAGTACAACATTAATATTTGTTATTATACTTCTATTTCTAGAGCTGTTTTTCAGTCAGATATGTATTCAAAGAAAGGAAAGAATATAGAATTGCTAATTGTTCTACTCCATAACTCCATGTTTGGAATTTAAACAATAACTAATCAAATTCTACAATTTTAAGTTTGGTCATCATTAAACTATTTTAGAACAAATTGCTGTTTAAAATTCTTCTCACTTGCGAATTAGACTGTTCGTTGAATTGATAGAAGGTCGAACACGAATCCTTTTGTGATTACAAATGAATTGAGTATTAGATCAACAGTTGCAGTGGCGCTAGTCTATTAATGGTTTTGCTTATTGTCATGCTAGTTGCAGCGGAAGGATTGTTTTGCTATTTCCTAATGTATCACTTGTATTTTCATTCGTTTGGTAAAATTATTACTTGAAGTAATAACATGACAAATAATTTATTAGTAAGTCCTGTTATGTTTTGATGTTTTGAAGATATGAGGCCGAATGCTTTCTCATGAATAAAATGTAATTAAAAATTTGCTAAATGAAATGTTGCTTGTATCCGTATATCGGCCATATACTTTAACCTGTAGTGGCGATGATCGTAAAAGGAGACGTAATAATTACTATTTCTCAATAACAATAAATTACATCGTACAAACATTGAACGACTCATGGGTGGGCAAAGTTGTTCTCCAATTCCCTCAGAGCTTATCTTCCTATCTTAACAAGTCCCCCGTTTATTTAATTGCATACAATATGATCTATTACACAAAATCACCTTTTAATTCGATTAGGCTTGTGTTATCAATAACAAGAACAAGATGATTTCTTGATTAATAATTTCGTTAACAAATTAATTCTCGACAGACTGTGATGTAATTTTAATTAAAAAAATAAAACTAGAATACGCATGATATGCCTAAAACAGCTCGTTATGAGTAAATGTTACGTTGTCCTATATAGATGTAATAAATTTCATAGAATATCGTGAAAAAAATAATAATTAAACCAAAATCCATAAAACTTCCTTTCACCACGTCTAGAGATAAATCTTTGAATTTTGTTAAATTGCGTGTGCTGAAGGCACCTCTGTAATTATGAAATTGTAACACTCACGCTCCGATCATTTGAAATGATACTGATATAAAGATGCAGTCGTGCATGACCAGTTTTAATGAAATATTTTTAATTTATAAACAGCATTCATAATGAAGATTCTAATGAAAAATAAATGCCCACCTAACGCTTCTCAAGGAAATTAATCAACGTTTCTTCAGCAATTAAAATAGGTGTCTTACTTTAGAATACTTAATGCTACTGCAATCTGAATCATTCATTTGATTGAATTTTAATAGATATTATTGTATGTATATTCGTATTAGTATAACTAAACTACTGTCGATGTTTATGTCAATGACAAATATTTTTGCACTTAGAATATTTTCTCGATTTTGGATCTTTTGTTTATTTCTAAAATAATATTTTATATACTTTTATAATCTCCAAAAATCTACAACAATTGCGCCATCTATTGCTGATATTAGAAAACACGAACCAGGAGAACTAAAAATTTTTTAGCTATTACCGTTTGGTATGTGTGTTCTCAACCTCCAATTACCAAAATATATAAATTATATCTAAAAATGGGACATTTTAAAACGTACGCTGCACCATTTGCTAAATTGGAACTTTTGCAAAATATTGCGAATATCTTGTATAGCTGCATAAATTTCCGCAAGGGATGCGATAACAGCAGTTTAAGAAAACTATGGATAAAACTTTATCTTTAGATTAGTACGATATCAGTTTATTTGTTGTTATGTGTTATTTCTAATAACAAATTAACAGTTTGTTAACTACTGCAGCCAGCTGTAATAACTAAACTTATAAAAAAAACAAATTATTAAAAAAACTTTTTTACAAGTAATACTGAAAAGTTTGTTGAAAATTTTCGAATATGTAGTTAGGTTTTAAACTGCAAGTTACGTAAAACTGTACCAGGCTTAATTAACAAAATTTTTAAAAACGAATTTTATTACGAGAATTTTAATAATGATAATACATACGTGATAATAATTTGATAAGTGACATTTTATAACATTCAAAATTTTCTTAGAAGACCACGATATTTTCCAGTAAAATCATTTTTTTTATAATATACTCAGTGACATCAGAATTGTTACACCCAAAAGAAATAATTTTTTAGACATGATTTTCTGGCAGTGTGGTAGGCTTACATCAAGAATAAAATGATAAGGTTTGCAAGAAATTTTTATGCATAACATAAACTTGAAAAAAATTTAATAATGTGTTTGGCAACTTTATAACTGAGTACACTCCTGTACACGTCTAGACGTAAACAAAATAAGGTGATCGATGTTTACTTGCAGCACTTTGTTTCAAGCAACTTAAACCTCATGGAATAACTGTGCCAGAGTCTGTGGAGAACGGTGCAAAGCTGACAGTTTTCTTCCTATTATATCTCACGCATGCTCGATGGGATATAAATCTGGTAAACAGAGTGGCCACGGCAGAACATTAACACCAGCTTTTTAGAGAAAGTCTATAGATTCACGAGCAATTTGTAGACGTACGTTGTCTTGCTGGAAAAAGACACGTTGAGCTGTTCACCTCACATTTATTACTGACATCTTGCACTCAATTTTTGGGTAAAATAACACCATTTTTTATTTAAAGTGTTTCTATTGACGTTTACTAATTTATTAAAGAAGTGCTTTTATTTATGTATATTATTCGTTCATCTGACATCTGTACTGTCAGTGTCACTTTTTAACAAAATTTTTGGGCTATACTAAAATTTTCTATTATATTTTACGTTGAGTGTACCTAAAAAAAACTATTAAAGTTACTAGTGTCAATAAAATTATTTTTAGGTTAGTTCAAAACTAAGTAAAGTCTGTTAGACTAATCTCCAGAGTAAGTTTTTTTCTTTCGAAATAATAGTTTATTACGGCTTGCTTTTCTCGAGCCGAAAGCGTTACCTTTAAGAGGAGTATGGAGGTAATTTCGCTTATGGGAATTCCAATGTAAACGCGCGAATCTGTAGCACTTTTATTTATAAAAATATTTTAACGAAATTTGGCACAATCATTCTTCTCATTAATAACTACAAAATGACTGGAAGTGATTTTTAAAGAAATGTTTATAAATAATATAAAATAATTATTAAAAAATTATTAAAATTTAAAATCAACGAAATTAAAAATTTAGAAAAGTCAAAATGTAGTCCATGTTATTACAATACTTGTGGCAAAAACCGTTTTTATTTTTTTTATAAATAAACTAGCTACAGATTCGCGCGTTTACATTGGAATCCCTATACTAGAGAAATTCTTAACTACTCCTCTTAAAGGCTGAGGAAACTCTATTGCTAACAAAAAAACTTTTTTCTGGCGTTTAATGTCAATTGATGTCAATCATTTTAAATTTTGTTGCCTTTTAGCAAGCAACAAAATAATTTAAAAATAACTAGTTTTCAGGTTCGTCAGTTTGACAGTGCAAATGTAAGATGAACGAATTATAGGTATGGATAAAGAAAAACATAGAAAAGAGCTTAGTAGAGACAATTAGTTTTAAATGACACTGACAGTGCATATTTATGTAAATAACTTTTATACAGTAAACGAAAAAAGTGTTCTGTAATAATTAAATTCGATATAAAATTTAAAAAACATTATTTTTCAAAAAACACTCGAACACTAATTAAACTTCTAGTATAATTTTTTTATTTTTTGACAATATACATATAGATACAAAGTTTTTTATGGCGTCATCATCATAACGTTTTTTAATAGAATACCAACTTTTTTATTACATTTATAAATTTTATAAAAAACTCTTAAATCTAATATTGCAGTACACCTG
Source organism: Tribolium confusum (assembly GCA_029207805.1). Classification (NCBI taxonomy): domain Eukaryota; kingdom Metazoa; phylum Arthropoda; class Insecta; order Coleoptera; family Tenebrionidae; genus Tribolium; species Tribolium confusum. Next base: position 27,559,934 of record JALGAY010000002.1, on the reverse strand, counting down.
CCTATATTAACTCTACTTATTTTAAAATAAATTAAATAAATAAACTAAATAAAGAAAAACTATTACTCTATTTTAAGCATTACTTTTGCCTCTCACTGTCGTAGAAAATATTTGATCCTAAATACTAATTTTTAAACAACACAAATACTAAAATAATGTTAATTAATTATTTTGAAAAATTGTTATAAATTACATACTTATTGGGTTTAATTTTGCCGTTAAAATGTTACTATGCATGTTAAGTTTTGTAATATTTTATACGTAATTACCTATTTCTATAGCATTCTCTATTTAAAAGCAATATTAAAAATTGTTGAAATTAATGCAAGCAATAAAATTTTGTGTATCTACAAGATAATATTTTTGATCGCTTGATGCAAACCTGATAATTAAAACATTTCGTAAGAATAGTGCTATATCTTTTCATACACACCAATAACAAAACTCGTTTTAAAAGATTGTATCAATACTTTCCGCATAAAATCAATGATAATAAAATTTTATGTAGTTCATTTTAAGCCATTAAAACAAGTTTAAGTAAAAGTTTTGCCGTAAATAGATTTCTCTGTTTATAGTAATAATTACCATCATTATTAACATCTAACAAGAAGCATATCTGTGAGTATATTTGCGTTTTCTAAGACCTAAATACACATCTTTTAATGATCGATTAAAGTGTATTTCTATTTTTTATGTTTATCTATATAAAAAGTAAAAGCAATGCTTATTTTTACATAAATTTTGAAAAACTTAATGTTAAGAAAACTTAAAATTATTTTTTTAACATTAGGGTAAGTCTGGGCTAGACGAACTACTAAGGTTATTTTCAAAATGCTAATTAGATAGCATTTGAATTTCTGAGATACTGAAATAAAGTTTAATCACTCTGTCACTCGTAAGTAAAGAAATATTAAACAATTAAATTACAATTGTTTGTAATCGATTTAAGTTTATAGGTATACAAACAATTATTTTGCATTTTATTTTAATATTTTGTAAAATGATTTAAGAGATAAGTTTGAATCAAATAATTATGTGTATACAGAAAGATCTATTTTTAATTCATTTGCAATGACTAACTAAATGGGATTTTTTGGTTGTTGTGTTATATTCTCACATGGTCCAAATACATTTAGTAGTAATACATTTAGAAATTGTTTTTGTAATTATGTAGGTAACAATTCCAGAAGTTTACAAAATTATGAACGAAGGGAAAGAAAAAACGTAAAACCAACAGTTGAGAGGCAATGTAATAACAAAAAAATATGATTTAATTTTTTAGTAAGACTTGCAAAAAAAATTGAGATTATCAGAAAGAAAAACACATTTTACGCTTGATGATCTACTTATTTATGCAAAAAACGATTTGAAATTAACTCTACAAAATTTTAAGATCTCTATGGTCTATAAATACAAAATTGTTAATAATTGCAAACTGTTTTGTGAACAAAAGCATATCTTACCTATTACAATTAAGTTTTTAAGAAAATATCTGCAATACAAGAAACAAGACATAACTTTTATTTATTTGGACGAAACCTTGATTGATAGAAACGGATCTGTTGTTAGACAATGAACAAATAAATTTGTGGACAAACATATTACCTATTAAAAAACAACCAGGAAAACGCTATACGATTTTACATGCAGGATCGAAATTTGGTTTTTTCAGATCGATGTAGTTTGCTTTTAGACTCTAATAACAATGACTTAGATTATTATAAAACCATGTATGGACAACTTTTTAAGACTTGGACATTGAATCAGCTAATTCCTACACTTGCTAAAATTCAAGGTAAATGCGTGGTGGTTATGGATAACGCGCCCTATTATTCGATGCTTGCTGATAAACCTCATCATTTGCATCTAGAAAAGATGAGATGCAAAACTGGCTACTTCAACATACCATACAATTTGACCTACATAGAAAAAAACGCAGTTGTTTTCTCTATCAAAACTTTTGACTCAAGAGATAAAATATTTATAGATGAAGTTTTAAAAGTACATGGTCATGATGTTCTTAGGTTGCCTCTATACCACTGCCCATAAAACCCTATAGAATTGGCTTGGGGGTAAACCAAAACTTATTACAACAAAATCATCGACTTCATAAGAGTTATTGACCAAGTTTCAAAATTATGGCGTGAAGGACTACAAAAATGTACACACCAGATATAGCAAAACAATATTAAGCACTATGAAAAAGTTGTATCAGAAGATTGGGCAAAATTAATGAGAAATTTCAGCATTAAAGATATACTGCCCATTATTATAAATTTGGCAGAAGATGAAGATTCAGAACTTACAAGTAGTGTCAAAGACGAGGACGAGCAATTACACAACACAACAGTTACTAAATCAGGTAACTTCAGTTACTTATTACAAAAATGAATAAATTTTATGTAGATTATATTAACGTAAAAACTAGTGATCTCAATTTTTACAAAATAGACTTGTAAAACTTCTAAAACTGAGAGTGTTTATATATCTAACCCACACAATGTCTATTTTACCACAAAATTTCGTTTTTGGTTTTTTGCTATTTATAAGGCATTCAGCCTTGTAGTGAGTGATCTTCAAAATCTAGTATGTCATGTTTGGCTGTGTGTGTCACCTTACCTACTTTAAATTTCACCAAAAAATTATTCAGAATATAGTTTAAACTCGGTTTTTTATTAAGGTTATGTTATGTTTTGACAGTTGTTGACAGGTTTGCATTTTACAAGCTAAAAAACTATAAAAACATTAAAAATAAAGGTAAGAGTAACCTTCTTTCTCCCATTTTTTTTCTAATACAAGTTTTTAAGGTCTGTTTTATTTTTTGAGAATCGTGTTTTGTAATTGTAATTTTTAGTCGCAAAATCTAATATTTTGTCATCCTGCAATATAAATGCAAATAAACCATAGATCTAATTAAACTAATTGATGGACTCCTGGAATACTTCCTACACTTTACCATGCAAAATCAGCTGTCATCTTTTGAAATTGAGTGTTTTGTAATTTTCTAACCATGTAGGTATGTTAAAGTTTACTTAATATGTAAAATCGGCAATTTTAGTTTCTTCAGAAAAGTATTACGTTTATTTTCGAGTTGTGCCTCCTCGAAAAGTACCTTACATTATTTCAGAATCAATCTTGTTTACCCCACTAAAGATATGATTTTGTTATTGATTTATTATACCGCAGCATTAATTTGTAGGTAGAAAAATAGAAAGTACAACGGCTCAGTTTGATAATTTTATTAAATTTGCTCTTTTATATTTGTTTCAACTGCTATATAAATTAGTTTGTATTTGAAGGTTATAACGCTAAGTCGTGGAATAAGTTATCAGTTTGCATTTACACTCAAATATGTTTTTTTTGTAGATGAGTGGGATGACTAGTAATTGATAAGAACAACACAGGGATCTCTAGACCACTTGCCTGGTCAAAATAACATAAAATTTTCTTTTTAAAACTTTTCAATATTAAATTGTAAATCTGCACAGAATTTTGAAAGTCAATTTCACTAATGTAATTTTTGTAATCCTTATAAAAATCTATTTTTATCCATTGAATCTTGGAGGGCCGGATACACTAATACACAAAGTAAACAATATGGTTGCAATATTTTTTTTTTTTTCGTTCAGGTAGAGCAACGAAGTGATATTTGCAACACAACACTCTCACACTCTTGGACGGTCACTTATCTAAGATCTAAGCATAATCGATTTTGCTTAATTCACATCATAACAAGTGAGATCCATCTACACTAAAAAAACAAAGTACAAACACTAAAATTTTGACTTTCGTGTGATTCAATCACATAGAATTTTAATTTGATTGCCATCGAACTTATTTGAGTCACATTAGTAACAATTTTGCCCCGTTGCACATGCATGTTTAACAGAGTTTCCTCATTCACTCATCATCATTTTCACTTTCCACTGTCATTACCATTTCATGATTTAGTTTACAATGAAAGTTAGAAGTTATCTCATTATCTAATTCTGAATCAGAGTCATTGTTTGCAATAGTAGTTTTTAATCAATTTTTTCTACATTCTTCTAAAAAAAAAAATTTGAAGCAGCTTAAAATTTCGATCTTTCGATTTATTTTAATAACTTTTCTCTGCATTTTTTCCAAAAAAATAAAAATTTAACGTGACAATGACGTGACACACACAATGAAGTTTAAAATGTCATGTTGACAAGAATGTACCACTGATACCAACGCCCTAGTAATTGTTTAAAATTATAAAACCCCAAGATTTTCCGGTTGACAACAGACGGGTTTTAAAGTCTCAGTTAGTTACTCACAACAACAGTGAATGAAAACTAATTATTTTGTTAGGTACTGCTGTTTTTAATTAGTAATTGTCAAATGTTACTCTGTTTTATAATGAGTATTTTTGCAAATGCTTAAACTTGTATAATACTTTAAAAAAACTACAAGACATTTAAAAAAGTGGTCCAACTAGCTCTACCTTACCCTAAACACTTTTAGGTCAAAGTTTTTATACAATTAAAATACTAATACAGGTAAGATATCAAAGTTCTGTAAAAATTTAACATTAAATAATAAAAATAACTCAATAAAAAATTTCTACTAAACATCAAATTAATCTTTTTAAATTTTATATTTAAATTTCTTAAATTATATTATTATCAAATTTAGATATATTATTATAAACTAATACGAGCATGTTATTCACATTACGACGACAAAAAAGAAACGATGAGTAAGTGCTGCATTATAGATTCTAGACCATGATTGTCCGGTCGCGCTACTGTTGAGATGGCAAGATAGAACCTATTGTCATACGCCGTAAGCATACTAACTGTTTACTTAATGTAACCGTCATAAGTAGAATTAGTAAATTATAAATTTAAAATATAGATGTATCTATGGAGGTAGATTATTTATGAATTAATTTATGGAGTTTTAGAACAAATGTTTTATATTTTATAAAAAAATATTAAGTTTGTTTAATAATTAAACTACATTTAGCAACGTTTATTCTAAATTTAAGAAATTTGAGCAAATAAATAAATTTTTAAATAATAAATTCACTATGTTAAAATCTTTTTTTTTTTATTAAAGTGTCCCAGTTTTGCGTGGCCACCACTGTAGGTGAATTATTTAACTGATACTAAAGCAGACAAAAAGAATATTTTTAATGAAACTTGTGTAAGCTTGTCGTGTTCACCTAATTTCAAACAAAGGCGCTAGAAGATCTTATCCAAAATTCTGCCAGCATGTCTATAAAGTTTGGATAATGGCGTGAATAGTCAAAGATTGCCAGTAGATTGGTCTCGTGAGTTCCGGCGCTCAGATCTGAGATAACGTTGACACATGGTACACAGCCAGAATATGTACATAATATTATACTTTTATTTGTATATTCGTACCCTAGGCGATCACAATGGCTTTAGTTAACATCCTATAAATTAGTCAACTAGTCTCCTGAATGTTTTATTCAGGATGCATAGTTTGTTGGCTGAATACAGATATTATCATAGATAGCACGGATTTTTCGTGAACTACAAATCAACGAATCACTCTATACTTTGTTCATAGCTTTCTTTAGATAAACATCTTGGTCGCTTTATAAAAGCTACGGACGTGCCATAATAAAAGCAATAAATAAGACCAAAGCACACAATACGCAATCATCTTAACTAAATCCAATCATTAACTACTACCACTGACGAGCTTTTAAAGCTTTAAGCACACCAACTCGAAATTATCCCATTCAAAACAAAACTAAACGCTCATTTATTAGACTTACCGTAATAGAAGTTTTAACAAATCTAAGCTGCCAAGAGAATGCAAGTAATTATAATTCAATATTGTTTTGTAAAGGTCAGTTATTATAGATTCTACAAATGTTATTCATACTTTGTTATTAAAAACATAGAAAGAAAGCGTGCTTAATTACTTGCCAATTGTTAATTGTAATTAAAATAAAGGGAGTTCAACATTGGAATGTATAATTTAGAAACACTCAAAAATTTCAAAATTTACAAACACTTAGAAACGGTAGCTTTCCTTATAAATGCTGGTATATGTAGAATTAAGTAATAACTTTAATAGTATAGTGTATACAAAACCAAATTCACTCTTAGAACAAAAAAAATGTGCCAAAACTGGTGTCTCTCCTCTAGTTGAATTCAAAAAGATGAATAGTATATAAGGTGTTCTTGAGTAATATACCTACAAAATGTGTTTTGGAATAATGTTTTTCACTCAGTAAAGACTGAGCGCGTTGCTGTGCGTTTATTTACAATCTCAAATAAGCTTCTTGGTGTACTCTAGTAAATCTATTATTATATGAGATATATTGAAGGTAAAAATAACTAATGGGCTAACTTGAAGTTGCGTTAAGAAGAATCCTTTCCTGTCGACTGCACCTTATGAATAGGAAATAATGCTGTGCAAAGGTTGCGAAGTCCCCATCAAACAAGAAGTAAAATTAATTTTTTTAAATAAATTTTTGCAGTTTCTTATAGGAAAAAATTCAGGCTACGCTTCTCTAGTAACGTTTTGTAATTATTATTTTTTTTTATTTATAAACAAGGTTTTTCAACATTTTTTAAACTTCTTAAAACTGCTGTTAAAATGACTAAAAAAACAAGTTTGTACTTCAATAGTTCTCATAAAAACCAGCAAAAGTTTAATTAAAAAAAAATATTTCTTATTTTATGGGAACTTTGAAACCCTTGTAAAGCATTATTTCCTATTGGTAAGGTGCAGTCGGTAGGAAAGATACGGATATCTCTTAATGTCAATATTATCTAATTTCAAATGGAATACGAACGATTTGATAGAAAATTAGTGTAAGTGATAGTAGTAACAATAAATTTTGACCAATTATTTTCAAAAAAACTGAAAAATTTAAACATTTTTTACTTAGTTTTAAATTAAAGCAACTATATTCTACTAAATAACTAAATATCTATAAATATAATTTTTAAACAATTAGGACAAAAGTAAATAAAAACAATAATAGTAATTTAATAAATAACTAGATAATTTAATGTTAAATTTTGTTTAATAGATAGATTAGCAAATTGTTATTTCTATTTAGATGTTTCTATTATTTAACAATTATCATTAAGATTTATAGTTGGGTGTAAGTATGATTACAAAATCCTGCTTTAAAATACTTTCCCTGATTCTAAATTGATGCTATAATGTAACATAAAATAGTAGGTCGAAGAGCTTACATTAGATCCCACTCAGTATTTCCTTCCGCCGTTTCTTGAAGGCCAAACCTGCATCATTTTGCACACGAAACAATATAATTATTTCCTCCTATATTATAAACAACCCACATCTTCCCTCTTTCCAGCTGCGTCTTTCACAACTTAGAAGATGTGTAGTACGCTCTTCTATGATTCATACTATAATCAGATGCATCGTTATAAATACATGATTTTCAAACAATCAGAATCACTATTTAAGGAAAATGAGGTTGCATGCTAAAACTCCTCCGTTTCAAACGATACCGATAAGCCAAACTAATTAATCTCTGATATTTAAAATTAAGTAAATTTTAAACATTGACAAATTGTCTTGCACTTGTAGGCGGATTTGAATTTTTAGAATATGTAATGTCGTCTACACCGGCTAAACTGGTATATAACAGCATTTGTGATTTTTCTAAACGAACTCAACAATTTTGTAAAACGTTACGACACCCTCTATATATTCACTAAAACTGTGTATTTATTATTCACGTCAAGAGATGTGTGCGTGAACATTATTTTATGAAACAAATACACGCAACAGATTGAGACGTCAATTTGATAGATTTACCCAAGACCATGCGATTTATCTCTGACTCTGTTTATCTTCGCATGGCCCGTGGGCCGTGTGAAATAAATTTATTAGGTTACATGTAATTACAACTATCGCGTGACGAACTAGAGAAATATCTGTGCGGGGCGCCAACTCCAAAGCAATACTTTTTCAAAACTATTAACCATTGATTTATAAGTAAATACTGTTAATTGCCGTTGTATACATATTTTAAGTCTGCTTAACTAATGGTGGTTCCGCCTGCAGTTTACCCACAATACCATAACAAGACAGGACCAAATAATTTATATTGGGCTATTATTATTTTAATTTATTTTTTCAATCAAAATTTGCACCATCTTAGATTATTTATTACTATTTTTTCTTTGACACCCAATATATTTTCTTGCAAAAAAATCACAAGATTTTTTAATTGATTCGTAAATGTAAAATTTCTAAAATTTATATTTTTATAAATAGATTTCGAGTCTCACAACTCTTTTTTAAATTTATAATAGAATTTTTTTATTTACTAGTAGTTCTACATTATTAAAGACTATGTTACACCGGTCTACAAGTCAGTTATTGGCGGCCCTTTTAAAGAAAACATTTAAAGATGAACAGGCAACAACTCAAGACCACAGTTAAATTTTTAAAAAGATCTTACTACATATATAATTTTACATTAAAAAAAAAATTTAAAATAGAAAGTGGAGAGAGTATAATCTCCCCATACCTCTCTATAATCGTTTATTTATTTTTTAGTTTTTTTTGTACAGCCAAACTATGCATATAAACTATAACCATTACGTAACCTTTATATTACGTCATAAAGTTCGTCTCACCGTCTTATCCCCATTTGTAATAAAATTATTAGAGTATGCTTCAATCTGCGACATATCGTGTGAAATTGACATTTGATAAAACACAAACGAAACATTTGTGTAACAAAAATTTGGTAATTTTGCTAAGTACATTGCAGAAACTTTTGTTGCTCCAACAGAACTGAATACAAGAAAATATACTCTTATACCCAAAATTTTTATTTCTTAGGAATTGAATATGCGGCCATCGAAACTTTGTCTTTGTCGTCGCATTCAGCTGAAAAAAGATGAAAAGTGGGACATTATTAATACAATACGTTCTGTGTTTAGAATACCTATTGCATTTTAGGCTATGATGTAGAAAGAGAGCAATAAGAACGTAAATCTTTACTTGCGTTGAAAGTTTTATTACAAATAGAGATACGACGGTGAGACAGACTTTACCATGGCAGTATAACCATTATGCCCTAAAAGAATGAGCGTTTTTGGTATAAGATGTTACTTGTGTTGAGGCTATCGCCGCAAGACATTTATTTTCAAGGGAGCTGTTCCAATGCTGGTTTAGGTGTTGCTTCTGCGAAGTCCCTTAAACACACAAAATGCATGGTAATTAAAGAGAGATACAAATTCATCGTTTTTGGTGCAGAAACCTTCGGTACATAGAAATAAATGCTAAAGCACTTGGTAAATACTTTGAATAGCCTCTTACAACATTAGTTTGGCAATTTAACGGAGAAGGTTATAACAAGTATTGTAAATATTACAAATCATAACAGATTTTGTTCAAAAATTTGTCGTGCACATTTTTGTTTTTAAATTAGGCGACTCTAAAGTTGACGAATCAGAGAGTATATCATCTTTCAATTTTTTTTTTAAAGTTATTTGTTGTTTATCAACGGTAAAATTATTATTATAGTTAGAAAATTAGATAGTTTACTTTTCAAAATTTGTGACAACTTTAAATTCTGTTTCGTAAAATTAATCGTTTTAAGATAAACTGTGTGTTTCCTTTATTGACCAGTATTTCATCCAGTAGCTGAACAACAACTTTTTGAGTGTTCTAGAACTCATAACCAAAATCTTCAATTTAATTTCAACAATCAATTCAACAAATAAATTTGCTTTATTTTAATTTAAAACCCAACTTCTAGATTGATATGTCGATGACACTTTCATCATTTTGCCTCATTTTTTAAATTCTCTGAACAGCACCTATCTACAATAGATATTAAATTCACAATAATGAAAGTTAAAATTATTAGATTTCTACTATTTTTTGAGGTTTTAGATATGCGTTTGGCAAATAGTCGTTTTATCTTCATGCCAACTAACAACGTCATCTTTATCAAAAAAAATTATATAAAAAAAACTGTTTTTTACTAATTGGTGCATAAGATTCTTACTAAGTATCAACAAGAGTCTCTAGGATAAGAACTGAACCAAGTTTGTAATAGTCTTCTTATTAACGGTTAGCTACACCAAAAATCTATTCTATACTTAATTGTTCTGTTTGCAAACTAACACCCTTGTAAAACAAAATTAATCTTTTGTGATTTTTTTCTATATACCTATTCGAAATATTTTATTTGCACTGGCAAAATTTTCAGAAAACAACATCAAAAATATTTTATCATCTTACATAAAAGTTTTACCAGATTTTTCTAAATCTCGAAGAAAACTTTATATGTTTTGGTACAAGTTATAAAATTGTGTTACAGAATTTGGCAACCACCTCTCTTCTAAGCAAGTCATTAATGCTGCACTAACACCAACAGTAAGCACAGAAAGTATTCCACACCAAGAAAAATGCTTACAGTCTCGAGGTTTATATTACTTTTTCAGCAGCCTGAAAAAACATTTATCTGATTCGAATTTTTATTTATTATTAAATTGTTTTTAAAATGTCTAAAATCATGAGAATTGAGACTAAATAACTAAATGTTTTTTTAAGTGATTCAGAAATTAGTATATGTACTTGAAATCACCGTATACACTTTTCATAGTTTCGAACGCTTAGAACAAAATATTCTATTTGTGTTTTTAATCATGATAAAATATGCTTACCACCCTTGAGGTATAATATACATATTTCAGTTAAATTCTTACCTTGGTATACGTTCTGAATTTTTAATGATTACATTATAAATTTTATTAATAAACAAACAATAGGAAAATGAATTAATAAAAACAAAAGTGTAAACGGCCATTAAGTATTTGACAAAATTTGAAACAAAAATATACTAGAAAATATTTTTTTTTACTACTAGTCTCAGAAGACAACATTATTTAGTTTGTCGAGAGAGTGTGAAGTTGTTTTTCTCTCCTAGGTAGTCAATAATGATTATAAACCAAGGGAGATAAAGCGCTGGAGTTGAGTGGATACCGACGTTTAACTGTGTTGCCTGATACGAATATATTTGCAATTTTTATGAACGATAGATATAAGTGTTCACCGAAAAAATAATGTCCGAAATTAGGTGCACTAGAAATACCTAATAAACAGTTTATTTAATATTTGTGATTTCAAGGCAAGTTCGTTTAACACCGCACCTCATCTCTAATGTGCCAACACAAAATGGTGCGCTTGCGCGAAATATCTTCTCAAATGTCAAGTGTGTGTTTGATAGATCATAATCTTGATAAAATCTATGCCAAACGTTAAAAAGCAGAATAAACGCATAATTAAAACGTTGATGTTTTAATATTGAAATATTTTTAAACCAAGAAAATTGAAAAAGGTAGGTGGTAGTCATGCTTCAACCAACCAGTGATGAAATCCGTTGATTGCATTAAAAAAAAAATGTAATTTTTTACAGCTTTATACATATAAGTATGTACTTTGGTCTTGTCTTATTGTAAAAACACTTTATATTGTGACGAAACGAAATTCTTTGAAAATTGGTAGGTAAATATCATAACCTCAAATACAAAAACAAAAATTTTACTTTTAATTAATGCAGAATTAATAAAAACAACAGGGTATGGAGCCCTGTGTATAGTTAATTTGACCATATGTTGTGTTGCAAATTCCATTGTTCAAGTTTCCGACCAGCAAAGCGGGGGCTGTCAACTTAAATTCTGAACTAGGGGTTCTGAAGATTTCAGTTGATGGGAAATCTACGCTGTTTTATTTTCCAGTACATAAATAGTTGCTTACATAAAAGATGCTTACAATAACGTCCTTTTCGGTTTTTATCTGTGAAGTTAAATTTCCGAAGTGGAAAAACGTAGGTAGTTAAATATCAGTCGTTTTTATTTTCATCAAATTTACTTTTCGACAATAAATAAAGACACGTTATGTTTAGTCTGGATGTGTGCTCGCTAAGTGAGGTTATATTTTTATACGACATATAATAAATTAATGTGCTAGTAGTGAAAAAAATCATATATAAACTACGGTAGAGAAAACTATTATAGCCTCGCATCTATTATTGTCCTCGATGCTACGCATCTTGGGCACTAAACCTGCTCGGCTATAAAAAGTGTTTTCTCTACCTTGGTGTATAATGTACTATTCTATTTTGCAATAAAAAATTAATGCAACAAGCTCATTTCTGGTAATCAAGGTTGAAGTAAAAACACTGCGACATTCGACATTCTTTATAATAAAACTAGAATTTTCTACCTTAGATTCTTATTCACTTAATAGTTATTTATGTAAGTACTTGTAATAAGTTATAAAAAAACAAAATTATTTAATGGGCATAATGTTTACCAAAATAGAAATACGAATTTCTTATAACAAATTACGTACAAAATTTTTCCTCACTCTGTCGAAAAATAAAGTTTTATGGAAAAAAAACTTTTTCTACTTTACGTCGGTAACAGAGTCCAATTTGGGTGCGGAATTAGCCAATTCCGTACCCAAATTGTGTGCGGAAACAACTAGTGCAATTTACTGTTTTCGGATTGGTAACACAGAACACAGGGTAACACGCTGTCGCTCGAATGAAACGTCACATTTCACTTTTGTCAGTGTTGAGATTATAATAACTGTATTCGAATAAATTTTGTTGCATTTGATGATCAATATACCTCACCAAGGTGTTTGTGTGTGTGTGTCGCAATTAACCTATAAAATATTTGAAAATGGGGTGGACAGCGGTGGTGGACGTCACAAACTTTTTTTTTTGAAATAATGCAAAATTTTGAAAATACAAATAAATTTACAAGTTATTTGCTAGATGAGTTTATAAATCTGCTTGACTGATAACGATGAAATGAAAGGAGTCGCTGAGAACCGCAAATGGAGTTGGAATTTAAGGATAAATGGAGATTTTCCTTACTGTGTTAATGCCAATTGGATTATTCAATCAATAACCGATACGGTAGGTAAAAAAGAACTATTGTGAGTTACTTACACAGAATTTTAGACAAATTTGAAAACATTTCAAAGTTCAATGACGTCATTTTTAAAAAAATTTTTGTAGATGACTTATTGGAATAAGTAGACATCATTGCTATAAAAATTAAGATGTTTTTTTTAAAAAAAAAACATTTTGTTTCAAAAATTTTAACCCTCGATAAAAATAATTATTTTTAGAAAAAAAATTCAAAAAAACAATTAAAATAAAAGTGAATCAGAAAGAAGAATGCTTAAAATAAAAAAAATTATAAAAGTGATTTTTGAAATTTTTTTTACCACACGTTATGATCGCTTGAGACAAAATTTATTGCTCTAAAATAAAACACATATTAATAATAATTTTGCGTAAAATTAGATTTTTATTTTTAATAGTCTTTTAGAATTAAATTTTTAAATAGTATCTTAAAACTTAACAAAAAAAGTATCTTCGATACTGTTAGAAATAAACACAGCAAGAAACAACACATTGTGTTATTTTTTGAAAACAAATCTAAAAATGTAATAAAAAAGTTAGTGATTGTTTCTGGTATAACTAAAAATGTTACAAAATTAAAAATATTGTACACCAACAGATCTCAAGATGTAAAGTATATGTAAGTTGTACATACACAAATTTGAAGCAAAATATTTTACAGTTCTTTATATATTTCTGTTATTTCAATAAAAGAAAAAGTAATCTATCTTTGAAACAATTAATTTTTCTAAACAAAGTCTAGAAAGTTTTTTTTTTGTGGACGATTTTATAAACTACTATTTTTTTAATAATATAAAATAGAGTATTTTTGAGATATTTGCAAGAAACTTAAAATTTGCTTCCTTTAGCTCTATAAAAAACTGAAACCCATGGTTAAAATTAAGAATTCTCGTACTTGTAGGACATCTAAATAACAGTTTGCACAAAAATTCAACTTGATCGAAATTTTTTCGAATAGTTTTGCACATATTTTGTAGATTTTACATTGTAAAATTTTGTTATTTTCTAACATATTTTGCCAATGAACCCTTAGATTCCAGATCAATTGAGCGAATATAATGGCCAGTTATGAAGTAATATGTCTAGTCCATAGAGTCGTAATTGCGCCGATTGGCAATGGTTATTGTGGAAGGTGAAAGGTCGTGCGAACTGTCCCGTACGGTGATTTGTCGCGCTATGTTATAGCAAACCTGCTATGGAAGTGTCCAACAACCTCACCTACACTAACGGTGATAAATAATAATGCAATTGTATGACTAGTACTCGCGACTTCGTTAAGATAGCTCTTCGCGAAATTTGCGTACTTTACGCAGACGACGTGCAGAAACTGCTATTTATTTATTGCGAATCATAAAACATTTATCGTTTTGTCACGTATGCGACAACTTCTGTAAAACATACTAAATCATAACTATTTGTTCGACCATTGATAAACTTAACGTACGTTATAAAGCTCATGCTGGCCCGTTTCAATCCACTCCCATTATAATTGAAAAGCACGTCGGAAAAATATTACAGAATATTTCTTGAAAACATTTCAGCAAACTCTTACGTTGATTTCTAGAAAAAATATTAAGTAGGTATCTTATTTTTTATGTATTACGTAGATAAGTGTGCAAAAATTAAAATAACCAAAAATTTTTATACCTACTTCAGTATACTAATAAAGTTATAAATAAAATAGATTATGTAAAAAAATAATATAATTTTTTTATTTAAATATAAAGTGCACTAAATGTTGCAGTATAAGTAATAATGGGTTAAAGACATTTGATAGTGAAAAGAGTATTAAACTATCTTCACATATAATGTTCAGTTCTTGAACTCTCTACTAAACGCAAGCACAAAGCGAATATATAAAGAACATTAGTTATCTCAAGCGACAACTAAAACAAAAGTTGAGTTACAAGAATAATTTTAGCACAATTTTATTAATAAAATATAAATAAATACATTAATAAAAAGTAAATCACTTTTCTGAGAGTTTTTGATAAATTTGTTACTCTTTAAGTTATTAACTTGCTTTTCTAATAATAAATAAACTAAAATTAACAGTTATAACATAATTTAAATTATATATACAGGGTGTTAGGTAAATGTCCGGCCAACGCTCAGCTGGCAATAGCGTTCATCGCGTATGACATAAAAGCTTAGTAACTTTTTTACCAAAAGATCTTCATCTTTTCAAAAACCATTTAAAAATCGGCAAAGATTTTCCACAAATTTTGTTACCCACCTATGGATGCCATATTGTACAATAATTAGCTTTAAAAATCGTAGCAACAAGTTTTGTATCTGACAATTATCATTTTGAACAAATGTCACCATAATGTCACCTTAGACTGTCCCTTATGATTATTGTAACCAATTTAATATTTGGAACAAAATAACTACAATAACGTTTAATACAAAAATTAAAGTAAATACTGAAAATGACCCCCATTTGCGTCTACGCAAGCATGAGCTCTCCGTATTTATGAATCTTGAATTCGGAACATTCCATGTTGATTTCGGATGTGTTTAGCAGCATTCATCACCCGGTTTAAAAGATCGTATTGGTTTTCAACAAGTGTTTTGTATACCGGGATTTTCATGTGCCCCCACAGATAAAAATCACATGTATTGAGATCCGGAGATCTGGGAGGCCACGCAGTACCTCTACCAATCCATCGCTGTGGATATGCCACGTTGGACATTTTTGCTGAAATGAGGTGGCGCACCATCGTGCATGAACCACATTTCCACACGAACTGCAAGTGGAAACTCTTTCAAAAGTTTAGGTAACAAATTTCTTAAAAAATTTCGATAAATGTACGCATTTAATCGTTCTGGTAATATCCATGGACCAATTAAAACATTGCCTATAATCCCTGCCTAAACATTTACTGCAAACCGATGCTGAAAATTTGTTTCGCGAAGCCTATGTGGGTTTGCATCTGTCCAGTAATGTGAATACTATTTCTAGTGAAACAACATTTATCAGTCATTAAAATTTTGGAAACAAACATGGAATTTTGATCGTTTTTTTTTTGTAGTAACCATTCGCAAAAATTTTTTCTTTTTGGATAATCCTCTTGAGTCAAACTTTATACTCTCTGGACGTGATACAGATACATTAGATTTTTATGCAAAATGTTGCAAATGCTCCAGTGACTAACATTAAATTGGCGACTTAATTCTCTAGTACTAGTCTCTGGTGCTTCTTCAACTCGTTGTAGCATAGCCTCATCAATGTCTAGCTCCCTTGGCCTTCCTATTTCGTTGTCTTTTGGTAAAACAGACCCCGTTTTGCGTAACCTTTGAGCTACCTCTTCGAACGTTTTTCTGTTTGGGCGTCTTCTGTTTGGAAAACGCTCAGCATATCTTCTTCATGAGAATTGCTTAGGCATTCTCTATATATCAGCATATTCACTGATAGAATATTGTGCTACTTTATAATTTTGTCATTTTGACAAATTCAAATATGCTAAGATACCATTTCTAAATTATAAATTATAAATTATCTAATAAAGATGCATTATGGTGAACGGCTAGTCAAAATAAAGTGGGGAAATCAAGAGAAATAATACAAAATAATTTTTGAAATTTGCCAAAATGTTACTAAGCTTTTGTGTCACTGCTGATAAATACTATTGCCAGCTCAGCGTTGGCCGGACATTTACCTAACACCCTGTAGTCTGTTCCAGTATAAAAAACACATTTGTTTTTGTGGTAAAATCACGATAATAAACCACCTCCCTGAGCACAGGACAGAGAACTCCTGGGATATAAATAAGTACATAGGATACACCTAATCAGACTGTTCTAGTCTGCAGATTATTACTACTGAAAATTATATTTTACCTATGTTGTTTTAGTTGCAGCCAATAATAAACATCCCATTAATAATAATTAAATTAAGACTTCTAGGGCTGATTTCATAATCAACTTAAAAGCTTCTTTAATTTAATTGACGTTTAGACTGTAAATGTCGGCGATTTTTCATAATGACAGTTACAGTTTAAACGTCAATTAAATTAAAAGAGTTTTTAAGTTGATTAGGAAATCGGTACTTATAACAATATTATTTTTTATTATTTTTTTTTTTTGAAAAAATTGCTTTACTTTTGTCGCGCAAAATTTTGCTTTATTGCAACAAACACAGTATTCAAACACTTCAGTGATAATAGACGTTGTCTTCTATATGACACACGATACCAAAACAAGGCAAAACACATTCGGTTGAATAATTTAAAGAAGTACAAAATACGTTGCTTTACATTTGTCCGATAATGTATGCACAAAAATTGAAATCAAAATAATTTAAGATTCTTCATATATTTTAAATGGACATATGAATATATATGTTTATTGGAGTACTAACAAGTACTCGTAAAAAGCTTAAAAAGTTTAAAATTTTTGTAATCGACTTTTTTTACAGTTTACATGTTTGTTCAGTGCAATCTTTTGACTCCGCATTGTTAAACTCATTTTAACACTAGCGATAAAATAATATATCGACTAGCTTCAACACCCGATCGTTTAAGTATGGTACAATTTTTTCGTGAAAATAAAAGTCGTACAGATTCCACGAGGTGTTAAGAGCATTGCAAGGTCACGTTCCGCGATTCTCAGCATGCGATAAGATCTGTAACAAGTTGCTAGTGAAGAGCTCCTAATGGTCGTATTTTGCTATAAGTCCTTTCGTCCTGAAGCAATGCAACTTTACAGAAAATAGTTAAGATAAGGTATTTTTGCTTTTCAACGTTAGGTGCGTGAGAGCACAGTGAGGTATCTTTTGGATTTCCCGTTTAGATATAAAACGTACCGCGCCAAACCGACGAACATATTTCAATCTGAAAGAAAACGTATAATAGTGTTGATTTCTTGATACTTAACTGTAATTTTTATTGCATCTTAGTATAATAAAATATTGAGCAAAATTGCATCAACTACACTACAAAATAATACGAAAGGTAGATTTGTAGCTTTGACTCGAAATAAATTAGAGACATGGCTATAATAAATAAAGAATTTATAATATGCATACGTGAATTTCTAAACAATGCTACAACTCTAGCAACAATTAACAATGGGGAAATAAGTAACCATGACCCACCGGACGGCTCGTGCTCCACTTATCAGTGATGAAATTACCACTGACTGAAAGATGTCCTTCCTTTATTCCCTGTGAAGCTATTACAAATTTAAAAATTTTTAGGCTACATTTAAATAAGTTTAAAAACATAATAATGATGGGATGTACTAATGTACTTCAAAACTCTATTTCTTAAACTTTAAAAACTTTTATACGTATAAGTAACTAAAAACTTGCTGTTATATGTATGTACAAGTACCATTTTGCACATAAGTAACGACACACTCTGCAATAATAGAAAATACGTTTTAAAGTTTCAGCCAGTACCGATATGTGATCAGTAATCAGCAACATAAGTAACGATATAGCTTACAGAAAAAAACGTTATTTAAAATTTCAACAAGTCGTTTCCAAAGGATTTTTTCTTTTCTAAGAGAGGAGAGTGTATCGCAATTTTTATGTGCGCAATAATACATAACCTCAAAAAAAATTTTAATATTTTTGTTCTCAAGCGCTACACAGAAAAATTATTAGAAAAAGATATCTTCAGAGTTCAAAATGTGTACATATCTGCGTGTTTTAAATTTTATTGTCTAGTTTACAAATAAACCATTTTTAAAAATTATTTTATCTTAACCTAATCAAAGAGATACATCAAAAAAAATTATAGAATACTTTGAACAGTTTCTAACATTATATATAAACAAGAAGGTTGAATAATCTATTTTATTTCTTCATATTTAGAATTTAGAAGAATCTGTAAGAAAAAATGTTTTTTATTATTTTTTCGCAACGTTGTCTTCTACAACGCACTGAATAACATTTTTTCATTTAAAATTTACTCTGTATATTATAATAACGTATGTCTCAAAAGTTTTGGCACAGAAAACAATACTTTAAAAAAAATTAAAAAAATTAAGATATGGAGTTGGCTTTACAAACACAAGTTTCTCAATAATTTGTCATTTTAGTGACAATTCAGATATCGAATTCGATTGCGTCGTAATGGCTTATAAATTAAAATTTAGAAAAAGTGTTTATAATTTAGTCCGACAAATGCCTAAAACTCAAATAAAGTTTGTTTACTAATCAAAAAACCTCCACCTGTAGAATTAGGTTTGTCAAAATTAAATTTACTAGAATTTAACATCGTCAAAATTTTTGGTTATTCTGTCACTTTCCTGTCATGCTCAAAAGAGTTTCAAAATTTTGGTTTCCAATTAAAATAAGAATGTTAAAATACTACAAACAGTTAGAGATTTGTTCGATCAACAACTACAGCTAACTGTAACATGCTGTTACAATTTAATAAAAGAACAAATTGCAGCTCCAAATGCTTGTCAAATTTAGGTTAATGTTATTGCATGTCATTTTAAAAGTTCTGCCATGTTGCCAGATGTATTTTACGCGAAATTGCGACGTTGGTGGTTTTTTGATAATTGAACAAACTTTAGTTCGTGTTTTTGAAAATCAAAATGTGTCACAGAAAACCATATATCGTGCGATAACAGAATGTGAGGAAGATTTACCATGCCAAAATTTTTCAAAAAGTGGTGCACCTAGACTATTACAAGACAAAGAAAAAATCAGTTATGCAAAAGTGCCGAAAATAAAATTGGAGAGCCATTAATAAATTTTTTACGGCTTTACGATGTTTCTAACGATACAATTTCTAGAGCACTGAAGAGAAAAGATGTAGAATATCTAAAAAGAAAAAAAGATAACATTATGTTTTTATTCGGACTTGACCTTGTGTTATTATGCACGTGAAACACAATATTAGCTGAATGCTCACAACATACCTTTTGTGCCAAAAACGATAAACCTCCGAATTTACTACAAGCTCTGCTAATTGAAGATTTATGAACCATTTTGTCTCAAAAAGTATGCAATGAATGCTGGAAAGCTGAATACAAGCAACAATTAAGACGACGCATTCTTAGCAAAATTTGAAAAATTGATGCTAAAACTGTTTAAAGTTTGATGCAAGATGTTCGCAGAAGGCTGCATATTGTTGAAGCTTATCAGCCCTTATATTTAATTTAAAATAAAAAATTTGTTGTTTATAAAGCTCTTAAATATACCTGTTCTAAAAAACTGTCTTAAGGCTATTTTTACTTATTAAAATTTCATAAAAAGTATATGCCAAAACTTTTAAGACATACGTTATATATGTAAAGCACATAGTAAGTAAAGTACATAAGTATAAATATTTTTATCTTTTTTATTTTTTTATTGTTTAGAAAACTGTTTAGAAAAGTTCATAGCTGTAAAAAAGCTATATACTTAAAACATTGAAAATGCTAATCCGTATCATCTTTGAAAAAAATACATAGTTTATCTCTTTTTTTCTAAGACAGTAAGGGTTATTTACATATTGCTAACGCAAACTTATAGGTAAGTATTTTGTTGCCAACAAAAACTATATAGTAAACTTTACTTTCCGTTCAAGAACGAGAAAAAATTTATACAAAACTAATTATTAAATATCTTTTGCACAAGATAAGTTGTGAGACTCATAAACATTACAAACATTAATAATATTTTACTGATCTCAGTCAATAAACTATAGTCTTTTATAGTTAAAATGTTTTTATCGTTTTTGAAACTTAATATACTATTACTTTAAATAGATTTTAAATAAAGTTTTGTAAGTTTGTCAAAATATAGACGTTTTAGAAAATACCTTTATTTTTAATAAAGACATTTTATAAAAAATTTTATGAAAAATTTAAACAAACTTTTAAAAGTTGTTTTTTGAGTTACTAAAAAAGCTTAGATAAAAAATTTTTCTTTACTTTTTTTTCTTTTTTATCTCGTACAATTTTATTTTAGCTTTAGATTTTTTTGCAATTAATTTTTCATAATTATATTTGTACTAGATAAGAAGTTTCCCATTGTAAGGTAAATTTCATTTACTGGTATTGTACTAAATATCAATGTATTTTGGGTATACTAAATAAAATTATTTTTGACTATTTGTAGCAAAAATTCTGAAACAGATATATTTTTAATAAGAATGTGTTTAAGGTCCTCTAGACCTAATATATAGATACTATATAATACTTTCAAAAAATTTAAAGAAAAAAACAATTATTAAATATAATTAAAACTGCATTTAATTACTTTACAAAATATAATAAATAATTGCAATAAATTACGTTTTTGGTGAACTAATAAATAATTAGCATAAATAACTTTTTTTCGAGTAATTGTCTAATTTCTATGTCATTACTATTAAATGACGATATTCTTTAAAAAAACGGGCGTGCTATAAAAAGCCAAATAAAGAATAAAAACAAAATTTTATTATTATGCCGACAGTTCGTGCAAATCAAAGTGAAAAACTAAAGTTTTTTATAAACTGACAGATTTTGCTATAAGACGATTTTAACAAAACAAACCTAATTTCAAATTCTATACATTTTGTTTTTTTTAATTACTCGCTGAAGGAGAAGATCTTAGATGAAATATACTGTATAATTTTATATTTTAAACTTTTAAATTTCTTAGAGCTTCAGAGACTAATTTTTTGCTTAATTTTACAATTATGTTCTGTTTAGAATTCCAATTATAAACATTTGTTTATTTATAAAAAAAATTTTTTTAAATCTTAACAAAATTCTTTAATATTTAATATTATGTTTTTCTTTAAAATATTATACTTAACTTTTTTTATTTGTTATTTATCTCTTATTTATTTATTTATTTTTTTGTGTAAAAATAAAATATGCTACTTTTTAATTTGTATATTTATGCAATAAAGTATTTATAAGCACTCTTTCAAACGTTCCTCATAATGTAACATAGATTTAGTTTTTATTTCTGCCATTATAAAAAAAATTAACGGTTTAGAGTAATGCCAAATTTAATTTAGTTGTAAGATTAAAATAAAAAACTGGACTATATTATTAAATTATTGTCTATTTACTAGGGTGGGCCAAAAAAATCGACTATTTTTTTTTAAACTTTCGACACTAAAAAATTGATTTCTATGCACCTTTAAAAAATGTTTTTTTAAGATGAGCTTTTAATTTTAATAGGAAAGACTCCCTCATCGCAGTTTTCCATTTTTTTTTCAGTTTCATATGGTAAAATTTATATCTCGTTATTGCCTGATTGTACATAAAATTTGTTTTGTAGGAAAATAAACGCTCTACAAAAAAGTTATTTTACAATTTTTTTATACGTCTTACCATTTAGAAGATATCTGAGGTCAAAGTTTAACGAATTTATCAAAAATTTCTTTTCTACTTCTAAATTTTATAACTCAGAGATAAATAAATATTATAAAATGCGCAACATACAGCCTTGTAGGAAATTAAACGCTCTATAAAAAAGGTTTCTTGTAGTTAATTGATTATTCTAACCATTTAAAAGATATTTGCATTTTAAAAACCAAAATTTGATACTGAATCCCTATTTTTTTTTAAATGGTTGAAGTAATCGATTAACCACAAACAACTTTTTTTGTAAAGTGTTTAATTTCCTACAAAACCGTATGTTGCGCACCTTATAATATTTACTTATCCACGAGTTAAAAAATTTAAAAGTGAGAAAGAAATTTTTGCTAAATTCTTCAAACTTTGACCTCTGATATCTTCTAAACGGTAAGAGTTATAAAAAAATTGTAAGATACCTTTTTAGGGCGTTCAATTTCCTACAAAAAATATAAATAAATTTTTTCTTTACGATCAAGTAGTGACAAGATATGGATTTTTCCATATGGAACTGAAAAAAAAAATAGAAAACTGCGATGAGGGAATCTTTTCTATTAAAATTAAGAGCTCATCTTAAAAAAGCATTTTTTAAATGTGCCTAGGAACCAATTTTACAGCGTCAGAAGTTAAAAAAAAAATAGATGATTTTTTTGGCCCACCCTACATTTACATATTTCTAAAAAACGTAATTTAATGTCGAATTATAGTTTTTTTGTGTTTTTTTTTTACCGTTTCTATTACACCTTGTTCACTAAGGCACCCAGAAGCATAAGCCTGGGAGAAGCCAAAGAATAAACTCAAAGTAAAATGATAGTAATTATACATTAAAAACAACTAAACATTCAAAATTTATTTACATAAGACTAGTGTTTATGTTGCGATAAATATAAAAGTTAAATAATTTATGTAATTTGCTTTATTTGACTAAATTTTGCAAATAAAATTTAGGTTTAGGGAGGTCTTTGGCCCCTGGCTCTCCCCCTGAGTGCGCCAATGACCCTGTTATTAAGATTTTTTATATCAGACCTAAAATTAAATTTTTTGCTACTATCAGTAAAATTTATTTGTAGTTATTTTTTTATTATATCTTCAGTTAGAGCTGGAATATGTACTGTAACACACTATTATTTTTTATGAATGTAAAAAACTTAGACATATCTGACCTAATGTTCTCTAAGACCTTTTTTTGAAATTCTAAGTTTCAAAAAAAAACTAATATAGAAAATTTCCGTCTTTATGTGTAATTGGTATATAATAAAATAATGGAACTACGGGTATAGACATGCTAATGTAAATAGAATATACAGCGTGTCCAGGAAAGTGGTAGCAAGTTTTTGAAGTGGTTCTGCATGTTGATTGTTTGATTTAATGAATTTTTTTAAATGCCATTATTTGTCAATATTTTTCTCTGCCTTGTTTATTCTGTTATGTTATAAATTTAAACTTAGAGCAGAGAATAGCTGTTGTCAAATGGTACTATAGAGCAAATTAAGGGCGTTAAGAAAATGCAGTTCTGGTTATTGAAGATAAGTCGCGACGATCGTATACCGCCCATTCAGATAACCATTTTAAAAATTGTTATAATAGTGAGGTAACAAACCAGTACAAGAAAAGTAGAAAAACTAAATTAGTTGTAACTTTAGAAAATTAAGCAGAAGCTTACAAACGTTTATTAGATTGCTAGAAGAGTTCAGTTGTGACTTGAGCATAATAGTCGACAGTTTGAACAGTTTCAATAAATTTATGAATTATTTCATCGGTGTTTTCATTTCTTGACAATTTAATTTAACAAAACTGGCTATTTTAATTGATAAACATTTTTAAGTAATGTTGCCACATATTAAAATTTATCTATATTAATAGTTCTATCTGCCGGAGTCTATTGAAAAATTTGCTACCACTTTCCTGGGCACACTGTATGTAAGCTAATGATAAATGTAATTATTGCTAGTTGTTGAATTCAATTCTACAGTCAATTTTAGTTTTACCATTCAATTATAAATTACTCAAGAAAATGAATTATTATTCACCCGTTCCTATGTAAATTTGTTTTCAGATTTCAGATCAAACGGAAGTCGTGATTAGATGCAAAGGACGTGTACATCATACATATAATCTTTTAAGGATTCCAGTTTCCGGCGAAATTTCCGGTTATTATGGTCGCGACAGTCAACCGGAGTGTCTTCAGCGGATATAGTGATGACTGTGCCTTACTTAAGTCTTGAATGTATAGATTTAATTAATGGACGTTTTTCGACTATTACCTGATTTAAATTATGTTGCCTATGTAGGTACATAATGATTTCTATCAGTTATTTGAATATAAAATATAAATTCATGAAGGTTTATTTAAAAGGGCTCTGTTTTACTGTAGGATAAATCCTGAAACTAGATAGAGCGGTTATAATAGAAACTGTTTAATGTCTGTAATTTTTTGTTTTCTAGTTTCAATAATAGATTTATTACATTTTTCATTCCTGTCTTTTCTAGAAAGTATAAATTTACTGCAAGTGGTAAATCTGAATATTTGTCTAGGATTTATCTAAGTTCCCTCATTGTGAGGCCGAGTATCGTCTTTGATTTATACCAGTACTATGTACGCCCATAACTGCAAAAGATAAGCACAAGAAACCGTCTTCACCTCAGGTTCTGCTATACGATGTTATTATATAAAAAACACAGGGCAGCGGTCACATCTTTGTTATAGAAAAGATGTAAGCATCTACATTCACTCACGCCTTATCTTACTTTGAGTTTTGAATAGGAAACAAATGATTCACATCGAATAAAATAAAATTTATAGAATAATCTCGTAGAGAGAATGTTACACAACTAGTCAAACAAATTGGCAACTGCATATAAATGATGTGCACATTGTTTCAGGAGAAATATTTCAGGAAAAATATTACGTCATTGTTTGAGAATGATATTTCTCTTATTGGTGTAATTAGCTGTCAAATAACAAGATGAGCAGAAGTAATCAATAAATTACCATTTTATAATTTACTGATTATGATTAATATTTTCAAATTAAATTTTAACACGGAGGAACAATTTTAATTATTTAAAACTTATTTACCTTTCGTAAGATACCGGAAAAATAGGTGTCAACAAGTACTGACTCTACATGTATAAAAAATAAATTGATTCAACACACTTAATACTATTATAATTAAATGCAAGTTTATGAAGACGTAGGCTAGGCGTTGATTAATTTCAAATTATAATTACGAGTCAATTTTTTGCATGTTTCGAAACATTTTAATTTATTTTCGGGTACCTCACCGATCCTGTAGTGGGCTAACGGGGCTGGGACTGAGATCAATTTCATATTAAATTAAATTATTTTGCTCTTGTGTTGGCTGCTGCGGTGTGAGGTCTTTTTTGTAATTTACTAAAATATGAATTAATCAAGTCAGGTCCGGCATTAAATCATTATGGCCTGCTATATTTTTCTCCATATCAGGTAATGAATTCAGGCTAAAACAGCTGTGAAAAAGCCGACGAGTATTTATTATAAACGGTGTTTTTTTGGTACAGCTTAAATAATTATAATCATATATTTAATACCGTTTAAGCGCGCTTCTATCGTAATTAAGACATTCTAGGATTCGTGATAAGCAACCGGGGATTGAAAAATAGGATTGTGCGGATTCGTGACGAGTTTTGATTTTTAATGAAATTCCATAAAATTCATTATATCCGTTGGTATATACCTACGTAATTAATCTAGATAAATTATCCATATAGTCCATAAATAATGGTCTTCTAAGAGGTTATCCTGCATTTACGATCACTCCATTGTTGTTATTTAGCTATATTGTTTGCTATAAATTACAAGGCACATTGTATGTGAGTGCACGTATCTTCTATCTTGTCCAATTAAATGTTTGTACAATGTTATGTTATAAAATAATTAATCGATCCTTTCACCTAGACTTTCATTTATAAAGTATGCTGATGCTTACTATATTATTATCAGCCAATTGCTGGAGTTTTATCGTGTAAATTAATCCTTTTGCCTAATAATTACCAAAAATATAGAGTTTAAGTCTAAGGTTTCAAACAGGTAATTACTCTATTATATGCCATCGCTGTATGTGGCAAAAACAAACCTAATAAATCGGTGTGCCACCCAGTTCTACCACTTCTCATAGGAATTAAGCGTAATTATAGGCCCACAAAATATTTTTAGATTAGTTTAATGAATGACTTTAAAAAACAATTTTCTATTCATATGTAAAAAATACAAAATTTCATAAATCACGCCGAGAAAAGTGCTTCATATATTTGAATTCAAATTAACAATTGGACTTTTATATGTGGAAGGTGTTATATAAGGAACATTCCCGGTCCGGCACACATTTATCATGTGTTAATTTTGCTCACCGCATGGGTTCAGATAAGAATTATGCTAATACGACCAAGTTACACTGATTACGCATCCTATAAATAACTTTCTAAAATGATACTCTCTGTTTGTTCAAAGAGTTATTATGATTAATATGGTTACAATGATACTAAATCAAGAAGCGAGTACAATTAAGCTCAGGATAACCGGATGCTTTAACTCAGTTCCTCAATAAACACAATATAGATTTAGAAAATTTATTTGTCGCGTTCTTAAGCAAACATTGCAACATCGACATAAAGGATTTTTTATTCAGGTATTTCTGTATAACGTACGTGACTTTCCCTCAAACACACATCACGATTAGTTATAGTGTCATTATAATTAAACTAATTAAAACAACTGATAAATAAATTATAAGTTTTAAATTACAGATTTTCACAATTAAGAGCTGCGGTAAATAACAAATGCAAGTCTTTGTATTTCACTGGCACAAAGAAGATTTTTTGGAATTTCGAAACGCAAATTTTGGAAAATTTAGAAAATTTATTAATTAAAACGGGAATTCAGCTAAAAATTTTAACTAAATAGTTTTCGCAAAATTTGCAAATAAACGCAGTTTTTGTAAAGAATTAAGTAGCAGTCAGAATAGTTTTTGCTTTTGTTAGTTAATTTTAACTTATTCTTTAATCCTGCACTTTGTCCTTTGATAGCGAATCAACTGTAACAAAGTAATGCACCAAAACTTTATTTTATCATTTAAGTCTGGTGAATAAAACTTTACAAAGCTAGTCTGGTAAAGTTATTTGAGTCCGGTAAAAGAGCTTTTACTGTATCACTACTTAAGAATCTAGTCCCTAAAATAGTCGCTTAAAAATCCTACACTAAACAGTTTTCAGTTTTGGAAACATTTACTGTATTGTAAATTTTCTGGAGAATTTAAATCTTATAGTCGAATTGCATAAAAGAACAGTGGCGAATCGTCGAGGTAGACAAGGTAGACATTATCAACCCAAAACTTTTTGTATCAATTTTTTCTTTTATATCACTTTTCATAATTTACCAGATGGTAATATACGATGCACTCATCTTATAATAACACAAATTAGCAGTAAAAATATCTGGGTTAAACAATCGTGAAGATCTTTATACATCATTTATTTGGCTTTGTCTGGTTAGATTTTAAAAGAGATGGTACTGTTTAACATGTGTTTGGTAAAAGTACGTACCACA
The DNA here is from genome assembly GCA_029207805.1 of Tribolium confusum. Lineage (NCBI taxonomy): Eukaryota > Metazoa > Arthropoda > Insecta > Coleoptera > Tenebrionidae > Tribolium > Tribolium confusum. Next base: position 27,532,107 of record JALGAY010000002.1, on the reverse strand, counting down.
TTAATATGGGTCGTCTGTTGATTGTTTTGTTTCATAACTTTTAACGCACTGGTAAATAAAATTTTTTCTTAAGGGGATTCTTACACAGCCATCAACTAATGGCAATTTGTGGGATTTTCGTCAATAAACTGTGACTTACCTATTCGATGTTTTTCTACAAAAAAATATATATAACACAACTCATTATGACTTAGATGTCTTGAACCAAAAAACCCTTGAAAAATTATTAGATTTCTTTTAAAAAAATAGAGAAATTCAGAAAAATGAAATGTCATCTTTGTAACGATATTTTGCATAGATAATCATTTATTTTCCCAAAAAAAATATTCAAGGCAATAAATTCAAGATGTTTTCTATATACTATTAAAATTTGAGGTTCGTCAGTTAATTAGTGGCTCTGTACTTTTTTGAGGAAATTTTCCTGTAAAATGGATAAGAATTAAAATCATCGAACTCTCTATCCTCTCTAGTCGTCTCTCTTCACATTCACAGCTAGGTATCGACACGCTCCCTTTGTAGTTCCTGTAAGTACTTATGGTTTCCAAGAAATGTTAATATAAAGAAATTGGCTAATTCGTCTACTCAACGTTTAGTTCTATTTTGTACTTTTCGTGACAAAATGAGTAAAAAAGAAAATTGGGACTGTCGGACGTCCGTAAAAGCAAAAAACTATTAACTAAAAATTTTGGTTGTCAATACCAATTTGTGGTATGATCAAAAATGTCATGTAATTAGGGCATAATTGTTATAATAAAGGTGCTATATAATGATAATGTGTACTTAGTGATACCACAAATCTTTAGAAAACCAGATACATTTTTTCATAGCATTGACGACTTTAAATAGAACCGGTATAAAGGATGTAAACGAAATTAGACTTATTCATTTTTTAATAATATTTTTGCTAAATAGTAACGCACTGGTTTTACTGGAAATGACTATAACTTTTGATTCTTAAATAAAACACTATATATATTTTTTAAATTACCTACATGTTACATTACACAAAATGTGTATAAGGCTTTAGTTTTAATTTTATAAGCAAAAAACTTTGGAGAAAAACAATTTTTTGCAGTTTCTTCAGTTTTTGTATATGTACTTTTTTAAATATTTGAAAGTGTTTATAATTTTTATCAATACTTAAATGCATCAAATAAAAAAATGCATAGTCGGCATCGGCTCTATCAATTTCTATATTCCGTTTTCATCACTGAAATTCATCAAAATTAGCCTCATCGTATCATTTTTCGGTTATAAACGATCACCACATATTTTGAAAAGTTATGTATAGTCTACAGTGCGTAAAGAATGCCACCTCTCTCAATTAACAAATCATTTATGATAAAAATGTAAAAGTCCCAATAGGTACATAAAAGTAAAAATTTTTGAGAAAATGTTTATTGATATTTATAAGCCAAAATAATTCATGTTTGCAGCTTCAGCAGTCTTTTATAATCCGAAGTGGACTTTACGCACCTGACTGTACATACATGTTTAGGTTGTGTATCTAATTTTTTTTATGAAAATAATAATAATAAAATAATTGCTTACTATGCAGACTGTAATGTAAGGTACATAACTAAAAGGGTTAATAAAATTTTGCTATTATTAATTTGTCGGTTTTTTTTTGTTTATAAAAGTCTATGTAATATTGTACATAACAGTAATTAGGAGCATGTGATAATTTAGTTTCCGACATTTGTTCCTTGGCTTTAAAAATATGTAATTATTGCAAATAGAACGATTTCCATAAATGTGCTTTATTTCTTGTTTATTTATTTTTTACCCGAATTCAGTCATAAATTTGTTGCCTAGCAGCGCAAGAGACCACTATAAATTGTGAACAACTGTAGCCGTGATTATTGTACGTTACTTGAGAGGTCCGCTAGCAACCCTATTTCGCATAAAAGCTTGCTCACATAGTAAACATGCAGACCAATTAAATAGAATAGAGAGAAATTCTGACTTCGCCCAAAATGTAAGAATCCTCTTAAATCAGTTAATGTGAGTGTCGTCTAGAACTAAACATTTAGGCTCGGCTAGGTCAGTGGCTCTAAAACATCTTAACATGCGTCATGCATTTTACCAAAAAAATATATAGAATCAAATTTTATAAATAATATATAAAATGCGAATAAACATTTTCTTGATTTTTTTGACAGATTCAAATTAGAACAGAATTTTCTTTGCACTTGTCTAAGGTAATATAGTCTTAAACTGTTGACGTTAGGTATTGTTGTACTATTGATACTACAATCGAGTTGAAATGGTATAGAGGATAACAAAATGATTTTATGATAAAAATATTGCCCAAACAAATCGAAAGAATAAAGATATTTTAAATGTGTGACCAGAATCTCTTGACTAAATATTAGAGAATATATAAAGCTTAGGGTGAGTCAAAAAAATCTACAATTTTTTTTTTAATTTTTGACACTGAAAAATTGGTTTCTAGGCACTTTTAAAAAATGCTTTTTTGAGGTAAGCTCTTAATTTTAATAGGAAAGACTCTCTCATTGCAGTTTTCCATTTTTTTTTTAGTTTCATATAGCAAAATGCATATCTCGTCACTACTTAATTCTACAGAAAAAAATTATTTACAATTTTTTTTATAACTTTTTAAGAAATTAGCAAAAATTTCTTTTTTACTTCTAAATTTTATAACTCGTAGATAAATAAATACAATTTTAAAGTGCGCAACATACGGTTTTGTAGAAAATTACACGTTCTACAAAGAAGTTGTTTGTAGAACGATTACTTCAAAACGATTACTTCAACCGTTTAAAAGTAATTAGGGATTTAGTATCAAATTTTTGTTTTTAAAATTCGAATCAGGGATGGGCGATGTCAACAATTTGTGTCAACTTTGACATTGTTGACGCGTCGACAATTAGGTAAATGTCGATTTAAAAAACGATATGTCAACAATGTCGACAAAGTCAACAATGTCGACTTTTAATATAACCTTAAGAGGTTATCTTTTTTTTAAAGTTTGGCAAGGCTGCTACTGCTGTGTCTGACTCAACGACAATCAGAATGTTTAAATTAGCTTACTGTTGCGCACGCACCCAGGTTTTAAAGCCGTTTTAATGGTCTTTTGGCTGTTAATTTTTTCATTACTTTTGTATAATAAAAAAGTTTATCAAGATTAAGTTTTTTTGTACGAATTTTTAATGTAAAATGTACCTAAATAACTGTTAATGTTAAAAATTGTACATGTTAAAAGAAGTTAACACGTGAACAGTATACAATATAACCTTACATTTTAAAATATTGACATTTGTTGACATTTGTCGACATTGTCGACATTGTTTACGTTGTTGACGCTTTGTCGACATGTCGAGGTCGACAACTAAAGTCGACGCGTCGCCGCCCATCCCTGATTCGAATATCTTCTAAATGGTTAGAATAATCAATTAACCACGAGAGACTTTTTTTATAGAGCGTTTAATTTCCGACAAGGCTATATATTGCGCATTTTATAATATTTATTTATCTCTGAGTTATAAAATTTAGAAGTAGAAAAGGAATTTTTGTTAAATTCTTTAAATTTTGATCTCTGATATCTTCTAAACGCTAGTAGCTATAAAAAAATTAAAATTTACTTTTTTCAGAGCGTTCAATTTTATACAAAAAATGTAAATAAAAATTTTCTGTATAATCAAGCAATAACGAGATATGGATTTTACCATATGGAACTGAAAAAAAATAGAAAACTGCAATGAGGGAGTCTTTCCTATTAAAATTAAAAGCTCATCTTGAAAAAGCATTTTTTAAAGGTGCCTAGGAATTAATTTTTCAGTGTCGAAAGTTTAAGAAAATAGTCGATTTTTTTGGCCCACCCTAATAAAGCTGTTATGTTAACTACACAAAAAGAATAGTAAAAAAGTAAAAGTAATAGATAAATTTCGTCTTTTAGTGTTTAACAGTAAAGACTAAATCAGATTGTAGAGACTCTGACAAATTTGTTGATAAAGATAATGATGGTGAAAAATAATGTTTATTATCTGTCTGCAAATACAAAGTACTTTATTATATATAAATAAAAAATAACAATAATTTTACAAAAAGTTGTTATTATATTTTTATATTTATGCAATTTGTTGTAAGAACAGATAAAATTAGAGTAGATCAAACAATTTTAGTGTAAAAATCTAAAATACTACCTCATTTAAGATATTAATATTAAACATTTTTACGAAAAAAATCGTAAAATATTATAATAAACTTTTCTTATTATATTTGCGTTAATTTTATGTAATTTTTTACTTTTTCATTATTTCATTATCTCACACAACACGAATTTCCTAGCAATAGAAACATAAATAAATACTGTTTCTTTAAGCTATTGTGGAGCAGATAACGACAATCTAAATTTAATCTCCCACATTAAAAGCATTACGTACCTAGTTAAAAAAACAAAAATTTGCACCAACCTATGGTTTAAAAAAAGATATTAAATTAATTTGATAGATAAAAATACTATTTATTAAACAAATCGGCAGCAATATTCAGTAAAGTAATAAAGTAATACAGTAAATTAAAGTTTACGATCAGTATTTATGTTATCAAAAACACTTAAAATCGACTTTAGCTAAATTCTCACAACATATTTTGTTTATTATTGTTTCGTTTTCTAAAACTTTTCAAGTGGATGGTATCGAAAATTTGTGTTTAGTCCTAACAGTTCAGTTTCCTATTTATAATTAAAGAGTGTAGTGTCGTGGTATAGTTTTTGTAAAATAGCTATTAAATTGATTTCAGTTAGTTGTAGGATTGGTATCTATGTGAAAAAAGGTATTTTGACTTACTTAAATAATTATGTAGTTACGATTAAAATTTATTTTTATGAATTGTTACATATTGACTTAGATGAAATAGAAGATCCTTTATTTTTTCTTAAAAAAATTGGCCCGTATTCTCATCTTGTGAATAAACTTGTAATTAAGCTGTGAATAGTTATTTACGTTATTAAATTTATTCACGACTTTATTTACAGCCCTATTCTCATGTCATAATTAAGCTATAAATAACTATTAGAGACAAATGTCATTTTAATAGCAAAGAATGATCTGACAACACTGCACTGTTCTGTCCGCTGACAGATAACGAAGTTTTGAGGTTTCAATTTTTTGAATTAATTTAAATCAAATACATTTTTTCCTCTTATTTTTTGACCAAAATGGCAGCACAAATTGCGAAAACTAAAAGGATACGGTCAAGCAATTATTCCGAAGAAGAAACGGAATTAATAATTCAATTTGTTTCGGAAAATTTGAAAATCTTAGAGAGTAAGGAGGCAGAGCCCAACATATTTAAAAAGAAAAGGGCTTGCTGGGAAGCACTTTCTGAGAAAATGAAAAAAGCGGAGTTTATTCGTTCACCCACGAAGCTTCGAAATAATTATTTTCGGTTAAAGCAATTGGCAAAAGCAAATATAACGAAATTGAAAAAGGAACAAAAAAAACTGGGGATGGTGCAGGCCCATCAAGACAAGAGGAGCCTTCAGGACTCGATTGGGCAATTTATTAAAATTGCCCAATCGATTTCGAGGAAGACGCCTCAAAATTCGACTCAGATACCACACAAGTTAGTTCTAAATTTGCGGTATAAATTAGGAAGATGTTAGCTATTCTTTAGGGTGATTCAGGAATCTCTTTCCAAAACAATCCGGAAATATTTCTTACATCTCAAGAATTCCCTGAACCCCTGGCTGAATCCCGTTACGAGTTTTTCCCTGATATCGAACAATCTACCTGCCTAATAGATCCAGTACAGGACAATTTGGACAGGTGAATGATATCAAAATAATAGAGAAGTAAGTTTTGTTTATATTTGCAGCTTTAAATAGAAAATCAAGCCTTTGCATAAAATTTGTAATTAAAAAAACGATTACAGATTTTTTCAAAATTTCTTTCAAAGAAACCACATGTTCCACCGCCGGTTTGGTTAGTCGATATCTCAATCGAAACTCGTGGTCACTTAATTCATCGAAAGGGTTCAGACGTGGTCGAAAAACTCTTTCTACCACTCTAGTCCCTAGAATTTCGCGAACGAACGCCACGTCTTGCAAAATTCGTAGGAATTCCGCCATTTTGTCGCTTAATTAAAACTTTAAAGACGGCCCCTAGCGTGATTAAAGTTTCTAATAAAGTTTCTAATAAAAATGCCGCTAATAGCTCTATTCATGACATGAGAATAGGGTTATTATTAAAGTTGTCACTAAAATTTTATTTATGCCGTAAATAAATTTATTAAGGAGATGAGAATGCGGCCTATTATATTTTATTCTTGAAGGAAAAATTAAAATATAAAATTCTCAAAAGCCGCTTGACTTGAAATTAAGTCAAAAACATAGCAATACACTTCGAAATTTTAAACTAAATTGATATAAAACGTTTCAATGGTTAACCATTGCTATTCTTGGGTTCTTTTTGGTAGGATAATAATTTCTAGACAAAAGACTGAGTGAATACAATAAAAAACTTTCAAACGTCAAAAAAGCGAATACACATGCGGCGTCAAAAAACATAATTTTGTAATGAATTCTATAACTATGTTTGGCAAACTACAAATTGACCATACTCTTATGGAAGCGAAAAAAATTAGACGCACTACGTCACAATAAGAAAAGTTTCAAAAAATCGGAAAAGTGTTGAACGCTTGCTAGACGTCGCGTCGTATGTATCTTGGAAAAACAAAAATTATCATTCTGAAGTCACAACGAAGATATTGATTCAAAAAACAAAGGTTTGTTTTATTTTTGTTGTAATAAAAGATGCTAAGTTTTCAAAATTTTCTGGTAGGAAATTACTTGGAACTACAAGATTTGCTTGCTATTAATAATCAGAAGTGAAAGATTATTTAGAGAGTAGTTTTGTTTTTAAAAGCATATCTAGCGTTATTCAAAATGATCTAATTCAACTAATCTGACACTTTATCTGCTTTTGCTTCTCATTCTTTCTTCCAGTCATTTCTTTTCTCCTACTCATAATTCTAAAATCTTTTACATCTGCAATAAGGATTATTCTTTAAAAATTTTTAGTAGCTTTAGAAATTCTTAAATTTACCCACGAACCTTCTATATAAAGTTTAAATGTCAGGTCAATTTTGACGTTAATGCAGGGTGACTCTGAGGTATGTTTAGAAAATTTAACTAGCTATAGTACATAATAAAAGAAGTCAAAATAACCCAACTTGTCTTATACAAATATTTTTTTTTTTAAATAACGTAATTTTTAAGATGCACGATGTATAAAAACACTGTTTTCAAGCATATTAGAGATTTACAATGTAAAAGTTTTTGCTTAAAAACAGTGTTGTCATACATCGTGTACCTCAAAAACTATAAACAATTGTATAAAGCAAATTCGGTTTTTGTTAGCATTGTTTTAACAAGGGTAACTTGGCATTGTTAGCATTTTATTATATTATATATTATATTATATTTTAGCATTGTTTTAACCTGGTAACGTTTGTAGAAAGTTTTTGAAAATCATTTGTATATCTGATTTTAATATTAAAACATCAGAAAAAATTATTGCATATATTGCAATCACACACTGTATATTAAAAAAATGCTGTAATACATAATATCTCGTTCACAAAAAAATTTTTCTTAAAAAAGTTTTACAAGGTGTATCTCAAAAACTATAAACATTTGTATACATGTTGGGTTATTTCGACATACCTTAAAGTCACCCTGTATTTTATCTTTACTTATTTATTTTTTATTTGTTTAATTGAATGTTTGTTTATAATCTTGTCTCCTTACTGCCTTTGTCAGAATTTAGATTTTTTAAATTATTGTTAAAATAAATGTCAATTGTCAAACGTTAACAAACTTTTTTAGATAACTAAAATTTACTTTTTTTAATACAGCAATGCCAACAATTTTTTATAGCAACAATTTGTTTATTTATATTTTTTCTTTTGAGTTAATTAAAAAGTATTGGACTAAAAATAACGTTTTATTCTATCTCTATTTAATATAAATTTTTATTGTTTAATGTTTTAGTTTGTTTTTGACAAAAGATTGGTAAGTTTTTTCAACATTTTTATCTTTTTATGTTACTTTTCTTTTACATTGTTATCCAGGCACTGATGATAAAACTTTAGTTTCCGAAAGCGTTTTGTCACGGTTCTATTGGAATTTAAATTAAACTTGTAAGTTCAACATTAATTTTTATTGTCATTATTTATATGAAAATTACCTCACTTCGAGAAAGAAAGAATGCTTCTATCAAATTTAAAAAATGTTATTAATTGTTTTTTTAAAACCTGTTTTGCCTTAAATCGATTATTTGGTTTTAATCTTTTGCCAGCACTACTCCTGACAGAAATGCGGTGCATCCGAACTGCGGTGGATTTTCAGGTAGCGACCGAACTGCGGTTAAAGTGTATCTGCCTACCTGTCCGATCCTAATCCCTGTTCTACTGCAGTTTCATTCACAGTGGGAAGCCACGTCGTTATAAACTAATAAAACCAGAACATCAATAAAACCTATAAAAAAAAAATTTGAAATTTTTTTTGTTTGTTTTTGGTATCAATTAATCACAAATGTGTAGCACAATAAGTCTGCGATTTTTTTAAAATTGTTAGAAAGCGTTGTAATTAGACATTTTAATGCATTGTTTCAAAGTACACCAACACACAAAAATCTTTTACCTAAAATTATAATTAATTAGGCATAATTAAAAAAACTAACCGTAGAAGTAAACAATTTGAAAATTCGTGTCTTTTTCTATATGTAAAAATCAACCTCATTTTTTTAAATAATTTTTTGATGTTTAGAAAGCAGTATTTTGGGGGTGCGGATAAAACTTAAATCACCTGGTACATACTATAAAAATTTTGTAAAGAGCTTTTTTGTAGTGAATAATAGATATTATCTACCACTGTGTTAAAAAATTTTGAGATTCTAACTTTTATAGGCAAAAAGTTATAAACAAAAGTTTAAATAAAATTAAGAAGTTGATGAAAAGTATTGTCAGCTTAAGCTTGTCGGCATCCTCATTATTTATATTTTACTTAGAAAAGAGCTTTTTTTACAAATAAAACTAAACTTTAAGCCGGAAGATCTAATGACATTGTGAGAACCAAACTATAGAAACTATCCGGAAAGGATTCAAATAAGTAATTTTGGAAATTTTGGTGTTTTGGTGTTTTACCTGAATATGGAAATTTGCTTATCACAAATCTAAAAAACATGATTAAGGTTTAAACTAGAAACTAAACTTCCTGCTTAAATTTGAGATTTTAGGTAGACTCAAATTTATTTTTGTCAGTTTATTGATAAATTGTTGTTCACCATGCCACAAGCTAAGAAAAAAAAATCTGTTATACACTACTAAGCTAATATCACCAATAATAGGATTAGGATTTTAGAACTCTCGAGTGTTTCAGAGCGCACCGCAGTTCGGTCCCTAAAATATTTTTTGGTAATGACTCATTTACTAGAAATGCGTTCAATTTAACAGTTTAGAAAAAAAAAATATCTCAATGTCAAATTCTAGTAAATTTCAATTGGCAAACCTGATTTAACAAGTGGTGGTTATTTGATTTTAATTTTAATAGTACAACGTTAGAAATAAGCAATATCTTCTAAAGTGTTCCAAACGCTAATATACGAATTAAAGTAGAAATTTCACAAAAGAATGCATCATAAAAATTGCGAATAATACTATTTTATAATTTGTAATGTAACTTTGCAAACACAAGTGTCTGTTTAATAGTAATTGTCTTCTGTAGGTATAGCAAAGTTAAGTTAAACTCTTTATAAAGTTAATTTACATAAATAGGTTTTTATAGTTTAAGCTGGTTTTTCTGGGTTTATATTTTATGAAAGCTTATTCTACCTATAAGCTTTTATTTTTTTTTTCTTAAATTTTTATTCGACTTACAGTTTTTATTTATTTAAAATTGTTGTAAAAATATTTAAAAAGAATTTTTATTGATTTGATCTGAAATAGATAAATAGGTAAGATAAGATAGAGGTGAAGTAATTAATAGATAAGAAGGATAATAAATTTGTTGTGTGCTTTACCATAGATTAATAAAAGCTGAAATAATTTCGAAAGAGTGCTTTCTCTTTTCTAACAAATGATTCCCTCACTTCAAATGGATAGAGATAGATAAAATAGTGATGTAGCATTATTTTTAAACTAATGAAGAGTTCACACGATTGCGGCGCCTGTGATCATGTCTTATCGTCTCAAAATCAGCCGTGATCCACCACATTATTCAGAGCCTGCGATTAGTGAGATATGAATCAATGTGTATCGATAAAGAGAATTTCGATCCGCTCGCAGATTGTATCACGAGTCTCAAAAAGCATGATATACTTATGTTTAATATAATGACACCCTCTAGCCGTTCCGATACGGCAATACGAACAAATCGAATTTTTTAAGATAATCAAAGATAAAACTTTCTATTCATTTAGAGCTTGTGGATGGTATTGAGGAATGCAGTGATGGCAATTTCTTGCGGATGGATGGGATACGAAAGGGTAACGCGAAAATAATCACACGTGATTTTCATTGTCACGTTCGAGTGACATGGTAACTTGGCGAATTACAGCAATCCAACACAATACGTGTGGCTTGTCAGGGGTCACATGATTAGATATGGACGAACGGAGGTCATGCTGGCACGATTAACTCGGAACGTGTGTCGACTTGCTTGCTGTTGAGATGCGAATTTCATATTTTACACGAAACTACAACTTTGAAAATTACTAGCTTCACTTTTCACTCAAAGTCGTAATGGGAACTCTCTATGAAAGATGGAAACGCTTAAAAAAGTTCTAGGACTATCATGTCTGTGCCACTTTAAACAATCTTTTCATTCTCTTCAATTTCAAAAAAGCTTTTTTCACTGAAATTTATTTGGTAACTAAAAGTTCTTACTCATAAAAATTTAGTACCTAAATTTAACCCTAAGATATTCTGATATTATGTATCTTTAATGTAACATGTAACTACTTTTAGTTTAATGAGGGATTTAGACACTGTCTAATAGACGGTCATATTGAAGCTGTTGTAGAAATTTTAATATGTATTGTAATTTATTATAAAACTTTAAATTTCGCAAATTTAAAATGTGGTTTTACAATCATGTTTTTATATTTTTTCATTCGGTTTCGCAATTTGGTGGTGAGTTAACCAGCTTGGCTCATCTACACCAGTAAATTTAAAACGTTAAAACATCTACACATAAAATTTATCTTTAAGAGAATTATGGTGACTAAAAATTATGTTCGATTGAAAGACTTTTAGACAAGGAATAATCAAACACATTTTATATATGGTTCCAGAAGTGTGGTAAATTAGGCTATCCTAAGAAAGACTTCGGGAAATAGGGAGTGCTGCATTTGGACATAGGGATGATCGCAATACGAAGTTAACGCTACGACAAAATAATTTCGTTTAAAGATGAACACAAAAGGCTCTCCACAAAGTTAATTTGCGAAGAAAGTGGTTACTGTGTGTTTATTATAATTTTTGATCAGAGGTTGCTATGAAAAACAAAAATCCCAAAAATTTAGCGCCTAACTGATTTCACTTGATAATTAACCTCACTCTACGTTTCAAGTTTTCGAACACATTGGTAAATATAGCAGAAGTAATATTGTTTCTCTCTTTCTGAATACGATTTTTTAGTGATCAATATCAATAGTGAACAGGCTCTCTAAAAATGATTTCTTCTGGAAATGTATTCTGAAACTCGTCTAGATGAGTAACCCCATTTTCCGTAGTCTGTTCACAAGTGTCCATTACGAAAATATTATTCTACAAAAAAAATCTTAATCATAATTAATCATAATTCGAAACAAATTTAAATTTTACTTTTGACAGTGACAGCAAAATGACATTTAACAAGTGAATTAATTTAGGCGTTACGTTTTTAAAAGTTTTATTTTTCATGGCAACCTCTGATCAAAAATTATAATAAACATATGGTGGTATATACTCATGAGTCATGAGACAAATAAACTGGCAGAAAGGACAATGGAAAAACTGTTGTTTTTTCAGCTGAGTCCAAATTTAATTTTGATTGTTTTAGAAGATGGATATCTTATTGCTGGAGAGAAATTTAATGAAAAATTTAAGAAAAAAATTATGAATTTTCGGAGAGCTTTTGGGTGTAATGGGTTTACTGTTGATGAAGATAAACGCCGTTAGTTATCTTTTACGAGGTATGACTGTAAGAATCCAGAAGTATTTAGAACTATATTTGACATCTACTATTTTACTTTTTTAGCAAGAGACTTTGGTGATAACAATTTTATTTATGTAAACAATGCTCACCTTTGTAGAACAAGACTAGTGAATCTCCGGATATAAATTTTGTTTGGACTGAGGTTCTTTGTCGCTTAAGTGTCAGAAAAAACACTTTTAGGTACAGCTCGCGTTATCAAAAGAATGAGAAACAATTTCTATAAATTTTATAAATGGTTTTCAAAATTATATTTATTTTAGGTAAACAAAGTCGCTGAATTTTGCCAAAAACACGCTAAGCTTTGCGAATTACTTTGATTTACTTACATTTTTTTAAAATTTGGTTTCAAAAAGTTTTTTACATACAAAGAATTTTTGATACGTATACATTTAAGTAATAATAAAGCACAGTCTTTCTTGAAGGTAGAAAATATACTATACTCTTTTCTCCTCTCCTCTCACCCTTGTCTCCATTTTCTAGTGTTTTTTTTTATTAATAACAACATACTTTTTTATACCTCAATTCAATCTAATAGGCAATCTACAGAGTGAGTACAAAATGGCAGAAAAGCTCGTCAGTAGGTTGTAGGGGACTGTTAATAGACACCCCCAAGACTAATGTAAACAATTCTTGCACCTTTTTTCGAAAAAAAAAAACAATGAAATACTTTTGACGATTTGACAACATGGCTGATCAGTGGTTATAGAGTCAAGTGAGTGCTATGTAAAAAAATTAAAATCACTTGAACACTTTTAAATTTAAATTTGACAATAAGTAAGCAATTTTTGAGAAACTTTTTGACATAATATAATCTGAAACGTACGATAAATTATAAAAATACTTAGTTAAATCCTCAACTTTCATATCTAGAAGAATGGTAAACTAGGAATTTTTTTACTATTTTTTCGGTGCTCTATTAACAGTCTCCTGCATCGCACTGGACAGTTTTTCCGCCATTTTGTACTTACCTTGTATATATTAAAATAAATTAGAACTGAAATCTTCTCAAGGGCTCTTTCAAAAAAAAAAAATTAGATTTTTTTTTTAATTATTATTAAAAGCAAAATACGATAGAAATATGCTACTACTTGTTTATCAAAATTTTATGAATTCTTGATAGTAAGATTTGACGTTTAAAATTGGTTTTTACTTTGAGTTTACGACACTAAAAAAGCGTAATTCAAAGTTATGTACTATAAAAACCTATTTAGTCACCGATCATATAATATTGTTAAGCAAATATGTAGTTGTTTATAACCTACTAAACAATTCAAAAAAATCAACTTTTTTGTCACCTATTTTATTTATTACTGCTCACAGGTATATTACTACTTGCAGGTATATATATATTACTCCAAATTTTAAAGATTTTTTTGAGATAAGTATTTACTAAATTTTAATTTTAACTACAGAAATAGATTGCTTATTAAATCTTCTTTTATATAAGATATCACAAAGATAGGGTGCCGTTAAATAAATAACAAATTTAATAATGGCGCATGATGAAGAAAAAGTTAACTAAATTTTCCACCCCTAAAAGTGTTTTTGCTTTATTATCACTGAAATATAAGCTCGGTCAAAATAAGAATGACGCGTCTATTCTAATAAAAACGTAAAGGTTTGCAAAAAATCTAAAGAATTTAAAACAATTTATCGTTTTTTTTTAAATTTACATTAAATTTGCTATCGGAAGATTATAAATGAAACCGGGTTTAACATAAACTCACATCTTAATTTATAAACGCAGCCAATAGTTTTACTTTTTTTTAACAGGGAAACTGTTTTAAAATATAGGATATAAAGATAAAGGATATTCTAGGTGACTGTCCAGAAACCAGCAAAAAAATTCAAACATTTTTTTAATGAAATAAAAATATTCTAAACTTTTATTTTTGCAAAACCTGCTTGTTACTCTATGTATAATTAGTATAACAAATCTAAAAAAAAAATAATTAAACAATAAACTTAAAAGTTACGACACCAGCTACCTAACAAAGTATTTTGTACTTGTTATAAGTATTACAACAAAGTAGCAAGTCTTAATTTTAACAAAATTATCGAGTCAGCCATTTTAATTCTTGTCCGCCTCATTTTGTAAATATAGAGTATTTTAATATTTTTACAGTTTTCAATAAATGTACGAGTATATAAAGCTTTAAAAGCTAGCGGTTTATTCGTATCTTGCAAGAGACGATGTATTATTATTTATGACCGAAATAATAATAAAAATAGTGAGTACAACGCGATAGACTAAAGTGATACTCACTCATATGTAATTTTTAGCAATCTGTATGGGTAACCAAATTATAGGAGGTCAAAGATTAAACTTTCTTTAATTTCATCATTTTCTATTTAAGAAGAAAGATCAGATGATAATTTGACGTTAATAAAAGTGCGGCATAAAATACTAACCTTTAACAATTTTCACTTGTCTATGGTAAATCAGTGAAAACTTTTTCAAAGCGGAATAAAAGCAAAACTCTCATTTTTTTGTATTGCCCAAAAATGCTTTTCTCCACAAGATATAAATTTTTAGCAAGGAATTATAAACAAAATATTGCGGTTGACATTTTAAACTACAGTTTGCAAGTAAACAAATTACGAAACAATATATCTATAAGAAAACTAGTAATAAATCTTTTACTAAATATATTTATTTAGTACAAAGTTGAAGTAGACAGGTACAGAAACGTACAAAATAGAATACTTGACATAGAATCTAAAAATACCAATTTCTAAAGTAGCTATAAAATACAGTTTTTACGTTATTGATTGTTTAGGTACATATTAAAATTAATATTTATTTTAATGAGTCTTACGAGGCGATATTTGTCGAATACCTGTGTATTATTATAGTTAAAGTACGTCTGTAATTCCAAATAAACATAAAATTTGTTGCTGAAATGTGAATTTGTTATTAGAGAAAACAATAAGGAATAACAGTTTTGCATATCTCACAAGTAATTATATTCTGTAAGGAATTTCGTTTTGTTATTAGTTGCATTTATTTCGAGTAGGGCATTCCAAGTGGCAGGAAAACTGTTTTATTGTCTCCCACGCATCTGGTTCAACTGTCACTCATTTTATATTTTAATTCATGAGTCACAAATGGTTCATAACATAAGCGGTTTCTGGAGGTGTTCTATTGTATTCTGACAAATAAGGCTAAAGCGAGCAGACATCCTACGCGTTCTTGTAAAGTTGCAAGAAATTTAATCTCATGAGCGGCTTTTCATCATCATAGTTGAGATCTAATTGCTCAGAAATATATAATTAAATCACTTCAGAAAGTTTTATTTTATTTATTACTAACGCTTTGTGTGCACGGTAATTATTTGTATTCACGGTGATTATCAACGCGAGGCTTGCAGATTATAACTAATTTCTAGCGAGTGCTTTTATTAATGAGATTTAGCAGGTTTTAGCTTAACTACAAAATGATGAAACAACTTACGCGTTGCTTCTCGCAGAAATGCATTTAAAATTATATGGAAAAACGGCGAAAAATTACTCTACAGTTAGGTCTAGAAAATTTACATTAACTCTGAAATAGATTTAAACTGTAAAAGTAGAGTTTTGAAAAGTGACCCATCACTTTGAGAAATGAATCTTTAAATTTAATGGTATAACATTAAGTTGTAAACAATTTGTCAGTTGGGTGATAATTACTTCTCTTGTTATCTAAGCGTAAGATTATTCCATCACAGTTAATTATTATGTCAAATTTTAAACTCGCCTCATTCGTTAGGACGTCCATGATGGAATACAATTACGTCAGATTTATAAACGCATTGATTTAGTCTAAGAATATGCACAAACAATAGCAATAATTATTTCAAAATATTATACATTAAATTACTACCTTTTATCATTTTTTAATAGGCACTTTATTGTCAGAAACATAAATAAATGGACGGTAATTTATTTTAGAGAAAAATTGGTTCTGACAGCTAAAACGCCGCACTCAATAGACTTTTTAACTTTTAATAAGATTCTTAATTAATATTAACAATTCAGTAAATAAATTAAAGCTAATTATCTTATTAACCACATTTATAGTTTCTTAAAATCTTTTTTTGGTGTTTTGAATCTTATTTTCTTGTACTTATTCTCTTTAGAACGATTTGAAAACTTTACATGTGAATACCTAAGTATATGTTGGTATTTTTTTACCGGTATAGCAATAAAAGAAGTGAAACTTTTAACACAAAAAATACAAAAAAACTTTTTGTATAAGCTAAAATTATAACGCATTTATAAATAAAACTGTTTCCTTATAGGTACTTTGCCAAAATGGTGGCAATAAATTAAAATATCTTAAAAAATATTTTATCCATTTTTTTTATTTAACAAGAGGGTTATTGTAGTGAAGTAGGGACACTTGCGCCTGGGTCATATGCGCCTTTTACCTGAAGTGGGTCACTTGCGCCTAGACCTGGGATCAAGTCTCTTACTTACCTGTGATTTAGTGGGTAGCAGGTTATTTGCGCCCGCTTATATACTTGATGTTTATGAACATAATTTTTACATAAGTTATTTATTCGTAACACAACATTATAAACGTTTTATCTAATAACATGATATAAAAACAAAATTTAAAATTTATCTATTTGCAAAGTTCGGTAAAAATGTTGTCTTTCTTTATAACGCAGTTGCTTTTTATACAAAATATTGTTAAAAGAGGGTCCAATTTTAAATTTTTATAACCATAAAAAAGATCGGATTTCTTTGATAATATAGTCCTTTCTTTTGAAAAGTCGGCCTTACTTTTGGCGACTGCAAATGTTAAGTTGTCAATATGATTTTGTTTTGAAAACAGCGGCTTTGCTTATAGAGGCCTCAGAAAATCAACTGCTTAGGCTTTAGGCTGTAAATATAGTAATATTAGTTATTTAAAACATCGCTACAAATGTAAGTATATTACTGGAAAAAGTTGGACCGCTCTATATCAACAATAAAAAATTTAAAACTTAAAAAGTTAAAAAAAAACAACTCTCAAATTAGGCACTGAAAAGTAAAACTCACAGATGAAAGCTTTTTCAAAAAAAATATCTAATTAACAAAATATATCTAATGAGACCACCCAGGTCTGTTTGACCATTTTAGTATATGCAGCATTTTTTTTTAATTATTATTACAGGAAAGAGTTGACAATGACACATATAAATGAAATAATGTTGTGCTACATTTTTGAGCTGTTTATTTTGTTCTCTAATTGTTTCAGCATCTGCCTGAACAATAATCCTACTAATTATCAGTTTTACAGTGGGACATGAAGTGGATTATATTTATTAATACTGTTTATTTAATTACAATTGAAAATTGATTAATTAAGTCATGCCCGAGTATTGTAATTTATTGTTTTTACTTTCACAGCTTCTTTATTAGCCAATCAACCCTGGAGTGAACTATTTAACAAGATTAAAATCATAAAAACAAATTGCTAATCAAAATTAATTGTTTAAACATTTCAACAAGTGCAAAATTGTTTATATTTTAGCTAAACTAAAAACTTATAGATTAAAATCGCAGATTTTAGAAGACAGAACGAATCGCTGTTTGACAAAAATAAAGTCGAGCAATTAGCAAACTTATAATAAAGGAAATTATAAGAACAATCCTTTAATTAAATAAATAATTAAAGGCGCGCCATGCATCGCTGCAGAAAGTCACGTAGACACCCTTGGCAACACCAACGGCTTGAAGACAGTTAGAAACGAACCAATCATCGCGGCGAAAAGTCGCGTTATTATCCCTAGCAACATCAACGGTCCTAAGACGGTTAGGAAACGAACCAATCACCGCTGCGGAAAATGACGCGATCATTCCTAGCAACAGAAACCGTCTAAAAAAAGTCGTTAGGAAAACGCGCTAAACACCCCTGATTGCAGTCACGTAGACAACTCTGACGTCACTAAAAATTTGGATATAAAAGTATGAAGTAAAAGGTTGATGTCGATATCTCATTTTTGGGCTACACTGAATAAAAAAAATATTAAAATTAATTAACAAATTATTATTAAAATGCGTAATTTAAAAATAAAATTGACCTGTCCGAGCGATTTTTTAAAAAAATAAATACTTTAAATAATAATAAATATTTATATATACATAGATAAACCCAACTAGATAAATAAATAGGTAAATAAGTCAATTATAACATACATTATATACTTGCCCCTATAAAATGCAAGTAATTTTCTTGGTATGTTTACCTATCTTGTTCAGCATTTATGTAAAGATTATGTTCATAAACATCAAGTATATAAGCAGGCGCACATGACCTGCTACCCACTAAATCACAGGTAAGTAAGAGACCTAATCCCAGGTGTAGGCGCAAGTGACCCACTTCAGGTAAAAGGAGCAAATGACCCAGGCGCAAGTGGCCCGACACCTATTGTAGTACGAAAGTGATGTTTAAAACTGACTCTCTAAATTTTACGTCAATTTTTCTTTGATATCAAAAACCAGTAACAAAGTTGAAGCAAAAGGTCAAAAATATAAAAGTTAATTCTAATAGGCAAAATAAACAATAAGCAAAAAGATAAAATCAAACAGTCAAAAATTAACACTAACAACGTTGTTAAAACAGTAAGCAATGTTGTTATTTTGCCTGTTTTAAAAAATTTCGAGTAACTGGATGACTTTGATAAAATTTTAAAAAAGTTGACTTGTATGTACAATTTTAATAATAATTTTACTATGCGCAGCAGATATATTAGGCATTCAGTCTTGTAGTGAGTGATCTTCAATATCTAGTATGTCATGTTTGGCTGTGTGTCATCCTTCGTACTTTAAATTTTCCTAAAATAATATTCAGAGTGCAGTGTAAATTCGGTTTATCTTATTGAGGTTATGTTATGTTTTGACAGTTGGCACATTTGCATTTTACAAGATAAAAAATTATAAAAACATTAAAAACAAAAGTACGAGTAACCTTCTTTCTCTAAATTTGTTTTTCTAATACAAGTTTTTAGGGTTTTTTTTATTTTTTGAAAGTCGTGTTTTTTAATTGTAATTTTCAGTCGCAAAATACAATATTATGGCATCTTACAATATAATTCCTTTCGACTGCTGTTCAGAATGTTTTTCAACATTATTGCCATTGTAACATTGCGTTTCAATACATATATTTCAATAAACTAATTGATGGACTTCGGGAATACTTCCTCCACTTTAACACGCAAAGTCATCTGTCATTTTTTGAAATTATGTGTTTTGTGATTCTCCAATTATTTTTAATCATGTATGTTAAAATTTACTTAATATGTAAAATCGGTAATCTTAGTTTCTTCAGAAGAGTATGAATGCACGTTTATTTTCGGGTTGTGACTACCTTATCAACCTCTCTTTAGAATCAATCTTGTTTACTCTATTGAAGTTATGATTTTGTTATTAATTTATTACCGCAGTATTAATTTGTAGGTAGAAAAATAAAAAGTACAACGACTCAGTTTGAGAATTTTATTAATACTTGCGTTTTTCTACATTTGTTCCAACTGCTAAACAAATTAGTTTGTATTTTAAGGTTATGACGCTAAGTCTAAAAGAAGAATAAGTTATAAGTTTGCATTTACAGTCAAATATGTACCATATTGACCGCCTCTTTTATAAGTTCCATTTTTCGGTAGTAGAGGGCTTCGCCCTCTATCCCTATCAAAAACATCCTCGAAGTAAGCCAATTCTCGGGCTGACGCTATTGACCGCCTTTTATATAAGTTCCTATTTTCGGTAGTAGAGGGCTTCGCCCTCTATACCTATCAAAAACATCCTCGAAGTAAGCCAATCCTCGGGCTGACGCTATTGACTCCCTTTTTTTATAAAATTCTTTTTTCGGTAGTAGAGGGCTTCGCCCTCTATACCTATCAAAAACATCCTCGAAGTAAGCCAATCCTCGGGCTGACGCTATTGACCCCCTTTTCTTATAAAATTCTTTTTTTCGGTAGTAGAGGGCTTCGCCCTCTATACCTATCAAAAACATCCTCGAAGTAAGCCAATCCTCGGGCTGACTCTATTGACCGCCTTTTATATAAGTTCCTATTTTCGGTAGTAGAGGGCTTCACCCTCTACACCTATCAAAAACATCCTCGAAGTAAGCCAATCCTCGGGCTGACGCTATTGACTCCCTTTTTTTATAAAATTCTTTTTTCGGTAGTAGAGGGCTTCGCCCTCTATACCTATCAAAAACATCCTCGAAGTAAGCCAATCCTCGGGCTGACGCTATTGACCCCCTTTTCTTATAAAATTCTTTTTTTCGGTAGTAGAGGGCTTCGCCCTCTATACCTATCAAAAACATCCTCGAAGTAAGCCAATCCTCGGGCTGACTCTATTGACCGCCTTTTATATAAGTTCCTATTTTCGGTAGTAGAGGGCTTCACCCTCTATATCTATCAAAAACATCCTCGAAGTAAGCCAATCCTCGGGCTGACGCTATTGACTCCCTTTTTTTATAAAATTCTTTTTTCGGTAGTAGAGGGCTTCGCCCTCTATACCTATCAAAAACATCCTCGAAGTAAGCCAATCCTCGGACTGACGCTATTGACCGCCTCTTTTATAAGTTCCATTTTTCGGTAGTAGAGGGCTTCGCCCTCTATACCCATCAAAAACATCCTCGAAGTAAGCCAATCCTCGGGCTGACGCTATTGACCGCCTTTTATATAAGTTCCTATTTTCGGTAGTAGAGGGCTTTGCCCTCTATACCTATTAAAAACATCCTCGAAGTAAGCCAATCCTCGGGCTGACGCTATTGACCGCCTTTTATATAAGTTCCTATTTTCGGTAGTAGAGGGCTTCGCCCTCTATACCTATCAAAAACATCCTCGAAGTAAGCCAATCCTCGGGCTGACGCTATTGACCGCCTTTTTTATAAGGTCCTTTTTTCGGTAGGAAAAACAACCTGCCAGAAACATTCTCGATTACATGCCAGTCAATTGTCGGGCTAATACTGCTGACCGCCTTTTTATTAAATTTTATTTTATTCAGTTTATATTCAGGTTTAGATATAACATACGCTTTTATTTATTTATAAGGTATTTGACAAAAGTTGAGCGTAACAGTGTTTCTAAAGCATCTATGGTAGCTGGGCCGCTGTAGTTTTGAAGTTTACAGGAACTGTCAAAATATATTTGTCTTGAATATTTTGTCGATTGTGTGTTTGTAAATTATAATTGACAGTTGACATTTACTAGTGTTTTAAAATAAATGCAAAAAAGTAATTAAGATTGATTTAGTTATTTAAAAAATTGTGAAAGAGGATGAAAACGTAAAAAAATAACGAGATATGTACATCACTTTCAATTTGCAATTTTTTTTCGTTGTAAAAACCGAACAATTTTTTCACCAAAAAAAGGACTTTTTGTAAAAAATATTTAAAAAATTAAACCTCCGCCACCGGATTCGTGTTCTAGGGATCAATTTACGTAAGTTTAGCGAAAACCCCGATTTTTTTCATGCATTTTTAGTGTGGTCAGCTAAAGTAAACTATAACCCAATAACATTTTTGAGTAGAGAATGAAGAGACCTTTCAAAAAATATATCACAAGCCTAACTTCCCATTTGAAAAATTGGGGTTGTACCTGTCATTCGATGGGGGTTGAAGATTGGGATCGCATTTTTACGTTGAAAAATGTCAATTTATAATTCAAATTTGACGTGTTTCGAAATTTTTTATAAACATGTAAAGTAACTGAAATAATGAATTTATTTCATTTGGCTTTTACACACTGTTTACTCAGCCATCTTTTTAGGCATGTTGGAGATTAAGTGTTTGATTGCATCTTGAAGCAGAGCATCCTAAAGCTATCAAAAGCTGCTGACACAGTTTCTTCGCTGTGTTTAGAAGTGGCGTAGCGACATTATGTTTGATTCATCATGATCCAAACATGTTCAATTAGATTCAGATTTGGAGACCGTAGTGTCCAAGACAAACAATTAATGTTGTAGTCTTCTATAGTAACGCGAGCAAAATATAGCCACGCATTATTCTGTTGAAATATAGCCTTTGGTATATTCTAAAAAAACAAAATTAAATCGAGTTTTAAAATTGTTTCATTTATGCGCGTTTAATGTGCCCGCTGTAAACTCTAAAAAATAAACTACCTACCTCTATAACACTATCTTTATTGCACCCCACACCATAACAATATAAGTTAAACTTGCATGACTGCGTTGAACAAACTGAAAGTTTTGGTCGCTGGCTCTTTGGTCGCCTAACTCTTACTATTTACCACATCTACCTGTGGTTTTGTAAGAAAAATACTAAAATAAGAACGATATGAACGCAATTTAAATGAGCGAATTCGTCGATAAACTGTATTTATAGAGATACTATGACTAGTTTATCCAGTTTATTCCTTCAGCTCCTAAAGGTTCTACAGAATTTTAAATCGCACTTCATTATTCAGCTTTACTGAATTCAATCAGCGTTTTTCCAAGACGCGACTACAAAAGCGAGAACAGTCTCTAATCGCAGCTTGGTCAATATCCCTGGCAGCTATTATCCTACACAAATCATCAAAAACTTTTTTAATATTTAAAAGTCTCTTAGAGCCAATTGCTTGTTGCCATAGTGCTGATGTCAGTATCATGTCAATGTATCGGTTATCTTTCAATTAATTTTTGCTATTTTATTATAAAAAACCTACGCCTCGTCAAAACTTTACAATGGTAACCCAAATTAATGATAAAGACGACCTAATATTGAAATTAAACGATGCTGGTGATCAGCTTGTGGTTATTGATTTTTGTGCACCTTGGTGTGGCACTTGCGCCATGATTTCGCCCAAATTAGAAGAGTTAGCAGAAGAGTTCAAAAATGTATCTTTTTTCAAAATAGACGTAGATGAGTGTGAAGATATAGTAATAGAATTTAACATTACGATATTACCTACTTTTGTTTTCTTCAAAAATAATGAAATTATTATACAACTGGTTGGTGCCCACTACGATAGGCTAAGAGATCTTGTATTGAAAAATAGTATGTTGATAAATGATGAGTTGGAAAATAATTTATTGGAAAATATTGTGGTGGAAAATCACGTGTTAGAAGAAAATTAAATTTTATGCAATTATGCAGGTTAGGCATAGAGCTGATCTATCTAAGACAGCTTGGTCAATACCCTTGGCAGCTATTGTCTTACACAAATTATCAAAAACCCTTTTAATACTCAAAAGTCTGTTAGAGCTCCTTGCTTGTTACTATAGTGCTGATGTCATAATCATTTCAATGTATCGTTTATCTTTCAATTAATTATTTTGTGCTATTTTGTTATAAAAAAACCTACGTTTTGTCAAAACTTTACAATGGTAACCCAAATTAATAATAAGGACGACCTAATATCCAAATTGAACGAAGCTGGTGATCAGCTTGTGGTTATTGATTTTTATGCGATTTGGTGTGGCTCTTGCGCGATGATTTCGCCTAAATTGGAAGAGTTAGCCGAAGAGTTCAAAAATGTCTTTTTTTTCAAAATAGACGTAGATGAGTGTGAAGATATAGTAATGGAATTTAACATTGCAACACTACCTACTTTTGTTTTCTTCAAGAATAATGAAATTATTATACAACTGGTTGGCGCTTATTACGATAACCTAAGAGATCTTGTGATGAAAAATAGTATGTTGGTAAATAATGAATTGGAAAATAGTTTATCGGAAAATATTGAGGTGGAAAATCATGTGTTAGAAGAAAATTAAATTCTTTGTTTTGGTAATTTTAATGTACTTATTATTTATACAAAAAATGTTGCAAAATAGATAAAATATTTTTATATTATTATTTTGTAAACTTTCTTTAATGTTATTTTTCTGGTATCTAGAGTTTCTTCACTTTCTCTGATTATCTTCGTGATCTTCCGTTTACTTTCTTTATTGCTTGACATTTTTTAATTAAATTTACTTTTAAGTTTTGTATGTACGAAATTTCTAGTTTTTTTTTGTATTTGTCTCTTGATATGTTAAGCGCCTAAAAAAATTACGTAAACGAGCCTTTTTTATTATTAAGTAAAATCAGTTACAAGTAGGCAAGTATCAATAAAATTAATTTCCGCCTTCTAATAAAGTTAATAATTAAAAAAATATTAGGCTGGTCCCATTAGACCTGCGAGGCCCATCAAATTTTTCTGCAATGGGCCGCTGATTTCTTGAGCTGGTAGTGCGCCGGCGCCGCTTCAAGAGTCGTGCGTGTTTATACCAGTCAGCAGTATTATGTTTTTGTGGCTTGAAACGTAATTTTTGTTAAAAAAAAGGCAAACGACCTTTGACATCTACAGAATTGCAAAACTTAGCGAATAATTTCAGCTGTGATTTGTCTAAATCGGATCTATATTAAAAATTTGCAGAAAATTCGTCTGAAGATGAAGAAGTAACAAGCACTCAAAACGATGAGAACGGTGAAAATTTACAAATCTAAAACAATCATTTTGAAGAAAGCTTGTCTGACAGTAAAAAAGAAGAAGACAGTGTAGAATCAGAAAAGTAAATACTATTAACAAAGCAGGCAAAAAAAGAAAAATTGAAAAAACTTACAAATAGAGTAAACCCAAGGGCGCTTCCAAAAAAGTTAAAGAAATTTCTGCATTACCTAGCGTAAAAATAGAAATGCTACAATTGTTTAAGATAAAAAACCAAGTGTAATTTTTGACGTAATTGTTGATAACCGGGTTATTGATCTAATTGTTTAACAAACAAATTTGTATGCTACAAGACAATTACTTACAGCTGATGCTACACCAGAATCTCGTTTACATAGCTGAGAATCTGTAACGTGAGATACAATACGACAATTTTTATAACTTGTAGCTTATATAGGAGTTGGAAGCTGCTACACCTTTCAGATTATTGGAGACAGGACGAAATTGTCCAACGTCCATTTGTTTGCAAAATAATGACACGCAAACAATTTGAAATTATTTTTCCTATAATTCATTTTGAAGATAATTCTGTCGAGACCCATGACAAACTTTGGAAGATATTCCCTAAAAGATATTTTAGTGAAATATTTTAAAATATTACCTATCCAATCCGGTAAAATACGTGTATGTTGATACGACCAGTTGTCGTTTTGTACGTCTCTCCATTAGACAATACATCAAATCAAAACGGCACAAATACAGCGTCAGACTTTTTAAGTTATGTTTGCGAATGAGCTATACCTACCTACAACGTCAAAATATATTCTGGTTTGAAAAATTGTGAAAAAGTCACACAAGAGAAGTGGTAGATTTTTTTACATTATATATAACTAATAACTATTAGAAAGACTTGAAATGGTTTGCCAAAACATCTCGTCAATAAAAATCTTAAAAAAAGAAATTGTTGCTAAAAAAAAATATGACGTTGCTGTAATCAACTAGAAAGATTGTAAATCCTTATTTCTTTCAAATTGTCAGAATGTTTAGGTGAATGTATAGAGTGTTCAAGTAAAAAAAAACGCTTTAGGTTGCTATGGAATTTTGCTAAAACAAGACGGTATTAAAAAAGTAGGTCGTAAACATATTCTCTAGATTTTATCCGATGGCGATGGTGTGGCAAGTAAAATTTTTTTCAGTGATTTTAAAGTTTTTGTTTGGTTTACTGTTTCTCATAATTACAAATCAACTGTTCTTACGACTACACATTTTTTATATCCCTAAAACAATTCGGTTAGAGGCATTGACTCTTCTAAAATTTGACAGTTCTTATACTGGCTGTTGCAGCAGCCGATCGCATTAACGTCATACTTTATAATTTGCCTTTATTAAACTAGTTCAACCCTAATTTATTTTAATGATAATAAAGTTTATAGTAGGCAAAAATTTCGTAGATATATTATAAGTTTAATATTACAGGCGATAACTTTGTTTCAGGCTCGAGATGAAAGCGATTTTTTGTCTTTATTTTTAAATTATATTTTGTTTTTCCGTATTGTAAATGGGTCATCATAGTTGTTTATCCACTAATAATAAGCCGAAATTTCGGAAGCTGTGCGACTAAAATGAGCAAAACACAGAATCTTACATTTTACGGTTACAATTACCACAAAAGATGCTTGAGGAAAAACTATCCTTGCAGTAATAAAGTTTATGTATAAAAATGTACTTAAAATAATTTTACAAATAAAGGTATCTATATTTAATAGAAATATAGAAAATAAAATGAAATCGCTGAAACATCACTGGACTTACGTCAAACGTCAAACGGTAAAAGCACACTGTGTTTAAGTTTTTTATTTTTTCAAAATTATTAATTATTTACACAAGAAAAAACAATTTAAAGCTTTCGGATAAAAAATCTTAAGAGTTAGTAAATTTCACAGGCTCCATATAATCAAGGTCGTCGCTTTCAGCTCAGGTCTGAAACAAAGTTGTCGCCTGTAAAATTAAACTTATAATATATCTACGCAATTTAAAAATAATATTGACCTGTCCGAGCAATTCCTCTTTTTTTAGATGTTATTTAGAAGTTATTTTAGATGTTCCATACTTTTGCCGCTCACTGTACTTATATTTGTATTAGGATAGTTTTTAAATACTTTTTGTTCTTAAAATTTGATAGATTATAATACGACTTAACTGGTTTACAAACTAAGAAAAATTATATTATTCTATTTGGAACAGAAATTTAATGCAAATCAAGCTTTTATTAGAATTCTTAAGTGGATACCCATTGATGCTTCTTCTTTGATTTTTACCGCTCCTGTAAATGACACCATCGGTATCATCTTTAACAATGGAATGTTACCGCCCAAAAGTGATACTCATGTTAAGACAATGCTCGATCGGACAACATATCTCACCTCAGCTAAACTAAAAGCGGTCCGTCAATGTCACGTAAACAGCTTTTGTCCAACTGCTCTATTCTAGACAGTGAGTATGTTAAACGAATTATATTAAACTATTTTTGGACACTACTCATAACTTTGTTATTTTCTATCACCTGTTATAGGTATATTTCAAACACACCATTTTTTTTTTTTTTTTTCATTGCAACTTTACTCTTTAACTATATCTTTTATAGACTCAACGTTAAAATTATAAGGCAACACTTAATGATTTAACCTTTTGTTCGACTTGTCAATTTAAGCTTCATTGTTTTACAACACCATTAAATTATTGACATATCTTTGTTCATCAATTAAATCTCAGCATCAATATTAGATAATTTCATTATTGATTTTGCAACCTTTCAGCTTTTGTAATAACTCTTTGGTTTTTTGGGTTTGTTTAGCCCCAATTTGTCTTAATCCGTGCATATCTGATGAAATTAATCATGGGATTACCTAAATGCATTGCGATGCAAGCTAGCGGTGGCCTGACATTGGAGAAGAGATGTCTGTGCTAGTGCGGTCATTGAATTTAGAAGCCATAAAGCACCCTATTCAATGCATACGTGTCCGGCGCGAGTGCAAGTGGAAAGTTGCTCAAACGACTATTCAACACACTTTAGTTTACTCTTTATTGTATATAGATCTTGAAGAAAATGGTCGACTTCAATCGACATAAAATAAGCTTACGCCGCACGTATAATACAGGTATTAATTGAGAGTCAAGGTGCATCGGTATTTGTTGGTCTATGCGTTGGGGATATAGATTATTCGTTATTCCTCTCTGAGGATGCATCGAAATTTATAACAAAACTGATTTCGTATGCATGCAGAATATCAGACCGGACGGATATCGCTCGTGAGTCTGTACTCGGTAATTTTTCTTTGATGAGGACATTGTCTATACTACGCAACGATTTTTAAAAAAGAAAGTAAGCAATAAAAATTTCAACGTCTATACGAATAAAATATATCATAGCGCTATGAATCTGAATAGCCCTATCGAATTTCTTATCTTTTTTTGTTTTGTACACACATTTTCGCTTCAGTTTTTAACCTTCAAACACTGTTTCCCAGGACAGTCTCTTCTCGTTTTTACATTTAGTCGACTCTTATTCTTGTGAATCTTGAAACATTTTTTGTTCTCAATACATCTAATAGCTTCTAGGGTAGGTATGTACATATCTTTTATATTATCGGTCATAATCACGTACTTACCTACTCTGTTCTTGCCTTTTTGGAAGCATTTTGTATTTTTTTTTTAATTTTTAATTAAAATTTAGTCATAAATACAATGTTGTCAATATATTATGTTAAGCACTGGCTTTTGCTAGCATAGATTAAGCAGTTGGTACTCCTTATTTTGTTTTCTTTTGTAATCATTTTTCGAACTAAGTTAATGACGTAATTTTTAAATATTTATCCAAAAGTTAAAAATGTTTTCATATCCTTCAATTATTTTTTCGAGGTGTTATAAAGTGTAAATTTATCAACACACAAGAACATTATAACAACAAAGAAGTGCAAGGCAGGTGGTAGTCATTAATTTCTTCGAAATTTTGTTTTGTCAATTTTCTTTCTGTTTTTATAAGACAAACGTGTAAAAATATTTTCTTGAAACTGTATTTTTGAAGTTATTTTGTGATAATAATGAAGAAAATTTTAAAAAATGGGTTAAAAATTGAAGAAATTACAGATTCTTAGACAATGACTACGCGATAAGAAAGAACATCAAGAAGAAAAGTGCAAAAATTCGACTCAATCGCATTTTTTACAGCAAAATGCAAATGTTACAAAATGCCCAGTTGAGAAAAAACACATCCAAAACTGTAGAAAATTAGCTAAAACAAAATTGGTACACATAAGTTAAAGTTTTTAATTTAAAATCTATTCAAAGCCTACGTTTTGATCAACAAAGATCAATGACAAAAAATTTAAGACATTTGTTATACCGAGAGCTCACAAATTAAATATTTTGTTTTGAGATAAACCGTCTTCTTGTAATAAATTTGTCAAACTTTGACAGTTACGTAACAAAGTCAAGAAACAGGTGAATTCCAAAATTTGTGTTCTGTTTTCCCACGTGTATGACAGTAACTTTTTCTAATATTGGTTATATTATGACAAAATTTAAAATATGCCAAATCTATGAGAAAATTATAGAGAAAGTTTATTATTCAAAAACGTAATGTTACAAATCTGTTGTAGAAAAATGGTATACCCAAGTCAAAAAAAGTTTTCTGGGCCACACTCGATTTATTTAATTATTAATTTCAAGAAAGTCGCTTTTCAATTTGCTAACAATTTTTGTTTCAAAAATAACGTTATTTACATTAATATCATGAAAAAGCTAATTTGCATAACGCGAAAGCTAATTGAAGATTACGAGAATGCGTAGCGTCCGAGTAATCTTTAAAGCCTCAAAGTTAGCCAAAGATTTTGTCTTAGTGTATGGTGTATACAATTTTTCCTAAAACAGCAAAAATGTTGTTAGAAAAGCCAAGTTAAGTAAAAAATTTAAAACTAACAAGTAAAATTGAAAATTTGTCACATTGACTTACTCACTTTATTTTACAGTTATTACAGTATCTACTTTCTACTAGTCACTTACTTTACGGCCAAGAGATGATAGATAAACTTCTATGTATAAAATCTGTCTTGCAGTCTTGACATTACTACTTGACAGTTTCAGGAAAAATAAGATATGTACTTTCAAAACGCAGCATTTTTTTTTTAAATTAGTTTTTACCAGAGTCTTCGTAGATTGATAAATAATGTGTTTTTTAGAAAATATTCGAAATTGACAATCGATAATTTTGGAAATTTAAATTGTAGGCCTAAGGTGCACTACTCACATCATAAAATAGTAGTCAGGTAGTACAACGTGATAAAAAAGTAGACTGTAGTAGATCAACAAGTACTACAAAAACTTCAAATTTAGAGTTGATATTTTAATAATTTGATTAATAAATTGTCTTTAGTTGTTGCTAAAGTTTTTTTTTAAATGATTTTCGAATTAGAATATTATCTATACTTTTATTGTAATGGCGTACCTCAGGAGTGCAGTTCAAAATAAAATTAATGTTTGTCAATATTTGCTAAACTCAATAACGTACATCTAGTTCTAAAAAATTCACCCCAAAGTGGTTGCAGATTTTATAATATTTAAACAACACTACATGTAGGTTATAAAACGTCTTTTAAATACAGATAATGTGACAAAAACAAAATCTGATTGACTCTTCATTCTTACCGAAGATCTTGTGAAAGACATTTGTGTTCGAATAGAGCGAAAACCGCGAAAAAATCATTAAAGAAGCCCTTATTGCAAACAAATTTACTTTTTTTACCTTCAAATACACTAATTAGTGTATTTAATACCCTAAAACGATTAATTTTTAAAAAAGTTATGGATTAAAAATAACGGTGCACACTTAAACCTTATTTTGAAATTTAGTTTTTATTTTTCTATTTGTTTTATTTTGCATTGTATTATTTATTAAAATTATTATTGTTGTTGAAAATGGATTAATTATATACCTAATTTTGTATAGTACTTTCTTGACCGGTAATATGAACATACCGACAACTTGCAAAATAAAAGATTCTAGTAACTTCATTGTCAACTCAATCAGTATTAAATTTGTTGTTTGTTGATCACGGTGTAGTCGTGCAGTTCGCCTAAATCGCCTAAAAATTTAAACAATAAATTTTAAACATTAATTTTGTGCTATAGTAATTATTTTATTGAATAAAAGTTGGATAAAAAGCTTTTTGAGGCCAGATATGAGTAGAATCTGTTCTAAGTAACTGCCGAAATGGTGCAAATCATTTATTCTAAAATGCATCACACTTACAACAATTAATAAAATTTTAATTTTAAGTTAAACACTACTAAAAAATGTTATGTGTTCCACTGCCAAAAAGTGTTTTTTCGCCCACGTTTAGTTTCTTCAAACTCAACCGAAAAAAAAAACCTTTTTGGCTTCAACACACATATAACTATTTTTACTCTAAATATTTAAATATGCTGCTTATCTATTATCATCATGTTAATGCTTAACATTTTGAGGTAAGTGTTGTATCATTGTATCATTGTCATTTATTATTAATTATTACCAAGCATATTTTATTTTGTTTAGAGTATAATAATAATAATATATAACAAGATCTGTCAGTTCTACATATAATTCATTTAGTTTTTTTCTCGTACCATCGATTACGTTATTGACCCCATCGGCGTGAAGATGATGAATGATAAAACCGCTAGAGGGTGTGAGATGCATCTGCTCAATGAACCACCCGGTGAGTGACTATCGATCAACACTTACACATTCATAATCAAACTAAACTATGAAAAGAATTCATAAGGTTTCTTGATTCATCGCACTCATATTAGTTATCTTGTCCGTCTCACTTATGATTTTGATGTGTGATGTATTGTTTATTCAAATCAGATGTTATTATTCTTTCGCCGATAATAATTGATACTTCAAGCAATGCATCAATTCGATTACACCTTTCAAACATTTAATTATTACCAACTTGACCAAAACGATCTATGTTCTCCATTCATGCAATAAAAGTGTAGGAGGGCCACAACTTGATGAATTTTATCCTAACCTGTTATTATCGTTATCTTTAATAATTTGATTAATTTATATTAAACTCGAACAAAAAAGGTTCAAATAGAGCGTTATTTCTATCGCGATTGAATACTTTATGATTTATAATAGATTTAAAACCGCATTGTTCAACTATTTTAATAATAATAGAATAGCAAGGCTTGATTTTTAGAAACGGCAAGTAGATTTTGAGTAATTCTTTATAAGTTTCGTTAAATTAAAATAAAAAAAAAGTTACGTTAAAAACTAAAATAATTACAACAAGAAAGGAAGGATGCAATCACACAATTTTAAACAAAAATTACAAACAACTGTAAAATTAAAACCTAAAAGGCTTTAATGTGAAACAGTTAACAACCATGTAAATAGTTTGTAAAATAACGTAAATTCCTATCATAGATAAATTTTAGATAACTCAGTTGTTCAAAAATATGTGGTTGATATTATTTCCATTATAAAGTTCTTCAATTACTTAATTAGGTTTCCAGCTTTTTAGACATTTATTCAAAATTAAAAAAAAATATTTATAAAAACAAAAGAAACATATTGTAGTTTGTGTTGTTGATAATTTACAAAACAACAAAAAATAAAAAAATTAAAAAATAAACAGAATAACAAATACAAGATACAAAATACAAGACTAAAATTGTTGAAAAGAATACGAAAGAATTTAATATAAGCAAGCAAAAATAAACAGCAAAGTTAGAAAAGTGTAAATTAGCAGTCATACTAGAAGAATCTAACAACAAGAAAACAATTTAGAATGTTCGACAAAAAAATAAAAAATCAAGATTAAAACTAAAAAAGACCGCATTATGCAAAAACAATAAAAGCTTTTTTCTACCTCTTGTCTCGAAAAATGTCATTAATTCTAGGCTAAAAGTAACAGTAAGCGACAATTACTGCTTATGAAACCATTACTTCGAAACGTTGCTACTTACGATGTCCAGAGCGGTAAGCATAGCGGTAAGCGGTAAGCACGGGTCGTGAGTGTAGTAAGCGCGGATCGTAAGCTCTCTTAGTCTTTGAAGTGGTTGAAAAACAGTAAATGAACTTCGAACTCGTAAGAAATTTTTGTGGTCTCGAACACTTATGTAGGAAACCTTGGTTTTCTAATCTACGCTCTAGACTATCAAAAGTTATGCTTAGGGTTCTTGTGGTCTAATATACTATTTTCAACTACCTGTCTTGCAAAAATGTCATTACTGCTACACTAACAGCAGCAGTAAGCAACAATTACTGACCATGGCATCATTACCATCGAAACGACGCTGCTTATAGTTAGTTCTTGGTTAGTAAGCACAAGCTCTAGAGTGGTAAGCACAGGTCTTAAGTAGATTAAGCTTAAACTTAAAGCCAACTTCGTTGAAGGGCACAGCTGCACTTTTGTGATCAATTAGTAACGAATATTTGACATAGTTGTCCAGTTAGACAATAATTAGTGATTTTACGCATTGTTACATCGAAAACAAAGCTGGTCGACTGTATCAAGACCACGGCTACTTAATTTAATAACTGTTTACATAGTTTTTACGCCCATTTTACTTTTATGACTTAATTGGCGAGCTTTATATCTCTTGAATCAAGAATACCCGAGTGATATTTTTCAATTTTACACCAGTAAACAAATACTAAATTCGGATGATCAGACACCCGAATAAAAAAGCAAAATTTCAAATTTACCATTTTTTAACGCTGACAACTTCTAAACTAAATAGATCTAGATATTTCAGATAATACAGTAAAAACGAGAATAAGCTGAATTAAAGTTGGGTGCATTATACGTGCCTTGCTCGATCAAGTAAAATGTACAAAAATAACAGATCAGGATTTGATATGGTTCAGTTTATTTTCGTTTAGACGTAAATGTAGCTTCTCAAAATAATTTTTTATATGTATTTTTGATATTTCAGTAAACAATGTCTGTAAAAGGCAGTTTTCTAAATGGTGCAATAGAGTAAGCAAATTGTTAGTGGCAAAAAAATTAAGGTTGTAAATGACAGATTTTAATAATTGTTTAAAGGTATATCAACTTTTATTCACACCCCCAAATTTTCTTTTTTCATAAAAAAATACCAACAAAAAATGTGGGTAAATTTTTTAAATAAAATATTTTGTTCAATTTTAAAATTGTTTATTTTTCGTTTTGTTGTTTTTTTTTCTATTAGCTTAGCTGATTAACCTCAACGGTTTCTGTAGGTCAGTATATTTTGATATAATGCGTCAAAATTGATTAAATTTTCAGAGAAATGTGTCGTTTGCTTTTAATTAACATTTTAATATTAAAGCACTTATTTTTTCAGTGCCTAATTATGACATAATGGACATAAGACATATTACTCAGAAGGGTTTAGTTAGAGTGGTAGTTTTTCCAATTTATAATATTTTCCAAAGCTTGTCACCCAATCGTTGTGATGACTAAAAAGAAAAAAGTAAATAGTGATTAATGATAGAACTTAGGACGAACCCATAAAATTCAGAGTCCCTTTGTCTCCTATTAGAGATTTATTATTATTCCAACGTAACAAGTCATAAATTACAATAAAATTCTCAAAAATAGATGTTTTATATCCATATTAAAAAAAGATGTTTGAATAAAAAATAAAAAAATAAATAAAAAAAAGTAAAAAAACAGTAAGTACTAATTTTATTTTGCTTTCAGTGCTAACATCAGCTTTCCAAAGCCAGTTGATGAGTAAAGTGGCGACACGAACAAATGACGATCGCCAATTGAGCTCAATATCGACTTTTTCGCCGCTAGGATCGCTGTAGTTAATAAATAAAAATCATCATCGCCAATTTAATCAGGCGCGACCTCTGACGAGAAAAATATTCTTATTGAGCTCAATTCGTTGTGATTCATGCTAAATTCATTTGTTTTGTCGGTACTTTTTCTCATCAACGGGCTTTGCGGCTTTCCTTCAAATCTCTCAAAAGTCAAAATTCAAATCTGTTAAAACTAAAAATTGTATCAGGATACTCCATGATACTAAAGCTGCTTTCCTTTTGCACCTAATCTCAGATATTCTCAGCTCAGTTGGTACAGCTCACTTATTTGTTCGTTCCATTTGTCTTTACTCAGATGAATTGATCTGAGATTCTCACTTCCCCCCTTACCGCCGAAGCGTCGCCCACAGCCGGCGGCGGCGGTGCTGTTTAGTGAGATTGTCTCACTTGGGTAGTAGGGGTAAAAATAAACGCGGTAAAAACGTTCAAAAATTCTACAATTTCAGTTTATAGTTATAGTTTTGTAATAAATTTCGGAATATTAATGAGATCCTTTTAGATGTAGATACTGTATTTCACATGAAAAATATTTAGTCCATTTTCAGTTTGTCTATCAAACGAATAGGTGTTGCATTTAAAATTTGTTGTGTGTTACCACTGTGTGTAACACCATAATCGCATAATCCAGTAAGATTCACAGATTCACGTATAACAATAGGCAAAAAAAATTAAGTGCGATTTTTTTTTTTAATTTAAGGAATTAACCGGTAATTTAAGCAAAATAAATAAAAGACATTCATTTAGAGGAATAGTGTTCTCAATATCAGTCATTTTATGTATAGATTATAAAATGTATAATTAGATTTTACTAGGTTAAATAGATCACGATATAATCTTTCATACTTCTGCACCAAATTTTACATTATAATACCTATATGGATAAAAAACTATAATTTCCAAGTGTTCAAAAAGACTAGTAAGAAGTTCCTAATTAACGAAGCCTTCTACAGTTTTTAGGAATATATTAAATCTGTATCAAATTATTCAAATTATTTTAGACGAATGTAAATTTATTTTGTAAATTCTAACACAATAAATTATTATTATTATTATAGTTACTAACAATTAAGCTAAATACTTGACTGACAGTTGAATCGTTGAATTGAAGTTAACTGAGACAAAAGGAAAGCTACGTAAGACTAACAAGATATGATCACTTGCCATACGAATTTTAGACTAGTTTGCGCATGACGTCATCGCGTGACAAAAATGTACTGCGGTATTAGAAAAATCATGCATTTAATAGTAATATTAGAAAACTACTCGGAAAATTACTAAAACTTTTGTTGATTCTAATGTCTCAGATGAATAATACTTAATAAGAAGACATTTTAGAACCTTATTAGGTTTATTTTTACAGTTCAAAATAGGGCGGGTTATTTAAAAATATTTTTTATTATTAATGGTTAATTTGTAGGGTGGAATTGTGGGTAGAGTAGTGCAAACCACAAAAAATAGATTTGTTTAAGCATAGGCGGAAATCTGCGGAAATAATCTTTTGGAGTGAAAGGTTGGAGTCTGAAATCTCTAAAATTAATTTCAAAAGTAAAATCAGTTTTAAAATTAAATTAACACGTATATTAATTAAATATAAATTGATTCAATAAGATAATAAAATATGTGATTAAATATAAAAATCTTAAAAGCTAATAAACAAATTAAAATTCACTTGCATGTGAATTTTAAATAATCATAAGTTTACTAAAGCGCCATATAACACTTTTTAAATTTAAAGCGGTTACATAGAAAAATCTATAAGTTTAGAAATAATCAAAAAAACGATTAATCAATTCTGCATTTAATCTGACAAATATTGAATAATGAAATCAAAAAAAAAATTATACTAAAATATTTCTACCTTAAATTAATCATTCTATTATTATAATTAATTACTAAACTATTTTAACAATTAAAAAAAATACTTAATAAAAGGGGAGGATAATGCATTTTAAATGTGACAATCTCATAACTTCAATACACAACTTTAAAAAGCAAAAACTCACTATAATATCTTTTAACTTTTTTCCAGCAACAAGTAACACAACTCGCTCTTTAAATTAATGATTAATAAATTAGAACATACTTAGGTCAAAATATTAATAAATTAGAACATAAATTAGTTCGAAACTGCTAGCAATGGATAACCTCTTCTTCTAGTAAACGGTAAGACCTGGGCCCACCAGCATACAAAGATATTGCAGAAGTAATATTTTGAATAGACCACTGAATTTGTTTCTAAGTTTTAAGCTTACGAAGCTGTTCTACAGTAAATATCTTATCAATTTGTTTTTTTTCTTCTTTTTCTTTTTCCAAAAGTTTTTCTTTTTCCAAAAGTTTTTTTAAACGTAAGTTTTCCGCTTGAAGATTCTTCATTTTCTTACACATTTCCGATTCTTCTTGTAAGCTAACAAAGTATAAGTAAGTATTCAATAAAAAAATATCCCAAATAAAATTAATGAAATAAGTACTTACATGGAATGTATGTTTTTTAACAAATTCTATCTTTTTTATTCTTTCCTCACGATCTTTCTGGACAGATGTTTGCACTTTTGATGATTTTTGTAAATTAAGTGAAGGCTCTCGTTTAAACTTTCACTTATTTTTGGACAAAGGCAATAGTTTTCCTTTAACACAAAAATCTTCATGAGAAAAATGTTTTAAACATATTCCATCATTTTTTATATTAAAACCATGCTTTTGAGAGCATTTCTTGCTCCCATAAATTACAAAGTTTGGTATTGGTCAAAAAAATAAAATATCGACTATCGGACGAACAGTTCTTGCTTTTCTTATTATTATTGCTGGTACAACCCATCACTGCACAATAAACCATCCTTCACAAAATAAAACAAACAATATTCAATTACAAAAACCAGTAAATTACTCAAAACAGAGAGAATTTAGACGTTAATAGCCACACTAATAACGCCACGTTTGTCACCAGATTTCAGATTTGTCACACAATGACGTCAGACTCAAAAGAGAGAGAGAGGGAGAAAACCTGCGCGTGATCATATCTTGTTTAGTCTTAGTATCATGGGATACTCTACTAAAATATTTGAAAACCTTTGTCTCTGTCACGTTTACCTAAGTGTTTCTATTGATCGTTTTTACTATTTGTTTGTAGTTTTAGTATATTTATTGTTCTAGATTTAGTTTTTTTATTTTTAATCTTTTATTTTGTTACTTTTTGACACAATTTTTAGTTTTGACAGATTTGAATTTTGCTTTAGACAGATTTCAGATATTGAAGGTTGAAGGAAAGCCCATGTTAGCAGCGCCATGCAGAGCTCTCTCTAAAGGAGCAAATGAATAGGCTGTGATAGGCTGCTATAAACGCCAATTTCAAAAAATGTCATTCAGACGGTTGTGCTCATAACACGAACAAATTTATTTATTTATCTAAATAAAGTGTTTATTTTTTGTGTTTTAGAACGTATTTTAGAAAAGCGGATTTACCTGGTTTACCCACAAATTTAGTAAATTATAATTTACCAAAATACATACAATAATAAATACAGTTTGTCGTTAATATCAATTTAATAGCCATAATCAAAAATGATAGAAAAAAGACATACACTTATACAGTGATAAAGAACAGTCTAAGCGTTTAACATTTATAGATTAATTTATAACATAAAGGATATTATTAATGAATATTTATTTGATAAGATTTAAATTAGATTAAAATAGAATCGCTGCTTAAAAGGAAGAAAAAGACGACCACCTGAATATGTGCATATTTAGTAGAGCAGAATCACGGTTTTCAGTATCATAAGTTTGACCAACGTGTAACATAGATCTCAAATCGTTACAAAATTCTCATTTATATTCAACCCCTTCAGTGCAAAAGGCTTTATCGTGAAAACCATCAGTTAGTTACTTCCTTATTGTCACCAATAAATGTTAACACTTTCTTTTCTTATAAATTACTTGCCAAGTTGATTATAATATTGAAAATAGGTAAAGCTAACCGATACGTAAATAATATGCCAACACACGAACACGATCCAACTCTTAGCACCTCCACCAGAACATAAAATAAATAAATCTGATGTAAACACGGATTTAATTATTTTGGAAAAAACTCATAAGTTATTTGTGACACAGTGGCTACTGAGTCAGAAATTTATCTTATAAGCGTTGAAATAAAAGCTGGCGCCAGCACATAAAGTTTCATGACTTGGATTGTTAAGATAAGCGTATTATGCTACACTTAGACCTCTCTGATGCTCGTAATAATGTTTTCTTTTATTTCTTTTTTTTATGTTGTGGTAAAACACTGGTAAGTGTGTTAGAAATAATAAAATTTAATAAAAAGCTGTTTCATTAAAGCTGTTTTGCTGAATTTTCCAGACTAACGAACTACTATTCTACCCACAACTGTGATAATGATCGTAATACCTACTTGGCAATAAAGTGAGATTTCATCATATTTTTATATTTCTCAGTACGGTTGGCTATACTTATTAAATATAAGAATCAAGCTGCTTTAATATTTTATTTCTTCAATCAACAAAAGCTGCTGTCTGCTAATTAGAATACTGCCACTTAACTAGCTTATTCTGTGTTGCGGTGGATAATTGGACCTCATACTTGACGCAGTTCTTTTCAAGTGTATATATTCTATTGGAGTAATA
This sequence comes from Tribolium confusum, assembly GCA_029207805.1. Taxonomy (NCBI): domain Eukaryota; kingdom Metazoa; phylum Arthropoda; class Insecta; order Coleoptera; family Tenebrionidae; genus Tribolium; species Tribolium confusum. The sequence continues at coordinate 27,493,032 of JALGAY010000002.1, read as the reverse complement.
GTTTTTGATTAGTGACCTGTTGAATCTGGTTCTATTGTTAAATAGGTCAACGAACTTATTCTTCTACCCTATCAATGCTTAATTAATACGCAAACTTGAACAAATAGTGATCAAGTAGCAATTAGAGTCAGTGAAACGTGCCAATTTTATACCCTTAAATAATCTGTGCATAAATTAATAACACATAATTTTGTAGTAATTAAATTTTAAATAATGGTGTGACGATTTCAACTAATTGTATTGTAAAAATTAAAATAAATACAAGATTAGAAAGAACGTAATGTCTATAATTTAGTTTTATAAGGTAGGAATTAGCAGGAATTTCTTTTATAAAATATTACATAATACGAGCGAAACAAATGTTTGTGTTTTTGATTAAAATAGAAAAAGATAATATAGCATGCCAAGGAACTTTGTAATTGACATGGGAATCAGCGTGTTCTCATTTCGAGCAGAATCAGTTCATAGAAAACCTTGGACTGGTTAAAAAGACATAACCAAGCGTCGCTTCAATGATAACACTGTTATTTCAGATTTTGCATAATATAAGGGAAATGTCTTCACAATGAGGTCTATAACGTAGTATTTTTAAAGTTGTGTAACATCTCTTGAATGTCTATACTTAATAGCAAAACTTCAATGTCAATGATAAAATTGTTGGTAGTGACAGCTCCATTCTAAAGAAGCATTGGACAATATAACAAATTATAGAATTAGTAGTTAAAACTTTTTAAATTTAAAGTGTTTCATCAGAGATATTGTATAGGTGCAGGTGTACAAGAGATACATCATTTAAAACTAAAAAAAAAAAAATAAGAGTCGGCTTTTCTACTCCAAATCTTATTTGCTTCATTTAGTTTTAATTCAACTTAGGTTTTTGAAACAGGTGGTATCTTTTATTAAACACTTTAAATCAAAATCTTTAGAATGTTGCAATGATTAAATTATAAGGTTTTGTGTTTATACACTATTTCTTGACAATATAGAAAGAAATGTACAAAGCTCACACGTACGTACATTATTTAACTGATTTTTTCTAAACTATATACCCTTTTAAGATGCAGAAATAATTACTCATAATCCAAAGGTGTGGTTTTCACTTACAATTACCACATGTTTTCCATATTCAAATCTTGTCATAAATAATGTGTGCATATAAATTGACAAATGTCTTTTTCATATTAACACAACTCATACATTAAAAAAAGGCGTCGTAATTATTTCTCAAAAATACAAAGTGTCCCTTTTACTTAAACTGTTAAACGTGTATAAAAAACAATAAAATGTTTAAACTTAAATTTATTGTTTGTTAAAATACTTTCAATTAAGTAGTACTTTTGGATCGCCGAAACAATCACTTTTATTTTATATTTTGTGTTAATTTTGATAGTATTAAATGGCTTTTTTACATTTTTATAACGATTTTTAATGACGATTTGACGATGTTTCTTAAAGTAATAATTTTTTTAAACAAATTTTTTTGATCATTGATAAATAGAAAAAGATTAAGAATATTAAAAATATCGTGATTTAGAAAAAGTTAGGAAACAGTAAAACTCAAATAAAAAATATAAAAAGTAAAATTTTAAATATTTATAATTTTGAATAAAATCAGAATTTTGGAAAAATACTTCCAGTGGTGAGCAAATGTATAGAAATATTTTTAATTTGTAAATTACATGCATGCACACAATGCAAATTTAATATTGTGTGATGCAAATAAAAGAGTGTATAATAAACTTGTATGTTTTCAATTTTTGGCTGAATATAGTCTGTCTCACCATCTTATCTCCATTTGTAATAAAATTATTAGAGTATGCCCCAATCTACGACGTATAGCTTCAAGTGAAATTGACATTTGACAGAACACAAACGAAACATTTAAATAACAAAAATATTGTAATTTTGGAAACTACATTGCAGAAACCTTTGTTGCTGCAACATAACTGAATACAAGAAATTATACTCTTATGCTTAAAATTTTAATTTTTTAGGTACTGAATTACGCTGAGGTCATTGGCTGCGCGGCTATCTGGTTTGCATTCGAGTTTCTAATACTACCCTAGAAGCTTTGTCTTTGTCGTCGCGTTAAGCTGAAAAAAAAAATGAAAAGTGTGACATTAATAATACAATACGTTTTGTGTTTATTGCATTTAAGACCATGATGTAGAAAGAGATAACAACAAGGACGCTTTACTTGCGTTGAAGGTTTTTTTACAAATCGGGATAAGAGGTTGAGACGGACTTTATCTTGATATCACCAGATCTCAACCCCATAGAGCATCTCTAGGAACATTTAGAAATTTAGAACAACAAATTCGTAAACACAATATCACAACTGAAGCAAAACTATGAGAGGTGCTGCTGAAGGAAAGAAAAAAATTATGTTAGTATCTGTCAAAATTTGATTGTCTAGGCGATGTCAAGAAGGTATCAGAGCTAAAAGTTATGCTACTAAATATTAAAAATTGTTTTCTATATAGGTACATAAAAATTTTAATTTATAAATAATTTCTATACTTTTGTCTACCAAAATTGTACTTAAGTGATGCAGTAGATAATACAAAGCCATTATAATTAAGTAATAAACTAATTGCTGTTTACTTTAAGCTAATATTTGTGTTTTTTTAAATAAAATAATTATTTGAAATACTAGAAAAAATATACTCCTGGATTTAAAATATTTCTATACTTTTGTTCACCGCGGTATTTGCCATTAACATTGAGAAAAAAAAATAGTAGATTATATCATAAGGATCAGAAGTAAGTCCTTTTGTTGTGAGCTCAGCGATTGAAGGCCGAAACGCAGTCGAGCCGGCAACTGGGCGAAGCACAAAAAGACCTTCTACTTGGAATGATATATACTATTTTATCTTTAAGCGAAAATTATAAAAAAATTTAAACGTTAACTAATTTATTGTTTTTTTGTTTTTCCGATAAAATTACAATTTTCAAAATTGCAATTTTTTAATTTTAAGGCGCTAGTGATTTCTGCTCCTTTTGTTGCAACGCTATTAATATTTGGAGTCGCAAAATGCGTAGTACTGGGAGATTCTTCAATAATATTACTAAAATTTACGTTCTCTAAGTTATTTGATGTACTAGATTGGTTATTATTAATATTATTCATAAGTGCTAAGATTTTTGTAGCTGTTTGTTTTTTATTCTCTATGAATACTTCTATAAAACATTCTGCGACAGTCGTGGATCGCCAACCCCCATGTTTCTTTAAGACCAAAATGTTATCTTTAATGTCCACTAAAAATGTGAATAATGTACGCCAGAGACAATGACCTGTATATTCACTACAGTTAGGCAGATTTAAATATTGTTTGTGGTGCCGATTCTATTTTACGTTTTCCTATAACCATTTTTGCACATTTGTCGTTCTGGTATTTAAGCATGCATCTATTGTCCGTTTCACGAAAGAAGCGACTTTCGTCATAGCCACTAATGGTCCGAACTATGATATAATATAATATGATATAATGTACGCACGTACCGCGTTAATTGAATGAGCGCGGAGCGCCTGCCCCCTTTTCCCGAAAGACGAGAAGTATAATAAGTTGCTTAAACTAATAATCAACAAGCGCAATTATAGCCATCTTCCTCGTTATCACGTTTTTCACTTTTGGCTTCTTGTAAACACTACTTTGAATATTGTTTCTTTTCAGTACATCGGAAATGTGAATAACGTGTGTCGTAACTTAAAAATAAATTGATGACGAAAGTCGCTTTTTTCGTGAAACGGACAATATGTATTTATTTTATCTTTTCGAGAAGACATATACATTCTGCAAATGTCTAAATAAAACTCTCTCAGGATGATGAATAAACGTGGTTTGTAATTCTTAGCATACTTAATTTTTACTAATGAAGCGAAGCCCAAATTTTCTTCATCTGCTATTGTCAAATTGGTACTTTTATTACACCGACAGGCCCCAGACATGCCTAGTGTCAATATAATCTACGATAACAATTTAGTATAATTCTTCCAGTAAAAAAAACTAAAAATTTTACTTTTGTTGCTAAATATTGTTCATTAGGAGCATTATGTTAAAAGTTATTCACTTGTTCTTTTAATAGGATTCGTCCTTTTTTTGAATTATATCCAGCATTTTTTCTCTTTAAAAAAGCAACTAGTTTGGTATAGTTTTAGAGTTGAATATTGTGGTTAATATTTAATTCTGCTTTCAACATTGAATAATAGCTCGATAGTATTGAATTTTTCTTCATATTTTGATTGTTTAACAAATTGTCGAAATATGCTAGCAATACGTTTTCAGAGTAATACGAGTATATGGCTTTATGTTGATCGGCCCATTTCAAGAAACGTTTATAGGTAAAATCATAAACTTTTAGGGGCTAATTTCAAGTTGAGATACTACCGGTAATATTTTTCCGTAGGAACAACCAATCACAACAGCGAATTTTATTAATTTTCTATAGAAACTAAGATACTACCGGTATTATCTCAACTTGAAATCAGTCCATTAGAGATTTTTCCGGTATTAGATCTTGTAAAGATTTTTTTGCAATTTGTTTCAATTTTGGCGGCGTGCACTGCATTGTCTGAATTTCATTGGCCATAGTTAGGTATTCACTAATAATAATACTTATGACAAAAAATTAAAAAACAATTAAAATTTTAAGAAACTTATCTTATTTTTAACAATAATATCAATTATTAATTAAATTATTAATTATATGTATTAACTAATATTAATCAATTTATTAACTGCTTTATCAATTTAAAGCATCAGCTATCTTGTTATTTTTCAATTTTGACATTTGACAACCAACAAACGTCATTCATTGCATTCATACCCATAGGCGACTCGTGTTAGATCATAGAATAAAATTTTAAATTTTTTAAAAGCATAATTATATCCAGTAAATCGAATGAATGTAATATATTTTATTATTATATTACGTATGTATTAATAAATAAACTGTAATTTCAACACGTAAGACTATTTTGTTTATGCATAATTTTAACTCCTAGGAATTGAAATATTTGAACTCCGACTAAAAAAAAAACTTCAACTGTTTCTATGTAGATACACAAAGGCGTGATTTTCTACCGCTTGAAGATAAATGTAATTTCTAATGTACTTAATTGAAAATAATATTAATAATAATTATTCTGTAGGTTCTATTCAAAAATATTTAGTTTTTGAAAAAACGCATACAACGAAGCATACGCCGTAAGAATAGCGTAAAACGTAAAGTAAGCAGGAATATTGCGCGAACGCGAACAACTTGTTGAGCACGTTTGGCGCTGCATCCTTATTGGAAAATTATGCTGAACCATTTAGCACAGTATGAGTATATGCACAAGGCTTTCTGAGCTTACGATGTAGTTGGGTACAGGTTTAGAAGCACGTTATTTCAAGATTCGAATCCGATGTTCAAAGCTTTATGTCGGAGCACATAAATAACGAAAAAACGTTACAATATACCCATAAAAAGTAGAATTCTTTAGATAGTAGTTGCCGGTTTTAAAGGTCGCACACTTTTTTCAGTTTCGTAAATAATATTCCAAAAAGCGATCTTTAAGCAATAAAAATGTAATCGCTATTTATCGCCCCCGTAAATTCCGACTTTATCCTGATAACGACGCTATTCTCCTGTAATGTACACCGCGTCTGCGTGTGGTCACTAGATCTCATGCTGCCTGACCGCAGTTCCACACTAAATACATGACAATTTATATATATTTCTATTGCATTAATAACTGCCTTTAATATCGTAAACTTTGGGTTTTGCATGGAATGTTCATTTATGTTGAAGTGTGAGCATAAACCCAGGGTTTTAATGGTTTTATTAAATACGCGGACGCCTTCGTGCATATCGTAAATTTTATTTTTGTTTTAAAAGCAATAATCTTGTTAAATAACGATATTATAGCCAAACGTTCCTTTTTGGTACCTTACAGGATTTCATCCTTATTATTTTATTGCACTTTATGTTTCTTGCCATTTCAATTTACTGCAAATACCACCAAATCTTAATTAGGAATAATGCAAGACTAAAAGCTTTTTCCCATAGAAGAAACTTACATTTTTGTTGTTATTAGTAAAATTTAGAGTCAAAGTTGGAGGTGGCAATAATATTGTGAACTTATAAATTTTTGTTTTAAAAGGGCTGACACCTGACATACACATATTTATTTGTGGCATATTTCATTAATCTTATTAACTTATTATACGGAGCGTTCGTTATTTATTTAGATCAATTCTTGCTATAAAATTTGGTTTGACAGATCTTTATTGTCTTTGATAGTATCAACTCTTTATTCGATTGAACTTTCAAACGCGCCAAGAATAAAACATTCATTATTGAATCGTATTTTTGAAATGAGCTTAAAATTGAGAGAATATGGAACTTTAACACTAGTGCTGGTTTAAAAGAAATTCGCCAAAAAATTTTCTAAGCTCACTTTTTTAAACATACGTTTCAAATTTTTGTATTTATTGTATATAAAGATGTGTTCGCAGTTTTCCATGGCCAACTACAACGCTAAATTTAAAAGTTGGTTAAGAAAAGCGGTTATTATCAACATACATGCAGGGTGTTGATAAAGTAAAACACAAAATTCAAAATAAGAGTTATTTGCTAAAAGTTGAAAAACACTGAAACAGGTAACTGTTAAGAAACATAATAGTTATTTGTATACTAGTACAGTGGTGCTGTGTGCTGTGGCTACCACAAGCAAGTAACAGGAATATACCAGTACTAGAAAAACAAATTCCAAACGTTTTTTATCAAATTTCTATAGAATATTGTCACATCATTCCATTTCTATCTCCAGATTTTTTTAGTTGTAGACACTGGCAATCGTTTACGCCAAAAAAAATTTGTAAAATAATCAAAACGTAAGTTACATCAATAATAATTTTCTGTATAAAATAGGGTTTTCTACCTGAACAACACTAAAATAAAGAGACAATTTATTGATAGAATAACAATTAATTTAATCACAAAAGAATACATTTGGCACTTGTAACTATACCTAAGTAACTTCTAATAATCCAATAGTGTTACCGTTGTGCTATTATTCCTATAGACATAATCGTTGTCAACAATTGTTTTTTAGGATAACGTAATTTTTATTACTTTAGGAGTAACATAACAGTACGTTTATAGAAATTAGAGAATAGCTCTATTTGTCTCTCAAACGGACGCCTAAAATTATTAATTTACTACTCTTGGGAATGCAAAAAATTGTTTTTTAGTCTTTACTATTAGTAAATTTTTTAATTAATCAACTTTTTTAAATTAATTTTTAATAATTATCTATTATGGTTGGTTAACATAAAAGAGGTAGTTTTGACGCTTTGGCAAGATGGTCAAATACAAGATTTATTGAGATCTGACTGAATGACAATACAAAATCAAAAATTGGACACAAAAACACAAGATGGGAAATACCGCGCAAATATACTACTACATATAAAAAAATATATTAAAAAAACTGTTAGATTTAAAGAAAGTTGTATATTACAATACAGTATCAAAATGATTTATTTGATATTGTACTTACATAATTTAATGTATAACATAATTTTACAACAGTTTAGTATTATAGGGGATTTTCAAATTTGATTTATAAAGGTCTCAGGGTAAGATAATTGTATCGCAAATGCTGCAAGAGACCATCGTTAGTGAAAATAATACTTTACTGTGTATTACTATTTACTATTAGATCTAACAATAGTTATTATTTGGTTTATTGCGAGCTTAAGAAATCAGTGACTTAATATTTTTGTATCTACTACGTATATAGATATATATTGTAATTCTTCTATTGTAGGTATTTAAACACCTACAATAGAAGAATTACAATCTCGAATTCAAACGGAGAAGCAATTACTTCTTTCGGACGTTTTTTAAAACGGTGTCCACAGTACGTACGAGCAACTGTACCTTGAACATTAGGTGTATAATTTTTTTCGCTTTTTTTAGAAATTTGCTCGAAAATTTGTCTTCCTTAGAACCGAACGTTGAGACTAAAGACATTTAAAACGTATTTTGTATTATTTTAAATAAGGTAACTGTGAGTAATAAGGCCCGCTAGGAAATAAAGTCCGCCCTTGATATTTAACAAAAATACAGTTAACCATATTTCAGTGGCATCTATTATGTTTGGATTAAAAATTTCTGATTATTGTGAATAACGTAACCGAAAACATAAAAGCATGCAAAACAGATTATAAGGTCTACTAAATTTCTTGTGGGCTTTATTGCGTGCTTTGTGAGCTGTATTAACTAATCCTTTTAAATTAATTACGTACTTTTTTTGCAGAACAATGGGAAAGAAAAATCGTGATTTACGAGCAAACTGGAATAAAGAAATGATAAAAAAAAGTCCTGAATTTAATAAAACAAGGCGTGGCACAGTGGTTCAAAGCCTGGTATTTTGCGAAAAAATTAGCGTATGAGTATTTTTTTTTTAAACTGCATTATCAAGGGTGTATTTCTACGTTTTTCTATTCGCTGAATCAAATGGAATAGTTCGCAAGTCAATTGGAGATGTACTTTTAAAGATATAGGCAAAAATAGGCCATTATAAACTGTAAAGTAATCGGCAAATTATGATCGCTACAAGAAACGTACCTGGCCATAGTAATATTTTTACTTAATGTAATAGTTAATAAGAGTATTTAAGATAAACAAGGCGATTTTTGTGAAATAAATTATTTAGTACATATACAGGGTGGTCATTTGAAAATAAAACAAGCTATATTTAGGGTATTTCTAAATATTTTTTTGAAAAACGGTTGAACACATCGGTTATAATTACAGAAGGAACAAAAACCTAAGATAATGTCAACACCGATATTTTACCCCTTTAGCAAGGGCGGCTGCCACCTTTAAAATTTTAAATAGCAAATGGAGTCAAGTAGCACATCGTTGGAAAGGTAACTAAATTTTCTTTTCAACAGTGTTTTTGTTTTTATAATCCGACCAATACATAACCAATAAATAAGAGGTAAAAAGTAGGAGAAAATGATTGGCAACAATTTTATTTGCATAAATAAATAAAATAATATCAAACAAAAATAAATTTTTGTACATATTTTACATACAAGAGAGGCCCAAAAAAAAATAAAACTTATAATTTGTGATTAAATAATAGGTCAAATGTTTAGCTTGATAAATAAATGAAGCTTGATTCCGCAACTGTTTTTGTAAAAGTACTAATTTACAATAATAAATCATCCGGATTTGATAGATAGTTTAAAAACATTGATCAAAAATTGGTCGTAACAAAAAAAATTAAAAAATAAAAATGGAGTAAAAATAATTACAAAAAAACGGTTTTTAAACTTTGTAGGGGTTGTTTCAACCCTTATATTATTTTATTACTTTAGATTTAGTATTAAGAAGCCATCAGTACTATATATTACAAAGTGGTGACTCTAGTAACCACGTTTTAAATAATACACATTTCTTCACCTTTAAACTGACCTAACATTGTTATCAATATAGGACACAGGGTAGCAAGTATTAGCAGCTGAATTTTGTTTTATTGCTTAAAGAAACATCTCAGCTATTTGTAGAAACAAGTCCGAACACCGCGCTCGACCGCGCTCAAAAGATATGCCAAAACAAAAATATAAAAAAGTGTAAATTATTAGCTTTTTTATAAACATTAATATTTAGTACAAACAATAAAATATCTTTTTCTTTTGTATTAAAAACACTTTCCAGTATATCAAAAAAATATTAACCAAAGGTAATATATTTATAAATAAAGTTGATACTTCTGAAATTATATACAAAAGTACGTACCAATTTTTAAGCTTAAATTTTTAGCAACGACATGTTGAACTTTATGTTCGAAAATAAAAGTATCTGAATGAGTTTTTGTTTTGTAATTTTTTAAAATGTATGAATCAATTATCCTAAAATGCTAAGGTAATAACAAATTGGCATTTTGTCACTATAAAGAATTGGAGTTTTTTTCTCCTTTGAACCACTGTGCGTGGGGTTTATTTTAGAAAAACCACTAAACTTGTTTAAAGTTTTTAATCAGAATAAGATGCGGATAAAGCTGGCGTTCTCGATGGTATCGGAACGAGAACTCTGCAGAACAATGTGTATTAATAGGGGTGCCAGTGGGGGTGAAACCAACACCTCACCACCAAGGTGGTGTGGAGCACCCAACACAAAGAATGTCTTAATGATATGTGGAGCAACATTGCGGAATACCTCGACGAACGTTAAGAGCTCATATCACATCTGGCAGTTCCAAGCGAAAGCTAGGACGACCACCTATTTTAAATTCGTAATTAGAAGCTCAATTGGAATCTAAAAAAATTAGGTTTGCCGAAAAGAAAAACTACTTACACCAAAAACCATTCGGAGATGTGTGTTTTCATATGTCAAAAAACAAAACAATCCGAATTCTTTCAATGTTACCCAGAAATTGGCTGGAAGAGACTGGTAGAGCCTTTCTTAAGCGAACAAAAGAATTTAGACGTCGTGTCTAACATATGAATCCTGCTAAAGCACAAAAATTAAATAAGCCAATTATGCGGGACTACTTCAACAAATTAAAAGAACCATTGGAAAAGGTTATTATAGTTAAATATAGACGAAAAAAGATGTCGTCTAAATTTGCATCACCAGCAACGAGTTCTTGCCCGAAAGAAGTCAAAAAGAGTTTATTTAGTCGTTCACGAATATGCGGAAAACTTCTCCATTGTTGGATGTGCGAATGTCGAATGTTAAGTTAAACCTCCCATGATTCTTTTCAAGAAAAAGAAGCTAAAACCAACTTTTGAAGATGGTCTGTCAGGTAAATCTGTGAGCTACATGACTTCAAAAAAAAGTCTTTGTCAAATGATTAAAACATTTTGCAAATTACGTGTATACCTTTCCAGTTGTTTTAATTTTTGACAGCGCTTCCTGTCATTTAGAGATGTCCATAGCAGAACAAGCTGAGGAGTTGAAAATGAATTTAATGTGTCTCCCAAATAACACAACACACGAATTACAGCCACTGAACAAGGCAGTTTTTCGTTCTTTTGAACACCACTGCGATAAAACACTTACGATATTGAGAATAAAATCCAACACGAATTTTAAGCAAGACAAGATTTTTCAAAATTTTACCCCAGTGTTAGGAAAATGTATGATTATCGCCAATATAACCAATGGCTTTAGAGCAACAGGGATTTATCCTCCAAACATTGATCTGATACCAGAACATGCTTTTGCTTCAAGTTTAGCAACATTTAAAAATAATGAAGACAACAACGACGACTTAAGTTCTTCAGACGAAGACTTGCCAATTGCTAGATTAATAGACAAAATAAAGGCAGTAAATAACAAGTAAGGTAACTTGACAAACACTTTTTCCGAAGTGTTGATTTCTTCGGAGATCAAGGTAAAAGCACAATGCACCAATTCGCAAGAAAGCTGTAGAAGTGACCAAAACACTTTTTCAAGATTATAAACAATGTCTTCTATAGTTCCACAAAGAGTGTACAGGATTAACTGAAGAGGATATTGATTTTGTATGTTTTTTTTTGTGAAGATAAATAGGAGAGCTTTATTATCTGCTGTGTGTGGTAATAAGACCCAGATCCAGGGTTTTTAAAAAATGACAAAGTAGAAGTTTTTATTGAATTGAAGTTGACTGATAAAATTTTTTTGATAAGTTAGTAACTGTACTTAACTTATAATTAAAAATATAGGTATAATAAAATATTTTTTATTTTTTTATAACCTACCTCACTTACCTCATTATTTTAGACACATGTTTAATAATTATAATTACAATAGCACTTTTATAGGTTTTTGCCAAGTGACATAATTGCTTAATATTAAAATAATAAGAATTTGAATAATACAAGATAGAACCTAAAGCTTTATTAAAAAAACATTCGTTGATGTCGTAGACTGTACTACTTCAATAGTCTTAAAGCGTTTTATATCTTAATAGGTTACCAACCTATTCAGCCTATTTCAGCGTTTTTTCGACTTGCCGCAAATAACTCTTATCTTAAGTTTTGTGTATTGAATTATCAACACCCTGTCTTGAGTATTTTAGGTAGGAGGTAGGTAGATACTAAACTTTTTGCCAGAATAAATTAATATAATTATGATATGCGTTTTCTTAATACATACCTTATATTCAGTATTTCTAAATTAATTCTGCAAGTAGTGAAAAAGAAAAAAACAACACAATGACAGAAGATCAGATGATCTTGGCCTTTATTTCACAACAAGTGTGTTGTAAAGGTACGTTCCGTCATGCAGAAAAATAATTATCTACTATTTATTTTGCCATATATACATAATTGTCTTTTGACTATTTTATGATGTTTATTATTCTACAATATTGCTTCCTTAAATAACTTTTTTTATATTATCAGAATTATTTCAAACAGAAATTATATTTTGAATTGATGTTTATTAACTAATTAGTAATTATATAAATAAGATTTTAAAAATTTGTTTACTTGTTTATCAGTTTGATTGCAATAAATAAAGATTAAATTGCAGTTTTTTGGTAATTTTTTTTAAATTTAACATCTTCCAATAATTAATACGATTACGTAAACCGGTTAATAATTTAAATCGTCTATCTGGAATACAATAGCATGTAATGAATATTACATAACAAACATAAAATACAAATTGCAACAATTCTATTTACTTGATTTCATTTCATAATGTAGCAAAGCAAAAAACACTGACGATCATCACATCCTGTTATAGTTTCCTTAAAGTGAGTAATTTAGTGGAACGTAAATCGTCGTGACCTTCGAAAAACCATGAAATCATGTCAGTAAATCATTCCTATTTTAATGTTTATGTTTTTGTAATTTAATTCAAACACCTACAATTTTTAGTAGGTACGCGATCTTTAAAATGACGTAAGTTATGTGCAATCATCCATATTAATGATTTACTTAGTACGTCTTCTATATTTTGCAACAAACAAATTTAAATCTTTAATGTAGGTATGTTACTGACAAGGTAATTAGGTAGTGAAATTTTTAAAATAAGTTTGCGCGATATTAATGTCAGGATCAACATTGAGAAAATTTTCATGTCATCACAACAAAAGAATGTTTTCTTAATTTTATAACAAGAAATTAATGCTATGGCAAAATCTTCGCCTTGAACCGCATCGATGCTGGAAATTACAGGTGGAAGAGGTAAACTAGACCAAGGTTATGATGCACTTTCACGGTTACGCTGATGATGGTTCATCCCACTATGGGAAACATCCGCACTTTTAATAACCTAGACTCATTACATATCAGTCACAGCACACAAAATTTCACACACACCGAAAAAGGTAACGCCGGAATACATCATACTTAATTAACCCTACTTAACCCTCATCTTAATTGCTAAATAATTCTGAAAATAATCCATTTCACCAAGAAAGAAAAAGTGTTATTCAAACCTAATATAAAATTTAATTCTTAGATCATTTCCATGAAAAAACTATTTTCTAATTAGATATACAGGTATTTCGTAAATAAACGGCAATATTTGAGATACAAATTGGTAATAATTCAAAGATTGTCATTCTAAAAAGTTTGGGTTTCGCATATAGCTTCGAGAAGTATGGCGATGGTTTAAAAGTGATCAATAAAAAATTGTTCCTAAATGAATCAAGTTGTCGATTTAAAAAAATGCTAGAAAATTTGTCATATAATGTGAAAATTTGTCCATAGGTTTTACGTGGCCTCCCAGGTCTCCCTATTTAAATCCAATGGACTTTTATTTCTGGGGTCATATCGAAGTGACTGTGTACGAAACTAAAGTCGCTGATTAAAATCATTTGTGAAACAGAATACCAAAATGGAGCTAATTATATTTCAGACAGTTTAGAAATTTTTAATTCCGACCGGGACTCTCTACGACGACGGGCTCGAGCTTGTTTATAAGCAAATAATAGCCAATTTGAACATTTATTGTGTTTTGTTTTTTAAAATTGTGTCATACTTAAATAAATTTAATTTATTGTTGTTCTTTTTTTGTGTATCGTGCCATGCTACTGTCATTGTCTGATAGATCACTGACAGCTGTAACTGATGTGTAAAATTTTCATTTATTTACAACTATGTGACCTGATTTTTCACATTTTTGCTTTTTGTGTTATTGTTTGTGATTGGTCAAAATTTTTCTACGTTTATTTTTAAACCAAGTACAATAGAAACAAAAACTTTTCAACATAACTTTTTTTAAATTCTTAACAAGTTGTATTTTAAAGATTGCCGTTTCTTTACGAAATACTCTTTACAGAATGTCCGGCAATAGACCTCGTTGAAGATGCTAAATTCTCAAACTGCCTTACATAAAAGAATGTTGATAGTTTTTGTGTTACCTATATTATGTAAAAAATGTTCTCACAAAACATTCTTATCATACATCCTGTATCTCAAAAATTATATTTAATGTTTGTCTGTTTTCTAAGCCTCTAAAACTCTAAACTTTTGTGAGACTTAACGCAGACTCTTGCCTCTTAGACAATAGCCTCAGATAGAATTAAAAGTGAATAAGGTTACCGTTCCTTACTTAAAATAATATTTAAAAAATATGAGTTTTGCAACAATTTTTAGTTTTGTTTGTTTTATGGGTCAGGGTTAGTTCCTGTTGGCAAATTAATTTTTTATTTTGTTTATGGATAGTTCTAAGAAGCAGGAGCAGAAGTTTGCGTTAAGTTTCACAAATTATTGAAGGCTTATAAAGTATACATTACTTTTAGTATGAGACAAAATATTAGTAGTAGAATTGCAGCGTTTATCTAAAATTTTTGTCAAACAATAGTCAAAATCCAAAATCCATTTAGAAAAGAGGCATTTTAAAACTCACTGAATATGTTGTGCCTTTTGTTGTTACATTGTATGAGCCAATTATTTCCAGGTATTTTTTTACCATTTAACAGCAATAAATTTTATTTTTAATTGTCATTTTGTTTATAAATAATTATTTTTTAAAAATTTAACTGTTTATTTTTAGATATTGTGACTGCCAAAATTAGCGGTCGAAATGTATTGGTTGAAGCTCGAGCATCTCGACTTGTTGGTGCTCTGTTTTTAATCATGATGTTGTTCTCAGATATTTTCTTCTTTTTCTTGTAATTCAAAGTAGTCTTTAAGTGACTGGATGTTGTTCGGTTGGCCTATAATTCTTTATATAACAATATCTCGGCATCACAGAGACAACATCTACCATTCAGTTTTTATCATGGTTTGTTTTGTGATTGTGTGAGATAATATTACCATCAGTTTTGTATAGAATGTGTACTGGGACCGGACTTCTGTCGTCTTCATTCTGCTGAGTTGGTTTTTTGCAAAACACTTTACAAATGTTATTTATTTCATGTAAATTAATGTTTGTCGAAGTGGAATAGAGTTAACTATTTTAAAACGCATTTTCAGGTGTGCTATTTCTAGATGTTCTATAGCCCAGACTGCCGACGCTAGTATACTTACCTACACTAGGATTGGGCAAAATAATTGATTAATCGATTAAAAAATAGATACTTGCAAGGTAGTAGGATCAAAATTTTATAATTCTAAATTTTTATTTTAAATAAGTAAATCAATTAATCAAAGTAATAAATAATCGATTAATCGAAAATCGGAAAAATCGATTAATCAAAATAATCGATTAAATTGAATAATCAATCGTTTAAAGTAAAAATTGTCCACCCCTAACCTACACACAACTATTAAATTTTAAACTACATATTTCAAAACTTTTGCACTTTTTAGTCACAGGTTCCCTGACTAATAGATAAAATAGTAATAATTTATTACTATTTATAATTATAGTACCTAATACATATTTATGGTACTTAAGAAACGTAGAAAGCCATCACAGGAAGGATGGAAAACGTAAAAATTGTCATTCTTAAAAAGAAGAAAAGAGGAAATACTTTAACATTTTTTTTTGGGTCAAACAATGATACTGTTCTAACTAATTTTTGTGTTAAGATCTTTGTTTTTTTTTTGTTATATTAATACCATTAATTTCGAAATTTCGAGAAATAATTTCATATTTTTCGTTCTCCGTGATTACTATTTATTTTTGTCTATTGCACAAGAGTAAATGAGTCTGTCTTGTATTTCTTGCCAGTTAAGGAAGATATGGTAGTATCAAAACACCATCTTGAACGACCAGAATGAAAACAAGTACTTCTCACAGAATGGTCTCGATAGTCATTAAATTATTCTATCTTGGCCGCTCTACAAGCCATTGTGATTTAGACCAGCGCAGCCAAAATAAATTAGAAAGCGATCAAGCCAAATGCAGCAAGCAGGAAGCAGTAGACTGATTTCTGAGTTGTTGTTTCATTCTCGGTGAAGCGTATTCTGGTGCTGTACCTGGCTTGAACAGATTAATCGCTTATATAAAGAGGGCAAAAGCTCTAGTAATCTTAGAAGAGAAAGTTAGTTAGATGCAGTGATTATGTTTGAGAATTATTGTGGCACTAAAATGTCAACACTGCCAAAATTTTTGTTTTTAAACTTTATTTTACTAATAAAAAAAAGAGGTACTTTACAGCCACAAAACGTCTGCATTAGATAGTGTACCTAATGTGCAGTCCTACATAAAGCAACAAAGAGTTTTTGAACTTGTCTTTTTATCTAATAACTTATTCGCCACTACTTACTTTCGGTAAACTAGCTTGTTTAACAAAGACCTGCATTACAATAATAATATTATTAATATATTAATTATAGCAATGTACTAAAAGCAAAAATTCTATAAACAACAAAAGATCTAAAATGTCGGCTGTGTAAAACTGAAGTAAAAACTATTTATCATTTAATATATGCCTGTCCTATATTAGCTAAAAAGAATACATTGAAAGACACACCATTGTAGCAAGACATCTATACTGGAACATTCTACACTAATCATTAAGTACTAAATATATAAAGACGAAAGAAGAAAAATGGCACTTACATAAACCGGTGCAAATAATTGTTATCCCAAATATCACTTTCTTCTGGGACTCAACTAAAAAAATACAGGTGTATTCGACCTAATAAACCTGTCTGATATGTCTGAATAACAAGTGTCTAATACGACTCATAGTAGACGTCGCTTTACCATCTGACTATAACGTAATTGGAAAAGAAGCTGAAAAAAAGCGTTTTATACAAAAATCTGAACATAGAAGTAAAAAAAAAATGGAGAAGTTGTAGAACACCAAACTTGTGTAGTACCAGTAATAAGAGAGGCTACAAAACTTATTTCAAACAATATACAATACCATTATAATAGTAACAATAACGCTAGACAAAAAAGTTTCTGCTTCTAGTAGAGACATAAAATTCTATTCATAGATAAATGTGGCAAACTATTAAAAGGTAAGGTGTGAAGATCACAAAATAATAATTATTATTTTAATATTATAATATTGATATTTGATCTATATCTTATAAAACAGAAACTCAGTTAAATAACAATATAATTAAAAAAACTAACAAAATTAGGTACTTTTTACATAAATGTAGCCGCAACACTATTCACCGCGTTAAACATTATCAAAAAATTTAATTAAAACACAAATTAACCAATTTTTGCTAAAATTTTATAATATCGTTACAATATTATTTATGCAGTTTATTTAGAATATTAATAATTATATGTTCTATATTCACCTCGCTCACAACATTGTCAATTTGATGACGTCAACGCAATGAACGGTGGCCATAACATAGCTGTAGCTTTTGCTTTAAAAGAATTATTTGTGATCATCTATTCAGAATTTGATCTTTGTAGCTTGAGAAAGCTATGGATACACAATTTATCCACTTGATTATTTAACTCCAGTAAACGTGCATTAAAATATCAAATTATAATATATCAAAAAGCTGTTTCGTTCTAGACTCACGCGATGTCAAACCTAATTTGCTTAGAATGTATTTAAAAGTCAAACACGTGTCACGACTATCAAAGTAAAGCACATCAAAACCATGTCAAAATCAATTAATTCCAGCCTAAGGCGGATACGTGAGAGGTGTGAATTGTTTAAGATTTGATATCCTTGATTCTCTTCATTACACTTTGTTACTCAAGTAATAATCATTCCGATTAATTATGATTTTTCCGAACGTGAGATTCAAACAAAAAATTGCAATTACTTTATAAGCACCAATAAAAGACAGACACTTAAATTTAATTACCCTATTAGTGATTTTGACCACACAACTGCTATAAATAAGTTCTGCTTCAATTATTGGCGCAGATAAGAACACAAAATTGCAAGTACAAGGATAACAACTATAATAACTTTATTAGTGCAGAAATATTTAATTTATGGCGTCCAAAAATTGTAATACAAAATTTGTCCTCAATTTTTTTAGGAACTGGTAACAAATTAGTGAAACACAGTCGAATTATTGACTTGACCTTTCATCCACACTCTCCTACACGCACCACCTGACTGCCATTGAGACTAACTATCGTGATTTGAATTAGAAAGAGCATCTAAAAACGTGATTTTATAACAGATAATCTTGCTAACAACTTCTGTCATGTAAAATATAGCGTGAAAATATGAACACAAAGCCATAACCTGTCAAATTTCTCGTTTTTATTTAAACCCAACAAATCCTTAAAGGATTAGAGCTAATAGATTTAATTTAATTTTATGCCAAATCCGGGCTCACAAATCATACAGAGCTTTGAGCTTTCACTTAAAAATAAATAATTTTTGTTAAGGAAAGTTTCTAATTACTTGCTGCTTCTAAATAACGTTTATCTTGTAAATCTGTATAAATTATAGCTTCGCTAATTACTTATTCAAGTATGATTTATGAGTCACTAACAATGTGGAAGTTCTACTTTATATGTTTAAATGTTTCAATGTAACAACCCTGAAACATAAAGTTTGAATCGAATTTAAAAAATAAGCAAAACTGCTTTCGCAATTTTACATATCTTTTGACAATGTTTTATTGTTAAGTATTACATCGTAATTAATATTACTCAATGCATAAGTTAGCTAATGTAAAATGATAATTAATACTGCGTTGAACAATGGAAGTGTGAGCAGTGAGAGTAAAATGCTTTAAGTATAATGATACAGAAGGACTGAGGATACGGGTAGCACGCCATCCGCGATTGTTCTACTTCGTAAGATGATCTACATTGATTGTAGCAATTAAGACAAGGACGCTGAAAAGGTTAATTTTACTTTCAACATCTGAAAATAACATTGTTTAGAAGGATGTTTAACGAATTTGCAGCTTTATGCAAAGTGAATGCATATTGTAAGAAGTCAGAAAGATATTTATTAATATAGTACATATATTATTGCAAAATATTATATCTATAATTTAATAAAACACACATAAAAATTCTCATTTTAGCAAAATTATATGTATAATTAAATAAAATAAAAATTTTAAATTTATTTACTTGACTTTCGCATCATCGCAGCTTTCAAAAGATTACAGAAAGTGTCATTTACTGTTCTTGTTTTTTTGTTTGTTTTTATGTAAAAATTGTCAGTTTAACGTTTAATTTAACACTTTTGTTTTAGAAATAAAAATTTGTTTTATGATTTTTATTTGTTTATTTGAAGGTAGGCGAAAAACGGTTGCATTATCGATAAACATAAAATGTTGGAACAAGTAACATTTTTCTAGTGTGTTCATTCTGTCAATTAATTGTCATTAGATGTGTTGCAAAGTTTAAAAAGAAAAAAAAAACAATTTAAGAAGTATAAATTTTATCAGTTTTGGGACTATTTGATTTTCGATTTGTCCTAACATTTTATGAACAGTGGACAACCATGATAATGTTGTGTCATACAGCTTCACAATAATACATTCTCGGACTGTTAATGTCGATTTTCTGTTCTTGCGACGTAATATACTACTGTTTGTCAATTTTTCTATCTAGTGATAGAGTAAACCACAGCAGGCGACTTTTATGAAAAAATTAATTTTTAGTTCTTAAAAACGGTCATTTTTAGGCTGCCTTTGGCTACTACTACCAGCAGTAAACATTCACAATTTTGTGTGCACCTGTGACACAAAGTGATTTTTTTGTCTCCGTCTGTTTTCTGGCTGCGACTTCGTCTTGCTAGTAAAATTAGATTTTACCCAAAAAAATTACCATTTAACTTTATAACAAATAACTTTTTAAAGTTTTTTCCACTTTTGCTATAGAATATCATTTACTATTTTATTTATTTATTTAATTTTTACAACACCGACCGACACAGCTGAGAGTAATTAAAAAAATTTTTTTTGTTTATAATTAAATAAAATGTATAGGAATTTCTAGGAAGTCCTCAAATTTAATAAAAAATTTTAGAAAATCGATATAAACCCTTCTATAAAAACCCGTTATTGCATGTCAAACTTTAAACTTTTTTTCAAGCTATAATTTTCTAATTATAAATTTAATAAATTAAGTAAACAAATTAAAAAGCACGTAAAACGTAGAGCAAATATAAAAAATTACTTTAAAACAGTCTATAATATTTACCTAATAATAATAAGATATCTACCACACCTACAACTCTAAACAAACGATTTTTTCTTAACAATGAAACGATTGAAATAAACAAACAAAACAATGAAGAAATACCTATACTACAGCCGGCTACAGCTATTTTTAAAACCAATTATTTTATTGTTTTTATTTTATTAAAAAATAAAGACTCGATGACGAAAGTAATGTTGGTTGCAGTATATTATTGTTTCCAAACATGTTCACATGTTCGTTCAGTGTAACCACTAAATAATTTAAATTCACATAAATTTTCGAAATATTTTTCATTTAATAACTCTATCATAAAAATGTTACTTTTGCAAAAACATTTACACAAGGTTTAACGCTTGGTAAGCGACAGTTATGCAAAATTTGCAAAGATATTATACATTTGCCAGATTTCTGTATTTATAACTTGTAGAATGTCGGGTATGTTTAAAATATAAAAATAAATTTACATTAAGTGGCAATTAAATTAAATAGCTCTTCTCTTTTAACCTGAACGTATTGTTTTGTAAAATGCTTAAATTAATTAGAATTTATATTAAATTTTAATTTTATTATTGTCTTATTGATTTTATATGTTTTTTTTTATAGATTACAAAATTATTTGAAGAATTCTCCGCATGTTTTTCGAGTTTTTATAGCTCGTTTTTCATTTTTAATAACCTATTTAATATAGTTTCGTACATTTTTATGTGGGTTTCCGTCATCAAAATTGCCCACAGTTTTATTCTATTAAGTAGACAAATTTTGAATAAAATTTGATCTCAAAATATCTAATATACAAAGTGGCCAAACGAAAACAAAACAGAAACTATAACACTCAGAAAAATAATTTCTCAAAAAAACGCAAAAACAGGTCTATTTTGTTTCAAAGAAGAACAGCTTTTGACATGTGTTTAACAATTTTGTGAGTAAACTTCTAAGCGAGGAATGCATCCCCTTCAAAAATTTTAAATCGGAGTTGCACATTGTTGGAAAGCCCTTTCAATTCTGTACACAATGGTGGTTTAATTTTCTTCTTGGATCTTTTTGGTGTGTTTAAATGGAAAATCAACATAAAACACCCACTAACACCAAACTTCTTTACTTGATACGACGCACGTTTCGACAACAAAGTTTTCATCCTCAGGTAGGAATTAAAACTAAATAATTTGCAAACATTTTTAGCTTACAAATCGCTTAAGGGTTTGCATAAAAAATTGTTAAATTTATGCTAAAAGCTGTCTCCCTTCTAAACAAAATAGATCTGTTTTTGGGTTTTTTCGAAAACTAATTTATCTGAGAGTTTATAGCCTTTGTTTCGTTTTTGTTTAGTCACCCTGTACTTTAAATATACACACACTTTTTTCTAGTCAAAAAAAAACGTTACAACAAATCAAAGTAATGTATGTAATACTGTGTCGACCTAATAAGAATGTTTCGTTTCGAAGTTACCATCAAAAATAAAAATACACTAACGGCTTTTGTCTCCTTACGGACAACTCAACAAAGGTTATTGTGCAAATACAAAAATTAGTACTTTAAATAAAATCAAGTTATAAGCTACCGAATTTAAAAAAAAATACTACTTATATTTAAAACTTTAATAATAATAATTAGCCAACAAATTATTTAGCTACCTACTGTCTATCTCCGCGTACATGTATTTACTAGAATCAAAAATAAAACAAAAAATTAATAGTTTAAAAACTGCTTTAAAATGGGATATTGGCAATTAATTTAATTATTTTTTTTAAATATAGTTTATTGGTAAATAGTACACTAATTAAAGATTTTAAAAAAGTCGTTTAGTGTACTGTTCAACACTGAACGTTAAAAAAATTATATCTGTAAGTCAACAAAGGTAGGTTAATTTTACACTGATTTTTTACTGTCTATACTTAAGTCATCTTAAATAAACAATAGAAAACCAAATTAAAGATAATATAATTAATATAAATAATAATAAGAAAAAGATATGCCATTTCTGTTAAAAACATGTTAAAAACAATAGACATTAACTTTTGATTGCTCTTCAGTTTGCTTATTGAGACTATTGAGATTATTATCAGCAGAGTGAACAGAGAAATCGACTTTCCAAAACTATTATATCCGAAACAAAACAATACCATGCTAAAACACTGTCTGCAAAACTACTATAACAACTATAGCAAAAAAACATTTAACAAAATGAAAAAAGACCCAGCTATAGTAAAGAAAAATGAAAAATGACTTAGAAAAGGCTCACGACAGCGCCGTATTACCACTAATTTACACACAGAAGTTTGGTCTAAACTTTGTAAATTTAAAAAAATAAACAACAACTAAGTGATATCAGTAAGTAGTAGCAAAGTTACAAAGATCTAAACATTACATTTTCAAAAATTTTGTAGGTATTTTAGCTGGGCATGTCAAAAATGATAGTCAAAAATTTAACCAATGATACATCTCATTAAAAAAAAGCAACTATTCTATATACCATTTTTGCGAAAAATGCTAAAAATT
Organism: Tribolium confusum; assembly: GCA_029207805.1. Taxonomy (NCBI): domain Eukaryota; kingdom Metazoa; phylum Arthropoda; class Insecta; order Coleoptera; family Tenebrionidae; genus Tribolium; species Tribolium confusum. The sequence goes on along the minus strand of JALGAY010000002.1, from coordinate 27,470,046 downwards.
TTGAATCTAGTCTTCCCTATAAAATCACGATATGCTTATGATCACTTAGTTACCATTATAATACAGCTGATAATTAGCTTATTATCAGTGGTGTGTATGGTATTTTGTACTAAATTTTTAAATTATTTTATCTTAATATCAGTTCAGATTCGGATAAAATGGAATCTAGAAACAAATCTTTTCAATGCGAGACCTATCTCTGGCTAAATTTTTGACCATCATTTCTGTTACATCCTGTATAACACAGGTATTTTTTAAACACCTTACCACCTCAACTAAACTGTCTCTGAAAATGACGTCAAAAAGTATAGTATATGGACGCTTGTATCATCTGCCAGACTAATGCTCAAAAGGAATAAAAAAAGATCTTTGTTAAATAAATTAGTTTTTTTCGAGTCAGATATTCATAAAATTCTTGCAACAAGACAAAAATTATTGTGCGTTTTTTCGATATACAGGGTAAGTTTAAAATAAATAATTCAATTATTTTTCCAGAATTAAAAAAAGGCAAAAGCAAGTAACTTGGCAGTCCTAGCAAAACTTTATATTGGTTAGCACATAAGCACGACACTGCAAAGTGAGACTAATAGGTTTTTTTTTTCAATACGGTACAAACATAGCAATGCACCTCAACTGTCCAAATTAAAACTTTTTTGTTGTCAACGGTGCCGTCAAATAACGTCCCAAATACATCTCGACCTTCTTCTCATTTGTTTTGAACTTTTCTGGCACCATACCTAAGCCAAACACCAAAGCCATCCTGATTTAGTTGTAGATAACTAAAACCTATTTATAAATTCTAATTCAAAAATTTCATTAACAACATAGCCAAAACTCAGAATTTTTTTACAGATGCAATATTTTAGATAGGGTATAAGAGCAGCAGGCTTTTCAAGTTTGTTTCAAAAACAAATCAAAATCTCAACAACTTGTATTATTTTTTGTACCACACTTGCTGTCTTTGAGTTAGTTGAACTTACTATCATAGACAAAACAGCTTGATTTACTCAGACCAATAATAAAATTCATCAAGTTTAAAACACAGAGCTTGAGATCTATTTTAATAACTTTTATGTGTACTAATAAAAACGCACACATGCTGACTAATAAAGCTGCTACCAGTTCTTCTGAAACTATCCTATTTCTTAACTTACGTAATAACTTCCTTGTTGAAGTTAAATAAACAATTTATACTCTATGGAAATCTACATGATCTTAAATTTTAAATTTATCAAAAACATCAAGCCGATAATGCAACAGTCTTTCACGATACCTCCTAGAAATTTAGAAATTTAGATTTTAAAAAAATAAAAATTTGACACTTTTAATAACCAATTCTTCTTTTCGTACAAGTGCACGATGTAAAAGTTTTACTTTTTAAAAAAGTCAATTACAAACAAATTTTAGTTAAAAATGTTGCTTTTGTAAGAACATTAGTTAATATTTCTGGTAAAGAGAAAGCCACAATCTCTATTAATATCTCCTACAAAAATCAATGCAATCACAAGAAAAAACAAAAGCCCTAAAAGCTATTCTTATCTTTTATTTACTGTAAAATACTTTCTTGTACTTGCTGTTAGGTGCTAATAACCTAATAGTTATTGAGGTTTTCAGTTTAAATAAAAAAATACAAAATTAAAAATTTAAGGTCCGATTGAACCTTAACGCCATGTATTTTGGATTTTAGAAAATGCTTAATTTGATAGGTTTAATTATTACTAAAACATAGTAATGAATATAGGAAACAAATCTAATATATATTTCTCTGTAGTAAATTATTATTTAAGCTATTTATTGCTTGCTTGGCACAGCGAAGCAGATGTCCAAAAGTCTGATGTGCAACAAATGGATTTATGTATAGGACAGGTAAAAATAAAAACACAATTTAGGACTACAAACAGCTTAAATACTTTATTGCCGTGCAATAAGCTTCTGTTCTAAACGGCATTATTGCTAAATTTAATAAGTAAATCAAAATTCATTATTAGATTTCTTTCCCTACACTTTATATTACCAAATTTTAAGTTTGTGTTAGTACAAACGGTCTTTATGAGGATTATACAAGTAACATCATAAATTATTCCGATTTAATTAATAACATAAATGTTTGTACTATTTCAGTTTAATCTAGTTTTTAATTAAAACAAAAAAATTTTAAAATTTGTTATTTTTAGAAATAATAGCGTTATTTTAAGAAAGCTTTCTGTCAGTATTGCTAATTAAGTTCTACACTCGCATAATCTTGTAGATGTCTTGTCTTTTGTTCAGTAGCATACGTTGTAAGTTATTATTAAGAGTGTTTGTCAAAAATCAATTCATTAATGTCGGATTGTTGAACTACCCGGCCGATAAAGACGTACGTCTGATAATATCTACAAAGAAAAATTATCTTCAACGCTTGTTCCCGTAACAAAGCGTCAGCTTCGAGAGAATATAAAATTGAAACAGTATGAATAATTAGACAGTTCATTTCACATTTACACTCCAATTAACTACGTTATTATTCAACTCAGTAGTAATACAGATAGGTGTACTCAAAGTAAAAAAGATTCATCAATCAAAACTCATTAATCCTTTCAGTACATTGCGTGAGTCACTTCGATGAAACACCCATTATAGGTCATTTTACTAATTAAAATATGTACCTGGGATTAGTACCCTTTCACATGTCAGAAGAAGAATTTTACTTTTAACAAGAGAAAAAGAATCAAGTGACTGAGGTTCTTTTAAATTTGCGATTAAAACCGTGGTGATATCTCATGGCCACTGTTTAACATAAATTTCAGTTAATAAATAGAGGGACGGATCAAGTTTTTCAGAGGACATGTTAATGATATCATCGTGTTTGTTAATGTAATTACATCACAAGCCAGAGATGGTATAACAAAAATCAAATGTTATTAATTTCCTGTAAGTATGTAGAAATATTTTTTATAAAGTAAGGATGACTAAGCCCGCTATAATCAATTGTTGCTAAGTAAATTAACTTATGTAAAACTGCTTGTTAGAGTAAAAGGGTTTTAAGAGATCTCAAATTGTACTATTGACGTTAATTTAGCTTGCCATTATGTCACATTTCTATATGTTAAGTATAAATACTGATTACTGACAGATAAAAGAATGTTGTTAGTCATGAAAATGTTAACTATTCTATGTGTGAAGAAATATGAGATTAATAATTTTCTTACCATGAAATCAAATATATTGCTCTGGTTTTTAATATGCAATTATCTGGCGGATACAACAAACATTCTCATAATAAATTGATTAATAATTACTTCTCAGAGATAGCAATCTGGTGTATAAGATACCTATTATTATTGATTACTAACAATTACACTCTTACCACATTTAAGCTTGTAGAACAGAAATTAAATCTGAAATAAGACTAAAATTACAGATATACTAAAAATTATTATTAAAATAATTTTTACTGAAATTAAGACATATATTTTTGTCTAACACTTTAAATAATGCCTTAATGTATAGTTTCCTAAATGATAGGTTTAGTGTTACAGCCATTTTACCACAAACTGGTAGCTTGAGGCACATGGTTTTTTTATGATCTTCATCACACCTATAACTCTTTTAAGCTTCCGATCAGAGATTAGATTAAGCTTTATGCTTTTCTTGATAGTCATCGCTTAATATTTGCATGTAATTTTCTGGAACTAAACATTAGGAATAAAGTTATTTTTTGCAAGCTTTATGTGGGTGTTACTGATTACAAAATATAAAATTATATTTTGATCTTCCGCCAGCATCATAATGACGTAATTTTATTTTAACTTTCCTTATTGATCCTTGAACAGTTTTTTCAGTTTTTACATGTAATTTTATCGCAAATTATACTTAATCTTACTAAAACACATTAAAAGCTTATAGTTATTATCATTTAGCAAAGATTTTATTTGAAATACAAGGCAACACAAAAAGGGTAGGCAACGCTGCCAACTGCTGCTGTCCTCTACCAGCATTAATGTTCTCTCTTTATATCCTTGCTGTGCCAAGTTATGATTTCTCTTAGATATCATTTATTATCTGATTTTTAATGTAATACACAAAATTTTCAATTACTGTAATATAATACAAATGTTACAAGGCTAGATAAAAGTCTAAGAGATCTGATTCTTTAGAAACGGATGATACTTTGTGTTAGCTCATTTTATGGAAAGCCAAGGTTAATTATATTTAGAACTCACTTTGTTTGCAAAATATCGTGATGTATTGTTTATTGTATGCTCTTTTATAAAATAGATAGCCATCTTCAGCCTTTCAATTTATTTTTTTAAGGAAATAGTAATGTAATTATATTGATCAACACACAAGAATATACTAAACACTATTTACCAGTACTGAAAGCTCAAGCAATTTATTATTTTATTATGAATGATAACCACAAAGACTATAATTTTACGCAACATTGATTAAAAATTTAAAAATCTGGTGTTATATGTAATAATGTGCATAACACGGTTATATATCTATGTTATACCAATAATTCAAAAATTTGACACAATTAGAACCAAAAAAACCTTAGATAATTATCGAAATTTTATTCCAGGTCAAAAGCTTGTGCTCAAAAAACTGTTGAGAAAGAAATGACTAACAAAACAAGAAGTTTAACTAACTGTTAAAAAATAGGTATAACAGTCAAAGCAAATATACAGTAAATTTACAAAATATAAAAAATTTTAGAAGTAAAGAACGCTTGTTAATTTATAAATCCACTATTTTTAATTGAAATGACCAGTGAGAGTGCAAGAATAGTAATATTTTTTTTAATTTGACGTAATTATAACAGCCTTAACAGAATCAACACGTGTTTTCGATTGGTTTTAGATTGGTTGTAATTTTTAAAAGTTTGTAGTGTTTCAAAGCTTTATTGCTTGAGAAATGTTGGTATTGCGTTCTCATATACATATTTTTGTCAGATGTGTTAGCATTTTACATATAAATCATAAACGAATTTTAAAAAAGCTTAAAAAAATAGTAGATTTATTTAGTAATTATAGCTATATTAAGCGTAATAATTTGATTTACTTTTTTTCCACATGCCCTCAAAGTTTTTCTCAAAATGTATTTGCAGCTTAAATAAATAAAAATTGTTATAAACGTATAAAAACAAGATTGGGTTATTGATACTGACAAGGCTTTTATATGCTTATGTATTTCTTAGTTTGATAATGTCAAAAGTTTAGTACTTTTGAGTAGTACTGCATTATCCTTTTATAGAAGTCTTAAAAAAGGTTTTAAAAAAAATATATTCGTAGGTAGATACACATATTGTATATAAAATATAAAACAGAAAATTTTAAAAAATTATTAAATCTCTAAAATGTATAAAAACCTAAAAACTATAACAGAATAAACAATATTCTACACCTTTAATTAAAGGTATTATCGCAAATTTAAACAGTTATCTATTTATCCATTTAAATATTTTTATAAACTTATTAATAGTTATTTTTCAGCTAAGACAAAAAAATTCGAACTAAAAACATCTTTTTAGGTTAACAAAGCTACTATTTTTAAGTCTGTAGCACATAATTAATAAAACCTAGAACAATTTTTAACAAAAAGCCACTGAATATAGATCAAATTTGTCAAATTTTTACCGTCATTTTTCTTTATAACAAGATTTCTGAAACTTTTATTGGTTATAAATTGTCGTTTATTTAGCGAAGCCTCTCTAAAAATAGTTTGTTCTATATTTCGAAAAGCAAAATATTTAGAGCTGATTTCATAATCAACTTAAAATCTCTATTAATTTAAACAACGTTTAGACTGTAACTGTCGATGATTTTTCGATGCATACTGTCATAAAAACAGTTATAGTCTAAACGTCAATTAAAGTAAAAGAGCTTTCAAGTTGATTATGAAATTGGCCCTTAATTTTTAATTTATGCTAAACCATGTTTAAAAAAATATTAATTGTACTACTAAATATTTAAAATTTAGAAATGTCAGAATTTACAATATATACCATTGCCAACGAGAAGATTTCTAAAATATGCATATGCGCAGACAGTCAAGCACTTTTTAAAGGCTTTGAGTGTGATCAGGATGTGATTAAGAGCTGAACAAATATTAATTGTTACATAGCAGGACCAAAAATGTATAGCACTGTAACAATAAAATTACGGAATACTAAAACTTAAAAAGTAACGCCATAAATTTTGGTTTTTACCAAGAAGATTATATTTACCGCTTTAGAAACTTCATTTAGATAGAAACTTGATCTTTGTAATGACAAATTAGATTTTACTCTGTGTAAAATTTTCAAAGCCAGTTGATTAGTTAAAGTACCGACAGAACAAATGAATTTAGCATAATTCTCGATGAATTGAGCTCAATAAGAATATTTTTCCCGTCAGAGGTCACGCCTGATTAAATTGGCGGTGATGATTTATCCGATCCTAGCGGCGAAAAAATCGATATTGAGCTCAATTGGCGATCGTCATTTTCGTGTCGTTACTTTACTACATCAACTGGCTTTGAAAATTCTGTGAAAGATGCGCTATCTATAGCTTATCTTAGAAAACACAAAGTCAGGGGAAAATTAAATTATGTGTTGTCTACGTTCAGATATCACGACAACATAAAATTTTAAAATAAAAATTGAAACACTTCGAAACGTTCGCTACAAAACTTTTACGACGCCATTCGCAAAATTACTTATACTACGATTTTACGAATCCTGCAAAATCTTCGTAGAGAACACCGCCAAGTGACATCAGTTGTTTAAGTTAGAAAACAGAAAATCAGGAAGAGTTGTAAGCCATTTATTATTATTTCTCTAGATTTTTTTAAAAATCAATTTAGGTTTATGAAGCTAGAACTGTCTTATAATAATCTTGTTTTAAAACTAAAAATTTCAAACATATTCTTTACTAAACTACACCAATTACAACTAGTTATTAAATCAGAAATTATTGGTAAGTAAAACCGATTAATAATGAGGTAACATTTTTTTATGTAATGCAGTATGACTGAATTATAAATGAGAGTTTATTGTACACTAATAAAGCACATTTTTGTTGTCACAGTTAAATAAATTTTTTTTATTCAACGCTTTTATACAGAGAAAGAACCTATATAACTATGCTTATTTTAGATAAGTAAATTGTTCATTAAATTACTAGTGAGATAAAAACTCTGACATTATAACACAACTTTCTTAAACTTGTTCTTGCAAAAACTGAAAAATTATAGATAGAAAATTAAAAATTTTAACATTTTGGAGACTAAAGATAACTTTTTCCTTTTGTATTCTGCTTTGTTTCATTAAGAAAAATTTACACAATTTTTATTTCACAATTTAAATATTATTGTCATCTAAAAGGATATCAAAACGTGAGAAGTATAATTATTTAAAATAAATATTTTATAATTAATAATAATAATAATAATTTATATATTTAATTAGTGTTGGGGGTTGCTGAATAAAGTTTTGTAAGCTAGCTCGTATTTTGAGGCTCTAAGTCACTCAAAAAACTTAAGCCACTTGCGATTTGGTAGGTAAAGTTTAGTGTATTTTACGGATACAATAAAAAGACACTTTATAGCTGCTAGTCGTACATGTAAGTATTGTAAGTTTATTTGAATACAATTCGTTCATAACTAAGCTTTTGGATTCGTCTCTTTAATATCTATTTCGCTCGCTAGCGCCAATTTGTCTATAAACTTGCTTATCAATAGAACAATATTAATTTACTACAGCCTACAACATATGATAACAATATTACTACTTTTAAACAAAATTGGGGTGATTATGTAGTTCTTACAAAATAGGTACCTGAGTATTATGTAATAATAAAAAAAAATGTTTAATGTTTTTATCAATGTTATATAATTTTAAAAATATTTGGCTATTAATAAAATTGCATTTATTCATTTTAAAAAATTACCAAATACTTATCTAATTTTAAATGTTTATGTTGCTTTGCTTACACTAATTTTTATAACACAAACAATTTACAGGCTCGAATATCTATCTATAAAACCATCCTTATCCGTTTTTTGTAAATAGTAATCTAAAGTCGCACGCAAACTTGTCTACATCATGCAACAGCAACTGTTGAAGTTGTTGAAAGGATTTTTAGTATCAATGATCCAGTGAAACTAAACTTTTTATGCTTATTCATGCGAACATTTTTATCATAAATTCTCCTATATTTTATGCTCTCCTATATCCTCCTTTATATTTTGAGGACTAAATTTATATAAGGATATGGGTCTTCCAGTTAAAGTTTTTTTGCATAAGTCCATAAACGTCACTCATTTAAAATATGTCATCATGAATAAAATTAAGTATATCTCAAGATAATAAAAGTACAAAACCAACTCGGTCTAGTGGTAGGAAAACATCCCTTCCCATAGTGAAAAAAACCTACCTTTGAATGTTTAGTCGACTTTTTGTGCGTCGTTGATCACCTTTAATGAAATTTATCATGTGTTGCTCATTGTCCTGTACAAAATAAACGTGGAGACATCCCCAACGTTCATCTCACAATTAGAAGTAAGCAAGTTCCGGCTACGATCTAGTTCAGTGGTGTGGGGACTGCTCGGGAATGATATATTGGTATAAAGATACAAAAGCATGTGGCCTTGTTTTGTGTTTGTGCTCTCAAATTTTGTTGTGTTTGCAAGCATAGGTAGATGCACAAAAGACGAGTGCGAATTGACTTCGTATATCTACTTACGCAGATTTATGTTCTGTTAATACCATTGTGGAGTATCGAGAGCCCTTTGTGTTTATATTGGCTAGTGACAATATTAATACTCCAATCTAGTTATTTATGAGCCGTTTTGATGGGCGATTTCAACGGCCGGTGCATCGAACTGGAAATCAACAGATACAGAAAGAGCATCTGCTTGCAGTTCCTTTTCAACTCGCCTAAATCGCCTAGTCAAGCTTATTTTCGCATTTAATACGGTTAATCATTTTCTATTTGAACTCACCGGGACTTTATTCTTACAACTTATGTTAAAATTAATTAAAATTCATTTAAAATTTGTGTTCACCTAATGTTGATTTTATTACTCCTGTAAAATTCAGGCGGCATCTTTTTAACAATTTAAAAAATATTAACGCAATTGTATGTTTTGACCACAATAAAGCATGACTGACAGAAGTTGATAGCTCATTCAAGTCGTTAAATGATCTTTATAATGTAATCTTCATAGTGTTAGACCTCGGGCTAGCCATTCAATGGAACTGTTACGCGTTTCTGTCAAAATCGACTACAGTTTGTTGCATCTTATATAACGAGTGGATAATGCAAACGATCAACAGTTACTTGAGCTTAATAATCGTTTATTTAAATGCTCTGTTTTAATTATTATTGTTATGAGGTTTAAGATTAGAAAACGATTAATGCAAAATAATTAAACACTTTTCTGTTCTAATGACATGAACCAAATAAATAAAATGATTCGCAGCTATTTCACTCACGATCTCTTTTTTATAAGTGTATCTCACGTTGCTCATTCTTTATGCTTTTAATACTCATTCGTGACTTCGATTAATGCTTTTTAATATTGTTTGAAACCACTTTTTTCAGCATGCCATTCAGAGCAATCTAAACTATTAACTTTAATTTCAAATAAAGTGTTGTTTTGTTGGCTCAAATATCATAAAAAGTAAATTGATTTATTGACTTATTTATTGTTACAACTAAGAAAGATTGTATTAATTAAGAAAAGTGATTATAATTTAAAAAAAATGAATGTGTTTAACAAAAATATTTTTTTAATCATTTATTAGGATAGGACATTTTAACACTGTAACGATGTGTAGAGTATCGATATACAAATTGTTTACAAATTTGTTGTCCTTGCTTAGGTGTATTACGCAACATTAAAATTATTAATTATAATAATAAATATAATAACTATAATAATTATATTAATAACGATTTGCAAATGATACATGATTGGTCAAATTTGAAAATCTATTACTTGTAAACCAAACTCTTCACACCGAAAATATAAAAATTTTAGCATTTGGTGATCGCATTTGTCTATTGCACCTTCAAGTTTTTTTGTCAAATCTAGAAGAGTCAAAAACGCAATATTTCATGTTTTAATAGGCTTATTGTTAATAAAATATATCGATATATCATAATATTTATGTATCAACTTGAACATTTAATAATGTGGTAATGAAATGGTTAAATACATGATGTTTCTAAAGCTTTTAATGCCACTTCATGTGTCTATGAAGTTAATCCCATTTCGAATGTTGTTTTAAATTGCTACCTGCAGGGGCGGACTGGTAAAGTTTTTTACGGGGTGCTAAATTAAAGAAAGGGCCCAATCTTTCCAATAATAATTAAAATAATGAGGCAATTTTTTTGAAGTAGTTCGGTACTTTTGCCATACTTGTTAATCACATAAAGGTGTTGCCCGTGTTGCCTCTGTTTCGGTTGAAATTATAATAAAATAAAAGCGTCAAATAATTTACAACTTACAAATTGATCTGTGTTTTTTTTGATGTCGAAGCACTTGTTTTTTTATAAACGAAAACAAAGTTTTTTGTTGTGAATGTTCAGCAGCTACTTATTTTACTTAATTTTAATTTTTCTGTGTCTTCGTTTTTTGGCCCTAGATTTAAATTTGGATTTGGATTTTTTAACTTTATTAGTACCTACCTATTATATGTACTTATATGACGAATTACCAAAAACTGCAAGAAAACACGATTTTTTGTAAGAGATCACCCAGATTTTTGTCAATACTATCTTGAGTTCTGACAAAAATAAACTGAGATTAACTCCCCTAATCAAAAATAAAATTAAGTTTAAAAAAAGTCGCTCAATTAAGCATATCTAATTACGACTACAATTTTATTATGACCAGAGAGCTAGGCTTGAATAAGATTTTTATTTCTTATGGGTGAAATATTTTATAGCTTTCACGAAAATTTCATTGTGCAGCACTTATTACCAGTTATATCAAGTTGCAAGGTTACAACTTTAATTGTTTCTATTTTAAAAACGAAACAAATAAAGAAAAAATAAAATTTGGTTTACATGAGGTTCGTAAGGGCCCAGGAACTCAAGGGGCCTGGGGTGCTACAGCACCCCAGCACCCCTGGCCAGTCCGCCCCTGGCTACCTGCTTCCAATGTGAAAAAACGTAGTTATAAATAAAATTAAAAAATCCATTGTTGTTTTCGATAAATTATAATTATTATATTACGTGATTCAAAAACATAGGGCAAAATTTTAACCTGAAATACAACTTTACATAACTTATGACATTCAGCAAAAATTTTTTGTTTTATTTCAAGTGATATAGTTATTTACAATTGAGTGATGTAAAAACACATTTTACAGCGTGATAGTAGATTTGAGGAACGAAACCAAAGAGCGAGTTTCTTATTAGCTGAAATAATGTCAGCCTTTAGATCATACGGTTCACTACGGTAGACACCACATTTCAAATTTTTTAATAGTTTTATTTTTATTTAAGTGTGTTCTGTAAAGTTGTATATTATTTGTTCAAAAATTAATAAACGACATTGGGGAGAATTACAGTTTGTTTACTTTTGAAAAAACCACCCACAGCGCAATTTACACCTAAAATACATCTGGCAACATGGCACAACTTTTGAAATGACGTACAATAAAACTAACCTAAATTTGACAGGCATTTCGATCTGCAATTTATTCTTTTATTAAATCGTAACAGCGTGTTACAGATAGTTACAGTTGGAACAAATGTCTAACTTATTGTATAGTATACTAACATTCTTATTTTATTTTAAAATCAAAATTTTTCAACTCTTTTGAGGGTGAGTAGCGTTATAAGTAAGTGACAGAGTAACAAGACGTTTTGACAGTGTCAAATTCTAGTAAATTTAATCTTGACAAACCTATTATATTTAACAAATGTTGGTTTTTTGAAAAGTATACAAACTGTAGTTGAGATTATTTTATTATAGTTTTTGGAAATTTGCTTTACTAACTGGTAACCGCCGTAAAACGGCTTGCTTTATTGCTGCATATAGTAAGTTTTTAATTTTTTAAGGTATTTTATAAAAATCAAACTAGAAAATTTGACGTTTCAATTTTACATCAAATTAAACTGCCAAAAGTAGCAATTTTTTTCTTGACCAACTACATAAAATTAAATTTATTTAGCAAAATTTTGTTACTATTATCATAATTTAACAGGTGGTGGTTTTTTGATTTATGAACGAATAATACAATTCTCTACAATACAGGGTAAACATAACATGGCAGAAAAGCTCTTCAGTACATTGTAGAAAACTATTAATAAAGCCCCGAAAAAATAGTAAAAAAGTTTTTACTAGCTCATTCTTCTAAATAGGTATAAAGACCTAAAGTTGAGATCTTAACTTTTTTGTTTTTTCGCAATTTTAAAATTTGCGTAGTAATTTATAATCTGTTGTACGAGGTTTTTGTAAATTATTGTAGAATTGTAAGTGGCAGAAATTTTCGAAATCAATATTTATAATTTATAAATATTGATTTTAAATATTTATTGTAATGTCCCATTTCCACCACGAAATATTTGAGAATGGTCTCTGGAGTTACTCAGTTGTCTAATAATAATTATAATAATAATAGCAAAAATCATCGTCTTTAAAAAACAAAACATTTTTTATTATTTCGACATTCACCTACGATCCTACAAACATTTATAAACACTTTGTACTTTCTAGATCATGTGATAGCAAAATTATTTTCAAAAAATGTTTAACAACTGTCAAACTTACCTTCTAAAAATGTTCAACTGTTGTTAAACTTTTAACAAAGTACTCACTTGACTTTACTTCAAATCTACTGGCCAGCGACGCGACGTTACAAAATTGGCAAAATTATTTTGTTTTTTTTTTAGAAAAAAAAAATAAATTGATTTTTCCACTACTAGCTATGAAGTTGACCATTATTGCGTCTCCTAGCCAACTGAGAAGTTGAATTTCTCAGCTAGTGGTTAATAATTTTTCTATTGTTAACCAAGGTTAATAATAGACAAATTCAAATTTTTTGAAAATCTAGGGATAGTTGATCAACAAAAACTTGTGCAACATGATTTTGTATACCCAGGAGATTGTCTTTAACGTATTTGCGAATGTATTTAATGTATTTAGAACCAAATTATTTTAATAGAAATGCCAATAGTTTAAAATTCGCGCTCAACCAATAGTGACATGATAGTTGATCAACAAAAACTTGTGCAACATGATTTTGTATACCCAGGAGATTGTCTTTAACGTATTTGCGAATGTATTTAATGTATTTAGAACCAAATTATTTTAATAGAAATGCCAATAGTTTAAAATTCGCGCTCAACCAATAGTGACATCTGTGAATTTGACAGATGGATCTAGTAACTACAATATAAGTTATGTTATGTTAGAAAACTATGTAAACAACAAAACTTTATTTAAAGAAGTATTAATACATTGAACACAAATTATCTATTATCGGTGGGAATTGAGTTTAATTATTGTTTCCCAAAGTTATAATTAATTGTGCAATTGTGGCAAGTCATATTGATTGTTGCACCCGATGTGTTTGTTAGAGCTGTGTTTAGTAAATTGATAACCGTATTATGTAGAGTACTGGTTTCATTGTTGTTATTAGGTGGAACTTCAAGTAGAGTACTGGTTTCATTGATGATATTAGGTGAAACTTCAAGCGCTGAAGATGAGGTTGACGGAAATGCAGCCGATGAGAGTGAACGCTGTGATTTGACTGATAAAGCCGCAGAAGTCAAAGATGTAGAAGGCCCTTGGAGCATATCTGCGATTGACCTTTTGAGTACCAGTGATTCCTCAATGTAACCTTCTGCTACCGTTGCAGATTTCCAACCCCCATGCACCAGCCTACTTGATTTTTGTTTTATTAGTGTAAAGGCGAATTTGCATTCCCAAGGCTACTTGATTTTTACAAGAAAAATTTTTATTTTTAATTTTTGCTTTAAATTTAGTTAGTAGCGGAAAAAATAGTAGTTATACCACGGTGGTGAAGACATTTATAGGCCTCGCACCTTATTCCGCTCAGAGCAAAGCCCCTCGCGAAATAATCTTGATGCTTGGTCAATAATAACATTCTTCACCATCTTGGTGTATAAATAACTATTAATTAGTTCAACAAAATAATTCTGATGTAAAATACCTAAGCGAAGATCAAAATAATAAAAACGACTTGTCCCTTGGTCTAGAAAATACTACTTTATTAGCTTATGCTGAAATTTTAAATCACTACGGTACTCCATCGGAGTAGCGCAAAGTTACGCCATCTAATATTAAAAGTATAGTAAAGTTACGACGTTGCCCCTAGCAACTCAAATTACACCGGTGTAAATCTGATTTAGAATTAGGCCCTTAGTCTTTAGACAATACACTCTTCTTTAAGTCCCTAGCAAAAGTTTTTACAACATAACATTTTGTAGATGTAATAGGGGCTAACGGCGAAAGTACTAAAATCTCCGAAAAGTGTTTTTGTTGTTTCTATAGATTTTTTACCAACTATTCCTAGCACTTTTACTACAATAATAGCGCTTTTTATTATATACATGCATGTTACTTTTTTCTCAATTATCTAGTAATTTTGTTTATTTTTATTTAATGTTTTTTACAATAGCTTTACTACAGTGTGCTTTAAAGTGGACATTTTAAAATTAAAAATACAAACAAATTTCAAAAGAATTGCAATAAATTAAGCATTTTTTTTAACGAAGACTATTACCTAGTGAAAACTATGTAAAACATTTGGTTACACCCTGTCTGTATGTAAATTGTAAATTACCAGGTTTACTTTTTAAAACCTATTACTATAAAAAATTGTACATAAGATGTGCATTTGCAGATAGCTGTAGAATTGCCAACAGACTCAATCAATTACAGCCACATTGTAAATAAATTTATTTTAAAATGTCTCAAAAATAATAAATTTAGTACTTTAACGACTGTAGTAAAAGTTGCATTTTTAAGTCACGCTAGAAAAATTAGACAAAAATACCTAATATGTTATAAAAAGAAATAATTTTTTTTTGAAAAAGTGTAACAATTTCTTTAGAGTTTAATTTCTAAATATCTTACTGCCTGCTCTGTTTATATCAGGAACAGTCTCGCTGACGCCATCAGATGACTTATTTATAACTTTCAATTATTTGTAGAGTTATAATTATATTTATTGATTACTTAAACTGAAAGAACAATTAAACATATTTTATTAATAAAACTTGTATATTACGCCACCGATAACGTTCTAAACGAGCGTACTTTACTTAGTAAAAAACGTTCAAGTATTTAGCCAGTCACAGAAAGCAAGATAATTTTGTGTTATCATCAACCCAAGCATTTACTGTTTAGATGACGTCTTACCACGGTAACTCATTAATAATTTGTTTGGCCCTCCGCTCAAAAAAAAATATTTTTTTCCGCTCAGTATCTAATGATCTTCTAAAGCCACCTTCTAAGCGAAGAGAATATTGCTTACAATATTTCTTTTTTTTTGTTATTTTAGGCGACTGCTGTATGATTCTGCAAGCAGCAAGCCATCAGCAGAAATTTGTAAATGCTATCAAATTTTTTCTCTAAATGTTTTGTTTTAATTTTATAAGAAAGAAGAGATATAAATTCTTACTTTCTCAAGAAATTAAGTCACTTCTATGAACTGGTTGGGATTCTTTCAGTCATAACTTAGAAAAATAATTATTAATCAATAATAATTATTAGTCTAAATACTCGTATACTTTTTATTTCTTTACACTAGTCTATTAAATTCATTTAATCTTTGCCCAGATGCTGCATTTAAAAAGTAAATAAAAAAGGACGGTTAAAAGTCGTGACTGTTTAGTGTAAGAACGAGTCAAAAAATGATTTTAATTTTCAAAATTATTAGTCGCCTAATAATACAAGTTGATTACAATGTTTATCTGCTGAACGTAAACTACTTTATCTTAAATTTTTTGAAATTTTAAAATTATTTATTAATAAATAATAAACCGATTTCTGTGCGAAAATAAAACACTAATGTTCTTATTAATCAAGAATCAATGCAAAAGTAATAAATTCGTTGAAAGCATCTTTTTTTCAAAGTGATGTGTGTTCGTGTGTTGACATAAATGATAAAAAGAATAAAAATCTAAGCCATTGATTGATAGACAAGGTATAATACAAATATAACTTCTAGATTTAGTAATAATACAACTAATTTGATAACACAGATTTGTAGAGTTCTTACACTTAACACAAAATCTTCTAAATTTATTTTGTTGAATCGTTTATTTTTTAACTTTATGTGTCTTATAATAGCAAAATTTTAGTAAATGATAGAAAACACTTTTTCATCCGAAAATATTATACAAAATAAATAGTGTTTTAAGATTTTTTCCACAAGTAACAGTTTTTTTACTTTTTATCTACGGTCAAACCGCTTTTAATGGTTTCTCATATCAAACAATCAATTGCTTTTCTAAAGACCCCAAAGTTGACAGTGTCTATTTAACTAATTCCGAATTCATTCAGTTAAGCCGATCTAGATCATTAATAATCTTTACAGAATTCAGTCTTTCTTTTTCTAATACTTCCTGTAACAAAAGGACAGCATTAAAAAGCCTCCAGTGTGTAAGAACTCACATGTGCAAGTCAACAAAACTGTGTCCATTACGTACTATCTGTTCCTTTAACCGCACCATAATTAATCATTCGTTGCATATCATCCTATTTAACAAGATGCAACCGTCACACGAGATTCACACATTGAATAAAGGGACTTTGCGCGCCTGACTAAGTACAACTGTTAAACAGTTTACCTGCGACAACCGAAATGTCTCTTTGATACTGTCAGATTTTCAACAGACGTAGAAAATTTGCTTTTATTATATTTGTATTCTTATCTCTAATCCCATAATGTTCTTTTTTATTCCAAACTATAAGCAAAAATCAAGAACGTGCAATTCACTTCTGTGGATTTTACAAAATTGGCACTCTTTTAAAACAGTCTATAGTTACCCTTCCTACATTATATCGAAATTTATTAAAAATAGATAAAAAACCGTTTTTATTCCAACTTGAAGCACATCTTAAAATTTAGTACAAGAAGTTTTTAAATTCACTGATATCCCTACGTTTATGTATCTCAAAAACGGCTCTAATATGAAGATTTACAAAAACACTTATTTTTCAAAAACTAGTAGGTACCAATTTTTTCAAATTATTTCCCATTTATAATGTACCATTGTGCACATAAGTAGAGATACACTCTGCAATAAAAAAGATTTTTTTTATATTTAAGCCAGTACTGTTTTAGATTTACCTCTTTTCTAAGAGATGAAGGTATATTGCTACTTATATGAGCGATGAAACAGTCGCGAAAGCAAAATCTTAATCATCACATTAACTTTTGACACCAAAAAATGCTTAAGTATTGCTAACCAGTGCTAACAGATAGATCAGGTTTGAGCTGTCAGTAACTGTCTTTTTTTTAACAATTAGCTCAAAATTTTTCTTATTTTCAAAAGCCTTAAAAGTACTCAAAAAATGAAAAAAAATAATGTAAAATTTGAGATTTTGACGATCAAAATTTTGTTTTCACCACAGTACATTGTAGGTTTGTTTGCCAACTTTTTCGAAGTATTAGACTTTTTTGTTTGCTTGTTAGATAAATTAAAAAAAAAACAATTATTAACAGAAATCTAGTAATTTATGATTATAGAAAAAAAAAATAATTTGACTAAAAGTCTTCGGAGATGGCTCATTACGCATTAGGTGTGTCTGAAAGCTCTCCTTACCTCCTGTAAAGTTATCGACAATGATACTTACCCTCTTTTGTCTCGATATACTTTCAGGTCAACTGACTGTTACATAATCCGGGTCACCCAATAATTAATCACTAGGTTAAAGCCACTTGGTGTGGTTTCGTTCCGTGACAAATAGTGTGTCGCAAATGTGTCAACCCTGCTATTCAGCTCAACAATACCTTGAATATATTTCTGGCCCTTTTTACCTCTCAAAATTTTTAAAAACTATTGTAAATTGTCTCACCGATTCGACACAACGCATGCCGTTGTATTGACATTACTCAAGTACCCATACGTTCTATACACTTAACTATTCTAACTGTTCTGGATTCAAAAGGATCAGGTAACCAGAGCAATTATTCATAATAATAGACTGACTTATTAATATAATGATGTCTGGGATATGAAGTGGAGACGAGTTTTTTTAACTTGACTTTAAAACGCATAATTAACAAGTTAGAGTAGTTCCCAGTGAACGATTGCACTTATTTCAAGAGAATTTGTGAAAAAATATGTAGAAACCAATTTTTTGAAATTACAGTAATTGGTAATTTTTTTGATTGAAGAGTTCGAGTCAATTGGCACTTGAATTATGCCTTACAGTTAGATAAATAATTTAGAATCGGTCTTGTTATTGTTATTTAACGGTTGATCTAAAGTGGGAAAATGTAAGTAAGAAAAAAGGTGCAACAGCCGTCTGTTGAAGTATGTTTAAGTGAATTAATTTTCAGTTATTGATTATGCGAAATTTAAATTGCAAAATAATACATGAAACGAAGTAGCAACATCAAGCTGTTGTAGATGTAATGACAAAGTAAACAATACACAGAGTCAAATCAATGTGGACAGCAAATGCGGTTGTTATTTCTATATTATATTGTATTGTATGCCAATATCATAAATGTGGTCGCGTTGTATGCAAATCATGCATATTTTTGAGTCGGTTATAAGAAAAAGACATCGTCAAACAGTCGCACCCTAGGTACGCCAATGATCATTAATGTGTGGAATTGTAGTGTAGAATTGTAAAGGACCATTAATCAAGCTGATTGGGTTTGTCTGAAGATGACATGGAGAGATGTGAGGAGCCTAGCACATGTTCCAATGATTGGTTAAAACTGTTTGTATATGCCAATGTACTCCCTTCTTTATGGTATTATTAATGTACTGATATTGCACTTTATGTAACTGCTGCAGCCATTACCGACTTTCCTAAGATGAACTTTAATTGTAATTTATTGGTAATATAAATATTAATGGGTTCATGAACATTAAATGTTACTTGAAAATGGAAAAATTCATAGGTGTATCAACTGGTTTTCCTTAATTTCAAGTTCACCCTCATATCTTCATACCATATAAATAGCTATAAAGATTAGATTAACTGATTAACAAACATGTTTTCAAGACAAGTGCATATACATCTAACAGAAAATTATTTTGTAGCAAAATTTTAAAACTCATACAAAATGTTTTTAAAATTTATAAAAGATGAGATTTATAATTAAATATTAAAAGAAAAATTAATAAAACTTAACTAACAAGCTTATTTTGTAACTTAAAAAAAACAACATTAAAATTAGATTACACAGAGCAAGATCGAAATATCAATAATCCAGTAAAATTAAAAAAAAAACTATCTAAAAAGTAAATATCACTAAAATTCAAACTAAAATATTTGAAATTTTTTCTTGACAACAGGCTTTAAATGCTCGGGACAAAATTTATATTTGTAAAATGAGAAACATCTTAACAATATTCTAGGAAAATTAGATTTTTATTCTTAATAGATCTTTTTATAAAACTGTTATTTAGAGAAAAAAAAATATTTTCAAGGCTTGTTGAAAATAAAGATAGCATTAAAAAGCATAGCATATTATTTTGTAAGCTTAATATTTAAGATATAAAAAATTGTGTTATCTTTTATAATAACAAAGTTAGAACTGTTAGAAGTTGTTTCCGGTATGACCGGAAGTACCACAAAATTAAAAATAATAAACACCAATAGATCTTAACATAAAAAGCGTATGCACGAATATCAGAATCAAAAATTTTATGGTTTTTCATGTATCTATTTCTAATGTCCAACCAAAAGAGTGTCTTTTTTTTGAAATTAAACTAAATCTTTGAAAGGATTAATTCTGCAGAAATCAAACCTTATGGCCTAATTACACTATTCAATTTCCTTCAAAGGTACTATCCAATTAATTGAACATAAATATTGAATGAAGTAGGGCGAGGTGCTAGCATCCAAGATTCAAGATATTGAAATGTCAAACGAAATTTATCAATTTACACTACATAAACACATCAAAGAGATGCATTCAAGAAATTCATACAATTACTTGTACGAATCTTTAAAGAAAATTGAATAGTGTAATTAGGCTTTTAGAGACCAAAAACCGCAATTTTTTATAACAAAAAATTAATGACTTCTTGATATAAAAAAAATAAATTTGCTCTTTTAGCACCCTAAAAATTCAGAACCCAGGACTCAAATTAAAAAACTTGTGCGGCTGCATTTAGAACAACTAAATAAAGATCTCTACAAAAATTCAGCTTGTTCAGGTTTTTTTCGAAGATAAACAATATAAAAAATACTTTTTTCTTAAGAAAATAAAAAATTTTACTAACTTCATTAAGCAAAAAAAGTCGTAGCAGTAAAAGCAAAAAATAAATGATCAAAAAAAAATATACTAAAACACAAAAATTTTTACTAATAAATAAAAATACAACAGTCAAGCGCCGAAAAGACACTTTTCTGTCAAAAACAATAAATGCTCTTAATGTGTTAAAAGATAAAAAAACTCTAAAAAGATCAAAAAAAAACTTAGACGGTATTTTGAAAAACTCTTTTATAAATGAGAGGAGGATGGCAATAAATATAGCTCTGTAGAAAATATTATAGAAAAATAAAACGAACTTGAAGTGAGAGTTTAAAAATAACAAATGTAAAATAAAGATCAACACAGCTGATAACATGCCTAAGATTTAAAAATGTCGTAATATCTTTAAATATCAATTTGCATTCTATGTGAGCTTGCAGACGAAGATTTTAAGACATCTAAGGCGAGTCTGGCATTGTAACATTGACGGTATGTTTAAAATTTTATTCATTTCTGTAGATTTATTAAAAGTTACATTTCGTAAAACTGACAAATCGAAATGTTTATTGATCTGTATTGATCTGTACAATTGACAAGTTAGTTTGTAATAACGTTCATTTGTTTCTGTTATATTTTACGGTACATACACAAAAATAGGCTAGTAACTGTAACATAACAGTATCGAAGATGTAATAATTTTACATTTATTTGACGATTTATAATTTTTTCAAATCAATATATCAATTTTATACAATGTAACTAACATCTGCAGCTATTACCACATTATTTACATGTTAGGTATAAAACTAAACAAAAAAAATTAAAACTAATATAGATATGAAAATTATTACAGAAAGATTAAAAGAAACAAATAATATCAAAAGACAGAAAACTAATTAATATGATATTGTACAGATAGGAAAATATAAAAAAAGATTTAAAACAGAAAGATCGACAGATAATCATATGTACCTATGATTATAAATCGAATTGTTGCAACAAAATTGATATAAGCAAAACTTAAAGTTTCTGTAGCTAATTTTTATCGAATATTCCTAAATATATAAATTTATTTACAAAAAAAAAAAAATAATCAAAAAAATAAAGACAGAAAACGTACCGAAAAAGCTTGGAGAAATTATAGAAATAGCTGTTAAATAAAAGTGTTTGATAAAAGACAGAAAAAAAAGTGTCAAAAAAGGTAAAATTTCTGTGCAAATATTAACATGTGGTAATAGTCTTTAAGAGACCTTTCTCTAAATCGTAGCGGTAAATTCTAACTTGCCTAAGACTAAGAGCTGACTTAAAAAAATACACCCAAAATATGAGCGGACGTGTCATAAAAATTAAATGGTTTAACTGGGTTTGAAAATAATTGACAGATTATTACAACAGTGACGGTCGATGGTACTAGTCGGATAGCATAGACCTGGATCTATTTCTGCTATTACTAATCTTTTTAAAATGCCTTTTCTTAATTGCAATACACTACGCTAATCAATAACCACAATAAACACTACTAAAAGACCGACTAACATTTTCAGTAATTTTATTCAAATAAATTCCTTAAAGTTTTTACCAGAAGAAACCAGAGCAAAACAAAGGGAAAAAGGGGTAACCGAAGAAATTAGGTTTTTTTAAGACAAAACACAGGAGCGGCGATACTTCTTGGTGAAGAAAGATAAGTTGAGAAGGATAGAAAAAGAAGAACTAAATTTTTAAAGTTTATAACCAATTACTTGTTAACTATTAGACAAAAATTAAATTACTATTTTTTTTTACATTTCTTAGACCGATATGACAAAATTCAACTAAATAAAAATATATAAAAAAACGTCAAATCAAAGCTAATTTTTATTTTCTTTTTTTTTTCATGTGTCATGTTGCCCGATGATTAGTGTTTTGAAAACTAGAGAATCTGTAGCTATAAAATAGAAACTTTAAAACAAAACCCAAAGTAAGAGCATAAATTAATGTAGAATTTTAAATAGTTTGTTAAATGGAAGGAAAATTTTTCTAAACTAATTTTTTAACAACAATATCTAAAATACTTATAAACAAAGTTCTTATAATGAAAACAAAACAAGTTACTGTGAATGACGTAAGTACCTATATTAAGTAGCGTCATATTTTACTATAAAATTTAAATATTTACGTAAACGTAAAAGCACGAGCCTATTTAGAGCAAAAACAGAAGCTGACATGGTGTTTATTTCATAGTTACGCCATCGCCATCAGATTGATAAAGGTACTTTATACAACTTTAACAAATCTATTCGTATAAAAAAGAATAAGATTTACTTCCTGCGTCGTATCTAAATGAGTGATAAATGTCTTTATGTAAATTGGTGTTATTATCTAGATCTAGGGTAGTTGTTTATGATTAAGCTATTGTACGTCACGTCAGAGTATGAGTTAATTATGCCAACTTATATTTATTTGCCTTACTGGTCTGTTGTATAAACACGATTTGCAACACAACATGAATCTAAATTTCACATGCAACGTACAAGAATAATTTTATTGAGTGAATTAAACGAATGTCTGGATGCGTTTAGCTGCGATAAAATTTGTATCAATCATCTATTTGTACCCGAAATAAAGGCGATTAATCAAATCGAAAAAAATGGGCTAAAATCAACCCACTTTTACTTTTAGACGTATAGTTATCAATCTTTAGAACTTCAGCGGATTTGACAGTGAATAAATTTGTTCGGATACAAGAGCTCTGTGAAAAATATACTAGAATTCATTTGCATTTTAATGGGAGTATTCTGTGCACAATCCATCTCAAACTAAATTAAATTAGGTGAATAAAAAATCCAAGCAGCTTTCGTTATTAATCATTGTTGTGGTCAAGTTCGGAATGGATTCCAGTAATGTTTGTATATGTTAAAACTGGCTTTATAATTGCAATTATTCTCAATAAAATACTATTTTATCGGATATAAATAACTAAGAGTATGTACAAGCTGTGGGTGTCAGGTGCTTAGTGTCAGGTCGAAGACCCCTTGCAAGCACGCACGGTAATGTACGTTCAAATGCTCATCTTCTGCTTGCTTGAACCGAGGTGTTTATAATGACTCAGTAATTTTGAATTTCATGCTCCATTTTATCGATACTTGACTTGGTATTAAATTTGCATGATGGTGAAAAGTATTGCAGAGCCAATGTATACACAAGAGAAAAAAGGGAGTACTGTTACATTCATTCACTCACCATCACTAGGCTAGAGATAACCAAGCAGAAAAGTATCTTAAAAGCTCTATTCCCATTCAATTTGCCATCAAGAAAATAGTACCGCACCACCATTTGTGATAAGAAGATATCATAAACTAATAGTTTTACATGATGATTTAACTATAGATTCTTTGCAGAATTTATACTTATACTCATTTTGTCATTTTTTATTAACACACATAAAAAAATAATCTAGGAGATCACTTGAAGCTGGCAAAAATTACACGAGTACTACCTTTTTAATAAATAATTAATTTTGCTTATGTTTATTAACTTTTTGTATTAACTTTAATTTAACCAAAAGTCTAGAAATGAGTTTTGTTGAGTAAAAACTGAACTCTTATTATTTGGTTTCGATTGTTGAGTAGGCTAGAATTATTTTGAATGTTATTTCGTTTAAAATTCGTAAAAAGTAATAAGGCATTCTTTTGATGACGATTCGAAAATTCCGCTACACTTCGCTACTTCGCACAGTGGGGAATTTTTGATAAAAAGTTGGCCATAATAGTAAAATAAAAATTTTAAATTTATCTTTCAAAAATGCTTTTAATAGTTTGTTAAAGGTTGTACGGACACGACTGTAATTAGTCATTATCATTATACTACCGTTCGAAGGCGCAGACGGCGTGATACTCTGAAACTACCATTTCCAAAAACCTATTATTTTAGTTTTTGAAATAATCGTATCTTCCCGCTTTTTTCAGTCTAGCGTGGTGCAATTAAGTAAAACAAATTATGGCCAAAATACCTTCTGGTATGTAATAAACAATAAGCACGATTATGCTATTTTCTAACAAAACAACCTCTATTTAAATGTTTTATGCCTTCAAATAATTTTGTCCAAGTTTTTAGGCGAAATTCTCCACTGTGAGTCGGCGGTTGAGTTTTCGCGGTAATTAAAAGATCCCACAGCTGACAGTTATTAAAAGTTATCTTATCAAATGAAATGAAAGTTTTCGTATTCGACATGTCCTTGAGTACATCTCCAACTAGTTGTCCCTTGACGCCTAAAAAAGCTACAATGGTTGGCGAAACGTCAAGTACGAAAACTCTATTGACATGGTCTAATTCCAAGAAGAGAAATTTACAGAAATCTTCTTCCTAAAAAATTAAAAATACAAATAAAACTTTTTTTGGTTTACACACGTTCCATAAAGACAAAATAATTAATCAGTGTACTCTTTTGACTCAATTTCAGAATCTACGACATCTACAAAAAAAAAATTTTTTTTAGAGTTGAACACTGATGTTGCGTCAGCCATGTACATAAATTTTTTCCAAAACCTTTGGTTTTTCCTGACCCTCCAAAAACTTACTCTACGTTTTATAGAGTTTTAGCTTAACTATCTATGCAAACTCCGAAGTTTTTAATACTCCTCAGACCGGCTCAAAAATGTGCACTTTCTTAACCCTTTCGAGCGTCTCAGACCAACCTTAAAACAAAAAATAAATAAATAAATAAATAAAAAAATTATGCGATACAAAATTGAAAACAGAACTAGGATGCGTTTAAGCAATTATTGCTTTTGTTCTGTCACCTTCAAGCGCAATTACCTGGTAAAGCGGTCAAGATTTAGTAATTCAATATCTGTCGGGACTCTAGTGCAAAGAATAGTTGCTTCTACACTGGCATTAAAGATGATGTTAAGATGATAAGAATTCAAATTGCCAAAAAAATTGTAAATTATAAATTCTTTTACTAAGAGCAGCTGTTCTAGTGTCATAATAAAAACTGCTAACAAGTAGACTACTTTTAGATGCTTCAAGAAATTTTAATTTAGAATTTAACATCATGTAACTTTCTGTTTGCAAGGATCAGATAATTCTGTTAGATTGTAAAGGCTTATAATAACAATTTATAAGCAAAACACAAAACAAATATAAAAAATTATTAAAATAATAGATAACTAACAAATAAAAAAAGGTACTAGAAAAGCCTACACTTTTGTTAGACGACTTTTAATAGTGCTAAGTTGCTGATGGCTTTATATTCTCGTATAGGAGGTGATTTAAAAAAACCGCACCATCACTTACTGTCGTCCTCCCCAAATTTGGAAAAATGACTTAAGTTATAAATCTTACAACAAAGGAGCTTGAACCCAAAGTTAAGTCGCTCGCAATAAGTGCATAACTAATAGGTATTTTTCTGGTTATTGAAACAGATGTTTGGAATTTGGCCTCTGCAGGTATAATGTAGGGGTGCATTGTGGGCGACTTAACTTCGGTCCAAAGCCCCTTTATTGTAAGATTTATAACTTAAGTCATTTTTTCATATTTGGGGAGGACGACAGTAGAGTTCGACCATCAATATTCTGCGTTTACAACATAATCCTGTGATTAACTTTTCGAAATTTTTTCGACACTTAACCACAGTCCGCTGTAAAATCCTTTACCTACAAAACTAGATATTTCCTAAGCCTATTGTCAATATCTAGTCGGCACTATTTTTATTGGGGGTTTGCCGTCCATCCGTTATAAAGTTCTTGAAGAGTCAGAGCAATAATCGCAGAATATCTATAGTCGGACAATACATGACTGTTACAAACATAAAGTTATTTTCAAAAAAGCAGTCAATAATTTTTTATTATATTTATTATATTTCTGTTAACGTTTTCTATCACCACACAAACGTTGGTCTGACCCTTTTAAATCACCCTGTATGTCAAACTTTTTTACATACTCTTATTACCATTATCAACGTAATGATTTTAATTTTAACACAGTTATTAACAGTATTTTTAAAATTGCCCTTCAAAACTAGAGATACATTTGTTTTAGTGATTGGTTGTATATAAAGTAATGTTTTGCTAAGTATTATAAGATATTCTTTCCGCAGGACGTAAATCTTGTGAAAGTATAACAGTTGGTCATAGATTATTATACATGAACCAAAACTTTTGTGTTAAAATATACATTTTAATCTGAATAAATTCTGTTGATTAATATATTAGTTAATTTTTAAAATCAACTAATCACAAATGAGTATTTAAAATTTACAAGGCTTACTAAGGTCTCTCTGGTAAAAAAACAGACCTAGAGCAGGCGTAGCTACAGATTCAACGGCGCGGCGGGGCGAAGGGTAGTATTAATCTTCATCTCCTGAAAAATAAGTTTCTTTTATTTTCTAATTTAATTTATAGTTTTTATTTATTTATTCGCGATCTGTACGATTTCTGGCATTCAATGTTAGGTATTACTCACTATAACTTTTTTTGACATTTATTAGTTTGTTTAGGATATTTTTTAAAACTGTTACTGACTAGAGATTTTCTACATACGCGCGTTGAAAAACGTCGCTTTTACTAATATCGCCGCTATTTTTCAAAAAATTAAGATATTTAAATAATTTTCTATGCTGAAGGCACAAGAAATAACCTAAATAATAGTAAATTACCACGTCTTTAAATTTAAA
Organism: Tribolium confusum; assembly: GCA_029207805.1. NCBI lineage: Eukaryota > Metazoa > Arthropoda > Insecta > Coleoptera > Tenebrionidae > Tribolium > Tribolium confusum. The sequence goes on along the minus strand of JALGAY010000002.1, from coordinate 27,443,005 downwards.
TCTACTTTTGGCCAGAAGTAGTACGAGTAGTACTTCTGGCAAGCCGCTGTATATAAGTACAATCATTAACAAATTGAAAACCAAGATTGTAGCTTATATCATTGTCTATAAAAAAAACAATCATGATTAAATACCATAAGACTGAGACTAAGTATTAGTCCACTACTATTAAGACAACGAATTAAAACAAAAGGTCTTAAAATTGCCAATGTATTTTCGAAGTGCACCACCCTCTTGACAAACACTAGAAATTCAACGTAATATTTAAGGTAAACAAACACTAAGAACTGAACACATTTTAAAGCTTATACTTTTGCAAAAATTAATCTGACTACCTATAGATATTTTGTTATACAACTTTGTGCATTTTAACAATCTAAAGTTGTGGCATTCTTGTTTATTTACAATGACGTCAAAATAATGTTTTGTTAAGAGTGAAAATTTTTACCAAAAAATCAGGAAATTGAAAACTAGTAAAACGTTGATACATTTCTTATTTTGGAAATTAATAGTTAAATGTCTTATTTGATATTGAAAAAACACATTTTCTGATGTTTTGACACATTAAGATAAATTAACATAATATTTAGACAAAAAAGTCAAAATTCGGTTTTGAGTCAGATTTTAGACTTAATGCAAATATTTCTAAATCTAATGTAAGGGGGGAACAGTCTTCATAACAGGCGAAACCGGTCGGAATAAAAATTCGAAGAGAACGTTTGAGGTTGTGAAGACTGTTCCCCCCTTACATTAAATAATACCTCAAAAATGGTCAAAACAACCTATAATTTCTAAATCTGTTATACAATAAATAATAACATTTTTATACATTTTATTTTTTTAATAAATTTGGTTATTTTATAAATACAAATTAATTTTTTATAATTTTATCGGTATTACATAGTAATTACAAATAATAAATTGCTCATCTTAAAATATTTTTTTTTTAGTGAAGAACAGAGCTTAGAGTAGGACACACATCGGACACACCCTATTTCCAGTTTCTATAGTAGCATGCTCAAATATTTTGATAATGATAAACTGGAGTGTCCAGAAGAGTTTGTTCAAGTAAAGCAAAGAACTAGAAATAACCAATTCAGTTTATTATTCTTGAAAAAAACCTTTTTTGTTATTTTTTGTGACTAGTGGGAAAACAAGTCTATAAAATTCATGTTTCAATGATTTCAAAGGTGTTATTATTTTAATACGAGTAGATTTAAGAAATTAGTAAACCAGTGAAGTCACTTTAAATTATCTGAAATCACAAGTTTACATTTGAAATAAATACTTTGATTACTTTGTATAAAATTTCATTGTATTTTACGATTCGTCTCCACTTGTAGGTAAATGAGATAGTAATTTAGATTACGCATAAACATGCTCTTTATTTAATAGAACTACTCCATTACGAATCCTGTTTAATAAATTTATGATTATCTAATTCTTTGATACGTATTTTTTTATTGCGTTGTAACTTACCTATTCAATAATCATTAATTAATACAACCAGCTATTTAACAACATATTTTTAGTTAAATAGTAGAGCTATTTTTTATCTATGCTGACTAATTGTATTATAAATATTTCTGCTTTATTTAACAGTATTTGAACTTAGAAACCGGATTCAATCTGAATCATCTATGATTCTATGAGTATACCGTTGCGTGAAAAGCTCGCAATAAGTCATTAGAATGTAGTCTTGCAAGAAAAAAGCGCACAACCTCTTGAAATTTATTAGAAATATTAGAATTCTGTTTATCTTAATGTTACATCTTATGATTGTTCTTTCTGATTTATTAAAGGTGACATTTTTGGTCTGATATATTTTATTCTTTTAGAGCTAGCTTCACGCAGAGTGGGTGTGAGAAAAACTCGAGCCACCTGACCCATGCTTGTCATCAATAATCTGTGACATCAATGACTCTAGATCAAACTTTAAGTTGCGTTATAGTCCTTATTTATTCGAAAAAAGGTCTAAGATTCTCTAGACCCTTACTTGTGGTTTTGGAATTTATTACAATTTCTAACTGAGTCATTGTTAGTCTAGATCTCTGATATTTAGGTCTCCAGGTATAGCCACATATATGCCGCCATAAATTAGTGGGTCCTTGTTCCGAGGCATTCCATTTAGTCACACAAATCTCGACGTTTTTTCTTATTTTGTGTGATTACGGAGTATGTACGGCTTGAAATAAAACTCGTTGAGGATTTGCCAGTCACCCGTTTAAATTTAGGGTAGATTTTATCAGAAACAAAGACTGGCGAACAGATTTATCAAACGTCGGGCAAATTTGTTGCATTCCACAATAATGGTAAACGTTTAACCTCTAAGATGAACTATCAATTCAGTATGGTTTTTGACACTAATTTATTCACAAGCATCAATCAGACGTCAAGGGATCGTTTTTATATAATATGGAAGATATTATTGGTGATTGGTTGAGAATAGATTCCAATTGATTGTGTGTCTGTATCAGCCAAAGGAATACTCTGATGTGTCAGACCGAAGGTGACAAATGTCTCATACTTATTCTAAAATGTACCCATTCGTTATTGTATCTACTGGTTCATTGACTTAATTCAATAGTTTAAACAGACTTTTTTAGAAAGCCGCCTTTACACTCTTCATTACCGTTTGCTAAATCCATTAAGATATTTATTACTGAATTTATTTTGATATCTAACCCGATTGCTAACAATAAAGGCACTCAAGTTTCTACACAGATTATTTTAAAATTCAAGTCTTATTAAATCAATGCAAATCATTTAAAAGTTGTTGAAACAAGTCTGATATTAACAATTTTCATAAATCATTTATTTTTTTCACTGCCTCAACGACTAGTTACAACCTTGAATAAAGATAGGTTTGTAATAAAAATCATTATTATTTAAATAATTACAAAGAAACCAATAGCTAAATAAATTTCACTTAAATACCAAACCTTTTTTCACTTAATAACAGTTACAACATTTAGCAAGTTAAAAATAGCTTTTTGAAATTAACTAATAGACATTCTAACTTATTGATAAAAATATTTATTATTTGTCAATATGTATAAATACAAAAACTGTTGATTATAATAATTAAAATAAAATACAATTTATTTATTGGCCAAATTACTCGATTATTAATATTGAAATACTTAAAACAAACTATAGAAATTATAATATTACTCCTAGTATTACAATGTATTTCCTGCCTCTTTTTATTCTTTTTTTCACTTTTCTAAGATACTTTATTTAGCTGTCTTTTGTTGTTTGACTTTTTTAATATGTTGTAGTTGGTTGAGACCTAATGATAAATCCAAGTTCTTGATTTCGATTGCAGTATTTGAAACCCTAAATATATTTTTTTAAATACAGATACACTTTTAATTGAGATTCTTTAATGTGAATAACTGTATTTTAAAAGTATTTGTTCTTCTTTTTGTAGATTTATTTATTAAGAATTTTTTAGTTTTTCTAACATTTTGTCAACGAAATTTGTGACATTTTAAAACCAAAAATACAGCTTTTTAAAATTTTATTAGTTTGCTATTTAAAACAAAATTTTCTTTAAGTTTTTATCAATTTTGTTCCTAAAACGTTTGTTTCTACAGCAAAAATAATAATTAGAAATATTTGTTCTTAAAGTAAACAAAATTTCTGAGAAATTAAGGAAAAATCTTTATATACCTATGTTTTTTTTATATAATTTGCATTAAGAAAAAGCATTTCACAGTCTTTTAAATAAATTTTTATAATAACATAAACTACAAAACTAAAATCTACATTACAGTTTTTAAGATATAGCTTTAAGAACACAATTTTTTTTTATTTTATGGGTTTCTGTCAATTTTTACTCTAAAGCAGTAGCAGAAATAGTTATATTTGTTCTTATAGTTATCAAAATTTGTGACATTTTAAGACTAAAACTGTCAAACAGATTTCATAGTTTTTACGCTACAGCTAAGCAGAAACTTAGAAATCTATAAAACCAGCTTTTTGTAGACGGTTGCCAAAAATCAACAAGCAAAACTTACGAGTGTCATAGAGTTTAACGATGATTTTCACGCAATCACTGTTGTTACCTGAGCATTATGTAGTCTTTTTGTAATTTTACTCAATATTGTTTGGACGGGTGACAGTTCCCACCCATTTGACGTACTTACTACAGCCCCTTGAGCAAATTTTAACACTCAACAACTAATTGGGTTATGTCATATCAAACTTCTCCACATGTATTCAAACTAAAAATTTTTTTTGTAAAAACAAACACAATCACTACTTACGCTTATAACAAGTAATCTAAATAAATTATTGTTATGACTTCAACTTTTTTACTGTTTTTGTATTGTGTTTTAAAACGTAAGTAACTTTTTTGACAGTTTTACAATCTACAAATATTTTCTCATTATTGAAAGACTTGCAACTGTGAATAATAAGCACAAATACATAATCACAATAATATTACAACACTGTTGTAGAAGTTTGTTTTTATTTTTAAAATCAGCTGATGTGTAAGTTCTCTGACTCGATGGTTCTACACCAGCAGCTCTCAAACAATAGGGGTCTATAGTGTATTTCAGAAACCATAAACATTTGTACTTTAAACCCAAGTTTTAATGACCACTCTGACTTAAATTGTAAACCTTTACATAATAGATCTTCTGCTGTGGTGCCAATTGCAACTATTATGTACTTTAGTTAGGATCTACCTGGAGCAAAATCGTAAAAACCCCCAGGTCAACTAAAGTACATGATAGTTGCAATTGGCACCACAGCAGAACATCTATTATGTAAAGATTTACAATTTAAGTCAGAGTGGCCATTAGAACTTGAGTCGAGAGTATAAGGCAAGTTTGGGTTTTTAGCATCTACTAAACAAAGACTACTACCAGTTAAAATTTGTAAATTTCTTCAATAACACTTTGTATATGTTGTTTCTCCGTAAAAATATTATACATCTGCTATTCTACTTTATGTACTTTGCATTCTTTTAATTAGATGAGAAATCTTTTTTGCTCAATATTTTTTGAAGTTTGGATTACTGTAGGATTTCAGAGCCATAGGAACAAGAACTGTGTTACGAAGCTTCGTTCGCACTATGTCGGAACTTCGCGCTAGCCATATCATGTAGAAATTCGATTTATTGTAGAGTGACACGTTCTCTTTATCGGAACCATTAAATATAAAATAATAGAACCCTCTCATAAATATCGCATGATACTAGACGTACACGTGAATGAGTGTGTTCCATGATACTAAGACTAAACAAGATATGATCACGCGCAGGTTTTCTCCCTCTCTCTCTTTCGACTCTGACGTCATTGTGTGACAAATTTGAAATCTGGTGACAAACGTGGCGTTATTAGTGTGGCTATTAGCGTCCAAATTCCTTCTGATTTGAGTGATTTACTGGTTTTTGTAATTGAATATTGTTTGTTTGATTTTGTTGTGAACGATGGTTTATGGTGCAGTGATGGGTTGTACCAGCAATAATAATAAGAAAAGCAAGAACTATTCGTCCGATTGTCGATACTTTAGTTTTTTGACCAATACCAAACTTTGTAATTTATGGGAGCAAGAAATGCTCTCAAAAGGATGGTTTTAATATAAAAAATGCTGGAGTATGTTTAAAACATTCTTCTCATGATGATTTTTGCGTTAAAAAAAAAACTATTGCCTGTGCCCAAAAATAAGTGAAAGTTAAAACGAGATGCGTGCCTTCACTTAATTTACAAAAATCACCAAAAGTGCAAACATCTGTCCAGAAAGATCGTGGGAAAAGAATGAAAAAGTTAGAATTTGTTATAAACATACATTCCATGTAAGTACTTATTTCATTAATATTATTTGGGATATTTTTTTATTGAATGCTTTGTTAGCTTACAAGAAGAATCGGAAATGTGTAAGAAAATTAAGAATTTCCAAGCGGAAAACTTACGTTTAAAAAACCTTTTGGAAAAAAAAGAAGAAAAAAAACAAATTGATAAGATATTTATTTACTGTAGGACAGCTTCGTAAGCTAAAAACTCAGAAACAAATTCAGTGATCTATTCAAAATATTACTTCTGCAATATCTTTGTATGCTGGTGGGCCCAGGTCTTACCGTTTACTAGAAGAAGAGGTTATCCATTACCAGCAGTTTCGAACTAATTTATGTTCTAATTTATTAATACTTTGACCTAAGTATGTTCTAATTTATTAATCATTAATTTAAAGAGCGAGTTGTGTTACTTGTTGCTGGGAAAAATTTAAAAGATATTATAGTGAGTTTTTGCTTTTTAAATTTGTGTATGGAAATTATGTGATCGCCATAAACTTAAAATGCATTATCCTCCCCTTCACTTAAATATATATTTTTTTAATTGTTAAAATAGTTTAGTAATCAATTGTAATAATAGAATGATATTTAAGGTCGGGTCAGGTCAGGTTTTTTGATTTCATTATTCAATATTTGTTAGATTAAAGGCAGAATTGATTAATCGTTTTTTTGGCAACTTCTAAACTTATAGTTTTTTCTATGTAACCGCTTTAAATTTAAAAAGTGTTATATGGCGCTTTAGTAAACTTATGATTATTAATTTGTTTATTAGCTTTTAAGATTTTTAATATTTTATTATCTTATTATATCAATTTATATTTAATTAATATACGTGTTAATTTAATTTTAAAACTGATTTTACTTTCGAAATTAATTTTAGGGATTTCAGACTGCAACCTTTTACTCCACAAAATTATTTCATCCCAGATTTCCGCTCGCAGGAAAAACCTATGCTTAAACAAATCTATTTTTTGTGGTTTGTACCACTCTACCCACAATTCCACCCTACAAATTAACCATTAATAAAAAAAATATTTTTACATAACTCGCCCTATCTTGAACTGTAAATATAAACCTAATAAGGTTCTAAAATGTCTTTTTATTAAGTATTATTAAATAATATTCATCTGAGACATTAGAATCAACAAAAGTTTTAGTAATTTTCCGAGTAATTTTCTAATAATACTATTAAATGCATGTTTTTTCTAATACCGCAGTACATTTTTGTCACGCGATGACGTCATGCGCAAACTAGTCTAAAATTCGTACGGCAAGTAGTCATATCTTGTTAGTCTTAGTATCATGTAAATATCGTTATGGAAACATATAGCATTATTTTGACAAATTTATCACAAAGGTTTTACTATTCAAAACACGTGCAATTTATTTAATTTCTGATTTCTCGGTGTCTCAAATAAAATAAATCATATGTATTTTTTTGTAAAAATATATTTTTTTGAAAGAACACTTATTATGGTACAAAAATAATATTTGGTTAAATTGATTCGTATCTTATTTAAATCGGAAAGATAAAATAATGTAACGAGTGGTTCAAATCTTTTGTCATCGATTTATCCCTACCTGTCAAAAAGTAGAGCTTAGATAGGTTCCTAACTAATACCTAACTTAACTAATTTCTAACTAATAGTATGATAAATATAGTAATATAACATTAGATTAGAAACGTCAAATTATGGTATTTTAATTTGTATTTAATTTTCCAGGTAAACTTGTTGTTTACCTTAGATTTACCTAATGCTACAAAATATTGTTTTTTTTTTATCTTCAGTTGGACACCTTATTATATTTGGTCATAATTTTATTAATAATTGTAGCAATTATTCTAAGCCCTATGTTTTGAAAAACAAGGATAAGCAGGACGAAAAATTTGAGCCACTCGTTACGAGTACCGTAATTTCTTCCCTACCTGTATATTCGACAATCAATCCGACTCTCATTCGACAGCTAATTCAACTCAACAAAAACCATATGGCCCATTTATTTGACTCTGACCGGTAGGATCGTAAAAAAAGTGGGACCTTTTAACACGTGGTGGGTAAAAATGCAAAACATAATTTTACGTAAGGGGAAAAGTACTGTTCGAGGAAATGCGCTTTCAAGTAACATTTTGCGAAAATTGAAAGCCGTTCTTTAAAGAAGCTGTACCGTCGTTTGTTGATTGTGTTGACCCATAACCCCTAATGCACTTATATATAAGGTTTATTTTTAACTTGGTTGAGTGGGTGGGATTTTCAGGTTTACAATCAGACTGGGAAAAACCAGTGACCCCAGACTGTTTTGTTTATGTATGGTAAAATGCGTGGCGCACGTTGAAATGTTTTAGAACCACTGACCTAGCCAAGCCTAAGTGTTTACTTCTAGACACCACCCACATTAATTGATTTAGGACGACCCTTATTTGCAGGAGCGTTAGAGGTCTTGAAACAACACAACCAACAGACTACCCTTACCAATGCGGTACGTATTTTTACAGAACACATGTTAAATAGTACCACCCTTTTTATGATTCCACCGGACAGAAAAATAAGCTTTAAATTGAAAGAGGCTAGTACAACCCAACATAAGTTTGATGCGTCGTGCAAAGGGTTCGTAGAAAATAGATTACAGACATACTGAGCCACTCAACGTAAAATAGTTTTAAAATGTATTAAGACAAAGAATGAAACAATGTTTCTGTAGCCACAGATCGCTTTAAATCGATCTGAAATTGATTATAATAGAAAAACAATACATTTTTTTCTTGATTTATAAAAAAATTAATGTTGCATTATTGCTTAAAACACAATAAAGAAATAAATTAGTATAGACAGCTGATAAAAACTTTTCAAAACGCTAGCATCTCTTCACGTTAAATGTGTAAGATGGCGCTACTGATTTTTAGATTTTTAAGCAACTATAATACACAATTTAAATCTAAAGAGCTATAACTGTAAATAAAATACTATAAAAATTGTTTTAATCGTTGTTTGACTCTCGTCTTTTGACTATTTATTATACAATTTACAGTTATAGCCCTTTAGATTAAAATTGTGTATTATTAGTTGCCTAAAAATCTAAAAATCAGTGGCTCTATCTTACACATTTTACGTGAAGGGATGTTAACTTTTGACAAGTTTTTATCAGCTGTCCATACTGATTCATTTCTGTACAATGTGTTTAAAACAACTATGCAATCAATTGTCTAACAACTATGACAATTTGAAGTGGCAACATCCCCACCGTTAAAAAGTCAGTCCACTTATATCCTTCTGTACTAAAGCTTTAACTTCCATGAAATTCATTTTCACGATTCTTACATTCAATATAAAAATTAATTTTTGAATTTGGTTATTGATTTATTATAGTAATCATCGGTATCAGAACCGGAATCAAAAGTGTATTTAATTTGTTGGTGAAAACGAGGTGTCGACTAAATCGTGGACAGGAAGACGGACGTTCAACCCACCATTTAACAGATAATTTAAAATAACTTTTGCAAAATCGAAATTTAGCATAATTGGTGTAAACACACACATGCAGTGGCAATAACGAGTTTTGATCGATTCGGCTTATATTGCGGTGTCTGAAGTTAATTTATAGCAGGTAACAATCTGAAGCATTTAAAAAACCAAATTACAAGTTGCTTTTGAGGCGCGCAAAATGTCATTAAAATTCATACGGGAATTTCTCTGAAGCAACACACGAAAAGAGATCAACAAGTTAATCAATTAGTTATTCGTTGTGGAGAAAACCATTAAATGCGGCTGAAATCGGCGGCAAAATAAAAGTCGAGTCATGCATCATTATGTAAATATATGCGTGGTTAAAGCTTAAGAAGTGTAACAGTTCAGGGCAGAGCATGACGAAGTATGGACTGTTTTGAGCGATAAAAGAATGTGATATGCGGAAATTTATGTAATTTTCTCGTACCTAATAACTTCAATTAACCGAGTCGTTTTCCATATAAAGCAACACGCAATAAAAGTGTCCGCACAATGTATATTATTTAGATCGTGGGACGAACGAATTTTCATCACGATTAATCTAATTATTATTTACCCACTTATTTTATTCGGCAACTAGTGATTTTGTAAATAAGGTGACAAATAATACGCGCACGCTTGTTTCATCAATTAATTACTTTTTGACAAGACATTAAAAATGTCTCCAAATCTATTAATAATTGTCGGAAATGTATCTTGTCATCATTCTTACAAATTTTAAAGTCTTTTTACACATCTGGTTAACTTTACTACCTCACAAATTTTATCTTGATCGAACATGGGAAATTCTTTGTTACAAGAAAAAGTGTCAGTTGGTGATCACCTCTACATGTTATAATAATCTATTCCAAAATCAAAAAACCACACCAACCACTATTGTTTTCTTAACGTAATTTTTTTCTGTTTATAGCTCACATTATTCCAAAAATATTTATAATAGAATTGTCACAAAAAGAATAGCGCTGTGATTAATGCAGGTAGTAAATTTCAGAAAAAATATTTTCACCTCATCAACTACGAATTGGTATCCGAGTATTTACTAATGGATAACATGTACTCAATGTATACCCAGGTTAAATTTAATCCTCTTCCCTATTAGGAAACTCATGCTGTTTGAGCTACCTTATTTACAAATTCGTTTGGAAAGTTTTGAAATTTGAAATTCTCGAACATGCCTTAAGTAATTATTATTACATTTTTTTAAAAAATGTTCATTAAATAGATATCTGTCTAAATAGGATAAATGCGGGATAGTTGCCGCGGCAGGAAAGACGCTGCAGATAAAATTTCATATGATACCATAGGTACCATTACTGATATTTATCAAACCTTCTTGGTACAATTATAAATCAGTTAAAATTTAAATAGCTTTGTTAAATATATTATTATTTATGTATAACCAAAACACTGCAATTATCAATTACTTATATTAGTACTACTCTTATAATAAATTCGCATTTTCGCAAAAAGAAAAAAGTGTTAGGACGTTGAAGATTAGAGAACATTTTCCCTGTTCGTGCTATAAGAGACTGAAAAAAATCGGACCGGACCGGAGACTGAAAATTAAACAATTTGAACCGAAAGCATCCGATAGGCGCTGATAAACGTTGCTTACTAAAGTCACTATGAAAACAATTTATACGCATATAAAGACAAAGCGACAAAATACTGATAGATGTGTAAAAAATAGTAACATTTATTTAACGTAAGACACAACGATGTTGTCCCCTATCCACACTGCATTTGACGGTGGTGCTCTGCAGTTCTACAGTAGTTCTAAAGTAGTAGTGAAGTAGTTCTACACTGGTTTGCACATCCGAAGTTAAAAATCCTAATGTCAAATACTCAAAGTTATTATATTGATAGTAGAATTACTAGATATGGTATTGCTTTAAGATGCTGCAATTCGTAGTTTATGTAATTTTAATTTAGAATGTTAGGGTAGGCGCTGCCTACCCGGACAGGCGTCTCTGAAAACATATTCAGTTTTCTCAAGTTTTTGTATGCATTTAGCAAATGACAAAATCATCGTCATAGATGATGAAAAGTACTTTACTCTGGGTAATTCCGAAATGAAAGGAAACGATGGTTTTTATATTGACAATATAGAAGGGTGCCCAGACAATGTAAAATACAAGCAAAAATCCAAATTAACTAATACAGTTTTAAGGTGTGTCTAATCATCGATACTGGTGGGATTTCCAGACTTTATGTGGGAAAGGTTAGAGGCGAAGATGTAGACAGTCAAAGTTATATTCAAAATTGCCTAACAAAATTGATTCGATTCGTCCACCAAAATCATTCTTAAGATGACATTATTTTTTTGGCCAGACTTGGCTTTGTGTCATTGTGCACGTAAAAAACAAAATTGGCTAAATGCTCACAACATATCATTTCTGCCGAAAAACGATAACTCTTCAAGTTTACCACAAGCTCGATCAACTAAAACTTTCTGGGCTATTTTGTCTTGAAAAGTCTACAATAAAGACTGAGAAGCTAAAAACAAGCAACAATTAAGGTGACAAAATATTAGCAAAATTTGGAAAATTGTTGACGAAACTGTCCAAGGTTTGATGCGAGATGTTCGGAGAAAGCTGCATATTGTTGAGGCCCATAGACTTTTACATTTAATTTAAAATAAAAATTTTGTTGTTTATAAAGCTGTTAAATATACCTGTTCTGAAAAATAGCCGTAAAGCCATTTATACTTAATATAATTTTATATAAAGATTGTGCCAAAACTTTTGAGACATACGTTACTGTGTTCTGTGGATACTACCCAAAACTTTTAAAATATTAACAAATACGTATGAAAATGTTTTCTTATATTTTATAACTGATACCAAATAAGACAAAATGCATTCGGTCGAATTTAAAGAAGTACAAAGATACTTACAGAATTACTTTTTTCTATAAATAGTTTTTTTACTTTTGTCCGATAGTGTATAGTCTTATTTTTAATTATACAAATTATTTACGAATGATGACAAATCTATATGCAACTAAATTTACACATTAAACAACTTTTTTGATAAAATTTTTATTTTAGTGAAAATACTGAATCAAAGTTACTCAAAGATTATTATATTATACCAGGTGAGTCTGCTAAAAGTGTTTCTTAACTTTTCTCAAAAACTAGTTATCACATCAACTTCAAAGTTTGGCATTAAAAACTTTGTTTTTTGCACTACACAGGTAAATTTTTTCAGAATTTTGGAATATTTTTTCTAATTAATATTAAACAATTTTTAACATTATTTTAAAAGAAAACATGTCAAAGTATTTTGTGCAAAAAATATTTAAAAGAAAAATGTAGATAACCCCAAGAAATTTAATTTGTAAGCCGCGTTTTGGTGCAGCATTGCTAAGCTGAACCTGCCGTAACTCGACAATACCTACCCCTAGTGTCTTGGTCTCACCAAGATCCCTCCCACCCTTTTAGAAAAAAACGGCTTATTTAAGTTTGAAATGTATCGCTTCAGTGTTGGCTCTTAACTATTATAATAGGAGGACCAATAAGTCACAGACATTAACAAATATTTAGATTTTTTTGAACAAATTAATTAATATTAATTAGAAGGAATATTAAAAAAATTCTGAAAAAATTCACTTGTGTAGTGCAAAAACAATGTTTTTAATGCCAAACTTTGAAGTTGATGTGATAACTAGTTTTTGAGAAAAGTTAAGAAACACTTTTAGCAGGCTCACTCGGTATATATACTATTATTATATATATTATATCGATTTCTGTCAGTTTTGTCATAATTTGTCAAATTAAATGACTACTTAATAATCCGTTATTTTTAGTTCTTTTACCAGTGTAACAGGGTAGAGATGGAATTTATTAGTGCGTATTATTCTAGGAACAGAACTTTGGCTAATTTCTAAATTCTGTGCCACAGCATTTTATGTCCAATATATGAATTTTCTGTAATCAGTTAATCACCTAAATTACAACAATTTTATTATTTTCTACTGTTGCAGCATTGATTCGTGGCATTTTTAACGGAGGCTAGCCTTGACGCAATTTTGCTTTAAGTCTTCGAAAAATTTTGGCATTTAGAACCACTCTGTGAGAACATCTTTCTGTATAAAGATTTACTGCAGCTGAAGCGTTTTTTCTACATTCCTTATATATCAGGATCATGTCAGTCTTTTCGTTTTCAGTAAACATTTTGACTAAATTGGCTCAAAGACAGTCAAATTAACATAAAATGATATACAGTAACTATGATCGCAAAAAGTTGCACATAACGTACGAGTAGATTCAGTTCCTATTCTCTATCTTTGCAGCACTGCTGAGTTTAATTGCGGTGGTGTAAAATCTTAGCAGTGGTGTAAAGATGAGATTTGAAACTGAATCTATGTTATGTGAGACGTTTAGAAATGCACCTCTTTTCCTTTCATCTAAAAAGAGAAGTGAGTAAGAGTAAGATATTTCTATACTACATGGGTATAAAGATAAAAATTAGAGAATACAAGTAAGACACCACTATTATACAGGGTGTTTTACGAGTGGGAATGAGCCTGCGAAACTAAAAATGCAACCAGCAATACAATTTCAAAGATAACGTAGTTAATTTTTTTGTTTACAAATACATTAAATAAAAAATCATTTAATCTTTCGGTTAACTGAAGACAAACTAATTCCACTTGCTTGTGAAATCATTCTTTGACTTACGTGTGAACAAAACCAGTAGCTGTTCTTGCTTTTGGCTTTTTTAAAGGTGGTCAATTTTTTCTTAAGGTAGTTTCAAGTCGTTCGAATATGGTGTCAGCAAGAGTTCTTCTCTACCCGGAAAACGTTGCCTGCATGAAGTCATCACGGCAGAGGCATTTTTTCTCATATATCGTCATCATCATGTCGGTTTTTTATCGTTTGAATACATTTTTTTTATCGGTGACAGATTTGACAAATAAAATTTGAAATCAATGTTATCTACGTTAACTCTGAAATTGTATTCAATTGTATTGCTGATTGTATTTTCATCTTTGCAGGCTCATTACTACTCGTGAAACAGTCTGTATAACTTCATTAAGTTTAAAAAATAATTGTAAATTTTACATACATTTTTTTCAAAATATGCGGCTTCTCTCTTGTATTTCCCTACCATACCAAAATCTAAAATAAATAAAAGTTTTGTAATTTACATATATCTAAAACGCAAAAAATATTATTTGTTTTTTTTTACATTGACTATAAAAGTATCTGAGGATTCATTAGACAAGTGCATGTGTATTGAATAAACTTGCTGCGAGTCTGTACTTTAGAAGACATTTTTCACCGAGATAATGACCATCCTTATAAAGCAAGAGTTACAATAATGCACACGTAGGATATTAGTGTGACAATACTTTCTTGGTCTGCATCACGATCACCTAATTTGTTACTAATTGTACATGTGTGGGATATGAGAAGTGTAATTTATTCAAGCACTTCAACAATTTATGCGATCTGCTGTTTCACATCCAGAAACAGTAACCTGATATGTGGTACAAAATCGAAAATAAATTTATTCAGACCAATTTTTTTTTATTAAAATGCGACGACAGTAATTCAAAACCGTATCAGATTGTTAAAATACAACAAGAAAAAATTTTAAATAATATATGAACTTGAACACTGATACTTGAGCAAAACTGGAATACGCGATAGCACGTTGTACATAAATTTCAGATGGCTATTATATCATCCTGTGCTGAAGTATATAACGAGGAAGGTGATATACTCAAAGGCGTAAAATATTTGAACACTACACGCATAGAACTATATAGGAACTAAATTGAAGACTAGAATAATAATTTCACAGCCAACATATTACAGATATGTTATTGTAAGCCATTTATATTGCACGTTACGTTTGGCTATTTGTAATATCCGTAGCATTTATCATATTGCAATCGACAAGTCAAACGTTTAACGTGCAGGTATTATAAGTAAATGGATTTTATATGTAGATGTTAAAAATTGAATCAGTCTGCTGATATATTTTTTTATAGATCTTGAAAAAACTTAAAAATGAAAATGTGGTTAAATTAAGTAATCTTGACGGCCAAAATATTCCAACATATCAGCTTTGCTATTACAAAAGTTTTTCTAACTTAATTAATGTTCATCGGTAAACCAATATTATTGTCACATATTGGAAATGTCTACAAGTCCAAAACCCAGTAATTTCAGTTGTTGCTTCACGTCCAACGAAAAAAGCTTACCAAAAGTTTCAGAGCAACGGATTGACCTCTTAATAATTATACAGAGATTTTTGCTGACTGACTGAAAACAATTAACTAGTCGCGAGAGTTACTAGACAGTTGGGATTTTATCGCAAGATCGTTAAGTCGTTAGTGTTAATATCTTCAAAAATTTTACGTTTGCATATATTTAAAAATTGTAATTTTGAAAGCAACAATGACATCACAATTAAGTAAAAAAACAATACATTTCCAAATAACTATCGATTTTGGTACCTTTTACAAATCTTTACATTTTAATTTTTCATTTTATTTTTAAAAACAGAGATGTCATAACTTAATATAGCATATAAAATAAATTACATAAAAATATCTATTTGATTACTATTGTTAGTTTTACTTTATTGTACAAAATGTTAAACATATACGAGATGAATTAACAAATGTATCTTATAGAAGACTGTAAAATGTTTCTTCTGAAGGTAAATTGCATAGAAAAAAACGTCACAATCAAAGTTATTCCCGATTTCAGATAACTAAAGCTACCTCTGGTGGCGTTTGGAACAAATTACATCGAAGCATACCATTATTATTGTTGTTTACGTCATAAACGTCTAAATTCGCTGTTTTGTTTTTAATTTGTGTAAAATTTCTGGGACAGCAAAAAATACAAAGAAAAATAAGACTAACTGTTGTGTTTATGAATGTCACATACTTAAAAGTAAAGAACCTAGTGTCAGTTATATTTTTTTCCACCCCAAACAGTGGTAATGTTGAGATCGTTAATTTTTACGGTACTGAGGAATTTGTGAACAGAAAAAACGCTTGGAAAAGAGCTTTATTGATGGAAAAACGTTTTACAAAGTTTTTAAAAGTTTGTGAAAAATATTTTACTGATAAAGATTTGTCATTCAAGGTTGTTGTCTAAAAAATCACGTTTAAAAAAATCAGCTGTGTCTTCGCTTAACCTAGCAAAAAGGAAATTTGTTCAATCATCCCATAAAAATAAATTACATGAGAAGAAAAAACAACGTTCTCTGAAAATAAATTTCAAGAAAAGTGAGTTCCAAATACAAGAGCAAAAAGAAGTTGCTGTGAATCATTGTGATGAAAATATTACATCACTTACCGTCAAAACAAGCTTTTTAGACACAGTTAGTTATTACTTTATGGTTAATAAGCAAAAAATGCACAAAAAAACGAACATTATACGTTAGCACACGTTATGCTCTCACACGCGGTATGTTTTTCTGACTGTCAACTGTCAAATGTGTGTCACACATCAGCTGTTCGAAATTGCGAATAGTCTTCTAAAAAATAAATTTTCTTGATCGTATTCACATTCTTTGAAAGTAAAAACTTGTTCGGTTAACAAAATACACGTCCAGTTTAAATAATTTGTTAAGAAAACCAGAATTGTTTCTGCCGCAGTTAAATAATTTCATAAAAAAATTAGAACTTACAAAACTAATTTTATCTTACTCAAATTAGTTACCTGGGCGTCGCTGTCGAGGGATTAACTCAAGTCTAATTTTGTACAAAAATTGCTTTTAATTTTCTCAAAATTTTCTAAATTTTTTCAATGTTTTTCTAATTTCCTTCAAGCATTTTATTTTATTTTATATATATTTTTAAATTAGTGTTTTAAAAATGCTATTGAGATTTTTTCTTAAGATTATTATAAATTAATTACATAATTTACTTTGTTCTTACTTAAGTCATAAATTATTTAACAAAGCAGCGTACTTAAGCTATTAGTACTTCTATCAACGCAATGAGTTTTTAATTTATTTGTATGACACTATTTTACTAATTGCAGGTATAAATTTTGAGTTAGAAGCTGATTTTTGAAACAAAATTTTTTACAGATTATTAACATTTGTAGTGCTCTATATTAGGTTAAAGTTGTAGCAAATAATTTTATTAAATTATTCTATATTAAATAAATAAGTCGCCATTTCAATAAAAAATGTTAGAAACTTCGCGACTCTATCGCCACCACGTATAAAATACCTTATTAATTGATTTTATTTTAAGAGTTTGTCAACAAGATATTATAATGCCCTAAAGTGCCTACGTTATAGGTTTTAATCAATTTCAAGA
The DNA here is from genome assembly GCA_029207805.1 of Tribolium confusum. NCBI lineage: Eukaryota > Metazoa > Arthropoda > Insecta > Coleoptera > Tenebrionidae > Tribolium > Tribolium confusum. The sequence goes on along the minus strand of JALGAY010000002.1, from coordinate 27,425,401 downwards.
CTAAAAATATTGAAAAATAACAGTCTTGTATATTTGCAAGTACAAAGATAGATAATTTGCAGTCACTAAACGCCAAAAAAAAAACTTAACATTAATTTCAAAAACACAAAATTATAAATTAAACAATATCTTGAGCTGAAGCTTCAAGCATTATTATCAAAAATAGGAGGGCGCTATTACAAACAATTTGATATTCAGTTTAAAGAAAAATAGCTAATGGTTAATTACCAGATTTATTTAAAATTAAAAATCCTAAATAAACTTTTTAACACTAGGTTATTGGTAAATCGTAAGTGTACAAAGTTTCTGCTAAAATATATTATTTTTATTTATCGTTCTAACACCAACGTGGCAATGCTTATTTTTCTGGTACCTAAAATTTTCTTCAGACGTTGTTCTAGCTTATTGTCACCGCGAAAAGACATTATTTTTCTTAACCCTTTAGTTACAAATTATATCGCAAAATGAGTCAAATTTATGGCCAAATGATTCATAATTTGTGCTGTTGAGCTGGTGCCTCTGTTTTATTTTTTAGCAACTACCGATAATTTGTCAAATAATAGAGACTATAGTGTGATTTTTTTAAAACTACGTTTTTTTACATTCGAATAAAAGAAATCAATTTGAACAGATACCTACTGCAATTTTATATCTAATAAACGAATTTCTTTTATTTATATTTTATTACGTTTTTCTATTAAATTTTTTTAAATTTATTAATTAACATCAATTTAATCAAAAAATTAGCACGTGCTGAGTTAATCAAATTTGCAATAAAATTTATAATAATATTTATAATCTAATTAATCACACGGTATTTATAGAAGACGTATTATAAGGAGAGAGAGTCTTCTTATTATTTTATTATTCATTGTTTGAAAACTAATCCAAATTTAAAAAAATGTTTTTTTACTTTTTTTTGTTCTTTAGTAAAATGACAAAATGTAATAACACTAATAAATATCGTTCGATTTTAAAAAAAAACAAATTTTTAATTTTTAAAAATTAAATTTAAATTTAATTAAACTTAAAACAAATTTTTAATTTTTAAAAATTAAATTTAAATTTAATTAAACTTAAAACTGTTGTAATTTTAGTGACAAAGTTATTTTTATGCATATACAGGGTGAATCAGAGTACTTTTTGTGACAGATTTAACAATCAACAGCTCATTAAAAATTTGTCATTCCTATAAATACTTAGTAATAAAATATTGTTTAAGATATAAGGTGTATTAAGATGCATTGCAACGTTGTTTATTTTTATATTTAAATATTAGTATTTAAAAAAAAAGTTATAGAAAAATTTTTACAACACCTTAACTGTTAACAGCACACTTCTCTTAAAGTTTTCTGTCACCACACTCGCAGTGTCCCGAACCTTTTGAGTCGCCTGTATAATCATGTATATCATAATTAAATGCTCTTAAGTTTAAATCACAATCTTAGCAATTCAAAATTTTAAATAACAATGCAAATGCACTGTTTTGCAGCAGTATATTTCTTTTTAACCATTTAGGCACTCAATTTTTTACACTTTTATAGTTCACCCTAAATAATGTACATAAAAAAACTAAATTTGGTAATATAATATTCGACATAAGAGCATTAAATATTCGTATCTCAATCTCTTCATTCACAAATAAAATATGACTGTAACAAACTGCTGTCAAACTTTTTGCCGCATGTTTCCAACCAAGTCACAACATGAGAAAATACTAAGAAATGTTGGGAATATTATCAGGCGGTTAAAGGTAATTGTATTTTTGACAGTGACAGAGCGTGGACAGTTAGGTGACAACAATGAGGCATTACGGAAAGGCACCCGCCAGGACAGATTAACTTTGCTACTGTAGCGGTTTGCCCTCCCGCTGAGTACTGGGGATTAGCCTGAGCTTATTTTAATGAGGGCACTTTCTATAACAATTTGACTACAACAAAAATATTTCTATTTGTATTTTTATCGTCTGATTCGTTGTGGCACGAGTGGTCCTTTTTGTCCTACTCTCGTAAAAATCTAGCATAGTAGAAGCATACATTGTAAGGTATAAATAAATGTACAATAGGTGAATTTCTTTGAAGCTTTAGCTATGGTCGTGTTAAGAACAGGGCAGAGTGGATGCGTGGTTAATGAACGCTTGTGTACGAATAACAAAACAAACGATACGGGAACTTATCGCACATCAACTCCTTTATGGAGAGGATGGCCGCAACACGAATTACACAATGGTTCGGTAATGACCAAGATGAAGGAAACATTATGAGGTTTTGTAACGCGTTAGATCTAGCGATAACTGAAATGTGCAACTACAAAACGCACTGCCTCTATTGCGATTATTGGTTATCTGATTTGACACTCAATGCCACAGCGACATATGTTGCACGATGTCAATAGAATTCGTATTATTGTTGCTCGCTACACAACCAATTTTATTAATTAATTTAAAGCGGAGTTAATGATCTGTCCATCAATTAAGACATATGTTTCAGCCAGTTGCTGATTCAAATCAAACACGGATCTTTGCTCTGAAAATTCTCTTCTAAAACGTCTCAAAAATTATCAAAGATTTATAGTATTACTTACTTACAATAAGCAATATAAAAGTCTTAAATATTCTTGTGCTTAAATAGCACTGTTTATACAATTATATTTAAAAACTACATTAAAAAAATCAAAACAAATAAATTTTATTATCAGGATGAGGTGATCTGTACAGCATGTTCTAGAATTATTTGGCACAATTAAAATCGTAATTATCCTAAACCAATGAAAGATAAAAGCAAAACTATTTTTCTGAGCCGCTTCTCTAAAAAGTTATATCCTAACTGAGCAAAATTGAGGATTTTAATTTATTTTTGCGCGATCGGTTGTTTTTATCAGTTTACTGTGCCTGTTTCCACGACGGTAGGTTGCTGTTACTGGTTGCTACGTGTAACAAAACGGTAAGTAATTCACTTACCGTTCAGTGAACGGTAAGCAATTAAATCTAAAAAAAAAACAATTTTGCGATTTATTTATTAAAATTAAATGTACAATTATTATAATTAATAGTAGTAATACCACTCGCATTTGAGTTTCTAGTGTTAATAGACAAACTTTCCGACGTAGAAGTCCCAGGTGGTTGTAATAGTCCACCAACATCGCTGTCTAAAATTTTATGAGCAAATTCAATTTTGTTTTGGAGGGAATCTTCCACGTAACTCTCGGCCACCGTTGATGAACGCCACCCACCATGTCTTTTTAGTCCCAACACATCAACTACGTTATTCGCCAAAAGTGTAGCCGATGTGCGTCGTAACGAGTGTTCAGTAAAACCTTCAGGGGCTTGCAACTTTAAATACTTTGCAATTTTTGACGGCCAGCCTCCAATTGTGCCTTTTCCTGTGACTTGCCTAGTGCATTTGCCATTTCGATAGCTCAGAAATAAATGATCTGACGTTGGGTTACTTGGTCGAATTCTTATGTATTTTCGAAGTATTTCCAAATAATGAACTGCTTCATTTTTTCTATTAATAACTGTGAACGTTCGCTGAATATTCGTTTTTGTATTTGGAATATTTACTATAAACATTTCTTCACGTTCTTCTATGTCACTCATTTTAATATTGTACAATTCCTCTCGTCTACAAGCGCCCGATACTCCCAATATCATTGCTACCTGCAAATATATTGTTTCCTCAGAACTCAGATGTACCACCTCATCATCTCCAACATACCTTTTGATTTAAAAATTGTTCGTCTGGTGCTTCATTCAAGAATTTTTCCATGTCTTCTTTGGTAAAAATTTTAGCCTTTTTAGGCCGATATCCAATATTTTTTCTCTTAAGATAAGCAATTAATGTAGCAAACTTAGAAATGTCGATAGCATCATGGAGAAAAATTGTACTCTTCAGCATAGAATACTCCGCCCATAAACTGCCTGCGGCCTTCAAGTGTCCATTTCTCACCACAAAATACGCTAACAAGCTCTTTTCATTTACAGAAATCTTCTTTGCTTTACGCCATTCCTTAAACAACTTGTATGTCTGTTCATATCGGGCTTTAGATTTTTCTGGAATTATTGCCGAACATCCTTCTTGCCAAGCGTCTTCTAAATCATCCGGTAGATCATCACTATCGCTCATATTTGCTTCGAAAACGGAACCACAAAACAGAACTATGTAGGAATGATTGTATCAAAAAGACAATTTTACTTGTTTGGAACAAAACCATAGCCACCCAAAGTTTTCAGTTTCAATCTTCCCGATTATCACAAATGTATTGATATAAATTATTATTATTATTATTATTATTATTCTAGAAACTCCAATCGCTCAAAAAACGTTATAAGCATGTCGAACGTTAAGGATTACCGTTCTCAGACAATAATTGGAGTCGTCGCTCCGCTCCTCCTCCAAACAATTGTCTTCGAACGGTAAGCATTCTTTACCGTTCTCCATACTTAATATACTATTTTTAATGTTGTAAAAATATTTCTGCTATTGCAGTAAAATTTACACAAAATATTTACATTTTTTAAAACTGATTTGAGCCAAATCTTGTACAATTAGCTTAACTAAAACATAATTTTTGGTTTTCTTATTTTATGGCTATTTTTTTAACTATTGGTTTGTAAATAAACCCTTTTTTTACATTCTTTCGGTTTGTAATTTTACTCGAAAATGTCGTCTTTTATCAAAATCTTGCAAAAAGCAAGAGAAAATAAACTAGATGTCCTAACATAATAGTAAAACCATGTTTTTTGGGTAACATAATATTAAATCTGTGAACATAATTTTTCAGAAGTATTAGCAAATATCAATGTATCAGACAAGCAAATTTTATAAAGTGTAGCCAAAATATATATCTTTAAAATGTAAACAAGCTTCCTAAATTTTATTGCAATAACCAAAAAACTTTTTGAAATATTCTTCAAAAATTATCAAGTTTGAACAAAGAAGCGATAGAACAATAATTTTACCGGATATCACCTTCTATTGTTTTAGGGTAATTCAGGTTAAGTTTGTGCCAAATAATTAGGGTGTTTATTACTAACTATAACGAAATAAGTTCATTTAATGAGTTTTGAGATAGGAAGGTTCAAAGTTTGCAGTTATTGTGCAAGTCTGTATCATGTTGGAGCGCCGTAATTTTTAGGAATTGACTAAAATACAGTGGAAACTATGCATTAACATCAATAGAACAATTTAATATTTTATTTGTTTCGCGAGCACTATCGTTTACAGTAGTCACACCAACACTATGCTGTTAGATTTTATTTAACATTTCACATATCGCAAAAAACGCTTAAAGTTTTAAGATATTTTACTTTAATAACGAGGCAAGATACTAAACAGAAAAAGTACTCATATTTAACATTAAACAATATCATTAAAATTAGGCTCAAACAGCCTGCTTTAAAGAAAAAGAAAAATAAGCCAATTTTAAAAAATGCTAGATTTTCTTCTGACATCAATAGTGCTCGCGGGTTAAAAACATATTATTAAACAAACGTTAGTGTAAAACACGAATTTAATCTAGTCAAAATAAAAATTCAACTTCAGAATAATTTGCACAAAGCTGAAAACTAGAACAAATCTTAAAGACATTAATACAAATAAAATTTTAAAAGTCAACTCAACAAAATTCTTTTGGATCAAAAGTCAAAAACGTTGATTTTAATATAAAGTGCGAGTGTAATGAATGAAATAAAATTCATATTTTTTATTTTTAGGTTTTGGCAATTTTTTATCGGACAGGTCAATTTTTGATTTAAAAGAGATAACTTTTGAGTCATAATTTGTCTTTCTTATATCAACCCTCTTGTCCCGGCAGCTCTCATCTCAAAAATTTCAAATAGCAAGAGGAGTCGAGTGATCTCTCATTTGAAAGATATTTTAATTTTCTAAACGGTGATATAAATTATGACAGCAAATTCTTCAAAAGAACATTTAAAAAAACAATTTTTATTTGCTACAAATCGATGTATTTTTGTGAATACATTTTGTGCAATAATAACTATTATTAGTTTTATTATTATCTTTTAATATTAAAATATTGTGTAAAATATATTACCTTGTATTTTGTATTAATGTTAATTTGTAAACTTAATAATAATAAGTTATAATATTCAGTTTTACGTAAGAAAGTTATGATGAACTTATGTCACTATTGCACTGAATAAAAGTACATAAATTTTCATTGCTATAAAAACATTGTTTAATAACTTTAAAATAAAAAAATATATTTAAAAACCAATTATTGCATTTAGATCAGAATATTTTATTGACTACTTTTTATAATTATCTCAAAATTGTCAAAAATGAACTTATTTATAGCATTGAGCACCCCAATTCTGGCACTCCCTATACTTAAAATTTTAAAAATATTCTAATAATATATAATTTACCTAATGTCCCATTTAAAAATTAAAAGTTGTAGTCATACACATTAAAATTGTATGAGATATTAATAATGAATACGATTTTATCAAGAATTCAATTTACACGCGTTATTTACTTAAAATTAGTTGAATATGTTTAAATTTACATATTTTCTAGTATCAATAAATCGCAATTCATTGACTAAAATCATCATTTTGCGCTTTTATTAAAAATACACGTTTCTTAAAACTAGTTTTGTTATTTATTTCGATATAATAATCATAATAGAAACTAATTTAAGTGATGTAACTGAAAAATAATGTCAATAATTATGGAGAAAAACGTTGTAAATCATATCACGAGATGAACAGACATGTCATAAAAACCCCCATGATGACACATCCTGTTCCCTGTCATTATTTGATTTACAACAGATTTCTACAATAGCTGCAGTTCTTCTGTTCTGGAAGCAATACAATAATCCGTTCGGTTTTCCTAAACCTGCTGCGAATCGAAGTCATAAATCGTTCTAAAGTGGTTTGTAACAGTGGTCAGTCGTCCATTATTAGTGAACTAATCTTTAAAGTAAACTGTCTAATCTTCCTATCATCACTTTTGAGAAAAATTTAGGTTCTCTTTTTCTTGTTACTGGGTGGTGCTTATTTCACACATTGGAAGTCGATTAAACTGATAGTTGTATAGTGTAACTGACAATTTTCAATTAAGGAAATTAGATCTTGCTAAACATCAAACTCTTACAAAGATCTTCCGAGTAATATTCTTCTAAAACGTAATTATTATCGTTGTGATAATTTTCAGGTGTGCTCTAACATCGAATAGAGATGTAAATAAATCCAAGTACAGTTATCTAATTACTTCTTGGAGTACAATGTGCACACACCTACTAGACCAATTTTAAAAAAGTTTAATAGGTTGTGTTTACAAAAAAGTGCTTTTATGTTCTCGACAAACAAATAAGTGTCAGGTGCTAAAACGTTTGGACTATACGGTAGCGCACAATTATATGTATAGTGTTTGCGTATTTTATTGCAGTTAATGTTGCTTTATGCATTTCATTTTGCAATAAAAACAAACTGTAAACGGATTTCTCGCGGTGGCAATTTGTTCGTAATTGCGACAAAAATAAAACGATCTTTCTAGAACAACTAACAAACTGACGAAGACGGAGCATTTGCCAATTATTTTATATGTACCCATATTATAGATAGATACTAATTATTAATAATCACACTCTAATTTATTTATAATAGAAAATGCATCTTTAGCAGTTCTTAAAACTTTATGTTTATTATTGTTATGTACTAGAAATATGAATTAATTAAACAAATGTTGATTTTTGATCACTATTTAAAGAAATATGTTCATAAAAGTTGTGGGAAATTGCTGTTTATTTAGCTTTTATTTACACTTAATAAAAGAAGTTTCCGTACAACTCTCAATACATCTAAACTTTGAAAATAGTGTTTTTTACAATTTTGGCTATTATTTATTTTAAAAAATCCGTTCCTATAATTATGAGCTTTTAGCCACACTTTGACGGCGAAGAAAGTAATAGTTTTAAATTTAACATTATCATAAAAATTAAAAGTTGCTCAAGGTGTTTTCAACCGCTAAGATTTACGTTTTTATAATTTTTAAAATTTTGGTATGTTGCCAACTTATGTTTTGTTGTTTTGTTTTGTTTGTGGAACGTTTGGTTTTTATAACGTCTAGCGTCTACAAATGAATGTCATAGGTAGACCTGCTAACGTAGGGCTTAGCTTGACGCACATAGTAACATTATTAGTTTGTTACCTCGCAAAGCGTTGCCAATTTTTTAACAATTTTTAAAATCGTTATCCAAAGGGGCGGTATACGATCATATATGTTCGTCGCCACTTATCTTGAACAACCAGAACTGTAGCATTTTCTGAACGCTCTTTTTTTGCCCTATAGTATCATTTGACAACAGCAGTTCTCTGCTCTAAGTTTAAATCCATAACATAACAGAATAAACATGGTAGAGAAAAATTTTGACAAATAATGACATTGGAAAAAATTAATTAAATCAAACAATCAACAATGTTGTATACGAGGTTGCCAAACACAAATTTTTTTCTTCTTTTTAATCTAGAGAAACTACTTCAAAAACTTGTTACTACTTTTCTGGGCACGCTGTACAGCGTATATCTCAATAACTGTAAACATTTAGATAAAGCAAATTTGGTTTTTTACCATGCTTTCAACAAGAGTTTAAATGTTAAATTGTTAAAATGTTTCAAATTACTCCAAAAACACCCTGTATATAGTTGTATAAAGATGACAGTTTAATAAAAAAACATAAATATGTAAAGTTTATTTTAACTTGAAGTCATGCAATAAAACTGTTGTAATTCAACCCTGGAGAGAAAGTTACTTAATCTTCTTAACTTGCTGATTTCGTTGTCAACAAAAACTTTAAAACTGCGATTAGACAACATATTTTCGATTAGTCTGACTATCCGATTACACTAAGGCCTAGTTTTACAATTGTCGGTTAACTTTAACTACGGGTTGTTTACCAACGTTACAATTGTTAAAACAATTAAAACCATGGTAAATAACCAGTCGTTAAAGTTAACCGTCGATTGTAAAACTGGGCCTTAACAACAGTAAGCAACTTGTAAATTAAGTCAACTTAAAAAACTACGGTTTTAACCAATTTTGAAACCCGAATCCAATGTGGCTAGTAAGAACTAGAACCTAGTCACAACAACTCCTGTTTTGTTTAAAAGCAGTCTGTTTTTTTAAAAGTTTTTCTTCAGTTAAATGATAAATTTGCCTATAGAAAAGACATTCCAAAATTCTGTAACAAACACTTAGCAGACTTATAGGATGATAGAAAGCAGAGTCGTTGCAAGGTCTACTAGGTTTCAAAATTGCCACTACTTTTCAAAAATTGCTGGTAAAATACATAACTATTGTAGTTTAAAGCTAAACTTGTCAGGTTTTTGATAAATTTAGGATAAATGCCATCAAAACCAACCGTTTTTTACTTTTTTTTAACTTTAACCCTTTAAAGAAGTGGAAGATATGGTGGGAGTTGGTGGAGTTAAAATTTCTTGTCTACGAAGTAATTTTTTCAACTTCTTTTCATCCTCTTTTAAGTTTTATTAAACTGGAAACTTGAACTATTCGACCGGCAACTAAATTAAGCAAAATATTAAATAAAGATTTATTTGCTATTATTAGATTAGTAAAACTTAATTTTTGAAGAACACTTCTACTAGTATGTGTAAAATGTATATTTTTTATTAAATTATTCAACTTCTTTTTTCTAGAGTTATTTAAAGATTTTGAAATATTGTGAGTATCTAGCAAATTCTGATTTAGATTATATAGATACATTTTTTTATTGTGTTCAGTTCTTGTTAATAACCAGGAATGTATTCTTTGCGATAACCTCTAGGTATACATTGTTATGCAGCACTTTTTACAATGCCCACAAAAAGCAAATAATTAGATACATGTGGTGAAATCCAACAAAGCTGTCAACTTGTTTACTAAAATTCATCTGAAAGAAAAAAATGTTAATTAAAATTATTTCTTAAAACGCAAAAAAGTTTTTTTGGACCTTAGCTTTGATTCATGAATTAGCTCAAAATCTGCAAAACCGTTTTGAAGGCTTAGCTCAACGTTCTTCCAAAACTCATCAAAAAATTTAAAACAAGTTTTTTGGTAAAATGAAAGCAATCGAAACATTTCGTCTTCAGTCCATGTATAATTGAAACAGAAATTTTGCAAAAAATGCTCTATAAAATATGTTAAAGTATAAGAAATCAGCTACCAAAAAAACTTCTAATTAATAAATTTTTCTAGAAATTACAAATCATTAAATTTTGTTAAAATTTTGGTTCTGTTTTAATTGTTGAGCACTGTAGTTTAGAATAGCTAAAATTTTTCTCTTATACTTTTCGTCTAATTTGTTCTTAAACAAGTGCTGTTTGTTTAGAATTCAATTTGCTGTAAATCATTAAATCTCTTGGCAATCTTGGAAGTAATAAATTTTCCCCATTTGACTAGCTGCAAATGTTCGTTTTATGTCCAAAAAAGATTGAGGCTTGCACTTATTTACAATATTGAAAATGTTCCAAGTTAATTTATAGTTAACTAACTCATAATTGCCAAAAGACAAATCATTAAATATCTAATTAAATAATAAAAAGATGAATCATCCACAGACACTTTACACTTCATATTTGCTATTTCCTATATATAAATATTTTTTATTAGAAACTTCTTCATATTTTTCACTCTGGTAATATTTTAGAGCCAGTTCTCTCATAATACAATAATAAGACAGTCATACATTGATGTTCCATTTTTTTGCATTTTCAAACTTTTTTACAAATACATTGCTACAATTGCAACTCATTCTGTATTATTATTTTTATTCTAATCGATTTAATTGCTTTTTTAGGCATCTGAGGATTGTTTAGCACAATAATAACTGTTATGTAATAATGAAATAATAAACTACACTTGGAATATTTTTTTTAACATGTAAGATGTTTTTCTATATTTAACTTGGTTTAACATCTATTGACTATTATTGCTTGTTTTAAAAAAAAAAAATTGATCGCTTACATAAATTTTGAAACAGAGGAAGAGAGAGTATTATTTAAGAATTATAGCATTTTAGTTTAAATGTAAACAAATTCTTGCTTTTAGTTGTTGAGATTTGAGAAAGAAATTCATTAGAACCAGTTTGAATCAGGTTTAAAATATGAAAGGAAAAATGAATAAAACTGCAGAAAACATATAAAATCATTTATTATTTCCAAAAATGTGTGACACAAGACATAAGAATTCGAGTAATTTAAAATTGATACTTCTTGGAATGATTATTGATTTAATATAAATTTAAACGCTTCATTTAATTATCTTATAAGATAGCAAACCTGGGAGTCACAGTTTACAGTGTACCAGAATGGAAAATATGTCCGATTCGATCTAAAGCAATTAAGAATCATTTAGTTGCTGGGACAACAAGTCTTGATATCTGTAATCAGAAGAGGTGCCAGTACCACATCGTCGAGCATCATCAGGGCAGGTGACGTTGCAAAGGTGTGCCTTATTGGGTGGCCCACTCGACTCACATGCCGCGCCGCTCACCTCCATTTACACCTGAAAAATCACGAATCGTAAAATATTTGCTTTTTTCTGAAATTTGAAAAGTAACAGTTTTGCGGTTGGGTTAATGTATGCATAGTGCAGTTTTCGATTTTATGGCACTAAAAGGAACCTAACGGTCTGCGCTTTGTCGGCGAACTCCAATTTGCATTTGCTTCAATAAAAATTTAGGTCAGTCGGGCCTAAAAAGTGAATTAGTCCGATGCATGCTGACGAAAACAGTAAACAGTCGTAAATACTAAAGAAGGTAGAAAAGGATACCGGAGCGAACCGATATAGTATCGTGGAAGCTGGCCATGCCATAAACAAGAACCTCGGCTATAGCACTAAAAACTCCAAGGAATTTAGTGTTGTCGCGTAGACGACGATCCTGTCTCAGATGTAGCCCTGTAAATTATTATGAAACGCGATTATAAACAACCAAAAAACATTGTCACATGTTTAAGTTTTGGAGATAGAATTGTTGGAATTTATTAATATTGGGACAAGCAGATGCGGTTTTATAGACGCTGCTCCTTGTCTACATGAAATTTTTGATACAATCTTTATTTATTATTTTAGAGTACTGCCGTAAATAGATTTGCTTATGGGTGGAAGAAAATTTGATAGCCCATTTAATAACCACAAGGCAATAAAAGATCCTAATTTATCGTAACGAGTCTCAGATTTGATGGGCCCTAAATCTCAGGCCATATTATTATTTCATATTAAACACTCACGATTTTTGTGTCAAAGGTCATCGATCAATTTTGTCAACAAATTTTGGCACTACGCTGACGCGGTTGTTTATTATGATGGATTGGCAAAGTGCAAATCCGTAATCTTATTCGATTAATAGGGACGTACCGTTCCCATAGATTTAGTGTTTGGTATCGACCCGTACCCAGCAGGGAACCGGCCGTTAGCCCAAGATAGAGTTAAGCTGAAAAGCATCGTCGCCTTACACATTTGATGGGTCACATTTGCTCTTTGATCTTATCTTACTGTTATTTATATTAAAGCTCGCGCTCTGAAAGCTTACGGTTGAAATTAATGATAGTCGTACCGGATTTTAAAATGATAATATTTGTATCTATATCAAGGTATTTTTATATGAAAACAAAATAGACGTAATTAAAATTTATTTGGCGGATTTTATTTAATGCATTGAATATATTACATTCTCGAAAAATTAAAAATATTTAAAATTAATGACCATACAGCTGCAGACCAGATTTTTATCCTTACGTTCATTATCATTTATGTTTTACAGCTTTTAATAGATACTGACATTATAGTGTTCACGAAATTCTAACAAAAAAAAACAAAAAGCAAGTCAGAAAATAAGAATCGCATCAAGAAACAAAAGAAAAACTAGAAAAAAAACAAAAGCTAACAAAGAGCAAATAAAGCTACAAAACAAAAATACACGAAACCAAAATAAAAAAATTTATAGAAGAAAACAACATAAGGAAAACAAGAAAAAGAGCCTACTACAATTATATGTCAAAAAACTCAAATTAATATAAATTTGTACAAAGAAACATTATAAAAATTTTAATTGAGAATATTAAAATATATTATAGACAAATAAAAATACAAAAATCGCATCTACACAAAACTAATTTAGTAACATTTAGAAAAACGCCATTTTATATTCTGACGCTCAAAAACACAATAAAACACATAGCTAATTTTGAAGGTAAATAATACAGCATAAAAAACTAGTCAAGAAAATAAAAAAAATTCAAAATCTCAGAAGTGAGCATAATGCATTTGTTTGACCTCAAAAGTGGGTACAGTTTTGTTCACTTCTAATGTCATAGTCAATAAGCACTCAAAAATTAGAACTCTTCGAAAAAACAATCAACAGTTTTCTACAGCTAAATTCCATCTGTCTTGTCCTTACCTCGTTGCCGGATCGTTGAATCAAAACAAATATTTAATGCTCGGCTGTAACATACTGTTTAGCAGTAACATACCTACGAGGTGTTTATAAATGATTGTAGAGTCTTGGATGGCTGTAGAAATAAAAAAATATTCTCCCTTTTAAAGATAATAATTTTAGCTATTATTATAATTATTATTAAGCAACTGAGGAACTTCAGAAACCATTCTCAAATATTCTGTTGCAGAAATAAAACATTACAATAAATGTTCGTAATGTCAAAAATTTCTACAGTTTTCTACGATCCTACAATCATTTATAAACGCCTTGTACTTTATTATTGTCATCGTCATCGAAAGCATTTATTAACGCTGCAATATTAAAGAAATTGAGTTTGTACTTATCAAAACAAACAAAATATTAACAACCTAAAAAATGGATGTGAAATCTAAACATGGAAACAAAAATAAAAAAACCAAAATGGAAATCAAGAAAACCTAAAACAATAGTTAAAGTGCATACAATTTAGCAGTTGCTTTTACTTGTTTAAAACAAGACAAACTTATGCAGTTAGCAAGAACTAGAAAGAGATAACTAGCTAGTAAAAACTCTTGCTACTCTTTATGCATATTAGACAATATCATAAAAAAATAACAAAATAAATTTTACCACAAAATTTACACTACAATTGATAAACAAAAACGTAATAAACTTCCTAGATCTTAACATAATCAAGAAAAAACAATCGATAAACTTTGACATATTTAGAAAAAAAAATACAAAAGTACAGAGTACAACAATTAGCATTCAAAGGTTATATGAAAAGAATAAAAAAGCATCCTAATAAGCTAAAAAAATGTAATAAATATAATATAACAGCTAAAACATAGTAAACAGCGATACTATTTGGAACTACTTAAATAAATAAAAAAAAACACGAAAAAAATTAAAATTAAAAATCGGAGAAGTTATCATCATAATAATATATAACAACAACAACAAACACAAATTAGACAAAAAAAAGTTCAATATAAAACCACCAAAAGCAATGGAAATTCAAGAAAACAGAAAATCAAAACTAAAATTTAAACAAATATTCTGACACTTATTAGAAAACTTGGTATAATAAAAAAAAAAACTCAACAACGCAAAAGTATAGCAACGTTATTATAACACGACTCAAACGTATATATACCGTACATAAAAAGTAAACGAAAAAATTTAAAGAGTAAAATGGCAAATTAGTATTATAGGTAATTTTTAATTAAAATACATACGATATTAACTAAAATTTATGTAAGTTATAATCTGTTTAATTTGTATAATATATATAATTATAGATTCTAGAGATAAAATTAGCATTTTAATTTTGAAGAAAAAATAGCACTTACTACTTGACATGAAGTTTGGTTTTTTGTTCGTAAGATTGTTTTACTCGCTGCTAACGCAGCTTGACAACAAACCATCGTTTTACGAAACAAACCTTAAATATTCTACGTTGCGTTTCTTAAAAAATGCTTTTATATAAATCAAAACACTTTTCTAAAGAAAGCGTTCTTTAACACCACAAAAACGTAAAAGGAAAGTAATATAGATTTGGCAATGTCCCACCATTAGGGTGTCTTGCCTAATAGTAAACAAAGAAAAAAAAAATAGATAGCACGCATTCTAGCACAAAAGTAAGAGTTAGGTTCGCCATCTGCTCTTTTGTGCTCTTCATTTTTAGATTGATAACATTAATCGTAATAAATTTCACATAAGTCCGGTAAGCGGTCAAAAGAGAAAATCGGCAATTTTAGCAGAACATTGATTTCTGATAACTAAAGTTATATTTTAATTAATAACGATAACCATTGCAACCAATAATTCTATTTTAAAGAAACGATACAAATAAATAACTGATAGAACAAATAAAACGGTTTTTTGAAACACTACGTTTTGCTTTTAATAGTTCAATTACTTTTACTTCTGCACTTCTTTGTCACTGCACATCTATGTTCTTAATTAAGCTATACTGTTAATGTGGCTATTAAGCTTTGAAGTTAATTATGAAACTGACCTTTATTATATATAATAAATATTGGTCATATGTATTTCAAATAGAAAGATTTGTCAGGTTTTTGACAGGATCTAATAAAAACCAATAAGTTCTTGATACATGTTTAAACTGACTTTGTAGAAGACAATTTTTAAATATTGTAAGCTTATTTTACATCAATATATATTAATTTAAAGCAAAAAGTGCTAAACATTACTCACGGAGTGAGAAAAAATTTAAAAAGTCAGAGAATAATTTTAGATTTCTCGTAAAGTTTTTGAAATAGTATGAATCAACACTAACATTAAATAAAATAACGTTAACAAAACAGAGAAGCCGTAATTTAGTTATCAGTATTTAAGCTTAACAGTTGGGTGATTAATTTAATTCAATTACAAGCTATTTCGGGTAAACTTTGTATTTTACTGTGGTAAAATCTTCTAAGTCAAACAAAAAATTAGCCACTTTCTTTTCGGGTGTCGTAGGTAAGTTTTTTCTTTTATGATCAATAATATCACATTCACATTTTGCTAATGTAAGGGTAGCTTGGTAGAAACAGATTATTTTCCATTGTTTTTTTATATCTGCAAAAATGTAGCTAATACATTTTTTAAAGTTTTGTTGTATTTAATAAAGAGCAATTTTGTATAACTTTTATTTATTTTTTTAATAGCAATTGAAAACCGAAAAAACAAAATAGATCTTACAAAATGTGGTAATTATTTAGGTACAAACTGTAAAATGTCATAAAAGACAAAAGTTTTCTATAGTCGATAAAAATATTGGCCAATTGCCTTACGCCTTATTAATATTATTGCCTTATTAATCAAATTACCCTTTACATAACATAAATTCGAATACCAGCCGTAACTCACTCATACTCGTATTGCGATAAAAACTACCACACCGACACCAAAAATTATATATAGTTTTGCAAAAAATTTTGTACGCAAGTACAAGAATGTCTCTAATTCAAAAGTCAATATTAAACTGACACTTTTCGCACAAATAATAATTGAAAAATAACAAAAAAAGACATATAAAACTTTTTCTTCTACGACGGAAAATATCATATTCTGTGATGATATTTTTGAAACTGCTATAATTTATTTTCTTTTAAATCTTTAACTATAGTTTTCGTGTTCTCAATAACTCCATTTTAATTTAATGTAACAAAAGCATTAGTACAACCGGTAACTCACATCTTGTTGTCTTGTTGAGAGCTTTTATTGAAAAACAAACTAAATATTTATTAATAATTCATTTAGTCTAAATGTTCAATTTAATCTCATTTATATTAAATCCTTGATGACAAGACAGTTAAACAATAGACGACTCGTTGATCTCTTTACCTACCTGTAAGATTTGATAGTATAAACAAGCACTCGTGGGCGATGCCTTTATTCATATTACAAGCACGGAGATGTGATCTAATTGCCGTGCGACACGCTCAACATCAACTTAGCCGCGCCTTCAGCTACCACAGGTAAAGGTAAACATACATGAAGAAGTCACTACATCAACCTTTTTTGATTTATGGCCATAAAGCAGAAATACAAAATGAAAAACTAGAAATTTTTCAATTTTTTTCTATACCATGAGTAAAAGCTTGAACGTTTAATTGTGTTTTACAAAATTACAATTCAAAAGCAGTTCTCGACTGATCTCCATATGTGGACGTCCAGAAAAGGGCCCGCCTTGTCGGTGCACACATAGCAAAAAAATTGAATGGTCAGACCACTGTGAAAGTAAAGAGTTTAATTAATTAAGAAAGCTTTCTTCGTCTGCTAAGAAGCAATCCTAGTACAGTATGGTAATTTTTTATAAAGTTTTAAGACTAAGCAAAAATTTTTTGCAAAATTAATCCTTTGAAGTATTGGCGATAAAATAGGAAGTTGTGTGTTTGACTTTAAGCTCTATCTCAACTTTAAGATTCTCCTCATTCGTTGTACAAGCAATTAATTGAAATCCAGTCTGTGGCACTAAATTTTATTTATCGACAATCCATTACTAGTCATTGATTCCAACGGCATAGGTCTGTGAGGTGTAAGAGTACAAGTAGTTAGTGTCCATACCTACAGCAGGCTTCTTGTGCTACACGCAATGGACACTAATTAATTCACATTACAAGGCACCTAATTAAGCTGATTTAATAAATGCGCTGATAAATCAGAATGCTTTTCTGATCCGATAAGGCGCATCAATCACTTTCCTCAAGCCTCACACTAATTTGTCTGATGAGTTGAGATTTTTATTTTTATTAATTACAGCTTAACCTTCAATGATTAATGATTTTTATTGCTTCTATTGCCAACACTTTAATTAGATTATACCCCATATCACACATAACACACATTTTGCAAAAATTAAAAACAAAAAAATATTTTAGAAAAAAATTTCTTTTTAATGTTATTCTACGGAATAGGAGATGTACTCCAACAAAATTTAAAAAAAAAAACAAAGAGCACAGAAGAAAATGTAATGATAAAATTTTAAACAATGTTGTCTAAATCGAATTTTATAAATCAATAACATAATTGTTTTATATCCACAACCAAGGCAATGTATCAAGCATCGTCAGACTGACTGGCACACGGTCTTACCGGAAATTTTCCGGTAGGTCTTTAGTGGCTGGAGGCACCTAGAATACTAGTATTCCTACATTTAAACAATCTTTGAAATTTAAAATTTTCGGAAGTAAAAAATAAATTTAAATCAATTGCTTCAACTTTTAATAAATTGTATTTATGCTGTTTTTAATGACGAAAAACAAAGGTAAAGAAGCAGATTCAGTTTTTACTTTACTATAAAAACGGTCACACTAAAGGTCCTAACAGAGTCACAAGTAAATTTCTTAATTTAATATTTTTTACCAAAACTATGTTTTATAAAGGTAAGTAGATTGTACAAATCTTACTGGGTTTGCTGTAACTCTTAAATTTTAGAAAAAATAGAAATTATATTTTTTAGAGTCAGATTTTTTAAAAAAGGAAAGTTTGATGAACCAATTTTAAACCAAATTTTTTTTATAATTAATTATATTATTAACTTTCTAGACAAAAAATACAAAAACAAGAAAGAGATAATAAAAAGTTTCTTTTTATTAGATCTTAGGCAATTTAAAAATTTACTTAAAAAACAAAAAATTAAGCTTTAAAAAATTAGATTTTAATTGTAAAATACAGGAATAAATGAAACTGATTTAGCGAACAAACTAATTGACTTTGTTTCAAATTTTAAAGAATTATGCCATAATAAAATTAATGTGTAAAGTAATCTTAAAAAACAGCGAGATTTACTAGAAGAACACATAGATTTAGTTAAAAAAAAATTATACATTTTTTTTAAATGTTTTGAATTTCTATATAGATACAATTTATGGTAATCTTTATACTACTTATAAGTACTTTCTAACACTGTCTTTTACCTACACTAGTTATTGGCAAAAAAGTAAGATAATTTAGAATCTACATTGCTTATTAATATAAAATACGATATTTTCTAATGTGCTTGAGACAGCTAAT
Source organism: Tribolium confusum (assembly GCA_029207805.1). Lineage (NCBI taxonomy): Eukaryota > Metazoa > Arthropoda > Insecta > Coleoptera > Tenebrionidae > Tribolium > Tribolium confusum. The sequence goes on along the minus strand of JALGAY010000002.1, from coordinate 27,406,438 downwards.
AAAAAAACTGGTCTCAAAGAATCATATGTATTATATTCTATATTAAAGTATATTATATTATATATTTTAATAAATAAATTATAAAATACACAAAATATTAAAGAATGTTCCGATAGATACAATAATTGATACCACAGCTAACAGTAATTCAGAATTTAAGAAATTGTTAGTGGGTTAGCTTTTAAAAGTAAAGATATTAATAAAAGCATAGTCGCAAAAATTAAATTCTTTTTGTTTTAATTTTTCTTTGTAATTATTGTTTTAATAAACGTTTATTTTATTATTGTTATTATTATCTTAATTAATAAGTATTTACTTATAATGGGTTTTCATAAATAATTGTAACATCGTAGGTGGTTGTGGAAATTTTTGATATCACGAATATTTATTGTAATGTCCTATTTTTGCAACGGAATATTAGAGAATGGTTCCTGGAGTTACTCAATTGTCTAATAATAATTATAATATTAGCTAAAATTATTGCCTTGTAAAGGCAAAACATTTTTTATTCTTTTCACAGCCACCTACGATGTTACAATCATTTATGAAAACTCTGTATTATTTTGTAGTTTTGTTCTACTGAAAACCAAGAATTCGTGCTAAATATAAATAATTTTAATAGAGATATTCTCAGTTTAATGCTTTTAGTATGCTTACAAATGTTATCTGTTGTTTTTTATTTTTTGTAGAATATAAAAAAATTAAGACGGCAGACGGCAAGTTATGAAGACAGTGGGCTAAAAAGATCAGATTTGGTGGACTGCACATGCGACTTCTCCTATTCATCGCTGTACCACTTGATTTTCACATCCCTCTTGTTGGATCTTCTTGGTGTGTAGAATGAAACGTAAAAAACACCCAAGAGCACTAAACAATTTTACTTAGCACAACGAAAGTTGCGACAACAAAGTTGTCATCCTGAGGTGAGGAATTAAACTAAATAATTTACAAGTCAAGTCAAAATCATTTATTTTTTCAATCATATTTACAATTTTTTCTTAAAACTTTGACAATTATTTTAAAGCAAACATAGACGCTGCTGAGGCTTAAGGCCTTTTCAGCGTAAATAATTTACAAAATTTCTGGACTTTTATGTACACACTAGCCCCGCCCCTAAATCAATAAAAAAAGGGAAGAAGTGGAGATAGGTCTAAAGTCGGCGTTGATTAGACGTGCTTTTAACTTATGTATTTCTAGACTCCCACAAGCGTCAAGAAATTTACAATAATTAACCGCCCTGATAAGTTTAATATTATTTACATCAATTCAAATATATGTTGAGCAACACTAGATTTTTCTAGTCAGTTGAATTTAAGATGAATCATGTGTTTTTTAAATCTAGTGTAAATTGATTTCCGTGATTGCCTAATGTATTTTTAATTACAGTCTTTACAATTAATTTTATAAATTCCCGACTTTTCTAGAAGCCTTTTTTATTTTTAGGGTTACCGCAAAGTAGACTTGTACCAGAGTTGTAAACAATTTGGAAGTCTAAATTTTTGAAAATTTTACTCAAACCTTTTGTAATTGTGATAGCATAGGGCATTGATATAAACGTTGTTTTCTTCGGGCTATTTTCGAAAGTCATTGATTCAGTGACCATTTTCTTATATCTAATTTTCCGAACTATTTTATCAATAATTTCAGTCTCAAAACCATTACTCCGGGCTGCATCTTTATAACCTTGAGCTCTTTTTCAAACATCTTCTTATTCAAGAAAAAATTGATGAGCCTGTGGATTAAAAAAAAAACTCCCCATCTTGTGTTGAGAACAATGATGCCAGTCTGCAATGATGTAGCGCAGTGTACTATCTTTTCTATAAGTATTAAATTCTAATCTATTATTGGACTTAATTACTAAAGTGTCTAAGAATAGTAAATTTCCATCTACTTCTTTCTCCTAAGTGAATTTAATGCTTTGAAAGCGATTATTTAAAATTTTGACAAAATTATCGATTTTGCATTTTTTGGTGTCAATAATGACAAATATATTATCTACATATATACATTAACCAAACTTTTGAGAAATATTCAAGCTCACTTTCTAAATCCTTTTCAAAACGGCTCATGAAAAGATCAACTAAGAAAGGTGACAGTGAGTTACCCATTGCCGTACCTTCTTGCTGTTCGAAAAAATTTCCGGAAAATTAAAAAATGTTTTGTTTTATGCAAATTTTGGTAAGTTGAATATATACGTCGATAACTTTCGGATCTAGATCAATTTGAATCAGTCTTTGAAACACTTGAAAAAAGAGAGCTTACAGCAAATGAAACTAACAACACTCCTTCGCTTTTTCATTCTTCTTCGTTAAAAACACTTCCAGTTGTGCAAGAGAACATATTCCTAATAATAAGTTAATTTTACTGTTAACATTTTCCAAAATTTTCTTCGATCAAATAGGTTAAAAAAAACTAACATTTTTTTCGGGTATATTTATATGTAAATGCAGTGTTCTTTATGACAGTGCATTTCTTCTAACCATTTTAGAAACAACTTGTAGAACAAGCGTAGATGATATGCTCTAATTTTAATGTTCTACGATTCTGATTGGTCGTTGTAGCAAAATTGTTACAAAATGTTGTAGCGGTGTTGTGGACGTTAATAAAACGTAAATTTGATTTTATGTGGTATTCCAAGATCCTTCTGTAATCTGAGAATGTTTTTATTATGGCAATTAATAACTCTTATTATCCATGTTAGATATTATCATTGATCATATAATTTAATCAGTGTCGGGGTAAGTGCAGTATCGTAAAGCTGCACTTATTAGCCTTCCGCATATTGAAAAATATCTTGCGCGTCATAAAATTTATACAGATCATTAAATATCTCTGTAACATTACCTTCTATTTGTCTCGCATTCAAGGCAGTATACATCATAGCATTCCGTTATTTATCTTTATATAGCTTGTAAACTTCTAGCTATTAAAATTAAATGGCGTCGGTTTTGTGACAATGTCTCCAGAAAATGTCATCGAGGTCGCGGTCCATCTATTGGTCAACAGAACTGACAAATAGCCTAAAGAGTCTACGCTATAACTGACCTTTAGCCTCGCGCACAATCAAATTTGCATTCATAACATAGCGGTGGTTATTGACTCCGGTTCGCAGATTAGACGAGTTTCCTCGTTTGTTGAAAGACAAGAGGATCATTTTGTTCTTGGTTGGCTATTGAAAACTACTACCGTGACTTATGTCGGTCATAACGCGCGGACGCTGCCTAAATTGTAAATATGCAAGCTTTATCTCGAGGTAATATCGGATATTCTTTAGCACGCACAGCGGTCTATCCAACTGGTTTCTCGACCATACCGGACTAAGACCCATATTAATTTAATTAAATTTTATCGCATACCTCAAATACCACGAGGACTTGTTCCATAAATACAGGACACTTAGACAATAACTTATATTTTTAAAACTCTGTTCTTCTAATAGGATTTGATAGCGAGCGAGGAAATGTATATGGCCTTTGCTCCCTAGACGCATTCAATAAGTTCCTTTTCACAGATATTAACAATAACCAAAACAACCAACGCTTATACACATATTTATTCGTAATTTTCTATTTTTTAGTTTTAAATATGGTTTTGCTCAGATTTTGTTAAGTGGTAATTTAACAAATAGGTTAAATTTTAATCATTAAAAGAAAGCTTTTCCAAGTAACAATTATAAAATTATACAGCCTGTTATGGCAATAAATGAGGCGCATATTTAAACCGGTATCAAGATTCACCAATTTGAATATATTTTGTTAATAACGACAATTTCTCCAAGAAGCCTTTTTTATTAAATTAAATCATAAAATCGGTTATGTAAAGTAAGAGTTATTGATTTCCAAAACAACTTGGTATTAAATTAATATTGTGATGTGAATCAAAATTAGGAACTTTTACACAATCACAATCTTATTATTCGTTGGATTGGAGTTGACTACGAGATTTCACATTGCACCTCCCTGTGTACTAAGTGTCGCTCAGTACTTCATCTACAGGGTACCGCCGCTGTAGTCTCATTTGACTATTAAAACCTAGGTCTGTTGTGCCTTTGAGATCTAATTAGAAGTTACTGTTCCAGTATTCACCTACCGATCCTGTAGAAAAACCTCTCAGAAAAAACTTCAATCAGAACAGTCGGGAGTCAGACTCAAACCCGCTACCTACCCCCTGTTTGCTAGGTGAAGATTCCACCCGCTTAACCACTAAAAGCAACTAAATCTGTAACCAATTTTCTAAAATACGCTACTGTTAGTTATGATAAAAACTAAACTGGGATTAATAGTCTAAATTTCAGAATTTTTTTTTGATTAATTTTATCTTTACTGGGCTTTCTTTTTTGACGTTTGTATAAAAACAAACAATTTAGAAAATAAATAGGTTTTAATAAAAACCGATCATCTAACACTAAAACATAAATGTCGCATATTGAGTATAATAAAACACAAATACAAATTCATATAAATTGCATAAAACTTTAAGTCTTTTGCCGGTCAATATTCTTCCATCTATAGCACGATCTGTAGACACACCATCCATGTCAGCAAATAATAATATTGCTAAAAAATGACAAAAACAATGTAACTGATGCACTTTTTAAGGTACTTCCTATAAATGGACTAGACATTTGACTGATGCAGAATTACTTCTAGAAGCTAAAAGAGTTATCAGAGAAATTAAAGATGGGAATTTGTGAGAAACGTAAGATTCAGAAAGTGAAGATGAGTTGGTTACTTTTAAAAAGACTCGTGAAATAAATAAATTAGTAGAACTAGATACTCAAGAAAAAGACTTCAATGAAGAAACAATCCCTCTGAGAACGAGGAAACTGAAAATAGAGCAAAAGAAACGAAAAGAAACAAAAGTAGCAGTTTAAAAAAAGAAAAAGTCATAGAAAAGTGGGAAAAAAAAACTATTTCCTGTTCCTGATACTTTATGGGAGGAACCACAGCTTAACTAGATAAAAAACTAGATAAAAAATAGGTTTAACTAGCTAAAAAAAAATTGGATTTTCTAGTTATGACGTGATAAAAGGACTTTGAAATTATTTGCTAAATAATTTTTTTAATTGTAATACCTGACATTTTTAACAAACTTTCAACAAGGGCTACCATCTGTTAAAATTTTTAACATTAGTTTAAAAACACTTTGTAGGTACTTCTTTATACCGAGTGTATCATAAATGATAGTCAAAATTTTAAGCAGTGATACATCTTATTAACAGAATAAGTTTTCTATATACCATTTTTGCGACAGATTCTAAAAATTTTGTATTTTGTTCTCCCCCATAAAATCACGATACGCTTATGAGCACTTTACAAATAAGTCAGGTTTGCCTAGTTACCATTATAATACTACATAGGTCAGTGGCAGGTACTTTGTACTAAATTTTTAAATAATTTTATCTAAAAAATTGAGGTTGAGATTTGAAAAAAATAAAACCTAGAAAAAAAATCTTCTTTAAGCAAGACCTACCAGAGGCTAAATTTTTGATTATCACTTTTGATACACCCAGTATGTATCTGTGATTACAGAGATTTTCTCTGAAAGTCTAAAAATGCCCAAAATGTAATTCATTTGCTTAGGAGAAACAAAAAAGCGTCTTTTTGATAGTAGAAAAATAAAGATATATTAGATATTGTAAACAAAATTTGAACAAAATTGTTTAAAAAAAATGTTTTTACACTGCTAAGTAAAAAGAATTGGTTTATTAAGTTATTGACTGTAATTACCAAATATTCCAGATATGTGTATAAAAAAAAATTATACAGGTTTTTTTATACAGTTTATAATTCAAATAAAGTTTTTATTTTTAATTTTTTAAAACAACCTTATGTGTTTGATAACATTTTCCTGACCGATAGCCACCCTCAAATAATTTTTTTAAAAGATACCCTTATGTAGGAGCCTGTAGCTATAACGTATAATATGTACTGCTAATACATTGTATCTAGTTCAAAAACAACAATTTAAACAACAGTTTTACAGTGTATATATCGAAAACTATAAACACTTATTATAAGACAATTATTTAATTTAAGACAATGGGTTATTTAGCATCCTTTTAACGAAAGCTATCACCTGTTAAATTTTTTCAGATTACTTCAATAACACTCTGTATATATTTGTATTTGTTTACCTGACATCCACCCTGTCAATGTCAATTACTTTGGAAAAAACCTTGACAGTTTTAACTTATTTCTGTGTTTTATCTGCATTGTATAGAAAAATTCCAAATAAATTTACAAAAGTTTGCAAAAAATACTTTTAGTAAAAAATAAAAAAAGTAATAATAATAATATCGTCTATTAGTGATATTATACACATTCTCTGTACAAAAACTACATGTTTAGTATAATTTTTTATAAGAAGTGAACATTGAAAACAAAAATTATAAAATGTAGCGCTTAAATTGATTTACAAAAAATGTCGCTGTCATATGAAAAATCTGGATCAAGGCAAATTATGGGGCTAACTACAAAACAGAAAATTTTTCTAGTAAATTTCTGTTTCTGTAAAAAATATTTGCAAATTAATAAATGCATTTCCTCGTCCAAATATTGTTACAACTTAGAAATAAACTTCCAACAAAAATAAGACATACGTCTTCAAAATTTTTATTTTTTATAGCTATCTTTTATCAAAAAATATAGTAAATATTTTTTTACTCACGGTAAAATACAAGAATGACAAACTTGATTTACATACTGGATTGGACAAAATTATAGAACAAAATTTATATTTGTTTGATACGTGATCTTAGTTGTAAATGCTCGGAGAGATTTTTATTTTTATAATTATCTTTCTGGTATGTACAAAGAAGTGTTTCTTGTCATTCCCCTGACCAATAGCCACCTCTAAATTACTTTTTCCAGAGGTACCCTATCATGTAGGAGCTTGTTGGTAAAATTATAAAAACCTGTATGTAGGTATTTAATTATACAACTAAAAATTAAGCAACATTTTAAATTTTTTATTGTAATAAATAACTAATAAACTCCAACCATTTCTCAAAAATAAACGCGTGTGCGGCATCTGCATACTCTCTAGTTAGAAATTTGTCTGACTTTAAAGTTCTTAAATTAAGGTTTTTCAATTTGCGTACTTTGATCGGCAGCACTTTTAATAATAAAGTCTAGGTTTAAATTCTATTCCACACTTTTGACTAACTCTATATTATATGTTAATTAAAGAAGCAAAGCACTCTATTTACATCATTATGATATTATTTTTCTAGAAATTTAACATTAGGATAGAACAATTTAAACAACAAATACTTTTAATTTTGTGTAACATGAATTTATTTTTATGACTAAAGGATTTAAGAATAAGTGGTAAGGTTTGAATTTTATACAATAATAATTAAATCCTTGTATTTTATTAAACATCTACAAATAAATAATAAGAATAAAGTTAGAATATTTAAAGTGCAATAAAATTAAAAAAATTCAGTAGTTGTAAAGATGTCTAAACAAGTACTATCTTAAAAAAACTAACATGCCTAAACGATATAACCCTCGAATTACCGTAAAACTCATATATTTAGATAGAAACTATATAAGTATTTATAAAAAACTTAATTTCATAAATTGACGTAAGTAAAGCTATAGGCAAATACTAGTTAATTATTGAGTAATAAACGTTGTCTATTCATGATGTACATTTTTCTTTTTACTATTAACCGTTAATTCCTTCATACTGATGGTTTCTCAATTTATTATTGTCTTGGCAAGCCTTACTAAACGCTTAGCTGTAGAATTATCCAACAATAATTGCTTGTTCAAAATAAAAGACGAAAACTTATTCAAAATTTTGATAATCTACTGTTTTTTATTTATTTTGCTGCAACTTAAAACTTTTTTTTTTGGTAAAATTTATTTTATCTAATAGAAAAACAGTTCTATAATTTCACTTTAAAAAATATTTCTGTTTATTAAATTAATTCAAAAAATATTTTTTTTTAAATCTGTTAATTTTCGACTTATCGCTAGTACCATTATGCAATTAATTAGAAAACTAGTTCTAAAGCTTTTTGTAGACTTGCCACAACTTTGTTATTGAATTTGTTCTGCTTATTTCTCTAATAATAAGAAACATAAAACCACTGGCACGAAAAAGTTTCAAAACAAAGCTATTTTATTTATCAATCAAAATGTTGTGATCGATAATTAGTTTCAAATTAGCCAATAAGTTGACCTTTTACCAAAAGCTGTTCATCACCGCAGGTACTCTGTTTACAATCACGTTCTAATCAAATCAGTGATGGGTAATTTAGCATTTTGTTGTTTCGTTGAAAAGAAGTAAAAACGTGTATTTTGAGATAAAAAAAGATGGAGGAATGTTCCAAATGTTTTTAATAGGGTTGAGTAATGTGTACTATATTCGCAAACACAAATTCTAGAGAGTTTTAGTTGCAATCCAATATTTAACAATCTCACGGTCTGTGAGGATGTGTGTTCAACTTTCAGCTGATATATTTACCAAAGTCACTTGTAAATCAGATTACAAAGATCTGAGTTTTATGTTATTTGCTGACATGTTCATTATTATTTTAAATTTTATTTACAATCGATCATATTTACTAATCGCTTTTCATTAGTTGTAATTATCAAGCGTATGATGAGTGTGTAGAAATCAAGCATTGAGTCATTTCGTTTGATTTTGATGAAGTTCTAAACATAGAATCTTACGACGTGCAGCCCTGGAAAAGGCGGTCCTGGAAACGTGAACATCTGTCAGAACTTAACATAATAACTAAGATGAAACGTTCTCAGTGACTTGCTAATTAAATCTCACATCAAGCGAGCCTCGCGGATGTTGAGGTTGTACCTTTGCTCGGCCGACATGTTTGAAACTATCCCGACAACCGTGAACATACCGGAACATTCAATATTCTGCATGCATCTCAACCGCCTCACTCACTGACACTATGACATCTTGTTAACATCAAATTTATTAATTTCTCTTTAATTAAAAAATTTCCTAGCATTATTGCGACAATTTTGAGTCTGGTTTCCGCTGTGGTGTGTTAAAAGTTCGTTAAACAGACTGGTTTTTATTTTTCCTTTTCAAAGTCAACATATCGTTTTATGTATTGACAAATCCACTTTAGTGAGTCTCTTATTTAGTTCAAATAGAGCACCGTGGGCAGAACAAGGACTTACAAACCTTGAATTTATCAAATATTGACACGCAAACTTGTCTTAGCAAGTGATTTTCACGGAATTCACAACTACTGCATAAAAGATGACCCTGATTGGAGCCGCATTTGATTTTCCTTCGTTTGAAAAGCCGACGTAAAATGTTGAAACGTTTATCCAATCATGACTACTGCCAACCCGGAAAATTATGGCCTAACATAGATTACCAAGCTTGTTTATGGGCAAGACAAATCTAAGACAAATTGGCGAAATCTTGATATAAAAGACCACCTACTATGTAAACCCGGATCACTTTTGTAATATTAAATTTCAAAATTCAACCCAAAATTTTGGCTTTGTGAATTATGTTTTTTACCGAAAATTTGGGTTTTTAAAATGTAGGTCACGTTGACATTGTCATATAACATAATTCACAAAGCCAAAATTTTGGGTTGAATTTTGAAATTTAATATTACAAAAGTGATCCGGGTATATATCGAGGCAAACTAACATGTTGCTTACAATTAAATATGTTTAAATTAAAAATGCAAAAAAATTTATTTTACCTTTTTCAGTCGTATACCAATTTAGTATTAACAACTCTGGTTACACTGTTACAAGAGACTTAAACTCATTTTGCTTCTCTTTTTTGGGTTTATATTTGTAATAGCCTATTTCAAAACAGATGCGTTCAAAAGTTTTTACTTACAAACTATCCAGATGGGTGGTGGTAATTTCGGTACCAAGTATCATTACAGCAATAATTCTACTAGTATACTGTTCCAAACCAATTTTGTGGTAGCTGACTTTAAAAGCAAGTCATCTCTTTAGTACTAGTGCAATAAAGATTGTATTGTTACTAAACGGAAGTAATTTATGGTCATTAGACTTTTCGATGGTATCTGAAAAAACCGCCCGAGGCAGATTCTACGTAAAAGTGGTGACAAATCTACCTGCTCCGGGGGTTTTTTTCAGATGACATGAAAAGGTTTAACAACCATAAATTACTTGCGTTTGGTAACAACACAGATTTTATTGCCCCAGTAATAAACAAAAGACTTGCCTTTAAAGTCAGCTACGCTAAATTTGGTTTAGAACAGTATAATTTTGGCACAAACTATTAAACACATGTTAAGCCTACCGGTAGTTTCTGCACGATGCTTCTTAGAATTAATCTTCACTTACCAGGTCTAATAGGCGAACGACAAACGTTCTTTTTCTTTTTATTTTGCTACCTAAAAAAAATTAAAACAAATTTACATAAAGAATAATAATTACAACAATTACATAAAGAATAGTTAGTTTTAGACAATAAATATATCATTGTAATAAAAATAAAAAATCAACAAAATATTTCTTGTTTGAAATGTTTTAATTTACGAGCAGTTTATTTTATACCGTACTAAAAACTTTTTTTTTGTTAGACCCTCACGCCCTATCAGATCAGTAAAAATAATCTTCACTGTCACTAAAAACTTTGGAAAATATTGCTGCCGAAATTACCTATAGGATAAAATAAAGCAAGCCTGTGTAACAAATTAAGATATTTACTGGTGAAGAAATTACTTGTTCCCACCCAGATACATCGTCAATTTTTCGTTCGTAGCATCCTCGTCGTCCTTATTGTCGTCAACCTGTTTGCTCTAAAAATTTTCTTTTGTTCCTAATCTCTATTATCACTATTTATTTATTATTATTACTATTTATTGCTATTGTATAATCTTTAGACAAAAATTAGATAATAAAGTTAAATCTTTATATCTTTACTGTTCTTTTCAGATTTCTTAAAGCGTCGGGCTTTCTCTTTTAGACACTGAAGTACCTAGATCTGTTTGCTCGCAAATACCAAGTACCTATTGACCATAACCTTTCAAGCATTACGTCAATGGCAAACTTACTACTAACTAATAACTATAAGAATTTCTTTTTCTAGAATTAGACCTGGTCAGTAAAGTTTTCGTAGTCGACGTTTCGCCAAGCAACTGGCTAGGTTAGCTTTTTCAAGAATAAAGTAACAATTGGTTGAATACCTACCTACTCGACTGTTAACTGACTAATTACATATTACTCTATTAATTTAAAAGCCTAGCAAATATTCTAGAAAATCTTAAAGCAACTACCTATTGCTCTACAACAATGAAAACATTTACAAGTCTGTTAAAATCTGTACTAAAAAACTAAATGATGTACAAAAAGCAAATATTCAGTTAAAACAGGTACTCTACCGACGCTATACCTATTTATCATCTAATAAATTAAGAAAAAACATATCAAATTTCTTAAAGCATAAAACTAATTCATTCTAAAAAAAAAAATAAAAAATAGTAATTTCAAAATATGTAATTAGATCTTTATTAATTTGTTGCCAAATGATCTTTACCGAGATGTTTACATATTTCTCGAAAAGACTCAATCCGCGTTACAATTTTCTTTACAATACCACACCGTTACTCTGTGTTCTAGTACAGTACTCTACTCTGTACACAGTACTCTACTCTGCTAAATTTAGTCAGCCTTCTAGTTAGCACAGAGGATACAACGCATCTAGACCCCGAGCTTTCAAGAGCCCCTGTCAAGAGAACACACATTGCTATTCTAACTTATTTTAAAAATTAGTTTATTGGTTTATTATTATTATTAGATCTAATCTAAAATGCTACTCCAAATAACAAAATCAGTAGTTTTTAATACGTAATAAGTAGCTTATTAAATGCTTTTTTTAACGCGGCCAAGTACTTGAAATTCGATTCAATAGTTTTGAAGTTCGTTCTAGTCAAAAATGTAAAAAATTTTTATTTTACAGCCGCGAGTAAAAAATTGTAGTTAGCAAATGGATTTTTGACATAAAAACAAATGGTCAACTGTGTAACTATTGACTCTGTTTCTTTTATCAATCAGCTCAAAATTCTTTTTACTGAAGCTGAAAACTTGTGTTGAAGTGTTTTTAAAAAAATTTGTTTAACATTTATGACATTTTTTTTAAGAACCATAATTCTTTTCTCGCTACTATACGTTACTTTTCTAATTTGACTTGCATAACAAAAATTTTTGAAGAAAATTAGTAGTTTTTTGTAAGTACTTTTAACTTACATACTTGTAAAATACTTTTTTTAAAAAACTGCCAGTACCTACTTTAGGAGTTAAGAGGAGTTAAGAGATTTTGGCTAATCATAAATTGTTTATTTTCTAATTTGATTAATGTTAAGGTTTTATTTTTATTTTTACTATAAACATCTTTGTTATAAATATAATTTTACTATTTAATTATTTATTTATTTGTTTATTTGATTAAAAAAGTAGAGCTTTAAAGTTTTTTTTACCCTGGCACTCGTATACAGAAGACCAGCGCTGAGTCAACCAATAAATATAGAAATGTTAGGTAAATTTATTTGGTAAAATATGACTCTTAAAGCATCCTTTACGTCTCGAGCGTCGGACCATCTGGATCTGAACAAAGCTACCGTTTCTTAATGTTTGCGGTTAAGTCGTAATTGACTTCAATGACCATAAAGTATATAGTGAGCAAAAATTTCGTAGATATACTATAATACTACACCCCAAAGAAGACCATTGTTAAGGGTTTTGACTTTGCTTAATTTTTCGCCGATAAAAACTATAACCGTTTTTTGTTAACATAAGACAAACAATTTGTTTGCAAGTTACGACTTTATAAAGTTTGTGTATTAAACTATTAATAACAGTTTTAAAGCGTTTTTCAAAGTCAGTAAAAACCTTTCTAATGTTTTGATAAATTCTGGGTAGATCATATCAAAACCCGCTGAATTTTTACCTTTGATAGGTTAAAACATATAAAGAGTGCTTTTTAAACGTTTATCTTTCTTTTTTGTTTGTAAACTCAATGTTTTATCTCTACCTTTGCTTTTTTTCGTAGCTTAATAAAATTGAAAACTTTTACTCGACGACTATTTACAGCGTTTGGGTTGATATCAAAATCTGGCTTAGACAAGGCGGTGTTTAAAGATCCAAGTTTTTGCAGTTTATAGTAAGTTTCTAATAACTGCGGCTACTATGTGTGAAATTTAAATCTTCTATTAAGTTATTTCATTTTTCTTTTCTCGTCTTGTTTTACAATTCTAATACGACATCGGCACTCTCTAAGATGTAACTTTTTTTAAATCCTCGAAGAATAAATTTTGTAGCAGCACTTTTGATTAATCCAGCAAATCTCTGTTAGTTCATTGTAGTTGGAAGAATCTAACAAAAATTACTATACCGGGTGTAAACGAAATTAGGCTCACCCCTTTTTTAAATAGTATTTTTTAAATTAAAAAAATGAAACTTGGAAAACTTATTATATTAAAAAATCCCCATTAACTAAATAAAAAATAAACTTTCTGTCACTTCCGGATTTACCGGAAATGACCATAACTTGGGATTTTTAAATAAAACACTATGTATATTTTTATATTTTTGGAATCTACATTTAATTCTGAGTCTAAAATACTACTTTTTATAATATTTTATAAAATAAAAATTTTTTTTTGCAATTTTTGTTTTTTTTATCTAGAGGGCTGTGACAGCAAAAAAATATTTCTAAACAATAGAGGCAACCATTAAAAAATAAAAACAGTTTCATAAATAATCTAATTTAAAAAATACACGAGTTTTCCGATTTAACTCGATTTTTTCAAATGGAACAATAGTGCTTTACTTGACATTTTAAAATAACGTTTTCTTTGCTAATCCAATGATATTAAAATTTTAAAAATCTACTCAGTAGTTTTTGTAGTATTGACAAAAAAATATTTTTTTAAATATGAAAAAATATTTTTTTAAATATGAAAAAATATTTATATTATAGAAAAATTTCAAACATGCTAGCATTTTGACAAAAAAATAAAATAGAGAACTATTAAATATAATTTGTAACCGTTTTTGTAGTTTACAGCCTGCTTGAATTTTAGTTAACTTTTAAGGATTTTTCCAAAATATTTTTCTCAATATTACAAAAACTACTGAAAAGATTTAAAAAAATTTGGTATTTTTAGAATAACAAAAAAAAGTTAATTTAAAATGTCAAGTGAGCCACTATTGTTCAATTTGGAAAAAATGAGTTAAACCGGAAAAACTAATTTAATCTAATTTAAACTCGTCTATTTTCTAAATTAGATTATTTATGGAACTGTTTTTATTTTTTAGTGGTTGCCTACATTGTTTAGAAATATTTTTTTGCTATCACAGCCATCAAGATATAAAAAACAAAAATTGCAAAAAAAATATTTTATTTCACAAAAAGTTATAAAAAGTAGTAAACGGTAAAACCGGAATTATAGATAGAAAATTTATTTCTTACTTAATTAATGGGGATTTTCTAATATAATAAGCTCTCCGAGTTTCATTTTTTTAATTTAAAAATTACTATATAAAAAAGGGGTGAGCCTAATTTTATTTACACCCGGTATACTTGTTTGGCCACTTAATCCATGTGGCTTTTTGAAAATTCCATCTAGGTTTTTAAAGAGAAAAAAATCGTTTCATTATTAATCGTTTCAACAGCTGGATAATGTTGACTACGTAAAAAGCCAGAAAATACGTCTTGTGCTGCAATGGCACTTCGTTATTTATTGTTAAGTTTACTCTTTTTTCCACCTAGCGAAATAAAAACTGTCTTTAGATTTATCATCAAAAACCAAGTAAAGGTTATTTAGTTCCATCCAAGAAACAAGAGTAAGCCATTTCTGTTATTCTCCGCATAACTCCACAAATTGTGATGACAAATGAAATTTAAACAGTAGGATAATAGCTTATGGGCTAATTTTAATTTAAAATAATATCGGTAGTACTTTTTTTCTATAAAAAATTAAAAGAATTTAGAGCTGTGATTTGATTGTTGCCATAAAAAAATATTAACATTTGCGATTCTACCGGTAGTATCTCAACTTGAAATCACCCCTCAGTATCCAATTTGCAGATCATTGAACATATTTTAAACTTATGAGTTGACATTGTAATAGATGAGTCATTTGCATCACAGTGAACCAAATAAAAATGCGTACGGTATAAAAAAATTGCAATTTACTTATTTTTTACTCTCAATACTACTTGTTTAAAAATCTTTTGAACAAGCTATTGCAATAGATACTTTTGCATTTAAAAATAAATGTTGAAAGTGGTTTCTTTTCTAAATAGAGAAAAAATCCAATAAAACGCAAATATAATGTAGCAAATTTAAGACAAACTTCTTTTTTTAATTTTTTTTTTTTTTTTTGATTTAACTAAAGAGAATCGAATTATGGAATTTATTCCAATTAAAATGCTTATCTTGTATAATTCGTAATTACAGACTTAAACATAATATAAAGTTAAAGTTGTTCTAATTTCTGACAAAGCCTAATTGAAGCTACATTTTTTTATAACAAAAATACTGTTTTCACAGATATATGTGTAAGTAGAACGTCTACTAGCCATCAAATATTTTATTTAAATATGTAATAAAATCAATATTTTTTATTTTTGTAAATTAGATAAAGTTATCAATGACTTCAGCCAAACCTGTTTATCATTTCAAAAAACTTGAATCACAAAACTTGAATTAATTTTAACTCAAAAATATTCGAATAGTGTTAATATTTCAACTGCAGAGACATTTTAAGCTTATTTAGTTAGCACCAGAATATTCTTTCTCGTTCTACATTTAACAAAATCTAATAAAGAATAACAGTGTGACTGTAATTACTTATTCATTTAATAATTCGTTGTAGGTCTTTTAAGATGCCGCCCGTAATGTTATTTTATTCTTTTCATTATCACTTAGGCTTAACCAAAGAAACGCGATCACTACCTGTGTGTTTAGTCCTTGGCGGCATTTGGAACACAAAACGCGTGTCAGATGTACATCTGTAAATATACGACTATAACACCATCAGAACATCTGCCCACAGATACTTTTGGGATCGAAATAATTGCATTTTTAAAATAGTGCCTATATCTGACACTATAACTCATACTTTTTTCAAAATTAAATTTTTTACCAGACACTAGAATTTTCCTTTCTTTCCAGTCAACAGTCAAATCTTGGTTTAAGTTGCGTTTTGACTACGAAAACACATAAAATACAAAGAGACATATTTTCAGCAGGATACTTTTATTACTCATTAATTTTAATAAATTCTAACACAACGGGTTATTAAATATTAAAATCACGTAAACGTATTTAATAGTAGTGACACTTATATTTTAATTTTATTACACTCTTTTTCACAATTTCTATGTGTTTTTGAGAGGCATAAAATACAACTATCGCAAACAGTTAAATTATGCAAAACTATCTCCACTACTCTCCCAGATTATTCAAAATTCACAATTTTAGGCAATTTTTCACAAATTACCGTTGTATTTATGAAGACCACACAAGACACCGTTGCTTTTAGACAACCATTATATTATATTTTATTGTTCTATTGCCAAATTTGAAACAGTCAACTCTTTGTTTTTTTTTTTTAATTTAAATAGTCTATTGATATAAATATTTTAATGTATGAGTAATCCTCTTGAATTCTTGAATAGCTGTAATCTACGACATTTTAACATATTTTTTTGCATTTTATAGTTTTACAATACCATTTTTGGCTTAACAATTTGATGCCTAACTGAGATTTGGTGATTTTAGTTTTATTTTGGAAAACTGGCCAATAGAGTTTCTGATGTAAAAACTTGTTGACAAATTTAACGCCTAGGTTTAACGACCGTGAATCGTAAAGAACCCTATTCTCACTTCTCAATTTGATGAAGATGCTAAAATCATCGTAGCGTGTATACATTGAGGCGACGCATATAACTTATATTAGTTCATTCGATATACCACTTACTTTCATCATAAACAATTTAATGTAATTACCTCACCTTCACCTCAATTTATTTTTAGTTGCTTCAACAACATCATAGATCAGTCGTAAACTAAATTAGCTTTTTTGTTTGGAACTTACTATAACTTTAATGTTTAAAATTTTATGAGGTTACAACAGAAGTCAAACTTACCTTGCTGAAGATGAAACTAAACAAACGATCATAAAAAAGAACTATTTCGTTAATTTTGTTAGACACTATAGAATAAAACAATCTTTTCAATATTCAGAATGTATCACATCCGACGGCACTACCATAAACCATCGGCTACCTGCATTATAATGACTTGGGATTTTGCAGGAGATGGATAAATTTTATGAATTGTTAAGTTGTTAGCTTAAAACGTCACTTTTATTTTCATTTAAAAATAGATGCCTGTGTAGGTGAAATATCATCTCAACTTAAACGTCAAATTAATATCAAAGTTTTATTTGTTTATTAAAATTTTAAAGAAAACAAAATTTTTATTTTTACTCTGTCATTGTCAATTTTTTTGCATCTTTTTTATGAAAAATATAACGTCCGCAAATATGAAAAAAAGAAACAACAAATAAAAAATGCGTTAAAATTAAGCGTTTCAACAAGAAACGCGTCATTTCCAATCCAGACTTCAGTTTGGTCCAATTAGGTCTTCATTTTCTTGTTGATAACTTGATAAGCATTAGTTAACTAGCTAACAGTTTAAAATAACAAACTATTTTAAAAGTTTGGCAGAAGTCTTGAGCGTTCAAGTGTGACATTAATTTTGAACCATACTATACGTAATAAAAACTGTTGAAAGTCTAATTCAATAAAATTGACATAATGGATGGCTCTGAAAATTCAAACTTTTGTTAGAATTTATAGAGATTTATAAAACTTATTAATTTTTATTAAATGTTAATAATAATTAAATTTAACGTTTGAAAAATGACTGTCGTTTTTTCTAATTTTTGTGTGCTTTTGAGACGATTTGGACATTAAAAAACTAGTAAAATTTGTGACGATAAAATCCAATAGAAAGTGCTCTTTCCAAGATGTAAAGTGCTTTAAGTTTGTGGCAAAATTGTATTGAATTTTGTAAATTTTTTTAGTGAAGTCTCTGAAACGTCGCGTCGGAATAAGATACTTCGTTGTAATATACTATACTATATTCAAAACGAAGAGTCAGTAACAAGCGCAGAGGCAGGTAGTAGGAGGAGCTATACGGCTTGAAGACTGTTTCACAGAGCTTAAAACAAGCTTTGAAATATTCACCTCAATTTAACATTAGCAATTTTTGCCTCTTTTCTTTAATGGTGACATCTTGGTATTTATTATCCATTGGTATGAGCAATACGATAATTCACTGTTACTGTGCAAAGAACAAATAACGAATAACTGAAATAAAGTGATTGGGAAATTTCGTCAGTGTAAGCTGGACTGGGTCAAATAGTCGACCTAATAGAAAAACACTCGATTTGCCAAGGCGCACTTTTATTACTGACTCTCCGGTCTGAACATAGTATAGTGGTTTGGAAATAGATTAATAATGCATTATGAACTTGATTGTTTAAATAAAGTAAATAATGGTAATACAAAACAAAGTCTATAATCATTTAGAAATCTAAATAAAAATACTAAATTTGTTACTTTAGAAGTATAATTAAATTAGGTGCCACATAAAACATTTTTTGTCCACTTTCAACAATATGCATTTACCTCGCACCTCAAAAAGTTTGATTGTTGTTTCTAGTAACTCCTGAAATGTTGACTTCATTTTTCCTTATTTTTAATAAACTTATTAATTTAGTAAGCGACTTTTGTTTAATAAATTCTTATTTATAGGCTCAACAACTCTTTGATACTTGTTGACTCGACTATCAGGTGTAAGACCATTGCCAGATTGATTTAACTTCTCCTTGAGAATTAAGAAAGATTTTACGTTAAAGTAACACATCTTAAGAACTGTCTACACTACTATGACCTCTCTTTATGCCAATTTAATTGATTTTAACTCTAGCTCTCGTTTATTTATTTTACTTTGAATATTGACCGCTAGGATCATAAAAGAGGTGGTACCGTTAAACACGTGTTGGGTAAAAGTACGTATTGCTTCGGTATAGATCGTTTGTTGGTTGTGTTGTTTTATAACCTCTAAGACACTTATTAATCAGGTTATCTTTTATCAGTTAATCTCAGTCGAGTCTTAAAGTAAATATTTAGGCTTTAAAAACTTTATTTAGTCTCGTCGATTCAGTAGGTCAAAAAACATACATTTGATATGATTCTGCAATATTTAAGCTTCTAGAGTTTATGACAAACAATTTGGGTTTTCGGGCTACTGTGCGACGTCCCTTCTACACATAAAATAAAAAAAAAAACATTTTGTACTTACTGCAAATTTGTTGACGTAATAAAAACACTTAATAAAAACAGATTAGATTTTTGTCAACGTGTTGTTTCTTATTTTTAAAGCTCCCTTACAGCGTAAATTCAAAATTTTTGAATAGCCCTAAGAGATCTTTAAAAATAAAAGAAAAACGTTGGGAAAAATATAATTTGTTCTTATTGAGTGTCCTTATTCCGTCAAAGTATTTGAAACATTTATGTAATACCAAATAATTATTTTGTATTTAGTAGACACTCAACATTTAATAATAAAATTTTTATTTGTAAGTTTTGACACACCCTCTATAAATCTTAAATAAAATTTTAATAAATAACTTATTAGATTTATTATTATTCAGTGCATGCGTCAAGGTTTATTGCTTGTTAACATTTTGCAGTAAAAAAATGATTATAAAATGAGTGGCATTTTTATTAATTATTGTTCAAAAAGATTTTCTCAATTTTTATATGAGAAAGAATTGCTCAAAAGATCGTCAACAATGCTGGCTCATGTCAAAAGTTTATTCTTAAAAGCCGTCTATAGGAAATTTTTTGAAATCTATAATAACATAAGAAAGCACATAATAATAATAGTTTATAACACCGCGTAAAATACAATATCTCCACCGTTACTAAACAATATTTAACACAACGATTAAAAATAACAAAGAAGCACATAAACCTGATTTTTGTTTGATAAAATTACGTAAACCACGCAATTCGATGATGGCTTATGGTATCACGAATGCTTGAATCAAAGAAATGTAATTATACTAGAAAACGAGCTCTCTCACACGGTAATTTTCATCTAACGGCATCCAAATCTTCACATATTGTTAGATAATTTACAACGTTATTCTGCGTCTTTGCGGATTCTTTGGGTCACACTTTTTACAATCAAAGGAGTCAAATTAAAATATATGACAGCGAAAAAAATTAATAGACTACCATACATTTTTTATAATTAATATCAGGTACTTTGTTAATAGTTTAATAAGCAGCGTGTGATAAATAGTTTCGGTGCTCTTTAAAATCAGCTGAATAACAGTTAGCTGTCAAAGTAAAAAACCGGTCAAAGTTCGTATTTATTATAAATTGAGAGAGACAGGGCGGGACTAAAGCATAAGCAAGGAAAGGCATAAGGAAGGATCTTGCACTATTTTAACAATTGTTTAAAAAAGACCTTACTTGATTTTTTGAAAATGTTCTTAACTAATTCTTATTCAACAGAAAGATCATTCTAGCACAAAATTGATGTTTAAAATTTAGTGTTTGAATTTTGCGCCAATTGCTCTGTGAAGTCAAGAAACAGTATAGACGTTCACAAACTGTCAGCTAGTGTTTTTCAATTTAAAAGTTAAAAGTATTTTAATAAACAATAAACATAGAACTAAAAACCAAAAGCTGCTAAAAGAATGTTGAAGGACGCAGTGTTGTTCTTTTCTTGGTCATATAAATTACGAATTAAACTGCTGTTTTATTACGTAATTAGACGTTCGGTCTACAATAATTCTAATCTCCAAAAGTTTCGATTTTTAATTTGCAATATATTTTTCAAAAACCGCATGTTATCTAAATCTAGAAGTTACCTTATCATGGACAGTCTATAAAAATTCTAATAAAGCCTAATTTAGAAAAAAAAATAGACTGTATGCAACCATTCTATTGCTTGTGGCGCCAAATTAAAAAAACATTATTTAAGCAGCAATAACTTTAAAAATTTATTAAAAAACACCAAATTGTAACAGGTGCTGTAGTATACAGCAAAATTTACAATTATTATCAAAGAATTTTAAAAAAGGCATAGGTAGAAAAAAAACCTAGTAAAAAAACAGAGTAAACAAATTTCTATAAAAATATCTAAACATCTTATTATCAAATATTTTGAAAATAGCTTTTTGTTTAATTGAAAATTATATCAGTGATTTTTTATTTTTATTATTGTTTTTATATTTTTAATATTTATTTTGACACTATAACTATATATAATAACTATAATTTAGTTATTTAAAAAAAAAACTAGAATTTTTACTCGAATAATGTTCAAATCTTTTTGTTGGCAATTATTTATTACATATTCGCACCATGCAAATATCTTGAGAGAGTAACTGAATCTATAGAACCGCGTGCACAAAGCGGTGAAATAAGAAAACAAAAGTGAGTCATTTAACTGATTTGCCAGTTATTAATGTCATAATGGTGTTCGTGTATTACATTTATTAATAAAAAAAATGGATCATTCTCTGAGTTATTGGAAAGAAATTTGGACTATAAAGGGTGCTTTAAAAATCCAAGATTGCGAAAAATAAATATGCCAGTGATAATTATTATAAACTATAGAATTTATTTATAATACAAGTAGATACATGACTGTGTGAATAAAGTTAATAAAGTGAGACAAACCGAAAACTTTCTTTATTTTGAAAATATAAATAAAACTACCAAAATTGTTTTTTTATCATGATGAAACTGAGTGAGAATAGTCTTTATGGAGTGCTAAATAAAATGTTTTTTATTCATCTCTAACTGGTATATCTTCCTATTTACCTCAAAAAAGGTGAAATTTTTTGACCGTTTTGTCTGGCTTCTGGAATTTGTGCGGATATGTAAATTGGTTATTTTAAAAATGTAAATTAATTTTTGTTAGTTTTATAAAACAATACAAAAATAGTTGATACATATCTTTTATTTTTCTTATTTTAATCTTTTTGAACTTAATTATTAATCAATTTTGGTGAACTCTTCACTCTTTAGAAATAATAAATTAACGCGTTATATTAATAATAATAATAAATCAACCAGTTTTCAATTTGATTTTGCACACTGGACCATACAACACATACAATTTTACAGCTAATCATCAAAATAATTCCTAACTTTCAAAAGACCTTCGATAATTAAAAATTTCGCCGGTAGAGTAAACGTGTTATCTAAATTTATAATTCAAATGTAAATCTATCTAAATCTAGATAGTTTTTGTGTAATTTAATCAGCGCAACTGCAGTTATAAAGCTGCCATAATAGCTGTAATGATAGGTGCTCTTATTTCACATGTATATACTTTACATAGTATGTTGGAGTACTGTAATTGCTCCCAATTAAAGTAAATAAAGAAAATTAAAGTTTTAGGTAATTTTAGCTTTCAGTTGCAGGTTTTAATACCGTAATGGCTTTCACCATTACTTTGTTGTTTTACTATTTCTTTCAGTACTGCCACTGTAGATTTAAGTACCTCAATTACTTCCAGAGTCTCTAAATATTTTAATCGAAAACAATAACTCTAATATTCCTTTCCAGATAGACAGATTTAGGTACTGTTATAATTACCAGAAATCCCAAAAACTTTTGCTATTGTACCATTTCTTCTACTACTGCCACTCATTTCGTTCTATGGCATAATTAGGTTCTCCAAATATTTCCTGTAGCTCTTTATACTATATACGTATTTTCATATAACTTATCTCATCAACAAATTTCGCTATTACTAGACTTACATAGAATAGAAATTTTAGGTAAAAGTAATAGATAACAAAAAAAATTATCAATAGAGTGCATTTAAATAATTATAAAATAAACATTAAGTGACTTCTTGGCGTTTACTAAAATAATAAAAACGTATAATTTTTTTAATATAAACTACGTGCCAATATAAATACACCACCAAGAAGGAACCAAGTTACGAGGATCAAATTTTTACAGTATATTTCTCTTTGATAATAAAGTAATTGATTTCAATTTAGAAAAAAATTAAGAAATAATAGTTTGTCATCAATATGCTTTAAATTAGGTAATCATTTTTTTTGGGAGTGAAGAGGAGCTTCATACGAAGCTTGGTGTACATAAAAACATAGCTTTTACAAAGTCTTTGCTTGTTGTAGAAAACATCTTACCTTTCCACTCTGTTATCCTAAAGAAAAATATAAGATTTAAATCTGTAAAACGCTGTGACTAAAGAAGAATTTCTACTTCAGCTTGTTGCAAAAAGTTGCAAAAACTCAAAGATCAGGTTATAAAATCTTGTCAATGTATCGATGCTCATTTAATCTGTCTTTGATAAAGACCAAAAAAAATCTGTTTCCAATGTTTATGGTACCCCATATAAAAACACTTGATTTTACGCCTCTATGAGCTAGTGCCGCAAACTCTATATTGCGCCTTTGTTGTTTACGGAATCTTCTCACTATTACCAGACGGTTATTTTTCCATAGATAAAATTATGGCTCATTACTGGACATAACCTCTGACCATTCATGGGTCCACTGCTGTTTTAATCTTACCCTTTTTGGATAGTGCATTTTCATTGGCATGTAGTTTATTTATGTTGTTTATTATTTATATTATTTGTAATAAAAAACGTAGTTTTGGTAAAATTAATTAAATATCCTGGGCAAGTTTATAAAACAAGTCAAATTTTTTGGTATTAATTCGAATATGACTTTTTTTAATTTGATGAGAAATAATATATCGTATGTTTAATTCTATTGTGATAGAAATACGAATATTTTAAGGTAGGTACAGCTATTAAATAAGAGTAGCATATAGGTATTAGTTTATTTATATTTATTAAATGTACACTAATAAATTAATACAAAATCAAAACTAAGCTCACTCTAAAGTCAGTCATCTTACATAAGTCATATCAAATAAAATTTTCTTTCTGTAATTTTATAATTGACATAAGTTCAACCTATGTGGTATAAAGCCATTTCCGATATCCTTAACAAAATATATAAACGTTATAAACGAAAAAAAAATAGAAGAGCAAAGTTCAAGTTTTGTTTGTACCAAAATTTAGACTAAGACCGGCCCTGGGGAGAGAGGACAAGCGCGTGCAAGATTTATGTATAAAAATCAGTTAATTGAATACAATATGACAGAACGGAGTTGGATCGTGTAGAGGTAGAGGAAAAGAAGGCACAGGTCGCATCTTATCCGTATTACTAGTCGCATTGAAGAGGATCCTGTCAGCTGCAGCAGTAAAGTGTTCTTCAGGAGGCCGCTGAATAAGTAGCTTTCTTGTCAGGCAGTGGACTTCAATCACACGTGTTATTACTGTGCATTACATTTTTCTACTCAACACAATGGTCCATATATTACGTCATAGAAGCAAGCAACCTTACATGCACCGTATTCAATGTCCGCAGATCGACTATTCGAACGTTTATTAACAAAGCTGCAGACGCCGACAATTAAAGGTGATGGCCCGATGCCAACTGGAAACAATATATCAATCACTGCAGGGCTGGCTACCTTGTAAACATTTCCAACTTGAACCTTCCTGCTACTTAATTATACCGACTGCTGCTACTCCTGCTGCAAAGACATTGCGAAAGACGCAGGGTTGTAAATTTGCAAACGACGTTTATAGTTCATTTGAGGTGTGAGGACAAAGAACACTTGGAATGAGCCAATTACAAAAATGCAATTTTGTTCGAGGGAAGACTGACATCTCAGCCAGATGTGTTAATTAAAAAATATTACATACGAAAACTTTCAGAGAGATAAAAAATACTAATAAAAAAAATTTATAACAAATTTAAATTTTTTTGTTCTTTTTCTTAACGAGTACTAAATTTGTTAAATTAGTAGTTTTAATTTAATATTTACTAATAGTTCTTAAACGTCACAATTTAGCGTAAAAAATTATAACAAATTTGTGGTAATAACAGGTTTATGCCACTATAAAACTGTAATCATAAAATTTGACTACAAATTGTAAATTAAAAAAATAAATGTTGAACCCAATCAAAACGCCTAGTTAGCAACTGTCACACCGGTGCTAAAAAAATTATAAGTTATCGTCATCTTCGTTACTTTTGTTCTTACAATTTTAATTATAAATTACTATAAAATAGCAGTTTTTACATTACGAGTGTCAAGTGACTGCATTTAGCAATAAAAATAAAATTTTTAGTTAATACTAAATATCATTTGAACCGATAAAATCAGTTTCACGCCCTTAATACGTGGAAAAAGATGAGTTGGTTCCCGAACTCGCTAATCTCTAATGATAACCGAATTAGTTCCCGGTCAGAATCAAGTTAGTTTTTCTCGACCAGATAGGACATTTGCGCGGATTAAAATGTTAAATAATAGAGGTGGCATTGCCAACACTATCTACCTGCTTCTTATTCTCAATGTATAAATTCGATGTTGTATGAAGAAAGCCCTCGTAGGTCAAAATTATGTGAATAAAATTTGCTACACAGATTATAAAAAGTGGTCGAAAGAGATGTTGTTCCCAGTATTACTGTTTTAAAATTTACTTTAAAAAAAAGTCTGAAAAAATTAACCATAATGTTGGTAATTTTTACAAGAAAAATGTTTCTGTGTAGATTTTGTATTTTATATTTTTGAGTTCTGCAAAAATATCAAAAATATTCCAAGATATAATCTAACAAGTAAAAGTAAGTCGATGATATGCTAATATGCCGTAAAACTTTACAATTTTTAATTTGCTAAAAATACTTACTATTTTTTTGTACCTACATAAAAATTTGTTCAAATAATATAATTAAAAATAAAAATAATCGAATAATTAACTTTTTAAATGTACCTGCACATTAAGGAACCAACTCGACCTAGTTTCTAACCATTTTGGCCATTTTAATTTAGTATGTTTTTATACCTAATTAAATTTGCGACTTTGTATTTTTTACTAAAACAACGCGTGATTAAAAAAGTACTAAAACAAACTATTTCACGCACTGTTAATAAAAAAAAAGTTTCAAAGTATTAGTTTCAATTTTATAAGTAAACACTTTAAAAATAATATTTTTTATTTTAAATGTTAATAACATTTAACAAATAATAGTGACAAATAGAAAATATAGTAAAATATAACTACAAACTATCCATAATGTGTTGACAAAGTTATTTTTTCGCTGATCCACAGTAAACACCACATTTTAGTAACAATTTAGGCGCATGAAACTATCACATTTATTTACTAATATGTCAGTATTTTTATGGTCTAAGCAGTAAACTAGACACTTTAAAGTCGTTCAAAATTTTTTAGTTATCACAAAAATGACAAACAGCAAAATCCAAAAAAAAAGTAAACTGGTAGGATCGAAGAACAAATTATGTTCACGATTCGGCAATAAAGCAGATTTAATGCTATGTCTGGCTTCAAAAGCTCGGCTGCGCCATAACTTTAAACTGCCAGTCACAAACAAATAACTATTTCTGCTGTTATTTTTGTCACAGAATTACTTAGTAGCATTCGATTTGTTTATTTATTATTATTTATTATTTTATTTATTAATTATCTCTAATCTTGCACTGGCAAAAGCAAAAAAAGGCTGATACCAACAGATGTTTATTTTTAAGTTTACCAGTACAATACTAAAGACGTAATAAATCGTCATAATGCTAATAGCTCAAGTAAGAGGTATGTGTTAGTAAAAATTGCAATTTAAATCACTATTTCTATTTCTTAAAAAAATATATACCGAGAGCTTTTAAGTGAACCATAACCCATTATAATCAAGAAAATTATTTGAGATACGATGGTTGTTATCATCCTTAACAGAACGTGGTACATACAACTTGTTTCGTACTACCAATTAACTAAAAAAAAGTTCAAAATATTAAAATTTTTTTTTGGGTTGGTAACACACATTTATGACGTTTCAGTGTTTATGTCAGCCTTATGAAATTATAATAATTTTATTCAATTAAATTTTGTCGCACGTGACGATCAGTATTCATCACCAATTAACCTATGAAACATCCGAAATTGGGGTGGGTTTGAACAATAAGGTAACTTCAACTTTTTTTTGAGGTAGAGATGCTTTAAAAGGCTTTGAAAGTTTTTCTTATTGTGTTTATGCCAATTGGAGTATTCAATCAATAACCGATACGGTAGGTAAAACAAACCATTGGTAAGTTACTTACACATAATTTTAGACAAATTTAAAAACACTTCAAACAAACATTTGACACTTTTATGACATTTATTACCAACTAAATTGTAGTAACGCAAAAGTCCCCAAAAATTGAAAAATTAACCTTTTTACTTCAAAAAGCACGTAAAACGCGTAAAGTTGTAAAAATAGCATAAAGAGCTCGTTTCTAAAATCACTGTGGGCACTCATTCTTTATAAAAACCTGCGCTCGTTTTATAAATTTAAATTCGTGCCACAAAGTTAACTTTTCCAAACGCATTTTTTAATATACAAAACTATTTAGAACTTATTAATCCCGTGAAAATGAGAGAACGTAAAACTGAAAACGACCTGAAAACGAATGGAAACTCTTAAATTTCTTTTTAACAATTTTAAAGTGTTGCCAGAGCAGCGTTATTGACAATTTAACGGTTGTCAGTTCTTGATCGTTATTGACACAATAACAAAATATTAATCTAATTTTTTTTGTATGCATTGTTAGTGTCAATTTTTACTTAATTTTTGGTTAGAACTTTAATAGGTAAATAGTTAAAAATTTAATACTTATTTTTTTAAAGTCATATTATTCGGGCTGTCCAAAAAAAGGCATTTCAAGTTATTAAAACTTATGTTAATTGCGGTCCAAAAAATACAAAAAAAATTGAAAAAAAAATGTATCTTTTTTATTTTCAAAATACAAGACCCTTAAAATACTATTTTTAATAAAAAATTTCTAAATTATCTACTCGCAATTTTAATTATCTTTTCAACAAACATTTTTTTAATTATTATTTTTCCGTATAAGGTTTCTCTTGTTTCTTACTAGCGTACATTGTAAACCAGGGATTGTTATGGTTTGTATTACTCAGTTATAAAGATCTCATATAATAAAATGTTGCGATTTCATGTAACAATAACATATGACTGTTGTCGCATCCTATGTTACAATTGGAACAACATTTATTTGCATATAATAGAAACGTCCAGACTAGAATGTATTGCTGACACAATTCATGCAATATGCCATTATTACGAATTTATATGTTCTGTTTAATTTAGATATGCATTAATGCAACTTTGTCAAGTTTTGACATTTAATGCGTAACGGGAAAATCTTTAGGAAAAAATTGTTTTGCCTATAAAAGTTTTTTACTAAATAGTGGCGAGTTAAGTCTAATCATTTAGGAATAGTTATTGGCACGTAACTGTAATGATCGGTAGTCATTTCATTGTTCAGTGCAACATTAAAATCTCCGAAACTAGCCGCAGGTAACTATTAAGAACAATGTGCAAAGCATAATGGTGGCTGTAGCCCATAGAAAATCTATTTTACGAGTTTCCACTCCCAGATAGAGGGATTGTTTATGCGCTAATCCTGACAATAGAGAAGATGAACATTTCATACGTTGCAAACAACTCGTTAAACCAGTAGTTGAGAAATAGATGTCCTAATAAAATTTAAAAGCAAACATTTTTATTCTGTACAAATATTGATTATGTGCTGTCATACTCGTGACATTGGAATATAAAAATATTACATTTATTTATTGAGAGGAGCCATTCAAGGTGTGAAAGTACTGTCTGTCTGCAACATTTTCATTACGGCAGTCAGGTGGAACTTTGTCATAATGTGTTCGCATTTGTGTTTTCGATTAAGCAATTTCTCATTCAACGCACTCGTATCATTTTAATGATGCAGTTATCTATTCAAATGTTAGAAATTGGGTCGATGTGATGGTTTTGTCAATGTGTATTTAACTAACAGCCAAATTGATTATTAATATTGACATCCTTCAGCTCAGCTTCTATTTCGCAGCCGGTTTATTAGAAATAACAGTAAAATTTATTCTTCTAAAATAATATACTTCAGAAAAATTGGTAACATTTAACTTTATTTGCGTTATAAGTATAACTTAAAACAAATGCATTATTTAACCGTAGGCAGATACTTAAATATGATTGATCCTAAAAGACAATGACTATATCCTTAATGCTTCATTTAGTAAAAGAAAGTCGATTAAATAAATTACTTCCTAACAAAGAAGTTATGGTAATTTGATAGATGATAAAGATACATTTTCCAATACAAGTAATTAGTGGTATATCAAGTGTGTCAGAAGTTACTAATAAAAAGTTTATGATAAAAAGTTGAAGCTAAACTAAATATAAAGCGTTTATGTGAAAACTCTAGTAAGCAAAAAAATTCATTTCATTAAAAAAATAAAATACCTAATTGCTAATTTGTATGTGTAAACTACGTGCCATTAAAACTCACCACCAAGAAGAAGTCACCTTACAAGCTTTAAATTTTTAGAAATAAAAAGCAACTGATTTTAATTTAAAAAAAAGTAAAAAAAAATGGAAAAAAAATTACCAAGTCCTCATGATTGACAATAAACTTACAAACTTGTCGTGAGTTGCTTTAAATTAATTAATAATAAATGCTTCAAATGAGACACTTTAAATAAAAATTAATAATCTGTCTCATCTCAAACTTGCTCTATGTACTTAAAAACGTAGCATCTCTAAAATCTCCTTGTGGAAAACATCCTATTCGTCGACTCTGCAATTACCGACATATTCTATTAGATTTAAGTTTGGAGAACGCAGTTGCTAAGGAAAAACTTCTACTTTTCTTTGTTGCAAAAAATCTCAGTGTGTGCAACATGGAGTCGGTCGACATGATCTTAATCTTAATGATCTTAAGTAGGATATTTTTTATTCACTAAGTGCTACTGCAGTTTCAAAAAATTTACCTAATTTTCCAAATGCGATTATTCTTTATGGAGGTGAGAGTCTACTAAAATCAAAATGCAAAGATAGAAATAGTTTTTCACTACATTTTACCACTGCAAAAAAACCTTGAAAGACAGTGTATTAAGATAATCCGAGAAAGATAAATAGATAGTACTAGTACTATTCTAACAAACCTCCGAAAAGTTACAAAGAAAGAAATGAGAAGCATAAAATTACTTGATAAATACTTAATTTATTTTAGGACTTATTCTAAAGAATAACCCTGAGAGAGCAAACATTAAAACTATGGTAATAATAAATGCGAGATCTTAGAAGTAGTCAGCTAAAGAAGATGTGCTGTATTATTATATTGAAAATAATGCTTGCAAAATGAAAGAACCTTAGTTGAAAAATAGGAGAAAACAGAAACCTTAAATGTAAAACTATTGATAAAGTTATATATTTCTAGAAATATATACCCAGCGACATTAGAAGTGTTAAACCTAAAAGAAATAAGTTTTTGAAAGTAATTTTTTGGCAACAGAATGAGTAAACATAAAGCTATATAAATTATAAATTATAAAGCTATATAAAGTTATAGTAACTATTGCAGCGGTTTATCTTTGACAGTTTTTGCAAAAAAAGTTTAACATCTTAACTTTTGTTAAGAAAAAAGTTCATCAAAGCTGATGAGTAAAAGTATTTGCAGTTGTTGTGTTACCGACTACTTGTTTTAAGAGTTACAGTCCGAAGGCATCCATGGTATCACTATCTTAGCGATTTCAACAGAAGAAAAATTTGACCTTTTGAGAAGTTGGTTTGTCCCATCGCGAAATTGCCCGCCGTGTTGATTCTACTGCAATCGACGGTAATGCGTCGGATAGTGCTTTGTTTAACTGCAAAACGCCGTCGTCAACGTTTGGAGTGATGCAGAAAACGGAAGATTTGAGAGGCAAAATGGCATAATGTGATATTTGATTAAAAATTGCAAGTCGATCTAGTCATGCATGGTAGCCATTGTTGGGTAAGACACCGTCATGAAAAGCGACGTAATATTTGATTTGCTGTTAAAAAGCATGTACACAGGACTGTTAGAGTAATATTTTAGAGAACTATCGCTTAAAGAAGCCAATTACCTTTTGTGTTTATTTGAGACAGTATGACAACTGTGCGTTATGATGATCATGTCCTACGAACCGACTTATCTAGATAGTTGTCAACATGTTCTTTTTCAGCAAGACAACGCATGCCCACATATTGCCCGTCAAACTATAAACTTTCTCCAAGAAGTTGGCAATAATGCCTTGTTCTCCGGATTTAAATCCTATCGAGCATGTGTGGGATATGATAGCGAGAAGAATGTTTGCTTTGCACGGTTCTCCACAGACTCTGACACAGTTAATGAATAAGGTTCGAGTTGCTTAAGCAAGGTGCCACAAGCAGATATCGACCATCTCATTTTGTCGATGCCTAAGAATGTACTCAGTTACAAGATCGCCAAACACATACTTATTTTTTTTTCAGATTATGTTACTAATATTTCTTACAAATTTTATTGTTTTATTCTTACTCTAAGTTATAGCACATTGCCAAAAAATCACGTCTGAAAAATTACTTCTTCTGAGAGTAACACTAACGAGTATATGTTACTCGTTCCAGGCTTGTCTATTACTAGATCATCAGTGTTTACTAATAAATAAAATTATTTTTTTCTACTTTACGTCGGTAACAGAGTCCACTTTCGGTGCGGAATTAGCCCATTCCGTATCCAAATTGTGTGCGGAAACAACTAGTGCAATTTACTTTTTGGATTGGGAACACTGGGTAACACGCTGTCGCTTGAATGAAACATCACATTTCACTTTTGTCAGTGTTAAAATCGTAATAACTGTATTCGAATAAATTTTGTTGCATTTGATGATCAATATACCTCACCAAGATGTTTGTGTGTGTGTGTGTCGCAATTGACCTATAAAATATTTGAAAATGGGGTGGACAGCGGTGGTGGACGTCACAAACTTTTCTTTTGAGGTTAGAACAGCGTTAAAGTAAAACTTGAAACTAAAATGGAGCTTTTGGCCTTTATTTTGACCATTTACAATACCCATAGCATTTGATAATTTACAAGTTATTTACTAGATAAGTGTATAAATCTGCTTGACTGAAATAACGATAAAATGAAGGGAGTTGGTGAGAACCGCAAATGGAGTGGGAATTTAGGGATAAATGGAGATTTTCCTTACTGTGTTAATGCCAATTGGATTATTCAATCAGTAACCGATACGGTAGGTAAAAAAGAACCATTTGTGAGTTACTTACACAGAATTTTAGACAAATTTGAAAACATTTCAAAGTTCAATGACTTCATTGACACTTTAGTGACATTTTTATTACCAACTATTTCGTATTAACGCAAAAGTCCCTAAAGATTAAATAATTAACTTTTTTACTTAAAAATCACGTAAAACCCGCAAAGTAGAACAAATAGCATAAAGAACTCGTTTTTTAAAGTCATTGTGGCACTCATTCTTTATAAAAACTCGCGCTTGCGCTCGTTTTATAAACTTGAATTCGTGCCGCAAAGTTGACTTTTCAAAACGCGTTCTTTAATATACTATTTTTATTACTACCCTTTTTTTTACTTGACACTTAACATCTGTATAAAATAAACCTTCATAGGACATATCGCTAGTTTATCTACTGTAAAAATTGCATTTATTACTTATTTTATTTATTTATTTATTTATTTCTTAGGTGAGAGAATCTCTTAGGTGTCTATTACTTAGGCACCGTTAATCCGTTGCAATTCTATTTTGCGAACATAAAATTTTGTAAACTCCTTCAAAACCGCTATGATTAAAATATCTCCATTGTCAGTATTAACAGTACCTGGCTCATCAAATGTATCATCTGTTGCCCCACCCATAATTAAAAACCTTAATTGGACAATAGGAATGATAATCACTACGGTTTTGAAGAAGTTTGTAGAATTTTACGATAGGTAAATAAGAATGCAGCCGACTACCTATATCTAAGTCCTAATTTAGTATATCAGACACCACTATCAAATTTTTATTTTATTAATTGTTTAGTACTTTAGATACAATTACCATCTCATATTGAAATTTCTGAACCTACTGTTGATTACTCTACGAGTTTAATATCTTGACAAGCGGTGTATATTTATAGAATTTCTTTTCTGAAATAGAAAATTGTTCAGTTAGTTTATCCGAATGTATGTCTTGGGAATCGTTCTGTTCAATAGGAATCTGTTGTCAGCTCCTCATTAAATTTGCTTAAAATTTCTTCGTTACTTCCTTGATGAAATCCGATAAAGTGTAAGTAGACTAAAACATTGTGGCATATGCCTGACCGTACTATATGTAGACTTTTCACCTAGCGTGTACGCGGCTCTTGACTCACGCTGACCTCTTGCCCTCTCTCACATTACCATAGCCAGAGGAACGCCGGACCAGGTAAATATCTTGCACTCTTCGATCAATTCGGAGACGGCTTTCATAACAAGTCTCTGACTGTCCGGATAGAACGACACGTACCTCTATTCGTCCACAATTAAAACACTTATACGTATAATTACAGCTTAGTTTTATGTATCTGCCCACGCGCTTCTACTCTATCCCCTTTCAATTTTTACCTGCATTCGTTATTAAATCATAAGTTTGCTTTGCTCACACGATCCAAAATCTCCAATTAATAAATGCGTGCAGCTATTTCAGGTCCGGTATTGTTCCACATTTTTTACTGAAGCCGATCGCTTAATTACGAACCGCTTGTTTCGATTAAATGGACTAAAAGAGCGTTTATTGCTTCATCTAGTTCCTGCGATAACGGGCGATGATAATGCGATTATAGAGCGATTAATGGTACCGCAACACAACTGAGACAAATCTCTTGTCTAAAATGTTTTCCTAATAAAAAATCAACTCCAATTACTTATAATTTGAGCGTCAGAAATATTATAATAAGAGGATTACTCAACGATATCAAATTTCTAATGTTAAGTAGAATTGCTAAAAAAGGTCAAAAATTTACTAACAAGTGATAGATTACTAAAAAAATTTATAATGCTTTTAGTAATTTGTGGTAGTTTTAAGCAAATTTGCAGGTATAAAATATCGCTAATTGTAAAATTCCCATATTGCAATAATGATATATTTAGACATTTAGAAAAAGATATACTAAATCTAAAACATCCTTGTACTTTTACATATAAAAAAGGAAAATGGTATATTAAAATGTTTGCAGCTTACTAAATTAATTATAATAAATAAGTTTATTTAAATTAGGTGTTGCTGTTAATTTTCATTTAATTTAAGCTTAATTGCCGCCAAATTAATTCTTGCAAAACTTGATAATTATACAACTAAATCATTTTTTGATATAATGTGAGTTCTTATTAAAGTTATTTTAATAAATCATTTTATAGTTTTAAGATCGAAAGAAGTGACAAGAATTTAGGTAAAAATTTAATACATCTTCTATAATCTATAGTATAAAAAAATGTGTACAAACTTCATCTATTTTTGCAAATATGATCGAATATGATAATTTGATAACCTAGAAATAAGTTATTAAACTATTGTTTAAGGCTACAGACTCCCATATTATAAGCAGCATACAAGGTGACTTTGAAATATGTTTGGACAATTTAACCAGCTATAGTACATAATAAAAATAGTCGAAATAATCTAACTTACCTTATACTATAGTTTATAGTTTTTGGGATACACCTTGTGGAACTTTTTTAAGAAAATTTTTTTTTAACGAGATACAATGTATTACAGCAGTTTTTTCAAATATACAGTGTGTGACAGATATACAAATGTTTTTCAAAAAATTTCTACAAACGTTACCAGGTGATTTTGCCCTGGTTGAACGATGCTAAAAAATACAATTTGCTTTATACAACTGATTATAGTTTTTGAGATATACGCTGTAGACATTAAAAAAAACAGTGTTGTCATACATCGTATCTTAAATAAAATGTTATTTAAAAAAAATTATACAGGGTGAACCTCAAAAACTATTAACATTTGTACAAGACTTATTTCGCATAGGTATAAAAGTTATTTCGATTTCTTTTATTTTGTACTACAGCTGATTAAATTTTTCAAACATACTTCAAAGTCACTCTGTATAAAAATCAATTTAAAAAAAATGTCTATGTTTATTACTTGTTCCACGGCACTAAAATGTATGGCAAAAATTTATTTAAAAATAATAATTGTCGTTGATAATACTCTAAAATTGTTAAAAACATCGCATTTTTGTTTATGGATAACCCAAAAACATTTAAAAATAAAAAAAATGTTTTAACATAATTCATAAGGATATTATTTGTGATGTTTTAGCTTTCCTATTTTAAGTTTTGT
This sequence comes from Tribolium confusum, assembly GCA_029207805.1. Classification (NCBI taxonomy): domain Eukaryota; kingdom Metazoa; phylum Arthropoda; class Insecta; order Coleoptera; family Tenebrionidae; genus Tribolium; species Tribolium confusum. The sequence continues at coordinate 27,371,068 of JALGAY010000002.1, read as the reverse complement.
TGTTAACTCAATAATTTGTGGTTAAATTAATAATAAAATTTACGCCTAATTTAAAGAAAAGGTTTCAGTTTTTAACAAATTATTATTAGAGTTAATAATAAGTAAATCAAAATGAAATGTTTTTAATAATTCAATACTATTTTAGGGTATTAAAAATTAACAATATTATTTAAATATTGTCTTTTGCAATACATTTTAGCAAAGCCGAACAAATTATAAATATTTTTTTCGTTAAAGATTGATTTTTATGTAATACTTATAATTAGAGGACCTATAACCTTAATGTATCATATCAGTTTTTTAGTTATATTTTAGTTCTGTTAATTAATGTAAAACTGTAAGTTTTACAAATTTAAAGCTCGGATATTAACAAAATAATATTAATTCTTTTATAATTACATTAAAGTTATGATTAACTTAACAAATCTTATTGACAATGATTAATTACTTGTCTAAAATTTAAAAAGAAGTATTGTACCACCTACAAACTGTATAAAAATATTCAAATTTCATTTTAAGTAAATTACAAGAAAAACACGTATTCTTGGAACTACGACAAGTACAATATTTTGCGTTTTTACTCTTATTAAAAATATAGTAGCGACTTTTAGACGCTTCAGATAGGATAGGATATATACTTGATGCATTTCTGTAAGAGAACTGACTTAGATTGTAAATAAACATAAGAATAGTATTACTTAGAATAAATCCTAACTATTGTAATTTATTGTGAGGAGTTTATGGTGGACCGCTTGCTTGGGGTTGGGGAGATTTGACCATTAGAGCGGTTCGCCATAAACGCGTCACAATAAATCACAATAGTTAGGATTATCCTAAGTTATACTGTTGTCATGTTTATTTACAATCTAAGTCAGTTTCATTACAGAAATGCACCGGCCATAAGAGTTAACTCAAATCAGCGCTTTTCTAAATTTGCACTGATTAAATAACTTAACACTCTTTTTCTAACACCAGCGCTAGCAAAATCCCAAGTAGACATTTTCCATAAAAAATAGAAAAACGACTTAAACCGTAAATTGTTCGTTTAAAGACGTCTTAGTGAAACTATTAGTATTGTTACGATTTACGTCATTTTTAATCTTGTAATTAGTAAAACCGAAAACAAACATCTGACATCAGTCTTTTTTGAAGACTCTTTTCGGTTTTACCAAGTGCTAGATTAAAGATGTCGCAAACAGTAATAATATTCGTACCAATAGTCTCAGCAGGACATTTTTAAAAAAATAATAACGGTTTAAGCCTTTCGTTCTTTCTATTTCCCATAGAGCAAGTATAGATGTAAAAACAACGTTCAAACCCTCACTCAATCATAAGACTATAAAAAAACTTCTATGATGTAAATCCTTTTAATCTAAATTTTCAGTAATCCATATCTTCAACTTGCAAATTTTAAGGTTTCTTCACTCTTTTAAAACTTCCTTTTTTTTCAATTTTTTCCATTTTTTTTTATTTGCTAATTTTTGTAGCACAGAAATTTACCAAAAGCAATGGTACAATATTAAACACTATAACACTGTTTTTTGAGAAAACAATGCTACAATATTATAACTTCTTTACTCTATAAGTTTTATTTTTATTATGGTTATTTATATTATTATTTATTATTAATACTTTGTATCTTCTCGTAAATAATATATTCTAAGTTAATTAGTTGTAAGATTTACATTTGTAGTATTCAATTATGCGCATGTGCAATTTAAGCAAAATGTTAAAAAATTCCTAAAAATTCTTTGAAAATTTTTGTAAATCCCTGTAAATTTAACGAAATATCCAAATCTAATAAAAAGTTTTAGAAAATTTACGTAAAAACAATTTTTATAAAAAATTGTACCAAAAATCCTTGTGTCCTTCTCTCTTATAAAAAAAATGATTTTTTGTTTACATTGCACAAAAATAAAATAAAAAGTTTTAGGAAATCCACGTAAAAACATAGGAATTTATAAGAAGTTGTGCTCCTTGTACACCAGAAAACCCGGTGTTTACCTCTCACAAAAAAATAATTTTTGTCAAAAATCTACTATTACTTTTTTTAAATTCAGTTGCTTAGTTTTTTTTAATAAAATTTTATAAACAATATACTATTAATATTAATTTTTTGTGTGTAGATGACACCAGAGGTTACAAATCAGTCAAATCACAGTTGCACAGTGTGTAGTTTTAATTTACCTACAATACATATATACTCAAAATATTTAAGACTAAGCTGACTTTTTAAGACCTTTCTATAAACCAAGAAATAGCCATTGTTAAATTTATAAACAGGTAAACCACAGTAAGAATGGATCTTGATTTATAACAGTACTCTCTGCCAGGTAAACATCTAGTGAAGAGAGCTGTCATAAATTAAGAGTCATCCTTACTGTGGTTTACCTCTCCATAAATTGAACAATAGCTATTTTTTGGTTTATAGAAGGGTCTTAAAAAGTCAGCTTAGTCTTAAATATTTTGAGTATATATGTATTGTAGGTAAATTAAAACTACACACTGTGCAACTGTGATTTGACTGATTTGTAACCTCTGGTGTCCTGTCAAATGAAACGGGTTTAGGTCAAGCCAACAGTTTTAATCGAAAATTGTGATTTTATGGTACGATCATCTTGTCTATGCTTAAACCTTTGACCTAAACAGATGTTCATTTACTGTAGACTGTTATAAATTTTATAAGTTCCATATTCTGGATAAAGGACCAGAGACCTTCTAGCACATAGACCTCATAAATTCTATATTGAAAAATATTAGAAAATGATATACCTTCATACATATTGTATTTAATACAGTACATCCTTCAATGGTTTTCCGCTTATAAACATTTTTCCATTCTAGAATTAACAAATATAAGTATATTAGCCACCTACAAATAATTTTTTTTTAAATAAATATAATTACATATTTTTATTGCGTGTAGCCAAATAACATCTTGTAAAGCGTAGTAATACAAACGTTTACTGTATGAATAAACGTTCAAGGTACGAATATGTATATGGTTTCACCCTGAAAAACATGTACCTACCTATTCAATTAAAATTTCCAAAATGCAACAAGTGAACTAAATTATATAATGATATATAAATACAGGTTTTAAAAATAAAGCTTTTTAAAATTCAACACGTCTTACAAGTACCCAACATACTGACAGTTAATAATATGTAGAATATATAATGTAAATAAAAAAATTAAAACATGCACATAACAATATTGGGTAGAAAGCTGCATGAGATAAAAAAAGATTAACAAAATATAATAAATTAAAATTGACTTATTATATTGTTAACATTTTTTTAAATAATTTTCATAAACAAAATCATATACTCACTTAAAACAATTTGACTAAAAATTTGATCCATTTCTAGTAAATTTCTCATTAAGTGTGAATCTTAAAGAAAGTTACGAAACATGAGCAACACACCTATAAGTCTCGACAAGTCACCGGCGAGTACTTAATTTAATAAAAATTTAATTGCACATTGGCGTTCCGTTTTCACATCATCAGGTGCGGTAGATTTTTCGATTGGAAAACAATTTAATTGGCCATAAACTCGGTTTGCACACAATACCACGGAAAATGGTGCCATCACGTGTAATAGCATAGTAATTAAAATTAAACGAGCCTTACGTAAGTTGTAAAAATGTTTGTGTACATGTATCTACGCCGCACGTGTTACGTTCACGCCCGACGCCACAGGACGCTCTTTTCCATTGGTCCTCTCGTCATACCAACATTAATATAAATTCACATTACGATCAACTTAATTTATGCGCATACTGCGCATTCACGGATCTACATTTCTACCGCCACTAACACGACGGATTTTTAAACGATCCACTCTAACTCATCATTTTTATAACAACACCAATTACATAAAATTAAGAACGACTAATTTGCCCATTACCACACCCGCGTTGTAAAACTGACGTTAACAATATGCACCTGAAACGCCCAGTTCTACTCCAAACACAACGATCACTTACAGGATTCATTCGCTACAACAAGACACCAAAAAAAAAAAAAAAATAAGACTTCACTTTTGATTTTTATTTTGAACTAAACAATTACAGTTAAATATTACCTTAATTCCGATAACCAAGTATAAATATAGTCTTAACTCCTTTGAGGGTCATTATAAAATCCCTCCGTGTTATTTACAAGAATTACCGCTAAGATTATTTTCCGTACCACTACAGTATTGTAGAATTTTCCTTATAAATCGCTTAAATAACAATAAAATTTATTAATATTTTTTCTTATTAGATGTTACTAAAGTTGGGAAACTTACATTCTCTCGGACCTAGCAAGTAGCCTATTCAGTATATTTAAGTCTCCGTATTTTTAAAAACAGAGAATAGAATCAAAATTCTGTTGTAAAAAGTAACTATCGGGACTAAACAGGCTACTACAGTAAAAAAACTTTAAACAAAATTTGAGAATTTGATTGTCAAAAATAGTCGGCACTGTTATACCAAAAACCGCGTTGGAAACACTTAAAGAGGGCGACCATTTTTAAAAATAAAATATTGCAAATTTTGTTTATAGTTTTTTTACAACAGTAGTTTCTTGTTTGATCCCGATAATCACTATTTGCAACAAAATTTGACTTTCATGTTTGGTTTTTAAAATACAGAGACTTACAAAGTTCTAAGTGCGCTACTGGGCTCTTGGTAGCTTCGGTATAGCCCGTTGTCTTCGGTAATTAACATCATAATATTTCTAGACACATAACTACCAAATAATTAATAATTACATTTTTGACGATAAAATATTTAAAAATTAAAAAACTTATCTGGCCTTATTACTATATAAACAAAGATACAAGGTCTACACACATCTTAAAAGATATTTTATGGAAGATGCTGTCATGGCAACCAACAATCATATCTTTGTATTTTGTTTTATTATAATCTGATTCGTAGTAGCTGCAGAAATGAAGATACGTCTGGGTCTGCATTTACATTGTTGTAATCGTTGTAACAATAACGGTTGTAATACACACCAAGATAAAATTTTCAAGTTAAATAAACAGAGTTATCAATTTTGTGTTATTGCTATGGAAACGCGCTTAAGGTTGCCATAGCGACCACCAATCAAAACCCTCAACTGTACAACAATTTTATGAATGCGAGGACGCAACCAATGCAAAATCAATTTGATCAAGCAATCAGAAAAATGCTAAAGTGTAAATCTATTTAATATTTATATTTTTATTTATGTTTATGTAATTTTCTGTAGGTAATACAAAACTAGTCTTTTGCTACTTAATTTATTTATAGGTTCTATAAGAATAATTTATAGAAGTTACCGGATACATTCTATTTTTATTCGAATATTCCTTCGTTTGTAACTAATACCCACCAAAACCTGTTTTTAAAGCACCATTTTTGCGTATCAGTTGTCAATTGAAAATGCTATCAAATAAATTAAGAATTACAAGTTTTTTTAAGAAAAATAAAATTTTATTAAGATTGTGTCATATTTTCCAAAAACAAGATTAAATTATTTACGTACAAAAAAAGTTTTAATTCTAAGAACTTAGGTAAATATCTAATATTTCAATAGTTTTTTAATACATTTTACCCTAAATTTGTATTATTTATTTTTTATTGTACCATAATATAATATTAATTTTAACATATAAATTTATGTACAGTAGAACCCAGTTGTACTAACAACGATTTGTACATACATCATATTGGACATATAATATTAATAACGAGTTAAAGTTTTTTTAAATCTCATCTAGAAACTACTTATAGTAAAATTGTTTATAACAAAATACATGTTATAATAACCAAAATAGCGTCTAGTTCTAGCATGTTAAAAATTTCATTGTGATTTCCTAGTTTTAATTTTCTACAAATACAAAAATACAATAAAACGACTTCAAAAAACTTTTGTTGTTACTCTTACAGGGCAAGACATGTGTTAATAAAAATATACGCAATTTTCCTAAAAACACGTGTTTGAAGATACATTCAAATGCCAGTTCAGAAACCTGCAGTGTCAGCAAAAGTTTTATGAAGCATTTATTTACCTTTTAACTTTACTCAATTTAATTTTAAGTTATTATTTTACTCATAAATCTTAATGTAGAAGCCTGGACCAAGAATTACTTCACTTAGGAACAGTAGTAGAAATATAGATTAGGCTTTTCATTGTAGGAAAGCAAAGTTTTCTTATTTCTACCACTTCCTCTCTGCATATTGTGATTGCTGTAAATTACGTCTACCACTTTTTCTCCGCATATAAGATGTCTTAGTAGCGGTTACATATGAGAACACTTGATAGTCCATAGCCCATATTGCATAAATTAGTCTACATTTATACTGTTTTCTCAAAAATTTGCTTTTTTTACTTTTCAAATTAATATATAAGTTTGCATAAACTGTTAGTTATAATAATTATAGCTGTTCTGTGTAGTAGAGAGAGTCCAACAGGCTACGGTAGAGTAGACTTACTGAAAGAAAAAATTACCACTTAGCTAAAACTGTGAAAAACTACATGCAAGGTGTACAGCCTAAGGTAAGTAATACTGTAAACTAGTGTAAACAGTACACACTTTTCACTGTCTCATTCCTTGAGCAAATTACCTCTAATAGTAGATGCTTTATAACTTTTAATATTGGTGGCTTTTCGATAAAATTAATAAATACACAGCCTGATTCAGATAAAATAATAAGCCAGATGATGGCGATGCAACCAAAAATACAAACTTCATTTACGACTTGATCTACTTTTAATTACGATTTGCATTTGCAATTAAGTTATCTTATGTTACTTTGACAGTGCTTTAACATTAGTTAAAAATGGTGTCGCATACCTGTTTATTTTTGCAAATTATAATTTAGAATAGATCTCTTTCTCTACCTTTAATGCTTCATTCTGTTATACATTGTGCATTGGTGTTTAGGTTTAACATTAAAATAAGTTATTTATTTTCTTTCTCTCTCGCACAAATAATTGTTTTCTGCGCTAATGTTAGGATTAAGCAGATAATAAATTAGATTCAATTTGAAAATCTTAATTTGAGTTAGATCAAGACCTAAATGAAATTTGTTTATTTGGTTGCATCGCCAAACATCGGGCTTATTATCTTATCTGAATCAAGCTGTATATTTGTAGAGTTTAAAATAAGATAAAAAGTGATAAGCATATTGTCGCTACTGTTTTCAAAAATCTTTTAAAAGTTTTAACACGATAAATAATCGGTCACAATTAAAACGTTAAAATGAAGATCAAGAAATAGAGTACTTAGAGGGTTATAAAAAAATACTGAATGCCATACGACCAATATAGTAGATAAATAACAGTCAAGACCAGTCAAGATTATAAACCTCAACTACTGCCTCGGTTTGCAAATTTCATCTGGAGCTGTTATTGCCAGAAAATTGAATAACGCTAATATCTGCTTACTGGCTAAACGTTTTAGCGTTTTTAACTTTATAAAAACAAGATTTAATGCTGTATAACTTTGATTCTATAATATATTGAGTTAGATTTGTATATTTATAAATATTGCATGTTTTATAGAGTCTTTGTTTAAACAAGTATAAAAAAGTAGCTTTCAGATTTAGAATATTCACATCTGGAACCTACTTGACTAATTAAAACAGTTTCCAAAACTCCACCACTTTTTAGAAGTCATCATGTACTTTCCTTTTTGAATCTAATTTTTGTGGTCTATAAATTAACCATGCACGTTTGCTCTGCGTTAAATGTATAATCTTCTTTAAAAGTATTGTAATTGACCTTATTTAATGTGTACCTAGGTATGTAATCTGTCATTTATAAATTTATTTTAATACCTATTGTTTGTAAACATGGTTTAGGAAAATTTTATCTGATCCTTCTTGTAAAAAGTAAACTAAGTAGAAAATACCATAACAGAAATCACAGCTTGTAATAAATTATTGATTTATGTGTCTTGATTTGTCAATTTTAAGGTGTTTGTTTTTTTGTACGACAGACATTTTGTTTTTTTGTGTATGTTATTGACAACTAATTTGCTTTTATTTTATATCTCAGAAACAATTATTGTGGCAAAAAGAAACAAATAAATGCTTCCTTTCATATTGTAGTTTTATTGTACTCACCCATCTCGCACCATCATGCAGTCACATTTCAGTTTTTTCGCCGATATCTTTTCAAACACAACGTAGGGCTTCCTTTCTCCCAGATAACGGTCACCAATTTCAGGCATTTTTTATAAATTTAAATTTAGCACACAATTTAGAATTTAAGACGATGAGTATAGTCGTTTTAAGTCATTAACAAAGTAATCAAATAAGCAAAAGTTTTTGAAACAAAAATAACATTACAGTTTACAAAACATTTTATCAAAACAAGCTTATTACCTTAAAAAACGTCGTTTACTCATCTGCCTTTGCTTTATGCCCTTAAAACCAAATTAACATTTTATTACCAAAACTTTTTGTTTAGAAGAGTGTACTATGATAGATGACTGAAAATACTTGTTGCTAAAAATGCTCCATAATTTAAATGACGTTTAGACTGTAACGGTCATTATGACAATATGCATTGAAAAATCATCTACATTTACAGTCTAAACTTCATTTAAATTAAAGGAGCTTTTAAGTTGATTATGCAATCAACTCTAAGTAATGTTATAATTTGGAAATTAAATTTCAACAAAAGTTTTATTAAGGCTGACAGTCCCGTTTTCAAGCATAGGGAAAATCAATGCAATTTTTGACAAGTAATAACTCGTTAACAAATAATTTTTTTTATTGCGGTTTTCACTATATGAATGCACACGCCTTCCTGTGTGGGCAAAATTTGTCAAAAATTATAAAATATATTGAAAAAATAGATTTTTCAAATTTTTTTTACAAAAAAATAGCCTAATCAAAAATTTATAAAATTATGCCCACACTGTTAAATGTATAAAATCCTTGTAAAATTTAGTTTTTCCAATCAAATGCACAATTAATTAATGGGAACTTGCGGAAGTTTTGCGTTCGAAAATGCATCTATCCTTTATACCTATCCTTCAACAGCGTGGGTCTCAAGTTAGCTCGGGACTTAGGGTGCCGGTTTATGATAGTGTTGTAAATAACGAGGTTTAAAGTCGTTTGTGTACAAAAACATTCATTATTCAGTAATTTTGATTCGCCATACGAGGATTTTCTGAGCCTAACAAAATAAAGTTAAAGTTAATGTTTTATTGTAAAATTAAACTATCGGTAATAAATCAGTAAAATAACCTGTAAAATCAAGATTAATAATTAAATTTTCTTATTGATAATCTGAAAAATAATTAATTGTTTTTAACAATTTTTTTGCTATTTAAAGTGTTGTATTAATTAAAAACAATTGATTGTTTTTATTTATAATACAGCTGCATATTTTACAAAACAATTACGAATTTAACAAATTTAACCGGATTTGTTGTTTGGGAAAAAATGTACATAACAATGTTGATTGAAGTGTCTTCCGAAACAAATTACACGGCAACACCGCCAACTCTAATAGCCTAAAAGAATGATTTTTCGACATTCTACTCCCTTGATAGAAGCAATTAGTTCGGCACTTTAATGAATTTGGTGGAAGAATGTCATTGGTAATTTTACATTATATACCTACGTAAGTAAAAAATAGTTTCGTCAGAATTTAGAATTTGAATTGCACGTCTCCAGTGAACGCTCCCTAGAAAGCATATGAACATTCAAAGTAAAATTTGACAAAAAAAAATTGTAAATGAAATAATTAATTTATTTGGCTCATTGGCTTCTACTGCGGTTTTATGGCCTAAAAATTGTTACTATATTTTTTACATAGGTTTTGTTAAAATTAACAAAATAACGCATTGCCGTGCAATATATTGAAGTAATATAAATGAATACATAGGTATTTATAAATAACATTGCGAAAACTTCTACAGATAGTTTGTAAAGGGATTTATCGGCAAGTAACTAAAACCGAAAGGGGTATAATCTTTTAAAACAGGATATTTGTAATTTGGGAAATTTCGCTTTATCGAGCTAAGACGGAAAACCACCCGTTGATTTTTACAACCTCATTGAAAATTTATGCAAATTTTTGTATATATTAGAACAAATTTTACCTTTATTTTTTTACATTAAACAATCTGGGTACAATTTGCTAATTCAGTTTTTTTTGTTTTACATTTTCTGATTCATTATTTATTTATTTGATAAAAATGAAAATAAAAAATCGAAACTCTAAAAACTTTATCCCTACAGAAAAGATATGCATGCGGTCTGGGCCAAGCGGTTACCTACTTTTATTACTTAATCCCTGTATTGTTTGTTTATGACCTACGAAACACTTTCTCTGGAAAGCGGGCTGCAGATGCATTTTAGTTACGTCGTTCCTAGTTTTGCTACACGTCAGCTCTAAATCTGAAATTTACCGCAAACTTTTGGGCATTTCCCCCTTAACCAAAAAAATAAATTCATATTAGAATTGAGTATCTGACTATTTGCATATTCATAAAAACAGGTCTGTTACGTTGCAAAATAGAAAAAAATGTTTTTCTTAAATTAAACATTAGAAAGTATTTCTTGAAACAAATTTCTCTAAATAAAACAATTATTATCTTATTATAGTTGAAAATATTCCGAGTCAATGCTTTCTGAAACTTTCTTCAAAAGCTCACACTTAATCCCCAATAACACTAAATGTGCCACTCTTGGTTTTGCCCTAATCGGGGATTAGATGCCAAGCCAGCCTCCAAGTCAAAGCAATAAATCATTTCTAAGCAAACAAGCAACTGCTTTCAACCCTTTCTGTATAATTTTAAGTAAAATGTTATTAGCATTTCAATCGATAGATAATCAAACTTGCCATTGAAGTAAACTAACAAAACGCTATTCACATTGAAATTAGCATAAGCCATTACACTTTTTGTATAATTAGTAAAAATAAATCTTTTTCACTTTTGTATTAATTTTTAATTAAATTTCCATTAGTATATTAATTACTCATTTATTTCCAAACATACATAATAAAAGGTGAGTTATAGAAATATATTTCTGAAATAAAAGTGGGTGTATAACTACATTAAAAAATATATTATTTCAACCATATGAATGACAAATATATTCCGTTAACGTAAAAAATTACCAACCAAATTTATGCAAAAATCGGGTAACCTGTGACCCGGTCAAATTCTGAAATCCTCTTCGATAAACTTCCCGTTTAGCTGCTACCTACCACAAATATGTCAGTTATAAATAGGAATGTTTTAACTCCGAAAAAATTTTAAAAACATTAAATTAGTTACATATTTACATAAATTTGATCCCGCTGAGTTTCAATGTATTGTTACAAAGTTCTATCGATTCCACGACCCGAACTAGCTTTTATATCGGTACTTTTCCTATTTTATTATTAAGATTAACCCAAGAGAATATCAATTAATTCTTTAAAAAACAAGTGAAATAGCTACACCCATTTTTCAGTTATCTAATGATGCACTTATATCTAAACTATGAATAAAGACATCCATAATTTTATACATTATATTTCGTTGTATAGTGGTTGTAGTCAGTAGTTATAAACAACGAAGTAACCTGAAATTGCAATACATTTGACTAAACGCTCGTTTACGGCCATGCGCGTGCACATTATAGACTTAGTAACATGGACTATAAACATGCATCAGAGTATTATTGCATATTAAGATTATCAACGTATTTAATGCAATCTAAACCCCTAGTTATTAGCTATCTAAGCCAGATTTGTTAAGCCAATTACCGGTTCTAAAGTTACAAAGACTGGTTCGTCGGCAAAATATTTCACTTTACAATAAATCAAAAAACTAAAAACTATTCAATTTACCAAAATCATAGTCTACAAAACTACAAATTAACGGTAACTTTTCAAAAAAGTCTATAACTTTGTGAATATTAGTAGCATTGAAAAACTTGAAAGAGCCTGTATTTTTGGAATATAATAAAATTCTTCAAAATTATGTAAATTTTTAGTGTTGATTCGAAAAATATTTATAACAGTCGAGCGGTCTAAGATTCATTATAAAAATTTCACAGATACATTTCTATTTATTGCTTGTTATAAAAGAATTTATATATTATTTATTTAAAACATAAAAAACAAGAAACCTATGACGCAAAAATTTATTTAATTATAACATTGCTAACATTTTTAAATAAAGTTATAAAGATAACAGTGAATAATAAAAATAATTCAATATGTAACATCTAATTGCCAAACTGTTTTACATTGATTTTTTCAGTGCCAAAAACAAAAATGTCTTCTTTAAAATTTTAAAATAGACATGTGGTTTGTGTCTTTCTTCCTTTTTTTATTTCATTATATTAATTTAATCAAATTTTTGTAATTTTTAAATTATACTTACACTATACTAAGTTTTTTTGTATGTGATTTCGTGTCCTGTACAAATTTTTGATAAATAAAATTTCAGAGATTTCCAGGACAAAAATAAATTTATTCTCCAAATTTTAAACGACGTTCTGAAATGGCCATTTTTATTTTCAAGTTTTATTATAATATTAAAAACAAAATAATATTTTTTTCATGTTTGAGGTTATGTTGTATCACCAAGTATTCAAATTATAAAAGAAATATTTGGTGTACCTACAACCCTCTCAGATAATACAATTACATTTTGAAAAGATTTTTTAGAACGTGGAAAATTTTTATATGTAAGCTAAGCTAACATCTGTCAAACGTTCGTTTGAGACGTTTTTTATATTATAATAAAACTTGAAAATGAAAATGGTCATTTCCAAAACGTCGTTTAAAATTTGAAAAATAAATTTATTTTTGTCCTGAAAATCCCTGAAAATTTTATTTATCAGCTATACTAAGTGTTTATAAAAGAAAATATTTTTTTTTAAATCTATATATTTACACCCGGTTGCACAAACGTTCATCAAAATTGATGGCTTCTTAATATTTCATTACGGTATTTTTAGCCAATCAGAGCATGATATTTTCATTTACTAAAAGTTTAATCGTTCGTCAAATTTGATTGAAGTTTGCGCAACTGGAGGTCTATGTCATTTGCTAATTCTACAAGTAGTTATAAGTTTATTCATAATTAAGATTTTAAGTAAAACATTAGAATTATAAAGATATATCTGCAGAAACTGTTATGACAAGAGTTATGATTAAATTAAAAATTATAGATTAATAATTATTTTAAATTTCTCTTTCTAATGTTAGTTTCTGTAGCGTTAGCAATTGGTAGACAAAATAAATAAATAATGCCATTAGTAATCCGTTTCTTTTTTTGAATCGGACTTTTAAAATATTGCAAAAAAACTTCTTTTTTATTTTGCAACTAATTTATTTATGTGAACGCAATATTTCAAACTATATATGTATACTTGTCACCTTGCATCAATGCATAGTTAAAAACCTATTTATTGTCAATAATCCTGTACATTAAAAATTCAGACTTTTTGGAGTAATATTTCTTGGTTTTTCACCAGTCAGTGTATAAAAAATTGCTGTTTATTTACGAAATATTCTGCATACAAAACGGCAGTAAAATTCATAGTTTCACTTACAAAAGCAGAAACTGAACATTAACCTTTTTTGCTTTAAAGCTCTTCTTTAAAGATCGGAAACAGTTAAAAATTCGAGAAAATAAAGTACTAATGTCTTTGATAATTTTTTGGCAACAGAATGAGTAAATTTAAAGCTAGCTTTAATAATTTTTTGCAACGGTTTTTCTTTGCAGGTTTTGCAAAGAAGTTTAACTTCTTAGTTTTTGTTAAAAAAGGGCTTAGCAGAGTTGATAAGTAGAAGTATTTGTAGTTGTTATGCTTTTTTTAAAAATAACAACAGACTTCCAGTCCGAAGGCATCAACGATAACACCATCTTATCGATTTCGACAGAGATAAAATTGTGGTTTTTGGAGAAGTTGGTTTGTCCTATTGCGAAATTGCGTAGATAACGCGCTTTAAACAAGTAGCTCTTTCACACCGTTTTGCTACTACGCAACAATTTGGTGACTAATAGTTTGGAGAAAAAAATCGACTTTATAGTATGCAAAAGTTATATCGCCGCAATTTAAGCTTTTGAACTTTTTTCTTGCCATTTACGGTTAGTGCTTCCTTCAACTGCGAAACACCGTGAACGCTTAGACTAGTGCAAAAAACAACAGGTTTAAAAGACAAAATGGCATAATGTAATATTAAGCGACAAATCGTGACTTTGCCTAACTATGACCGTCGGAGGGTAAGACGCCGTCGTAGATAACAAGGTGATATTTGATTTGCTGTTGAAAGGCATGTGCACAGAACTGTCAGAGTAAGGGTTTAAAAAGCTATTGCCTAAAAAAGCCTTTTATTTTTATCTAATTTAAATCCCGTCGAGCAAGTGTGGAATATGATAAAGAGAAGACTGTCCGCTTTAAACCGTCCTCCACAGATTTAAGCACAGTTAATCTATGAGGTTCAAGTTGCTTGAAACAAAATGTAAGTCTACCGCCTTGCCAAAAAATTATGCTCAGGAAATTATTTTTTTGTGTGTAACGCTTCTAATGTCACTGAGTATATGTATGTCTCAGGTAGGACCGAGAAAGTTATGTTAATTTAGGTAATTTTAAATACATGTCTTTATGAAATACTAAGTTTTCGTTCATTGTTAAAATTGTTTTACCATTTAAAGTTGTTTGTTTTTGCGGTTATGAAGCTTGTTTTGTTTTTTTTAAGTAATACATATTATTAACATTTTGGTATACAGTTAGAATCGGTTTACAAAATCTGTCATTAACTTCAATTACCATTAAAAAGTTAATTCGCGATTAAATTCCAATTTTGATCATAGAAACGTCAGAAAAACTGATTTAATTGCAAATTAAAAGTTAACACAATTAAATATTTAATTTACCTTCTGTAAATTGGTCCTTAATGTTGATTAAAAAATATGCAATGTATATAGTAATTTGTCACAACTGAATAAAATGTTTAAAAATTAATTTTTACACACTAGGTACATTTTTAAAATCATTTTTTAATTTACTTCAAGAATACAATTTATTCTATAAAAAAACAAAGAGAACTAAAAATTAAACACCAATCTAAAGTAGCTCCAGTTATTGTTAGCTTTTATTATACTACGAGCAGGCGCATCCGCCATCTTAACTACAAAAACAAACCTGAAATCCTGGTTTTATTTGAATTGTTGTAGTTTAATGTACATCGTTTTTCAATTTTTGATTCCAGTAGGATAAATATACTCCTAACTTTGAACTTTATTGCTTTATTACAGTCAACCTAGTTGCCAGAAATAACTGTATTATGTTCATTAGCTAAAATGTGTATTTAAAAACCCTGTATGTATTTCGTGCTAAAAGTGTAGTTAGCAGCATTTGTATCAAAAATAATTCAATCCAAAACCAATTCTAATAGTTGTGTCGTTTTAATTACAATTTACGTTTATTATAAATTTATTTTTTTGATCACTTAATGTCTATGTACAAAGTCAAAAATTTTTATTGAAAAAAACCTAATTTAAATTTATTTTGACATTATTTTTTCAAAATATTTTTATTAAATTAGACACAATTTAATAAAGAATTTATATACCTATCATGTAACACCCATAATTAGATGTTTATTTATATTTTTGTAAAATTAATTTATCGAATAAATTAACTGGTAAAATACTTGTAGTCGTGATGAAAATCTTTTGACGAGAGTTTTCGGCATGTAAGAGCTTAAATTTGAGTCTTGACACTTTAAATTACGATATTTCCGATTAACGCATAATTGAATAAACACTTGTTTTCTTTTCACCTTAACACGCATCCTAAATTTTATTCTCACACTACATTATTTACTTAAAGGCTGTACCCATTCTAAAATTTTCCAAACTTTCATATACACCTACACAAAAGTAATTTACTGTTTTCGCTTTCGATAAATCAAATTAATTAAATTATTGTAAAGATTTCACGTCCTCTTTTACCAATAAACTATTTACAATAATTTTACTTCTAGAATTCCTATTGTAAAATTTAGATGACAAGATTTTCCTCATTAGTCGAATTTATTTGTTAATTAATGCAGATTATTGTGTATATGTGTCAGATTGTTAGTTTCATTTAACGATAACCCACAATGTCTCATAAGATATGCAGTTTTTGAAAGCTTGAGAAGGCCATAACCGCTTAAACAAACTATTTCAAAACGTTAAAAAAACCTGAAAATAATAGAAAAAATTTGGCAAATGTGTCATTACCACTGCTAATCCTAATCTCCGTAATTTATTAAAGTGTGGCAAAAGTCTCTTGCAACATTTGGCAATTTGCAAACGACTAATTTTTAATTTCCTCTTGTCAATGAGTAATCACCCAATTATTTAATATTCATGCTCTACATAATTAGGCAGGTAATTCGTTGTTCATGAGTAACAATGGTTTTTATTTCTTCATGGTCGCGGTTGATCCACACAGTTAACCGCACGCGTCATAACGTAATTTTATTTGGTTCAATGTCAGGTTCGTTTTAATGTGGGAATTTAATTAAAAGTGAAAACAATGCATGCGATGATCGTAACAATGGTGTTTTATTAAACTAAATTTCTGTGAAAATGCCTATGAATAACAGACACCATTACCATAGCCTTACAAACAAATGCAATTCTTGTCTGCTCTACCATTAAAATCACCATTTGCATTCGATAACTTGTGACAACGTTTCTTACAATTTTCAAGAAACTTAAATACGCAACTTATTATTCTGCAAATCGACCAACCTCACATAGAAAATTTAACTAGTCATAAATATCGCAAATTACGACAAATCAACAAGGCTCAACTAGTTCAAATACAAAGTAGATGTTTGTATATGAGTTAGGACTAAAAATATAAATATAATAAAGAAAATAATAATAATATTAATTAAAATTTTGGATAAAGAATATTTCATTTTATAAATGATTTATTTAATAAACTATTTATTTTATAAATAAAATACCATTTTATTCTAAAATAAAGCTAAAAAAGAAATCTTGACAATTAGCAAGAAGCAATACACGCTTTGGTGGTGAAACTTGGTATTAATGAACACGTTCTTATTGAGAGAAAAACTCATATGTGTCATACATTGACAAAAACTGTCCATTTAAATTCGACTTTTATTGTCTTTTTATTATACAAGTGATGTCCACTACTGCCAAATTTCTCTGCGTATGGCATTTATCAATTATTAATAGTGCCAGTCCACACGTTTACGTTAAATTATTTTAAAGATTAAGTAGCCTTACTATGTGAGAATTTCGATGTAGATAAAAATATGAAGTACTTAAAGTAATAAAAACAGATCCAAAAATCAAACAAACCAAGTTATTTTTTGCAAAAATCTTTAAGATTACTAATTTTTATAAAATAGTAGTTTAAGAGTATTAATCCCCAATAATCGGGTCGATTCTGTTTGTACATGGCTTTGTATTTTGCTAAAATAACCATCTTGCTTTAAGCAAAAGGTTAGCAAGATTACTTCGTAAAACATTATTCTGTTTCGAGTTATGTAACAAGATTGCTAAAAATTTAAAAATAACAATCTTGTTATCAAAAATTTTGTGCGCATGCGTGAGATTAGGATCATTAGCCATAGTTGTATTGGGTATCCAGAATCTCCCAAAAAGTAATTATTCCTATTTACTCTTTGATATAATCTTTTACAATACCTCTGAAGATTAGAAGTCTCTCAAATAGCTGCATCATGAACTGCTTCTGGATATTTCCCATTGACGTATAATTCTTGATTTTGAATCAAATATAGCTTGCATATTTATACTATAAAATCCTTTCCTATTTAAATATAATACTGCTGGAAATCTAAGGTCATTTACTTTTGGAGGGACAATCGGACAATTGCGATGTTTGTACAATCAATTGTGCCGATTACATTAGGAAATAGAAATCCTTTATTCGCAAAATCTGCTTTAATTTTTCTTCTTTCCTCGTTTGTTTTTAGAAATATTACATATCTTGGCATGAGATGGTCAGTAATTAATCTGCTTATTTTATTTAAAATTCTACTGACAGCTGGCTAACTGAGCCCTATACTACTGTAGTCCTCACCTACTGTTGTTTGATATCCTCCATGTGCATAAAATAATAAACTCATAAAACCTTGTATGTGAAATGAAACAACATCTCTTCTAGCAGGATCGTTTACAAACAATTCAAAAGTTTTAATCAATTGAAGCGCAGCACCTTGAAATAACTTTAACGCTGAAAAGGCCCTCAGCCTCAGCAGCGTCCATGTATTGCATCAAAACAATTGCCATTATTATTAGCATTAAGAAACTGTAAATATGGTTAAAAAAATCAATAATTTACTACTACTACTGGAATAATTAAAAAATATATATATTTGCAATTTCAAGTGAGTTGCTTGTGTTCCGAATATTTCTAAAATGTAATCTTAACTGTTGTCGACGTAGAACATGGTCAAATTCGTTAAGAAACACTAAATACAAATTGGTAAAAACAAGATTTACTGCCATTTTTATTAATTACAATACTCTCTGTCAATTTTAGCAAGAAAGCAAGATTCAAATAACCAGATCTTGTTAAACTAACAGATCATCTTGTTAATTTGTACAAAACAGAATAAGTGTTTTTTAAATCTTGTTGTTTATAACAATATTTTTGTTATAATAACAAAAACTTGCATTGCTATCTACAAACAGAATCGACCTGAATGTGACAATTGCAACAACCACCTCTGACAACGGCAGCCGAATTTAACTAAAGAAAACTTTACAATAGCAATTGTAAAATTAACGGCTTAATAGAATTTTCATATATAATGACATCACAACTTGGTGACTGGCGTTTCAAAATACTTTATTTTACTGCAAAACTGGTTAAAATTCAAATATACAAGGTGAGTCAATTATGAGCTACTTGTAAAAATTTTTTAGTTGCAACCAAAAACACTACCTCCAGCATTCACTAGATTTCTCATTTTTTAAAATTTAGAAAATAAATCCACTATTGCTTTGTTCCGTGTATTTTCAATTTAGTCGTGTCAGTTTTTATAAACACAGGTTTGCTCAAATTTGTATTATCAATTATTACTACACTATCAATGAGAAAGTAGACATGCTACTCATCTATGGGAAGTGTCATAAAAATGCTGTAGCCGCTGCGGATCTCTATTTACAGAAATATCCTAATTGTAGTTTATTTTTAAAAACCGTAAACAAACAGCCATTAATCTACAGAGCGAAAATGTTGTCTTACAAGCTTTGGAAAATAATCTTCATGAGAGTCAAAGGACCATAGTTCGTTTTTGTTTCAAAAAAAAAAAACACCACATGTTGAATTAAGTTCGTCAACATTAAATTTACTAAAATTTGACAATGTCAAAATTTTTATCACTTTCCTGTCATGCTCACAAGATTTAGAAAAATTTGGTTTTTAAGTAAGATAAAGAATGTTAAAACACTACAGACAGTTAGAGATTTGTTATATCAACAACTGTGGCTAACTGTAACATGCTGTAAAGAACTAATAAAAGATAAATTGCAGCTCTAAATGCCTGTCAATTGTCAAATTTACGTTAATTTTATTGTACGTCATTTTAAAAGTTGAGCCATGTTTCCAGATGTATTTTAGGTGTAAATTGCAATGTTGGTGGTTTTTTGAAAAGTAAATAAACTGTAGCTCGACAAAGTAGGATCAGTCAAGCATCAGTAAGGCGCATCCTTCGAAGGAATAAATTCCTCCCATACCATGTTGCCTTGGTACAGGAACTGGAACCAGCCGATTTTCCAAGAAGAGGACAGTTTTGTCATTTTATCTTTTACATTGCTGTTGTTATTTTGCTGATTAAATTTGATTAAAATTTTGACAGTCATTTATACATTTGTAGCCAAACAAGCAAATTTGATGCAATTTATTATTTAAATAAAATCCAGTATTAAGTGGTAAGTGGTCATTAGTATTTTCGGTTGCATCTAGAAAAAATTCAGAAATAGCCCATAATTGACTCACCTTGTATATTTATTCCACATTTTAGTGCAGACGCTCTTTGTAATTTTTTTAACTTTTTTTTAACTGATTTTTTTAATACAAAATTATTGGCTGTTTTGCTACAAACTAAATAAATACCAAATTGTTTGTAATAATGCCCTCCTACTTTTGATAACGTTGCTTAAAACTTCAGGTCGTAATATTCTTCAATTTATAACTTTTTGTTTTACGATGTCTTTTTGCCATGTTTGTTTTAGAGTTTTTTAACTTAAATCTACCTACGTTTGTAGTTACAATTATAAAACGCTATTATTTATCATTATTTCTGGACTTGAAATTGACTGAAACCTACATCGTAGTTACTTTGAAGCATTCTAATGTCTTGTTGATAGAACCTTACATTATAGGTATACGTACTGTTTTTGAAACAATTTTAAAACTTCATTTCAATATTTTGTTTAAAATTAAAACACTTTAAAAAAACTAATAAAACACAAAGTCTATATCGAATTGGCTGCTATACTTTTTTTTGTCTATCATATTTTAAGCGCCTTCATCGGTAATTATCTTTGCGGATTGTCAACCTCTCTAAATGTTAAGTTAACATAAAATAAAAAATAAAAATAAGATTTTTCAAAATCTTTGTTGCAACGTTTGCAGAGTTTCATTAGCAAAATCAAACTTTTTGTAGAACAAAAGTTTATGAGTGCATCAGATTTTTTCTAATTACAATTTTGTATTAAACTTTTTTTTTTTTGTTTGACTTATTTAAAATGACTATAATTTTTACTAGACATTTGATGTACAAAAAATAAAGTAAAAATTCAGAACAATTTATATACGTTTATGTTATATTAACTGGACAATATTGTTAGCAATATCTACTCGTAATTTTTTATAAAAACTAATTGCACTTAATTTTAATTAAAAAATAAATTTAGAATATTAAGATAGTTTTTTGTTAATAATTACACTCTTAGACAAAAGTATTTATTTCTTTTATTAATAAAAATAAATTTTTGTTTTGTTCCGGCTTGTAAGCTCTGTCCGTCCAGCGCAATCCAGTGATTTCAACGTTAGACTGAGTCAAAGCCGCGAGCTTAAAAATAGACCGTAAGGTTCGTACAACATTCCCCACCATTGAAATCACACCAATGACTTGAAACTTATGATATAAAAAAGAAGTTGCTTGTCTGTACGACACTAATTCAAACATCAATATTTTACCCCTCCTATGTCCCCCACTTATGCGACCGGCTATCTTCAACAGGTAGAGAATCCCCTCCCGGCAGCGGTATCTCAAGTTGGAGGAGTTTCCATAGTCATTCTTCGTTTGATCTTCGTTGTGGTGCATCAAGTTACCCGTAGGGGACAACTGAGGACACCCCATTACGACATTAACGACAACAATCAGCCGTCACTACGAGTCATTACTCCACTTCTTCTCATTAGACCTTGCTCAATAAATGGACTCGATCTGGCGAGTGTTAAGTGATTAGATTAACATCACCTAAATTGTGGGATTTCAAAATTAACACCAGTGAAAGTGTGGTTGTTTTTATTATTAACGAGTGTTAAATCTTCGTTTATTAAACTAGATCATTCACAAGCTCAAGACATGTGCAAAGTGATGTCGCCAAGATAGTGTCGAGTGTCTCACAGGACCTTGCAAGGACTTTAAGACTATTATTCACTTAGCGAGCTAAGGTACGTGCTGTTTATTTACGTTTTTTCGCGGGGATTTCAATGCGCAATTAAGCCACCAACAAGGAGACTCCTATGATCGATCAGGCGGCGAACCTTCCGCCGGAAACTGCATATTTCACAAACCATTTTTCTCTTCACAGAATTCTTAAAATTATCAGTCAACTCTCTAATCCTAATACTCAGAAAATTTAACCCTTAAACTAATCCTAGCACAATGAAGGATTTGCTAAGTGTGGTCAGGCACGATAATGTGGTAACACCCATCGACTTATTGTAGTCTCCAAAAGTACCAGAACTAATTCAAGCTATTATTAGTCATAAATACTTGTCACTATTTTATTCTTCTAAAAAATTTACATAAGCTAAAAATTTTTCAGTAAATATTAGTCCGTCGGTTTCCAGTTACTACTTTCCTATGAATTAAACATAAAGTAGTAGATACTCATCCTATTTGTAATTAGATCATTCTTAAAAAAGTCGCAAATATTTGTTAATTCTGTTAGAATCATATCTACGCACTTGACACTTAATGGAACAATTTGGCGAATAACTTTTCTATTGACACTAATTTTAACAGTCACACTGAAAATAATAAAACTAGCTTAAAAAATAGTTAATTAACAAACAGAAAGAATATTGCGAGAATCAATAAATCAAACCAAAATTGGTTTTAGTTGATTGAAAATCAAAATATTTGTACGTTTAAACATAAATTTTTTTCAAAAGTTTGGAAAATGTAGGTCACGTCATCGTTTGTAATTTAAGAAAAAAATTGTTACTCATTAATTGATTCATCCGTTTTTAGCAATTTTGTATACCGTTGAAATTAATTCACGAAACTATAACTTGCTGCCATCTCTTGTACCATCTCATAATGACTCACTGTCCGAAGCTGTAAAAATGATTTCGGAATAAAAAACCAAATGGGTCTACAACTTTAACAAAAAATTGGTCGTTCTATATACCTTTTATAATTGTTTTTGACATGTAACTGTGAAAATTTTTGTTTTACAATTATGATTTTCGTAATTGTAATAATCAACTTATTAATTAATAAATCTAACAATTTAAAAAAAATCTAAAAATGTGTTGAAATTATTATTCTATTTGCATAAACTTTTAAAAATATTGCACCGCTAACGCCTTCTCTTCTTTAGCATCCGATCTGTGAAATTTAGTGTTCTCTAAGTAATTGTCTGGTTGGACGTAAGTTAATATGCAATAAATATGGATCTGTCAGTATGGAATGTTTGTCCTATACCTAACAATGTTCAACGAGTTAAAGCCTACCCATATGCACTTGTATAAATTACTGTAATATAAAATGATTGATTTTACAAGAAAAACTATAAGTGCCTCGTCCTTTAAATTTTAATGAGTCCAAAATGAGTGCTAATTATTAGCGTAATAACATATGTTATTCAACGTTGAATAAGTGCTCAAACAAACAAATTATTCGAGAGAAAAAAAAATGCGGAAGTACCCATCTTCACCTTCACTACCGCTTTGCCTATGTAACACAATTGGTGACAGTATCCATCGATCAATCTCTGTCGAAATATTTTTCTTACAATACGAAAACATCATATGACACACTAAAAAAGTGTGTTATAAAAATACAATTTCATTTGTGCGAAACATTAGCACATTGGGAAATTAGTCATGTTTTCATTAAGTTTATCGGAACATTGCCTAAAGCAGTCTTAAATAAATAAAGTACGAGAAAGTAAAAATCAAGATTCCCACAGTTTAGATCCTGTTGCGGTTACTTGCTGATACACATGATAATTCTTTGAAAAAAACGCCCAGATTTTGCACATTCTGAAGTCACCAAGTATTTTTGTAACCCGATTAAGATTATACATTATTTTAAGAACAACATAAAAAAGTTGATGCGTGAATCATTAAATAGGCAATCTAAGAAATGCTTTTAACTAAAAATTTATTTTTATACAATCATTAATAATTTCATTTTAATTCTGTTCGTGATTTCATAATATCTTTTAAATATTGTGATTATTTTTGATTTCTTTTGTTCTAATATGCACATGTCACAATGCGATTAACCAATAAAAATTTGACAACAAATTTCTAATTTTAGGTAAAATAAAAAAAAAGTGATTTTGAAAGAGAACTCACGCTGGAAAAATGTGCAATTAGAGTGTACCGGATACGCAACAAAATGACAAATAAACGTTTAGTTAATTCTTAATTGGTTTGTCGGTGTGGCAATTTTGATTTACATCTTTTCGTATCCTCTTATTGTTTTTAAACTTCATGTTAGTTCATTTACTTAAAGTATATTTTCTCTCTAATTGTTATAATAGGAGAAAGTGCTCGTAAAAATTTGTTAACTATAAGTAAAACATCTATTATTGATGACAATTAATTATTTGATCCTAATTAAACGAGAGTTGGTAACATATTGTGTCCGTCCTGTTTTGAAAAAAAGCCGGGAAGCCATCATCTAATAGGAATCTTGAACAATGGGTAGTAAAACAGAAGACGAGCAAATCACTTTCACGTAATTACAAGTAATTATAAATTAGGTACGAAATATTCAAGCGTAAACACTTGAAATACCCACCCACCCATAAATTAATGAGCAGCAAGGCAGAGTTTGGATTTTTGTTAAATAAAATTTATGTATAGCCGTTTCCCAATTAATTGTATTTAATGGGCAATTTTGGATCAAAATGAAAATTACCAATTACGAGAAGCAATCAATCTAACTGTGTGGGTGATGGCCTTCTTGCGGCAAATATGGAACATGATTGCAAGACAACAAACTCCAGTCATTACGATTATTGTTTGAAAGATCATTACCTGGATAATCTTCCTCATTATTCTCTTTACCTATATTGCAAAGGCTAGGGAAACGCTGATTTCCATAGAAAAAACATTAAATACATGAATTATATAAAAGCCAAGCAATAAATCAGAAAGATATGTTAAAAGAGTGTTATAAAATTTGAACTACAATTTTATTACCCTTTAAAATCTAAGCTTATCTCATGTAGTTTTTGTGATTCAAAAAAGTTTCGGGATTT
Source organism: Tribolium confusum (assembly GCA_029207805.1). NCBI lineage: Eukaryota > Metazoa > Arthropoda > Insecta > Coleoptera > Tenebrionidae > Tribolium > Tribolium confusum. The sequence goes on along the minus strand of JALGAY010000002.1, from coordinate 27,346,331 downwards.
CAATGCACTGCAGGTTGTCTTTTTCATAGATTTGTAATTATATTAAGCCAAATTTATTTATTAGGTGTTTTTATATAAAGAATTTCGAAGAGAGAATTTTACGTGTTGTCAATTTTTGTAAATTATGATACATTTACTAGATATTTTAATAATATTATTTTATGATTACCCAAAGTTATGCAAATTAAATTAACGGTGTGATATATGATGCGATAATTAAATAAATAACAAAAATTAATAGGTGTACCTAGATGAAAAGTTATTTTTTATATAATATGCATATAAATGATTACTAAATTGTTTTTCATAATCATAACTAATGTAACAAAAACTAGAAAATGTAAATCAAATTTTTTTTGGCAAAGTGTAGATTTCTAGCAAAAACAAGAAATACATTAGTTTGAGCTAAATATAAAAAAAGAACCTCATAAAGCTTTTCTTAAAAACATGCACTCAAAATCTTTAAATTGTTCTACAATAAAACTAAAGTCAATCTCATAAGTTTAATCAAACAAATTTTTACCTAAAAGTGGCAGAGCGCTTTTGAAAGTAGTTGTCTCTCATATTTTATGTTTTAATTTAATATTGACAAAATTTTGACATTGATGATAAGAGATAACTACTCTCAAGAGCGCTTGTACAGTAGCTTAATTTTGACAATAAAATTTCTAACCACTCTTACTCTACTTTGTTGCAGATTTTATTGTTATCCAAAATTCCAGAATTCCTTAATAAATTAACAAACTGCATATTTAGTGGTTATTTAAACACTTACTCTTCCCTTACATGTAAAAAAACATCTTTTGTTGTAAAAAAAGTCAAAACAGTGCTTCTTGAACATTAAAATAACTAAGCATATACATATAAAATACTCATGACAGTGCCTTTTAAAAATTTACATTTAAATTAAAATTGTTTATTAATACTTTAATAAAATTTTACTTTAATATAACAATCGCAAGTGTAAAAATACTCGTAAATTAATATGTTTTTTAAAACCACTTGTTATTTATTTGTACACACAATATTTATAACTGTATACACTTTTTTTATATAAATTTGAATAGAATTTTTATTAACAGTTAAGATAAAATTAATGAAAAACTGGGGCAAAAATTGGTCATGTATATAGATAGAGTCGCATACGTTTGACAAAATATCTTGTGCGGCAACCCTTTACTGATATTTTGCCCCGTACTAATAACAATGATTGTGTTTTATAGCTTTCAAATTTTTGTAAGGCTTAATGTAGATGTATCAAGAAATTTAATAAAATGCTCGAGTCTTTGACAGTTTTATTATATACAAAAGTTACAAATCTCAAAAGAAATTTATAATTTTTTTACAAGCTATACACATACACATTTTAAAAAAGTTTGTGTTTTTTTTATTTGCTAAAATATTAATTTAACTTTAATTTATGTTAAAAACTACAAAGTTATAATAATTTTTCTATAGCTCGGAAAACACAATTTTTAAATTACTTTCTAACCTAAATTCACTCGTGTCCTCTTGCATAAGTGCGTTTATCTTTTTGATTTGATGTCAACTAAAATGCAAACTAACAACTAATTATTGTTATTAACAATGTTTATTTGTATTTCAATTATTTTTATGCGATTTACTTTGATTATTAATTATTAAGAAGTGTTCTAAATTGATATCACAATATAAAGCAAAGTAAAATTTTGAATGCAATTATATTGTAGCGGATATAAAACTATTAATATAAATTATCTTAATTTAAATTATAAATTTAAATATATCACAATATATCTAATATTTCAAAGGCATTGATATCTTAACCAAATTGTTTTTTAATCAGTATTTTTAGTACTTGTTTTCTCTTACAAAAGACAAAAAAAAATTGCTTAACAACCTAGTTATAAGAAAACGTAACTCAAAATAGAATTTTTAAAGTATTCTACATTAGAATATACAAAAAAAATTTGGCTAAAAATTGTTTATGAAATTTTACACTAAAAATAATTAAACTTTGATTATTAAAACTCAAAAAACAATTTTGTTGGATCATTCTAGATTTAATCTACTTATCTACTACAAAATTTTTGCTTTATATTCTTAAATCTCCATTACCAAATTTCGAATTAGTTAATATGTTAATTTCAATGTCAATGTGTGAATCAATGGTTTTAACCTTTTTTTTTATTTTTTTATAACCAAACGTATGACAAATATTTCAAAAAATCTGCATTTTTTTGTTAGAATCTTTGCTGACTGAAATTCATATCATTTTTTTGACTTATACATTATTTTGCAATTCATTTTAAAATTTCTACTAATATAAAATTATATAAAATAATCAATTTTTGCACTTAATGCAACTTCTTGTAATACTATAACATTATTATAGTATAACAGAATTATAAATAAAAAATAAAGCTGATGGTGGTCAGTAAGGCGTATACATATTTGTCTAGTCAAATTAGGAAAAAGTAAAGAAATGTTGAGTAACTGGATAATTTTTGAAAAACATGAAAATTGTGATTTATAGAATAATAATTTTACCATGCGCAGTTGAGCAATTATAAATAGATAAAAATTAAAAAAAGGTAAATAAAGTACAGGGTATTCAGTGATAGTGTGTGAAACTAATCATGATTTTAAACTAAAATTTTGTACATAAATACATTTAAAAGGGTTTACCTAAGTAAAATATTTTTAAACTGTGAAGCACTTTGGTTTTATGTCGGACATAAATTATTAATTTTTTTAGAGAAAACAGTCTTTTTTTAGATTTTATTATTTAACGAACAAACTGGCTTGACAATTTGAAATTTCTCTAGTAATTAAGAGACCATTTAAGAAATGAAGTAAAGCTAATTACAACTGTTATTATCGTGGAAACAAAAATTAGTTATTTTTTAAATTTTGACCACATACTCGTACAAACGAACACAACCCATTTTATTTAAATAAAGCAACTTATATTTTAATTTACGATTAGGTAGATATAAATTTAAAAGTCGTAGGTATTCAAACCATTAAGCTTGTCATGCCCTTAGTAAGAGACACTATCAAGCAAAATAAAAATAAAAAAATACAGTCCCAACATTTATTCGCCTACTGATAAGACAAAACCTCTTAAAAATTTCGATAAAAATATCCGATAGCGAAATTAGAACCCGCTACCTCTCAGTGCGTTAGGCACTCTGCTTAGATAGTTCTGGTAATAAAGCTGTCATTTTCAAAATATGTTATATATTTTTTAATAATATTATTTACAATGTGTGACTTAAATTTACGCTGCTAAGGATTAAGATCTTTTCAGCATTGCCAGTCGCTTATATCCAGCGACGAGACAATTTACAGGAATGAGATAAAATGGTGGCGACATCTTTAAATGGTGGCAATAACTTTTAAAATGGTCTACAACCTAGTGCCAGTCGCAGCCTGTGTCCATGGAATATTTGTTTTTATCTAGCCGTTAGAAATTTTGTTCTGTTTTGAGTGGTCATTTGTCCTCCAACGCATGTTTCGTATCTGCCAGTTTGCGTAGTTTAAAGATTTCATTGCATCTTAATCCCAATCCTTTAGTTGTTTTATTATTAAAAACTTTGAGGTCTTTTGTACAATAAATAATTTGCGTTAATTTAGGTCTGTGGACAATAAATTTATATAATAATTTTCGCACTAAATATAACTATAGTCATGTACCTAAAATTAGTTTATCGCCATTTATACAACGCCTGCCTAGAATAACAGTGTCCTAACTCCATTTGTAACAAATTTTACAGGAGAAACGTTTATGTGCTGCAGGTAATTGAAAAACTAACAAATGCATTTGTTACTGTAGATACTAGGTAGTTTTTAAGGTGTTAAAGCAAGAAATAAATTTGTTATATCACTCAAAACATGTAAAAGTGGAGTAAGACCGTAATGAAATAAAAATCTCAATTTCGGAAGAAAGTGGAGTTAGAACACTATTATTCTAGACAGACGACAAATCTAAAGTTTAGTTTTTTAGTATTTAGTTAAAAAAAACTTTTAGTTTGTTATTATGTTTAAGAAATTTTATTACTATTTCGATTCCAACTAAACTTAACTAGAGAGATAAGATACTTAAGATAACGTCCGATGAAAAACAGGGCCGTAGTAAAACATGTCTAACAATAACTTCTTAATTTAGTTAGCAAACCTAATAACACAATTTAAAACATAAGTTTCTAAGAAAGAAATAATCAAAAGCTTAAAAAAATGTAATTAAATCTATGTGTTGAACTTTTAGTCTTAAGACAGTGAACTGCATTTAAAACTTTACCATATAATTTTTTTATTTCAAATAAATTAAATTTAATAATCATTACAAATAAATAGCCAAAATTTTCCTATTAATTGACTAACTTATTGAATGTAACCCACAACATTTTTATAGCGAGTTCTACATACAGTAAAACCTCGGTTATTCGAGCTCAACCGGACTGTGTTTTTGCTGAATAAGTGAAACAAAGAAAGAATCCAAACGTTTAATTTTTCTTATTTTAATAATTTATTTAGATAAATACTAGAGGTTGGAGTTTAAAGTATACTTGCACCTATGTAAGTACAGTTTTCCATTTTCTTATAAAACGGTTTTTTTACAATAATGACAGTAATTTTATTACAAAAAAAATTAAAATTTAAAATATTAAGTTAATAAATATCACAACAAAAATGAGAGAACATTTGGATTATATAGCACCAGATTTTATCATTCATGGATAATCAGCACACGCTTCATCGGAGTTCTACTGTTGTCTATTGTTGATTTTATAAAGTCACTACTAAAATATTAAACGAGCTACATTGTAAGTTTAGACAAAAAATTTGTACGAAAAATATAGATTAAAAATCTGTATAAACTGTTTTAAAAATTGTATATCCACCAGTATTTATCAAAAAACGGTTTTTTAAAAAAAAGGTTTTTAATTTTTTATTTTTTTAAACTGTAAGGCGACGGTCCGATTTTACCATCTAGATAAAAATTATTAAATGTAATTACAATTTTCGAAATAATAAACTGTTGTAAATTCCTATCAATTAAAGCTAGCCGTCGCCGTCGCGTATATTCTAAAACTAGATCTAAAGCGTTAAGTACTACGATAAAAGTTTAAACCTTTTTTCTTCTTGAAAAAAAAATGTTTCAATTTTATTTTAAAATTAAAAACAAAAAAATATTTACTTGGAGAGTTTTTTATAATTTATAAAACAGATATGATAAACATAATTTAAAAAAATATAATGTTGGCCAAATGACTGCTGTTTGCTCAAATTTTTTATTTATGCCATTAAGTCAATCAAATCAATTTACTGTTTTCAACAATAAAACTTTGGATTTCTGTTTGTGATATATTGTTAGTACAGACCTATAAACTTTATTTAACCACATAAAGCAAAAAACATTCTATGATTTCCAAAAATTTTGACGTTATTATTAATATTAGCATTATTATTAATTGATTTCCCAAATCTTGTTATAGCAGCCATTTGGTCAAAATCATATTTTATTATTAATTTAAACATGTCTACGTTATATAATGATAAAAACTTTTCAAATAAATAATAATTTACTGTGTTTTATCTTAAAATTTAACTCGGAGTAACCGATGAGACACCCGTTACTAATTTTTAGAATTTAGATTTGAAACTATTCCAAACTTCAGTCTTTTTTGACAAATTTGCATTTCTTGGAACATTTTACATAGATGGGGGTTAAAAATATTCCTTTCCAAGCCAGTTTTTTTATACCAAGTTTGTAATTTAAAATCAAAAAAAAAAAAAAATTAAATTTTTGAAATTTTAAATGTCTGAACAAGGTTTCAATTTAAAACCATATTTTCATTAGTTTGAAAATGCTTTTGAAGCGATGTCTATTTTGAAACAATTTTTATTTTAATAATAGATTCAAACTTGTTTAAATTCACCTTTTACTATCAGGATTAATTAATATGAAAAGCGGGAAATTGTTGTCCAAAGAGAAAAAAAACAATTTCCTCTTTTTCATAGTAGCAGATTTTTTTAAACATCCATTTTAAATATTTTCTTTTTTAAATAGTGATTAGTGATGATAATATTGCAGAATAATTTGTTGTTTTTTTATAAAGTTTAACATGTTTTTTTGCCAAGCAGTGAGTAATTAACAACTCAAATATTTATGTATAAACCTTCATTGAGAATCATTTCGTATGTAAAGCAGCACAGTCATACATAAAGTTTTTGCACTTAACTGCATCCTCTGTGAATACATTTTCCAAAGATACAATGAAGCAGTCCTTGCCAACAACCTTACGACTTCGCGAATAACGCCTGTTACGTGTCAATAATATAAAGCAGTCAATGTAAAAATAAGAGTCAATATTTTGAAGCCAAATATTGATTTGAAATTAAAAATAAAGTATAAATTAGGCAAACGTTCACTAATTATGCAAAAAGTATTCCAGCTAAATTCCACACTCACACCAAAATAAATACGCAATGATTAAATTTATTCAAACAACCTTTACCTAATGAGTATTTAACCTAGGTTATGAATATTCCAGTATGTGTACTTAAATTAAAAAAATTAAAAAACAGATGTGAACATTTATTTAATTTTTACTTGAAGAAAGTTAAATAGCCATTAGTGAATGTAAAAGTACCGGAGTTTAGATCTAAACTATATTACACGTGATTAGTGTAGGCAGGTTAAAAACGTTGATGCTACGTATAATTAGTAAAAAACCATAGAGATCACGAAATCTGCTTTTATTCAGTGAGAATGTTGCTATTTTCTAACAACTATCTCCAAAATTATTTCCCAGTGTTTAAGAATGATTATGTTGTCACTTTTGATTCATCTAGCCTTAAATCTGTTTTATTTTTATGAGCAAAAACAGAATTTAGTAGTAATTTAGTAGACGACTTGATTGATAATATAATTAAATTTAAAGTTTGTTAACGCTCTTATTTTAATAACATTTTTATGTAGTAAATTAAGTCGCCATTCAATCACTTTGCTAGATGATGACTTAGATTACGGTACTTTTATTACTTACCTCTCTTTAGGCATGAAAGCCAAATAGTTGAAATGTCTGGAAAATTTTTTGGTGTTTTGCCAACAAGGAAGTGCAAGTCCAGTCTGGTACTGGACCATGTCGGCATCTACAAAGAGATCTGGATCAGAATATCAGGTGTGCAATGATTGATGGGCTGGACGCGGGTCGGAGAACATCACTAAACGGTTCCTCCTTCTCGTCGTGAAGCCTCAATTCAACACCTCTTCGTTTGATCGAACCCGCGATCTTCACTCTGGTGCGTTTTAATCTTCTCATTATGTAGTAGGTGGAAACATCGTGATCTTGTATGAGTTTTTTTTCATAATAGTCGCTTAAAGTAACATTTTTAATATTAAAAGTTTGTTACGGTATGTTAGCCAGGCAATCTCGTCAGTCTAGGCATTCCAAAAATATGTAATTATAAAATGCGAACGATCACGTTCTGTTATGATTGAAGAGAAAGATTGCGATTAATGTGTTAATAGTTGTATATGCTTCAAATTTAACTGAAAGGAAAGAGCAACAAAACGCGAAAACGTCAATCCTATCTTGTTATGCTATCATGATGATACACTTTTTTTCACCGGTCATGTCTGACAATGTACTCTCTCGATAAATCACATTAAATTACTAGTTTGATGAAAAGCGTTTATCTTCTTTAACAGCGTTGATGCAATTACAATAGACCTCTTAAATAATGGATCTAGATTCTTGACATGATCGGAACATGTGCTTGAAAATCCATAGTGCTCTAAACAGATAAATAATAAATAGATCATTTTCTTGTCGACACTTTTATCCTTGAAATTTTAATGATTATGAACTCTACTTTAAAAATTATATTCATAAGCGACTAGTGTGGGAATATATAATTTGATGCAAATTTTAAATAATTCTGCTCTCTTCAAGCGATATTTAAACAGCAAGCTATCCTTTTGTAAGATTTCTTGACGTAGGAGACTATGGCTTGATTTTTTATTGTATTCCCATAACTCAATTAATAATATACTCGCCCAGTTTTTTTTTAATAAAACGGTATGTTGCGCGTTCCTCAAGCAAGACGTTAAAGTTGCATCGAACTCTATGTATAAGTATATTTAAAAATAATTTTGTTGCTATAAAAAATTTAAGAACTAGCTAAGAGCAGTCGATATTTTTTGTAAAAAATGACAATGCGGATGTTAAGTGATTAAATAATAAGTATATAGATATTCGAAGTTCTCTAACAGATATGATATATTCATAATGGCTTGTCATTAAGAAACGAAGGATAAATTAAAACCTGTCAAATTAATATAATTGTAACGAACGATCCAAAATGAATTAAGTAAAACCAGGCAAAGAAAAATAAAGGTTTGCCTGTTCAAAACTGTGTTTTGTAGTAAAAATATATTCATCGTCAATTACCACAAACATGTAAAACTGAAAATGTAATTTTGACTGTTCTGAAATTTAAATAATTTATAAAAATTCTCAATTATAAATAATACATTTTCGCAATAAAATAAAATCTGCCTACTATAAATATAAAAAAGTCTCATAGTTTCAAATTATCAATTTTCCATTTAGCAACCATTTGTTTATGTTTTTGTTTCTACAAATCAATGAACAACTGTTTTACTAAAAGTAACAATTTATTCTATTTTTAGTATACATTTTTATACTTTTATGCTTTTAATGTATTATTGACAATAGTTTGAAAAAATTTCACGAAGAGACACAGTTCTTAAAAGCGCTCTGTCACTGTTATGTAAAAATTTTGTTTGAATGAACTTGTGTGTTTGACTTGGATTTTAATTCTTTTTATTATTATTTTTTGTTTAAAACTTTTAATTAATAATTTTAAATTTTTAAGTTTCATCTTTGAAGAAGTTACTGCATTTTTTATTCTCTACTCCTCTTCTCTTTTCTCTTTAACATAGGTCTACATTTATATACCGGAAGCAAGCGGTTGGCTCTGAGAGTAAAGTCAGTATTTCCGTGGTTATTGATCTTTATGTTTAATAGGCTAATAGTAAAATAGTAAAGTTTTACAAGTTATCTGTTTTAAAATACTTTGACATTTAACCTTAATCGTCTATAGGCAAGGGTCTTGTTGCTCCTTTAGGATTTAAGACACATAAAGATTTTAAAGTGATCATCACGCACTAGTAACTAACAGCCGGAAACAAAGGCGATATCCAAGGTTTATTATAATCACCTAATCAGCCAAATCTGATATTACTTGCACATTGACCGTGTGTCATTCAAAACTTATCGTAATAACATATAAAACCAACTGCATTTGTTATACAAACAATTTCGTTGTTTCGTTTTTTTATTTTAGTTTTAAAATAGCAATATACTTGTAGTACGTCACAAGTTCAAATATCAAATTGACAGTTCTCACATAAATGATAAGAATGACGTTTGGCAGTTTAATAGTTACATTGACAGAATAAACGAAAAAAATATTTTAGAACATTAATAAAAAGTACATAGAAACACTCAAATTAGAGGAAAAATAGTATATTAAAAAACGCGTTTCAAAAAGTCACTTTTGTGGAACAAATTCAAGTTTATAAAACGAGCACAAAGCCTGAGTTTCTATAAAAAAAGACTGCCCACATTAACTCTAGAAACGAGTTTTTTTATGATGTTTTTTCTATTTTGCGCGTTTTACGTGCTTTACGTGCTTTTCAAGTACAAAAGTTAATTTTTCAATCTTTAGGAATTTTTGCGTTAATAGAAGAGTTGGTATAAATGTCATAAAATAGTGTCAAATATTTATTGAATTGTTTTCAAATTTGTCCAACATTCTGCGTAAGTAACTAACAAACGGTTATTCTTAATCTACCGTAACGGTTATTATTTAAACAGTCTAATTAGCATAAACACAATAACATCTCCAAAAACATTGCAACCTTTCTTAAATTACCAAATCGCAAACTTTATACGAATCCACTTATCATTATTTTAGACCATGCAGAGCTATAGGTATACTCATCTAGCAAATCATTTGTAAATCATCAAGCGCTATAGAGACCTTCCTCAAAAAACGTTACCTCTTTGTTCAAGAGGCTTACCCCACTGTTCAGTGTTTTGTAGGTTAATTGCGACACACACAAAAACATCTTGATGGGGAATACTGTTTATCATGTGCTACAAAATTTTGTTCAAATAAAATTATAACCAGTTAAAACACTGACATTTTTGTTTCATTCATTTTCGCAAAAGCCCGATACCAGGAAAAGCGTTACTAACCTTAGAAAAATAAATTGTATGCGTTACATTTTAGCACGCAAATGGGTGTTCAGTAGGCTAATACGACACCCAAATCGGTAGCGTATGAGACTTTGTTAGAGACGTAAAACAGAAGAAAGTACACTGGAACTTAGATGTTGGTTTAAATATTTAAGATTACAAAACAATTTGGGCAAGGCTTTAACAACCAGAAGCAACTGCAAAATCCGTAGTTTTAAAAACCGTTTACTGTACACACTTCAGTTTTGTTCCAACTGACATGTTTGTCGTACAAGTTTGACGGTTTTGTATGCAAATACCAATAACAGTTTTCACCTACACATTTTGGTTTTGCGTCGTTTTTTAACAGGCATATTCGTCGTAAAAAACTCATACATAAACGAAGTCTTGAGCGCCTCTAGTAAATATACATTGCTAAATTTACTGCAGGTAAACTCAAATCGCCAATAAAGATTTATTTACAATAATTTCATCACAAACGTTTTGTACAAATCATCGTAAATTGAATAAAATTTACGGATAAATCTGACTTTGTGTGTGTTTATCTCGACAAAGTCCATTATTTCGTCTAAGTTGTTAGAAAGTCTATAAAGAAGAAAACCACCTTTTTATGCACAAATGTTTTAATAGGCGTAAAAACACTAGTGCTTTAATAGCTTTATATAGGCGTACGCAAAAAATAGTTTCAATAAGTTCTTTAAAGACGCAAATTACAAAAACTTATTTTTAATAGGCACTTCCGGTTATACCGGAAACGATTATTATTAAAACCTTGATATGGTAGCCTATACACTTATTTTGTTTTTGTGCCTACTCTTTGTTTGTCTTTAAACGTAATCCCTGGATTATTTTTAAATGATCTAATGAAGTATTTATTTTGTAAAATATGTAAATAAATAATCGTAAAATTAAAGTTTTTGATTGTTTTATATTTGTCCTTAGGGTTTTGTATATTTTAATTTTTAGTTTTATCTATCGCAAAATCGGATCGAATTTGCAAACAGGAATTGTGTTATTTATTATTAGCATAAATTCAGTGTTTAATTGTTACCTTGTTTTTGTTTGTTAATTAAAACGTAATCTTGAGTTCTGATGCACTTCTTCCTTGCAATTAGGCTCAGGGTTAGTGCGATTATAAGCAGAAAATCAGTTAACATTATATACCTGTTGCAAAATATCATAACAATTGCGTGTTGCGAGTTATAATGATAGTCTTGTCAATTTGCCGAATCTCGACTAGATAAAAGGTTTCCAAATTTCGTTGAAATTTGTTTAATGTCAGGCGGATCAATGAAATTGCGGTTGTAAAAAAGTCGTACAAATAGTACTTGGTTGCACTTGTGCAATTACTATAAATAAACGACTTTTAAGTTTTGCAATCCTATGGATAGTTATTTAAACGATATATAAAACAAACTCAAGGAAAGTGAAAACAATTGTTTACTTAAAATAGTTTGGTTCTCATGACCTACCCATTTGCCGCGGTTAAAGTTTCATGCATGGTCTACCCAAATGCTATTATTTTCGTGTGTAATTAGGATATGTGAAACATGTCGTAGCCTTGTCTCTTCGCTAAGTCAATTATTATATCGCTGCTTTATTGATTTTGCAAAGGCTTTTGAAACGTTTGATGATAGATCTACTCTTCCTATCCTGTTCTAATGACCTATTTTTCTAACACTACTTTATGAATATTTCTCTCGCTAAGCAGGGTTACCGGGAAGTTACTTCATTTTCATAATTCACAACGAGGCCATCTTATGTTGATCTCTTTATGTGTTTAGAACCATTTATAAAAGAGAAGAACGATTTCGAGATAATAAATTATGATGAGATGCTTCATTATGAAACCAAATATCTTTTTAAATTTTTAATTAACTCTCAGCTTTTATCTTTGCTTCCACTAGGACAAAGTGAAAAGCAGTTGCTTTTATGAAATATCCAATAATTTATTATCATCACAATTACATAATAACATTCATTAATTCAGGAAAAATAAAGTTTATCGGAACAATTCTACCATCAGATAATAAGGACACAAACATTTACTTTTTATAAAAATATTTTGAAATTTGTCCAACTTACTACTATAACAAATAAAAAAAATTGTGATGGTATGAATAAATTACACAAATATGGACCATGTTCTGAGCGATGAAAAGGACAGTAGAGAAAACATAATATGGTGTATATGGTAATGAGCCGTTTAAAAACCAAATAAAATAGTCCTGATATTGCAATACAAAGCGCCGACTTTGAAAATAAACTAAATAGGAATATTTATCATTCATGTGATATTTATTGTATTTGATATTGTATTTTTATTACCCAATCTAATTGGATAACTCTGTAGCTATAAAGTAATGTGTGGTCCTCATATGAAATGTTGATATTTAAAAAAAATAATGTCAACAAATAATTACATTCTCTGGATGACACTCCTATATTAATTTATATTCAAAGAAATTTATTAGCTAATAAAAGTCTGTACGTTTTATATAATTTACCAAAAATGATTCTATATTACGAGTATTTAGGAAGGATTCATGAATTTATTAATAAAATCTTGGATAGGATCAGACTTTGAATAATATTTATGTTTATAATACTTTTTAGGAGATTACACAAGTTTTCCTTACAACAAAGTTAGTTATTTGTATTTTTTATTTTGTTTTTGTAGAAAAGTCAGAAAAGTAATCAAATATTCTATATACATCTAAGAAAAAGGTCATATATTTAAAAAAAAATGTAGGAACAAACATGTGCACCTATCTGATCAAAAATTTAGATTTTTATATTATGATAGACTGCATCATAATATATTTATTCTGTAAATTTATGCACTGACTAGATAATATATGTATCAACTAATTTACTTAGGCAATGTGTTAAAAATCAGTTAAAATTTTGTGTTTTAATTGTCGCTTGAGAATGGTAACACCGTTGTCAAAACAGGCATGATGTGAAAAAAATGTTTAGTGTTATTATTATTTTTTGGTTTATTCAACACTCTCAAGAGATCCAACAGGTTTAAATATTTTTTTCTGTAAATACGTTTTCATTAACGTATTTTGTTTTTTATTTTTAATGATGAGCAAAAATTGTCAAAACTTAAGAATAATTTGGACTGATAATATAACACAGGAGTTATTGTGGAAGAGTCGGAAGACTATTGTCAACGTGTTGTATCAGAAATATGTGAATTTTCTGTCGAACTTTACAGAACCATATACTCGTACAATCAAAAATTACGGTATTTTACAAAAAACCTATTTTATTGTCTACAGAGAAAAAAGATGTAGCGAGAAAGATAAGAACCTTATTTTCAATGTAAAAATAATTCATAATTTATGAATACTCAAAGATTAAATTTCTACGCCGCAGAATATTTCCAAAAAAATTATTTCGCGCCTTTATGAGAAAAATACACTAAAATATTTTTTTTTTGTAAAAATGCGATAGTAGAAAAATAATTTAGCTTCAGTTAGCCAACATGGTGTAAAAACGTGCAAATTGAAAATGCTGCTAAAAATGCTTCCAAAGTTTTACAGGACAATAATGAAACTTATCAAAAAGATGTTCATACAAATATTAACCAAGAAAATAGACAGCAAATATTCCTTGAATGCGTAATTCATAAAGCAGACCATTACTGAAAAAGATATCAGCGACTCTGACAACATAGAAAAAATTGTTTACCAAAAAAAAAATAATTATAAAAATATTGTTTGGTTATTGACATCAACAACCAATTCCTAGGTTTTATTTGAATCTTTTACAATCCCTATAACCAAACCAGATCACATGTATACAGAAAGAATAATCACGAAGATTTATCTTTATATTCAGCCAAATTTTGGTACTAGTCCTTTTTTTCCAGCTGTAATGATAAATGTAATAAAAAGAATAATTTTTTTTAATGCAAATAAACTACAGAGGTACCAAAAATCCTTCTTTAGTGACTACTGTTAAGCACACAGAAACCTAGATGTGAGCAATTCACCGGAAAGACATTGGTAAAGACAAGCGCTCTTGCGCCTCTTGTGGTAAAGATGTCCTTATCCTGTAAGGTTATACAACCACCGTAAACCTCATTATCTGCAATTAGGTCTACTGTAAAAGTGTTTGGACCTACGCTCCCTTGCAATAAATCACTCTTGAAGAGCTGTTGCCTGATGTTCTAGCGGTTCGGCTCTGTAAACTGTGAATTTGCTGGTAGGAAAAAATCTGCTTGAATTATTTACGATTGAGATTTCTATCAATAGGATATAGTTACCTCCTCCACAATATACTCTAATTTCATGACCGTCATATAACCTTACAAAGTAAGGTCTACTATACTTGAGTTTGCGAGAAATGTGTTGGACTCACTGTCTTGCTCAAAAATATAAAAATATTTTCATTTCACTCACTATTTATTTAAAATAAGAGATAAAAAGCACATTTTTAAACGTCTCACATAATGTACATTTAGCTTCTATCTTTATAGAAAAAAAATACTTATACTTAAATTTACAAAAAGTAAAAATCTAAAAAATAAAAAAAGCATAGTTACAGTAGTTAAGTTACTTTACAAAAAGTAAGTAAAAACTTTATTAAAACTGGCTAAATTTTTAACAACAAAATGATAATTGGTTCACTTAAATTTATATAGTGCAACATATGATGGTAAAGCAATAACATTTTTTTAAAACATTTGTAAGTATTATATTTTGTATCAAAAAATGAGAATATAACTAAAGTAATAAATTATTAAATAGCGCAGCCCTATTTAAGACGTTAACATTTTCTAGTAACTACTTTATAGTTTAAACTTTGAAGTGGTAATGTTATTTAAAAACTAGCTTTTAGCCCAAGATTAACACCAATTTTTGATAAATTAGTGTCATTAACAACTCTTTGACCGTAGTAGGTATAGTTGAGCAACGATATTAGCGAATTTTGACTAAAGTCATAAATTTAATTGTAATGCCGTTTAAAGCATCAGTTAATTGCTCTACAATAAACGATTTATATTTGTTTCTTTGTTACAAGATTTATAACTCAAGTCAAAATTCACTTTTACCTTTGCATAAGTATACTAATACTTTAAGAGTATGAATGTCGCCGCTTGAAATTAACGTATTTAGACAGTTTGTAAATAATTGATTGCATAGTTCTTTTAGACAATTGCTACAGGAACAACATTAAAATATATTAATTTAAAAAAACAGCACGACATGAATTTTATAACGTGAATAAGTCGAGCAAATAGCACTTAATGTAAAAAGTTTTACGATACATCAAGATAAAAAATTAAACAATGTTTTTATAATCATCGTTTTTAAAAAATATATATATTTGACGTAATTTTGAATTTAAATATAGGTTACTTTATTGTTGACCATGTTTTTTAACAATA
The DNA here is from genome assembly GCA_029207805.1 of Tribolium confusum. NCBI lineage: Eukaryota > Metazoa > Arthropoda > Insecta > Coleoptera > Tenebrionidae > Tribolium > Tribolium confusum. The sequence continues at coordinate 27,330,653 of JALGAY010000002.1, read as the reverse complement.
CAGTGCATTTCAATTAAATTAATTGCTATAGACACATGCTTCAATCTTTCCTCTACTTAGAAAAAAATTCAGTGTTGCTTTATTGCCTAAAACAACAATGCAATCAATTATTTACAAAGTGTTTAAATTTGACGATTTGAAGCAGTGATGCCCACACCCTTACGATTGCTTTCTTAAATTAATTTATAACTTTATAGCCGCATTTTTATTTTCTGATAAAAATACAATATCTTTGATTTTTTCTAGAAGATGTAAATATGTAATAAAATTTGTTTCGTTTTTAGATAAATACATAAATATTTTGCTAAATTCAACTTTCAAAATTATATATTCTGTCCATGAAAAACCTTATTCTAGAGCTGGTTTCATTTTGTTTTAGTTTATTTTATTGATTGAGATTTCGAAGTCAGGTGTATCATATTTTTTAATAAATTTCGTTAATGTGTATAATAAATTTGGTGTAAAAAATGTAAAATCGCCCTCATTCTGCCAAAGAAGATATTCGGTCCGATATTTATGAGGAGCATCTCGAGCAATTGCCATTGTTAAAGCATAGCCGAATGACGGGCTTATAATTTATATGATGACACAGGCGGTTGTTGTCACAAATTGTATAGTAAAATAAATCACAATAACGGGTTTACCTTTAGAAAGAATTTAAGAATTTTATTGGAGTAGATATGCGGGTGGTGCTCGAAGCAGCACCCAAACAATATATTTTTGCAGTTCCGCTAGAAAAAGCAGCACTTTTGATTTCGCAGTCGTTTTACCGTGTCAGGATTTACACAACAGAGACTTTCTGTGTTACACTTATCACGGTCAAATGCCGTTTTATTGAGGCCCGGATCATTAGTAATTTATTAGTTTTGTTTTGCGCGGCTCGAATGAACAATCGCACAATAGTCGGAAACTTGCCTACAATTTTGAGCCTCATTATATCATTGTAGTAAAAAATTTATTCGCTCTCGATAATGTATAGAGTCACGAGCAGGTAAAATAGCAATTTTCCTTCAATATTTAACATTTTTACGTTTCAGTTATTATAAACGTACTTGATTTTATGGCCTCAATAAGATATACTATTAACAACAAACCTGCTATAAGAATTATACAAGAAGATGCTACGTCCTTAATGAAATCATGAAACTAATCCTCACTGTTATCCGTGTCGTGACCTCTTTGCGACCTCAATATTTCATAAAGATCGTCATCTAAAATATTTATACGACCCAAAAATACTTATTGGCCAAATTGCAGACGACAAAATAATTAACGGACATAATTCAAATATGACACGTATTACTTAGCGCTAATTATTTGACCTTTCATCTCGATTTTTTACCAATAAACTCAACGTGTCTGGATGACAGACACATCCCATAAATTTATTCCCCAATTAAAAATTTTTCTGATTGCTAACATAAATTAATATTTAATTATTCTAATCAAGCTGTCAAATGAAATTCAATTGCTTTATTTCACAATTTAATTTTTTTTTCAGATGAACCAAACGTGCAAAGTATGCGGCGAACCAGCAGCGGGATTTCATTTTGGAGCTTTCACGTGTGAAGGATGTAAGGTCAGTATGTCGAGCAATGTACTTCTATATTAGTTGAATAAGTATGTAAAACAAATAAAGGTGGCAAAGAATGATTGAATAACTTGTAAATTGAAGTGCTCCAAGCTTCCTCTCACTTAATCTCAAGCCGTTGGATTTTTTTAACACCTAACATTCAAAACTATTTTAATTATTTACTCACACAAACATATTACTACAAATAGAATTTAGCTTTTCAATTAGCAAACACAAATAAAGCACAAATTCGATAACGTGTGATACTCTCTGTGTGTTACAATGTTAAGACATCGAGAATGGCCTCAAGCACTAGGAATACTTAGTGATAAGAATAACTTTCGTTTTTTGTCACGTAAAGTGACGTAAACTTCTGTCGATGCAAGAATATTAAACAACAGCGACGACAATCAAGCCTGAAAAAAATAATAAGCACTTATTAAAATTAATTTGCAATTTCTTTACCGACATTGTTCGCCAGATATTGCCGGAATATTTTGAAATGGCTACAAAACAATTTTTATGATCGTCCCACCAGCTTATGCTTATTTCTCATAAAACCCTAAAAAACAAGAGTAAGATTCAAATTTCGTGGCGAAAATAATGTAATCAAAGGTCACCGTTTCCAGTGATTTGCGATTTATTATATACACAATAAAATAAAGATTTAATCATGAAATTATAGATCGTTATTTTATTGATTGATTTTAAAACCAAACACTCAAAAAAAATAAAAATAATGATTTCTTAAATAACAAATAAATTAATATAGAGATTTATAAATATTGATTTTATACAACTGAATTGAGAAACTAAATTGTACACCTTTAGCTTCACATAAAACTTGTGTACTAGAATAAATAATCAATAATTACAAAAATTATCACTAGATTTTAAAAAAAATAAAATGTTTTAAATAGACAAAAATTTATTACAAAAAAAATATGAAAATAAAGGTATTTGAAGGTACGACGAATGTCGTATGTGTCAGTTATTATAAATTTAGTAATGTAGGTTAAAACTATTTTTTTTTCTTCTAATTTTATCACACTGCTGATGTCCTCTGTTGAGATTTTGAACGCAGTTCGAACAGAGATTTGGTATGTCCAGCGAAGTAGCTTTATACTATGGAAGTAGACTGATACATTTTAAAGCAAATTAAAAAGTACATAAATTAATACCATATAACAATTCATTAATAAATGATCAATGTATAATAAACAATTTTTAGATTATGAATAATAAATTACTGTATTTGGTATCAAATGACTATTTAAAACAAAACAAAATTAACATACAGGTGATCCAAAAGTCGGACCACCAGTTGTCTGGTGTTAGAAAACGATATTAGAAGCGCAAATACGCTATTAATAATTTTCTACAACCATTTTTTTAAATTGCATTGTTAAAAAATAGCACAACTAGACAACGCCGTAATGCACCTTAATAATCACGTATTCTCATAGTAACGACGACTTTTTGAGACAAAAATTTCTCAGGTTTTTATATTTAATAAAATTTGTATTTTAATATATGCTACCTGTCAAAAAAAGATAATATTAGTCTGAATCTTTTCTAAGTTTAACTTAGCTATAACAAAAAATTGCAATATTTGCAAAATCAATAAGTACCTCAAAAAATTAGTAAAAAATTTTTGACTCCATTTTTAATAATAAATTAATAAATCTTACAACTATGCAAGTGATGGTTCGGTACTTTTGAAGCACCCTATAAATCTTCAGCACTTTCATTTTCACTTGTGTCATTATCATCATTAAGACACATTGGTTTTATGCCTTTATTATCGCATATTTCTGAAATAACTGAATTCAGAGTTTTCGGTTAAAAAAATCACAACCTCTTGAATTCAGTTTATAAAAATATAAAAATAAAATATAAAATGACAACACGATTATACCTTGTAATAAAGTGCGGTGATGTAGTTTTTTAAAATGCAAAATTGAGACTACAACAAAATACATAATATGTAATAAATTTAATTATTTATTTATTTAAAAGAAACACTAACAGCAATTTATACAGAAAATATAAATCTATGTTAAACAAGTTTAATTTTTGTGCTAACAAATTTTAATTTTTTTGTAACATTTAAGAAAAAACTTATATTTCTTAATTCTTACAAACGAAAAAATTGGTCAATATCGCTCATTTTTTAGTTTTCAATAAATTTTAATTTTAATGCAACAGATGGTAGTTTTTTAAAATGTCAGTAATAGGTATTTATGTAACGTGCGTCTAGAAATGAATGACATCGTAGTGCTATAGACCTCTCAACATAGGGCTTAGCTTGGCGCACATAGTGACAAATTTTGACATTATTACATTGCGAATTATCATCAATGTCAATTATGATTAATAAAAAAAATAAAAAAAAGTCAATTAATTAAGGCCAATTGTCAAATTTGCGCAAAGCTAAGCCCAACGTTCACAGGTTCACAGCACAGTACGACATTACTCATTTCTAGACGCTCGTTATATATTGAGGGCATAATAAAAGAGATTATAGCCCTAAAGAATGTTTAAAATCCGACGTAGGAGGGCTTTTAAATTTTCGAAGACTATTAGTGACAATTATACCTTTAGTACACACAACGTTTTATTTTATTTTGTATTATTTTAGATCTTTAAATAAAAAAAAATTAAAAATTCTGGTCAATTTAGTGAAAACTGCAAAAAATCTATATAAGAATAGTCGGCTTTATTGTTGTTTCTGAGAATACAATAATGTGGTCATTGTTCATTTGACATTTTTTGAATTAAAAACTGAAAAAGTCATATTTATTTGACCGGGTAGCATTTAAAAACTTTGAGTGTCATAAAAATTAAAATAATGCTCTTATTGGCAGGTGTAAAAAGAAGACTATAATTACAAAATAAAATAAATAAATACGTATATTATTACGCATAGTTACAGTAAAAGCACTGTAGCTAAGTTCTGATAGAAACCGATTTGAAAAAAAGATGTATAAATTTTAAACAAAATACAGAAAAAAATCAAAACATCAAGATTCGCTAACGCATTGATCTTTCAAAAATAAATAATTTTCAACTCTAGTTACTTTTAATTTCATTTCTACTTTTATGACCAAATTCAAATTATTGTTTTGGTATTTAAAAGATTGAGAATTTTCTCAGATGATTGATCAAAAATTATTTTTTTTGTTTGTTATTTTAACATCAGATTTGTTTTTTTTTGTTGTCAAATACTAAATTCATACGGACTTATACCTTGCCGTCGTAGCTTAAGGCGTACTTCAACTAGTTTATAACTTATCGAAATAAGCTGATGGAGTGATCTGTAGGTATTACCTATACCTAATTTGTTTAGCAGAGAAAATCAGTTTTAAAAATGTTGAAATATTTGCAATGTACCATTACCGTATTAACCTCATTTTAATTGTTCCGATTACAAAAACTGTAAGTACAAGCAATAGTTGAACTTGTTGTAAAATCAGTAAATAAGAAGAAAATGTCATTACTTTTTACCACAATCCATAAAAAAAATCATGTCAGCTTGTGCAAACCTAGAAACAAAGATATTAAAGTACGATTATTGTATTGTGTTATAAATGCATGGAATAATTTATTGTCACCATAATAAATTTAATATAGTCCTTGAGATGCTTTGTAATAAATACCAAAAATATTTGTTACTCAAACTCGGTTAACCTCTAGCTTTAGTGGCGCTCCAATTTTTGAATAAAAATTTCCCAATTATTTACAAAAAAACATTTTTCACTTGAATAATCTATGGTTGCATCGTATTTCAGTCTTAACAATAGTTTTGCTGAAATACGTCATTGAACCTAACAGTAAATCAAATCACTATCATTAACCTGTTTTTGTTATTGCGAGACGTATCAACCATATTAAAGTAACTACGGTAATCCATTAATGACTACTATAAAATTTCGATTACTTTTCCTATATCACAAATATTACATAACAAAGCACGCAACTAGCTTATAGTACATAAATAGAATTGCAATGAAGACTAGCCATTTTGGTGACAATAGAGAATTACGAACCGAATAATCTGGCCGAGTTTTCATGGTACAATGGGTCTGAAATCGAGGAGTGACGTAATAGCGAGGACATACGTCACGTGCGATGGCAGGACGTGCGTGCGTCCGGCGGACCCCACCGCACCGCAATACAATGAATCGTCGTAAGAAAGAACTAGAGCATGTAACTAGTGGTTTTACACCGGCTGACTACTGCCTCTCATTAGATCGACAACTAAACTGCCTCATTACGAGATTATTACAACCATCAACGCATTAGTTTTTCACAATTAAAAAATTTTAATATGCAAGCTTGTTAAAGCTTAGCGATAAGCAACAAATTGTTCAAGTGAAAAGTGGGTTTTTGCCTCATTTCAAACACAAGAGCTTTAAGCTTTTCAACATGATATTAAAACTCTTGTTAATTCTACATGCACTAAACTCGTTTTACTATCTTTACTCTTCTACAAATTGCTGAAATCACATTATATTAAACCATTTAAGTATTTATACAGTGTCCCTTAAATGTTAAAAAATTTCTAAAAAATGTGAACTGCAAAATTAGCTTTTTTGGTAATACGATCTACAAAATTAGTTTAGGCATCTATCAGAGACCCATCGGTAAACCTAAAAAGATTATATTATCTTATAAACTTCGTAATTGGCAATATGCAGCATAAAAGACAAATTTTAAGTCAGTTTTTTGAGCTATTTAAAAAAGATTTTATTAACATTTTTTTAGGGTCCACAATATTGATTTTTAACGATAATTGAAACGCGCCCTTGTGGTACGTTTTCATACTACGGTCACGTGTTGTCCAAGTAATGAAAAGTGCCAGTCCAATTGACAGCATGTACCGTTGTGATTATTGTAACAATTTTTTTTGTAAATAATAATTTGTGCTGTGTCGTCTTTTTCGAATTCGTTGAAACTTTCAAACTTGTTACAACACCAATCAGGTCAGATAATACCAGATTTACCTTTTATGATATTTGGTGAAAAGGGCCCTGAGTAGCCTGAAAACCGGTTCCAAACCTAAACTTTTCAGAAAATAGTGCCTTCTTCAGGAAAGGTTTAAAAACAAATGAACCATTTTGCTTTGGTTACGTGAAAATAAAAACATGCAGAAACATGTCTAGATTTTATTACTGCTGTGTTTGAATAAAAAAATGTTTATAAAAAAACTTTTGATTAAACTGTTTTCTTCCATTTGTTATAAAAATTAAATACAAAATTTCTTTTGAACATGTTTCGGTTAAAAGTACAAGGAAAATTTGGGTAATAAAAATCTTTTTGACCAAAAAACGGTACTTTTGAATAAAGTGTAAAGAAAAACAAATACCAAAAAGACAGGATAAACTGATGCAGTATGGAGTAGCAATTGCAATAGAAACATTAGAAACAGTAAAAAAAACTTTTTTTTATTATATTATTTGTATTATGCAGTCTAGATGATCAATCATAAACACCCGGGTCTCGTCCTGCAAGACACTAGTTTAACTTTCTTTACTTTTGCTAACTTTCGTCTATTAAATAATAATCTTTTTGATCATAGTAGCTATAATGGCATTCCAACTTTTTTTTTATATGTTTATAGTTTGGTCGAAACTCATTTGGCTAATCCTGTATAATATTTATTATTAAAGTAATTAGCAAGACAGTAAAATCAATAAAAATATAGGAAAAAAACAAGGAATACATACTATTAAATAGTAAATTGCACTTAGTCGTACTACTCGTAGTAATGAAAATATATCACTGCCCTTAATTACAATAATTTAAATAAAGTTGTTTATTTTGCTTAGACCAAATGCCTTCTGATGGTTGAAACTCTTTTCTAATAATATCAAGTAGCAACTTTTCAAAATAAAAGCAGTTTATGTATTAGTTTATCACCCTCAGATAATGAAATATTACTTTTTACATACATTTAAAAAATATCTTTTTAAAATATTTCTTTGCTTTTATTTAATTTAAGCAAAACTATTAAAATAGAGGTTAAGACATATTAAGAGCATAATCAAGAGCATTGTGGCTTAAAGAAATATTTAAAGGTCCACTTTGCAAATTTTCGAGTGCCATCAGTAACAATTATGCGCCTGGTACAAACAACATTTAATTGTATTTTGCATTTTTTTTATTCTTCTAGTCACAAAAAGGTTTAAAATCCGACCATCTTAGCAGAAACTGTAAAAAAATCAATATGAAAATTGTGTCATTTTGAGCAAAAAAAACCATTTTGTTTATTATTGATGTTGATTATTATTGTCTCAAAATAAAATAAATAATACTTAGGTAATAAATAAGTCTTCAACTGAAATATAAACAGGTTAACTTCAAAATCAAATTTTCTGTATTGCTTGAGCATTTTTTAGTCATCGAACAAAATTTATTTTACATAATAATTATACCTAATGTCGGATATCTAAGACGATGCGTTCCAAATCATTTAGAAACGTACGTAATTTTTAAAACCATCAAACATTTTGAATAAAGCTAAATTCTGTTAACCGGAGTTTAGAAAATTGGGTGCCTACTTTTACATTTTGTGTTGATCTAAGGTAAAAATTAAGCAAATTTTTCCTAAACAAAATTGTGCCTCTTAAAAATATATAATTTCTAAAAATTATAAGAGTTTAGACAAATTTCAAATGGTCAGTTAGTTATTTCTTAGAGCGTTTTTTTCGCAGTCACAATATATGGTAGTTAGTAAATTTTAGATAAAAGAAATATCGATTAGGACAAATCGATCATGATTATCATAATTTGTGTTTGTCATATGTATCAAACTTGGTAACAAAATTGTAACCGTATAAAAAGAGTCTAAATATTGTCTATATTAGAGAAAATAAAAAAACCGTGGCTATTTATCTAAGCGCCATGTTTAATAAAAAAGATTGGAAAATTAGATTTATGATTCAGGTGAATTAAAAAAAAATTTTGTAGCTTCCACGAAATCCCACAATTTTGATTCCACCAGTATGTGGATGCTTGAAAAATACTCTTCTTCCACGGTTAAATAAAACAAAAACTTTAATTGAAAACAATAATAATATGTCTTCTTTGTTTGTTATTTACATAACATTTGCTTTAGATTTACTTTTTTAAATACATATGTCTTTTTTTTTATTTTAAGACTCACAACACTGAAGGTTAAAACGTTTAATAAATCAAATATCCGATACATCATCAATGTTAGTTAGTTGCATGTAAATAATAAAAATCTGCTGAAAGCTTCATTAAGATTGCAAGAGTTGCGAGTGGTCAGCGTGCTGAAAGCTCATCGACTCGATAATAAGTCGTCAAGTTTTGAGCGTACTTAAGATCAGCCCACTCGTTTAATAACAAGTCCAAATCTACTTGTGGGTGCAGAAAAGTGTTTGAATCGTAGTCTTGATTTGCATAACAGCAGGCCGTCTCAATTTGAATATAATTGCATACAATTAACCGACGATTACACAGTTGGGTAGTAGAGCGCTAGGTGCGGGGAAAGTGCTAAGTGCGTTGCATGCGAACTAACCCGAGCAAGCCTTACGTCATACGTCTTCCGACCTAGTAATCCACATGCCCATCGGGCCAAGCCGGCCCGCCAATGCCGCCCTACAACAACAATACCTCCATGCACAATTTCACTTTTATTGTGGCATTGTAACTGCGCCATGACGCAATCTCCTTGGCCGGAAGTACAATTACTCGCCTCGAAAAAACAATTAACGAGTTTTTTTTTCTTTCGTTGCAGTCGTTCTTCGGAAGATCGTACAACAACCTCAGCTCCATCTCGGAATGCAAAAACAATGGCGAATGTGTCATCAATAAGAAGAATCGGACGGCGTGCAAAGCTTGCCGACTTCGGAAATGTCTCATGGTCGGGATGTCAAAAAGCGGCTCAAGGTACGGCCGAAGATCCAACTGGTTCAAAATTCACTGTTTACTACAAGAACAACAGCAGCAGCAGCAACAATCCGGGAACCCAATGCAACCCGGGTTAAAACCGCCACAAAAAACACCATCACCCCATCATCAACCTCTAGGTTTAAGTCTCCTCAACCAACCTTTCGGTCACCCCCTCATGCATCACATCAATAAAACCAAAGAAGAACTCATGCTTCTTGGCTTAGACGAATACAAACACTCTGCTTCGCCTTCAGTTAGTTCTCCGGAATCCCACAATTCTGATTCTTCAGTAGAAATCAGTGATGCTAGAAGAATACCCCTGTTTCATGGTTTAATCCCTCCAACATTTCTACCTCCTCATAGTCTTCTTTTTCCACCTGGATACCCTCCTTTGTATCCTGGACTCCTACAACCCACAAATAACAACAACCGATTAATGCGAAACCATAATCCAGGAGTAGAAGCTTTCAATAAACGAGTTTTCTTAGATGCGGTTTTGCAGTCACAGAGATCTCCAACTCCTGAAGTTGAAGCACCACCTCCTGCTGAATCTCCTCTTCAAGAAGATCCAATAGACTTAAGTATGAAAACTCTTAGTGAGCGAGGATCATCTCCGGCAAGAAGTGACCGGTCAGATTCAGTCGCGACCGAACAAGGTGCTGGTAGTGAAGCAGATGAAGAAAGTGACTGTGAGTCCGAAAAAGAACTAAAAAGGATAAAATTAGTCCGACCAACCCCACTAGATTTAACCACCAAAGTGTGATACCTAGTGTTAACTACCACTGTGTTCCCTTTTGTTTAAAGCGTGGGAAATTTAAAGACGCGCTATTGAAAGGATTCGACGTTGACGGATGCTTCGACTCAACCAGGAACAATACGGCATTAATGTGCAAGACTTAATCAACGTGTTGACCTGCCTCACAATTGGGTTGACCTCTTCAATTGATTGATGGGCTATCCTCGTATCTGTATATCGCACAAAACATCTTATATTCGCTCCTATTTGCAGCTCGCTAATCGTCTATCAACTTCCAATCTAAACGTATCGTTAACGTAATTATTAAGCCGACTGTAGACCATTAATCTTGCCCCGATGATGGCAGCTATTAGCGTCGATCGTGTGCGCCTAACTGCATCATAATGTATTTTGCATTAACCGAGAAGAAAATCTTTGGGTGGCCCCAATAAAATCCGATCACAAATAATACAAATTCGAGCGCAGCCACCCTGCTGGTGTTCATTCGAGAGTTATCGGTCGAACTTATGTTACCATGAAGTATATTATTTTAGCATTTAAGGCACAAACTGCAACTCTTCTTAAAATATATAAGTATTTCACACATTTTTTTTATTGATCAAGCTTGTAGAAAATTTTTGTACATAATAGCTTTCTTCTTTAGTCTTATTCAATTTTTCTAGTGATATTTTAGTTAAATAATTACTCATTTAACAAATTGTGAATATAGTTGGCCAGTATGTAGATGTATCCTAAGCTTATGCGAAAATTGTTTTTGTAATTATTAATGTATATAGTCTAAACGAACAGTGCAATGTTAGGGTTTATTTTTGATCTGTTTTTTAATTTATTTATATTGCCAGCTTTTCCTGGCATGTCTTATTTTAGTTAGTACGACTTTGTTATGTTTCTAAAATCACTGAAACACACTCACTTGGAGAGGCCACTTTTAGATGGGCATTTTTAAAAATGTAATTGTATTTTATATATTTATCTGTTGTTGATCATTATTGTGTTCTTTTGATGATTGCAATTCCTGTTTGATTATCAGGGACTTGGGCCAGTTGAATGTGCGAGAATGACTGTATTGGCATGCATGTGTACAAAATCGTTGTATAAAATTTTCAATAAATCATAAAACTTGTTTTTATTTTTCTTTCCTCACAATAAAATTCCACAATATACATCGCTTTTAAAACAAGATTTATCATCTTAAAAAGCTGTATCAAAATCAATCAAAATTTCCAAGTGGTAATTCCTATTCGTATATTAAAATTTGAATTTATAATTGGATAACCGGTTTACTTACTTTAGTAATTGCAATTCTACACCATAATATACGCATCATAAAATTATTTCGCAGTATGACATTAAGTTTTAATAGATATTTTTATTAATACCATAAATTGTTATATATACACTAATGTCGACGTTAATTAATGATTGTAAACTCATCATTTGATACAGAAAGCAACAGAATATCTGTTAAATAAAATAGAAAAAGCCCCGCTGAGAATGTTCAAGATGAAATGATAAAAGTATCATTTTACGGAATTATTTCGATCCACCCAGAGTTAACTTCAAACTTCGATGTGATAACTGCCAGAAATAAATAAAAAAAAGATTCACTTAAAATTTTCAAACAAGGTAAGTATGTAAAATCAAATTTGAGAAAACTAAAATAGTTAAAAATATCTACTGCTAGAAAATATCTCCACGAAAATACACTACAATAACTCTTCGAATTAGTGAGAGAATTATGATTGCTGCAAGCAAAATATCTCATTTATTAACATCTTGTTGATTAATCTCGAATTTAAAATGGTAAATCTATTATATCGCCTTCCCAAGACACTGCTAAAGTATTTTCTTATAAGTTCCACTTGTTTCAATCTCTTTGATTATGCAAATAGGTAATGTGTTTGCCATAATTGGTAATTCACTCACAATTACGGTATGAAAGGTTAAAATAAAGTACCGAGTACAGCTAAAATAATGTGATATGAACCACCCCCTATAATTTGCCTACTTACCATTTCATGTGAACAATAATCAAGAACGAAAGAAACAAGTATTATTTAGATAAATTTATACAAATAATTTGAGTTTAATTGTCGGATTTTTTATAGACATTATTTAGTACGCTTTGAAATGTATATTTCACAGAAAATTTGCTATGTATGAGAATAGGTACTACTTTATTTAATCCGTTGAAATTATGTAAATAGACTAGAATAGTGCCCCAGAAAAACGAAAAATTTAACATTTATATTGCATTTTTTAATATATGTACTGTACATATAAAAATACATCAAGAATATCAGATGTCCAAAACTGAGAACTCCTAAAACTGAAATTTAAACAAGATTAATATAACAAACAAAAAACACAAAAGTTTAGTGTTTTAATTTAAAACTATACAAGGTAGGCGAGAACAATTGAGGAGCTTGTGTGCAAAACCGGATATATCCACTTTTACAAATTTTTCAGAAGATGAAAAAAACACCCTACATATTTGTTTAAAAAAATAGTGTTATTTAGCGAAAACAGTTTAAATTTAATAGGGTTATGCAAGTGATTAACATATATTTTTTTGTATAAAAAGTAAACAATTTGGCGTTATTAGCAAAAAACTATTAGATATATCCAGTTTTGCTCACAAATGACATATACTGAGCGAAAAAATTATTTATTTTTCTTGAAATAAATAAATTTAAATTAATGTTTGCAAAAAAAAACAAAAAAATTAGATATGTTATTAAAAATTAATTAAATATGCAGCCTCTTCGTTCAGGTTATCGCATCTTGGGTTTCATTCTGTTCTTCGTCTCGCCCCCCATTACTGTGTAATAATTTTTTATACCACAAAAGATCTTTCCTCTTTAGCCAATCTTCCCCAAAATGTTTTTTTATTAAATGTTTTAAGCTTTTTTTTTCTTAGCTGGATATATCCGCTGTTGTTTGCAAAATTTAGATAGATATAACCGATTTTGATCTGAATGTCGAACTTTACTTAAGGCTTTTACGAGGATTTAAACGGTTTTGGTTGCAAACGCACATATGGACCTATAGATATCACAATTTAGATCCAGAAATCACCAAAACATGATTTTTTGTAAAAAGTGGATATATCCGGTATTGCACGCAAGCTTCTCAATTTATATAAGAACGTGTTGATGTAGATATACCTAATGGTTGAAGTAATTTTAAAAGAAGCAGTGTAAGAAACATGTAGAAAAACAAAATTGATAAACAATCATCCTAAAAAACTACAAACAGTATAACATTTAAAAAAAAAATTAAAAAAATACTAATCATAGAACATAGAGAAAACAGCAAATTGTTAGAATCAAAAACCTCGCTTTGACACATTGCAAAATAAAAAAAAGAACCTAAAATAAGCATTAAAATATACGATAAAGGATATTATGAAAAAGAATTTACAAGACGACATGAGTCTGATTAAGCAAAAAAGCAAAATATTGAAAAGATTTAGGTAAATACCACCAAAATTACAAAAAATAAATATCTGTCACAACCAGAGACAGTAGAACTTAAAACTAGATATGTAAATGTTTTTGTTTAATTAATAAAAATAAGAACGAGCGTCAACACGCAATCCGAAGTCTTAAATGTCCATTGTGTACAGCCTTCAAAAATAGAACTACTGCATCACCACTGTTCCTCTACTGAAGCTCAGTAGCTTGTCTGTCTAGATGAAAATCTCGGATGTGAGTATACGTAAAAAAGAAACAAAAAATTTGAAGAATAGTTTCCCATCTTTTACACTACCCCTGCAAACGTGATTTTGACTAAGTTCGACAATGTGCGGGTGGCTTTGTAGTAAGAAATATTCTTTAGTTGGAAAGCGTTAGGATTTTGCTACGTGTCTTGTTAAAAGCTTAATAAAAATCTTCATAAGAAGCGTAAATTGTCACATGTCTTCGGATTGATTGAAGAATATTGTTATTTGTAGAAGGTATAATACTGCCCACATTGACAACTTAGTGTAACATCACTCAAAGATGGAAATTCGGAAAATTTGGAAAACGTCATTCAAAGACGAAAAAAAGCGGTGTTTCTAATATGCATAATATTATACTTTGTGAGAGTCTTTAGGCATGGCAAAATTACAGCCACTTTTAAAGTGTGCTTTTCTGTTGTCTTTTAGTAACGTGTAAGATTGGTTCCGGACAGATAAAATCTACTTTAGTTCTAAAGAGCCTTCTCGAGCCAAAAAGATAGCCCTTTCGTTCCTTTTTTGACCGCAGTCTACAGGTACCTATCAAAATACAATCTACTTGTTGGATTCGGTTAGTTTTTGTAGCCTTGTATACCAAGGTAAAACAGTCTCAATAAGTGCCTGCACCCTGCACAATTCTAAAGCCCTAACCTGTCAGTGCAAATGCAAATATGCCTGTTCCATAAACCTCTTTGCACACACTTCGTCACACCGACGCGACGGTTTGTAACAATACTGAGAAACATTATTGTCGTTCCTCATTTTTAAATGGAATAGACACAAAGCAAAAAACTCCCATCTAACCCTGTTAACTTGTGTGGTGCAAATAACTTAATTGCCTATTTGATTCCATCAGATGTGATTACCTGACTAGAAATTTTCAAACGCTGCTGGCAGTTATTAGAGCTTGATTTTCCTCTGAACTATTCTCGACTTGAAGTAAATCGAAAAAGTGCGTTTGCAATAAGTGCTCAAAAGTATTGCCCTTCATTATTATAAAGGTTCCAGAAAGCAATAGGTACCTAGCTCTAAGATTTCTAAATCTTGCGCTACATATCGCATCTTATTGGGTGTAGAAAAAATTACACTTTCTAAAAAAATGTACCAACATAGATTTATAAAATAACCGTTAGTAATAGATAGTGTTTACTCTTAAACAAATCATAGATAACATAGCACACATAGCAAAGCTCAAAAATTACATATTGCATATTATTCTATTCATCGATTTTAAGAAATCATTTAAGACAGTTAGAGATGGTAAGTTATACTAAGCACTGAAGAAAATCACAATATCGAAGAAATTAATACATTAATTAATGGTAAAATAACTTTAAAGAGCACAGAGTAAAAAGTCACAATAAACACAAAGATATTACATACGGTGTGTCAAAGCCCAATGGGATATATTCATTATTACGGTTACTGTACATATTTATAAAAAATCTCGAATTACGTCAAATTTAAATTATAAATTGACATTCTTTAACGTAAAAATGCGATCCCTACCTTCAACCCCCTTCAAATGACAGATATAACCCCCAATTTTTTAAATAAAAAGTATAGACTTGTGGTATATCGTTTGAAAGGTTTCTTTGTACTCTACTAAAAAAATTTATTGTTTTCAAGTTTATTACAAAAATGAAGATAGAATTATATTTCGCTGTAATATACTCAAATTGTAAAATGTAATGGAAAATGTTGCCAAGACGTTCGCGGAGAACATTTTGAACATCTACTTCATTAAAATTTACAGTTCTTTTTAGTGTTCTACATTTTAGTACATTTTACATTTTGAGTATATTATAGCGAAATTTAGTTTAATTAAAATGTAACAGAAAATGTAATAAAATGTAAAACACTAAAAAAACTGTAAATTTCAATAAAGTAGATGTTTAAAATGTTCACCGTAAACGTCTTGGCAACATTTTCCATTACATTTTACATTTTGAGTTTCTTACCGCGAAATTTAATTCTATCTTTATTCTTGCGATAAACTTGAGAACAATTATATTTTTGGGTAGAAAATGAAAAGACCTTTCAATCCCAAGCCTATACTTCCCATTTAAAAAATTGAGAGTTGTACCTGTCTTTCGAAGGGAGTTAAAGATAAAAATCGCATTTTTACTTTAAAAAATGTCAATTTATATTTTAAATTTGACGTGTTTCAAAATTTTTTTATAAAAAAGTATATTACTCAAATAATAAATTTATTCCATTTGGCTTTTACACACTGTATAAGAACTATAAGAGGTTATTGTAAGAAGAGCTTTATGACAGGGAAATCTAATATAGACGAGCTCATTTAATTTAATTTTACAGAACATCATTAGAGAAATAGAATTCAAAACTAAAAAGATAATTTATAATAATAACTAACGCAGATGACATAGTAATATTATCTAGAAGTAAACAGAAACGAATAGAAGTATTTAGAAGATTAAAAAAAAACAAAACGTTTAAAAATCAACGAAGAGAAAACAAAGTATGTATATGGTGTCAGAAAAATAGAGAATCAAGAGAAAGAGTTTAAAGTTCATACAAACAAAACTAAGCACAATTTTAAATTAGTAGATATAAAATTTTAATTGTTTAGGTGTGACAATAAATAATAAATGCAATGAAGAGATAGAGATCTAAAAGCAAATCACAAGAGTCATTCTGAGATGTGTAAGGAGTTTTAAATACACATTGAAGAACAGACTAATGAATGTCGAAAAAAATTTTTTTAAAATTATAAAACCATAATAAGAATTAACAAAAAAATGTGGGAAAGTAAAAGTAAAACTGAGAATAAAAGACGGAAGTCTCGAAGACCAATATAAAAAACAAAACAAAAAACTGAAACTGTAAAACAATACAACAAAAAGTGTATTCAAGCAAATAATAAAAATAAAATATATAGAAACAGGTAACAAAAAACTATTTAATACAACTGTATATACCTACATTATGTGCAGGTATAATACACTTGTGGTAAAAAATTCAAGGTTAAGTAAGTAATTAAATATATTCGTTAGATTTATCATTATCAGAGCAATTTTGTTGTTAAGACGTCAGTTTTGACAAAAAAGACTATTACATTAAACGTTTCTCACAGTAAAATTTTTGACTCTTTTATTATACTTGTCCAAGCTCAAAAGTATCTATTTAAAATTAAAACTTACTTTATTAAAAAAAATTCTTGTATATTAGTTGAATTTAAATTTAGAAATGTTTTTAAAAACTTTAATTTTTTTAATATTTAATTATTTAGAGTAGTAATTAAAGAAACAAATAATTATAAATATGTAAGACGTTGTATGTCTGCATGGCATTGTCATGTCAAGATTTTTGTATTTTAATTTGGGTTAGGTATAATATTGTGCTTGAATGTGAAAGCAATTTCAGAGAATGAAGCTCGACCATGATTTCATTCAAATATTTCTTGTTTTCATTAAAAAATTAATTTTATAGTAAAAAAGAAATAATTAAAAATTTAAATTTCATAAGATGTTATGGTTATTTAATGAACAACGTGTAGAGGCCAGTAGAATGCACAATAGATTAACATCAATAGAGAGAGGTCCATAATTTAATTAAACATAATATCAAGACAAGAAAATAAAATATTTTTTCTAAATGTATTATTTGCTTCTACTCAACTTGCTCGACTCATTTTATCTACCTACTCTCTTAATTATTTGTTAGCGACAATCAGATAAGTGAAACTTTATTATTGTGGCGTTCAAAGATAATGTCAAACATTAAAACCAGATTTTAAGCAATGGTAAATAATATCACTGTTAGAATCTTAAATATGTATGCAAACACTTTAAAAATGTACACGTTTGAACTTTAGAAAACGGCACAACAGTAAAAGCTTATAACAAGAAAAAAGATTTGAAGAAGAAGAGATCAAAATATTGCGAAAATTTTAAAATATGTCAATCGATTAAGACCACACAATAAATTAGTTTATTCTGCCAATATTTTTGACTTTCGCTAGGCAACGGAATTTTTTTAGTCTAGTGTTAAGCAAACACAAAAAATCCTAAATTGAGTACAAAAAAGTTTTGAGAAAGCTTGGCAATCTGACGAGTTTGAAGCCTGAAATACAATTTTTAATAATTAATTTACGCACAAATAAGAGTTTGTAGTAAAATTAGATATTTGATATCATTTATGTATATGAGAGATGCTAGTGGGAGTGCCTGAGTTAGAGGTGTTGTGCCACATACAAGAGGTCATGACCTTTAGCTCTTCTCTCGCATATAAGATGTTCAGAGACATCCTCTTATACGGATACGGATGAAGATTCATTACTAACGATACTTTTATAAGATTCTCAATTTACTGTTCTTAATGCCTTCAATCAATATAAATATTACAGCTCAACTGAAGATACATAAATCCTTCCCGAAATTTGTTTCATCAGTTTATCTGAATAATTTATTTTAAATACCTAATGAAATCTCAAAAATTTCTAATAAATAAAATATACAGACAAGTCAAACTGCCTTATATGCGGGTTAAAAGGCAAGAATTTACTACTTTCTTTACGATTATAATTTAATAAATTGCATTGTCGTTAAATAATTAATGACGTGTCTTAATTTTAAAAATCACCAGTTATGTTATTTTGCATGTAGCTAAAATTTTAGTAGAGTCCCATTTTTAAAATTTGTCATTAAACAAAAATAATGTCTACAATTTTTTTTAATAACAGCTATTTTAGTATTGTCGTTAAGCTAAATATCATAGATCTCATTCGGTTAAAACTCAAAATATTTTATTAGGTAGTCCATATTTTTGTAGTTGTATAAGTAGAAAGAAATATTCTTAAAACAAAAAAAGTAGTTTTGAAATAATTAAATAGGTGCCTACTACTACTTACACATTATCTACTGTATGAATAAAGTTTATAAAAAGAAGCGAATGATACCTGATGCTTCCTGTACCAATAATTATTATTAATCCAAAGAGATAATATTCGATTACCATAATTTTTAATTTAATTATTAGCTATCAACAAAGACTGTTTCTAAGTGATTATAAGCGTTTCTTATTATCGCAACAGCCCTTTCGAATTCTTCTAGTGGTTCTTCTATTGTATAGTGTGTAAGTAACACAGTCTTCAACTATTGAATTATTTTTATCATTGGCAAATATTTAAAAATATCTGAAATCCAGTGCCAGATTATGAGGTAAGATTGAACTGTAACTGAATCAGAGCCGGCTGTGCCAGCGTAACAGTAATGATGTGTCTAATGTTAATACCTACTACCACAGCTTGCTCTAATTCAGTTACATTTTAATCTCACGTTATCAAGTGTTCAATTAAAAAAACAAATGATCCCAATCAAATTATTTCAGCGATATGAAAAATGTGTAGCCGTGAGAACAGCTGATTTATAATTATAAGAAACAGTAAACTAAACAAAAACTTAAAAATTACTGAAAAAAACTTTTACTTGCCACACAATTCAATAAAATTTGGAACTTACGTTTAGTCATAACATTCGAGCTACGACCTAACTTTTTAATACCGTCTTGTTTTAACCAAATTCTATAACAATCTAGAGCGTTTTTTTACTTGAACACTTTATATAAGAACGCACTCGTCTCAGCGGTTAAAAGCTCCGAGCACGAGAAAATAATTAGTAAAACACAAATCCCAAATGCATTCTTTTGCTTCTGTAATCATGTCTAATTAAGACAAAAGTATTTGCACTTTTTTCTGCAGTCTGAATTCGAGTATACCTAGTACATAATTTAGAAACGCTAACGTTATATGGTCGTGTATCATGTAACTTAATTTTATAACAAAGAGTTTACAATCCAACCCGTCGACCCCTGTCACTACTCACTTCCATGATATATTGCTTCGTAATTAGCTTATTATTAAAGTTAAACTACAATATTTTATCTAAATCCTTTATATAATAAATTCATAACTACGCTTATTTTTGATAAGTAAAATGCTCTATAAGTCACTAGTGAGATAAAACCTTTTTAAGTCACTACTGACATAGCAACACAACTCACTCAAATTTATTTTTAAAACTTTATCAAAAAAAAAACTATAATTTTAATATTTTCAGGATTTAAACTTACAGTTACTGTCTTCAATTTAGTGAAGAAATTTCTTTATTTTCTATTTTGCCTTGTCCTACTAATAGAAATTTGCACAGTTTTTACTTTAACATTGTCATCTAAAATGTTATCAAAGCGTGTCGGAATGCTTGACTTTTAATAAAATTAATTTAAATTAAATTTATTTTTATTTTTTTAAGATTTGGTGGCTTTTTTAAAGTTGTTGGTTGAAGTTTTGTATGTCAGCTTATGTGTTGTAATTCTAATAATCACTCAAAAAACCATAACCCTCTCACCACTTTATGATTCTTGAGTTAACGGTTTTTCTCGGGACTTATTTGTTCAACAACATACTTGTAGCATAAATAACTATTAGTGAGCCACTATAATGCTAGCGTCTTGAAATTACTATACTATAAGTAAAATAAATTATTTTTCGAAATTATACAGACGGTTGTGCAATGTACGCGTTATAAAAAGTGCAGAAAAAACGCCCAATAAATAAAAAATATCTAAATGTAACAATATAATCTTACTTACATCTCATCATATAACACCCATTAATAAATTAAACTATTTAAATTCAACCCTGTTTACCGTGGTACGGTAGTCATAATAAGAAATAAAACTATTCGAAAACCAAAGCATCCAAACAGTTTGTCAAGATGAATGCTAAACCCTTTGCTACGTAAGATATTATTATTATTTTTTATTTAAATATCTGACTGTTTATATTGTATTTTTATCATAGATTAATATTCATAAAAAAGAAAGTAATAAAAAAAATTATAAACACCGTTTTCAAAATTTTAATAAAAAAATATAATTGATAAGATGGGATCAACTCTTATTTTTTTTTTTATAAGCGTTGATACCATCTCTGTTAGAGTGATAAGGACAACAAAAGGTACCGTGCCCAAAAGAAAAGCCAAAAACTGCTAAACTTAAATAAGTACAAGCAAATAGGTAATTGTTAAATTTTGATTAAAAAATTTGTAAAAATATTTTGTCAAAAATTGATTAAAAAAAAATAGAAATTTAATGACTCAAAAAAAAAAACACTGTACAAATATTAAGTACACTAAATTCTAATATTTTACCGATTGACAACATTTGATTATTATCTGAGATTGTTTAAATGCTCTAATAGTTTATGACCTTTTTGTGTAATTTATTTATACTCTAGAATAGTAAGTAATTTTACCATTAGATTTTCGTTATTAACGACTAATCAAAATATAATATTTTTTGATTTTTATTATCGCTGTCATAGTGTGAGTAACTACGAACACTATGCGATATCATTGGATCTTTTGTGATCATGTGATATATAAATTATACTGTCACATTTTTAAATTCTAAATAAATAATTTCTAATTAAATTCTGAATACACCACTTTTAACAAGTTTGCATATAACATTTTTTTGTAATTATTATTTAGTAAGGTTTAAACGGTTTAACTGACTTAAAAACATTTGTAAACAACTAAAAAATAAAACCTATAAAATAAATGACTTGATTTAAAAATGCAAGAGTTTAAATTAAAATAATTATTTATTTAGTGAGGTAGAAATTTAGAGAACATAAAATTACTTATTTAGAATTTAATGATACATGTTTCGGCTAATCTTAACTATTTTTTACCAGAGATTTTTCAATTTATGACAATATCTCCACTCTTACATTAATAAATTTAAAACAATTTAAATATTTCAGGTTACCTTATTTTTTTCAAGTAGAACAATAGTGGTTTACCAGAAATTTTAAAAATCATATTTTCCCAAAATACTAAAATTTTTAAAATTCATTCAACTGTTCTTATAAGTAATATATATATACATTTACAAAAATAATTATTTACAAAATCAACAATAAAATCTAATTAAAACAAAAATTTTGATAGAAAGGCATAAAATGCGGATTCAAAATTCAATGTAAATTTTAAAAGTATAAAAATATTGTACATAGTGTCTTTACCTTTTGAATATCAAAAGTTAGTCATTTCCAATAAAATCTAAAGTGCTTAAAAATAAGTCCATACAATTAATATTAATGGTAATTTTCTAACATAATAATCACTAAGTTTTGTTTTTGTAAAGGGTTTTATATACGCTCCAACAACTTATGGAAAAACTGAAGATTCGTTATATAAAGATTCGGGTAAAAATTTTGTGAAGACAGTTCGCAGATTTTAATGTGGCAATTTTTTAGGCAGCTCAACGAGCTCAAACCGGCAATTTTACATGAGTAACTTAGCCATTTTACTCAAATTTGGAAATTGGCTTTACAATAATTTTGCGAGAAGGTGATTCAAATCGACCAAAAATACCATGAACTATACAGTATTGGTGGAGTGTGTATCTAAACGTTTTCTTAAATAGTTTAGTTTTTAGTGACAAATGGTAAAAATTTAAAGCTTACTATTCCACACATCAAAAATAAAAAATTTCAAATATTTTTTTTAATGGAATACACTATATTTTAAAAACACTATTAAAATAGAAGGTGAACACATAGTTTTGTTGACATCCGGTATAACAGTATTAGAAATCTGTAAAAAAATAAAAATTCACAATAAAATTAAAATACAAGTATGTATACTGTAAATATTGTATAAAAACCCAACCCACAATACAGAAAATAAAAAAATATTATTAGCCAAAAACTAAAAAAAAAAAATAATAGCAAGTACAAAATCAAATTTTGAAATAAAGTATAAAAAATGAGACGTCATACGCAAACAAAACCTAAAAATAATTATAATTAAAGATAATATTTAAACAAGTCAGCTGAGATGGTACGCCCATGCAAAGAAATTAGAAAATAGAATAGTAAAAAAAGTAGAAAGAAACAGTGCAAACAGTAAAAAAGCAAGATAGCCTAAAAACTATGTAATCAAATAAATAATTATTTTTAAAAATATATCATAAAAATAAGAGTAAAATAAACTAAAATTTTATTATATGGTATTTTTGTCATTCCTCAAAAGTCATTACCACTTTTTATCACATTATAGTTTTACAAAATTTTTCTGCTTAATTTTGTTAATCAGTTTATTAAAACTGAAATAAACACTAAAAAACTAAAAAAGTTTTTATTGAAAGATATATTATTAAAAGTGTGGTACTAAATCAATGGAAATAAATTTTTCATTCAAGCTTTTTCTGTTTATTTTCTTAGCTATATTATTGTTTTACTACTCCTATATCGTCGATAATAAATTCAATGTTTTATTCAAGAAACAAGTTTAAATTTTTATACAAACAAAATTTGTATAAAAATCGTTATTGATAAGTAATTCACGTCTAATGTTAGTACCTATGCAGGTAATAAAAATATGATGCATTAATGGCTAGATAATCCGAATAACTATCAATAAATTTTGTGTTTAAAAATTGTTTTGTACTTTATTATTGATCATAATACAATTGAAAGCCTGTAAAAGTGGATATAATGGCATCGTATAACTTTCTTGAGAAGCAGATATTCTGTTACCAAAGAAAATTCTAAAGCTTCTATTACATGAGTTATGATGGACCATAAACTGAATTAAATAAGGACGATAAATACATGAGATGATTTTAGTTTTCGAATTTCGCATTAGAAATTTATAGTCTATATAAAATTTTATAGTATTTAACTGTTGAATTCTCATCTGGGTTCACATCAAAAGCTGTGGAACATAACAAAATGTTATTTTATGGTGCTTTATAAGAGAGACCAACACAAGTTTATACCACTCATTAAAAAATTGATTTTATTATAGAGCAATCTCCGTAATTGCAACCAATAAAGATACATAACAGACGAAATTTAACCACTTTGAGTTCTGAAAAAAATTTTTCCGTAAAAATAGTAACTAAATGCCGTTTTCGCTACATCTATGAACTTGCTCAGTCCTAGTCGTAAATGTATGTAAGATGTATGCATCCAAGAAAGTGCTTAGCAATATATGAGGGCTCTGACCGCTTGCTATGCTCCTCTAAGGGTGGCATGTGGGCCTAGCCGTGGCCCGCGTCATACATCACGTCCGGTAATTACCCGAAGTTCACGTGGAGCGCGGAATTTATGGACTCTGCAGGGGTCTCGCGCCTGTTCCCGTCATTTGTCGCGAACAATTGCGTCCAACTGGTCGATTTCACACTTTGCTCAATGATTTGTGGTCAGAAAACAGATTTCCCACTCCGACCCCATCATTTAGAACAATTTAACGATTAACAGAACCAAATTTAAGTCCCTCGACGGGTTACAATACGATTTATGGCCGAACCGATTATGGTGTAAAGTTATTAAGTTTTCCATTTGCTATAGTATCTAAATTTGTTCTAAAATTAAATAGTTAAATAAAAATGGATGCCGGGTGATCTTTACTATAAATTGTGCTATAGAAACTGCAAATTTCGGTTTTTGCTTATACAAGATAAAGGCAAATTTAAAATGATGACAAATTACGTGTTGCTATAAAATACACTAGATACTTACAACCGTTGGCAATAGTAAAAACCTAGTTTAAAAAAGTAAGTTAATTAGTTAAATTAATTTTCCTATTTTGTTTTTCTGTTTTTCGGAATATTGCTACCCAGTGCCTAGTTCAAAAAAAGTTGTTAGAAAAACCTGAACTATTAAATTTGTATCAGCAAAACAAGCAAAATTTAAAAAAAAACGCTTTCTCCACTAAACTGAAAGCTTGGCAAACCCTTCCCAACTGTAGAGGTCCTGTTCCATGTTTCTTACATGTAAAACAGCGGACAGCAAAGCCAGATTTGTGTGTTTGTCATCGGATTTTTTTCGGTAATCAAGCTGTAAAAGCAGCTATTAATGTAACAAGTTTAAATCTTCAAAACGTTAAAATTTTAACGTTTGAATTAACATTCTCCAGTTTTTGCAAGAACAAATTTGATTAAGTTATATTGCCAGGCCGCTAGTAAATTTAAAGAATTTTTATCTCACTAATATCTTTGACTATTGTGACTTATTAGGCATTTTACTTATCTAAGAGAAAAGCTTTTAAGCTCTTTATGAAAGTGATTAAAAAATTGACTATTTATTATGTGTCAAAGCCCTCTATTTAATAATTGCAGTAAAGTAAAATAAAACTTCTTGACTAAATTATCAGCTCTTATAACATTTCCAAATTACGTAACATAAAAAAATAATTTTAGAATTTTATAACTCGTTTACAGATCACTGATCAGTTGCCTAAAATGACCGCATATAGGTACTATAACAAAAATAATCATAATAATAATAATAATAATTTATTGTGTTAAAATTTACAAAATAAATTTATACCGATTCAATGTATTCCTCAAAGCTGTAGAA
This sequence comes from Tribolium confusum, assembly GCA_029207805.1. Classification (NCBI taxonomy): domain Eukaryota; kingdom Metazoa; phylum Arthropoda; class Insecta; order Coleoptera; family Tenebrionidae; genus Tribolium; species Tribolium confusum. Next base: position 27,305,284 of record JALGAY010000002.1, on the reverse strand, counting down.
GGCTTCGTTAACTAGAAACTTCTTAATAGTTTTTTGAAGACTTTGAAATTATGGTTTTTTTCCCTATAGGCAGTGCATTGTAAAATTTGATGCAGAAATATGAAAGACTATATCGTGATTTATTTAACCTGGTAAAATCTAATTTTGTAAGAGACTTGTGTCTAGTAGAGTGCTTATGTACTTAAAATATATAGGTCTCATTTAAAAAAAAATTGTAGACTAGTGTAATTGCTCAAATATCATCGTCAATTTTTAAAACAAATAGTGCCAACGGTTCTCAAATAGCACCCTTTGCTTCATTGTTACAAAAAATTGCTAAGAAATGTTGCCTTTGACTCCAAAAAATGGTAAAAAACTCCAAAAAATCGCTTTCAGTTTCTAACACTCGTAAATGTTTCTGCGTTTAAAGTATTAGTAAACTCGGAGTGAAACATATATTTAAAAATTCAAATCAAAGCTTCTTATGTACATACATACATACAGAGTGTTATTGAAGGAATGTTATAAATTTTAAGAGGTGATGGCTCTCGTTAACAGGATGCTGAATAACCAAAATTGTTTTATATAAATGTTTATTGTTCTCAAGATATACGCTGTAAAACTTTTTTGTTAAAAAGTTGTTTCTGATCGAGATACGATGTATTATAGCAATTTTTTGGTATACAGTGTGTGGTTGAACAGTTGAACTACATGCAGAAATTTTTTCTGGTAATAGTTCTAGTTTTAATGTTAAAATCAGAAATACATCAGGGTGTTTTTAAAGTAACTTTACAAATTTTAACAGATTAGCCAGAGGATGCTACAAAATTAAACTTATATAATAATAAATAAAAAATAAAAAAATAAAAAATAATAAAAAATAATAAAATCTACATGCTCAAAAACAGTGTTGTTATACAGTAAATCTCAAAAATAATGTTTTTTAAAAAATTGTTAATAGAGTATATCTTAAAATCTATAAACATTTGTATAAAGCAAATTTGGTTTTTAACAGTCTTTCAACAAAAGCTATCACTTGTTAAAATTTTTAACATTCGGTACTTCAAAAACATTAATATTATATAGATTGAGTCTGTTTTCCAAATGCAGAAAAAGATAAATTATACCATTTTTTACAAGTGTTTCGACAATATGTCATCATCAAAAAGTCCAAACACTTGTGGAAAAAAAGTATAATTCATTTTTTTCTCCATTTGGAAAACAGACCCAATCTATGTAATATTAATATGTAATAATAAAAACTCAGAACAAAAAACCTCTCCCTACAAACTTCCAAAACTCCCTGTATATTGTACATATATTTTTTAAGCTTCAACTAGAAGAGACACCAGTAGATACAATAACATAGTTATTATTTTAATAACTTTTTACAATTTTATTCTGAAATAAAAAGTTTTACAAAAACATGCCCCGGTTTGTAATTATATACTACTGATTCAATTAAATTTAGCCGTGCTATAGGAAAACCGCTTATTTTTTTATAAAGATGAAAATGGTAAATAAACTACGGTTTGTGGAACGTTCAAAAATGCGCTTATTTTCCATCTAAAATGAGACAATATCAGACATAAATATGACAATGTTTGTATACATTAAATAAAGATAAAAATAAGAGTATAATTGCGTTTATTATACAACGCTTTTCTGCAATTAATAGTTTGGTATTTTTATAATTTTTTCTACAAACCTATTAAAGCACTCATTTTACGTATGTACCTTTAACGCTACTAGTATATTACAGAAAACGCAAAAAAATTACAAAAGAAACAGATCAAAAACACAAATTTGAGAAACAATCTCCCAAACGATAAATCCAAACTTTATGTCCAGTAGTAAATTCTATTTTTTTACAATATTGAAATGCTAATTTTATCTTCAAAATCCACAGTTATATTTACAATTAATCAAACTATCAATAGTATCAATGTCATGTCACTGCAGATTTAATTATTTTTTACCCATTTTCTTAGTTCCTAACACGCATTTTCATCTTTAGTTAAAACTACTTTTACATAGAGTTTAAAGTAGCGGCGAAAATGCATTCTTTTATATGCATGAATAGAAAGAATAATATAAAGAATTTGTTCTTTAAATCACTGAGGACTTTTGGCACTCATCTTTAAATTCATACCACAATTTTGACTTTTAGACTTTTCACTTTCTTTATAGTACATATATTAAGTATACTTATAAACTTATATTAAATCGGAATTCACTCACTTATTATCTGAAATCAGTAAAATGTTCTCAACGTTCCTGATGCTTATTTGACATTGTTTATAAGATTCATTTTCATTAAAACATTATTAAATTTCTAATTAATTTTGAATAAATTTACTTACTGTTCTTGGATGGTAAATGATGCTTACCGTCGAATGTTGGTTGGCAACAACTAAATGAAATGCTTACCAACAATTTAGCAGCATCACAAGTTCATAACCCTTATACTCTCTTGGAAACAGAGGTGGTAAACAATCGAATAGAGCTCAATTGCACAAAAATATACTATTTATTTCCCAAGAGTATTATGAAGATGTTTATGCCTTTCAAAGACGAAAATATGACGTTCGAAAATATGCGGGTATGATTCAAATTTTTCAAAGGCAAATTCAATGCATAATAGAAGGTTTGTCTTCGGAGTAGTTGTTTCCACTTAATCGTTAAAGATAATATATTAAGTTTAAGTGGCGCTTAGTTTGCCTAATATTAACCATATTCTTGAGCTTTGTACTATTTATTACTTATTACTAAATAGGTTCTGAAATATTAAGTTTTTAAATTAATTGTTTAAGTTCACTACGGTACAATCTCACCCAAATGAATATTTCGATATATCAATTTATATCATTTATTTAATATTTTATCTATATTAAAATTAGAATATAATTAATAGTCAAATCGTCCAATATAGATCTAATGTAGCAGATACCTAAAACGCCTTAAAAAAGAGTCAGACGAAAAATATTTTTACACAAAACAATCTTTGAAATAATAATATTTATTAGTTATTTAATAAAGAAGGATGTTAATAAAAGCGATTAATAATCAATAAGACTTTTTAAAGAAAAAACGAGTGTTAGCGAGTGAGTGTATTTAAATGTCGAGACTATTAGTAGCCGGTTAATACACGAGTTGATGATAATGTTTTTTTGTTGACCGTAAATCGTTTTATATTAAGATACAAATCTTTTAGAATTTTAAAATCATTCATTAATTTAAAATTATACATATTAGCAAACGATTTAAAAAAATCATACAAAACACATGTCTAAAAAAACTGTGTAACCCAAACACTTATTTTAAAACAAATGTTTTTTAAAAAAACTTTTTTAAACAAAAACAATTTAGCAAGATAAAGATTCATTTTAAAGTATTAAAACTTTGTTTAAATCACATCTATTTCAAAACAAATCTTAAACTAGAGTGTAGTATTACTGGTTGCAGCCGTTCAGACGTTACAAGTTTATATAAAATCTGAAGGTATATAAAATATTTCATTACTCCTCTAGGCTTTTTTTTATTGAATAAAATAATACAATTACAGCAAAAAACCCTTTTATAGTGTGGTTCTTGTGTAAGTTTTATTCATTTGAGAAGTTTCATAAATTAATTACAAAAAATAAGCATTTAAAAGAATGAGAAACACATCAGTCCTGATAATTTGTAAAACTTTTATATACAAAATTCCTTAACATATTACATTTTAACGCTTTCTTCTTGACTTCACTTCTGTCCATTCTGAATCTTCTTCCATTGGTACTTGACACCCTCCATCATTCGCTTCACTTGTGCTTGCTTCACAAACCTCACTTATATCTTCACTTTGTTGTACTTTAATACTCTTAGCAGAACTTGAAGGGTCAATAGGCAACTTTTTGTATTCTTCCTCAAACATCTGTACATTTCCTTGCTTAAGTAAATCTACAAATCTATACAGAAGAACTGCAATTTCTAAAAAATCAAATTAATTAACAGAGTTCACAAAATAATAACACAGAAAACCTTTTGTTGAACCATCTTCACAAATAGTGTCAAACTCTTGATCCAGAATATCATCTAAAGCTTCTTCAATACCATTAGGGTCTACATTAGATTCATACAAACAGTATTGTACCATATAAGTTATAAACTCGTTTACTACCTGAAAATGAAATAATACTCACTGAAAATTATAAAAAAATGTGGGTTTTGTTGTTCTTTACCTCTTTGGAGTTGATGCCTGAATCTGAGTGCTCTACAGCAAGTTTGAGGGCAGTCCAGTTATTAAAAATGTGGTGAACAACTCGGTTGAAAGCTTCTTCCATTTTAGATAAATCGTAATAAGTAATAATAAGTTAATAATTAACTTATTAATATTTTTTTATACACCTGTAACACAGCATGGCACTTAACATAACCTCAATTTTGCCACTACTTAAAAAATATCATAAAATTGAATCATAACAACATAATTTACTACACAGTTGTGTCTTTAACTTTAAAATTTAATTTTTTGATTTCTATAAGGTTTATTTAATTTATTAATTTATAAAAGTTAATAAATTTTGAAATTTTTGCTGCGCCACCTAGTGTACAACTTATGCAAACTACGAACAATCGAACAAATGTCACAAATGTCAAAAAGTTAGGTTAGAAAAATCTAATTGAAAGCCTAAATTTAATTTGTTTATTAAGGTAAAAATAGATATTTGTATATTAATTTACCCAAAAATCTATAGATATTTGTAGGTTCTAAAAAACGGAATCATAATGTTTGACGCAGGGGATACGTTTGCTTTGATTTTGGGTCTTTTTATCAGTGGTATTGGAATTTTGGCTTGTCTTGGGGCCTACGCTAGGAAGAAAGCTCATTTTGAACGTATATAATGCTTCTACGATGGTATGTTTTTCCTACAATGTTTATGTGGTAATTAATATTCAACATTTTAATTAGATGGGGCGTTTTTGAAAAATATGCCTATTACGAATTATAATAAATACTATATATTGTTACTCAAGGAACAAACAAGTATGTAATCAGTTTGTTATCCATTTTTAAATAAAATCATTTGATAAAAACGATTTATTTTTATAGTACAAGTTCATCTTATTCTATGTTTTCAGGCGTTACATATATCTCAAATTTCTTTCCACGACGCCTTACGGTCATTGAAATAGTTCTATTAGTTGTTTCGGCAAGAACAGTGTAAACATCATTTGCACCAGAAATTATTTTCCCATCAATGTGTGTTACAATATCACCAGGTTGCAAACCTCCACTAAAAAAAGTTGTACTAAAATATTCGATTATTTAATTATATTACCTGTCTGCAGGTGATCCTAAAATAACCTTCCACACTAATACTCCACTCTTAACATCAGAAGGAACAAACTGATTCCTTTGTTGCAACTCGTTGAGAATTTCCGGTGTTAACGTCAGCATTGTTATACCCATATACCTCCTTGAATGCCTCACTTTTCCGGTTTTCTTAAGACTCTCTTTCAAGAATGCCTTTACATAATCACTAGGAATGGCAAATGAAATTCCTGCTGTTACTTTCATGCTGTTAATCCCGATTGCCTCCCCGTCCAAATTAACTAAAGGTCCTCCAGAGTTTCCAAAAGTAATAGCAGCGTCTGTTTGTAAATACACCATATCTTTCCCCCTCAGCCCTAACTCGTCTGAGCCTCTATGTGTTGAACTGATAACCCCAAAAGTAACTGTATTACTTAAAGCTAAAGGACTACCTATTGCCACAACAAATTCTCCAGGTCTTAATTGAGAGGAGTTTCCTAATTTCATTGTTGGCAAGTTCTTTGCTGGAATTCTAACAGTGGCCAAGTCACTTTTAATATCAAAATCTTCCACATGCCCATTGTAAGTGTTCCCGTTATGTAGTCTAACTTCTACTTTTGAGTAAGGTTTGTTGGCAACTACATGTGCATTTGTCAAGATTAGACCATCTTGTCCAACTATAAAACCAGAACCGTTTGAAATCGTGATGGGTTTTCCTGAGAAGAAATCTACCCTTCTTGTGTCTTTAATTTCGATATAAACAACAGCAGGAGCTGAAGTTTCTACCACATCAGCAACGAAGTTCATGTTCATTTTAGATGCAGCTAATGCAACTGGAAACAAGTTGTCTTTGCTGTATAGTTTGTAAGTTAAATAACCAGCTGCCATAAGAAAAAGATATTTTAAGCGATTTTGTGTTGGATTTCCGGAATCTGAATCCGGATTGTGTATTGCACTACATAATGCTCTTGTTTCTTTATGAAAAGCACTTTTAGTATTAAACGAACGTAAATAATGCTTAGTGAAGAAAAGTTTTCTGAACAGCCTCATTTCTATAGGCTATTAATGGAGTTAAATATGTAAAAAAAATCATTGGCAAGAAGACATTATGCCAGTTTCTTCATTATTATGTAATGGAACACCAATTTATTGAATTTATAACCTAAACAATTCTGGAACTGTGCACGATTCATATGAAAAACACTTTGTAGAGGATCCTCTGACAAGTTTAACAAAATTACTTCTCTTAATGTACGGCAATTAATTTAAATGTTTATCATTTTTGATATTTTTACAGAGAAAATAAGTTTAAAAATAATACATTTAACACGTGAGGCAACTGTCATTATCAAATGTCAATAATGTCATCCGCTTGGTTTTTTTGATTGGTATGCAACCGGCAATACACTGTCGTAAGTAGGGCAACATAAGTAAACTCATTATATTCTATTTTTGTAGAAAGTCCAAGCGTCGTCACGAAACAATGTGATTACGTCCTCGAGAAAAGCTGTTAAATGTAAGCAAAAAAAATTAAACTTGTCCATATCCTGTGGGTTAGACAACCACCATAAATCCGCAATTAAAATAGTCTTTTGTAAAAGTGTATGTACTCACGCGCCCTTGCAATAAATCACTCTTGAAGAGCCGTTGCCTGATGTTCCATCAGTTCGGCTCTGTAAACTGTAAATTTGCTGGTAGGTAAAAATCTGCTTGAGTTATTTACGACTGAGGTTTCTATCAATAGAATATAGTTACGTCCTGCACAATAGACTCTAATTTTATGACCGTCATATAACCTTACAGAATAAGGACTACTACTACTATAACACCTTTGTGCTGACACATCTTTTCGGTACACATTTTGCTAAAAGTTAAAAATTAACAGACTCATGGGCTCCAGAAATGTGTCGTCATTTAAGCGCGAACGTTTGAAACACTGTCATTCTTTAAAAAGTCGCTCTTATTGCAGTAGTAGATAAGGTTGAAAATATAATAGCTAAACTTTGACCGAATAAAAATTACATATGGAAACACAAAGAAGACATACAAGTTACAAATAATTCTCGCATAATTGAGAAATTAATTAAAAATAGAAATAACCGTACCAGCTTCGTGTTGTCGAAGTCACCCGAACGGCTATAATCTAACTACCGAGGACGGCCGAGTACATAAAATTAGCAATCTGCGCGTACAAATAGGAGGGACTTCGTTCCCATTCGGCAAGGTTCGCAAGAATTCGCTCATGTTAGACCTGCGTTGAAGCTTAGGAATGAAAGAAATCAGGGCATCGAACGTTTTATTTTCCATTAATTTCTTCATTAAGTTGAAGTTTGTTGTGATTCGCGACTTATCAATAAATCAAAATGTTTGGATTTTTGTCCATGTCAGGATTTTTAGGTGTTATTTATTTTATTTAGTGTATTTATTTTAAAGTCAGAGCTTTTGCAGCCCATTATTAATCAGGGGCTGCTTATACTATGGACACAATGAGCAAATACTAAAGCCCCCATCAATTGGAGCACTTTCAAAATCTTTAAAACAGAAACAAAAAACGAAGTTAAACAATACTTTGTTTGCTTATTAATTATTATAAAATATTTGTGATATTATGAGTGATATTTACATGATCATTTAGATTGCGTACACTAAAAGCTTCATGAATTTTGGATCATTTATTTGCAGACGGAGCTGGTTATTATAGTAAAAATAATATTTTAAATACATAAATAAAAATTAATTAAAATTAAATTTTACTAAATTACTCATAATTAATGTGAGACAACTAATAAACTAATGGGAGTACAGTTATAAAATTTATTCCAGTATACCTAATATAATCACGCGGTTTATAATGATGAGACATACTGGTCAATATGAAAATAGCTATTTAGGTAAAAGTACTACTTTTTTCATGATTTTGGCAATTTGACGCTAGTCTTAGAAATAAAAAAAAAGTTACTTTAATTACAAGTTAATTAAAAGTCACGATAAAAAATTGTACGGAATTAATATAAATAGGTACATAAAATTTAATCTTATGGTACCTGCTTTGTTTTACGACAATTTTACATGGAAATTGTAAGATACATACCACAGATTAAACGTTATGATATACTTTTTCTACATTTGTACTTTTTTTGACGCTTTTGCATTATATAGTAAAATAGTACCTACATTTTACAACAAGACATTAAAATAAGGTTTATCGTAGCATGATAGTTTGTTCACGAGCTGGGTTAGCAGCGAATAAGTTAACCTAACGAACGAAAAATTCTACCATTTTTTCTACAATACTGAAATGATATCTTTATCTTTTCTCTTTATTTTTATCTTTAAATTTATAAATGTATTTACAATTAATCAAACTCTCAGCACATTTTACTGAAAATTTATTTAGTTTGTAACCCGTTTCATTAATAATTTGTGTTTTCAGCTCTAGTTTGCTAATTTCATATGCATGATTAGAAAAAAATGGTTAATGAGTTTCCCAAATCTTTCAATTTCAAGTTACCTGTACCTGTCAAAACGTTGGGTTTGGATAGATACTTTGACTAATTTAATTTTAGAAACGTCAAAAAAGTCAAATTACCCTCTTTTAATTTGTATTTAATTTTTTATTAATTTTTCAGACTAACTTGTATACTTTTTTTATTTAATGCTTCAAAGTGTTAGGATTATTCTATTCTATTTTAATTGAGCATGTTTCAACATTTAGTGATGATGTTATTAGTAATTCAATTTGTTTAAAATTCTAAAAAAGTTTATTAAAATTTCTATAGTACATTGTATGTAGAAAACTGTTAATAAAGCCCCAGAAAAATAATAATTAAAAAAAAATTGCACCTTATTTTTTAAGCAAATCAAAAAAGTAATTTTAACAATTTGGCAACATCGCTGGCTACTGGTTTTAAAGTTGAGTGGACATTTTGTTGAAAATTTAATAACAATTGAATACCTTTATTTTCTCTCGAATTACTTGATTTCTAGATTTGGCGATATTGCTTATTCAGCAAGATCTTTGGACGTTTTTTCTTCGGAGATTCATAAAATTCAAAATATACTCTATACGTACTTTTTTAACGTAAAAAGAGTATTTACTGAGATTTGTACTCGTAGTTGTTTAGTATGAAATTCTTTACCGTAAAAGAAGATGTCGTTGTTTCTTGGGCGGTCTTGTACTCTTACCGAATTAATAAGTCAATAATTGTATAGTAAATTAATAAAATAAAAAAATAAATTTTAAGGTTTATGAAATGCATAGTGTACTTATTTTTATTAAAGATATTTCTTGACTATAGTTACTTATTATAACTTTTATTTTCTTTTGTAGTCTAACTTTACAGGAGAGTTGTCCAAAAATGATTTTGCATAATCTGAAACAAAAGACATTATTATAACGTGATTTGGTTTTATAGTTTTCGTAAGTTTTTGGTAATTGTTATAGTACAGTACTTTTAGAACTTTTTAACATTTCTAACAGCACCCCATTTTTTAATAATAATTAAGTAACTACTTTAAATTAAATAAACAATCAAATTCGTAGTTGTTTTTGTAGTTTTTTGTTTTTGTAATTTCAAAATTTGGGGACAATGTTTCGACTGTGTGAAAAAGCTATTAGTCTATTACACATAAAGTTTGATTTTATGTTATATCCTCAATAAATAAGTATATGTGCTTAATACATAGAAGTATATGGTATATGCATTACTTTGCGTATGGCGTTGATATTTTCTTAAATATCTAGTTGTTAAACGTTGTTTTTGTAATATCTAGTTGTTAAGAGTTGCTTTGAGGATTGTTTATTACTAAATAAACAATTTCTTCACGACCGCGGTCTATTAACAGTCTTAAAAGGCCTTTTAACAACCGACGTGGCGTTAACATTTTGACAACAGAGGTTGTTTACTTGGAAATAAACAATTCTTAAAGCAACCCTAGAATTATTAATTAATTATAATGACATTACAAAAAATATTGTACCTCCGTTAGGACATTTACTGCCTCGCCAGTTTATTCGACTTGCTCTTCGAGCTCGTCTCACAAATTTTCTGACCCGGACGTAAAGGCTACCCTAACGGACTTGTACTGTAAAATACTATTTTGTAATACCTCATTGTTAAAGGTAGCTTTAAGGATTGTTTGTTACAATGAAAACAATACCGTAACAATCAAGGATCCGTAAAGAGCGGCCATAAAGACTAAATCACTATGGAAATACAAATGCTTGTAAACAATCTTGCTTGTCATGTAAACAACGGTTGACATTGACAACGTACAACGCATTCTAAATCATCTCTTTTTTAATTAAAATTAATAAAATCAAAAAAATAAATGCGGCCAAATTATTGAGGTATTACAAAAACTACTGTACAGTACACGCAAGTTAGGGCCTTTACGGTCTCACCAGTATTATTCGACTCGCTCTTGGAGCTCGCCCACAAATATTCTGACTCGGTCTTAAAGGCTGCTCTAACGGACTTGTACTGTAAAATACTATTTACGCATTGTTTATTGTTATGTAAACAACCTCTTTACAGAGACGCAGTCGTAAAGATTAAAATCACTTTATATACAAGGACGTCGCTAAAGGTGGACACGTGCCTACCCCAAAACTTCGTGTGCTTACCCAAATAAAACCGAAAGTAAATTTTTTTTTCAACGTTTAGGCAAATGGCTTTATTATGATTTATTTTTGAGAAAAGTCAAAAATCAATATCTGTTGTATTTATTTAATTGTACTATAGTAGTATTATCAATTCATAATTTGCAGTATCCACATTAGCAGTTTTTTTGACAGGAGCTAGCAACCAAATTCTTGTTTGGTCACTTAGAATTTTACAGATTTATTTTTTAATTATCGAAATGAATCCAATCTATTGTGCGAATGTCAGATAAAATAATGTTAGTTACTTTAAACAATAGTATTTTTCTAAAAAAATTTGTTCTCACAATTGAAAGATACATAACAAAAAACTGACAATTCTCAAAAAAGCGGCAAAATAAAGTTTGTTTTCATAAGTATCTTGGCCAGAAAACATTTATAAACACTCTGTATATTTGAACCAAGTTAAAATAACGATATAATAAAATATCGAACAATCTAAAGAATATAACTTTGTTCTGTAGAATTCTATAAGTCAATGTCACTATATTCTCGAGCTTGCTAGAAGCGGAAGCAATAATTCGGGTAGCAACTCGACTTAGGGAGGGACAAAGATAATTATCATGAGGAAACTTCTGGCGCTTATTCAAAGCGATAGAAGTATGTTATTAAGTTATTTAATTATTAAAGAAGGCCAATAGAAGCTTCTAGATAGGTTCAGAAACGACAACTAGAAGAACAAGAGCATAATTATTATTCTTGAGAAATACGACAGTTTGCAAAATGCTTTGAAAAAAAACATTATTGTACAAAGGAAAAAAAAATTTTTAAGTAAAACTTCTAAAAGTCAAAGACAATTTAGAGTAACAAATTAGAACATTGCAAATAGGACATCTAACTTTTTTAATCGTAAGACTGCAAAACGAACTGACAGCACAGCACTTTTGTAAAAATCTAGCATTAAAAAAATTAAATAACGTCATTTATTTTATTCATTTTTTCTTAAATGAATGTAGTTATGATTCTTTAAAATTTTCACTACAACATATTGTATATTTGGTGCATTTTGTTGGTGTTGCTTTACTTTTGTTCAATAATATGTGTACTAATTTTATAGTATCTAACACAAATTTTGTCTATATTTTAACTGTAATTTAATATTTTTTTTAATGTTTAAGTTTAATTTTGTAATGATTCTATAGTTTTTAACACAAAAAACTAACAACATACATTCGAATCAATATACTTTGAAGCGATATCTTTTATCAAAAACTTACGAAACCCTTTAAAAATAAATTAACCTATTATATTATCTATAAATAATTTAAATGATAAAAGAATTAAAAATTCATGTTAATCCCACAAGTTTAATCAAAATAAATTCTTACATAATATTGTCAAAGCGCTTTCAAGAGCTATGTCTTTTACCTAAGTAATAATGTAAAAATAAACTAATAATAGTAATAGTAATATAAAAAGTTAGATTATATTAGAAAAAACTTACCCAACTTTTATCAGTTTTCATATCATAAGAGTTCAGATTTTACTGAAAAAATTTACCTATTGTTGCAAGAGTTCGTGTAGGAATTTTTCGAATGATATTGTCATAATAATACGTTAGTCGAGTAGTATCGGGTGTTTTTTTAAATTTGACGTCAAAGTTGGCTGTGCATTGTCGTTTGTGAACGCACCACAAAATAATATCTAACCTCACTTTTGTAATTATTTGCAAAGTAGCTAAAATCAATCGTCAAAGTTTGAATAATTTGAAAATCTCCATTTTCGAACGGCCAATACATAACTTGGACGAGTTACGACATCGAATTGTTGGAAGAATTAATGAAATTAATGAACATCCTAACATGCTGATGAACCTTGCTAATGGAATGTCTCGACGAATCCAAATGTGCCTAGATGAAGGTGGTAGACATTTCGACTATTTGTTATAATGTTTTTCGATTACATTGTAATTATAAACCGTAAGTAGAGCAGTATTAATTTAATCACAAAAGTGAGGTTAGATGTCATTTCTGGTTTGTTCACAAACGACAATGCACAGCCAACTTTGACGTCAAAATTTAAAAAACACCCGATATTTGATCAAAATTGTACAACTTAAGTTTACAATCGGCAAATTTTTTTCAGAGAAAATTTGAATTCGAATAGTATTTGTCAAGACTATTTCTCAAATAATTGTGAAGCACAAAAACTAAAATGTAAACAAAATATAATTTATTGACTATTTTACTTATTAATTAATTTTGGTCTGTTTATAATGTAACAAAAGCAACACTACTTGCAATTGTAATTTTTTCGCTAAAAAACGAGGTATGTTGTGTTTTTCGAATTGTCTATTGTCTGAAAACCCCCGAAAAAATTTTGACAGTTAATTTTTTCAATTGTAACTGTGTTTTGATTGTTGAAAAAAGTATGTGATTGCCTAAAAAAATCCATGAGTAAAATAGTCAATGATTAATTAAAACAAAAAATAGAAATGTATTTAAATACTAAAAATAGGATAAACCGTTATTTTGAATAAAAAATATATTGATCGATTATTTTTGATGCATCAAAAACGGTAGCTATTTGGAAAAATTAACAATAAAAGTTAAATTTTAAACGCCTAAACATTTATAAAAATAATTTAAAAAGTTATTAGTACTGATATAAAAAGTAAGAAGACAAAATTATAAAAAAGTATTTAATTAACTAATAAAGATTAAACTAGCCAAGATGAAAAAGTAAAAACTCAACTATGATTTGATCGATTTCTATTTTAAAAATTCTAAAAATTTAAAGAATACCTTTTATAGCAGATGTGAAAGATTCTAAAATGATCAGTAAAAAATAAGAATGACCGGAAGAAACAATATGAGAAGCAAAAACAGAAAAAATGTGTTACATCTGTATTTTTGTACTCTTTTTTATCCGTACATTACATACATGTTTATTGTTCGTGTATTCTTGTTGCAATCTTTCGTCCTGTTTGACCGATATAAATGCGTTGCAGTCATTACAAAATAACTTTTAGACGTTTGAATGGTGTAAAGAAGGAATTTGATCCTTGTGGCTTTACAAACAAGTCGAAAGTCTACCTTTATGTAAGAATTTATTTTGATTAAACTTTTGGGATTTTAATTTTTTTATCACTTATATTAAAACACCTCACTTTGAGAAAAAAGATGCTTTCATCAAATTTATAAACAATTTTTTTTACCCTGCTTTAAAAAACAATTTTTGATGTAGATTAATAGATAATTATCAAATTACATCACATACCAACAGGTATTGCAAAACAAATCCCAGCCGTTAATCGTAAATTATTAATACCAATCACATGTCCATCTAAATTAACTAGCGGTCCACCGGAGTTTCCAAATGTAATAGAAGCATCAGTCTGGATATAGGTCATAGGATAATTTCTCAAGCCAATATCTTCAGCTGCTCGATTTACAGAGCTTACCTTTAAAGAAACTTTCCAAACTTTTTTTTACAAAACATTTAAAAAGAAATATTACAATTCCAACCGAGACCGAATTCGTTAAAGATAATGGACTTCCCAAAGCCACAACCCATTCGCCTACTATTGCATCCTTGCTAGATCCAAACTCCAAAATGGGCAACTTTTTATCGGCATTAATTTTAATAAGGGCCAAATCCTTAGAAACGTCAATGTGCTCAACTGTCGCCGCATAAGCCAACCCATCGTAAGTGATAACATTAATGATGCTTTGTGGCTGCTCTAATACTACATGAGCGTTTGTCAATGCCCAACCATCCTCATTGATTATGAAACCCGAGCCAGTGGATGTTATTACGGGAGTCCTTGTGTCCAAATCCACTTGCGTTGGGTCGCTAATGATGATATACAGAACGGCAGGCGCACATTTTTTCACCACATTGTTAATGAAATTAAATTTTTCCCGATTGCTTTCATTTTTACAAATCTTTATAACTGCAGAAGTATTACCATTAAATTCTTTACCATCGGCGTTCCATTTATTATTAATCTCATGAATGTGATGTGTTTCGATTAAAGTACTTGAAGAAGGTATACTTTCAGTATTTTTATTTTTGTAAAGTAAATATGAAGCAATGGCGCATGAAGTCCAAAAAGCACTGGTAAAGAGGCTTGTCTCTGGGGTATATCTTGAATGAATAAATTTATTAACTCTCACTTTTCCGATTAGATATAATTTATAAAGTTTTGACCATATCTTCATAATTTGACCACATACACATAAATTTAGAAATGATGAACACTGAAAATAATTATGACATGAAATTTATGACACTTATGCCAGTGTGACAATCTCCATTTTAGAATTTTGTTTAGTAAGCAGAGCAAAATGTTCTGTTTCTTGTTTACAAAAATAGAAACTGTTTTTATTTTAGAATATCCTATTTTAATTAATAATAAATCCTGGTATAAAATCTACAGAGAACAGAGCTACAATGTAACTGAAATATTAATACAGTCGATTGTATAAATCGTCCTCCGCAAAATGAGCGAAGCTTCCTAATCTCATTACTTCAATCTGGCACGAGACCTCAGTTAAAATTATTGTAGAAATAAAAGAAAGCAATTTTCTTTTAAAACCTGATTATCTGAATAAAAAAAACTAGACCAATTATTTCTCAGAATTAACAAACGATTTTCCGTGAAAATACTTATCCTCAAAAATACTCTTAGATATTTAAGATATAAGAAACAAAATCAAATCAAATTGTATAGTTAAGTGAACCGAATCAAAAGCTAGATTATTGAAATCTGTTTGAGAATCGATTTGGGACCATTTTAAGGTCTGTTTCAGCCTGAGAGACCGATTTGCCTAAAAGATGAATCGATTTGAACGGTTTGAAGCGGCTATAGTTTTATTCGCCATACGAATTATCGGAATAAAAAAGTTGGAAGCGGTTTTGATTGAAAAAGCTAGAGCTTACAATTTTTTTGAGTATGCTTTGAAAATCCATGAACAAAAGATTAAAGTGATTAGTGAAGACTCAACATCGTAATTAATTGAAAATCAAAATTCGAAAATATTTACCCACTCTTCTCGTTAATTTGTAAGAAAAAAAGTGAAAAAGGTTTGAATATAATTAAGTAAAACATTTATTAGTGTAAATTGTAATCTACATCCAATATAAGTAAGAAAACTTCCAAAGCAAAATAAATTCTTTGTATAGAAACATAAAAATAAATTTAAAGAAAAAGGATTGAATATCATTGTGAATAAAAGGGTATACAGTATTAACCACAGTTAAGATATAGATATAGACTTTTGCAAGCGCAAAGCGAATAAATAATAAAAAATGTACAAGAAACAAAAACTGAATAAAAGAAGTTAATAGTAATAATGACAAAAAAACAAGTACAAACGACAGAAAGACAACATAATAAAAAGAAAATAAAGCATAGAACAATTATCCAAATCAAAAATAGCAGTATTAGAAATTAGTAGAAGATGCAGAAATCGATGTGTTAAATGTGATGAAATCAAAAAAAAAAAAACAAGTATACCAGTAAAATTAGGTTTAAAAAAGTAAGTGCTTTCCAAAAACTGGTAGAGTTGTGAAAACAGTTTGCGTTAGTGAAGTAGGTCTTTGACATGAATAATCTAAGTTCGTCTCGATTTTCGAGTAGATCTTCAGCCGTGATGTTAAAAACTTTCGTACTTTTTTGGTTTCTAAACAAAATTGTAGAGCATTAAATTCTGCATTGATTGTATACCAATTTCTTGCAATTTGATTAAGTAATTAGTAAAAAGTTACTTCAAAAAAATAGTAATTTTTTCACTTGTTTACAAAAACTAATTTCGTTTCCATAAAACACGCCATATCTATTGAAAAATCAATTTAACTAATTATATTAGAGAATCAGAGTTTTAGAGCATCAAATTTCGTCTTTAGAAAGTTGAAAAAAGTGCTAAAATGCTTAGCCAGTAAAAAAATATTAGTTTTTTTTAAATTTTTTGTCAAAGGTATGGTTAATTATTAACTTTTATTTTTGGTTTTTTTAACAAATTTTACAATTTTACAAATTTAGGTGGAGTTCTGAAGACTGTTTTAATTATGCAAGTAGGCCTCTGATATGAATAATTTAAGTTTGTTTCGATTTTTGATTGAAGTCCTTTTATTATTTTTTTTTAAATTATTTCTAAACTAAATGTTTAATCAAAAAGTTTACTAAGCAAAAACATAAAGCATCAAATTTTGATTAAATTGTATACTAATTATTTACAACTGGATTAAGTGGTCTTATAAAAAAGCTACTTCAAAATGTGCCAATTTTTCACAATTTGTTTACGAAAACTAATTTCTTCTCCATAAAACCCGCAATATCTATTCGTAATATATAAATATTATAAATCAATATATTAGAGAATAGAGACCCAAAAAAATTGTATAGCAACGCATTTCGTCTTAAAAATGTGTAAAAATGCTAAAAACCTACCCTGCAAGCAATAGTGTACTTTTGAAGACAATAAAATGAGCAAAATAATAAGAAAAAAAAAATAAGAGAAGAAACAGTTGCATTTGTGAAAAATGGTATAGTATAGAAATATGGTACAGAATTCTCTTCCAAACAAACCTTTAGCAAAATCATTTGACATTTGCGCTTGTCATATATTAGCGAGGTATAACAAAGTTTTTAGTCTTTCGGTTGAGCAAAGAGCATCTATAGTTGCTTTGTCATCGACGGGTTATTACAAAATTTTAGAGCAGCTAAATTTACCAAGAAGTACAGTGTTTCGAGTAGCAAAAAAGTGGTACAGAACAAGCCTTGTGAATAAACAAGCAGTTTGTTATTCTAGGCGGCCTAGGGACCAAGCATTACTTGTTGTCGTGCAAGATTTTCTATTTACAACGAGTAAGTGCGAACAATAAGCAATTTCCCGGGTTGCGTGCGTTCAGCTCGAAATCATAAGAGATGGTAGACGTAGAAATCATACCACTGCACGATAATGTTCTCTTCAGGCACTTCATTGTAAAGCTAGAATTCGATTTGCTTTAGACTTTAGAGTATATTAACTAAGATATCAACTTCTGGGTTCAAATAATTTTCTCAGATGAGAAAGTTTTTCAGTCCTGCAATAATGATCGCTTGCATGATACAAACCAAAGAACAGTTGTTATAAGGACAAATTTATTCACGGCGTACAAAAAACTGCTGGATTTCCGCTTAAAGACCAGGATTGCCAGTTCGTTTAGAAGACCAGTACAATAGTAGATAACTTCGTCGTAGTAATCTTGATCTTAGACAATGTTATGCTTTTTGTTCTGCGGCTAATTTTTAAGAACTAATCCATTCACAAAGAACAATTGCTCTGTTCATAGGACACACCAGGTTGCGGGATGTGAGTACACACATGGGAACGAGTAGTTCTTATTTTTAACTTAGTTACTGAACGACAATAGTGTATGGAGTCAAATAGAAATTGTGTAAAAGATGATAATTTTACCACCTACAGCCAAAATTTCTTGTTACTTTATAAAGAAAAAACATTAGTGCAGATAATATAACGTTTGTGAATCCATCCATGCTAAAAAACTTGTTCACAATTTGAACAAGTGTTCCAGATTGACAATTTTGAAAATTTCAATAAGCCTTAAACTATTTTGTGATTCTCAAAAAAGAACCGTTCAAAATTCATAAAAGATACATGGTTGCATAGACAATGAAAGCAGCTTTAAAATGATGCGTCACTCAATCCCACTTGCTATTTAAATTTTTTGAAAGGGTGGCTGTGGGCGCTAGAGAGATGTGGTAATTACTTTGAAACTATGATAAAATCTGGTCTACCTAAATTTGACCTGTTTTAGCATTTTTTCGAAATTTGGACCAAATCGCTGATTTTAGGAGTGCAAATTTTAGTATGGACACCCTGTTAAAAACATAAATCAACTTATAAAAAAAGTTTGTATTAAGGCCAAAAAAATCTACTGTAACGATTTCTCAAGTTTGAGTTCTTGCAATTTAAAGAGTTAGATTATTTACCAAATAATTTATTTAACAAGAAACTATTTACATGACTCAACAATAACTCCAATATGTATTTAAATAACTTAACAACACATCACTTTTATCACCTTCAATTGTCGCTCGTACGTTTCCATCTTTCTAATTGTAGGTGAGTGTTTCATTCTTCACTTAAATAAAACTTAAAACAAGACCATGTTTGCAACTTTTTTAAATGTTTGTTGGGTGATGAGTAATGCCATTAGGAAACCAGAGAATAGCGTGATGTTATATTTCCGCAAACGCACTGTCGCCGTCTAACGCAAGTTTAAAGACGCAGAATACACCAGAACAGTTTGTTATACTATCTAATTAGATTACATAATTATACAAAATATGTAATAAATATTATTAATCACTATTATGTTAACAACCAAAATTGAAACAAATGTCGGAGAAAATAAAACTCTGAAAACAATATTTAACGCAAAAAGAAAGACATGAAAGCATAAGAACATAATATTTGTCAGTTATTATTGAATGAATCTAATAACATTTAAATTAGATAGCCTTTTGACTTGCACACATTAATTTGTTCAGTTTATTATTTCTTACTTATAAGAATTACTTTTTAAAAAACTTCTACAAAGAAATAAACTTGAATCATTAATGATTAAATGCTAAATGGAAATGGAAAACGCTACTCTTTAATGAACACTTGAGTCGAAATGAAAACTGTTGACCTGTAGTAAAGTGTTCAGAATGAATCGTTAGTTTAAATTCTATCAAGGATAAATCTATAATTGAAAAGCAATAAAAAGTAAAGTAGAGAAGGTTTGTAGATAAGAGCGAAAATGTTTATAAAAGCTAATAAAATAGTTATTTACATTTGAGTGTGGTAACTTCAATTTTACAGCCCGAAATGAATTTGAAACACGACGCGCCAGCAAAAAATGATACTAAATACTCCCTACTATTGTCATTTTGCATAGAACTGCACAATTCCTCACTAAAAGTGTTTCCATTGATTCCTTTTAATTTATTTCGAATTTTTTTATTATAAAAGGCACAAGAAATAGCTTCGAACTGCTGTAATTTTTGTTTCAAAATGGCATTAACAACATTTTTAATAAATCTCCTTAATTAAATTTGGAGATGTAATTTTACTTATTTTTTTAAATATTACAGTTATAGTTTAATAAATTGTGTGAGCTTTACACAAAAGTGTCAAAAATAATATAAGTATATTATAATTTGCGTCTTTACGAAACCTGGCACCCAATAAATAAGATATTTTAGAACTCAAAATTTTACTTTTTTACATAAAGTAAATAAATAAAAAAACAAAAAATTGTAAATTATAAAAACTAGTGTAAAAAACTATTTTCTAGGCTATTATTTTTAAAAGCTCTGGTTTTTATTTAGGGTGCCTGTTATGATTGCTTCTTAAATACAGATATACAAATTTGCAGTTTGGCAGTAATTTTGTATTTAAATTGAGAACAAGTCTTGACTTCATATTTTTTTAACCTGGATAAAGGAAAACGTATGCACAGAAAACATTAAAAAACTTTTCTGTTGCTCATTGGCATATGAGGGTTAAGGCACTCCAAGCCATTCAAAGGAGTTGGTTATTAAACAACCTTATTAACGACCTGTTAATACCAACCATACAAACCAAAATTTTGACATTTATAAACTGTCATACTCATAAAAAAATTGTAAAAACGCCACGTTTGAAAATTCATTGACTCTTTTTCGTATCTCTAGTGGAGTGAATAACACCACTATCAAATAAAAATGACAGCACTATAAAAGTGATTAATATTAATGACAACTGAAAAATTTGTTTGTGTGTTTTGTAGCTAGGTAACAGAAAACATTCTAGATATGTTACTAGAGATGTGTTAGTAAAGAAAGGCAACTTGAAAATTTTTCGAATAAAGTTTTTCAAGTTTATTGTGATATAGGCAACAGAAAAACATTGTAATTAACGCTTTTGTTAATGTGCGATTAATAATCTCAACTTCTATTAACGCGTTCGCTTCGATCACGCGTTTAAGTGTCTCAATAATTAGTCGCCTTTATTAACAAACTTATTGGTTAAATAACTATTTCAAGTCGCTGTTGTGATAACACGGACAACACACGGTGTTCCTTAAACAACTGACAAATTGCGGAGAAAGTAAATGTAAGTCAATCTGTGATTTCAAGAACATGGACTCAATTTCTACGGACTGGAGACTTAAGAAGAAGATTATTCGAATCTCATGCACGCATTACAACCTCCGTGTAAACCGCTTGTTGGTACGAAATACAACGCGAAATCCACGTTGGACGGCTCGTCAACATTCCAATTTACTGAACATTACATTGATAAGCTAATTTCGAATCAAACAATAAAAAATCGCTTAAGGAAAGTGCGATTGAAATCTAGATGAACAGTAAGGATACCAGAATTTACCAGACAACACCATGTAAACCGTCTTATATTTTATCGTGATCACATACAGGCTGTCCCAACGGTCTATCCTAAATTAACTAAATTTTGATAAACTTCTCTATTTTGGACAATAAAAATAGAGTGGGCTTCTGTCATTGCTACAATCTGTCAATTTTATTGTGAAGATTATAAGTCCCAAAATGAATTTTACTCGTCTTTCCAAATTGTTGGATAGGCAGAGGAGGAGCAATCAGTTGTCCTGTTCGTTCTCCCGACCTTACTTCGATTGATTTCTTCCTTTAGGGATTTGTAAAAGAAAAGGTGTATAAACTGAGACCAACAACTGCGGAGGATATGAAACAAAGAATACGCGATACATTCCATTTAATAAATGTAGATATGCTAAGTCGTGTTAGACTGACTATCTTTTAGACGAAGACTGCATAATTGTATTGAAGAAAATGGTGAGATTTTTGAGCATCTATTACAAAAAAAATTGTAAAATAGCTTTAATGTTTTGTTTTTTTATTTGTTATTGTTTTTACATTTTTCTACAAAATTGGGTTAATACTGCTCTGTGATATGTTAGATTTTGCCTAATTTTCTCTGTAACTCAATTGTGCACAATATTGTACATTTTCTTGCAACTAAAAATTTCCAATTCCACACTTTTGTTTATTTTCTGTGCTAATTTTTTTGTGCATAAGGCCCACTCGATTTTTATTGTTCAAAACAGAAACGTTTTTCAAAATTTAGTTAAAATAGTATAGCAACTTAGAATTTTACACTAGACTACACAAACCTTATATTGATGGAAAGCTTGTCAAAAGATCTTTTGATTCGTACAATAATAAATAAAGAGTGCCATTTAAAAAAATAAGTTTTTGACATTTTTAAATTGTCATGTTTAAAAAATCGCAGTAGGCACATGCCACTGAACAGGTTATTGACTAAGCACTTAAAAGATGCGGGAAACATTAAAAAATCAAACGGCGTTACTTACTTTAACTTGTGTGCAAGCATTTAGAAAGTACGAATTTTTAGACAAACCCCTGTATTTCAAAAATTCTAATAAACAAAACTCCACAAATAAAAATTGATGACAGATAAATAAAAACAACCTCTATAAAAGTTATTTGTAATTTAGCATAAAATCCAAAAATAAAATCAAACTGAGTAGATTCCATATAAAAAACATAACTTTAGTGTTTTTTTTAACATTGGAAAACCCTCTATATAAACCGCAATATTTTTAAAATGTGCATTAAAAACGCAGCTATAATCAATATCTCTTAAAATAAACAAGTTATAGAGCTTTTTCGGACCGTTGGGACAGCCTGTATATTGAACCAAATTGTATTGGCACCATGTACTCTTCTCAGATGATTCTTAATTACAAATAAGTAATTCTGATAAACGTATTCGGGTTTATAAACGTCAAACGACAAAATAAAAGATTCCATGACAATATAGTACAAAAAGTTTGATATTTTGGAAGAAATTTAATAATAGTCTGGAGGGAACCGTCTCCATGTTGCCAGAGCTGTTTGCAACTGTTTTGAAGTTAACAATATAGCTGTTATGAATTGGCCAGCCAACAGCCCAGACTTAAATCCATTTGAACATCTTTAGGGTGAGCTAGGAAGACGTCTGCGGCAAGAAAAAATGACTAAAAACTTAGAGGAACTGTCCGAATAGTTGCAAGAAGAATGGGAACATTATACCTCACGAAAGAATACGAAATCAAATATGGATCAGCGTGCCTCGTTAATGTCAGGAGGTATTACGAGCACAAGGAGAACATACTCGTTATTAAAGTCTTAGTATACTACTAGATTTTTATTTAAATATGATTTTCTTATATTTCTTCTTAATCGATAAATGAACTTTTTTAATTTAATTATTATTTTACATGTTTTTACTAACAAGGGTCTACTTATTTAATCTATAATTATACTAAGTTTAAAATTAAATTTGTAACATGTGTAGTGGGAATTATTTGGGTGATCCCTAATGTGTTGTGAGCAGTATAGTTTTAGGAAGCTTTCAATCCTCAAAGGTTTTAAAGTATCTGCTTAATCAATGTGAGAGTTTAGTTTACTTAAATTGTCACTAAAATGTGGTGTTTACTGTCGATTGACTTAAAAAATAATAATTTGGTCCGCAAATTTTGGAACCCGCTGCATACATTATAGGTTTAGACAAAAATATAATATATAGTATAATATTATAGTACC
Organism: Tribolium confusum; assembly: GCA_029207805.1. NCBI lineage: Eukaryota > Metazoa > Arthropoda > Insecta > Coleoptera > Tenebrionidae > Tribolium > Tribolium confusum. The sequence goes on along the minus strand of JALGAY010000002.1, from coordinate 27,281,767 downwards.
TAAACATTTACTTCTTTTAATCTAAACTTTAAGTATGACTGACATAAACAAAGTTTAAAACAGCAATATTTCTTTATGATTGTTGAAAATTATGAATCACCTGTAGAAAACAAAATAAAAGACATTTTCTTTGAGTTCGAAAAGAATAAAATCTTGAATAAAACTTAAAGCTTCTTTTAGAAAAAGTTGCAGAGAACCCAAACTGACCAAGAGCCAATATCCTTTATTAAATTTGCCTCCAGGTCAAAGTATAAAATCAAATTTGCATTTAGATAACTTTTTAATGATTGTGCGAGTGATCCCCTCTAATAATGTCCCTCGTAATGAATAAGCTAGCGATGTTAATTGTTGCATTTGATCGTTTGTGCCATCCCTTGACCGCCGAATTCCCGCTCGAGTTCCCATCAATCGGCAGCAATCCGCTCCCTCATTGTTTCATTTTCCAGCTTCCACACGTCCCGTTCGCTCCCGATCTCCTCCACAAGGGAGGTGAATGTCGGTCCCAAAATAACCGCGATGGCGTCCATGCATCACGACGTCGCGAACTCTACCGACGCCTGAACTGGGCTTCTGAAGCGTCAGTCAGTGCCATGGCGGATGATCACTCGCACGTGCCGCGCGCCAAGGCCCGCTCCGCCTCCATCTGCGCCTCCAGCCTGGAGGCGCTGCCGGGAGGGCTGCCCAACGGGGGCACGCCACAGAGCCGCCGCCGAAAGCCGGCCGCCCGGTCGCAGAGTGCGCGCCTCAACAACAACCGCTCCATCAAGCGCCGCACCACGCTCGCCACCAACCAAATTGAAGTCAAGGGCCACTGCAACAGCGAGCCCAAGCTGGACCAAGGGGCCACCCCCGAGGTGTCCCCTAACATCAAGCGCAAAGGCTCCAGACGCGGTACCTCGGTCTATCACAGAAAGTCCACCGCGTTTCTAGACGTGCCAGATACACGTGCTGCGACCAGGGGAAACCCCGATGAGGAAGACGAGGATTCGTACAGATTGCGCTCGTTTAGTTTCACGTCCAAAGGTAAAATAGCGCGGCAAATGACTAAAATAAACTATACTTGTAATTAGGAGAGATGAATTTTTCAAACAATGGAATTAACTAGACCACGTTCATTAGTGCTTGCTAACACCACTATTCTCTTACTTAGACTTTGGTGTATTGATTAAATACAGGGATGATATGAGGACGCATTTTAATTGGCTTTTGTTTTTACTTAATTGGCCCGACAAATGTTTTATTTATGTGGAAAATAAAATGTTGGAATATATAGAGAACGAATTGCAGCTGATATTAAGAGGCGTTTAGTTTGTTTACAGACATCGGAAAGTTATGGATGGAATATTTTTATGATTCAGAATTTTTTACTTTGAATTTTAAAAAAATATGTTTTCAGATAATTTAGTCGTCATTTTACCTCGCATCAAAGTGGGTATATAATTCCGATTTTGTTAATACAAATATGTTTTAGATGGTTGAAGTCAATGACAAACCCAAGTTTTCGACTTCGGCCAACTACCGGAAATGATTTTTAAATCATCAATAATAAATAGATATTTTTTCTTAGTCTTTTTAAAGGATTTGCCCATTTTAATATTGAAACATTCGGTTTTTGGTAAAAACAGATAATCGATTTATAACGTTTGTGACATTTTAAGAGCAAAACTCACACGGTTTTGAAGACATAGCTTTTCAAATTTTCGCAATTTAGAAAAGCACAAAATTTTGTTCGATTTGGATTTTTATTAATTTTAACTCTGAAGCACTATAGTCTTACGGTAAATATGGTTATATTTGCTTTTAAAATCAACAAAATTTGTGACAATGTAAGACTAAAACGACTTTATATATTCCTCAGAGTTTTGAAAATATAGCTTTTAAAGTTTAGCAATTTTTAAGAAAAGCACGAAATTTTATTCGATTTTAAGTGTTTTTGTCAATTTTATCTTTAAGCACGAATTTTCAATGAAAATCGTTTTAATTGTTTTTAAAGTGAACAATATTTGTGACAGTTTATGACCAAAAGGTAGCCCTTACAATTTTCAAGATACAGTCTTTGATTTTATTTTTATTTAAAGTTCTAGTTATGACCATTATTAATTAGCCGATATTCAGCAAATTACAGCCGCAGCTTTTATTTCAGTCGAAATCTGGTAGGCACTTAGGTCACCACAACACTCGTAAAAAATAATTAAAAATGGATGAAACTCACACATATTCTTGTTTTGTGTGTGAAAAAAAAAAACACAGTATTATATTTGCAGTACTAAACCATTATTTTTTCGGATAAATTACTTCACTCGCCGTGCGGCTCGTTCCGCATACTACATTCTTCTTAGTAATATTTTCAAACAGTTTATAAAGAAAAACTATCGTCTGCCTGTTTCACACGGCGTATATGTTGCATCAAATTAAACACAAAGTGACAGAGACTCCAATATTGAACGTTTATTGGTCCTCGGCGATGTTCGCCATTGACGAACTGATTTTTTCGGTATAAAAAGTCTTTTAATTTCCAATTTCGCGTCCTGCAAATTTTTATGACAATTATAGATTAAGAAAAAATACTGTGTTTAAATAATACAGTACAATCAAGAAATCAGAATGTATGTAAACTCAATTTTAAAATAAGTACCTTTATAGTTATTTTTAACTTTTAACAGGCTTTATTCTGGTCACCTCTATCGTACGGGAAACGGATTTTCCCGCACCAAAGTACTTTTTTCATTAGGCCATCATAACGCGACGACTTTGAGTAATAAAACTTCTAATGCTAAAAATCTTTCATGTAGACTTAATAATCCATTGCTAAGTACATACATCACAGCAAGGTAAATACAAAAAAATAACGTTAAGAGGAGTCTGGAAAATGCGTTTTTGGCTAAAACAAATTACAGCGTCTACTCCCCATTCTAGTATTGCCCTATTGTCAGCTTTTAACGATTTACTTCGTGTTTTTTTTTTTATTGACAAGAGGGTCCCGAAGCGCGAGCCGCACACCGAGACCTACGCCCATTATGTGCTACCTCTCGGGATAGTACTACTGCAGTAGCCCTGTGTCTCTGATGAAGCTCAGTGTCTTGTCTGCAGGGGCCTTCTCGATAGCATTGGGCTTCAGATATCGAGAGCCCAGGTATACATCTCTGATGCCTGCAAATGCAGGGCAGTAACAAAAAATATGAAGAGGAGTTTCCTCATCTTCAGCACAACCTCTGCAAATCTCGTCCACGCTGAGTCCGATGACGTGCATTTTTTTTTTAGTAGCAATGTCCTTGTACATACCTACCACTAACTGAAGGTCTCTACGATTGAGACCCATCAAGTTTTCACTGCGTGCCTTGTCCGGTCCTTTAATAAAAAGCCTGGATTGCCGCATGCCATCTTGAAATTGCCATTCAGAGAGATGGCGAAATTCTATCCACTTATGAAGTGTGTCTTTCTGTTGTCTTTTGGTAACGCCAAGAGCCGGTTCTGCCCCGATAAAGTCTATTTGTGAACCCTCTCGAGCCAGAACGTTTGCCCTCTCGTTACCCGTTAGACCACAGTGTCCTGGTACACAGCAAAGTACAAACTTTTTGTTGCACTCCGCCAGTTCCTGTAATCTGTTGTGACATTCCCAGACAAGCCTCGATGAGTACTTGGACGATTGCAAGGCCTGTAGCGAAGCCTGACTGTCGCGTCGGTGCAATGAAATAAATGTATTTTCATATTTGCCCATAATAAATCATTATTCAACTATGAATTATAGTTATATATTCAATATAGTTATATAGTTCAATATAGTTATATAGTCAATATATATTATATATTGAATTACAGAATGAACGTACATAACATATATATAATTGTTGTTTATGACAAAATACGATTTATTTGTTGGTTGTAGATTACCTACTTCTAACACTCTCTAAATTAAGATCGATATTTAATCTAATAAAAGTAAGTTGTAGAAATAGTTGGCAAATGTTGAGTTATAAATAAAGAATTAAGCGTGTGTTGAAAAGCTGCAACTGATTTTTGTGAAAGCCTTTCCACCGAATCACAAAGTAACAGTCGCGTCCTGCAGTCAATTAAGGTTCGCAGGTCAGCAGGGACAGTTCCTGCCGAGCCAAGGACGATGAACTGGAGAAAAATAGAGAACGACAACAACACTTTCAACGTGTCCATTATAAATAAATACATCTCAAATACATCATTTTTTAAATCGGGATTAGGATGTAGTAGCAAGAAATCTCCGGAGGTTTTCAAAAGTATTTTCTCTGTAAATGTGAAAACAAAAGCGCGGAAAGAATCAATCAAATGCCAATCAGAACACAGTTGTGAGATTGTTTCAGTTTTTGAGATTACAATCTGAACAAAAGCGCCATTTCTTCTCTGCTAATTAAAGCAAACAATAGTATAAAAACACGAGCGTTGTGAGCGTAATAAAAAGGCTGAATATTAACGCCCAATTAACTCCAATTATGACTGCAAAGTCGCGTTTTTCCGGTGGGTTTCGAAATATTTGTCCAGTTCGCTGCAGGACTGCTAGCTTGATTAGCAAATATTTATGTCAATATAAATTTTTACTTTTCAAATAATAAACAATTGCAAGCGTCATTCGGACATTCTGTTTGTATTTGCACTATGAATATAAAGTTTTTAACGTGCAAGCTGAAATTAAAAAAATAGACAACAAATGGTACAATCTAAACAGTTTACTTTAGTTATAAAGTAAAAGTGAGGCGAAATTAGATGCTCAAAGTGGATTACATCAGCTTACTGACACTAAGCCAAGAGATCTTCAAATCATCTTTGGTATTATATTCAAGCTTTCCAACGAAATTGTTTCGTTTCATACAGCCTTTGAATAATTTTCAATTCTTATTCATATAAATATCTCTATAGGCAATCAAGCGCTCCCCTTTTCACACATTTCAATGAAAGTAACAGCTGGAATTTCTACACATTTTACATCAAGTCAGTGTCACTGAAACTAAAGAAAATTTTAAAATTGATTCTTACATATGATTAAAAACTTGTATCTATAAAAGACAACAATTTTTTCTTTTTATTAATTTTTTCACTGTAGATAATATCGACAGTTATGTTTATGTCTAAAATTTCTCTACAAAAATATTACGATTACGATTATAAAGATAAAAATGTTAATATTTTAGCAATTTTGAACAAGGTAACAACTTGGGTCTTTTTCAAATCACTGAAAACCATGTTGTCATAAGAAGTGTAACAATCAAAATGGCGAACCCAATATGACTGACTATAAAGATAAAACGCCAATATTTTAGACAGTATTTGAGAATTCAACAAAATAATGTGAAACTATTGAAATCTATGTTGTTATAAAAAATCAAAATAATGAAAATCAAATCTAAAAAAAAAAATTAATCATAAATTATCCGCCTACTAAACTTAAATAAAAGGTATGTACCTAAAAGACTATCTTTTTAAGTTTCTTTACCAGTCATATTAGTTTTGCAAAACTTATTTTGTGGTTTAAGATAAAATAGACTGCAAAAACTCATGAAAATGATAAAGAAATTTCGATAAAGAGAAACTAAGGATAAACAAAAACAAAAAAAAATGTATCTCTCTCTCTCTCTCTCTCTCTCTCTCTCTCTCTCTCTCTCTCTCTCTCTCTCTCTCTCTCTCTCTCTCTCTCTTATGTTAAAGCTAGAACAAATACAGAAATATGCGAATAGGAATATCTCGACGTCAAACGTAAGATTTCTTGTATTTTGCACAAAGTTTATCACTATCTACTCAAAAAAGTTAAAATAATCCTAGTTTTACGAAGAAAATCTTTAAACATTTTTTAAAACACACCTGAGGCAAGTCAAAATGATTACTCGTCAATAGAAGAAGCTCAAGTTTGGATAATAGTGTAAGCTATTTTCCAAGCTTTATACTAGAGCAACTCAGATTGTTTCCAACAGCTTTGATGTGTTCCATGTTCCATGCTCAAAAATGATAAACTTTGAAACTGTTGTAAAATTACTTTCTTCGGTCTTCTCAAGTACTCTACTCTACTAAACTCGTTGTTCTATGAAGGTAAAAGGAAACGCGAAAAGCGATTAAAACAACAGTTGATTTTTTATTTCTTCTATGACATTATTCATTTATGGCATCAGTAGTTACTTATAATAAATAAAACCACTAATTTAAATTATTACTAGAATTATTTTTGAACTACTTCAAAAGTGTTCCATGTGTAGATTTGTAAAAAGATAGCTTTAAACAAAATAGTTTATATTTCAAGAAATTTGCACAAACTTGTTCTACAACACTCACCAACAATTAATCACTCAAACAGCACTCTTATACGTTGCTATTGCTCCATCGCTGCATTTCGCTTCTCTTTTTGCTACAACTGCTCTGTAAAAGGTGTAACTATTATATGAGACACACAACCCTATCATTATCTACTAACTTATCTTTCTAGTTTACACTCCTAGTACGCTTTATGCATTAACTTTTCGTATTCCGTTACATTGTTTCCCTCTATCCTCGCAATTAATCTATTTACCTTCGTGTTTACATTTTTAGTATCCTACAACTTGCTTTAAATCTAAAGAAAGCATCTTTTTGGATCTTTTTAGACCTCTTTCTTTGAGAACAATTCCTTCTCAAATGGCCAATCCTACCACAATTAAAACACTGAGTCTTCTCCCAGTGCTTGTTGGTACCTCCATATTTCCAACAGTTTTTATATATCTACTTGACTTCAAATTTACACAAATAGGGTTAGAAAAAAAAACCAATTTAACCAGTCGCTATTGTTAATTCTCGAAAACACTCGTTGCTTTTTTAACGTCTTGCGTTGAGCATTTTTATATGCCAGTTTTTACACCACCATTATACAACACCGTCAACTGCATAGTAGTTTTTGTGACTTGCTTACTTGTTTACTTATTCTTTGCAACAGCTAGAGAACTGGTCCTAGTAATGCCAACGAGAATCCTGCGGGTTTCTCTTTATAATCCTAGCTGTTTATTTCAGCTGCTGCTTCAAACTATATCTTATACAATGGCTACAAAGTTCAGGTGAAGTATATTAGAGATTATTTGTTGTAATGCTGGTTGTGACTCTTGCAATTTGTCGTGTTTCTAATTTCTTAATTTTTTGTTATAAATGCTGTGATCTAAATTTACTATAGGCATTGCTACTGAGTGAATATAAAAGTCTTCTTAATTTGAATTTGCTTAAGTAGTAGAAGACGTTGCTGAACCTACGCGTTGAACTTTATCTCAATCAGCCATTGCGATCAAAACAATTGACAGAAAATGCATAAAACTGACGGCAAAAAAATAATGAATAATGAAAACGCAAGAACAAAACTGAGTAATAAGTGACTTAATGTGGGAATACACTGTCAGACAAAGAATTAAACTTGCTAAAAAGTAATATAAATTATTAATTACTTCAATTCCGATATCAATCCTACTTGATGAAGACGCTGGGTACCTCTTTCCTTATGTCAATATCTACCTATATCACTACTAGACAAAAAAGATAACAGTAAAATATAATTTTTTACGGTAGTTCTTATCTCTTTATTTCTCGATTACAAACCTGATTACGAGAGTAATACTTATGATTCCGGACAGTAGGTATTACCTACTCAATTTTTTGGACGTGGTCTGCTACAATGTCTCCCTTTGAAAGATTGTTCTTTGTAAATAATCTACCAAAAACTTCTTTCGTTTTCAATAATCTCGGATTTCTTACGTCGAGTGCAGTGCTTACACTCAGTCCTACACAATGTTCCAGACAATGCATCTTCTCGGATCTTTCCTAAAACAACAATCTCTTCTTATAAACAATAATCTTTTCTTATTGCCCATTTGGCCAATCCTACCACAATTAAAGTACTTAGGTTTTTTTCCAGTGCGGTAGATATACTGTTCCAAACCAATATCTGTTTATTACTAGTGCAGTAAAGATTGTATTGCTACCAAACGCAAGTAATTTAGGGTCGTTAGACCCTTCGATGCCATCTGAAAAAACCGCCCAAGGCAGATCCAATCCAAATAAAAGTGGTGACAAATCTGCATGCCTCGGGCGGTTTTCTTAGATGACATCGAAGGATCTAACGACCATAAATTACTTGCATTTTGTAACAATACAATCTTTATTGCACTAGTAATAAACAGATGACTTGCTTTTAAAGTAAAACTGCTGCCACTACCTGCCACATTTCCTTAAAAGCATTGGCAATATGTAAAACAACTAATTTTTATATGAAAGTGTTTTAGCAAAGATTTTTTTTGGTAAAAACCGCACGTTTTTATGGCAAGCAGTTTTCTATTAAAAAATCTGTAAAATAAAATGTGTGACATGATATCTGTCATTCTAGTTGTTTAATTTTGTTTTGTGGTATTACCTTTTGGTATTTTTTTTACATGATATCAAAAATTTGGTGACTACTTTTAATTAATTATAACTATTATTCATGTTGTGTGTTATGTCATTTCTTCCATACCGTTATATTAATTTATAATATAATATTTAATATATTGTTAAATTTAGAAAAAATCACAGGAAACTGGACTGAAAAAGGGCTCGAAATGTTGGCTGTATAGCAGTCTTTTATTGCCGCAGTCCACTTTCCCATGATTTTTTCTAAATATAACAATTATGTTAAATAGTATATTATAAATTAGCATAACGATATGGAAAAAATGACGTCAAGGTCTTTACCTGAAATTTTCTCGAAAACGGTATATCAAAAATGATGTAACAATGATCATTGCATTTATCTTAAAAAACACCCAATGGCGCCAAACAAATTTATTTTGCACGACGCACGTTTCGACAACAAAGTTGTCATCTTCAGGTGAGGGATTAAACTACTAATTAAATTGTATACTAGCAAAATCTCATGTTACCAAAGCCTTTAAATAAAGCTTGAAACGAATACACCGATTGAGTTAATTGTTGAAATAGTTTGTTCGTTATCTCTATTCTATAAGACGTAACAAAATATCGGCATTCTTTTCCAGACTTAGAGAACCTTCTGAAGTTTCGTCTGTAACTTATTGACAAAAGCAACAATCCCTATTTTGTCTTGTAGGCATTCGTTACTTTTCTAGTTCTCTTCAGCAATTAGAGATCTAACCAAATAATGCCAGCAACAGGGCAATATCCTTCTCTTTATTGCAATATATACAATAAACAGAAAGTGATCGTGAAATGTTGTAGATGCTGATGTCAAGTTACTGCCCTAAAAAAGAAGCTGCAGATACAGAGACAAATTAGAGTTACCTGTAATAGTGTGGTGTTATTCTAATTATTGTGCTAATAAATTAATTAAATCAATACAAATTGACAACAAGAACTAGGATTGATTAAAATAATTAAAAATCATAATAAAACTTCTAGGTCTAGGGTTTAAAAAAATTCGACAAAATATTTAGTAGTAGGTAGTTAATATAATACAACAGAACTACAACAATTATTATATTTTTCCTAAAATAGTAAATTTACATACGCAGCTGTAGGTATATGTTTATTTAATGAATCGATAAAGCTGATAATAATTTCGTTTTGGAATCGCTAAAATTTATATAAATATCATTCCAAAAATAGCTCTAAAGTAGTATTTACATGAATTTATTTTATTCAAAAATACGATGTTTTTAGCTTAATAAGTAGTGAAAACAAAGCAAATTAAAAAATAAATATTTTATTTAAAATTCAAGCCAATTCCAAATCGTTTAAATTATTCTACAGTATAGAATAAATAAAATGATCTCTAAATAGTACATTTGTTTGTGAAAAGTAAGCACTTTGCTGGGACTCTTTCCAGCTACTGAACTAGACATTATTATTTACCTTTTCCTCTTGAATTTCAATGAACTAAAAGAATCTTCTTCCGCTCTTTAATTCCGTTGTTGTTCTGATCAAATATCGCAAACATTGAAACAGATTTTTAAGTTATTCTGTCTTTCGGTTATTTTACCTGAACTAATTCTACTTAATTCCTCCTTCCAACTTCCTTTAAAATCTGCGTTTTAAACGTTGGAATTTTGTTTGTCTTTGCATTCGTTGCCGCGATTAGTAACACATTTCCCGGCAATATTATGCACCGAAAACATGCGTAAAATTGTAAATTCAAACCCGCGTCCAAGGAAAACGTAAATTTTCAGGATAATTGAATTTTATTATGTCACGTACAGATTTGTATAGAAAACGCGAATGCATTTTGTGAATGCGAACACGAATGCGGGTGGATTTACACAACTTTAAGAACCTCTAGATAGCCGGAAAATACAACTAGTTAAAAAGTTTTTATTTGCTTAATTTAACACTCGACGTTTATGTCAGGCAATTTGTACCTGGTTTTAAGCAAAAAAAAGGGAATATCGACCCATTCTCCTCAACTTTCAATAAACCCGAAATTTGTGGTTGTTATTATATAGAATATTTGTTAACCCTCTATTCTCAACTTGCTCGTTATCATTTTTTACTCGGTATCTTATCCACGCAATGCTGCGGCGGTAGTAAAAATTTTACAGTAATTTTTGTTAAAAAGCAGATATGGAATATTACAAGCTGCTATCTGATTGTTGTATTGTGATAAGGTTGATTTCCTAGAAAATATATGAGTATACAACTAATTTAGATTTAGGTGAACAATTTAATTAGGAGATGCCAACAAAACTAGTGGTAAACGGGTAAATCAATTTCGTTGGCGTTCATGTCAAACCAGATGTCAGTTAGCAGAACTCTCTTACAATGGTAAAGGTCATGTACAAACAAGAAATAAGAAAATTAGGAAAATTATTTTTGGGATTTTCCGAGCAAACTATTTGTTTTACTCCGAGAGAGAAATTGACCGAAATAAAGAAACATTTATTGTTCTTAAATAAATATGTTGATTCAAAATTTATTTTAAGCATCTAACCATTGGTATTTGTAATTGAAGAATAAAATACATACAGAATATATGCAAAAGTATTTTATATCATTACTGGTTTTACCCGATTTCATTTTAATTAAGTTTTTATCTGTCTGTTACAGTGTTACGTTTTATTCAAACCAAAACAGCAAGTCAAAAACATAAAACTTCACTTTTTAAAAACATCAATTTTCAGAAATCATTTTATTAATCTGCTAGTTTTGTTCGTATAATACCATTATCGACGGGCACAATGTAATTTCAGCGATCAAAATGTATCTGTTATTTGGCAACCTCAGGCAAGGTTTTCGGTCATTGTTTATTTAACACCCGAGCCTGATATTGGTCTCAAAATTATATACATATTACATATTCAATTTAAAAATGTTATTATTAATTTCTGGCGCAGTTACAAATATGTATCTTTGTGCATATACTAAGCGATACAGCCACCCTCCTTTATTAGAAAGAAGATAATGCTAGAATATTATTGGCTAAAATTTTAAAAATCCCTTTGTTTTTATGTCGGTTGCATCGTTAATTATGTTGCAGATTACTGTTTAAATATTAGTACTCATTAAATTTTAATACGTCCTATCTTCTATTTTGGGGTATACGTATATCGCTACTTATGAGCCCAATGTATGAATTCAGAATACTATACCTACAGGGTGTTTTTGAAGTAATGTTAAAAATTTTAACAGGTGATAGCCCTTGTTGAAAGAATGCTAAAAACCCAAATTGGCCTTAAACAAATGTTTATAGATTTTGAGATATACGATGTAGAAGTTTTTGCTCAAAAACAGTGTTGTCCTACATCCTATATCTCAAAAACTAGTAACATTTAAAAAAAAACAAATTTGGATATTTAGCATCTTTTTAACAAGAGCTATCATCATCTGTTAAAATTTGTGAAGTTAAGTAACCCTGTATATCTAATATTATTAAAACTAATAACATTAAAACTAGGACTATCATTAGAAAAAATTACTGCATATATTTCAATCACGCACTGTATACCAAAAAATAGTGTTCGAAAACAACTTTAAAATTTTTTTACAGTGTATATCTTAAAAACTATAAACATTTATGTGGGACAATTTTGGTTATTTAGCATCATTTAGCAACGAGAGCTATTACCTGTTAAATTTCTAACATTAGGTACTTCAATAGCAGCCTGTATATCTAGTAGTAGTAGTAGTAGTAGTAGAATAGTTGGTGTACCATTATAGCCAGTTCAACGGAAGTGATAAATTGGAAGAATAAAAATAAAATTTACTAGAAATAGGTGTAGTGTCAGCATAAATTTGAATTTGTGAAACCTATTTCTATTCACATTCAACATTCTGAATTCAACTACGTGTCCTTTACGTTCTCCGTAAAGCTTTTTAGAATAACAGATAAATGTAACTTTTGTTAATTGATAGTACTCTTGAGTGGCCGTTGCGTCAAATTGCTCCTGAAATTCAAAAAAAAACACTAATTTTAGAAAAACTATCATGTATTTTTTTGATATACGCACTAACAGTGTTACTTTTGAGAAAAATTCTCGCTGCTACTTTCTATAAATGTACAGAGTATAAACCTAAATTTCCTAAATTGAAACACTTTTTAAAGTGCTTTTACTTTTATTTTTAAACAACCTTCATATCACAAACAAAATGAGTAATAAGAAAGTTGAAAAAATTTAAAATTAAATTTGTGGCAAACATAATTGTTATCGTACGCGTTATAAAGGCAATTCGTGAATGCGACCATTTATTTTTAGAAAGCTAAAACAATTGCTTTACGAGTAAAATCGACTTGTAAAATAATGTGTATTCAATAATTTGATAAAGAAAAAGTGTAAAAAGTTATGTATACAATGTGCAATAAGCGCATTAGCTTTTTTTTTTAAAAAAAGTTTTGGAACTGTGATATTTTTTACACAGAGTCAAAATTGCTTTATTAGTAACTTAACTAACCTACTACTAATTTTACTATCTACCACTTAACTAGTCATAACAAATTGATAATAAATTAAGCAATACAATTTTGATAACTAAAATGGAAACCGATTAAATAATGATAACATTTTAAACGACATATTACATATTGAAGACAAAAACCTCTCAGCCAAAAAATTTTCTCTGCCTCTTCTTGATGGTTAATAATTTTTATTGTAGGATCACCAAAATACAAAATGACCTGACAGCGATGTCAAAAATACACAAAATGTTTATAAATTATGGGTAAATTCAAATTTTCTAAATTGACCCCTGTATTAAAAATTAGAAATTCGATGTACAGCGTGTTCATAAATTATTTAAATCAAAGAATACTGTGAGATTTTGAACAAATACTTAGAAATTTTTTGTGTTGAAATACTTTTAAAATCAATTCTTCTTCAATTTGAACTTTATTTTGAAAGTAGACCCAAAGATAAATGTTTTAGGTATGCTTCACGCTAAACACTACTTTGCACTTATATTATGACAAAATTCAATTTTCAAAAATTATCTAAAATGAAAATCTAACCAGTTCTTCTCTTTTAAAAAATTGAAACAATTATCTACTTATAAAATGGCCGTAAGACTACATAATTATTATTAAAGACAATCAAAATCTATCAATATAAACGTTCACATCCATCACTGGTCTAAATAATTAATGACGTAAACGCCCTGTTTCAGGGCGGGATATATACAAGTATTCTACCTAATTACGGTTGAAACAACAATAAAAAAAGGAAAACAGTGTTAAAATTTAAAAAAGTGTTACTAAATCTAAGAAAATTTTTAAAATTTTACTGATAATATTTTAATAATAATAACTTAGTTAAAAATGAAAAGATTTCTTACAAAGCTCATACGCCTAAATTAAATTAAAATGTTAAAACTAAATTGTAAAACTTGTTAAAGCTAAAGTTGCTTTACTTTCAATCTGGTGACAAAAGTCCTTTTTGCAAAAGCTTTAATATTCACACCTACAGAATTAAGTGAAATATTTTTGGATCTAATATAAAACAAGGTCATTTCTTAGTTAAATATATTGCACTTTTATAAAATCTAAGAAAACACTTTAAACAATTTCAGCATTTAAAGGCTATTTTAAGTGCTAAGTGCATTTAAGCTATTTTAATTTAAAGTGCTCAACCGCTAATGCTAAAACGCTCAAAACAACTGTTACAATAACCCTTTTTGTGATACGAATGTTACAAAAAACGAGTATCACAATAGATCGGTTGTTACACGTATTTTTATACTATTTTTTTATTGGTTTATTTTAAATGCTATTAGTTATTAATTTTTATATCTGATGTTTGCTGTCATCTATCTAGTAAGTTTTGTGTTAAACATTTTTTGTTGGCAACATTGCAAGATTTTTGGATTTCTTAATGAAATTAATCAAAATCAACAAAGTTAACAAAATTACCAAAAACAATGCTACAAAGTTCAATATTGTAGCACTGTTTTTTGAGAAAACAATTGTAGTTGTATCAGCATCATTTTATTTATATGCAGTATTATTTCCTGAAATAAAAAAATATTATTTCTTGTGTATTTTTAACAAACATATTTTATTTTTAATTATTGATTATGTTTTGAGATCGCTCCTAATATCATTTATCATTTATCTATTATCCCTGCGATTTTATAACACAGCGCTGGAGTGCAGACACTCCTAGACCTCTAGCTCCTAAACTATTAAATTTGGAGGTCTATTATGCGATTTGATACACATATTCTACACACTTTAGCCTATTTTCTTAAATTTTTTTCAAAATTTAAATATGGTAAAAGTTTGTGAAAATTAATTTTTAAATATCAATTAAATTTATAAAAAATAATTTAAGTTTACAAGAAAATAAGGTTTAACTTTCTATAAGATTTAGAATCTAATAATTTAGAGATAATGGAGTATGGAGTCAAACTTATTTTGTCTAAGATCGTTTATATGTGTTATACAGCGCTCTCCAAAATATACCATGCCGACTTTTCTCGGTAACTTTGACCTCCCATATTTTGAAAAATAAGCTATAAATGCGAAAATTGTTCAAAGCCTATTCTTACATCTTATAAAAGTGCAATATATTTAAATAAAAACAAATTCTAAATTTTGGGTTGTCTGTCTCACGTAAAAAACAAAAAACCCTAATATAAATTAATAAAAATTTGTAATAATATTCAGGATGTTATCAGAGATGCAAAAATCTTGCCATTAAAACAAAACGGATGGAAATTAACATTCCAAAAACATCCTGACACGAAAATAGCGAATTTGATATACACCAACCATCCCAATATTAGAATATTAAACCAACTGCGTAGCATTTGCTTTACCTGATGTCTCTGAAAGTTTATTATTCTGTATAATTTTTGGTGAAGGTTGAACGACAGCCATTTTACTGCTTTATAAATAATATATTTGATCCATTTTATAATTTTCTTTTTACATACAAAATAAAGTGGATAAGTGAATAAACAAAATAAGAAATAATTTAACATAAAATTTGCGATGTTTATTCGCTCGTATTTTAGACCTGATGTTTATTTGATTAGGGGATTGGATAATAAACACACTCAACAACAAAAGAGATTCATAAATGTGCTAACCACTTTAAAAGAAAAAGTGTAACTGTTTTAGATCGGCAAACAAAATAATAAATTTCAATCGAAAACGTCAGCTTTATACTCGTAATTAGGTAAAATCTTTACGAGGTTGACTTGCATTGTTCATTAAGTAAATTGAATATTATTATTATAAATGATATTTTTATGACCAATTTAATAATTTATACATCCCTTTGTTTCCCTATGTGGAAAAACAGATTACTTTCAACGAGATCTGCTGGTTAAAGGACAATGGAGTTATCCTTGGGGTAAAATTCTGAAAATATTCGTTCATTTTGTGTTGAGAGTCATCACCCGTTTCTCTCAATTGCCCTAGTTTTGAAAGATGCAGCTTGCAATTTCTGCGGGAGATCTATTCCATCAATCTCTACAATTCGGCGTCTGACACTAACTTGATAAGAGCAAAAGGTCCTCTAATTTTGACATCCTTCCTAGGATCACGTCTATCAATTAATAAGTCGCTTGGCTCAGAGCAATTTATATTCTATATGTCCTAGAACTCGAGTACTTCAATTTACTTAGAAACATGTAATTTTCTTTCCATTACTGAAGTATCCAGCACATTGTTAGCTAAATTGGAAATATTATTTTTCTGTAAAAAAATGTGCATTTTACGTGAAATTTTAAAATAAAGCGGTTATTTAAAAACAGTGCACATTGTGATTAAGTAAAAAATATAAAAGTTCTGCACCAGCTGGCAACTGAACAAATTATTGTCAGAGTTTTGTGGGTTTCACTTTTTGGGTTTTATTTTTTGATTAAAATGTGTATTAAAAACGCAACATTGTGCTAAATCAAAAATAGCCTTGTTCTAGATTTTATTTTATGAATAAAAACAAATACATAAACGAAATGATTATAGAAGTACAGGGATACAAATGTGTTTCCTCGACTTTATGAGCTATTTTAGAATTCATGTTCCCTTTTCGGACAGTTCAATTATTTGTTGCCATAAATTCCGACGAGAAGTTGCGTGAGTTTGTAACAGTTGTTATTGCTGCGAACATTTTCTCAACACTGTACTTTGTGTGTTTTGCTTGTCTTTATAACTAGGAAAACCTATCATCTAATGTAAAAGGTGAAAATTTGATTTTAATAGAAAATAAAGCGCAAAATATTGATTAATTTTCGAAAAGTCGCAATAAAATTTTCTTTTATCAAAACACTGTAAACAAGTCATATTGTATTTGTTAGTGATCTACTTATAAGGTAGCTTAATTAAGTTACAAATAAAAACTTTAAAAAAAAATTTAATCGTTAAAATTTTTATTCATTAAATTAAGAATAAATTGTTACAACGTCTTTTCTCATTTTTATACTTGTATGATGTTGGTATTATTGAAAATTACGTTAGATATATATTTTTTCTGGCCTAAAGCTACAATTTTTGTTTACTTTATAAAGCTTGTTCTTTTAAGATCATTCTTATTCCTAATGAGCTTAGAAAACAACTTCCCAATTTATTTTAATTGAGAGCATGTTTTCATTTTATTGTTTTTTTATACAGCGTATGTAAATTTTATTTTTAGAAAAAAAATCAAAAAAAATTAAAACAAATCATGTGTATTTTGTATTTGTATAGAGTGTTTCTCTAGAGTGTATAATTCGTTTGCAGTTTTTGTTGATTTTAGAAAAGTTTTGTTAATTTTATTTTTAGTAAATTATCTAACAGCCATTTAAATACAGTACAACTTCTCTAGTCCGGATAGATATCGACCACAAGGTGTCCGGATGGAAGGGTTTTCCAGATTAGCAAATATTTTTAAATCACATTTATAACTCAAAATTAAGATGCATATATTGTTGTTAAAAAACAAAAATTTATTCAAAAACTAACATAAGCGTACTTTTCAATTTCTCTTAAAGAATTTTTTTTTGAGTAACATTTTGTAAATATTTTTTCTGAGCGTTTTCTTTGATTTTTTTCATCAACAGTATCTCTGGTAAGGGTAGCTGATTTTCTTCGGCCCATTTTATACATACTAAAAATGCTTCAATCGCGTCACAGTGTTTTATTTTAGAAGTTTCCCCATTCTCACTCTCTTTATCATCATGTTCGTCTTCTTCTTCCTGTTTTTGTTTTCTTTCTATAGCTTCAGTTATTGTTTGTTCATCAGTTGCGTCAGCATTGAAGTCTTTGTTTTCACCAATTGCCCAAATTCTAATTTCTTCGTCTGTGATTTGACTAGTTGGAACTATGAAGAGAAGTGATTTTTTAATTTGGTTCAAATCTTTGTCAATATTAGCTCTAAGCTTTCTTTTTAGTTCCACAAGTGGAAGAAATTCTTCCTCATCTTCATCATCATCCCTTGATGGCTATAAGGCAGACCAACTGCCCTGAATGTTTTTTTCAGTTATGGATTGCCATGCTTGATCCAAAAATATAACAGCGTCTTTTAGATTTAATTTCTTTAATATCTTCACTATATCATCATCATTTTGATCAATTATAAAGTTTAATAATTTTTTTCTATAAAAACGTCTTTAATATATATTTTTGATTAAGTTTTAATCCATGAGCTGAGCTGCAATATAGCCGTGCTAATTACACGTGTGGTAAAAATAAGACTCTAAAATTTGAATCAAAACTAATTACTGATTCCATAGGATGCAACCGAGCATTATCTATTATCAAAAGGGCCTTTTGCGGCTTGTTAACTTCTTTTAAAAACTTCTTTACTTTGGAAATAAAACTGCTTTTAAACCATTTCTTAAACAGCTCCTGTGTCATCCAGAATTTTTTTGATGCTTCATACAACACGGGCAAGTGTACATTTCGGAAAGATCGTTGGTTTTTAGCCTTCCCAAAAACCAAAACTTCGAGCTTATGATTTCCAGCCGCATTACAACATGGCATAAATATTATTCTGTCTTTTGATACTTTTTTCTTAGGCGCAAACTTCTCTTTATCATGTATCCAAGTTGTTGATGGTAAAACCCTCCAGAAGTCAGCGGATTCGTCAGAATTATAAACTTGATGCCTATCCAATACCTTCTCATTGACAATTTTCAAAAACTTTTTCTGAAACGGATTCACTGCCACCATGTCGCTTGAAAATTTTTCGCCACATATTTTTAAAAGACAAATGCCATGCCGCAATTTGAATTTGTCTAGTCACACCGAGCTTGCAAGAAAGTCGTTTCTTCCAGTTATTTGCTCATAAAAATATCTTGCCTTTCTCCTCAAAATTTCGAGTTTGTTACTATTTAAATCATGTTTAAAATCTTTATTACAACAATGTCTTTATTATTGTAATTGTCAAAACAGAGATAATTTTTTTTTAAACATTTCTCCTGCATTTTAGATGTTTATCATCAACAATTTTGCACGCCGTTTCGAGGACAACCTGGTACTCGTATAAACAAAATTTGTAATTTTTTTGTTATGTATTAATAATAAAAAGTTAAAAAACAGCTTCAGGAGCAGGTGAATAAAAGTTCTAGCAGCATTTGAATCATGCAGAGTAGACAGATACAGGTACAATTAAAAATAATAATTAAATATGTATTAATATTTATTTTAGACAAATTAATTAAAATCTAGTTTACAAGCTAATTTTGTCCTAGTTTTAAATTAAAAGCAAAATTAGTAGTCTTGAAATTATATACCTACGCACATAATTTAAATAAGATCTCCATCTTCAATTACACCACAGAACATAAAACAAGAATGATATTTAAAAAACAAGAGGATTAAGTATGTGATGTCAGAATGAAGAACTACACAGCCACTACATTAAAAATAAATTAAGATTAAGATAAAACTACATGGAAAAGCATCTGTTAGAAGTTTTAGAATAGTTAAGAAACAAGAAAAGTCGTGGTTCGACATTTATTCGGGTCAAACTTACTTGAAAATTCTGAAAGCTCGCGGGATCCTAAAAATATGACGAAAATAAAAACACAAAAGCTTACGTCAATTGAAACAAATTAATATACATAAGTGTTTCCAACTACAAAAATGAATTTTGGTGGAAATTAAACAAAGCATTTTAACAAATCCCTATTTTCAAAGCTGGCACGTTACCAATAAATTGAAATAAACTGAAATTAAGTATGAAACGAATCAAATGTCTATAATTGTGATACTTGTAAAAATAATTAGGAATATATGTATATTTCTAGAACATATCTAAAAATATCTTTACACTTAAATACATCCTCGATGGTATTGTTTATTGAGCATGTTCAGAAACAGAACCGTAGTGTAACCGCTCGGAGAAAATGTTTGCAAATATTTATACTAATAATAGATAACCATGTGAGCGTTTGGAAGTGTAGTTCAAGTCGTAAGCTGCTTTAAGTTCCTTGAACTAATATTTTTGGAAGCAGGAATCATTTTTTATAATTTAGAAGGTAGAACGTTGACATTTGCATTTCGGTATCTTCTAATCAAACAACAAAAAGCTTACTCTTAACAACTACTGAAGTTTCACGTAGAAAAAATTATGAAAATATATTTTTTTAATTTAAAAGTGTATTACTTTATTTATAGTACAGATTGGATTAATTTTCTCTTCCTTCCCATTAACCTGAATCATAAACTTGTTTATTTGTTGCATTTACTCACAATAAAAAGCGCTGAATTAGCCAAAACCACAAAATTAGGCATTTTATGATATTTTGTATTTCAAACAAATTATTTTAGGTTTAATTTTTGTTCAACCATATTTTATAATTCCACAAAAAATACTTTATCGTATTTTACGAGCGAGGATAAAAGAAACGTTATAAAATAATTAGGTTTTTTCTATTCTTCTTGTCGCTTTGCATCTTAGCAGATGAAAATTATAAAATAATTCATAAATAAACGAACATCTTTATTTTCATAACTTTTATGATGTGGAGGTGTTTACTATCTCTTGCTCCTGAAAATGGTACTGTAAAATTTTTCAAAGCGCATAAAATTAAAGATAACTTACTAATAAATCATAATTCTTTCTCTGAGTGTGACATATTCGTTTGTTATACCTATTAAGGTAGATATTCTCTTATAAAAATATTATTTTATATTTTATTAAAAGAATTTATTTTCTTTAAAAAACTTATTTCAATTATTTTCAATAAAATTATTTCGCTGCTAATTTAGATATGTACTCTACATTCTTTATATGAGCGGAATTTCCAAATCACATCTACTATATATTTAAAGGTTTTTTTTTTTCACCTTTGACGAAAATGAATTATAATAGCTATGAAAATGTGACATTAAAATAATGAAAAAGAATAGTTTTTTTAACATTTTCTGTAAGAAAGAATAATAATTTCAATTTACAGCAATTTCTAGTCCCTTCAGTCCAAGTAATAAACATTATTATGGTAGTTAGCAAAACTGACATCCTCACTACAATCTACTATTCGAAAATTTATGATTTTAGTCACTCCAATCTTCTTTAAAAACGTGCCCTGTTTCATCTCGCAAGTCATTATTTTTTGGTTTAGTCAGATGTTTAAAACCCATGAGTCGGTTCCTATACGACTATCGCCACGAAAACTCAATCGTAGATTTTTGTTTTTGTTTCTCTTTTTTTGTTATATCTTTTTTAGTAAAAAATTGTTCTTATCCAGCTCTACAGAAAAGTTCAGCTCAGTTTCGATCTTCTGCTTTTATTAGCCGTTTTGTAAATTCTTACCAGTTTCTGATTCTATCTATGCTTTGTTTATTAATTATACATACACACATCAAAAGAATCTAGGAGACAGATATATATGGCAAGAAATTTTAATAAAATATCTACAAAATTTATACGAATTTATTAAAAGTTTTATTTTTTCAACAAAATCTTACAACAAAGAAACGAAAATGTCAAAAAAAAAACAAATTCTAAAAAAAAAATTGAAAAATTATAATTTTATAAATCAATAGAAAATAAAAATTAATAAGTTGTGTGCCCTCCTCGACTGTTAATTACTGCCCTACATCTGTTAGGCTTACTTAAAATTAAATTGTCTATCTCCTGAAACTGTATAGAGCGCCATTCTTCTCTGAGGCATTCTGTAAGCTGCTCTCTTGTTTCTAAAAAGACATTATGCCATAAAAGACGTCTGCCCATCATATCCCATATGTGTTCAATGGGATTTAAATCAGGTGACTGGGCAGGCCATGGTAAAACTTTGATTTCGTTGTTGGTCAAAAACTCGCGTATCACCCCAGCCGAATGTGGACGGGCATTGTCGTGCATCAGTATAAAATTTTCTCCCATTTCTTCAGCAAATGGAAGAACAACAGGTCGGAGAATATGGTCTCAATAGCCCACCGCATTTAAATTGCCATCTACAGAAACGAGCTGCGTTCTTCCACCAATGGTGATACCAGCCCAAACCATCACCGTACCTCCTTGGTAAATGGAGACCTCTTGAGGGGTTGCCAGCCGTTATGCGTTTCCAGATTGCCTCCAGACTTTTGTTCGTCTAGTGTCTGGACGTAAACCAAACCTAGATTCATCTGTAAACAAAACTCTGGCCCATTCTTCCCAGTTGCCAGTTCACGTGTTCTTGCGCCCACTGTAATCTGATTGCCCGATTTCCTCGAGATAATTTAGGCACTCTTAATCGTATCTCAACTAAAGTCGATTAACAATGCTTTTGCTAATGTTGAGAGCGTCACCTACTGCTCGTTGGGACAAACCCCCTTGGAGCATTCCAATAACACGCAACTGGGTATCACGGTTTAAATGATGTCTTTCCATCTTTACCCGACCTCATACTGAATAAAATGCAAAAAAATTTTACCCTTATCATAATTTAAACCTGATAGTAAAAGTGATGTTTTTAGTCCCACTGAATAAAAATCATTTTAATAGCGTTTCTAATCTCAAAAATTTTCGTCAACCGAAAGTTAGCACTAAAAATTGATAGACATATGCTTAATTAAATTTTAATAAAAACTAAAAAATACTCGTTAAAACGGTGTACGATATTTTGTTTTTACATTATTAAGCTTGTCCCCTAGATTCTTTTGATGTGTGTACATCCAGACATAGCGCTCCTGGCCTACTAACAACAATGCGTCTCTCCTCCTAAGAATAGGAGAGAAAAAGAGAAAGAAAGAAATAAATAATAATATAAAATTTAAACAAAATTAAAATAATATACCTAATAAAAAGAAATAAACGAAAACAAACTATAAAACACTTTAGAATGACTGAGATCTCAAGCGGCGGTAAAAATTTAAGTTGGCAAAACAGTCCTTATTAAATAATTTTGAATTGGTAGTTTTTGGCGGCAAGCAAAAGTATTTTTACAAATCCTGTTAACCTGAATTTTTTCCATTATTTTTCGTTGTAGATTTGCGATAAACTGTTTTTATTATTATAATCTGTATGTATTGTATATCTTATATTGTATGTATAATATAATTATAATCTAATCTAATTTTATTTGCCACTTACAATCATGGTCTACTAAGATATCAATCATTCTGAAACGCTCTATATACAAGTAAACAAAAAATAAAAAAAAGCAGTTAACGCATGTGCGTACATATACGGCAGGAGCAGTTTAAGGGATAAGTAACAATTCAGCCTACACATAAAAAAAGCAGAGGATTATATAAAATTTGTACCAATAGTCTTCTAGGATTACTTTCCTTCTAAGAGAGAAAGCGTTTATCGTTACTTATGTGCGCGATTATCAAAGTTTTTGTAACAAAAACAATTTTTTTTTTGTTGTCTGTTTTTGAAACTGCGAGTGATGAAAGATTATGTTTAAGTGAAATATTATGAGCCTTTTTCAGTTTTATGTTAAAAAAGTGAACTTTAAATCAAACAGAATAACTTTGACGGATTTAAGCTAAGAAATTTTTAAAAACTTTTCTGTTTATTTTCTTCTCTACAAACGATTAAAATAATAAGTTTGGAAACAAATATATTAGATAGAAATAATTTAGCAAGGCAAACAGATTTTCCTTCTCTAAGTTGTTTCGCTGGATTATCTTAAGATTTATTTTCAATAGCCCGGAATGAAAACAAAACGGTTTTCGTGAATTTCCCTCTAATTGTAGTGCCAGATGTTTGGAATTAATTTAATTTCATTTACACATACATTGTATTGTAATTTACCGAAAACAGCTTGGAATTAAATTTTAAAGTTTGTTTTTGAAGTTTCTCATTTGGTTTATATTTCACAATTTCCAGTACTGAAAATAGGGAAAACTATCATATTCTATGCAAATTACAAAAGGAGAAAACATATCAAATTGCTTTTGTCTGTTAGCTTTTTGCTCTTAATTATCTAAATTAATGCGTAAACTACGAAGATTACAATTTATTACCTGTATCTCTAAAATAAGCATTATTTTTTACATTTACAAAAGTGATAAAAAAACCAATTTTAATTTTAAGTATTTGTCGAAATATAAACTAACTAAAATGTTGTTAACAAAAGCTTTCAGATGTGACAGAAACACTAGCGCCGGTTTCTCTTTGAAACTTTATTAATTAATATTCAACCATTAATTCAATTACAAAGGTTTATCATCCCTCCAACTTTACGTAGATGAACAATATTCTTTGTAAACGTGTTACCAACTCTCGAATTTAACCAATTTTACAAGTAACTGGCGACAATTTTCAAAAAGCAAAATGTAATCTATTCAAATTTTATCTAATACCTCATCTTAAAACCCTTAACATTTACATACAATTTGCAAGCAATTTAACTGTGTTTGAGCTATTATCTCCGATCTAAATCATCTCCACGACCAAACTTTGAGAATCCTGTGAATGAAATTATTCACTAAGCGGTGATTTAAAGCCAACCGCAGGAAATTAATAATACACGTATCTAATAAATAACATGGAAACAAAAATAATCGCGATCAATGTCCTTGCAGTTCTATAAATCTGTCTCGGCAAACTTTTAGAAAGTGCAAGCTAAAATTGAACTGTTTGTTATGGCACTAGACATTTAACTTCCAAAACTACCTTATTGCGGACTTGTATCATGAATATTTCTGAGGCGGATATTGCCTTAGCGTAGTTTCAAAGTGCACGCATACATTGTTGCTAACAAGAGAAGAAAATTAATTGGAGGTAGTGGACATTTTTGATTTTAATCTAAAATTCTGAATACGTTGATTGTTACTGTAATCTACGGCACACGGGGAAAACTTGGTCAATTTAGATAACAGCAAATAGTGCTTATCCAACTGCAATCCCCCAATAGTTCAGTCATTTTAGGTTTCATCTAACGAAAATATATTGGAAAGCCGGATTTTTGGATTTAGCTTTATTTTGAAGTTCTAATAAATTCCCATCAATGCCGTGACGGCTTTTCGAAATATTCGTGGTCAAAAATGGGGAAGAATGATCTTCTGCAATTAACTGCTTGATTCAAAATTAAAAATATTAGAAGTGTATATAATGTAATGAACTATTCTGGAACAATTCTACGAAAGCTTACGTCATGATCAGACGGTGATTCAACGAGTTTGCAGAAATATAACATCACTCTATTGCTGGAATTTTTGAAAGCCTGAAAGGTGCTTTAAGAATCCAAGATGTCGAGCTTTAGCCTCACAAACGTCACAAACAAGCACGTATTTTTAACAGTTCTGTGTTTATCGTTGTGTGAGTCGTCTCAAAAAAAGTGTCTATTTTGTTACCTCTATTGGAAAAAAATCCTTGTCTCCAAAATGCTTACTATGAACTTACATCGACACTCTCTTCGTTCTTCTGGTATTTTTAACAGTTTTTTCACTCCAAACGCAAGTTTTCAGATTGAGGAAATCTGTGAAAAGAAACACTACTACCCCCTGAACCGCCATCATAAGAAAAAACACATCCGAGTACACAACAACATGTTCTGAATATATACTTCGTTTGGTCATCATTATAATGTTGTATCTGTCTCAGTGAAACATAAAAAAAACTGTACCATCACACATGAGCAGGATTAACAGTAAATAGACGCAAACACATTATTTAACAATTCGCTCCAACAAATGTAGCTGTTTGATTTTATCTTGAACACGACACCGCTGATCGTGAAAATGCCAAACTTTCACGGACTTTTATTAGTTGAAATTTTTAAAACGTTAAGTCGTAGGTCCCGGCCACCAGTGGTCGTTAGGACATGTCAGAAGCTGTAGATGCGAACTTGAAAACTTTGGCACTTATCTAGGTGAACCATTACTATCATCCGATAATTTTTTGAACTGACGTCCCAACAAAATAGAAATTCAAAAGCAGTTCTAGGTAATTAGAATTATGGGAACCATGTAAATTCATTTCTAAGAACATTAGAACACGTAACAATAATCAAAGAAATTTTAGCTGTCACCATATCTCAAATGAACATGAGCAATTAGAACTATCTTTGAAAATCTGCATTGTTATCTACATTCAAAGGGCATAAAATAAGTTTGCGTTCGGCCACCACCAGTAGGTCTATCAGTAGACTGCTGACGTTGCCGCTAATCTCCTAGAACTTCCCGGTTGCAGCATAATCTTACCAAGTTCAAAAAGTACAAACAAACTGCTGTTAACCCTTGAGATTTGAATTCAAAGCTTGTTATTTTAATGTATATCTATTTTGATGAAATTTTCTTCAAATTGCTAAGAGAAGAAATGTAGCTTCAATGTTATTTCTAAATTCTGATAAACATTCACATTCAAAAGATGTTGATGCTGGTTGGAAATTAAATCGTTTAGCGTCAAACACAAGTAAAAATCTTGACGTTTTTACCAAAAGCATCCAATTACTCAAAATTTGTTAAAATTGGCTTTAATTTGTCTAACTTGACCAAACTAATTTAAAGGTCTAAAGATGACGAGCACTAAAAACCCAGCTGCGTCGTTGCCGGGAATGTACCCAAAATATACTTACTACTTAAATGAGAGAACCTATTATAGTCTATTATTATCAAATACTGATTGACTGAGTGACTGTCAGTGTGCCCTTAAAATGTGCCGCCTTTAAATAATGATAAATAAAGTATAAATAATAACGCGAAATCACGCCACTGACAATCCACTCGCTAGCACCGAACGTTAGTAATAACTAAGCTTCGGTGCAAGAGAATCTTCCTTAAACGACCAGGTAATTAACCGGTGTAATCCAGCAGGCTGCATGTTATTCATTCACTGGTCTACTGGTCAACTGGTGTAGACTGTAGACATAAACATGCAGCCTGCTGGATTACACTGGTTACTTCCCTGGTCGTTTAAGGAAGACTCTCTTGCACGGCAGCTTAGTAATAACAATAAAAAAAAATTAAAACTATATTAAACACTTATTAAAAAACATTCAATTTTCGTAAATTATGGTATAAAAGAAAAAACAACAAATCTAAAATATAATTTTGTTAGAAGTAATACGGTTTGCGCATCTTGTCGTATTGAACAAAATTAAAAGACAAAAACCTTGTCGAGAATTATTTAAAAAACTGTTCTGTAAATTTTTATTCACTCAAAGAGGCATCCACTCACAACGCTCCAACGCTGATTGCTTTAATTTTGAGACAACTTATATATGTTATTGCAGATTAGAATATTAAATAAAAATTTTCAAGTACATAGGCAAACTAGTTCAATTTAGCTACAATTTTTGAAAAGTTTGGTTCCAAGAAGTTTTTTTACGTAAAATATTACTTTGATATCTACACATTTGGGAAGTAATGAAGCACAAACTTTCTTGGGGGTGGAAGATGTAGTTGTACAAAGTGTTTCAGAAATGAATGCAAAAATTTTAACCACTTGTAGATCTCGTTTAAAAATTTTTTTCTGGATAAATTTTTTTCTGAATCTCAACCGTTATCAAAATAAAATTAGTTAAAGTCTTGGCGAAAATTCCATACGCGCCACTGGTCAAACCAGTAAAATGCACCATAATAATGGTAATTATGATAACTATAGAAAATTCATGAATTTACAAAATTTCATGAGCGTGTCGTACTTTTATAGGGGGGATATAGCAGTAAAAAACTTTTATAGGGGGGATATAGCGGTAAAAAAATTCGAAAAAATTTCATTTTTCGCAAAAATGTTATTTAGAATAGTTGTTTGTTTTGATGAGATCTATTACTGGTCAAAATTTTTGTATTCATTTCTGAAACAGCCTGTATATCTCTTCATCACGCCGCCGTTACCTAAGTTTCTTTTAATAAAAACGTAATCTTTTGTAACATTTTACATGAAAGGTAATATAAGAAACAATGTATTAATGTAATCAGAACTAAAATAACCCGCAAAATTCATTAAAAAAAAGTTAAAAAATCTTTATTGATTGCTTTAGATCAAATTCATCACTAAAACGTTTAATACCAGTTTTTAAAAGCACAAATATATCATCAGGAATGTTCTCTTTCCCTTTGTTGTTGTGTTAATCACGTGTAATCCTTACTATAATAGTTTAATAGACCTTTTAATCAATAACTAGATTGTTTTAAAAGCTGTGTCAACGTCGTTTAAATGTCATCTAAATATGTCATTATACCTACTTTTGTTGTTCTTCATTTGTTTCTTTTATTAATTAGTATTAATGTAATGATCCTTTTTGACCGTTAATAAACATTATATATTACTCGAAATTTTTAGAATTTATTTTATTTTTTTGAGTAAATTATTCAGAAGATTTTAATTCTGACTACACCAATTGATTGTTTATTAAATCTCTGTTTATTAAATGGTGTGGTATAAGGTGCCACAAAAGATAGAGTGCAGGAAGTAAAACTATATCTTTCTCCCTCAGAAAAGTCTATGCTTTATTACCATAAAAAAAGTCTTAGAACCAAACATTAAATAAAAATGCTGGCCTAAGGAGAAGAAAACGGAAAATAACCAACAACTTGTGAAGCTCATACTTTTTACTAATACGCAATAGAATGATAACAAATAATATAAGATCTGGGATATTATGAATTAGGCCTACCATGATAGAAACCATGTAAAAAACCCGCCTTGTATTTTACCTCACAGGTGGTAAAAAAGTGTATTCAAATTTCCTTTGTTTTAAATCACAAAACTGGTTATAAAAAGTTTTTGATTTGTGCGAAATTTATAAAAAAGCAAAATATTTCAGAAATAACATTTTTGTCATCTTTGTTGACGAGAATCTCGCGAGGTCAACAAGAATACATTATAAAAATTTTGAATATAATCAAAAGAAAGTTACATGCAAAAGTCTAGCTTTCAAATATATTTTCAGCAAATTCACCGATTTTTGATATAAAATTGCTGACTACAAGGCATTAGTAACTTTATTTTTGTAATATTTTGATTAAAGATGAAATACTGTTGATTTATTGGTGCTTTAATAAAGAGTTATATTGTATTTATCTTGTCACAAATGTGTAGTATGTAAATATAAAGTCATAAAAATATCTTCACTTGTAGATGCCGCTATAAAATTTATAACAGAGTTATAGCGATGTCAACAATAATTACACGCATTGTTGGATATATTAAATTTTGGTTGGATTGCTCGACAGAATATCCGTTATTTACGAGTACGTTCCGCCATCTCCTTGCGTAGTAAATTTTTCCCTTTCCGCCAAACTATTTAAAACTTTCCTAATCTTTTAATGTTTTTATCCGTCGAAGGATCTTTAACTTTTATGACAAATTCTTTTTCCAAACTTTAGCCACAAGTATGAGCTCAATTTGTAACTACTTCTATATGAAAAACCTTCGGGAAAACAAACTTGATATCTAGATCCAAATACATTTATTTTTAACATATGCGTTTGTTTTCAGGAATAATAAATCGAGGAGATTCATTCAGACGAAGACGTTCAAGAAGTAATAGTTTATGTCCTCCAGCTGTCGGAAGTGGAATGCCTTCCCTTTTGATGAACGAGGCTGAGCATACTGTTCCTGTTTGCAATTACAATGTTGCGCTACTTGGTGCAAATGGAGTAGGAAAAACGGCCCTAATAAGCCAATTTATGACTTCGGAATGTATAAATGCCTATGATCGACAAAAAGGTAAAATGTTACAGATTTATCTAATTCCCAGAAGAGGATTTTTGAAAAGGGTATTATATCACCTATCAAATTTGAATTTTCGTTCAAGCGAAAAATGCCAATCAGCACATTATGGCACCAATAAACTTCTCTTTCCTGCTATATAAAACAGTTTCCCTTGATCAATTCCGGCTTTTTGTTTTACGACACTTTACTCGGATTATTATTGTCATTTATGAGCTTACGTCAACAAATAATCTGTTAGAATTGAAATATAATTCTTCTTCTTTTATAGTTGTAGTTTTGTTACGACTAGAGCCAAAATTAATTTTAATTTTTTATTTATAAAATGAAGTATTGAAAAGTTATAGATGTATATGTAGTTAATTATTCAAGTACGTCTCACAGTCTTATCCCCATTTGTAAAAAAACCTTCAACGCATGTAAAGAATCACATTTTTATTGCTATTTCTTTCTACATTATGGCCTAAAATGCAAGAAACACGAAACGTATTTTATTAATAATGTCACACTTTTCATATTTTTTTTTCAGCTTAACGCGACGACAAAGACAAAGCTTCTAGGGTAGTGTTAGAAACTCGAATGCAAACTAGATGGCCGCGCAGTCAATGACCTCAGAGTAATTCAATTTCTAAGAAATTAAAAATTCCTTTTATTCAATTCTGTTGCAGCAACAAAGATTTCTGCAATGTAGTTTCCAAACTTACAATATTTTTGTTATTTCAATGTTTGTTTGTGTTCTGTCAAATGTCAATTTCACACGAAGGTGTACGTCGTAGATTGAGGCATACTCTAATAATTTTATTACAAATGGGGATAAGATAGCGAGACAGACTATAACTAAATTAGCTAGACTCGATGTATAAACGTATAAATAAGAAAATAGTTAATGATTATTATTTTATCAAATCTCAAAAAAATGTTATGTGCCGTAAAAATTCACAAATATTAGCAAAATATTGATACTACAATTTTATGGCATTGTAACGTCATATAAATTAACTTTAATTACAAAATTTCGTGCCAGTATGGAATATTAAGTTTACTATACACTTAATGTTGTACTGGCTACATTTTAAGATCTCTGAAAATGTCTAATAAATAGTACAAACTGCTCAAAATTGCCAATAAATAAATATAATGTTTTATTAAAAACTCATGTAGATAATCTGATGTCATGTTCATTTTAAATAAATGTCTTTAGATCCATTTTGACGTTAATTATTACTTTATAAAAAACATCCTTGCTCTTTTAATAGATTTTTTATAATTTGAGTGCTTTAGTACCCACAATTT
This sequence comes from Tribolium confusum, assembly GCA_029207805.1. NCBI lineage: Eukaryota > Metazoa > Arthropoda > Insecta > Coleoptera > Tenebrionidae > Tribolium > Tribolium confusum. The sequence goes on along the minus strand of JALGAY010000002.1, from coordinate 27,251,033 downwards.
TACTTTTTTTACACAAAAGTTGGTAAAAATTCCGAAGTATAAAAAACAGTATAAAGATCTTATGTCTTAAGCCACATGGGTACTCATTTCTTATAATAAAAGTTAAATTCGTGCTACAAAACTGACTTTTTCTACTTTGCGTTAACAATATTGTCACTGTTAAACGCAAACGCTTTTAAAAATACGCTTTCTAACAATAATGACACCAAACAGTAACTTTTTCATTGGTTATGTTGGCACCGTAAGCGTTAAAATTACGTCTATCGCCTACGCAAAGGAGATAATATGGAATAGTTGATAAAATCATAAGCGAGCTGTCGAAAATATTGAAGCAAAATATCAGTTAATTAGTAAATCAGTTAAAACCTTAATAAACTTGACAAATGTCATTACTTCATTAGTGCCAACCAAATTTGTCAAAAATCCTAAGTTGTGATAATTTTTCAAATGAGACTTTTAAAACGCTTTTTTTGCAACGCAAAGTAGAAAAAATAGTATACTACACTCGTTTAATAAGACGACTTGTGACACTCATTCTATTTGAGCACTCCTCGCTTCGCTCGTCATGTTTAAAACTCATTCGTGTCACAATAAACGTCTTATGAAACACGTATAATAATGTACTATTACGAAACACGTTCTTTAATATACCATTATTGCATTTTAAATTACTTCACAGTTTTCAAATATCCAATCATACAATTTTTTACCAAAAATTAAATATAAGCGAAATGTCCGCAAAAAAAAATGTTTTCAACACCTACCAAATAGAAACTTTTTGCTGGATCTCATTTACCAATAGCAACAATTTGTTTAACTATATTTTTTCCTTTGAGTCAATCTAAAACTATTGAACTAAAAATAACATTTTTTTTATTTTTAATATACATTTTTATTCTTTAATGTTTTAATTCGTTTTTCACACAAGTTTGATAAGTTTTTTCAACATTTTTTAACTTTTTGTCTAAATTTCCTTTTTACATTGCTGTGCAGGCACTGATGATAAAACTTTAGTTTCTGAAAGCGCTTTGCCACTGTTGTATTAGGATTTTGATTGAACTTGTAAGTTCGACATTAATTTTTATTGTCATTATTTATAAACATTAGAATGTTGTAAAAATTTGCAAAACTATTGTGTTAAATCCCTTTAAATATAAACACGTGTCCAGATAAAACGTCAATAAATTTGAAAACGTCTCTTTTGATTTTAACTTTTGACTAAACGACTTAAACGTCTAAACTCGCCGTTTCGTTTTTAATTTTTGTGTAAAATGTCTGAGACAGCAAAAAATACAAAGAAAAATAAGACTAGCTGTTGTTTTTATAAACACTCAAATATCAAAAACCTATAGTATCAGTTTTCATTTCTTTCCATCGCAAAACAGTTGTAAGGTTAAGATCGTTAATTTTTACGGTACTGAAAAATTTATGGACAAATGAAAAGCTTGGGATAGAGCCTTATTGCTAGAAAAACGTTCTACAAAGTTTTTGAAAGTATGTGGAAAACATTCTGCAGCTAAAGACTACATTTTTTCTTCCAAGGTTTTCAAACAAACCACATTAAAAAAATAAAATATTACATCACTTACCGTCAAAATAAGATCTTGAGAAACAGTTAGTTATTAGTTTACCTACAATATACTAAAAATGCACTTCTAATAATTATGAAAACACACATTATGCCTACAAAGGTACACACGCCGTATGCTGTCATAATTTCAAACCTCTCAACTGTCAAACATCAGCTGTTCGAAATCGCGAATTACCTTTAGGAGATTTGTAAATTTAAAAAAAAAGATATGCTACACTATTTTAAATTTATTAATTCTCTAAAAGTAATAATTACAAATATTACTACAAGTATTAATACAAATTCTACCACATTCTCTCTAACAAATTATAAAAAAAGAAATATTTAATAACCTGATTTTTTTTAAATCTTTATTGCATGTTGATAGTTCATTTTTCCATTTGTGTTTTATTGTTTAGCGTAATTAAGTCTTGTAAATTGTTATTTGCAGTGTAAGATCTAGATCGATGTAATGATGCAGTTTTTAACTTTGTTAGATACAAACCAGTAAATCGGTAATAAAGTCCTGAAGAAGCCGCAATTAGCGGCAAAACGTCGACTGATTATTACAATTGATTGCTTTCCCTGTTAACCTTCATACAAATTTGAAATTTTGGACGTCAAACATAACCTCAGGTAACTTCATTGTATTTATTACGAACATAACAAATGTAATAATAGAGAAGTAGTGCTGTTTTTTGTTACAGTTTTTATATACTTATTGTATAAACGTGCTACTAACTTATATTGCAGTACGTGCAAAGAAAAAAGAACGAGATCTTGATACGAATTAATGCAATACACAAAATTATTGAAAGACGAATTAACAAGATTATACTGTACTGTTTTTATGAACTGTCACAGAGAAAAATAGAGTAGATAATTTGATACTTCCAAAAATGCTTTGTAAATTATACAATAAAACGTCAAATGCACGCCTTTGTTAACTTCATTAATAGCCATAAAAATGTATTGAAAACGTTTTAATAAAAGAGAATAAAGAAAGTATTCATCAAGATCGATTTTTCTGTATCAATACATTTAAATGGGTCATATAAGAAGAATTAAGTAAATTGATGAATTTAACACAAGAGACTTTAAAAAGTGATATAATGCAGAATAAAATCAATTAGGTCGTGTAGGTAACTTAAAAAATATATTTTTTTATTACTACACTAGAGAATATTGCGACTTGTTTCTATAGAAATACAAAAATTTTCTGGAAGTATTTTTATGTTACCAAGAACAACGTCGACGCTATAATTATTCTCAAATTAAACAAAAGCTAAATTTTAATTATTTAAAGAAGCATTGGTCAAAAAATATAATAATTAGACACAAATTCGTATTAAAAACATATTTTTAGTTGACCTTAAAAAAAGTTAAAGTTTTTGTTCTCAAATGCGGTCGAAAAATAAACGTTTGACAACGGCAAAAAAGTAAGCAATTTAGACCACTGTTAAAATGCTAACCTACAAAAACCAACAAAATTAGTTTTTTTGTTAAAGTCAATTATAAATTTTTGCCAAAAAATATTTTTGGTCTACTAGGTACACAATTAACTAACTTAGTACAAAAATTACCTTTTGTCACAAGCTTTTCTTGCTGAATTACCACGAAAAATCAACTTCTAAGAATTCTTATAAACTAATAATAACGTTTTTAAAATACACACGAAAAAGCTTGTGGTTTAACTTCTAGGAAGAATCGAAGTATTTGTGATATTATAACTGAAAATATTCTATAGTAAAATCACACACTATTATAACAACTGTTCATTTAATTAAAAAAGTTGTCAAGTGTGCTATGAGATTTTGACAAGAGAAAATGTAGCGAAGAGGGGATGTCGAAACTTGATACACAGCTTAGAGTGCGCGCGCAGTCGTGATTTGTCGTCGAAACTGACAGTACGGCAACCGAATTAAACTAAGACATTTTTCAAAATGTTTTTGTTTTTTCATAGCAGAGATTTCTAGTCATTTTCATTGAGAATACTGCACTAAGACTAGCACAAATTGTCCTAAAGTCATACGAGCCAAGTTATTATTTACAAAAAAGCCTTTACATTACAAGTTTCATAAAATAGATTTGACATCATTAACCCGCAACAATGTGACAGCTCTGACAATCACCTTAGCACAGCAGAATTAACTAAGAAATACTTCAGAATGTTGTTGTTTTATTATGGCATTCTAAAAACGTTTTAAGTAAACACTATTAACCAGATCTTTAATAAGTATAAAAAAAGCGATTCTATATTTTTAAGAAAAATAGAGATTGCTATCTGCAGTTGTTGACATTGTTCTATCAGTTTACTGTTGTTTAGATTGTTTGCAAACATTTTTTTCTCGAGTATAGCATCCACACTTAACTTCTCTCTTTGTTAGACAACACAATACCAAAGATTCTAAGGATACATTATTGCAATATCTCGTAAACATTGACATCCTAGGAAGCTTTTAGTCTAAAGCTCCTTGAAGTCAGAAATGTGTTGAAAACGTGAAACAAATGATTGTGGTAAATATATAATTACTGCTTTAAGTGATTAGCTTAAAGCAGTAAATTTAAGTCTTTAGCAAGTTACTGAAGAGGAAAATTAGGGGAGTATGAAACTCCCAGGAATGTTTAATAAGTCTCGTTTTAAAGTTAAATGTAATTAACTTTTAATATGAATAAAATTTTCGTTGATTTATTTAGAAGGGAATATATTGGGCGTAACTGTCAATGACTTTACGCAGTTTGAACTTGACAAATTGATTCCTAATCAAGCGAATAGAATGAGTAGGCCTAAAAAAGTCGATAAAGGCAATAATGAAGCAGCCGAACCCTAACTTGTGGGAGTATTGTGACTAGAGCGATAAATCATCGAGCTCTGATTCTTCTTCACTACAAGTCGACAAGTAATTGTTTCAAACTGTTTCAATTCTCGAGAGAGGTAATAAATAATTTTCAGATGAAATTTAAATATTAGTTTCCACTAGCACAAATTGTTCAGAAAGCTTTTTTAAAAAAAAATGAGAAGAACGAATGGTTTATAGTCCTGCACTTGTAATTTTATTTTGACGTACGGAAAATTTCTGATGTATATTTTTCCTGATTTAAAGCAACAATTTAACTCCTAATAGTTACAACAGACATATAGATCTTATTTTTAGCTTGGCAAAAAGTAGCGTCGAGAAATCAATTGATCAGTTTAAACATAGCATCATTTGCTTTTCGATTCATCTATTAATTTCAAACCATCAAAAGATTTATTTTTAACAGATTTGAACGGAATTATTTTAATAACATATTTTCCTGATTTACACGAATACGTTCAATATTTCTGAAACATTTTCATATGCGCACGTAACACGTTTGAATTTAATTTACAAATATTGCTTCAGAAATAAAACAAATAATGCGTTTCATTTTTATTTTTCAGTAAGTACACAAAATAAAGATAATTTTATTTTTAAACACACCAGAGAGATATTGCTAATGACCAAGAAGAGGGTACAATTATGTGAAAAAATTATCAAGCTGTGCTAAGCATAACTGTGTCAGTGACGATGTTGACATTTTTCATCATCCCTTTGAAATTTGAATAAATTTTCAACACCGTTTGTTCTGACATGTTCAAGCTGGAACGAGTCAAAGTATAAAATTGCAAGTATATTTTTATAACTTTGATATGATATGTTTGTTCATAAAGTCTGTTCTTAAAATAATTAACGTCAATACGAGAAATATATACATACAGCGGTAAGACCGACACTATTTTTGACCAATAAATAATAAATCACATAAACATAAATAACATTATGTGACTTATCAATCACAAATAATAATAGGTGACATTTACCTATTATTATTTAATTAACATACATAGGTATTTATATAATTATACAAGCTGTTTTAGAATTATTTGACACGAATTTAAGCACATTTACCGTAGACCAGTAGAATATCAGATCAGATGTTTTTTTTTTCAATATCTCGAAATTTTTTTAGCTATCACAATGAAATTTAGACAGCGCATTTACATTATAAAGGCATATATTTAGGCTAAAATTTATTATCTAAATTTATCTAACTGGAACAGTAATTGTTGCTAATATCTCTAAAGAATTTCTTTCAAACTTTAATAGATAATTAGATATTATCTGAATACATTTTTTTTATAAAAATTTAATTTAGATATTTTTTACTTCTTGAAAAATTTTGATAAAATGCACCATTATTGAATTAGATTTACAAAAACCGAAAGCAGCCATGAAATACAAAAGACGTTATTAACACTACTTGGAAAGATTATTGTCATTTATTTTAATTAACCTCTTGTTTTACTTTCATAAAATGCGTTAAAATATGACTTTTAAAAACCGTCATAATAGCTAAATTTTTACCAGACTTAGAAAATTGTTTTTAATAATTGTTTTGAAAACTAAAAAACACATTTAATTATTAACTAAAAACACAACGATTACAAAAAGTATGTATAATTTTTTTTAACTCATCACTTTTTAAATGTTGTTTTGCGTTTTCTTTTCGTTTTATCAACTTTACTCAAAAAGTTATTAAAAAGAAATCTAAAGTTTCTGAATTAAATTCTCTATAAAAAATAAAAAAACATGTTTTTCGGATAACATCTGTCAACATACATACCTACAAATGTGTGTTTAAATTAAGTGTTCATAAAAGGTGTTCATTCAAAAAAGTTGTCAAGAGTGCAATAAGATTATGATAAAAGAAAATGTAGCGAAAAATGTATGTCAAAACTTGATACACTGTAACTATGGAAAACATTTTAAATAAATCATTTTGACTATTTTTGAGTGCATGTTTACAAGATTTCGAGTTATTTTCATTTCCAGTTTCATTTTGTTCTTTCTTTTTTTGCGTTTAATTTTTGTTTGTTCTCAGTTTCAGTTTTGTTTGTTATTGGATCCAGTTAATTTGTGTTATTTTGTCGCGATGGCTAATTACACTTTACAGCGAAGTTACTTTCGAAGTGGTAGAGAGGTTGAAGGCACGTGGATCTATTCGATGAAACACAGAACAAGGTCATTGAAGAAGAGTCAGTGATCTTGTTCAGAGGATGTTAACACTTTGAAATCGGCAAATATTGCACTGGGAATGCTTCCCCATACGACTTAATAAATAATTATTTACAAAAAGCTTTCGAGATTATTGATTTTATAAAATATTCCGTGAAATAAATTTCACGTCACTAATCCGAGATAATGTGACAATTCCGACATTTCTGACAACTATCACTGACAGTACGGCAACCGAATTTGACTAAGAAATACTTCAAAATGTTTTTATTTGGTCATCGCACTCTTGACAACTTTTTTAAATGAACACTTGTTATATCAGCAAGTAAATCAAAACCTCGTGTTAACTATATGTTTATTTAAGTATGTTTATACTTAAATTAAGCATGTTATATTTCATTTAAGTTTTTTTGATTTACTTGCTTGATTTATTTAAAAATTGAATTTTTTGTGTAAAAATTTTGAAAAAGATATTTTAAAAGTATTAGCAAAAATTGATGTTTCAGTTAAACAAGTTTAATAAAATCTGGTTCAAATATCTGTTTTAGACATGCTGTCCAAATTTCATTATGATAGTTGAAAGATTTCTTAAAATATTTAAAAGAAACATCACAAAATCGTCAATTTTGGTCAGCTGTTAATTTTTATACAGGGCCCCAAAAAAAGATTTTCATCTAGTCGCCTGTGAATTTCCCATGTAAAATAAAAAATGCCGCTTTAGCAAATAGGGGTAACGAGTAAACCTAGTAATGTCACTAAGGTTGTAACAAGAAAAATGAAAAACCCCATATATTCGGTCTCTCTACAAGCGGCAATTTTTAAAGAAAAAGTTTTCCTGCTTTGGATGTTCATTAAAGGTCAAAGTCCCCTTGCCAAACTTCAAATCTGAATTGACATTTGATTGATAGGTGACAGAATAAATTAGTTCAAACTTAAAGAGTAGAGCGGCACAAAAAAATTAACATGTAAAATAATTTCAAAGGTAACTAGATGAAAATCTTTTTTTGGGACGTTGTATAAGCGCCACACAATCATTTTACAAGCTTTCATTTTATAAAATTTAGTTGCCCTTGGTCCTTTTTTACCCTTACAGGTGTATGAACCCAGAAATTGCGAGTGACTGAAGCGTTGTTTGTACTCTGCGCTCCGCAATGACAATTCTCTCGATAAGTCTTTCCAAACTAAAATAAGTCAAGAACTGAGAAAACGTTAGACATCTACGAACTAAGAGATCCAGATAGTAAAGCTATATTCAAACAGCTCACATTATTGTTAAATTGATAAATCAGCTGTTGTGAAAGAACATGTTCGTAAGATTTGTTAGCTGTCAAGCTACTGTACATGGTAGTTCATTATTGATGATTTTTATAGGTTTCTCATGCTTTCAACAAAGAAACAAATAATAGATTCTCATATATAATATTCCGAGTGCATGTCGCATTGTCGATAATTTGCTCGAGTGCACCTTGCGCACGAGTGCACGAGAGCAAATTAAACAATGAGACATGCACAAGGGATATTCGGACAACTATTTCCCGAACAAAACTTAAGCCTTCTTTGCTTTGCGAGAAATAAAGAAAAAATAGAAATTTTTAGACTTGGTTTGAATCGAGGTTTAAATAATCACGGCGGCATATAGTTTCCAACATATTTTCAATATTTTTAAAAGTACCACACTAAACATAAGGTTTTTTTGATCTTTGACAATTTGCACTAATGCAATAGTTTTGATAATTTGCACTAGTGCAGAATTATCGCATAATTCGATTATAATATTTCAAAATTTTGAGTGATTTGATTGGCTTAACTGTTGTGAGGGAAATAGTCGCACTAATTTTTTGAGGCAAATTTAGTGGTGTAAACAGAAAGCTACATTGTTGAAGCATTTAGTTAACAAGCTAAACGAGATAAAAGTATCAATTAGGAATGATTTGTTAGCCACCATTCTACTGTACAGCTTTCCAACAACTTTTAAAAGTTTTAGATTTGCTGTTGAATCTCATCAAAACATTTTACCAGCGCTACAAAATATTTTTTTAAAGATAATTGAGAAAAATGATGCCAAAAGCACTGAATCATGATAAAGTTCACAGAATGCTTTAGTCACAAAAAATTTTATATACGAGGAGCATGAACACAAGGCTGTTGACTCTAAAAAGAAAGACATAATCTATTGCATTTCCAGGAAAAGTTCTGATGAACTCTCGATGTGGATATTTAAACCATGCGAACAACGTGTATACAATTACTACAGCTCAGGAACGGTCATCGGTGTTCACCTAATGTTTTCCGTAAGACAAGGAGATGTGTTTGGACGACACGATGTATGTACGTACCAGACTTCCAAACAAACTTTTCTGAAAGAATTGAAAAAAAAAATAGTATGGATATAAATTTGAGCCAAAATCATGCTTTTGTTGTCTATCAAAAATGTAAAAGTAGTGGTCGATGAGATAGGAGTATAATAGATTTGTTAAGAACGCAAATTATAGATGAGCAGATAAACAAAATTTCTAAATATTTAAGAATTTTAATCTCATTAATTGCATAAAATATTTTGAAAAAAACAAAGCAATAATTCTTTTTTCTACATCCATTTGTATAAAAAAAAATTGAACGAGTTAATATCACAATAAATTTCTGTAAAAATGGATTAACCAAGAGAATCGCTATCGAATGAAATATTTCTCTCCCTGTAATAAATTCCAGATAACTCCTACAATAAAACACCTGTTGGCGTGTCTAATATCGATGTAAAAATAACAAGATAGTACCCTTGTGTTTATGTGTTCAATTTGCTGTAAAATTCCAATCAGATTTAACTGAAAATCGAATACTGTTCTGTTCTGAATAAAAATTCAGACTTCGCTGTTCTAGAAACTATTAGTATACATATTTACAAAGATGGTTTTAATTTTCTCATTAAAATACTGAACGGATTTGTCATAAGTGTATTTTGAATGTTTGATAGTTAATTTTTAATGAAAACCGAATTGAATTAAATTGTGCGTAAAATTAAATTTTTTGAGAATGATGTGTAGTATTGAACTTTACACATAAAATTTGGCAACATTTCTTGCTATGCGTTTTGCCGCTTCGTCTCATTTAATAGAGCAATGACCGTGGTACTATTTTGGAAAAGGAAACGAGATACGAAAGCTGAATCCAAAGTGAATGATGCTGCTAAAGAAATTCATAATTTCTTAGAATAACAGCAAATTTTATTATCTAGTTATTAGTACTATAATAAATTTAAATAATCGACAAAGCTATTACTGCTAAGATGTTAGATATAAAATTTTCGTTTCCTAATTTTTCTAAATTATGAGAGGAAAATTTGGCTGAAGCTTCAGTTAACAAATTTTATTTTATGATTATGCTTCATCTTTCACTCATATGAAGTTGATCATATACCTAATTAAATTTGTATTACGGAATAAAAAGAGATCATTTCTACCTAACAATTAGAAATAGAATTTAAAACGTAAACATAGTTTATTTTTCGCATTTCCTGTCTAACAATTGTAAAATCGGATACCTGTTCATAAATAAAACATTTAAACGAATCTACGTTGTTTCATTAAAATTACTACATGTATTTGATTAAAAATCGATGTTATACACTATGACTATATGACCGTTCCACAAATTATCTTTTTACTGTAACCAGAAATAAACTTTTTAGTTTTTTTTACACAACCCCGCGTTTAAAGCTTAATGGCATAGTCAGGAACAAACAGTTTAAATGTAACAAAAGCTAAAAATAAGAAAAACTCAAATGTCTCATGTGACTACCTACTTCCCTTTTACGTAATAAACTTTGTTACATTATTTATTACAGTTTGCGGTTGTTCAAAAGTTAGTATTCTCCTGAACTAATTTGCCTTCATACAATTGGCTATTTAGTTATAAAACGTTGAAAAAAACTGTAAATACATCCTGTTTCTACAATGTTTTTTAAGCAAAAAGAAACCGTGTATTTAAATATTAAAACTTAATTGGTTATGGCACATTATGGCCCGGGCCACAAAATAGTGGGTTTATGTTAGCATGCAAAGAAAATTTTCAGTTGCCAACATTTAACAGCAAAAAATAACAACACAAAATCATTTTTACTAAATCTGTCATATATTAATGTAAGATTTAATTAGTTAAGGAAACTCATTTAAAAAGAAGGGTTTGCCAAAATTTTGATTCTGAAAGACTTATAGAGGGCGTGATAGTTTAGGTTAGAAGATAGAATAATAGTAGCACTGATTAACTACAAATGGTTCCCAATAAGTCATAAACCCTTCAAAGTATGACTCAAGATTTGATTCAAGCAACGACATAGGTTCGTGTGAACTTAAAATCTGACAACAAGAAAACAAATCTGGTACAAAAATAACAAAATTATTGAATTTATTTTCAAAATCCAGAAAAATTTATTGACCAAAATTAATACAAAAAGTCGTAATCAAAATTTTAATTATTCAGTTATTGAAGTCACTAACAACGCGTCCGGATAAATGTATTATTTTGTTATAATCGTTTAACTCAATTTGCATAGTTAAACTATGAGCACCTTTTATATAAATTCATGTATTTACCACAAAAGGTTTGTTATATCTTGTTCATCATCAAAAATGGTAACAACTCAATTTCTCCCACTATTAAACCAGTATTATTGTCACAGACAATACTCCTTCATTTGAAGATAGTAGATGTTCAACCAACTGCTTCCTGGCAGAAACAAAAAACTATTAAATAGCGTAATGAAATACCAACATGTTACAAACAGAACTACCGAGAAACAAAAAATATGTAGTCGATCAATTAACAGTCAGGAAGTTTTATGAATACCTCTATATTATTGTAAATTCAATCCGATAATTTGAAGTTTAAAGAATCTGTAAAATTTATTATGATCAACACATAGGAAAAAATGGCTTTACCGATAAAACAGTACTAAATATGTGGACAAAAACTTTAAATACAAGAAATACGGTCTAAAACACTAAATAATGTTGAAGAGGACATTATAAAATGTTGGCAACGTGAAAACATTATAATAATAAAAAAATAAAACCAATAATTATATGTTTTGATAATAATAATGACACAAATAAAAACGAGAGGACTAAAGATATATATTAAATTTTTTACGTTGTAATTATTTAGTTGATGATTTATTGAACCAATAAACAAAATGTTATTGTTTTCAATTTTTCATATATCTCAATAATCTAAAAATTGTTTATTAAACATTGACCTTTAATTCATTAATGTTTAATTGTAATTCATGTAGTTTTTAATTTGCTTTTAATTTGGTTTTTCAAATGATCTGTGGTTTTTATGATATAGTATTGGTCAAAATTGGCATATCATCGTCAATTATCCATTTAATCAAAATTAAATTGTGTAAATCTAAAATGCCTTTTCTAACGTAAACTTCATCTGCATGTGATTTGAATAAAAATAAAATTGTAAATTAGACCAATAATTTGATAGCTTTTCATTTTATATGTTGGTGATCACATGATTTTATCTGGAACGTCTCATATCACACTCACAATATAAGCTCTGTCTTTGTCACCATTTTAAGCTGAAAGAAGACAGATATATTACAACTGATGATAAAGACACTCCGTTGTGTGTTTGTTTTATTATTGACCATCACGCAGAATGAAATGGCAATAGAAGCGTTGTTCTTTATTTGTTTATAAGGTTTTATAATTAACCGAGATAAATTGTTCAAATAAGTTTTACATATGTACTACGTTATTATGGTTAGTCAGAGGTAGTATAGTCCGTTGTACTTTTATTTAGCTGGCATTAGATTTTACAAAGTCCTTCTAAACTCCAATGTTTCAATTATCCCCATTGTTCAATTTATTTATATTATAAGTACCCTTGTATTCTTCCAGTATCTGCCTCCTCAAATATAACATCTGTTTCTCCACTCGCAATTGAAAACTCATAAATAAATTGAACAATCAATGCGGTTTTGAAGGGGTTTATAACATTTTATGCCAGCTAAATAGAGTTGCTACCAGTTTGGCTAACTATGTACGCTGGTTTACATTTAAAAAAATATTGAAAACCAACGTAGAAAAGTCACTTCCTCTTCTTTAACCAGTTTAACCAGAGACGCTGTAATTACAACTAAAAGCTTCTCTTGAAAACAAATCTCAAAAACACATTCGATGTGTCTGCAGCCAGGAATAATCCAACTCATTACATCTCTAGCTTTAAAGCATATTACGAAAAATACAACATTCTGCAAAAGCAAATTGCTATTTTGGACTCTAAAAATAGCACATAATTTAACTACGTTACCCACTCTGGATGCTATTGTACTTCGAATTTAACTTTATTCTCCTTAAGAGTTCCTTTTACTCTTATTTCTAAATTGATTCAATTTCACATACATATCTCTTACACAATTTTTTTATCAAAAAATAATGTACCAAATTAATTTTCAAAAACCTAAATGCTTGAAAATAATGACTTCCACTTTAATCTGTTTATTACAGCAGAACGTAGGAGTAGTATAATGCAAAATTCGTAATTAAAAATCATGCATGTTAAATGGAAGTGTATTCAAAACAATGCAACGTATTTTATTATCATGTATCTATCCTTTTAACAAAGGGAATACAAGCACAAGCACAGACATGCTGGCAGCTAAAATTATCCATATTCAGGCTGCGGTTTACGTGGCTAAATACATATAGGAACCAAGTTAAATGTGCAAACCGTACAGGATATTTTTAAGCTAACGAACAAATTTCAAATTGAAATTTTAAAATTGGAATATTTATTTACTTTATTAGTAGTAATATGTGAAGTTAGTATTTGCACAGATGATTAATTCCTAATTAATTTTTTCCAGATACGCTATCGGGAGCCGAGACTGTTTCTATAATGCTTAATGGAGAAGAATCCGAACTGACGTTTCAAAATCTTTCCAGTACGAAGGTAAATAAACAAGCTAATACAGATATCTCTCTTTAAATTATGTTTACATTCAAAATTATTTTTGTACAAATGATATTCAGTATATTTTTTGGCACACAACTGTGACAAATAGTTTTACATGTGCAATAACCGCTACACCTGTAAGAATCCGTTTCTGAATCAATTATTTTCATTCTGAAGTTATGATTCTTAAAATATTTCAGCCATAAATTGGCTTATTAGAGCTAATTATTTTGTGGTGGATTGTTTAAGTGGATATCCACGTCCATTTTGCCAAGTTATTAGAGTATCTGCATTCCCATGTAAATAGCTCATCGAGGATAATCTTGGATGGAGTGAATGGCTTTTGAGTACTGCTTCTCGGACTGGAAGCGCTCTCATTGCATACTGTACCTATTGTAATTTTAATCGAAACTTTTTCCGGTGTGATTACTCAGTCGCCCGTCCTACACATTTCAACGTGTCCGGAGAAATTCTTTCCGGTTAATTGAGCTTTTCAAACTCTGAGCTCGTTATTTATGTCAGAGTTTCGGACGTTTTGCTAAATGTAATTTCAGTTGTTTCGTCTTGATTTTTTAATTAAAATTTTTGCAAGTTATGTTTAGAAACCACAGACATAAAGTTAGTATCTCTATTCAGTAGCATTATTTCTGCTAGATAAACAACTTTTGACTTCATTGTTTTCGAATGATAAAGTAAAAGTTGCGGGGTTTCGCGTAGGAGTAATTTCTAAATTGTTTTCCTTAAGTGGGCTTCTTTTAGCAATGTCAAGCCGTATTTGTAAAAACCTCCGCAATTCTATTTTTTGATTTACAAAATTGTAAAACTTGAAATGTATAAGTAGGACAAAGTTGAGATACTTTGGATATAAAATAACAGTAAAACAAAATAAAATGTTTAAAGTGGCTTCCATCAACTTCCTGACAATCAGCCAAATAATTTTCAAGCTTCGTATTATCTTCTTTTAATATTTTTGAAAGAGAGGTTATAACTGTTCGAATGCTACGTCTAAACCAACTGAAATCAGAACACGCTAAAAACACATTAAAAGGCACAAGACCCCAAATAATCGTAAAAACATCAATGTGCGGTAGGATTAAATTCAACATGCGAAGGGAACTAGTTATATAAAATATAAAATTACCCTAGAGAAAGTTTTAAGAGAATTTTCTTCTTCAAATTCATTTATAATAATTGTTGTCAAGATGTTTTTATACATCTGCAGTATAATCCAGTTACAATAATATCAATAAGACATAGAAATCCAGTAAGTATACTAAAGCCGAGTTATACAAACTACAATTGAAACTTTTAAAAAGTTAATACAACAATAGCAAAAAACTTCTAATAAAGTTAAATAAGTAATACTCGACCTAAACAATTCTCATACAAATTAAATAAAACATACTTCGCTCTATAGGCAATCGGTCAAACTTGAGACATAGGGATTTCACTATACAAGATTATTCACAAATTATAACGAAAGATTTATGCAACCAATCTCACACTTTCTCATAAAAATCTGATAAAATTTAATTTAAAAAATGTTTTTGCAATCCTAGTTACTGTTTATCATTTTAAGTTAATTTAACTGTCTTTGATCGAATTTAGTCAAAATGTTCACTAATAACAAGAATTTTGAGCACTTAATAAATTAATGTTTTAGTTAAAAGCTTTTGTTCCGTTTTTGCTGTAGTTTTAGATCCATCCTTTACGTTTATTATTTTTCAATAAATGCGTTTCCACCAATTATTATTATAACTAATCATTCAATTTGACAAGTTATAAAACAACTGAAAAAATCAATAATCTTTGGGCAACTTTGATTCAATATTTTCACCGCAATAAAAATTTTATCAAAAAAGTTGCTTAATATGTAAATTTGGTTGCATATGGATTTCTCATCTTTCGTGATAACACGAGCGAAAATTGTAGGAGACTATATCACGAGCTACTAATCCACTTGCAGTAGTAGCTCGTGATATACTCTCTTACAATTTTTGATCACGATTTATTTTGACCTTCTTTTCTATCTCTTACTTTTGTAACTTTTCTATTTCCGAAATATATCTTATTACTTATGTTCCATATTCCATTGTCCTTTGTACTTGCACAAATTTCTCCCATATACAAAGTGTCCCAAAAAGAGTGCCAAATTTTTAATACGTTGTCAATAAAAAAAAAACACATTTTTTTTGAATTCGCTTTTTTTAGTTTACAAAAACGCCAAAACATAAATTTTTGTTTTTTTTTAACATCTTAAGAAAAATTTGAGGTCTAAAAACACAAGAAAAAAAGTAGTTTTTTTATCTACATGCTAACTATCTACTATTACCACCTAAGAACCGCAAAAAAAAACATTTTCAACAATTTGATTATTTTACCAAAATCTCTTAAATATATAAGATCTGTAAAACATACTTCTGTCTACTAAAATATAATTTCATAGACTTGTTTAAAATTCATAAATATCATTAGCAGGCGTAGTTAACAAAATGTGCCAATATTCGTTTTTGACCTCCTGAACTATAAAACGAATGTGGCAGTTGCCTATACATCAAAGGGAGGTTGATATTTACAGAGCAATGCAGTAGCCGTGCGGCAGCAAATGCGGTAAAATGACAAGATTACACTAGATAGTTAGAGATGGGCATTTTTAAAGAAACAATTATATTTACCATAATTAAGTTTATCTAAGAAAATGTTTTGTTACATAAATGGTTTTCGATATAATAAAAATTTAAATCGCTATAGCGTCATCTATTTGTAGAACTAAGAAGTTTGCAAATACCATATGTCAAAATATATTTTTTTAATATTTGGATAAAAATCGTTCAAAGCTTTTCGGCCAAAAAGTTTTATACAAATTTTATGCAAAGATTTTCTTACAGTAATAAGGCACACCCTGCGGGCTTGCTTTTTAAACAAAGTTGACGCTCTTTAAAATTAGGTTTACCATAATATAATGTAAATACTTTATTAAATTTGTAATTCTCTTTCATTGTCAAGAAATAATTCATTAGTAGGTGATATCTTTTTCTTGAAACCACACTTTTACAGTTTCCTTTGTCCTCTTCAGATCTTTGAACATTTATCCCAACGCTTTTGTTATTTCTTATTCATTTACTTAAAAAACAATCGTTATTATTCTTTACTTAATTCACAATTTTCTTCTATAATAATTCTTAGATCTTAGATTCCATCTTATGTTGTTTTCCTCATTTTTAGAATTAATTGTACCTTATGATATATTTTTAAAATGTTCACAAAAAGAATGTCTTAAAGTCTGTAATCTTTTCTTTTTTTTTTGGTTTTCTTTTAGCCTTGATATCTGATTTTTTTTTAGTTTTAATTAAACTATTTATTTGCAAAATTAGTAAGTTTAAAAAATTCAGAAAATATAGAAAAATGTAACAAAACAAAACGTCCACTGATTGATAAAATAGCTTTCAAACCAAAGTAAAAATGGTGGATGCGCCGGGTGACTTGATATGTTCACTTTGAGATCAATTGTCATAAAATTTACGAGCTCATAGTAATAAACAAAACGCACCAAGACAGTTAAAAACATAACTAAATAAATAAAAATTACTACAATGTATGAGGTATGCGTGGTCTACGAATATCTTATTCCAAACCATGTTACCATGTAAACATTAAGCGGATGATAACATTAACCGTGATAGCAATAGGTGGCGTGCACTGCATTTTTTTATTCGACGATCAAGAAAATATTGTTTTCGGTTATGCCCTCGTGCATTGATTAGTAGCCAAAAAAAAATTTTCATGCATTTTCAAAACGTAATTAGCCCTCGTGTTCCACTTGAGCTAATTAATACGTTTAGAAATGCATTCGAAAAAATTAGCGGAAATAATAATGCACTTGTGATATTGTAAGTAAAAATTTTTTGAGTAATTTTACTTCACAAAAATTGTACAAAAAATAAATTACAGAAATGCCCGAAAACAGCACGACGAAATATAAAAATATTAATAAAAAAAATTATATCAATATTGATTGAATAATAACTTCAATTAGTAATAAAGTAATTAATAAGTAATTAACTGCAATTAGTAGTAGTAAGTACAAAATAGATAGTGTTTTTAGTTTTGCAAAAGCAAAAAAAAAATGTTTTGCATAATTTTCTAATAATTTTCACTGGTTAATTTTATCATGTAACACATAAAGTTTGTTTTTTTATAATAAATTGTCAAAAAAAGGCAATTGGTATTCCATTTTGGAGGCGTTGTTCAATACGTATGACTTCAGATTGTTTGCAAAATTAGACAATCAAGACATATTATTGTGTTAACTTTAAATTTTTTAAACTATTTGTAACATTAAATGATATCTATCTGCCAGAATTACCACACTAAACAAAATATACTTATCCCAACATGTTATGTTCATCGATGGTACCAACCTGACGGCGCTATGACTATTAATTATAAAAAAATATAAAATTTGTTAGTTTCCATAGTTATTCTCTACAGTTATATTTTTCTATTGGTTTTCTGCAAAACCGTGCCATTTTCAGTTAGAATATCATAAGAGTTCAGCTTTTGGCAAAAAAATTTACCGATTTTTACAAAAGTTCGCCAAGGAATTGTGTGAATGACGTTCGAAACTACGAGGTCATAAAAACTATGAGGCGTCAGTCGAGTAGTTTTTGACAATGTCATAAGCAATATTGTAAAACTCAAGTTTACAATCGGTAAACTTTTTCAGGCAAAATCTGAACTCAAACAGTATTCATCAAGACTAATTAATCTCGAATAATTGAAAACCACAAAAACTGTGGTTGTGTGTGACAATTTTTGCAAATTAATTTTTGTTTATTTATTATGTAACTAAGGCAACACTACTTACAACTGTAATTTTTCTGCTGAAGAATGAGGTTGTGTTTTTCAAATTGCCTATAGGCTGTGAACCCCCGAAAAAAATTTGACAGCTCATTTTTTTAATTGGAATTTTCATTTTTATTGTTAAATAAAAGTGTGTGATTGGCTAAAAAATCCATGAGTGAAACAGTCACTTAAAACAGTGGTAATTTTTTGAATGTTTCTGGAAACTTTTCAAGTGTACTTTCTAATCCGATTTAACTACACGACACGCAGTAAGAAAATCGCATAACCAAACATAAAGTTTTAAGTAAAAGATATCAAAACACATTAAATACGAATTATATCAATAATAATTCCACTTATTAATTTTGTCATGAAGCTATATTCTAAAATTTCCAAGAGAATTTAGTATCTAATTATCATAAATATAATATTTTTTTACTGGTTCTCCATAAAACCGTGCGATTTTCACTAAAACATCCCAATTTCAAATTTTAAGAACTAGTGTTTTTAAATCGAAACACGGAGATAGCAATGATTTAAGAGAAATGAGCAACATAGTTCGTTCAAATTGATATCTTGATGGTAACTCGATATTTTACTTAAAATATTTAGCCAACATTAATTTCATCTTTTCCAGTTTATCTTTGATATTTGGCCTTACTATTACCCCCATTAATCATCATTGATATCTATCTATCTAGTGTCACCATTAAATTTTCATTATTACTGTTCATTAACGCGTTCATATACCATTATCAGTTGTCAAATTGCTATAATATACTCTTTTATTAATGTATTGTAAAAACTATTAATTCAAAAATAAATCAAAGTAAATGTAAAACGAACTCTATTTAAAAAAAAATAAATCCAAATATTTTTAAAAATAATAAAATTATATGAAAACAAAATATTTTTATTTAATTTTATCTGTGCTAATATATTGTTAAAAAACAATTTTTAGAGATAGGTAAATACGAGAGTAAATAATATACTGCAGCGACAAGGAATAAAACCAAAATAACAAAACGTGCCGCTTCTCGCTCCTGTTTGTTCACTCATTGAACTTCTGAATATATTTTTAAACCTGGTTCAAAATATTCATTACTTATTGATCACCTACTTCTGTCACTGTTTTATAAATAATTCAAAAAAATTCTATTCTCGACGGACACATTGCGAATTTTCAGGCTGTTCAAACAAAATTAAACATTAATTGATGCGGCAGTAAATAAATATTTAATTTAAACCACTCTAAGTATTTGAAAATATAAAAGAAAAGTAAAACTTTAAAATAAAATTACTTGAAATTTTGTTTCTGTTTATTTTAAAGTTTTCTCGAAACATAAATGCGACTAAAAGCCAAAAATGAAATAGCAAAAATTTACATTTTTATATTCCTGTATAAACCCGCAAACCTAAATTGTTTGTTGATTGAAAATTGTTTATTGAATGTTTGCATAACTAAATATTGGACATAATTGTAAACGCATTTTATCCAATAATTTGTCAAATGGTAAAAAAACAAAACATTTCAGAGACTTTTACAAATTACAAAACTCTTTGGTATTGATTGAAAACTTATACGATACGCCATGGTCAGCAACCTTTCCGGTTTATCCCTCTCCCCAAATATTCCACTGGAAAACCCTTCGCGTTCAACAGGTACTAAAGGAATACATTAAATGAAAATTGAATACACAATCTGTTCAATCATTTTTATTTCATTTTCTCTCAGCCTTTATACAGCTTTTTAAACTAAAAGTATATCCATTCGAGAAGGAAACTCATTTTATAAATAAAGTAGACCGAAATTTGTTTTGTATATTTTCGTGAAGCAAGTACAAAAAATGAATTTAGATAACTCACGTTTTTAATAAAATTTTGTCACAGACTGATATTTATCGAAAACAACTGGTGCAAGTAAGTTTTCGCAAAACCGTTCAAATCTGTATTGATTCAGTTTCAACATCTTGCAAAAATAACTTTTGGAATAAAATGTATTGCAACTTGAGCTTCCTAGAGAAAATCTCTAGGTGTGTTTTTGACGAGTATTTAAACGGTTCTAGAAAACTAAAAATATATTCAAACTTCAACACGCATGTCTCTAAGTACATTAATGACATGCTAACTATCATTTTAACTATTAAAATTTAATTTAAATTAGCATGGAAGTAGAGGAGATTGCTGTAAGATGGGAAAGTTGAGACCGAGCTTAATTGATTTAAAAGTTATTTAAGCGTGAAATTTTTTATTAACCCATCAAGCTTTATCAGGAGGAGTTGGCAAGTACTTGACACCAAAAACAAGATTTTAGGGAAAAAAATTAGATTTGAAATCCATTATTTGCTTTCTACGGAGGCACAAATTTTATAAAAGAAAATATTTAATTTTTATATTATATATTACTAACTACAAGAAGCTTTCTGATAAAAATTTATTAAAAAAAAGTCAATCTAAAGCTTTTAGTAGTTGTACAACGTTACGCCAAGTAAAAATTATTCTGTTTAAAAAGATAATTCTCTGAAATAACAACTAATGTGTTATTTTAAACATTTGTTAAATTTGCTTAATCCCCAGAAATAAAAACTGTCACATCTAATAAGAATTATTTGTTGCAGGAAATAGACAGATCTAATCCACCCGACGCATTTGTAATACTTTATTCCGTCGTAGATAAAGCTAGTTTTTTAAAAGCCGAAATAGAACTGACCAAACTGCAAGATGCTGACCTTTTAAGATCACGACCCGCTATTATAGTTGCCAATAAAATCGACTTAGCAAGAAGTAGAGCTGTTTCTGCACAAGGTAAGCTGATGTCATGTTATTTATAAATTTTATACCTTAATCTGCCAAGAGTTGAAATAGGAACAGTCACACATAAAAGGGTCTTAAAATAATATCACAGACAACATACCAAATCACCGCTTACAACATAATTCCATTTGAAAATTTAATTTTAGAAAATTACTGCTAAAATAGATTCAACTATTATTAAAACGAGCATTGAAATGTGAAGAAGTAGAAAAAAAATTGAATAATCACTTCCATGAACCCCTTTGCAGCTTTCGCAGCCAGACAGAGCTTTTCCAAACTTTAGTCCTTTTACTTTTAAGATTATCCTTAAGTAATTGTTGAGCTCTTCTTGCCCCTGACGTTTCATCACTTCTTTTCGCTGAAAAGATTTTTATTTAGAGCAATTTCAAGCACTAATGAATGTTTTAAAACAAACGCAGTTTCGTTTTAGAAAGCCAACTATGATCATAATTCAATAAACATCACAATTTTCTTAAAGAAAAACAAAATGGAAACAATATTAAATAAGCTTTACCCTTGGGATAAATGTGTCTAACTGGTTATTAATACAGAAAGCCAGAGATAAAATAACTTTTCCAGAAAAAATGTTACTCTGAAATTTTCTTTTCATTTCTGGAGAGAGATAAACAATAAATCTGACATTTTTGTAAAGCAGACAGTGCATGTCTGGGTTCCATCCAATGATAAAACTTATCTAGCCACGCACTTTTGTCTAATTAACGATCAACTTCCGACAGAGAAAGGTTGCTTTCTGAAAGGAAATACAATAATATTTGAATTATAAAATATCGTTTTATTTCGAAAATCTTTTGTTGTTTTTACATTTATAAGCGAACAATTCGTAATAAGAAATGACGATCCGGAAAGTTGTACAGGAAAGAACATTTCCTAAATGGAAAAATTTTAATGGAATGAGATCTGTGACCAGTGTTCTGAAATAATTACTAAACCGAATCAGATTTATCGTTAATTTGCCAAAGGAGAAATGAGAATTTTCTCTTCAAAAATTAATAAAAGCTAGCATAATTAGCCCACTAAAATTAATGTAAAATATAAACCGGTTACAAAAATTCCTGTTTGTAAAAAAAATATGCAAAATTTTAAAGCCTATCCTACTGTCAAAAAATCCTTTGTTTTGAGACCGCTCATATATAATGACTTATAAGCTGTAAGAAAGACTGTAACGACCGATATCACTTGTTAGTTTTTTTCTGGTAAAATACAGACCATAAAGTAACAAGTGTTCATTTAAAAAAGTTGTCAAAAGTGCCATAAAAAACAAAAACATATACTGTCAGTGATAGTTGTCAGAAATGTCAGAATTGTCATATTATGTCAGATTAGTGACTTACAAACTATTTCACGGAATATTTTATAAAGTCAGTAATCTCCAAAGCTTTTTGTAAATAATTATTTATTAACTCGTGTAGAGAAACATTTCCATCACTAACTCTTTTTCAACGACCTTGTTCTGTTTTCCATCGAATAGATACACTCGCCATCAACCTTTCTACCACTTCCAAAGTAACTTTCGACTAAAACCTTTTTGTGTTCTAAAGTGTAATTAGCCATCGCGACAAAATAACAATTAACTAGGCCCAATAACAAACAGAACTAAAACTGAAACTTAGAACAAACAAAAACTGGACAAGAAAAAAAAAAGAAACAAAATAAAAATGACTCGGAGTCTTGTAAACACACACTCAAAAATAATTAAAATGATATAGGTATTTATTTATAATGTTTTCCATAGTTACAGTATATCAAGTTCTGACATCCATTTTTCGCTACGTTTCCTTTTATCAAAATCTCATAGCATTTTCGAGAACTTTTTTAAATTAACACCTTTTAGTACCGGGTCCGTAAGCCCAACGAGATACTAAAAAGTTTGTCTCTACGGTGTCAACACGTCTGTACAGTCCGTCAATCTGATCGGCCACTAGTTTTACATTTCCATTCGTATCAACAACAAAAGCATGGCTTTCCTCAAAAATATCCTCGAAAACATTTTTATTCATCTTTTCTACAGATATTAATAGGTTCGTAACGTACAGCGTGTCATTCAAATGTATCTTCTTTATCTTACCTAAATCGTCAACAGTAAAATGTCTCTTATGTCTAAATTGTGGTAACTGTAGGCATGTTGTTCACAAGGTTTAAGTTTTCATGTCTACATTATATCATAAAAAAATGCCTTACCGTACTGCTGATAGAGACGTAGAATCGTTGTCAAAACACCAGCTTTTATTATCCGCTGTTCGCGAAAATACACATTCCTTTCTTCACAAAAAGTTAAAACTTGGCCACGCTCAATAATGACTAATAAAGTATTTTCTGAACTTTGGGGTGATTCCTGGCATCATTCTCTCTGAATAAGATCTTCTAAAAAATCTCGAATTTTCCAAAGTTTTCGGAAACCTGTACTTTTAGTAACACAATCACTGAGAAATCATTATTGACTGATCTCGTTTCGCTTGTCAACTGCATCGAAAAACTTACAAACATGAGCTATTTCAACAATGTAGCCTATCTAGCTAGACCTTTGATTAATAGATGTCTTGCAATTTCAGTCCCACATCTCTTGATGTTTCACAGTTCTTGGCTTGTTTTAGTTCGGAAAGAGATAAATTTGTGTCATTAGCCACCAACTTGGGTTTCAAACTTGTCGATCACGTATATACACGTCGATCATGCATCATTTATTATGAACAACACTTCCATTTGCATCCTCCATGTAACATATTCATTTTTTCTGAGAACTGAGAACAGGTAGATCCTGAAACTAGTAGTGCGTAATAACGATAAATAAGTAACTAACGCTTGGTGACGCATTCCTACATTTAACCCATTAATTAATACCCAATCATTAAAAAGAAAAAAATGATAAAAACTTAAAATTTTATTTTTTCTCTTGTTTCGGCTCAATCGCAAGCAAAGTACTTTATTAGTATAGTTGTAAAACCTTTTTTCTAATGTATCTAATTATAAAAGAATAATCATATCACTCTATAAATTTTGAAGTAGATAACAAATATGTCATTTTTTCATATGGAATTATGTTGATAAGTTGTGAATT
This sequence comes from Tribolium confusum, assembly GCA_029207805.1. Taxonomy (NCBI): domain Eukaryota; kingdom Metazoa; phylum Arthropoda; class Insecta; order Coleoptera; family Tenebrionidae; genus Tribolium; species Tribolium confusum. The sequence goes on along the minus strand of JALGAY010000002.1, from coordinate 27,226,726 downwards.
ATTATTTCTTTAAACAAAACATATATGTAACACACCCTTTTTCTTATCAACTCCTTATTATATATAAAAAGTTTCATAAGTAAGCAATCACATGAATACTGACTGGTAAAGTTCAAAAAATGTTATTGTAGAGAGTGTTAATTCCTAACATGATTACTGATTATTGAAAAAATTCCACCCGTTTAAAGTTGATAAACTAAGAAATCGTTGATAAAACGATTAACATTAATGAGTCAAGTTGTTGGTGTCAGATGATTAAAAAATTATCAACTTTGACGCTTAAACAGTGGCGTTCTGTTGAAATGTTCTCAGTATTACTACAAGAATAATGTGGGCTTACACATGGAGAAATACGGCAGACATATATTTGGCTTAACTAAAAGACTGGAAAAAATGTGGCAGTAATTATTAAAACAATTTTACTCTTAAACGAACTACATACATTAGAAATTAACCCTTAGTTGCAAAAACGTAAATCAAAATTGACGGACCATTAAACTCTGTTTAATTTAAAATAATATACACTGATTAGCTAAAAATGCGTTAATGAGACATTAATGATCCATCAATTTTGATGACGTTTGTGTAAACAGACGTAAGACTTTTTAGAATAATACTAAATTAATGTTCAAGAGATTGCCATTTACTTACAGAACATTTTAACAACACGGTTTTAAGCATTATTTATTAGACAAACAAATTTTTTGAGTGATTTAAATCAAAACACACCAGCGGCTTTTGTGCCGCACAAAACTACTTGGCCCAACAATCCTCAATAACAATCAAATCTTCAACAAGAAAAGAACTAATTTTAATGGCCTAAAATTTCCTGTTAAAATTGAAAAATTGTGAACTTTTTGCGAGTTAGTTATTAAACATTTTACTTATCTAAACTAAAATAAACATATACAGTGCTCAACAATTGAAATAGCAGACTCTAAAATTTTAACAAAGTTTAAAGTCTTGTAACTCCTGCAAAAGTTTATTAATTGAGAAGATCTTCTTTTTTTCTGGGTAGTTCATTTCTTATATTTTAAGATGTTTAATAAAACGTTTTTTGCAAATTTGGTGTTTAAGTTATACAGACTGTCAAAGACAGGCCTTGCAAAAAACGAAAACTTTAGACTGCTCCCATTTTAACAAAAACAAAATTTTGAATTTTTGAAGAGCGCTGGACCAAACCCTTAAAACGACTTTGTAGATTTTAAGCTAAGTTTATAAATTAAAGCCAAATCCAAAAAAACTGTTTTTGCACTATATAAGCAATAACATAACTATAACTATACATTTTTTGCAATATAACTTTTTATATCCTTTTTTAGCTTATTCTAAAGGTAAAAGTTCAAACTTGAATTCTGGAAAGAGTGGTAGACATACCGTTAATATTTCATGTAATAAAGGGCTTCCAAAAATGATCAATTTTTTAAACAGCTCTGAATTTTAGTGTGGTAAAACAATGATAAAAAATTAAACGTGTATTTGGAAACATGACTTGTGTTTTAAATCTCAAGACCCTTGTAGCATTAGTTTGCTCGGTATAAGTTGGTGTCTAAATACAATTTTTGAAACAATGTTTTTTAAAAAAAAATTAAAACTTTTGCTTATCTAAACGGCTTGTTTCTACTGATACAATTGTGGATAGCTATCAGTAGCGCCCGTATATTAGTTTTTTTTTGGATTGTTGCTTTAATTTATATCTGTAGCTTAAAATCTGTAAAACTGTTTGGAGGGCTAAATACAGCGCTCTTCCGAGACCCATTAAAAAACTTCTAAATTTTTCATTTTTTGCAGAACCTGTCGTTGACACCCTTTATAATTTAAACAACAAATCTACAAAAAATATTTTATTAAACATCTTAAAGTATAAGAAATGATCTACCCAGAAAAAAAAGACGGTTCCGATTAATAACTTTTTATAGGAGTTACAAGACTTTAAACTTTGTTAAAATTTTGAAATGTTCCATTTCAATTGTTAAGTACTGTAGTTGCCTCTCATTACTGTAATTAAAATTTAAAAAAAATCAATATTTTTTATTCTATCATTAAGAAAAAAAACAAAAGTTATGTAAATATTTCTAGCAACTGTAGTACGGTGCACGGAGCGCATAAAACCCTTTAAAAAGTGATTCTGTGGGGGTTTTAAGACTAAAGGTTGATTTTTTCAGAAATAATGGCTTATGCCCTAAATATATTATATACGAAGTTGTCCAAAAATTGTTCTAGACAAAAGGGCACTATTCAAAATTATCTAGATATTTATACAATGTAGTTTTTCAAAACATGGGCTTTCTTGTACTAAAAGTTCAATTTCCGTTTAGCCACAAAAAAATAAAATATATTTGAAAATGCATTGGCTCTTACGGGCGTTAGCAACTTCAAAGCTAAATATCTCCGTTGAAGATACCGAAAAATTTAATTGATTTTACGGCTTTTCGCCACTTCTCAACGATTATCTCAAAAACTAAGCCTTAATTTAAAAAATATGTCTCATAAGAAGTTTTTGTCCCCTCATTTATGATTAGAATGGTACCACATTTAAATTTTGTTCTTATGTCGTTTTATCAAAAATAATATAATAAATAAACTATGCACAAATTATTTAAATATGATACCGCATCTATCCTCTCAAGTTGTCGATCCCCCATTCTCACTCTCCCGCTCTCCTACCTGCAAAATCAGGGTTTACGTAGCTAGTAATTTAAACTAGATTATTACTTCGTTTTATAAATTGTTAAATTGTTCCACTAAAAATTTATAAATACTCAAGTGAATTTGTTACAAAATCAGAAAATAATTGATAAATGTACAAATGAGAAAAATAAGAGTGAGGGATCGACAACTTGAGAGGATAGATGCGGCATCATATTTAAATATTTTGTGCAGAGTTTAACTATTATATTATTTTTTAAGAAAATGACAAGAAAAAAATCTAAATGTGGTACCATTCTAATCACAAATGATGGGACAAAAACTTCTAAAGAAACATATTTTTTAAATTAAGGCTTAGTTTTTGAGAAAATCTTTGAGAAGTGGCGAAAAGCCGTAAAATCAATAAAATTTTTCAAATTATTAAACAGAGATATTTAGCTTTAAAGTTGCGAACGGCCATAAAAACCAATGTATTTTTGAAAATATTTTATTTTTTGTGGCAAGACGGCTACAGAGATTAAACTGAACTTTTAGTAGAAGAAAGTCTATGTTTTGAAGAATTACACTGTATAAATATCTAGAAATTTTGAATAGTGCCCTTTTGCACAGGACAATTTTTGGACAACTTCGTATATAATATGTTCAAGGTATAAGCCATCATTTCTGAAACAATCAACCTTTAGTTTTGAAACCCCCACAGGGTGACACATTTTAGGGCATTTGGCATTCTACTACTATTTTTTATCAAAATGGTTACTGATTAATGGTTATATATTGTTGGTATCATTTATTCATTTATTACATAACATAACTGGTAACAAAACGAAAAACTCTTGTTTTAATTTATGGATAATCGTTAATATTTAACAAAAATCGAGCTGAATTTACTATTCATCTAATTTAATTAATAGTTACAAAATAAAGCATGCGTTGGTTTTCTCATTATTGTACAAAACTTATCGATTAGGGAATATCTGTTGTTGAAATGAGATGTTACGTTTAATTTTCAGATGGTAAATGTCTAGCGTGCACCTTCAGGGCGAAATTTATCGAAGTTTCAGTAGGAATAAATCACAACGTGGATGAACTCCTTGTTGGAATATTAACCCAGATCAGATTAAAAGCAGCAAGTGCTGAAGATGACGATCATCAGCAGCAGTGGTATAAAAGTAGAGGTATGATGAAAGCTAGTATGAAGGCAAGACAGATGTTTACGTGGTTGTTTGGAAAAGAAGATTCAAAATTTAAAAATTGTGAAAACCTCCATATACTCTAGCGCTAGTTTTATATATTGTGGTACTATTAATATTTATCATAATAAAAGTGTTGTAAACAAATTGACAAATCTTATTCTTGGAATTTAAATTGAACCAAATACATTTTATGTTCTACAGCTTCCTATGAAGTAAAATGTGGGCCAAGAAAAGATTTGCGTCTAAATATTATTAACGCTTTGCTGGTTCCAAGAAAGCGTCGCCAAATTTACAAAAGACTTTGGTTTTGGGCAAAATTATATTAAAATTTTGTCCAGTTTTCTTGGAAGCAAAGTTCCCAGTTTTGCCAACGTTAGACAAAAATTTATTAAATTCAGAAGAGTGATAAAGTCAAGGCCTAGTTATAAAAAGTTAACTATCGTTGGTAAAATACATGAAGCATATCTCAATACTTTTTGTATTAATTTTGACTTTTAATGAATCATTTATGTTAAGTATTTTCACTGTGTGATTATATTTTTGTCACTGACTGACTTTAGATACAATTATTTAAACATATTACGTGTACTTGACTACTTGTAATAAAATATGGAAATATATATTTATATAAATTGTAACAAGTGAATGAGACTTTCTCGCTTTTAAAGTAGGATATTGTTTTATGTATATAACTATCTTTGCATGTTATTATCAATTTTTATCTGCGGTAGCATTAGCAAATGAATGGAAGGGGCGAGGATAATGATCCTTGGGGAATTGAAAGCGGGAGGAAACTCAAATCAAAAATAAACTGGGGTACCTTATTAAAATCAAATAAAAACTGTACACTTTCTTTGTGTTTTTGCAATCAAAAACTATCCAGAAACTAATCAGACTATATCTATCTGTGTATCGGTGAGGGACTTGATCTGAAATATTACGCACTGAACCGATTAACTAATAGATTGAACCCAAGAGAACACCAAAACAAACGTTGGGTAAGTTCATTTAATAGGTCACTGAAGATGTTAAGGAATTAATTACTATGCAAATGGTAAATGGACAATTTTAATTCGAATACACCAACAGATCTTGCATGTTTGTTTTTGAATTAAATAAAAAAACTACGAGTGAAGTAATCAAGTTATAATTCATAAAAGAATAAACTGCTTGAAGGGAATAAACTCTCGACAAATTTTATTTCATACTATAATTGCGTTTTCTGGTTACTACCCTTCTAATCTCCATAGTAAGAGAAAAGCGGCGTGAAAATGGATTATAGAGTACATAAACGTTGTGGGCATGAAAAGCATCCGATAATTATTTTATAAATTATGAAAACCATAAACGATGTGTCGTTTTGAGCTCAAAGTAGTTGCGGTTTGTGGTATTACAATGATATTTAATATTCGCAGATCTTAATTAAAATTAAAGTCGTATTTGGCAAAGTTCACTTTTCAACCCTTCAAAACTTTAGAGTGTAAATTTGCCTGTGGGTGGGTGTTCCATTGAAATTAAAAAAGTTGGACAAAGAAATTTGGAACCGACAATGCGTCATTTTTGCAAACTGAGTGAAATATTTGTATATGCAACAATCAAATTAAGTTCTTTATTAAAATAAGAAAATTTAAGACGAATCAGTCATCAATAAACTATTGCCAACAAAGTTCAGATTAGGTCGTCCTCAATCTTTGGACCAACAATCCTAAATGCGGCTATTCTGATAATCAATAATGTGGCAAATTTGACACAAAGCTATGTCATCAGCATTCCATCCTGGTTTGGTTTTAGAAAATTGGAATAACAAAAGTGGAATTTATTATCCAATTTTCATGATCTTATAAAATGGTTTTTATTTTTAAATAGAATATCTACTTTTCAAACTTCAGAAAAGTTTAGCTAATAAAAAGCTTAATTTTAAGAGCTGCTGCACTATCGAAAATGATTAAAGCAACAAGAATTTATGGTTCCCAACACAAAATTTAAAAAAATATATATCTTTGTCACAAAAGTAAAAAAGATCAAACCATCTTAAAATTTGGCAGATGACATCTTTGAAAAATTAAAAAACCCAAAGTCGACAATGCAGAAATCATCAAAACCCTCAAAAGTAAAAAAATTCTCTGAATCTATGAGTTATATCAAAAATATTGCAAACAAAAGAAAATATTTTCAGCTAATAAACTTCCCTACAAATTTATTTCTTATAAATTTCTCTTCAAGATAAAAATTGACCAACTTATGGCTGTTTAAAATTTGAATTTCTAGAGATTTTATGTTTTTTTACTCAGACTATCAAATCAAAACTATAGTGATAAAATCTATAGTTAACAAAATTTTCAACCTAGTTTTTAACCTTTTCACCTCAACTTTTTCTCTGAAATTTCTAACATTTTGTGATGAACAACAATTAAATACAGGCCATTATTTTCATTACAATGTGTTAAAGAGTCAGAGGAAATAATACCACAATAAAATTGAATCTTGTCATCTATTATTTATTTACACTCTAATAAGACAACAAATATGTATAGTAAAAACATCAAAATAGATTTATATCAAGCAAGTGTAAAATATTTTCCCGTTTTTTATGTAATTTGTATTGACAGTAGTTAGGTGAGTCCCAAAGAAAAGAAAATTCTTCGAATTCAGCTTTTGATTCTCTCACATGTCCATCCCATTTCAATATTTTTTTGTTAATTGCAACAGCGTCATTACTTGCGACTCGAAAAAGCCCTTCAATCCACCATTATTTATTTAAATTCACAACGAGCATTTTTTTTTTCAGCACATTTACATCAAATTACAAACTACCTTAAAAATAAGAAAAACCTTTTAAACTTACAACTGATATGACAATACCCATACTAAAATTCAACCGTAATAAACGCAAATCAGAACTGAAGCACGTGTACTGTGAAAAGTGTATTGAAAAGTGAGACACTAAATTTGGCAACATTAATTTTTTATTAAAGTTAATTAAATTAGTCTTTTACTACGATATTATCAATGTGATTAAAATGTCATTCGAGACAAATAAAGACGTATCTAAAAATGCTGCAGTTTAAAACAAAATCATAAATTCAAAAAGTTTTTTTGCTATTAATTAGTATCCCACTTTTCAATAACGTTTTCTGACGTGATTCAAAAAACTCAGAATATTTACAAACAGATATCTTCTATTATTGGACTTTGATACCGTCTTCTAAAATAAGAAGTTCTTTTCTATTGTCTTTGCACCTCCGGGACTAAAACTGATATTTTAGTCCCTACTGAGGACTAGACTGGTACTTTTAGTCCCATGAGATTTAAAATGCCATTTAAAATCCCTTGGCATTTAAAATTGACTTTTAAAATTCCTTGAGATTTAAAACTGAAATGTAAATTCTCTTAGAATTTTAAATATTAAAAAACTCGGATCATTTTTAACAAGTATTACCTAGAAGATGTACTGCTGGACAAAAGAAAATGAGAGAACAAAAGTCGTCCGAAATAATGAAATAATGACTTATAATTTATTTATTATGACTTTTTTATTTACCAACTTTAGTTCCGGATGTGCAAAAAATAGCGTAGGTATATAGCCCTCAGACCTTTTGGACCCCTAGACTCCAAACTTTCGCTCTCGGGGTTAAATCAAGACACAAAGCGACATTTCACTTGTAACAAGTAGTTTTGATCTTTTTTCACAATTTTCTTTTGTGGCAGCTTCTAGTTGTTCCATAAACTAGAAAATGGTAGCCAACATCTTGAAGTTCTCGTAACAAGGAAATTTTTGAAGAAATTCCGCACACTTTAGTTCTTCTCACAGCTAAATTTTGCATCATTCGTTTGCGTCTAAATCTTCGAGTTTATCTTAGTTTTCATCGCTATTATCAACAAAACCATTGTTTATTTATTTCCTACAAGTCTAAATCATTAGACGATGATGATTTGTAATAAGAACCAAAATTTTTATATGATTCTTCAACATCATTATCATACCACAAAAATCCAAATCTAGATCATCATGCGTCAGACAATGGCCTGTAATCAAAACCAGAATTTTGATAAGGTTCTTCAACATCTTCATCATCATCCCATACACTTTCAACCATCTTTTGCAATTCTTTTTCAGTAAAAACCCACTAAACTTTATTATGTTTATGTTAAATGCTAGATGAATATCCATGTCCTATAGCACGATGTATGTACAACAAAGCATCATGAACGAAGCAAATCTTAGCATTATTAATTTATTTTTACATTATAAAAACTTTTTTTCTAGACCAATAGCCCATCAAAGTTATGAAACAATCCACCTGCTCGTTGTATGGCTAACAATGTTTTGCAACATTCATGTTACAAAAAAAACCTTCAGAAAAGTGTGCATAAGAGCTTCACCCGCGCCGACTTGCAAATTTGAATTTTTTGGAAATTTTGTGACAGTCGCGTGATGTTTAAGTAAAAGTGAGACCCACACGAGTTTTTTTTTTATTCCTTTATAAGACATATGAATCATAGATACATGAAACTTATTAGATACGAAGGATTAAAAAATCAGAATTTCAAATTCTAAATAGTTATAACGTGGTAAAAATTCCATATGTAACTAATTTTATTAGCTACAATTTTTAACAAATAAATTTTTGATATCACTCATACCTTCTGAACAAATTGTCAAATATTAAAAAAAAAATAGTACAAAATATCAAGAGACCAGAAAGCGAAAGCCCGAAAGCTATAAGCACCAACAGAATAACATTTTTCTCCAGTGGTATACAGAGATTCCCAAGTTTTACCTCCACCCCCTTTTTTACCTTCCTTTTTATCGGAAAAAATATAAAACATCAGTATGCTTTGACAAGGAGCTTACTTGAATTGTACATTGTACCTAATAATTTTTTCATATTATTTTTTTTTTGCAGTTGTTAATTAAAAAAGTAATTTTGCCAAAATTTTGATCTTTTAAGTTTTACAAGAATCAATTAAAACTCGCAATTTTACTTTATTTTTAAAGCATTACTTTTTAAAAAAAAAAACCGAAATTTTACATTATACTCGTAAATTGAGATTGGCGCGTGTCTGTCATAAATTCCTAATACGAAAGAGCACAATAGACAGACGCAAACGACTCAACATTCTTTTTTTAACTCCTTTTCTGTCATAAATAACCATCAGAGATTTTTCTCTGATCTAGGTTTCATATCAAAATTAAAAGAAAACTAAAATTATTTAGAGTAATGGGTAACATGGGTAAATGTAGCATACCCAAATACAATAGTGATCAAAAAACTCTCTATTCAATAAAATGATTTCAAATTTGGACAGGATGGACCTCTACAATAGATAATTACAAATGTGATAATTTCATAATTTTTGTTTAAATATAGAGAGTGCTATTTGAGAGGTGGAGGTAAAAGTTAAGTCACTCGGAATATCTATACAATGTTTTAGACGATTTTGATTAAAATAACGATAAAATTGAATTTTTAATTGTTGTCCTCCTTAACCGTAACAATAACACCAGATTATTCGCTTCTGTTATTTAACTTAAAAAAAGAGACACATTTTTGAATCGTATGCATGACGTAGATGTAAAAGCCGTTTTAATTTTCATGCAAAAATAAGTTAATATCTTTTAGCACTTGAGAGTCTAATTGAGTAATTTCAGTTGGGAGATATATCAATTAAAATCAAGCTGTAATTTGTATCTTTGTATTACGTGCTGCCTATACAAACCTTGACGACGGGAGCAATATCCCTAGCAACAGGATAAATCATTTCTCTCCGTATTTTTACTACCGGTCATGCAAAAATATAATTTAAAGCGGAGACGTCCACACCCTTAAGAAACTAAATGTACCTATATCAAATTTAATTTCATAAAAACTGCCACATTGTCCACATTTAATTACTTTTGATGAATATAAACAACTCAGTCATAACGTAAAGAATAGAAAAATAAAAAATTAACAGTTCCATTGGGAACACAACCCTAATTTAAGTTGGGATAAAGGGTAGGTAAGTGTTATATTTCACCTAACACCTGTGCAATTTTTTAAGCGGCTTAAATAATAAACCAAATTATTACATAAACTAAAAATGTCGTAAAGTACTTTTTACTAAAAAAAAAATCACGTGGTTTAAGATAACTTAAAATTGGTGTGTATTTGAGGAACAATGACCTATAATTAGGCGAAAACACGCAAGAAAAAATATATCTGTGCGAAACGGGTCAACGACCCCGCAAATTGAATTAAATATTTTACATCTAAAATCTTTTTTTTATTATTTAAAATTTATACCAAATTAAGATGCTTGAAGTTTTTTAGTTTTTACAGAAATATACATATCGAATGGTTTAAAAAAGTTTCATTATGTTACAAAAGAAAAAAACAAAACTTTATTTGTCATGTCTGGTGCCCGCTGATGTCACTAACAGACCGCTGGCGCAATGATAATTAATAAATGGTTTAAAGAAACAATACAATTTAACTAAACATTATCAAATATCAAGAAAATGTTACCCTTTCTAATGGTTTCTCTATAGTAGCCGCCTTGTAAAAGTATATTGATGTCATCAAAAAAATTACAAATAGAACGAAGTTTTGCAAGTAAAAAAATTATTTAGAAATACATATGTACTGTCTAATATCACAATTTCTTTGCAGTTACCTTAAAATTACTCTAAATTCATACCAGAATATTTAGCAATTGGAAATTTTGAATGACGTCAGTGCATTCGTATGTGGCCGCTAGTGTATGACACTATATTGCGTAGAAAGAAAGAGCTTAAACAATCTACTAATTTTTCAATCATCTTTGGTTCATACAAGTTTTCAAAACTGCCTACTATGAGTTTCTGTTTAAACTAAATGTTTAAAATATTCACACAGATCGACTTTTAGAACTTTTATTCATAATTTTATCAGTAACTCAATATTTCGTGTATCAAAGTAACAAATATATTACTATTTCTGCTTTTTCTTTCAAGAATAATGGCCTAATACTGTTGAACAAATTTAAAAAAAAAACTTATATTACCGAGGACCCATTTAAATGTGATGTATCAACTTGTCGATGTACTTTAAGATAAACAACTGTCTTCCTCCTGCACACTTTTAGTATTGTTAACCTTTAGGTCCACATTTACATTTCTTACATAAAAGAACTGTATACTATACAACTTTATTACTTGTTTTTTGTACAACTTTTCCTATACTTTTGACAATAATAACTGTATGTTGTATAAATAAATATATTTCTTTCAGATGTTTTGTTTTATTTCGAAATTTCAGAGAATACAAATGTTTATAACATGGATCAGCTGAAAATAAATTGACAAACATTCTTCATAATTCGAAATTTGGTTTTACGGGGAAGTGGACGACAAGGCAAGAAAAAAAAAAAAAAAACTGTTTTATGAGGCCAACGTTTCGAATCCTTTATTGATTCTTCTTCAAGGCTCCTAATAAATGTCAGATTTGTTTGGCATGGTACCAATTTGTCTCGGCCAGTGGTCGCCGGAAGAATTCTTCCGGCGACCACTGGCCGAGACAAATTGGTACCATGCCAAACAAATCTGACATTTATTAGGAGCCTTGAAGAAGAATCAATAAAGGATTCGAAACGTTGGCCTCATAAAACAGTTTTTTTTTTTTTTTTTTCTTGCCTTGTCGTCCACTTCCCCGTAAAACCAAATTTCGAATTTAATAAAAAAATGGACGTAATCCACCAAAATAATTCTTCATAATAATTACAGAAAACTACAATATCAAACAACTCGGAATGTAAAAATAAATAAATAAATACAATCAATACTGAAACTGTTAATGGCATATATTTATATATTATTTAATCTTTTATTCCTTTCCTTGCTTCGTATTTCTCGTTCAATCTCAAACCTTCGCAAATCAGCCCTTTGCAAAAAATCTTGTCTCTCCAAATAACTAAAGAACAAAATTTAAAGACATTTATATCAAGAGTTAACCAAAACCTTACCCATCTTTGCCTTTATTATGAGTCTGAAGTTCCTCTTCAAGATTTTCCTCCTTTTTAAAACGATCCCAATCTAGTTTAGACTTCTCCAAAGTACTAATCTTATTCTTTTTACCTATTTGACTTAAAATTCCACTCAAACCACTTTTACTTTTAAAAGGTTTACTAGGGTCACTTCTAGAATTACTTGATAGTCTAGCTTCAGCAGAATCTTTTGAAACTTCCTTTTCGACTTTAATTTCTTCACCAGCAAAATTAAACACTTCAGTAATTTTAACCGTTTCTGGTTTCTTCTCTTCTACCTGTGGTTTTTTACTAGTGTCGGGTTTTGGAGGCGTTGATTTAACACTATTTGTAGATACATTCTTAACTATATCTTTTTTTGATTGAAATCCTGTATCTTTCATAAAATCTGCCCAAATATCTTCTTCAAGTTTCTTTTTCTCTTCTTCCGATATCTGCTTAGAATCGCTTTTCTCTTCTTCTTTTTCCTCTAACGGTTTTTGCTTCTTTTTGGCTTTTGATCTATGTTTCGACCTTTTTTTACCTTTCGCATTGACATTTTCACCATCTGAAACGTCAAATTCTGGTTCGCCGTCAGATTCAACTTCTGAAACGTTTTCTTCTTTTTTATCAGGAACGTAATCTTCATCACTACTATCACTATTTTCCGGCAACTCTTCAGGGTCCATTATAATTAAATGATGGTTTTAAAACTAGAAAGTAAAAACCAAAAATGTTGAGTAACTATGAAAAACATCCATTCAAGACATACTATGGTTTGCCCGTTGAGAACAATATAACCGTATAAAAAGCCTATTTAATTAAAACATGGTAGGTCTAATTTTAAAATGCAACAACTTTGTTTAAAATAAGAGACAAATTCAAATACCACGTGCCTTGGAACAAATAACCCAACGCACAAGATTTATGTACTATACTTTTTATAGTACTCTTTGGTCCCGACAGAGTTTAAGCGACTTTTATTTGAATGTTTTAATTACTTTTTTCGTTTTGACTTTTAAAATTTGGTATCATTTAATTTTTTAAATAGTAAAAAAATTATGCTGTAATTTACTTTATTGAAAAAAGATTAAGTTTTTTTTTAGTTTTTTGGTTGTCCTATTGTTTTATACTAAGTGGTTAAAAAACTATCTTATTAGTTATTACGTTTATTACAGTGCTTACTTGTTTTTCAAAAATTACCTAAGATTTAACTATTTTTCAAAGAAATTTCAGTAAACTATATGTATTACATAATGTAAACTCACGAACATACTTCTAACAACTATACTTCACATAAAAAAAAATACTTCAACATCGAATAAGTAAGGCGGTTTAAATTCATATCTCCTCTAAGAGTTGGTAACCCTGGTAAGCAACAGCAATGCGCCTGAACGCGGACCAGTAAGTAAATAACAAAATGGTGAGATCTGGCTCTCACTCTAACACTCAATAATTCATTCCGGTGATTTCCCAAATTAACCTTCTACAAATGTCAAAATACAGTGAATCCACTCAAGACACTTTTGTTGTTGGACTGTTAACCAGATGAGCTGAGAAGACACAGATTTTCAAAGATTTTACTGAAAACACGTGTTCAGACATTTTAACTCTAGTTAAAAACTTGCAGTGTCAGCATGTTTTCCATAGATATTTTTCATCATTTAACATTACAATAGAACTCCTTTTAACATGTTTGGACGAGACAAAGGACGAGACTGGTTACCTGTTTAACCAGTTAATTCGAAATTACCGTAAAAAAATTGTTTGTTTTCTTTTTAAAAACAACAGCAATAATGAAAGAAAAAGGTCTTCTTCTTCCTTTCCTAATTTTCCAAAAATTTGTTCCCACGAGAGAAATGCTTCGAAAAAGCAACAAACAAAAAAGTCAGGAGTCCCCTATCTTAATTGATTCATATAAAAAATAGACTCATCAAAAGTACTCGTAAACAGCGCATCGCCCTGTTTTATTTTCCAAGAAAAGACCCCTAACAATCAATAGTCACTTGTCAGATATTATGTACTTACTATCATGTATTACGCTGAAAGAGAAGCCTGTAAATCCGACCACCCATTGATCCGAAGCCGATTAAGAAAGGCTTTAATGTACTACATTTAATTTTAAATTACATTAATGTAAATGCTTAAATTACAGTTTTGTGATGCCTATTTTTGCATGAGCTGTTGTATTAAATTTTAATATGTTCCTACAAGTTGACTAACCATGTAATAAATTTTTTATGGTGTGTAGTCTGATAATAAACATTGTCATGGCAAGACTTGCGCTATTAAATGTTCAGACTACCACCGCTTTATCGGATATTTTCTACAGTACCATGGAGAGAAAAATTTGACAACTTTCAATAAATTTAAATTTAGCGCACAATGTAAAATTTTGGGCGGTAAGTATAGTCATTTTAGATTTTGGTTCATTACTAAGCTTTGGTGCTGGAGAGTCTTGATGAAACGACCAGGTAATTAACCGGTGTAATCCAGCGGGTTGCATGTTATATATTCAACTGGTCTACCCCAGTTGACCAGTAGACCAGTTGAATGAATAAGATGCAACCCGCTGGATTACACCGGTTTAATTACCTCGTCGTCTAAGCAAGACTCTCCAGCAACGAAGCTTATTCATTACAGATTATATCACAAAAATTAAAGAGTGTAAAAAATACTACTTGCACAATTTAATTCTACGTAGAAATCTGTAACACTAATTTTTACATTTCGACTGGATAAAAAATAAAATTAGAAAAATTAAAAAATAAATAAAACGTAAATAAAAAAGGCTATAATAACTCAAAATCAAAAAAGCAAAACTGATCATATCATTCAATTTTTGAATTTCAATTTGAAAAGATGATACGAAAATGTAAGATTTGTTTTTTCTTTAACCATCGAAGATGTTAGAAACCTGCCAAGACCAAAACAATCGAAAATGAACCGTCCTATTGATACTATTTATGTTGTACAATATGCGGTATGAATCAGAAGTAATGACTCTACAGGTTTGTTCAAGTAAGCAACGCTTTCGCTCACTGAACATATTCGAATATCACAGTCTAATTTATTTTTCATTTGACCACAAGCAAAACATTAGGTAAATTGAGAAAAAAAAAACAAAACAAAGCAATTTGCCACTTTTGGCGAACCATTTGAAAAAATTAATACTAGACTCGGTTTATTACATAATTATGTATTATGTGTTTTGACCTGATAAAGTTTCTAACATTACTTTTGTTCCGTTATCAATGAATAATTTTTGAAAAGTGACGTTTTTATCCGCATTTGTTTGACCCGAAAATACTGTCTAAACTTGACCAAAACATGCCTGTCTAGAGATTAAAAAAATATTGTATATTTTTGTGTTTTTGTTTTGTAAGCTTTTTTCATGGCCCTTAGAGCCGGTTTCCAGAACGTGTCATTAACTTTGCGATTAAATATTTAATTCGCGATTAATTTTGGCCAATCAAATGTCAGAAACGCCAATTTAATCGCGAATAAAAAATGATGTTACAATTGTTTAAACATTTTTTTTTTGATTAATTTTAAAGACCAGTTTATAGAAGCTGAATATTTAAAATAAAGTAATTGCATTTAAATAATTGCAACTAAAGCTGAAATAATAAAAAAAAATCTGTCTGGGGACTGTGACGTTACATGACAATGCTTTATTCTAGTGTTACCATAACAGTGTTCGAGAAAAATATATACATTTTTATTTGTTAATTGATAGGCTTTTGAAGCATAAATTACGATTAAAGTTTTCTATTCAATTGAAAAAACTATTTTTACAAAACATAAATTGTTACAATACTCAAGACGATAAGAGAAATAATATCAGTAGGTTTTTTATAAACATCTATTAACTTCGCGTTAAATTGAACTTAAATTTTGTATTAGTAGAAAACAAAATCAGCAAATTTCCTAATAAAAAGTAACAAGTTTAAATAGTCACCCGATAACTTAGAGGCGCACACACAGTATGATCAATGTATTAAGATCATTTATTGCCTACTCCCCATAGACGCAATTTTCAACTACGAGCCTTACGAGGAAAAATCATTAAGCTATAAAGATATTTAATGCTCGAAATGTAATCTCAACACTTTTTATCTTTAAAATCACACGTTTTAACGCCCCAAAAACATTATTTGTCAAAAATTGTTAGGTTATGTTATATTGATCCACAGGTAGTCAAAATCAGTGCTGTCAATGACAAAATAAATGACCTACTGTGAATCGAAGTATTAATTAATAGTCACTCGCTATAATCACCAAACAGAAGATAAAAAATACAAGTGTAACAGAAAAGAAAATATTTACAATTCATTCACCCATTAATCCCTTAATCATTAGGTCATTGAATATGTATTTATCACGTTTTCGCAGGCAATTTTGCAATTATATAAAATTTGACCAAAGTTTTGTCATAGTACTCACCAAAATTTTATATAAATGTAAAGGTTATTGTAAAATAAATATTCCAAATCAAAAAGTGTAAAATTTGGTAGAATATCACAATTTATCTTCGTTGAAGCACCACGAACTGGGAGGGAAGCAAGTCAGTTTTCGCCATATTTAAAAGGTCTAGAAAAATCTGTGATCCGATTTTAAAATTCTATTTTTGATGTAGCACTTTCTAGAACTTCATAATAAACACCTTCACAACTCTAAGCTCAAAAATTAATTTAATGTCACAATAAAACGTTATGAATT
This sequence comes from Tribolium confusum, assembly GCA_029207805.1. Lineage (NCBI taxonomy): Eukaryota > Metazoa > Arthropoda > Insecta > Coleoptera > Tenebrionidae > Tribolium > Tribolium confusum. The sequence continues at coordinate 27,210,179 of JALGAY010000002.1, read as the reverse complement.
TTCTTGATATTTGAGGTTACTAAATCTGGTGACTTTAGTTTTGTTTTGTTGGCACTAAAAATATTTACAACGAAGAAGGTTAGAAATCATTATGACAGTAAAATAATTATAAGTGTTTTTCCTAATCTATTCCTAATGATTATAACTTCAAACTCCGATGATTGTCATCAAAATGAGTCTCCACTTATTCAAAATGAAAGTCAAGAATTAGCCAACCGCACTTTATTTATTTCTTGTCATTAAAACTTGTTTATGTTAAGTAATGTTTGTTGTTGCAAGGTAAATATTTCATGTTATAGCTCATATAATTGCTAGATTACTACCAAGTGTATTAAACAGGTTGCTAAATGAACGCTTCATCATGAGGGAGCCCAATTGTGTGGTTGATAGTGTCACATAAAGAAACAAAGTTTAAGAAAAATCAGCAAAAGTATGGAACTCGATTCTGTGAGCAACGCTCTTTGGCAAGCTGATGCTTTAAACACCTTTACTAAGATGTGGTATCAGGTCTTCCTTTGGGCCTTGTTTTCATCCATTTTTGTGCATACGGTGAGAGAAAACAAATTCATAACAGAGTATTCTCACACACCACACACATGCACTTTCTGCTCAAAAGGCAAAGACAAATCATATTTTACAAAATACTCCATGTCAAAATCAGTATCAACTAATTCTGTTAAATAAATTGGGCAAAATTTAATTGTATTCATGTGCTTAAAGAATAGATATCAAATTTGATGTGATAAGGTTACAATGTGTTCATTGTTGTAATTTTTCAGATTCCAGTCAACTTCATATCATTAGCAATGTGAATAGAATATTAGTATCAGTACCAGTTTAAATATTTTGTGGCCTTTGAACCTATAAATGCGTTTTATTGACTTACTTTGAGTCATCAAAAAAATTTAAATTACGCAATTTTCTTAACAATAAAATGGAAATTATGGATTTTTATTTTACATAATTGTAACAGAAAGGTTTTTTACAAATTAGCAAAAACTATTACAGTTATACTAATTATACATTTATAGTAAATGCATTTATTTAAGGAATATTGACTTCAATTGTAAGTCTAGCAAAGGTGTTGAGCCTCCTCATTTTTATATTCATCAATCACAAGACGATTAATACTTTTCGGTAATTTTATTATAATTATTTATATGGTCCGATTTTTTATTATATATCAATGACTCAATTAAACTTATTAGTGCTGTAAGAAAACCGTTTATTTTTTTTAGATGAAGATGGAAACTGAATCTGCCTTGTGTGGTACGTTTAAAAATACGCTTACTTTTCTTTCATCTAAAAAAAAAAGAAAATGGGTAACATTACAAAATTTGTAAACGTCAGGGGTATAAAGATAAAAATTAGAGAATATCTCAAGTCAATATTTCGTAAAGCAGCAGTTTGGGTTATTTTCAAATTTATCTTAACAAATAGTAAATGGAAAAACATTAGACACGTATTTTACGAAAAATGTTTCCTGCCACTTCGTTTTCGAGAATTACATTATTATTATATTAAATATTTTAAAAAATATATGGAACCACTGATTGATTTCAGTCAAATATAAACCGAAAATATTTAATTTTTAGACTTGTATTAAAGTATATTTAAAATTTTTGGGACCACCTATGAGATGATCACAAGAATTATTTTTTTACTGAACGACTGATCGAATTGCACTCGGATAAAAATTAATTTTTTAACTCGTTGTAACCCGAATTGCTTATTTACGTAAATGCAACTATATTATACAAGTATCCCAGAAAGACAGAACAACCTGAATTTTTTTAGATCAAAACAAACCGATTTAACGCAACTTACCTATATACCAAATCGCACTCTTTAGGAGCTATTGGGTGGGAAAGGTAGAAATTAAAATTGGGTATTTTTTATAACTTTTATAATGAGTTTATCAATTTTTATAGGATTTAGCTATTTAGATAAGAAAAATATGTCTTAAAGTTCGTCTCACCGTCTTATCCCCATTTGTAATAAAACCTTCAACGCAAGTAAAGGTTCACGTTCTTATTGACATCATGGCCTAAAATGCAATAAACACGAAACGTATTGTATTAATAATGTCACACTTTTCATCCTTTTTCAGCTAAAGACAAAACTTCTAAGGTAGTATTAGAAACTCGAATGCAAACCAGATTACCGCGCAGTCAATCACCGCAGCGTAATTCAATACCTATGAAATTAAAATTTTGCGTATAAGAGTATAATTCCTTGTATTCAGTTTTTTTGCAGCAACAAGCGTTTCTGAAACGTAGTTTCCAAAATTACAATATTTTTGTTATTTAAATGTTTCGTTTGTGTTCTGTCAAATGTCAATTTCAGACGAAGCTATACGTTGTAGATTGAGGCATACTCTAATACTTTTATTACAAATGGGGATAAGACGGTGAGACGAACTATACTATAGGTCACATTCTGGTGACAATGTTTTCTTTTTATTATTATTTTAAAGTAATGTCATCCTTCCAAATTTTACGTCATTTTATTGGCCTGACTTTTTTTATTTTAAGGCTGCAATGTTTTAAATATTTGTCGTCTTTTGAAAAATTTTTGTATCTACGTTGGTTTTCGGGTAAAAAATATTTTAGCCAATCATATCAGGGGCAGTGGTTTAAAATTACTAATAAAAAACTATTTTTTATTTGTAACTTTGACGCTTTCTAACTCCTAAATGGTGCAAGTCAATATTCCTTAAAGAAGCAGTTCAAGTTATTTAAAAGTTTTCTTTAAAAAATAGTAAACGTAAAAATATTAGAGCCGCATCTTATGAAAATGTTTGTGCACTGATGACATCACTAGTGTATAAAAAATAGTCTACGGAACCATTGATTTGATTAGAGTAAAATAAAAACTGAAAATCATTATTTATTTGCGACTCTAAAAAATTTCAAGAATAGTGCGTATTTAAGAAGAAAATCATCACATAAGAAAATGCACGTGAAAAAAAATTCTTTTTTTCTGGTTCCAGTTTTTTCAAGATATTTTTTAACCTGAACTGCTCGTTTATTACGTAAATTTATTCTACACCTATAGGTGGCCCAGACAAAAAAATCAACGTTGCTATTGGGTATAGAGCTGAGTTCTTAATTTTTTGAAATATTGAAAATTTTTGTACATCTTATAACTTACCATTTACTTAACTGTTTTTTTCTTTTTCTAGATTGCGGGATTGATTGCCTTTCTTACATTAAGGAAACACAAATTCGGCAAATTTTTCCCGTTGGCGATATTGCTGATGGGTGTTGTGACTCCGGCCATTACCGGAATCGTGAGCAGTGCAGCGATAGCATTTGTATACCGAGCATCAAGTTTACCAATGAATCCCTTGTATGCTATATTTTGGGGCTGTGGACAGACTGTTTTGACCGCTTGTATGGGATTTACACGTATCCTTGCCACTCTCTGAATGTGTAACAGACTCATTTCAATGATAACTCTAGATAATTAATTATCTATAATAAATGTGATGGTGCTAATCGCATATGAATATAGTGCAGGTATTTTGTATCGTTTTTCAAGTCATAATTTATTTTTTATTTAGACTTAGTCGAATTGTTCATAATATGAATTGTAAAAATACACATTTTAGGGTAGGACCATTTTGTATATAATGCACTGTAAAAATAGTTACATAAAGAAATTAAATTTTATTCCGCCTAAATTTTTATTTTTTGAGGAAGTTTGGAAATAATAAAATTCGGTTGTTGTAATAATTGATTCAACATCTTTATTACTTAAATTTTTTCATGTGTAAATTATTTTGAGGTCGTGGCTGTTACATGACCAATCAGAAAATGTTTCAAAGGCCACAAGCGTTTTTAAATCAGATTAGGCGTGATGTGTTTGAACTAAACTTTTGTTTAATATTGACAAAAGAAATGGAAATGAAAGCACATGCGTAAAAATACTACAAATAAAACACAAAATATCAATTTAATATGTACTTAGCATAGAGATTCAATGTACATTGTATACTTTTAATTTTTTTTAAATATGGTTTTTATTAATACAAATGTTGGTGCTTTAACTAGTATGGAACTGATGAGCCTTGTCATCGCGTCTAGATAAGTATTTTCTCATTATTCCAGTTGGGTAGACATTAATCTACGATTGACTCCTTGGCTACTACATAAATACATGAATTAATAAATACAGAACATTTATTAATATATAATTAATTACATGAACTGAAATTTCTGTGTAAAGCAGCCAAGGAGGACAGATATATTGTCTATAAAACACATACATCACAATTTTTCTATGACAAATTCTATTTACAAAAAACAAAGGCCCTGTAGAACCAGATGAAAATAAATTATTTAAAAATACCGGCAGCCAACGCCAATTTTGACAAGTCGCACTATGAAATAAACGCTCTGGTCAGCTAACAAGCAATTTAAATAAAATCAGTCACCTATCTGCAGCACAACCAATCCCAGAAATAATTTACACAAGGCAGTGCCCTACTGGAAAACGCAATATTCCAATAGAAAATTGCTTACAATAAACTAATTTTGGGTTCAAGTCTAATAATTTAGCTAGAGAGCAAAAACTCATTTTTTGTTGAGCCAAGGATGTCCAAGACACTCCGCAGCCGTGGCCCTCTTGTTAGGATCAAAATCTAGCATGGGTTTCAAAAACGCGGCAAACTCTTCGGCATCTTCCCTACTCCACTCGTACTTCTCCGTGAGGACGTCCTCCAGACCCCAGGGCTTCAAGCCGGTGATATGCCTCAGCTCGTTCTTCTTGTTGAAGATGAGTTTGGAGTTCCTCCCGCTTTGGGCGATCCTGCGGGGAATGTTCCCCAGGAGCTCGATAATATGCGCTAGATGGTCTTCGTCCCGGCAGTAGTCTTCGCCAGAGTGAGGCTCAAAGAGGTAGTCGCCGGTGGCCAGCTCGAAGGCCATGCACGCGGTACTCCAGATGTCGGCCGATGTGCCGTACTCCGCCCCCAGGAGCACTTCTAGCGATCGGTATTGGCGCGTCTGGATGTCTTCGGTGAAGTGTTTGTCCACCCAGCAGGCGTTACCCAGATCGGCAATTTTCACTTCAAAATCACAGACGGTAAATGCCGGATCTGGGTCAACTTTAAGCTCACTTCGGGAAATGGGAGAGTCGTCTTCGGCCACCTGCATGGTGGGCTCCGTGACGGGATCTTCTGTGACGATATCGGGGGCTTCACCCCCGGCGAGCTCGTCGAGGCAGCCATTGGACAGCTTGTCCTCGGGGCCTTCAGGGGTGCTCTCCGGGCTGGGGCTGGTGCCGTTGCAGTCATTATCTGTGGGAATATCACTTTCTTTTATTTTTTTCTGTTCTTCAATTTCTATAATTTGTTCCATTTGACGTTTAAGTAATTCATTAAGTCGTTTTGCCTTTTTCTTGAGTTTTTTCTTCTTGTTTTTGCTCATTTTTGTTGACTGGACTTCCTGAACTGGCGCGGTGCTTATAAGGGACGTTGGTAATTTTAAACCTAGATGATGCATTTCTGCTGCTTCACATGCTAGTCTTCTGATATACTCTTCACTAACACAGATCAAAACATTTTCTGGCTTGATATCGGTATGAATTATTTTACATTTTGTATGTAGATAGTCGAGACCTTCTAAAACTTGCTTCATAATAGTACGAACATTGTCTAGAGGAATTCCCCGATAATTAGATTTGATTATAAGTTTCAACAGGTGATGGCCTAGGACTTCAAAGACCATACAAACGTGCACCCCGTTGACCCCGCTGATTTTAAAGTCGTTTAACAACTGGACAGTCTTGTTGCGTTTGGGGTCTGTGGGATCGGACTCACGCACTGATTTTAAAATTTTTATTTCGTCAAGCGCAGTTTCGGTGAAGTGTTCTGCCGATTTGACAATTTTCAATGCAACAAACCTTCGGTCTTGAAGGTCCCAACACAGCCACACGGTGGAGAAGTGCCCCCATCCCAGTTTGCGGGTGACGTGATAGCGACTGAGAAAGAGGTCGCCAATTTTGACAGGATGGTAGCCCCCTTTTCGGTAATCACTGCTATCTTCCTGTTCCTCTTCCTCGCTCGTGTATGGGTCATCCTGGTCTTCGATTGTCTCATTACTGGAGCTATGCGAGGGCTCGTTCTTCGAATTGATCCGGTTTTCGCCGTGGCCGTTCATTTCGCTCTTACCCTTTTTCTTGGCTGGCTTATGCCGTTTCTTTTTAGCTTGGATAGCCAAGACACGTCTATTTACGTCCAATTTTGCGCTCATTTGTAAAACTGTTCAATTCAAAAACACAAGAAATCAATAACAATGTCAAATAATCGTCATTTCTACGAAAACACAGTTTTGTTTGATTATGGCCGCCTAGTCAAGACGGAAATTTAACAAAAAACGAATGAAGCTACGGCGCATAACTGACTGCGCATATTGCCGAATCGGACGGGTTAAATTCGTGTAAACTGCGATTCAATCCTATAAAAACACGTGTGTCCTACCTATAAAACAATTAAACTAATTCAAGAATTTTGATCAATATAGCTAAATAAAATTATGATTTTACGCTAAATTGTAAATATAAAATTAAATAACCATTATCAAATGAGACCACCCAGATCTGGTTAACTTTTTAATGCAACCAACAATACAGCAATTTTTTTTATTTTATTATTTATTTATTATAGGAAAAACTTGGCAATGGTTAGTGTTGTGAGGTTGAAAAGTTTCAATAAAAATTTCGTTGAAATTTTTGAAACTTTTGAAATGTTTCAAAAGTATAAAGTTTCTTAAGTTTCAACTGTGTAGGTAAAGTAGATTTCTTTATAGACAATAAAATGTTATTTTCCATTTTTGGGTACACTTTTAGTATATTATAAAATAGTAATAGCGACAGTGACTCATAACTGCATGTTTTGTATGTTGATAACTTATTGAGCAGACCAGTATAATATACATTAGTTCTGAAGTACGAATATCGTTGGTAAAGCCAAAATTTTGCAGTGTCAAAAAAAACTCTAAGTTTCATAAGTTTCATGAAACTTTTCATGAAATATTTCACAATTATAAATTTCATGAAACTTCAATGGTACATACAAAAATAAGATAAGGTTGTGCTACATTTTTTTAAGCTTTCTATTTGCTCTCTACTTGTTTCAGCATTCTCATGGATAATAATCCTACTACTAATTAATTATCAATTTTACAGTGGAACATTAAGTAGATTATATTTATTAATACTGTTTATTTATTTACAATTAAAAATCGTTTAATTATTTGGGGCCCAAATGTTGTAATTTATTGTTTTTACTTTTGAAGCTTCTTTATTAGCCAATCAACCCCGAAGTGAAGTATTTAACAAGCTTGAAATCATAAAAACCTCATATGTGACATATAAAATAGTTTAAATGTTTGAGCAGGCGCATAATTGTATAATTATATTTTAGCCGAATTAAAAACTTTGAAATCTAAATCGCAGATTTTAGAAGACAGAACGAATCACTGTTTGACGGAAATAAAGTTGAGCACCATAACGTTTATATTCGAAGAAAAGCCATAAAAACAATCTCTTATTTAAACCGAAAACGCTATTAATTTATTAAATTTTTCAAAAAAACCGTTAGAAAACGCTCCAAAAATCTTTGATTGTTATGTTTCACTCTTGGCAACACCAACAAACCGTTAGAAAAAGAACCAATCATCTTTGCTAATAGTCACGTAGACACAGATAGCAACAAATGGTCCAAAGAAACCGTTAGAAAACGCCCAATAGCAGCGTCTGAATGCAGTCATGTAGACAGCTCTAAAATTACTCAAAATTTGACTATATAAAGAAGCTCGAGAAAAGTATCATTAAAGAGTGCACACTCTCCAGATTGGTCGACTTATTTTTTTAAAAATAGCAGATTCTTAATCTCTGAAAAGTATTTCGCTGCCTTACGTGCAGATTTCTAGTCTTTGACGGGTAGATCGCACCTAAACGCAAGTCGAACTAGCAAATTGCCTAACGAGTCAACTCTTGTCTAATTAATATTTCTCTCCCAATTAACGGTCCACGATGTCAGAGGGACCTCACTTTATATCTGTATTTAATGACTTATAGTCACAGGGGAACCCTTGGTGGTTATAATTAAATCTTTTAATTGTTATTTTGTTAACTCTATTATTATTATTTTACCAAATAAGTTAGTTCTGCGTATGATTTGTACGCGTCGAACCTAAAACGGCCTTTTGTTCTAATTAACTAACAGTTGATTAAAATCATCTGACTCATTACTTGCATCTTAATTTCACTATTCTCCTGAACAACCCGAGAACCACTACCACACCGACAGGAAAAAACGATGCCAGTCCGGGTGTATGGCACCCTTAAACTCAAAACATTGCAAAATGTATAAAACACATAAAAAAGACTGCCTAGCTAAATAAACAAAAAAAAACTCCCAAAAAATGGGAGATATTAGGGAAAGAGAGTACGCGGTAGTTGGTTCTTTGAGGAGGCTCCTACACACTCTTATTTATTAATTTTCTAAGTCGGAGGTTAATAGAGCTTAATCAGCTATGCATTTAAATCAGGGTTTAACCCTTTCTGGCCTGCGGTGGTTCTGATACCGGAAGAGTGTGTTGTAACCCTAACAAGGTGCGACGTATTCTGTATCCTGTAGACTAAAATTTGACTTGTATTATGAGTGGCTTAATCTTGGGCTACACAAATACACTTTTTTTTGTTTTTTTGAATAAATGTATTTATTCAATTACAGTTGTTTTACTTTTCCTTGATACATAGTGCTTAAACGACGGACTAATATATACAAAACACAACGTAAAGTCTAAATAACACAATTCCTAGACGATTATTTAAAAATGAAATTTTTTGAAAGACCGGGCCTTAAAACCGTTACAATTGTAAATATAAAATTAAATAAACATTGTCCAAGCAAGAGAAAAGTCTAAAAAACTTAAAAGTTAATTTAAAATAAAAACAGTTTCGCTTAATTTATACAGTGTGACTTTGAAGTATGTTTGGGAAATTTAAGCAGCTATAGTACATAATAAAAGAGGTCGAAATAACCCAACTTGTTTTATACAAATGTTTATAGTTTTTGAGGTACACCTGTAGAACTTTTTCTTTCAAATAACATTATTTTTAAAATACACGATGTATGACAACATTGTTTTCAAGCATATAGAGTTGTAAATTTACGATGTAAAAGTTTTTGTTCAAAAACAGTGTTGTCATGTATCGTGTATCTCAAAAATAGTGTTTTTTGAAAAAAATTTACAAAGTATATCTCAAAAACTATAAAAAGTTATATCGGGTCAATTTTAAAATTATTAATTAGAGTGTCCTGTGGATTATTTTTTGTAGTTGGCAAACTATAAACATTTGTAAAAAGCAAGTTAGATTATTTCGACTTTTTTTATTATGTAATATAGCTGGTTAAATTTTCCAAACATACTTCAAAGTCACCCTGTATTTTCTTTTTGAAATAAATAATAACTATTAACAAATATATCAAAATCTTTAAAGAACGTTAAAAACACACTACATTTTATTCGACACACCAAGAAAATCCAACTAAAAGTTTCAAAATTTTACATTCAAATTAGAAATTTGAGGCAGTTTCCTTTTGAAACGAAAAAATCTAAAATGTCAGAAAAACCAATTTTTAAATTTCTGTATGTATTTTCAAAACAGAGCATGTAAACAAAAATTCAAGACGCCAATTTAAAAATATACTAGCAGTTATCAAACAAAAGAGCTCTATAGTGTATCTCAAAAACTATAAATATTTGTAAAAGGCAAATTTGGGTTTTTAGCATTTTTTCAACAGCTAACACCTGTTAAAATTTGTAACATTTTTTTAATAATAGCCTGTATATAGGGTGTGTCAAAAGTCGTGAAGATCCTTTGGAAAGATACATGGGAGACCCTCAAAGAACACAAAAATTTATTTAAAAAAATTCAATACTCTTTTGTTTTTTTTGTTTTTTTGTATTTTCTTGAAAATTTGGTATTTTCTTCAGATTTATGAATACGTAATTTATTTCAAATGCTTTATTATTTCTTTTTTTTTTCTGATTTTTTTTAATTATTTCAAGACAATTCCAATCTTTTTTTGCAAATTCAGATACTCACTCATAACTTTTCAAATTTTGAAGTTAGAATTTTTTTAAGGTTAGGATTGTTTTATTGGTAGAAATCAGCCTACTAAAGAACCTTCGCGACTTTTGACACAGCCTATATAGCATTCAAAATTTTACTTTTTTAAAACAATAGAAAACAGATAAAATGTACAAATCAAAAAACGTAATATTTAGAGCTTATTTTATAATTTATTGTAGGCACTGAGTTTTTATAAAACTAGATACATAAAACTGCACTTGTTTGTTCTTTTTATTAGCTTCAATTAGTGCCACAAAAATTATTTTATTTTATGAAACGCTGTCTTTAATCACTGCTTTAATGTAATATTTTTATGTAAAATGCGTTAATAGTAGGTCTATTAAAGCAAAATGTTCTGACAGCTATATAATACTTAAGTATAACGAGCTTCTTAAAAACCTTAATTATAAAAAAGTAGTTTGTTACTTATGCAACCAGTAAAACAAAAAGCAGTACAACACACGATTGTGCTGGTTTACTTTATTTTCGCTTCGAGAAAATTTCTTGTACGAAATGCATGCGCAGAGTTAAAATCTCGGTTGCGCATTCACCGAACTCGGAGGGAAAATAAAATAACGGTGGGTTTTGTTTACTAATTAAAAAAGTGTTGAAGTAACAATAATTATTGACTTTTAGACTATTTAAAAAGAAAATAATGGCACAACCTTCAGTGGCTCAGTATTTTAACACGCGAAAACGTTCAGCAGTCGACGACATTAAGGTAGATAACCCCAAAAAAGTTTTACTACTCAATCAAGATAAAACGAACCAAATCACAAAAATTGGTCTTCATGGATCAAAAATAAGTGTTACAAGTGAACCAAAAATAATAGTACAAAAGTCTGAAACACACAGCAAAGCTACAAAAAGTACTAATCTTGAACAACAAAATGTGGCGAAAAGGGTTATCAAAGCACCAAAGAAGAGAATCAAAGGAGGATCAAACCAGGATATTCAGAACTTTCTGAATAATATGAAAAATATTGAAAGATGTGTGACTCCACCAAACCCATGTGAACAAGATGTAAATAAGGAACTAAAGGAAATTAAGAAAAAAATTTGTCGCAGTTCAAAGTTGAAGGAACTCAAAGCCTCAATAAGTAGATTTAAAGAGTCAGCAGAACAGCTCAAAGCTATTGAAAAGAAGACTGCTGATTTGTCAAGTTCACCACAGTTGAAGACATTCAAGTCAATAGAATTTGAAGTCACTGTTAGGTAAGTGATTAAAAGGACAACAAAAAGAATAGTCAGCATATTTTTTTTATTAAAAATAACAATCAACAATGTTACAAGGTCGCAAAAATAGTTTTATATTTCTCAATCAATATGTTAGTGATTATCATTGATGGTATTATCATAACACGAAAATTAAAAAAAAAATCGATAAGGACACTTTTTTGAACACAAAACTTTACAAAGTTTAGAAGATCAGGCCTTTCCCTAATGTAGAATTAAGCTTTTTGACTATATTCACAAACAATAATTCCGATGTTCCTAAAAAACACGTTTTTAATCTGTTGTCATGTAGTGATCCCTTTAAATTTTAAATGGACTGCTCATTAAGATTATAATGTTATTCTCGTTTTATTTTGTTTCTTATGTTCAATTTAAAGAAAATTTGCTTTAAATTGAATATAATTTTCAGTGTAATTTTGGTTGTGATGGTAATGGTGGTTTTTAAAAACCACCACCACCACCTGTTGGATAAGGTTTGAAAAAATTTAGTTTATCTACTAGAATTTTTCATTGAGAAATGTTGTGGTTGGACTTCCATACTTCTGTCATGCCTAAGAAAATTTTGATTTTGAAGCAAAAGAAGGTTAAAATGCGATGAAAAGTTGAAAATTTGTCCTGGAATTCATTAGAATCAACAACTAAAAGTAACTGTAATATAGGAGAACTCCAAAGGGCCATAAAAAAATATTCATTTATTTGGCAGTATGACGTATTATCTGCTAATATCACTTACTAACTAACAATAAAAAATATTTGATCATAATCAAAGGTCATGTACAGTTAGAACCACTAAAAGTGGCCATGTCGGGGAGGCTGTGACTCGAGGAACTCACATTTATTAAACGGAGCGGGAGCCATATAGAGAAATGTAATGATAATTCTTTTCATTTAAGTCGTGTTTAAATATATTCAGTTTTTTTAGTTTATCTGTATTTTTTCTGGCTTGAAAAAATACGGTGAAACTCTAATGTTAATCTTTGTTTTTTAAATTTTCTTTGTTCCGATTTGAACAAAAATTTGGATATATTTAAGTAACTAAAAGGGCATCCTAAAGGGAACAAAAAAATAATAGCACGCTATTGAAAAAATGTACCATTATGCCTTCATAGTTTTTTGGGACAACTGTATAATCAAAAATATCTTCCTGAAATGCACCCTAAATTATAAAAAAAGTTTACAAAACATCAAAATTTCAATTCCAAGTAATAACTGAGCTACAGATGACGGAAATTGAGATGAACCAACTTGTATTTAAAAAAATTATGCAGTTTTTAAGATTGATTCGTTATGAATAAGAATCAGATGAACAAATTGTGCATGCAAAAGATTGAGGGCTACTCTTAATACACTGAGGTGGGCCCATTTCTGGCATTTAATACACTGACTGAACCCAATTATTTCCGGTGATATCTTCGCTATACAGATGAGGCAAGAACAATCAACTGATTCTTTATCAATTATCATCATTCGTCTTTCTTGTCTGGTTTTTAATCGCTTATTTTTGCCTTCTATATTTTTCTGACTTCTACTATTCTATACTCCTTCAAGTGTAAGTATTATAATAATTACAGGGTGACATAAAAGTATGTAATAAAATTCATATCTTCTAAGTTAATTTTTTTGAAAAAAACGCCAAGACAGGTCGAATTAATTTTTTTTGCGCACGGTTTTTACTTATATCCAAAAAAAATTCAACCGGTTTTTTTGCTGTGACGTAATCGATTTTTTTTAAATGGCAACCCTTATTTTTGGTGTTGAAAATTAAAACTACTTTTTTCTGAATATAACGGTATAAAAAAAATCGCCATCTTTTGGCGTTTTCCAAAAAAAAAAAAAAATAATAATAATAATGGTTTTACGTCCATCATTATAATTATTCCTTTTTTTTTGTTGACGGGATAAGGACTGTTCGTTCAAAAGAATTTAGATCTTTGCCGACGTTTCGTTCTTTATTGATTAAGAGCTTCTTCAGGGCTGTACAAAAGTCAATGAAAGTGAATACAACTAGCTATTTTTGATATTTTCCTACCTTAAATCCAGAATTTATAGCATAAAGTTGTTAAGACTTAATAATTAACAACTTTATGCTATAAATTCTGGATTTAAGGTAGGAAAATATCGATAATGACTAGTTCTATTCACTTTCATTGACTTTTGTACCGCCCTGAAGAAGCTCTTAATCAGTAAAGAGCGAAACGTCGGCAAAAATCTAAATTCTTTTGAACAAACAGTCCTTATCCCGTCAACAAAAAAAATATGTAATAATAATAATAATAACTTAGAAAATATGAATTTTATTATATACTTTTATGTCACCCTGTATATATAATTATTTAATTATAAACATATATAAATAATATAAAACTGTTTGTCTTTTCCTTTTGTTAAAATAAACAATATTACAGTAGAACCCCTTTTAACCGTTCTGACTGGGACCGAGTCACTGGCCGGTTACCCGTCTGCCTGATTAATCCGAGGCTCCCGTGAAAAATATTTTTTTGTTTAAAGCAAGAACAAAAACAAAAAGGAAAAAGGTTTCAATGAGCAACAAAAATAAAAACGACAGGAGCTCGTTATCTTAATTGTTTCACAGAAAAATAGGTTCGGAAGCACACGTCGCCCGTTTTATTCTATAGAAAAGACTTGTCAAATAATCAATCTTTGCCAGTTATTATGTATTAGACTGAATGAAAAGAAAAAAAAAACTTTATGTGGAATAGGCTGATTAAGAGAAGTTGTACTGTATGTAGAGAAGCAATTCTCGAATTTCTTATTCAAAAAACGTTATAAGGGATTGAAAAAAAATGTTGATGTGAGCCTTGACTATGCTAATTAAAAAAAATATTTATCGAAATTATTAGAATAGTAAAAAGGATGCCACGAAAAAGCAAATTATCATTATACATATTTTTTGAGGCGAATATAAAAATGCTTAAATATTCACAGTGATTCACATACCAATAGGAGCTCAACTAACTTTAAACACACCCAAAAGACAGTTTGGATCATTAACTGTTGTCATATGTTACAAGTGAATCCATGCCCGTAATTTGTCACTTATACAGTGACTTAAATTAGTGTTTGGTTTCTCTCAAGATGTAAAACAAATGAGCAAAAATCCGAATATTTTATAATAAATATTTTACAGGGTGACCAATATTAAGTGTATCCTACGGTTTTTTGAAAAAAATTGGACACAAACTTTGAAAATTTTTCGCCACATTTTTTTTGTTTCAACTGTTAATAAAAAGTTATTTAAAAAAATATTGTAAACACTAAACAGGTCACCGTGTAAGATTGTCCTTATATTATATTTTTAAAGAGGGACCTTGTATAATAATTTCTTTTTTTACAGTCCTCAAAAAGTACAATCGCCTGAAAAAGCCTATCTCAGTCCTAAAAAAGAACCAAGTGTACGCCGTAATCTCCTTAATGCTTTAAGCCCCAAAAAGAATCTCTTCAGTACCATCGACAGTTCTTCCAAAGAACCCCTTGAAACTCTGCCAAAACAAAGCCTACAACTACCGTTTAAATACCGTACCCTTAACGAAATATTCCGTGCAATTGACACAATCTCACAAATTTTATTCAACCGCAAAGAGCTGATCACCTTTAAGAAACTAAAACCTGCAGTAGAAGAAATGCTCAAACGAAACTTGTACGAAAAGCATTTATCCCAAATTAAATCAATCTATCCTGAAGCTTACAACTTCCACCAAGAAAAAGTAAAAGTTTTTGGCTCTGGAACTCGAGAAGAAAAATGGGAGCTTGTTTTGATACCAAATATAACCACGGAAGGCATGACGTCGCAAATTCTTCTCGACAGAAGAAGAAAACTGACTGATATTTTAATTGATAAAGTAAAGGAGTACCACAATGAATTTTTGCTATCATTGACGCCCCCTATTATCATTGCAAAGGATAAAATCGCTCGCTGGCACCCCGAATTCGATTTGGAAAAAGTGCCAGACATTGAGCTTGCACCTCTGCCGGAGCCTCCATTCGAAGAAAAATTTACAACGGGGAAAGAAGTTTTAGAAAAAGCGCGACAAATGTTTAACTGCAATACACGAATGGAGCAAGCTCTGCTTAGACTGAAAGAAGCTCGTAAAAACGTGCCTTTAACAAGTGAGGAGCCTCCCGTTCAGGAAATACCCACTCTAAAAGGAATTCCCAAAGCTCTCCTAGAAAAGGTGCGGCAGAAACAAGCAGCGAAAGCTTTAATCTCGATGACAAGAAGTGTAGATAAGGAAAAAGAAGTACAACTGTATTCCCGGTTACCCGAAATTGCTCGACTGACTCGTAATTTGTTCGTTACTGAGAAGAAAAGTGTTTTGGAATTAGATTTCGTTATGGAAAAGTTGAGAAATAGTTATCGCTGTTCTTTAAATAACGCTGAAATGGAGAATCATCTAAAAGCAATCTCGAATGCTGTACCTGGTTGGTTGGTATTTCATAAGCTAAGAAGTTCCGTGTTTTTGAAATTAGTCAAAAATGCTGACTTAAGTCAGGTTTTAAGTAAATTAGAAAAGTTATCCCGAGAGAAGAATGATTCGTAATTATTATTTATGACCTGAGGAGTTTTATTTAAGTTTCATTTTCGGAATTTTATTTTCAGAATTTTAAATATCTCTTCTTTATCCATTTATTTCGGTTGTCCTAAGTATGATTTTTAGATATAATTAAGTTTCAGTGTCTTTTTTACTGAATAAATAGAGTTTTGTAGCAAGATTTTTTTTCTTTTAGAAGAAATGCACCCCATTGGAAAAAGTTGTTCGCGTCATCTTTGTTTTTACCAGCCACGGTACTGTCTCCTTTGCTGTATTGCCTTGCATAGGCAGTAGGATCAAGTGATGAGCGGTAGGGACATGCAAACATCTCTTAAGCACCATTAAACATTTTTAAATCTTAACAAAATAAATAAATCAAAAAATATAGTTGGTTTATCCAAGAATAAGAATTTGAGTTTAACCATAAACACATAATAATCTTATGCTTCACCCAAGTGTTAAAAGCTTTCAGGTCGCATCTTTCAGGTGGCCGGCACCATCCAAATGATGACCGCTAACTGCGTTATTTAACTTCATAGATTAAATATACGAAATCAGCTTCGCTAAGCAGCTACCTAAATTACCTTAACAAAGGCATCTTAATTGAGCAATTATTAGTTATGCCGATTTTTGATGTTTTGAAAGGCCGAGGTAAATAACTCCAGACAACGGTATCCAACTCCAGATCCTAAAGCGGGGTTTTTATATCTGCTTTTTCTAATAGAACACGTCATAAATCGCCAGACTAATAATTCCCCAATTAAGATTTCTTTGTTAGGATAATTTATGGTTAAAATCAAATTCCCATTCTTCAATAAACCCACTATACAGGGTGTAACATTGAAAATTTCTACCTCTAATAACTTTTAAACAGGTGAAGAGAAAGGTGAAGATGAAAAAATAAGAAAAAAACCGTTTCGACAATATCAAAATATTAAAGTATTAGCACCCCAACCCCTACAAACTTTAATAGGACCATACTATGTGTGGTACATCAAATGAAAGGTAAGGACCGAGAGAATACGACACAAACAATTCAACAAAATATTTTCATTCTTAACAGAGGTACGAAGTAAAATAATTGATAAACGGATGTTTTGCTGTAATATTTATTAACTTAAATTAACAAATCAAAGTAATAAAAAAATCTAAGTAAACATTTGATGCTACTTCTCCGATCTATCCATTTGTTTGGGTACTTGTTGTTTAAATACTATCTCAAAGGTCTAAAATAATGAGGTGGTGCGCCATCCTGCTGGATGAATGCTTTATCAAGGTTTTACGTGATGTTTGTTTCACTTGCATCTACGATGATCTATGTAATATCTAGCAACTCTAAGTATCTTTTCCTCGTTAGGGGGTTAATTATTGTGCGGAAAAAAATTCAGTCCATTACTTGTTTTGTTTATATCGGGGTTAATAATAAAGATATTTTGATGCGGTTTTTTTTCTGCACTCTACCGGTCCTTATGCTACGGCCCTATTTAAATTTTTTGGAGTTAGGATTGGGGTGCTAATACTTTAACACTTACAGACCAAATAATATACCCATCCTACTTCCCCTTTCATATTGTCGAAACTGTTTTTTTCTTATTTTTTTATCTTGACCTATTTAAAAGTTATTAGAGGTAGAAGTTTTCAATGTTACTGAACTTATGTTCTATATGGTACTCTTCTTAAACTAATCCAGATAAGATATAGTGTGTCAAAATCTCCATTGCTCGCCATTACTCGAGCCCACGTTGTCATTATTATTATTTCATTAAATTGAAAAGTATTTTGGTAACAAAATAGTATTAAAAACCAAGTGTTCATTTCTTGTCAAACCGGAAGTCCTAGAAAGTTTTCTGTGCTTAATAAATGCAAATTTTGCTATATTTTTATGTGTATTCGTACATCTACTGTATTTTCCGTTTCATTGCTATAGTCTATGTTAATTTAAAAAAAAATTGTATGTAATTTGGCTCTTGTAGGGAGTTAATTCGATTCAAAGAACTTGATTTATCAAAAAAAAAAAAATTATGAAGCCAAACCAAATTTTTTTGGCCCAAGATGTGTCCGTCATGCCATATAAGAGAGCCATACGAGACCATTGGTTTTACAAAACATTTGTAGAACCAAAGCATTATACGGGTTGTAAGATCCTAAGTTCTGCCAACACGCCCATATATTCGATTGTATTTTCTGTTCCACGTGTGGTCTTCAAGTCAGTCAGTACCTACTCAACATACCCCCAAATATTTAACTTTGCGATTCACATGTTCACCAAACAAAAGAAAGGCCATGTAATGGCCTGATTTTCTCTCGGTGGTAATACATGGTGATAAATTCTTAATATTTGTATTAAAATAATCAACAAAAAGGTTACTGGAACATATTAAAAAAAAATTAAAGTTGGTAATTTGTACAGGGTTTTGTTATTTTAAAACAACGCAAACGGTCGAAATTACCAAAAAAAATGGAAAAAATTGTAGAAAATTGAATTTTTATAGTAAAGGCCGCAAGGCGATATTTTTATCTTTAAAGTAAGCCCTATATACGCTTAAAAATGAAAAAAGTTGGATTAGATCTGTAGAATGAAAGATCAGAATAAATACCAGGAAAGACTTGAACAATCCGAGGGGTTCAATTCTTTCTCACTCTGACGGTTTCTCCGTGTGCTATGTTGTTCCATTTTCGGGAATAAAAGGCTGTAAACAGGAAAATCGTGTCAATTTTTTTTGTCACTTTTTAAAAACTAGATAACATAAATTAGAATTAAAATAAACAAACATATTTAATTCCTGCATTGTGTTTTGCTCCCAAAAAGTATAAATTAGCTAAATAAATACATCCTTTTTAAATATTTTTTTGCTTTTACGTAACTGATGCGCTTGTTACTTTTTTATGTGGGCGTAACAGCTGTTTTGTGTTTATCAAAATTTCCACTCTTATAAATATGATAACACAATAAAATAGAGGTCAACTTGTTTATATAAGACAGTGGAGATAACTGAATGTAATATTGTGATTAGCACATCTTTATTGTAGTTGCATGTGATCAATACTAAAAATGTCGGATTTAAATATCGGTGTTTTGGGAGCCGGCATTATTGGATTAACAACAGCATACGAATTGAAAAAGAAATTCAGAAATGCAAATATTGATATTATTTCTGACCAATTTAACGAAAAAACTACAAGTTATGTAGCAGCTGGACTCTTCCGACCTGGGACAAGTTTCTCAGGACCTACTGTAGACATCACAAGGTACAGTAAGACATTTCTTATTTTATCTGTATCTTGCATTTTACAGTAATTCCCATTTAAACAATTTAAGAAAAAATGTTTTAATTTGTGTGCTTTAATCCCCATTTTTCAGCTTAAGTTTGTTTAGGTATAATAGAAATTTTATGTTACACATAAATGTCTAAGAGCATCTCGCTTCGCGTCGTGCCTTAAACAAAATATGTGTGCTTTAAAGTCCTGGTTCTAAATTTGTGCCATAAGTGCCACAATATTATGTACCATTAAGTAACATATTTCAATTTAGAAAATGGATTAATGATTCGTATCACTACTGGGACGACCTTATACATACAACAGAAGGAGCATCAGCTGGAGTTACCCACGTTTCTGGTTATGTTTTTTCCAGTCAATATCCTAATATCGTCAAAGTAATTTCAAATATACAAGAAAAACAATCTTGAACTAATTCCAATTTTAGAATGAATACCTTGAAAAGTTACTCCCAATTTACCGCCGGGCATCTGAAGAAGAACTAAAATTATGTCCCGGAGTTTGGAAATACGGCTGTTTCTTCACAACTGTTTTAACACAATGCAGCTATTACCTACCTTGGATCACTTCAAAATTACAAAGAGAGGGAGTCCATATAATAAGCCAGAAAGTCAATTCGTTTTCCGAAATTGATAAAAACTACGATATTCTTATAAATTGTACCGGATTAGGAGCAAAATTTCTCTGCAATGATAACAAACTTGTGCCAATGAGGGGTCAAGTGTATAAAGTGAGAGCTCCTTGGATTAAAACATTCTTCTATGGGGATTACGATACCTATATTATTCCGGGAATTGATTGTGTAACATTGGGAGGTTGTCGTCAATACGATTCCTTTAATCTTGAGATAAATATACTTATTCATACTGATGGAATGTCGATTAAGGAAAGATGCGAGTCTTTAGTTCCGAGTCTAAAAGGGGCTGAAGTTATTGCAGAAAAAGTGGGTCTGAGGCCTCACAGAGAGACAGTGAGGGTTGAGAAAGAAATACAAGAAATTAATGGAAGAAGGGTGAAAATGGTGCATAATTATGGTCATGGAGGCTACGGAGTTACGACAGCCCCTGGAACTTCCCTTTACGCTGTTGATCTTGCAACTGAGTTACTTCTAGGTAACAGCAAATTGTAATTGAAATACTTGAAAAAAGATAAATAGTTATATATTTTTTACAATAAATTTAAGTAATAAAATATCAGTGAAAAATTTTAATAAACAATAAGATCTCTTTATAAATCTAACTCTTCCCATTAATCACAGAATAAATTTTAAGATTGGTGAAAGAGAGCGACTCTTTCAGGGCACTATCACTTCTTTTTAAATATATTTTGCAAATTTGGAAGGGCATTTGGTTTAGATCCAGCTGGTTTTGTAAAAATTTTACTCATCCGATTTTTCATTTCTTCTACACTTTGATTCACATTTTGACCGAGTTTAATCGAGTGGTCTGATTGAGAGTGAGATGCTAAACTGTCATGATCATCACATTCTCGAATCATTGAAAGAATTGTATCCTTGTGACATATTAAAGATTGATTTTCGGTTATTACAGTCTCCAAACACCTAAAAATCATTTAATACAACTAATGTTAACACTTATCGTGTGTACAAATAAAAAACAAGGTACGATTATTTTCTGATAAATCATTTATGCCTACTTAGCCTAGTTTTCTATTTGAACACCCGTTACTTTTACCCACCTTAAACCTGGAATTATAAGTGGAGTAATATCCTGTTTATTGAATGGACTGTAAACTACAGTTGTAAAAGCTTCAATTAAGGCATTTGCTAAATCGATTTTTCTAGTCTGATTAGACATTTGCGATAAGTAAGTTGATATCAAGGATAATTGTGGTAAAATTACTAAAAATTTAATTTAACTTCAGTACAAAACAAATTGCACAAATACCTTCTTGTCTGAACTGCACAGAACAATGATTAACAATACTGCCCAAAGTAACAATTAGTTGTCTGATTAAAGTATGATTTTCTTTAACACTTGGATCTGTTATGTAATTCTGGAATTGTACATAAACCTTGTCGTGAATTTCCTTTTCATTACAGTTTGTTATTAGAGTACCAAGTGCCGGAATTGCTGCCGTTTTAACTAAGCTAAAAAGATTTTTTTATTATACAAAGTAGGGATCCTGTGTGTCATTGTATGACGTTTCTTGTTTAAGTAACGTATGGTCCAAAAGTTTTGGGAAAAGATTCATTAGTTGGACTGAGTGACAAAAATGCATGTAATAAAGTATATGATTAGGGAAATGTCACCAGTCATGTAATCTAAATAAACAATGCAAAAGTTTTTGATTTCTGTTTCGCAAAATGTCTTATAACATTGTTCTTCGTCGACGTGTTTATAATATGGTTATGTGAAAAAGGGACACCATGTATAAACTTGCCTAAAAGCGATCGAGTTTTGAACCAATTAAGAGAGGCTAGATTAGTTCACGCAGTTAAACAGAAAACTGGAACGTCACTGCGAAAACTGTCCAGAAGATTGAATGTTGGAAAAAATGCGGTGTTTAGGGCCCTATCAAGTAAGAATATTGCCTTTCGGAAAAGGAGGAAAGCTCCAAAATACACAGAGGCTGAATTAGAAAAAATTCCGAGATGTCGCCGCGAGTTGAAACGAGTACATTTCGTCAACAAGTTGATTGTAATGGACAACGAAAAATATTTCACATTATCCAACAGTAAGATGAAGGGAAATGATGAACAGCACAAAACCAGAAACAATTGCGTCGCTGTCTATACAGAAAACTATATAAAAATACAGAAAAATCGACGCTGTGATCGTCGAAAGAATGATTTAGCGCGTCAGGAGAAAATTTAGGTAAATCAAAAATAACGGTCCCTTGTCGGTTATTTGAATTTTGTTGTATAAGGAGAGTTAAGAGAGATTGTTTAAAAGTTTGATACAAATATAAAACCATGTCTATGAGAATTTTCAGCGTCTGTATTTTTTCCAAAAACTTTCGGATTATACGTTAAGTTTTGTTATTAGTTCCATTCCATTAAGCAATTAAGAGTGTTGAAACCAAGTTGATAAGCAAGAGATGTCATCAAATGAATTGAAACAGCAAGACAAAATAAATTGTTGTATTAGGCGTTGTAAATTAATCAATAGAGGTTTTTTTTCTCTATCCAACCATGTATGGAAATATAGGGTGTGCTACTGAAATAATGAGTTATAAACCACGTACAATTATTGTAGATACACCATGTGACGTTATTCTATAACTATTGATAAAAAGTGACTTTATTTTATAACTAATGATAAAAAGTGACATTAATATAATCAAGAAACTAACTTTATTTACTTTTATTTTTTTTTAAATGGTTGTTTTTCGTAACTAAATTGGATAAAATCTTGTGCACAATGGTTGGTTATGCAACTGGATTGCATAAATAATTGTTTTGAAAGTGTGTGTTGATGAGTTTGTTCTTTTTTTTTTTGACAAAAACTACTATACAGTTTGCCCTAGTTTTACCTCCACCCCCTTGTTATTGAATGAAATATTTCTTATTGAATAAATAAATAAAAATAGAGTTTGGCAAAGGTCTACTGCAACATCATTTTTGCGGCTGTAAATTAAAAACAAACTAATTTCGAAAAAAATCGATGTTTCAATTTTTACAAAAATCAATGATTAATTATTAACGATTGGTTAAGAAATCAATCTGAAATTTTATGGTTTTTAAAATCGATAGTTTTTGCATAAAATAAGATTTTACATTACAGAATGAGATTGGCGCGAACCTGTAAATCCCTGACACACACAAAGCACCCTCCATGGTACTTGAAACACAAACAGATAGACAGCAAATGACCTAAATTTCATTTCTTCTTCTAAAAAACTGAAAATCTTTCAAATCTACATATGATACCAAAATATATAGGGTCTTTATGATTGTAAGAACGTGGGAGGCTGTGAAAATTTTTGATATCACGAATATTCATTGTAATGTCCTATTTCCACAATGGAATATTAGAGAATGGTTCCTGTAGTTACTCAATTGTCTAATAATAATTATAATAGCTAAAATTATTGCCTTTTAAAGGCAAAACATTTTTTCCATAGCCACCTACAACCTTACAATCATTTATAGAAACCCGATATTGGTGATCAAAAAATTGTTCAACTTAATTGATAACATAATGAATAAAAGCCCGACAATTTGTCTACTTATTTAATAAAATGATTTAAAATTTGCTGTAATTAAATGATTTTTTTTCAGATTTTTTTGTTTAACCAGAAAGTTTCATTTTGGAGGTGGAGGTAAAACTTGGGACAGCCGGTATATCCTACAATTTTTAAGATCAAGCTCATAGTGGGTAATTTATTCGTTCTGTTAAATAAAATACATCATTTTTCTTCGAATGTCTGTGACCTCGTGCCTATTTGTCGTGGAATGTCCCATAAGCATATTAAGCTGTGTTGTACTTAAAAAAATCTCATTGAAAAGTGTAGTTTTTAGTGGTGTTTAGTAGTGTTTTTTTTTGTATTTCATCCTATAACTTTATTTTTAATCTTTTATTGGACCCTACTGTTTCTTCAACTTATCTAATATTTCTTGAATTGACGACGCTACTTTTGAGATTCTTAGGTTAAAATTTAGGCTCCAAATAAAGTAATAACCTTTTTAAAGTTTGTTGTGTGTGCATCAAAAGTGTTGAAACTCTTATTTTATTAAGTTGCGTATTTGCTTGCAACTTTTAAGTAAAATAAAACAAACGCTCCAAAATATTTGTTTGGAACGTTAGTTTATATAACATGGCTGCCATGACGTCAGCACTTGTAGTCAATTGAATGGCGTTTGCAAAAAGTGTAAGTATACTGTTCCAAACGAATAGTGGCATAGCTAACTTTAAAGGCAAGTCATCTGTTTATTACAGTGCAATACGGATTGTATTATTCAAACCCAAGTAATTTATGGTCGTTAGACCCTTCCATGCCATCTGAGAAAATCGCCCGAAGCAGATCAAATCCAGGTAAAAGTGGTGACGAATCTGTATACCCCGGGCGGCTTGCTCAGATGGCATCAAAAGTTCTAAAGACCATAAATTACTTGCGTTTGGTTACAATACAATCTTTGTTGCACTGTAATAAACAGATGACTTGCCTTTAAAGTTAGCTGTGCCACTATTCGTTTGGAACAGTCTACCGTGCATTCAACTTCTCTCTAATGACAAAACAGAATTTTTACTTACGTATCATTATCACTAGCTAAAGTAACCAAGGCTGGGGTTACCTTCAAGCTCAGAATATTTTTATCACAGTATCCCACAATTACTGAAAACAAATCAGCAGTGACTGCTCTCACTAAAGGGCTTTGATGGACAACGCCCTCCCATAGACTTGAAACTACAATCATTTGTAGACCACTTTCGCAAAGTCCTTTAACGGAGATTTCTAAACAGTCTAAAGGAGTGCCACAGAGAGGAAGAATACATAAGAATTTTTTCAAAATTACGGACAATTCTTCTTGATCACAGTAACTTAAAATGGAGACTAGATAAACTGGAATTATGTTCAAACTCGGAGAATACTGATTGAAATTCGAGAAAATTTGCTCAAGATTGTTGATTTGGACTTGGAAAAGTGGTTGAACTTTATATTTTGTAAAGTTTTCCCCGAAAAAAATGCAAATGTGAGAAAAGAGATTTATGAAGTTTTGGATAATTGACTGGTATGTTATATCAATGTGGTTTAAGCTGTTTAACAAGTCTGGAATCCTAAAAAAAAAATGTAAAAAAATACAGTTTTGGTTATTTCAAGTTACATCATATCCAGAAGCCATTCCATTTCTTCCCAAGAAATGTCAGGCTTTTCAGCCACATATTTTTCAAATTCGTAAAGAATCATTCCGGCGTTATAGTCCCACTTACAAAAAATAGACGGATTTGTTAGATTTGAACATAATTTATTTACGTCAGAACCTGAAAAATTGAACTTAAAATAACTCAAAAAACAATGTTAGGTCTTACGTAAATCAATAGTCATATCTTTTTCAATATTTGAAACAATTTGTTCTTTGAAAACAACCGACATTAAGACAAATGGAATCAGTGTTTCCAAAACTTCAATAACGCATAAAATTTTATTTGACTGTTTACTCGATTCAAAATCCCTAGAATAGTCGCTGAGTTTGTGCAAGAGATATTTGATTAAATGTGATTTAAGGCGCCCTGAAAAATTAAAACTAACTTAAGTTTAAAGATTTAAATGAAAATTACCTATTGACAATGCCCATTTTCCCAAAACCGGAATTAAGATTTGTCTAGCTAGATTTACAATATTTGTACTTGAATCATTTAAAATATTTAACGTTATTTCTTCGCACTGAAGATATTTATCGGAATCTTCACACAACACCATTACTAAGGATAAAGCTCTGATAACAGCTTCTCGGACAACTTCTTCACGATCTTCTAGAAGTTGTTGCAACATTGACAAAATTAAGGAATTTCGTATTTGGCTCTAGAAATTATTTCATAATTAATAATTTAGGCTAAAATGTGGTGTAAATTTGTGAAAAAATATTCCAAAAAATGTCAATTATAACACAAATTGATCCAAAATATGGAATCAAACGATTGTAGGTGTACTTAAACCATAAATTACAATTTAAAAAACGACTGTTCGTAAAAAAAACTCGCAACGCAGCATGTCATGAGAAAAAGAAGCATATCGTCGGCTTAGAGTGTATTTTAAACTGCATTTTAAACCATTCTACTAAGTTTTGAATCATCTACTTTTACAACTTAACATTTGTCCAAAATGCGTATCAGATCAAAATTTGATATCACTCGTCAGTTATAAAAGGGGTCGACTTATCTCCACCACTTAAACATTCGAGAAGTAATGTTTTCGATATAGTATCAAACTCGGCTTCGCCTCTTTTAATAAATTTCTGTCTTATTTGCTACATTACTTATTACATAGATACTTATTAACATTTAATACAGAACACTGTTTAAATAAATAACAAAATGTTTTAATTCAATCAATACATTACATTTAGCAACGATTTTGTTGATTATAATCAACTTACTGAAACGTATGGAATTAATGCAGTGCAAGCCTCCGCGACAAGAATTCGTTTTTCGACATGTTTGTCAGTTAGTTGTTCCCAACACTGTGGTAAAATTTCATTTTCTACCAAATTCTCGCCAGAGTATTTCGCAATTCCTACAAGACCTAAACACAAAATTTTTAAATAAAAAATAAAAATTAAAGTTTATTTACCTGTTAATATCATTATCCTTTCTGTATCGGACGGTTTCTTCTTTAAATTAAATAACTGTTGCAACAATTTATCCCTTTCATTACTGTTTGGGTTTAATTGAACTGCACTAATAAGCAAAGGTATTGCATCTTCTCTTTTATTTAAAATAATATTTGGGATAATTTTTAGTAAAGATAAAGATAGTGTATGGACTAAATTTTCGTTTGTTACGGAATAGTTTAAAATGTCGTCTAATATTTCGTTGTCCACTTTTCGTGGAATGTTAACATAACATAAAGAAAATACTTCTTTAGCAAATGGATCTTCACTAAGGTCGATGTTGAACAATTTACAGTTTTTTTCTTTTGTCACATCTGTTTCTTTGCAGTTATTGATACTTTCATTAGGCAAAACATTGTCGTGTGCCATTGTTAAATTTGTCCAGTCGTTAACGTTGAGACTACTGTTTGAAATATTATCTTCTAAAGTTATAATACTGTCCCTTTTCTTAAAAACTGTCATGTTTTTATCTATAATCTCAAATCGTTCAGAAGGAGATTCACTTCCAAGAGAATCTTTACTGTTTGGTGTATTTTTCAGAGGCAGATCTGTATGACTAGGTAAAATCTCATTTTCTTTAATACTCTTAAGTTCACTATATTCCAATTCAAGATTCTTGTATTTGACCTCAAATTTTTGCAAATCCTCCTCCTAAGTATAAAATTCGTAAAATAATTTATCTACAGCACCTTCAAAAATAATCTTAACCCACGTGATTAATTTGGTTATAAAACCAAATATACACAACTGATATTTAATGCAAATGTTTCTTTAATAATAAGCTTTCGTCAGTGATATAACTTTAAAAAAAGATTTACTACTATTTTGACATACTTTTATTTAGTCACGTGGGTTGAAGTTATTTTTGAAGACTCCGTTCAAACAAACCAAAATACCTTTTCAAGTATTTTTTGTTGCAATGTTTCATAACTATTATAATCAAAATCAGTTTGTGTAGATGTAGATGAGTGATTTATACTCGTCTGTTTAAAACATTCTCTATACAAAGTTATAAGTTCAGGAGGTTTGGCGATATTTAAGCCAACATCATCCCAATCATCAAAATCCTAAGAAGAAAAAAAGTTAAGTTACGAGTATGTATTAAAAAATAGTTTTACCTGATGTTGATTCTCATCCGCAAATGTGATTGAAGTTAATTTGTACGAATTTAAAAGGAGATACTCGTTAATTAAAAAATTTAAGGCTCTTTGTTCATGTGGTTTAATTACATCAGTATTCAAGTGTCTAATATATCCTTTATCTGGAGTACTAGTTTCAGATTCTAAAAAAAGTAGTTGCATATATAATATAGAATTATCTTGAGTGAATTCATTTGTTTCTTACGAGATATAATTAAAAAAGACAATTTTATTAAAGAGAGGTCGCTTAAAATCGGCGTAAAAAAATTTTTTAATAAATAAAAATAGTCATCCAATTTGAAATCACTTTAGTCAGCTCACTTATGTTGGTAGTAAAAAATAATATAATGCAAGAACAAAGAGATTCAGAAGGTGAAGTTATCCTTCGTGAGCGTGCGGACAAATGTTAGTCAGCTCCGGCGCTTTCTGTATTTGCTTTGTACAGAAAGACAATTTTAGTTGGGCCATCAGAAATACATAATCAAGATAGTCATTAAAAGACTTTGATTTAGATTTTTTCACATATATTTTACAAATGGAGAACCGTCGTGTGAAATATTTTAAAATTTGGGGCACTTCCGGCTATACCGGAAACAACCACTAATTTCCTTATTTTAAATGAAATTACAGGCTGTTCCAGGATTGACAAATCAGCCGTAAACTACAAGTTCCTCGCTTCAACTGAAGGGGGTCAGTGCCTCACAAATTTAAAAAAATGACATTTTTTTAATTTTTTCTCAAAACTACAACTCTTCCTGTAGATTTTGGTTTTTGAAAAATTAAAATCCGAACACTGGAAGTGACCTAAATATTTTTTTATAAATTGCGGTTTCTTGGTTTTAAATAGACGAAGTTTTTAATTTTTCGTGCTTCCTGAAACATACGTTTTTTTTTTTTGAAGAAAGGTACACTTTTCTCAGGAACCACTGAACGGATTTTAATGAGGTTTTGCACACTTTTTTGTGATAAAGGATACATGATATGCTATAGTAGAAAATTTAAAAAGTCTTAACCAAATAAACTTATGGTGTCGCAAAGATTCACCTTTTTTTATTTTGACATTTTAATTTTTATATGATTCAATCCAAATTTCGGAAAATTATCTATCATATTTACCCTCAGTTCATTACTGTACATGATGAAAAAAAAATGTGCCGATATGTTAATTAGAACCAGAGAAAAGCTTTCTTCAAAAAAACGTACTTTTCAGGAAGCGCGAAAAATTAAAAACTTCGTCTATTCAAAACCAAGAAACCGCAATTTATAAAAAAATATTTAGGTCACTTCCAGTGCTCGGATTTTAATTTTGCAAAAACCAAAATGTGCAGGAAGAGTTGTAGTTTTGAGAAAAAAATATAAAAAAATGTCATATTTTTTAATTTGTCAGGCACTGACCTCTTAATACCAAATTCCGAAAAAAATTTTTTCTAAACTCTGTTGTTTTCAAATTACAGCAATTTTATATTAACCAATCACATAAAATATTAATTATTCGTAAAAGTAATATTCATGTTACTGTAGGAACAAGGGTATAAGTTTTTTATATTCTAAATTGGTCTTTAAAAATAATGTGACTGTTTAATAGTAATTTCTAATAGTTTTGAAGTTTTGAAGAGATTTATCTCTAGAAAATTTGACAGTTGCAAGTTCTCACATAAACATTTACATATTTAAAAAAAAGTATTAAGACTAAAAATTTCATTTTATGAAAAATTATTGTTAAACTGTTATGTTATATAAAACTAAAAATTTAAATTAATTTTGAGTCGACTAGTTTAAAACATTTGTGCAAATTAATTATACATTACTGTTTAAAATTTGAAAAGTTTTAAATTAGTTATAATTACGTCAATTTTGAAATTATTGCTCCTCTCGTATGACGCCCTCATCGGTCATCTCAGTTCGTAATATATAAAAAATCGTTTTTTATTCTCAGTCCAGACATCCAGATCATATTGAGTTTCAAAAGTAATTTCGAATATAATAGTTGAATATACAGATGTCTTAAAATTAAGGTATTGGTATTCCGAGTTCAGAGCATTGTAGAAGAATATCTTGCCAGGAGTAACAGAAAATTTGTTAAAAAATTCTACGACTTCTCCTTACAAAGCTATGAATTCCAACTAAATAGATTTTGCATCAAGTTATCTTCAAATAATGGCTAGGAATGTAGATATCTATTTTTATTTATTATGAACATTATTATGTGTACTCGTAATATAACTCCAAAAAAATATCTTAAAAAAGTAGCTTTAAGCCTAGGCGAAAATTATTCCATTTTCTCAAATTTTGGCCAAAAAGAAATGTGAACGAGGCTAGAATATTACTTTGTTTCTATGGAGACGGCATGACTAGAATATTATTTCGTTGTTTGGGAGAAGGCCGACAACAGTAAATTTCCAACTGCGGTCCACAATTAGCGATGTTGCAGTTGCCGTATTAAAAAAAGTTAAAAAACGAATACCATGTGGAGGGTAATTCAGAAAACTGTTCTGTAATTTTTTAAATCAAAAAATCCACCCAAAATACCAATGACTTTTTGCACGACGCGACGCGCGTTTCGGTAACCATGTTACTATTCTCAAGTGAAACTTAAGACTGAATATTTTACAAACCGATCCTTATATACTAGTCGATTACATAATAGATTAAAAATAAAATAATACAATTTATA
Source organism: Tribolium confusum (assembly GCA_029207805.1). NCBI lineage: Eukaryota > Metazoa > Arthropoda > Insecta > Coleoptera > Tenebrionidae > Tribolium > Tribolium confusum. Next base: position 27,179,858 of record JALGAY010000002.1, on the reverse strand, counting down.
TTGTCTTCAGTTTCATTTGAGAATGGTAATATCGTTATCGAAACGCACGTCGTGTACAAACAAGTACATATTTGAAATTATTGTAAAAATAAAAAAAGTTAAATTTTATGTAATAATTTGTAAAGTTTAGTTGCATCAAAATATACGTTTATATAAATGTATCCCTGAAAATCATTTAAAAAAAAGTTAAACAATAACGAAGTAAAAAAGAAAACTTAGAATCGGCTAGGTCTTCAACACCCTTAAATTTCATCTAAGTTTGGCAACACCATTACCAAAATGCACATCGTGTGCAAAAATATATATCTTTGGTTTAATTGAGTGTATTTTTCGTTTTTTTTTTTGACACACCAAGAAAATGTTAAGTAAAAAAAATTGTAGTTATTGTGCTAGTTATTTAACTACAAGTTTTGAGTACAAAGTTTGAAAATTGGAATAATTTAGAAAACCTATATTTGTGCACTCGTATTTTATTATTGCAGAATTTTATTTATTCAAAAAATCATTTGTGTCAACATGCATTTGAAATGAACATTTTAAATATTTAGAAGCGATAGACTGTTTGAATTTTTGCAAATTAATTTAAAAAAAAATAAAAATTGTTATGTGAGACACTGCAGATGGCAAGTTTTTTTAGAACAAAAAATCTTCCAACTGTTAGAAATAAACATTTAAAAATATAATGTTGCCATTTAGAATCAACTTTGTACCGATCTAAACCACGAAACGCAAAATTCAAAACAAAATAATATCTTTAGTTCTCCACATCATGTCTTTAATAGCCCAACTAAAAAAAAAAAAAAAATACACATGTACAATCAATATTTAGGGGTCATGCCGTTACGGAAAGAATAATCGGACAATAAGTAAAATAAAAAAGCCAATAGTAAAAAGAGCCGAAAAAGAGGCAGAAAAAAAAACAAGTTACATGTACATTAGTGTGATGTTACCTGTTAATTGTTGTTATTGAATAAACCCACAATACTACGTTACAAGCAATATAATTTGTAGTGTGTACACCAAGGTCACCACATTGTATTGATTTGCTTTACTGTTTTGTTTCTTGCAATATAATCTACATTTTTCGATTCAATTAGTATCAATAAAATTTATTAGTATGACTTGTTATGTTGTGATTTTTACAATTGTATTGTTTAGATACTTTATTTAACTAATTAATTTTACTACATAAATCATACTGAGACTCACCTGTTGCCATTGTTAAATTATTCCTTAAAGCATTAATGGTTTCTTTTGCTTTTCTTAGCTCAAATTCAAGAACTGCTATCCTCTCATCAGTCCCAGCCCCATCCTCTGAATACCTAGTCAAATCTAAACTATCTAAAGTAACCTGACTTTCTGAGCGTGCTAAAATCACATTTTACAATAACTTTTTTTTCTTTTAATAACATACAAATTCGTGACGAAGTATCCTGCCATGGGATTTCAAAATTTCCAGGATTTGAAAAGAAATCCTTTAGCTGCTTCACTTCTCTCCCACATTCAATTAGTTCTGTATGCAACTCTAAAGCAGTTAGCAGAAACTTATCATTCAATAATTTAGCTGCGATATCGCTGTATGTAATTGCTTTTGACTCATTTTGATTTTTGAAACCATCTGTATTTGCTATTTCAGCCATTTCTTGGAATTTCTTGTACACTTTAAGTTGGACTGATTTTCATAAGTTTCATGTTACAATAAATAAAGAAAGTAATGAATTCACAATGGAACGAATTTACTAATAACACATTTCTTGTGTAATTACGCTGTTACAACACCACAATAACAAATTCATCATCACATTAACATGCATTGACTGACTTGTTATAACCTTAAAAACAGTTGTCAAAATCCACAAAAAGTCAAAACAAAACCAGATGACCTTCAAATGGGACATGTATCATATGACTGGGTTTTAATACGGTGGTTTATTTTTTACTTTTTCTTATTACCACATTTCACTTCCGCATTTTTTGAGTAGCACAAACAACAAAATCTTTTTTCGCACTTCAAGGACTGATTTTGCCCACCAATAACCATTGATGTCATCAATTTTATTAACAGTTATACCTATTCTAACCTATTTGCAAATAACTATAAGAACAACATATTCTGCCGATAACTTAAAATTTGTGAAAATTGATAAGCAAAATTTTCTTCATCCAAATTCCATTTCAATAAAAAAAATTTAAATTATTTTTCTAAAGTGACACAGAAGCGCTGGACAAATAATATAAAAAATAATGCAACATTTCTAAAATTAAGGTTAAAATCAGTACCTTATGTTATTTTTTTAATTTACCCAAATAAAAAATGATTTTAAAAATTTGTTTTTTGTTAAAAAATTTGACAGCAAAATGACAGTTGACAGCTGTCAAATTTTGAGGTTAAGTGTCACACAAAACAATAAACAATCTAAAAATTTAAAACTGTAAATAATTATTTATCAGCATAACAAGCTGTAAAATGACTTGTAGAATATGTTTAATAAGTGTTGGACCGTCAAAAAGCAGGAATATATTTACTGAGGGCCGAACAGAAGAATTAATATCAGACTTAATAATGAATTTTGCTTATGTTGAGGTACTTTCATTAACTTTTTCAAAACAGTTTTAAAAATACAGTTGTAGGTACTCGAGGAAGATTATCTTCCAAAAATAGTATGCTCAGAATGTCTAAATCGCTTATTAGACGTTTACAATTTTAAAGATTTGATTATAAAATCAGATGCTTATTTAAGGGGCACTCAAGATTTGTCTTCAGATAGTGATGTTAGTGAGAATAATTATAGTGAAGAATCAGTTGGAAGTAGTCAATTCGAAGTTGTCCAAATGAAAACTGAACCAATTGAAAAGGTGGAAAGTTGTCAGTTTGAACCCATTATTCAAATGAAAATTGAATCAAATGCAAAAGTTGAGATTTGTGACAAAAACAACACAGTAGAGAATGTTGATAATGATTATTTAGAAGCTAAAAGTGAAAGTAAACAATTTAAATTTGAAAACTTAAGCATCATTTCTAGTGATTTGGGAGAAAATTCGGTAGATAAAGCTGAAAAATTAACAAGGAAGGGATATAAATGTAGTCAGTGTAATGAGTTATGTAGAACTAGATACATTTTAATTTTACATAAAGCAACACATACAGGAAAATTTCCACACAGTTGTGATGTATGCAATAAGGGATTTCCCACAAATTGGGCAATGCATGTGCACAGACGAATACATTTTGAAGAAAGACCCTTTAAATGTGAAATTTGTGAAAAATCATTCAAGTACCTGTAAATCGAGTTATTAAAATAATATCTTTATTGATATTTTTGTAGGACCAAAAGCAGTCAGATATCCCATCGCAGAATCCACTTGGGAGAAAAACGTTACGAGTGTAAAATCTGCGGAAAAAAATATGCCCAAATTGGGGGCCTAATTAGTCACCGACACGTTCACACTGATCAAAAGCCCTTTATGTGTGAATCTTGTGGGAAATATTTTACCTCGAAAAGGTCTCTCGATCTGCATTTTAAAAAACATACAGGTGAATCAACTCAGCCTTGTCCCATTTGTGGGAAATTATTCTTCAATGTACCAAAGCATATAAAGAATATTCATGCAGATGAAGATAAAAGAATTCGATTTCCTTGCGAACTTTGCAGTAAAACGTTTACAACTAAAGTGGCTCTTAGAATACACATGAGGATTCATGAAGACGTCAAACCTTTCTCTTGTGACATTTGTGGCAAAAGCTTTCGGCAGTCTAGTGTTGCTACGTTACATAAAAGGGTGCATACAGGGGAAAAGCCTTTCCCTTGCTCATTGTGTGATCGAAAATTTGCTTACAAACATCATCTCAAAAAACATGTTGAAAGGGATCACCCAGATAAAGAAAAGTCACTTTTGTTTAATTGATTTTGTGATTTATATTTTTTTACGTTTGCCAATTAAAAGTTACTTCACGTTACTAATCATGCCTTTTCCTCTTCTTGCATTATGCAACAAGTTGAAAAAACATAATACATAGTTATTTATCATATGGGTGTCGAAAAAAAACTCCTGTTTCGTGCTCGTTTTATAAACTTGAATTTGTGCCATAAAACTGACTTTATGAAACCCGTTAATTAATATACTATTTCACCACAGAAAAAAACTTTTTTTTAATGTTAATAACAAGGGTAAAACAACTTATAGGTAGATATAATTGAGCCGATTAGGCAGCTATTCTTAAGGGCAAGTAGTCAGTGCACCTCTACTCAAAAACAATTATTTTTTGTCACTTGATGAAAGCCTTTGTATCATTCCAAAAACTGTTTTTAATTTAGAAAGACCGAAAAATAAACACAGTCTTATAAATCATAGTTAATAAATGTTCCAAAATTCTTTACCAGGATTTTGGATACCAGTGTCTTGTGAAATACTGTTCAAGGCTTTGAAAATCAGTTCCCAGTTTTTCGCGTTGGTGCACTATGTAATTTCCGTAATTTCAAACGCTTACGCTTGTTTCTACTATACTAGAGCTAGTGGGGCGGTTACATTATGTAATTTAATGCCAACGAGGTTTTTGTTCGTGGAGTATTTTGTTTAAGTCTAATTTTTGAAAAGTATTTCGGCGGCATTTCACTAAAGAATTAAGAGCAAAACAAGTCTATTAAAGAAATTTTCTTATTAGTGTTTTAAATAAAGATTAAATTTAAATAAATCAAGTTTTCTGAGTTGTGAAATGGCTAAAATTCAATCATGTGGGCAATGTTTTCAGGGCTAAATAAAAAAGCCATGAAGATAAAAAACAATTATATTGTATCAGCCTTTGAACAAATTATGAGAATAACAGAAACACTGAAAAAATGAATTTTTAATAACATTAAACTTACGAAATAATTTCTACATCCCAGCCATCAAGTGATTTAGTGGATGGTTTAACAACAACCGGTTTCAATTTTCTTTTGGTTTTACCAGACGACGGCTTAATAACATCTGTTAATACCTTGTCGTTCTTTTTAACCGTTTTCGGTTTAACTGCAATTTCTTCGCTTATTGGATGTTTACGTTTATTACTTTTCTTCTTAATCTCTGAAGTTTCCGGCATTATTTTTTTAGTACTTTCCGTTGCGATAAAAAGCGGAGCTTTTCCTTTCTTGTTCTTCTTCGTTTCTTTTTTATCCTTGTTCTGTTTAGTCTCTTGTTTTTCTTGTTCTTTGAAAACGTTTGAGACATCGTATCGACTCAAGCGGAAAAGTTTCTTATTTTTCTTAATTGTGGACTTTTCCTCTTTAACAAGTTCTTCAGTCTCATCAGGAGATTCTTCTGTTTTCTCATCGCTGGCATCTGAACCATTTGAATCATCAGTACTCAATTCTGATTGGATAAAAGACAAATCTTCATTTGGTTTCCACGAAACATCATTTTCATCCTCACTTTCAACGATAGTATTGTTAAAGAAGCTTTCAAAGGATGCCGACACGTCAACTGATTCGTTTTCTTCATCCAAGTCTTCTTCTTCGGAAGACTTTGCGCGCGTGATAGATTTTTGTTTATTTTTCGAAGTAGATTTTTCTTTAGGAGTCTTCTTGATAAGACTTATTTCCTCGACAGGTGTTTCTGGACAAATTTTACGTCTCTTGCTCCCCCTTGGAGTTTTCACTTGTTTCTCCTTTTCTGCAGGAGCCTTCACTTGTTTTTCCTGTACTGCAAGAGAACAAGTGCTTACTTTCTCCTCTATTGCATGGGCCTCCACTTGTTTGTCCTCTATTGCATGGGCCTCCACTTGTTTCTCCTCTACTGCATCAGCCTCCACTTGTTTCTCCTCTACTGCATGGGCCTCCACTTGTTTCTCCTCTACTCCAGGGGCTTCCACATGTTTCTCCTTTTCTGCAATATTAGATGCAACCATGGAAATGGTAATCAAATCACTTTTATTCATCTCCTCATTTTCGCTACCTGAGTCTAGACCAGCGTACTCCAAAGACACATTAATCGAAACATCGGCGTTATTTTTTATGCCAGCACAAAATAAATCCACCACTTGATGAATACGACCACTTAAGTTTTTCTCATCCTCGCCCGCTTTTACAGTTTCTTGGAGAGTTATAGATGTACGATCAGTTGAACGTCTCATTACGCTTTGCGACAGGATAGAAATTTCGTCGGGTTTCGGCACCAGCATACTTTTATCTTTCTCGGTACTAGTTTGATGTTCTTCAGATTTTTCGCTTTTAACTGACGCCTCTAAATTATTTCCACTTGTCTCGGTAACACTTTCATTTGTCGCAAAAACTTCATCTGAATTATCTTCATTTTCATCTTCAACGTTGGTGTCTCCTTCAGTGTCACTCACTTCAATAAGTTCCATAAAACTATCATGCTTTACTTCTGTACTACTCAATGATATACGATACTCGGAGTCTATAGATCTCTCAAAAACATTGAACGCATCTCTTTTCAAACATTTTTTCGATGTAATTATCTCATCATCACTGACGCTGTTATATTGTTTTCGTAGTTTTTTCACTAAAGATGCATAGTCGGGATCTGACTCAGAGTCAAACAATTCACTTGTATCTTCTTCTTTGGTTGGAGTTTGCTGTTTGCTCTCGTTCAAATAACTAACTTCTAAATCTTGTTCGCTTTCTTCAACTTCACAGGGTGTGACAGTTTTTTCTTCATTTTTAAGATTTTCTGTATTAGTAATGTCTGACTTAGATAAATCACAATTTTCAGTCTTTTCGTTTTCTTCCTTTTTAGGTTTTGGTTCGACTTCAATGTCTACAGATTTTTCAACATTTTTATCCTCAACGAAATTTTTCTCTGGAATGTCAGTTTCTGGACATTTATTACTAATGACTTTATTTGACTTTGTGTCTTCGATCTTAGTTTCTTCTAAAATTTCATCATCCTGAGATATTTGCAAATTTTCTTCTTCTTCTTCATCATTTTCAAGTATTTTTTCCTCGTCTAAATCTTCCTCACTAAGACTGGTATTGGCATTGACCTTAGGAGTCATTTTCTTGTCCAAAATCTTCTCTGAAACTCCGTTTAGGTCCTTTTTAGAAATGTCTGAATCTTTTGTAGGTGTTTGTTTTTTGGTACCTGCAACAATTACTTGCGCATCTTTTAAAGGACTTGCAGGAGTTTTACTTGGAGGAGCAGTTGTAATTTTAATTTGTGGGCTTTCTAAAGCAAGACTGACACTTTCCGGAGTAATATTTTCAATTTTAGTTTTAGGACTTGCTAAACTTTTCACAGGTGTTTGTTTCTTGGGAGATGATTTTTTGGCACCCGATTCAATCTTTGCATGTAAGTTCTCAATTGTTTTCACTGGAGTGTTCGTTTTTTTCACTGGGCTTTCCGTCTTCTCTATGTCTACTTTAGGACTAACACTTTTTCTTGGTGTTGGTTGTTTTTGAGAAACTGAACTGGCCTTTAGTTCTTTTTGAACGAATTCAACATGGTCCAGTATGACTACAGCTTGTTTCATTGGAGTATTCACTTTCTTTACTTCTTCAAAATTTTCAATGCTTTCTTCTTTTGTCTCCACTTCATCTTCTTGTTCTTTTTCGGAAGAGTTTGTTATACTCTCAGACAAAAATTGTTGAATATCTTGAGTAATTTTCTTCATTTCAGTGAATGATTTAGAAACACTTGGTGATTTCAGAGAATTAGTTTTAAGTGGAGAAAAAGTTTCGGTGACTGACACATCGACATCCATTGGTTCACATTCAGTTTCTTGAGTTTGCGATTTAGGACAGATATTTTCTTTATTGTTTGAATCACTGGCCCCAGATTCATTTTTATTACTATCGTCGAAAACATGTGTTGAAACTTGCAAAGTGAAAGAACTCTCAGAACCACTTGAATATAAAATTTCGGTTTCCTCGCTCTTTTTAGGTGAAACAATTTTCTCTTTGGGTTTTTCTTGTTCGTTAGGTTCGTTTTCTGTTTCAATGCTCTCCTTTTCTAATTTTGTTCCAACTGACTTAGTAGCCACCCCTTTTTCCTCTTTCTTTAGGCTCAAATTAATTTCACTTTTTTGCTCCGGCGTACCATCCTCTTCTACGAAACTGGTTTCATTAATTACACTCAAATCAAGATTTGTAGCTTCTAGTTTAGTTTTCTTTTTTGTATTACCAGGTTCTACTTCTTCTGCAATCTGATTTTCATCAATTGCTTCCAAAGTATTATTAATAGCTTCAGAAGATGGTGATTTTTTTAGTGGGGTACTAGGGTGTAATACTTGTTTTTTGTTGAGTGTCTCGTCTTCAATTTCACTTTTCTTTGAACCAGATCCACTACGAGTTCTAGTGATTTTGACTGAAGGTTCTTCAACTTCTGTGCTTTCAGCAACTGACTTTCTACCTCTAGTTTTAGGTTTCTGAACTGGTTCTTCTTCTTCAATAGTCAAAGATGCAGAGCCTATGAAAAAACCAATGTACAAAAATTAATAAGATTTGAAATTTCGCAAAATACCTCTTCTAGATCTTGTTGTTGTTGCACTTGCTTTCTTTTTTTCTATTAAGAGTTCTTTAGCAGAATCTAGTTCTTGGCTAAATGAAGAACGTCTACTTCTTGTTGCTCTAGGGGTTGATGTTGTTACTTCACTTGCTGAATTTCTTCTAGTTATGACCTTTGTAGGAACTGGCGAGTTAGTGTTTAAACGGGAAGATCTTCGAATGGGAGAGCTTACAACTGTTTCTTCTTTTTGTAATTCTTTAACAGGAGTTCTTCTAGGCATTGTGGCTGAAATATATTTTTAAACAATAAGTCCATGATTTTTAAATTTATGGAATGCATAAAAGGTTTACTAATATGAATTTTTGAAGTATTGAAAACATCTAAATGATAGTAAATTACTTGGAAAATTTTTGTTTTTGATGTTTTTGTTGTTTGTGATGCAAACACTGTAACTTGAGACACTCTCTGAGTAGAGGATAAAATCCACAGCAAAAAAATAGTGGACAAGAGTCACAAAAGTTTATGCCGCTTGTAGCACCAAATTTGTTAGGGCCGGTCCTGCAAAAGCTTTTACTGGCTATGTACCTTTTCTCAGCAAATGCTAATTGCATAGGTATGTTTCAATCAAACAAAAGCATTTGACAAATTTTTACTCACACCACTTATTGTCCACAATAGTTATCAGTTTTATTAGGCAACACATTTTATTGCTGCACTGACATTTTTTCGCCAATCCTATTAGTTTATCATTTTCTTTTAGAGAAGTTTGTTGTTGAGACATTTCACCCCAAAATTTTATGACAGTTGAAAAATTCTGAACGAATTTAGTCAATGCTACCAATAATTACGTCCATAACAATGCTGATATATTACCTAGTCAAATAAATGTGATATTTGTTATACAGGTGTCTGCTAAAAGTCTTTACTTTTCTCAAAAACTAGTTATCACACCGACTTCAGAGTTTACCATTAACAACTTTGTTTTTTTCTTTATGCATGTGAATTTTTTTTTAATTTTTCCAATATTCCATCTAATGAATATTAATTAATGCGTTGAAAAAAATATAAAATTTACATTATTTCTAATGTCATTCTAAATCACAGAATGTTAAATATATTTCAAAAAAATTGTAGATAACCGCAAAAAATAATAAAGTGTATTCGTTTTGTAAGACCTATTTGGAAGCAGCATTACCAGGTCATTCGACAATATGTTGGACATCCACCCTTCAGCTTCTTTGTCGTATCTATTCTCTTGGGAATAATGGCGAATTATTTAATGTAGAAAAATTTAAAAAATAAAAAGATCAATTTGTTTTTGTTTGTCGTTTTAGTGACAATACTTACCTACACAGTAAAAAAATTGAGTGAAAACCGATTAACTCTCATTTTCGATAATCATTTTAACTCAAGAGACATTGAATAAATATGCCATTTTTTTTCCAAGAAAGTGGGTGGAATAAAGAAGTTAAAGGATAGGTTGCCACCTCATTCTGGCTCCTAATTCAACGGTCAGTACGGCAATAAAATAGATTTAATGGCTTGCCTTTAGACTGCCAGTCACGGCATTAAAATCACATACTTTAATAAAACATAACTATTGTGGAGTGATGTGAGTAAAAATTTGTCAAATGTTTTTGTTTGATTGAAACTAGCAAACCTATGCAATTAGCATTTGCTGAAAGATAAGTATACTTTATGCATTTATAAGGGAATTTGACTTTTAAATTATAAATTATTTTAAGAATAGAATTACTTAAGAGTAATAACTGCTTTATAATTTACGGAATTGTCGAGGCGGCCGATCCTTACTATCTGTTGGCAAAAATGTTGGGTCAGTCGGTCTTTACCTGATCAAACAGATGGTATAAGAACCATTATAAGAACCGGCCACCTCGATAGTGCCGTAAATTATAAAGCAGTTACTACTCTAAGTAATTCTATTCTTAAAATAATTTATGGTTTAAGTCTCATTCCTTTATTCAAATGCATAAAGTATAGCTAGTAAAGTTGTCCTTATCCTGTAAGGCTACACAACCACCATAAGCCTCATTATCCGCAATTAGGAGTCTATTGTAAAAGTGTTTGGACCCACGCTTCACCCTTCCTTGCAATAAATCACTCTTGAAGAGCTGTTGCCTGATGTCCCATCAGTTCGGCTCTTTAAACTGTGAATTTGCTGGCAGGTGAAAATCTGCTTGAGTTATTTACGACTAAAGTTTCTATCAATCTGCAGGGTCGGTCCTAACAAATTTTGCGTTACAAGCGGCCATAAACTTTTGCGACTCTTGTCCACTATTTTTTTTTGTGCGTATATTTTATCCTCTACTCATAGAGTGTCTCAATTTACAGTGTTTGCAATTTTGCATCACTGTTTTCAACAAAAAGCCTTTTAGAACGTGATTTTATTCCATATACCAATGGCTAATAAGTGACAACGTTGTTCGAGTACATCATATTAAGTATTGCGTTACATCTCACATTATAAAATACAAAATAAAATAAATACAGGAAGTTTAATATTGGTATTTTGCGGTTCTTATTAAAATTTTAATTTAGGGGATCGGCCCTGAGCTTCTGCTACTCTTTACTCACATCACCCAATTGTTTTTATCGTTTTTTTGACTTTGTTGGGCCAATTTCAGACCGGTACCAAAGGAGACTCGATTAAAAGGGTTTTGAGACACACGTCAAAAAAAAAATTAAACTGTGCACTAAAAATTAAAGCCTGCACACTTCATGTCATGTTTTGGAGCCCAAAAAGAACGAAAAAATCGAAATTTTTTAAAAAAAATCCATCTTTTTTAGTTTAAATAAAGTTAAATAGCCAAAAACCAGCTTGTTTTGTTTTCATGGTGGCCCCTGCATAAATTTCCCGATGAGCCGCCGAAAACATAAAAAAACTAATTAATTTTGGTGCACACTTGAACGTGTTCAATCGAATTGCAATAATGATTAATAAATTGGTTAATTGGCAATAAGAAGTGGGAAGAGGAGATAGGGGAATAAGGGCCAGAGACACGATGACTGGACTGAGTGTCCATGATTGGCATTCTTCCTGCACTCAGACAAAATGATTTTTATTTTATATTTCATTTTATGTATTCAATTAGGCAACGATGAATTTTTTTTGTCTAACGCCGAATTCGGAGTGCGCAGAAAGTGCACATAAACAATTCTGGAAATTACTCTCGGCGACCGCAACTATTGTTAGTGTATTATAACAAATTAATACATCAGGTATCAAGTTATAAAGAAAAAAAAAGATACTTGTGTATTATAATTGAAGGGTACAGGAATAAAAAGAGGAATGTCCAAAAATTCGATTTCTTGCAGAACTGGGATTTCCATAGTTTTTCACTAATATTGAATCCAACACTGACAAAAAACAGTTAAAAACAATAACTGTCAAGGCTCCTGAGTCTACTCAAGAGTTATATTGAATAAAAAAATCTGCCGTATGAAAAACCTCTGTAAGAAAACAAACTTTTGGACACTCATCGTTTTATTCCTGTACCCTTCAATTATTTTTAGTAATTTAATTTATTATTTAAAGAACTACACTAGTAAGGTGTATTTAAAACGTTTAGAACTTCAACAAAATGTCGGTGCGATAGAAGACTTATGAGTTAATTTCAAGTTGAAATACTACCGATAGTATAACAAATTTTAATACTTTTCCTTACCAGCAACCACAACACCGAATTCTTTCAATTTTCCATGGAAACAAAAATACTACCGGTATTATTTCAACTTGAAATTAGTCCATAAAGACATTTTATTATGATTATGACTTTTAACATTTATGGTGAAACATCAATGTTTTAGAATCATCGATGACGAACTACTCAATTTGAATTTGAATTATCATTATATGCCGTATTTTTTTTGTTTTCTACAGGGTGTCTTTAGAACATTCTCACTTTAAACTTCGTCGTTAATAAATTTAAAAAAACAAAGAATTAATCATATAAATCTTGATGAGGCATAATTTAAACAAAAATATATAGAAACAACTGGTCTACTATTAGTTATCAATTAAATTATCAGAACAGTGTATTATACACCAAGGTGGTGAAGAATGTTATTCTTGACCGGGCACCAAGATTATTTCGCAAGAGGCTTTGCCCCGAGCGGAATAAGGTGCGAGGCCTATAAATGTCTTCACCACTGTGGTTGCATATACTATTTTTTCACTACTACCCAAATTTAAGGCAAAAATTAAAATTAATAAAATTTAAAAACAAGCATAAATTTACCATTCTTTGAAATTACACCATCGCTACATCAACAACAAACTTTTTGTTGACAACGGATCTAACGAGTCAACAACAAAAATTTCTAATAGCATTTTATTCAAATAATTTTGTCGTAAATGCATTCGCAAATGCGTTAAAGACAATCTTCTGGGTATACAAAATTATGTTGTACAAGTTTTTGTTGAACAACTATCTCTGGATTCTCAAAACGTTTGAATTTGTCCATTATTAACCTAGGTTAACAATAGAAAAAATTATTAACCATTAGCAGAGAAATTCAACTTTTCGGTTGGCTAGGAGACGCAAGCATAATCATCTTCGAAGCTGGTAGTGGAAAAATGATTTAAGATTATAACAGACATTTTGTATTTTTTTGTTCACAAAAACGGATTCCTTTGATAGTAACGACTCTTTGAATTAAAAGGTTTTAGATGTAAGAATTTGGAAATATCTTTAATACACTCAATAATTAAAGATTCTTAAGATTTTCCGTTTACCTGAATCCGTTTTTAATTTCTACCGGTCATGTTAAGCAGAAAAAAATGTGCTTTTCAATACCTAATTAATAAGTAACAAAAACATGTCATACCTGGTACTAAACGAAACAGGAACAATAAATAATGTGATATCTTTTTACGACTTAACAATTACTTCACAATAACGATTTTTTTTAAATCAACGGATTTTAAACATGCTATCACGTGTAAAACGCCACCGGTAAAACCATGTATGCCGATTGCCGAAGAGCTGAAGTGTCAATCCCCAGATGTCGCCTCACTCGCTTTTTAATTTTCGGCTATTTTCGTATGTGATCGATTTTTTACAGAAAAGAGCACGAACTCATTTTTTTTGATAAATAAGGCAAACACGGTGCAAAATTAAATGTCAATTTACATTTACTTTGTACCATTGTAATTACCATTTTTAATACGGTCTGAATTTTGTTGTTTAATTTTTTTTTAAATTAGAAATTAGTGATTTTTGACTTTTATGTTGTCAACTTGTCATGTTGGCTGCATCGACTATTGACAATAAAGAATACAGCGGGTTTTTTCTTTTGACAGTTCAGCTGAATTCGTTAAATTTATTGAAATTTTAGTGGAAAAACAGACTGTTGTCTGACAAAATAAAACTGTTGTTTTAATTTTTTAATTTATGATGTCTTCTCCAGCTCCAAAATCGCCGGAGCAAACTGAAAAAAGCAAAAAATATGACCGGCAATTGAGGTTAGCTCACTGATAGGTTATTTCTCAAATAACACCTAAATTACAGATTGTGGGGAGACCACGGACAGAAATTCCTTGAAAATTCAAAAGTGTGTCTGATAAATGCTACAGCTTTGGGTACTGAAATACTGAAAAGCTTGGTTTTACCAGGTATCGGTTCATTTACTATTGTTGATGGTGAAAAAGTAACAGATGATGATATAGGCTCAAAGTAGAAATTTTAACATTAAATCATTTGTTTTCTAAGATTAGTTCTTGCAGTTTTTTTCTTGAAAGTGACTCTAATGGGATGTCAAGAGCCCAAGTGGCCACACAAAATTTACTTGAGCTAAACCCTGATGTTAGAGGTGATTACATTGATGAATCTGTTGATCACATTATGGCCCATAGTCAAGATTTTTTTGATACATTTTCTGTCGTAATAGCAACTTGTTTACCAGAAAAGTATAACTACTAAAAGGTTACTTAATAATAACAAAATAAAATTTTAGAGTCTTAATGCCACTCTCTAGACACTTATGGGATAAAAATGTGCCCCTGATTGTGTGTCGCAGTGTGGGTTTCTTGGGTTACATAAGAATTCAAGTTAATGAACATACAATAATAGAAGCTCATCCTGACAATGAAAACCACGACCTGCGCCTAGATAATCCATGGCCTGCATTAAAAGAACATTTAGATAAAACAGATATATCAAAACTAGACAACAAGGAACGCAGTCATGTGCCTGCTGTTGTCATTTTGTACTACTATTTAACACAATTTAAAAACAAACATGGCCATTTACCAACAACTAGGGCAGAGAAAAATGAAGTTAAAGAAATGATAACTGAAAGCCCACTTCCTGATGAACATGGATTTAAAACTCTTGAAGAGAATTTTAAAGAAGCAATTCGTTACATTAACACTTGTTTTAATCCAGTGAAAATACCACCAAATTTGCAAGCAGTTCTTGATGATGAAAGTTGCATAAATTTAAACCAAAACAGTTCGCCTTTTTGGGTTTTATGTGCAGCTCTTAAAGAGTTTGTAGAGGTTGAAAATGCACCTCCTTTGAGAGGCACTTTGCCAGACATGGCTGCTGACACAAACAGTTACATAGCTTTACAACAATTATACCAGAAACAAGCCCAAAGTCAGTGTGAAGTCATCTATAGGAGGGCTTTAGAACTGGCGCGAAATTTGGGCCTCTCTCAAGAAATTATAACAGAATCAGAAGTGCGTTTTATTTCTGTGTGTTTTTCATGTTCTAATGATTTGTTGTAGGCCAAATTATTTTGTAAGCATGCAAGTGAGTTACATGTAATTCGAGGTAGCTGCATTGCTGATGAATATCAGAAGACCAGAGTTGATCTTACGTCGTATCTTGAAGATCCTGATAGTTTAATGTTTCATTACATAACTTTAAGAGGGTTGGAGCGTTTTATTAGTGAGTTTAATAGCTATCCAGGACAATTAGATGATCACGTTGAACCAGATGTACTTAAATTAAAAAGCATTATTGGAAAATTGCTGGGCGAATGGGGTTGTTCACAAATAATTAGAGATGAAAGAGTTCATGAAGTGTGTCGTTATGGTGGAGCTGAATTGCATTCAGTTTCAGCAATTTTGGGAGGCTGTGCAGCACATGAAGCTATCAAACTTATAACTTTGCAATATAAGCCCTTGAATAATACTTTTATTTATGATGCAATCACTTCCACTTCTGCTTCTTTTACATTGTAAGTTAATGTTTTGTTGATTAGATTAATAAGAATAAAGGTTTTGAAGTACATATTTACGTTTTTTTAATTTTACGTTTTAATTGTAAATCTTTAAAATAAAACCGAAGAGAAAAAATTCAAAAAGTTGGGTTATCTCAGACAACCCAACCGACCTAACCTCAAAAAAGTGTCAAGACTGTCAAGTGTCACAAGTCATTAACCTTTTAATGGTTTGCATTTCATTATCACAATAATTATATTCGTGTTATTAAAAAGATAAAATGTAAACATGTCAGAAGTAGGGGAAAACAGTAGAATTTTAGCTTCAACACCGTCGTCTACAGCGTCGGGTTGTTTATCAAATGACGAAGGCTCAGATGACCACCTCCTTCCATCCAGCTTAGCAGTAGAAGAGCTACAATTAGCTTTAAATAAGGTTAAATGTTATCACTGTCCAGGAATTTTCCTAATCCTTGAAACTATAGGAAGCCACCGAGGAGGAGTTATCAAAAGCTATCAGCAGATGCAAGGATTTAGTATTAGAGAGCAATCAGTGTTCAGTTGAACGTAAATGGCTTGTAAGACATCTTATAGAACTGCGGTTAAGGTTACAGGAGTGTAAAGAGGCCATGGAGGACCCACAGTAATAATAATCATCAAATTAGTTGTTTAAATGTAGTCATGCAATTTGTTGTAGACATCCTAGAAATAAAAGCAGTGGTGTGTCAAAGAGGGCTGTAAGGGGCCATCACTTGCACTTACAACCTCTACTTAGCACTTCATCAAAGTATTGTGATCATTGCACCGGCATGATTTGGTAAAGTAATATTAATTTTGTGTGTGAAATAATTAATTTGTGTAATATAGGAGTTTGGTACAAGCTTGGTATGAATGTGAAGATTGTGGATACGCTTGTCACCATAAATGTATATCACAAATAATAAGGGAGTGCGCTCATGTTGTTGCAAGTGAAAGAGGCTGTTATGAATTAGAAATTTGTCCAGAAGAAGGTTTGTCTGCTCAGAAGTATTTGTGTGCAGAATGTCAGTCTCCTCTGCCTATAAGTAAGTTAATTTTTTTAGATTTGAAATCTTGTTAGTTCTTCAATATGAAAGTTTTAATGAAAAGCTTATTTTTTATTAATAGGCTTTTTTTTTCAATTTTATGTTGGCAGTTAGCTCTTAATAACGAGTGTTTATTTAAATTTTCATTCACGGCATCAATCAGAGGCTCTGAACTCATTCGCGATGCGTCATTAATTGTGCTTGTTCGATTTAATTATTATTAAGATTTGTAATAACTATCAGATCTCTTCATCTGATTGTTATAATTAAGATATAAACTGAATAAACAGAGGATTTTATTAATAGTCTTATAAATATATCTTCACAAATGATTATTTTTACCATTTTGTTTTTTAACAGGGTCATCCGCATAATTTTATTTTGCATTTTAGTACAGTAAACTAATATTGAAGGTTAAAACGAAGAGAAATGTAATTGTTTTTATTGAAAAAAAAAAAAGAAAATCTGGAAAGTAACATTCTCCATCACATCACATCACATTAGGCACACACCTCCACATTGCAACCAATCAAATGTATTACGCTTGCTGACGTCAGTTGACCTTCCCATTACAAATATTAATTTTTGGCCTTAATGTAACATTAAGAATTAAGCAAGAAAAAACAAATTAGGCTTGTTTTTATACAGTTTTATATAATGCAATAAAAAAATATGCGAGACGACCTAACTCGGCAATTTTTTAAGAAAATTAGTAACAGCAATCTTTATTTACTACCTGAGTATACAAACATAATACTGTGTTGCTCGTCACAAAAAGAAATATATAGTGAAAAAGGAAAAAGATATAAATGATTAATATTTTCACATTTGCAAATAATAACAATTTAGTAAACCGTTTAATCTGTGAAAACAGAGAACATTCTTTGTCATGATGGATGCTGACTTTCCGTTAATACAATTTAATTTTTTTACATTGCTTTACATTTACAAAAAGTAAATGGGGGCTTTAAAACTCTTGTTATTAAATCGTCTATATTTATTTAAACGTTTTTCTTATTTCTCCAATCTCTTTTTTACTTTGTTTTCTTAATTTTTATTTTACGTAGTTAAACCACCAAATTTTAAACATGTGTATGCGACATTCAATTTGGTTAAAAATAAATATTTAAGAAATCTTTTCTACATAATCTTGAAATGTAACTAAGAAAATGTAAAATTCTAGAGATACCTTGATTAAAAATTTAAATAGTGATTCGTTACAATAAATTGTATTTGTTAGTTATTGGATTTGTAAAGTTCGATTATTAAAACAGCTAAAAAAAATGTTTAAGACATATTTTACTTTTTATTATAAATTTTAAAAATTTGACAAATTATGTGAAAATAAGTAATGTCAATTTTTTTAATCACAACTAATACTACCAACACAATTTCATAGTTTTTGTAATTAATTAGCAATTGGCATTTAAATTTGCTTATTTGTTTTTGTTAATTTTTGTTATAAGAGAAATCATTGTTAATAATATTCATACTGTACCTACTAGCTGCACCTAAAGGAGTAAGCTGTCTTGGTAAAATACTGTTTCCAGGTAAAAAGAGCTTTTAAGTTTGAGGCACTAACATCATTACACACACTGTGTAGACAAACAATAATACTAATTTGACCAAAATTAGTGCTTAAAGTAGAATAATGAATGTTTATTAAACAATTAGACATTAATTGTAAAAAATGTAAATTCATTTTATTTAATATATAATGCTAATGTTTTTTTTTAACTAAAATTGATAGTATATTACACAACGACGCTAAAAGGAAAACTATTTATAATAGACGAGTTGCACCATATAAAAATATGTGAATTTATATTTAAGGTGAACGATTTGAAGTGTGACTTATAGCTTCATCTTGTTGAAACTAAATTTTTTCATAAAATCTTTCAAATTCTTGAGCAGTTACGATAAAAAATTACGATACACGCTTGCGATTTGGATTTTCGCGCTCAGACGCTTTCACCACCTCAATGTTTTCAGGAATTATTATTGTTCTTAAACTGTTTATTTGTCGTTGAACCAGTCTCTTAAAATATATGAATTCATGGCTTAATCGAAGTAATGTGTAACGTTATGTGATTAAATTTTCCTGGACCAAATCCTTATTTAAAACGGGCGTCCTTCTGCTTTTTCCTCGGGTTAGAGACGAAGTGGCAAAGGGAGGCAAAAATAGTAAATAGCCAAACCAACTCTTTGAGAAAACTGTAAAATTTTGTTTCATTTTTTTCAATCTATCTTGCTCTAAACCCATAAATAAATGATGCAAAATAAGTGAAATTA
Organism: Tribolium confusum; assembly: GCA_029207805.1. NCBI lineage: Eukaryota > Metazoa > Arthropoda > Insecta > Coleoptera > Tenebrionidae > Tribolium > Tribolium confusum. The sequence continues at coordinate 27,160,872 of JALGAY010000002.1, read as the reverse complement.
ACAATTATTTATTGAAACACATAACACATTCAAACGTCTTAACTGACGGATTTGCTTTTTTGGTGATACGTTTGTAAGTGTTTGTAAATGCGGTTGACGGTATTTTAGTATAAATTTATTCAACTATTTTTGAGAAAATAATTGCCAAACTTTGGGTTTAATTTGGGAATATTTTTCAAACTCAATTATCTTTTGTTTATAAAACTTATTGGAGATTAAAAAATGCACCAGCTCCATGATAAAAGTGTTGGCTTTCATATGCGACCAAGTTTATTTAATTTAGTTTTAGTAAACTCGAATGGTATGTGTTTTAAATACGCTCATTTTTCCCATAAGCGGTAACATAGGTAAACGCCCGCCTTAAGAGGAGTAGTTACCAATTTCTCTAGTATAGGGATTCCAATGTAAACGCGCGAATCTGTAGCTAGTTTATTTATAAAAAAAAAATAAAAACGGTGTCCGCCACAAGTATTGTAATAACATGGACCACATTTTGACTTTTTTAAATTTTTAATTTCGTTGATTTTAAATTTTAATAATTATTTTATACTATTTATAAACATTTTTTTAAAAATCACTTCCTGTCATTTTGTAGTGATGTAACGAGAAGAATGTTTGTGCTAAATTTTATGAAAATATTTTCATAAATAAAAGTGCTACAGATTCGCGCGTTTACATTGGAATTCCCATAAGAGAAATTACCTCCATACTCCTCTTAAGAGTAAGATTAAGTTCATCTTTCTAACGCACATAACAATTTTTCTCTAGAGCGATAAAAGTGAAAAATTAAAAGAGAGATTCTATAAATAGTAATTAATGTACTGAAAGAAGAATTGTTGCAAAAGCTTCTTTATGAGCAAGGTCTACACAATATTTTTTTGTATAACAGTAATAGCTAAAAACGGTAATAATTTACAATTAAAAATAGTGGTAACGAACTTTGCCTCCTGTCTTCGAAAACGATTTTTGCGGCTGATACACAGGCCGTAAAGCAACTATTTCTAGGACGGTTACGCAAAAAATACTTACACTTTTTTTTGCTAAAGTAAACGTTTTGTTTTTAATTTAAATAATTATTAAATTAAGGGGCCCGTTCTACAACAAATTACAATATTACAAGACTAAACTACCAGCACTAATAAATAGAATGATTAACAAAAGGGTGCATTTCTTTAGTACTAATAGAGTACTAAAGAGCTTTTAGTAAATATAAAAGAAAAAATCGAAACATTTTTTTCGAATCTGACTGGCTTTTTAGACCCAAAATTATTGATAATGGAGAAAAATATATTATTTTAATGCATTGACCGAATATATTTTTATGTATGTGCTGCAGGAAACATAAGTTAAAAAAAATAATAAATGTTTAACTTTTCTGAAAATAAGGGCGTAGAAATATGTTTGTATGCATGTAACTTGTGAGTAAAGTAACTTTTTTCACTTGTAGATTGCAGGTCTTGGCCGAATTCTGAAAAAAAGTAATAGGTACTTTAATCACTTGATACCCAACTATTTTTGGAAGTGGTGCACATCAAATTTGAATTTAGTTTTAGAATTTGATTTAGAAGATTATAAAAAATACACAGTGTGTGAAATGTCTTTAAACACTTATCTGCTGATTTCCAACATTGCTAACTTCTGCTTATAACATACTAAATAACTAAACAGAAAATATCTTCTTTTGTTTTTGTTAGACAAAGACTGGACTGAAGCTCGAAAATGTGACTACTCCGGTTTGTACTACTGCACCGCTTGTCACTGGGGTAGTTCTGCTGTGGTTCCAGCCCGAGTGATACACAACTGGGATCTCGACCCCCAACCAGTATGTCAGGCAAGTTTGCAACAACTCCGAGTAACAGCCAATCGACCCCTAATTAATTTAGAGAAATTAAATCCACGTTTATTTTCTTTCGTTCATGAGCTCAGTTTAGTCCGGCGTTTACGTCAGGAATTACACGGAATGAGAAAATATTTATCAGTTTGTCGGAACGCTAACGAAGATCATTTATTATGGAAACACGTCGATGTACCTCATTTAATTGAAACACCAGAGCTGTATAGTCTGCAGGACTTGGTCGATACACATTCAGGGGAATTACCTTCGAAACTTCACACAATTATAGATGTATTTAGTAAACATATCAAGGTGAAATGCGAAGTTTGTCGAGGTAGGGGACATTTGTGCGAGATTTGCTCAAATGATGAAGTTTTGTTTCCTTTTGATGCGGCTGCTGTGATTTGTAATGAGTGTAATGTTGTTTTGCATAAGAGTTGTTACACTAGGAAGAACAGTAAGTGTCCGAAATGTATTCGGATGAAACAACGGAAAGAACAGCATATGAGTGATCATCACACTGAGGAATGACTGACTGTGATATGTGTTCAAAAGTTTTGCACAAATAATAATTCTATCAGTATAATATTCTGTTTATATGTTTGGTTTATATTTAAAACATTGTTTCATAAATAAATTATTGTTGATATTTATTGGTTGTTTTATTTTTTATACGAATTATCAGCGAACGACGATATTGTAAGAGGTGAGTCAATAGTGCAGAGCGTCAAAAGATACCGACTTTATTACTGTAACGTCGAGTTATTATTGTGGAATAGTTCAGTTCTATTTAAAAAAACATTTATACAACAATTATTATTTACACTAACTTAAAAAACACAATTACACTTGAATCGCTGAGAGATTTTCACTAACTGACCAGTCTTCTAAACAGATATCCATGAATATCCAGGTGGTTACTGAATGTTTTAACAAAAATTTGAAGGTAGGTACAGAATGCGTATGATGTGTATATTGAAAATACATAAATGTTTGGGAATTATGCTCCCAAATTTTGAGAATTGGAAATCTCGCTGAACTGAAATTGAAATTAAAAGTTATTAAATTAGGATGACAGATGTAAGTTCGGCTAGGCGCTACATACTTTTAGGTATCGGGTATCAATACCTGCGGAGAATTGAAACATTCCAAACGAACCAGGGTATCGCGAGTATCGAAGTATTGGAGGTGTCGAATACATATACATACTTATATAGAGGTATTGGAAATCTCAAGGCATTTTATGTTTCGAAAATAATGAATGATGAATGTAATAGAGTACATAAATGAAAAGTTAAAGATAATAAATAAGCTTACTAATATATGGAAATACACTGTCTAAACTGAATGTAAATTATAATCATATATACAGCAACACAATCGAGGAGGTTGGCGATGAGTAGCGATGTGTAATAAATAACGGTAATGAATGTATGTAGTATTAACCAGAAATATTGTAGAAATCGTAAGGATAAAAAATATTGAGATATCGGAAGTACCAAGGTATCGAAAATATCAAAAATATGGGAGGTATCGAAACGGTAGTCGAATACCCGCGTAGCTATCGATAGTTGAGTATTGATATTTTTCTCGATATATTTAAATATATTGCTTTTAAAATTCAATTATTTTGCATTGACACTTACGTTACGGTGGCCGCCACAAAAACATGGAAATGTATTGGAGTTCTCAGGACCGCTCACGAAAAGAGTAAGGGGTATTAATATTACAAAAGAAATATAAAATTTGATATCAAAACTACAGAGTTCCGCAAAAAATGCAACCTATTTTATTTATATTCGATGAAAGCTTTCTTTTTTTTCAAGGTGGGGTGTATTAATATAAACGATGAAAGAATTAAAAATCGAAATCAATCTCACAAGTTTAATCAAACAAAATTGTTAGATAACATTGGCAGAGCGCTTTCAAATTATAATATAAAAATGGAAATTATAAAAAAAAAAAACATAAAAACTTACCAAACTTTTGTCAATTAATATATAAAGAATAAAAATATATACTAAAAATAGGATAAATTGTTATTTTGCCGATGCTTTGCCATGGTCACCTCATTCAGGCAATTAAATTCTCATCGAGCATGTGTGGGACATGATGAGGAGAAGACTGTTGATTTATGAGGTTGAAGTTGTTTGGAACCAAGTGCTACAAGCAGTTTGTCAATGCCTAGACGTGTACAGGAGTGTACTCAGTTACGGGGTCGCCAAACACATTATTGATTTTTTTCAAGTTAATGTTGCTAAAATTTTTTGCAAAGCTCATCGTTTTATTTTTTATGCAAGTCTACCACATTGCCAAAAAATCACTTTCAAAAAATTATTGGGGTATCGGAGATACCGTTTGTATCGAATGTATCGCAAAGGTTAGTCGATATCTATTGTATATAAGTATTAATATTTTTCCCGATAATTTGCTTCTTTATTCACTTCGTTACGGTTTTACATTTTGAGCCAATGTTTTGAATTGCAATGAGTTCAAACTGCGCTGAATTCACTTTTATTAAAAATTTGGATGGAAACTATAAAATGGTCTATGAAACAATAAAACAAAATTAGCGTTGCTCAAAAAAATTGTGAAAACCAAATGTGAGGTATAGAAGGTCTCTCGAAAGGACGTGATAGTGTTTTTCAAACTGGTATAAAAATTTGACTCTGTTATGATTTTTTCGGGATAAATCTATAAAAAATCATAACAGAGTCAAATTTTTATACCAGTTTGAAAAACACTATCACGTCCTTTCGAGAGACCGGCAGCGTTAATCGGAAGAAAGGTGCTGGAAAATCAAAAACAAATCCCTTTGTGAATGACATTAAAATGATTTTATTATCAAGTGAAATAAGTTACGCCCTACGGTTTTAGAATTTTTGTTTCTTATAACAGCCTCTGATCAAAAATTATAATAAACATAGGATATTATGTATCAAGGGAATAAACTGCCATGTCTCGCGGCTGTAGTGATGTAGTGATCTTCGCGGCTGTAGGGATCTTCAGCTAAAGGATTAACGAAGGTTTATTCCCAAGATGCATACAAAGCTTTCTTCCTAAGCGGCAGAAGTGATAATTGAAATAATAAAAGGCAAAAATGTGAAGAATCAATTCACATAGTTGTAAACATTTGAAAATAGTACACATAAATAATAACATTGTGCTGACAGTGAGGAGGTGGTACGTCTTGCATGTACCAGACGTTATTTCTTGTTTGTAATGACATTTCATACAAAAAATTATCAGTAATTTTATTTTCCAAAAACTTTAGATAATTATTGCCGTTTATTCTGTTTGGCAGGACAAACGAATCCACCAGACAATTACTAAAAATACCTGCTCCATACGTTTATAAAAAACAACTGCTGATTAGAAATATTTTTTGTGACATGGGGATTATTTACAGCCCAATAATGCATGTTTCGTACATCAAAACTATATTTCTGGAAAAATTACTTTCATAGGTAAAAACAATGCTTTCTAGAAACAGGATTTTCCACATCCATTTCTAAAAGCCACCTACAAAAATTTGTTCTTTGCTCGTAATCTTGAGACTGCAAAGCCAAAACACAAGTAAAATAAAATGGATGTAATTTTACTACTATGTGAGCCCCTTCAGGACACAGCACTTTTTAAAGTAAAACACCTCGATTTTCAAGGTAGATCAAAATTCTAAAAGGTAGATCAAAAAGTCTAAAATTTGAAGGTACGAATACAGCCCCTTCAGAACACTCAATAATTTCAAGCAAAACACCCTGATTTTCAAGGGCAAGCAGAAAAAGCAGAAAAAAAACGTTAAAACACCACCGATTTTCCAGGTAGTTAAAAAAAGTAAAAAATATCAAGCAAAATAATCCGATTTTCAAGGGTAACAGAAAAGCGAAAAAAAATCGTGAAAATACCCGACTTTCAAGGTAGTGAAAAAAGTAAAAAATATCAAGCAGAATAGCCCCGATTTTAATGTATATTTTAAAATTAACATTTTTCAAAGATTTTACTCTGTTACAGTAATAATGCAGAATTAGAATAATTATATAACTACTTATGCCAAAAAATAGATAAAGAAGATAAGATTTATCTCTATCAGTTGTGTGAAAAATCAGAAGAAGATAAGGTGTCAACCTAAATGGTTGACACCCTAGAAAATGTCGAATAGGTCTCATATAATCAAGGAAAAGTTTCACACTCGTTCTTGAAGAATAAAAAACGCAATTATAACCTAATTAATATCCAAACGGTATTGTATCAAAGATTTTACTCTGTTAGGGCCCCCATGTACACATCATTTTTTTTAAGGAAAACACCCCGATTTTCCAGGTAGTTAAAAAAACATCAAATAATCATAAAAACACCCCGATTTTCACGGGTAAACAGAAAAGCAAAGAAAATCATAAAAACTCCTCGGTTTTACTCCGTTATAGTAATAAGAAAGGATTAGGATAATTATATAACTACTTATATCAAAAATAGATAAAGAAGATAAGAGTTATCTCAATCAGTTGTGTGAATTAGAAAAAAATAATGAAAATTGGTGAATATATTTCTTATAATCGATGAAAAGTTTACCACTCGTTTTTGACGGATAAAAAACGCAATTATAAGAATTCGCTCTGCTCATGAGTGGACTACGTCCACGGATTGTCTTTTTTTCTAATTAGTCGCAGACTTGAGTCAACTCCAGCTGACGCTAATATCCAAACGGTATTGTATCAAAGTTTTCTAAAACAACCCTCTTATCATAAACAAAACCAAATTCTTTTGTTTCTATTTTATTTAAGAGGTCCTTAGTTTTAGTATCTCTGGTAATTCGATTATATTGCGTACTGATTTTACTGCCTTTCTTTTCTAAAATATTATTTATACTATTGGAATCGATCTTTTTGGATGTCTCATAATTTAACGTAAATCCTTTTATTTTACAAACAACTTTACCCGTATTAGTCTTATAACAATAACTTTTTGGACCTGTTGATAACCAGTCAACAATCCATACATCCTTACCTAATTCATTGGTCCACTCTCCCAATAAACAACCGGTTTTGATAGTATTTTTACCATCGTCTATATATACAACGCTATCAGTATCATAATATACAACCGCCTCTCCCAATTTATCTAACATTTCATATAATCTTAATCTGGCGTTTGCTGTTGTAAAAGCTGCTATGAATATATTGGTATTAAAATCATTTTCAACATAATAATCTTTATATTTATAGCTAATTTGTAACATTGCATCGTTTATATCATTTATCTGAATTTTATCAAGTCTATCATCTAATAAAATTTCGTAAAATCTTTTAACATCTGTAACATATTCCGTTGATCCCATATTTTGTCTCTGACCAAATTTACCCCATAAGTTTACTAAACAAGATTTTGCTACAGCTCTCTTACCAGGATTGTTTTCTATTTCACCTAATTCTATACCTAGTTTTTCCTTTACCGCTTTTCTATATTCATCTTCCGTTTCAAAATCGTCTTGCCATGGGCTTGTCTCTAGTTTTATTTTCATAAATGCCTTTACATATTCTTTAAACAAATAATTTGATTTTTTCTCAAAGTTCCAAACTTCATCAATATTTATTATTTTATACCCTTTTTCTATTGCTTTTTTTACCTCATTCGAACACCATGTTCCGCTAATCATTCTTTCAAAATCAATATGATTACATAAATCTTGATTATTTAATTTAGCACACAACTGACATAACGGAAATGTTAACTTTTCAGCGCCACTTTTATTTTTTATTTTTACTGGTAACACTGGGTGATATAATTGTTTTGGTGGTAAAATATCACATTTTATTAATCCATACCATTTTGGATCATATGTTAAAGGCTTTAATATTTTGTTAGGATGTCCAACAGGATAATAATCAAAATATTGTACTGTTGGATATAAACTACAAACATCAATATACTTCAATTTCTTTCCTTTTACTCTTAATTTTGTCGCGTTTGTTCTTCCACCAAAGAATGCGTTTCTAGGATTAAGTTCTTCCAGCTTCTTAATTTCTTCTTCAATTTGTTTCATTTTTTTCTTATATTCTTTTGACATTATCCACTCACATTCCCACATTTCTATTAAATTATAACCAGCTTTTTTTATCTGCTCACTTCTTTCTATTGTTTTCTCATAAAGATCTTCCATAACTGTTTTGTTCTTATTATTAATAAAATCTGAACTATAACATTTTATACAGCCATGCCAAAAACAACCATGATATTGATAGACTGTATTGGTTTTTTCATCAAAGCCATCAACTTTTGATCCACATATTTTCACTTCGCCTTTGGCTCTGGAGTGGCTTTGCCACGCTTCACCATTGTTTAATGCGTGTTTGATATCAGGATTATTCAGACTATTTAGCCATGAAATTGATTGTTGAGAATATTTGTCGTTGTTTGGCTTGTCAACAACAGCTATTGTATTAGTTTTAATAAATTTTGATCTGTATACAGCCATGCAGGTACCAGCAATTGTAATATATCTAAATGGATCTATATTAGCGATTTCTAAAAACTGTTTCCTTAACTCGAGACATCCATTTCTTAATATATCAACATCAGAATTACAATATTCGTAAAGTTCTTTTTTAAAATCAAACACATAGTTCTCTTTTCTCTTTTGTTTATGCCATTCTAAAAACTCTTCCCTTTCTTTTGGTTTCATAGAATTCGCACCATAGTATTTTGTATCAGGTATTTTTCCAATATAGTTCTGATTTTCTGTTGTATTAAAATAATGTGGAAAATATCCTTTTTTAAGTTCTTTTAGACCGAATGTTTTAGGGAAATTTTTTAAAGGCCCTTGAACAAAATTACTACTATCAATAATTCTTAAATTAATTGACTTTATTTCCATTAACATTATTTTAGATCCATTATATACGCAGAAAGGTTTAATACCGTTTTCAACGCAATATTTTAAAATAAAGTAAGAATCATAACCTTTAGAATAATGAGCAATAGCTGTATATCCTTTATGATCTCTAGAAATTAACCATTTGCAAAAATCTTCGTTGGTTTCGAAAGAATTAACATTTTCGCTAAAATCGTGAGATATAACTAAATTAGCGATGTGCTTGCCTGTTTCTTGCATCGCTTCATAATCAAAGAATAAATATTTCTCCGTATAAGAACATTTAGTTGTATGCTTTTTAGATCCACATTTAAGGCATTGAAAACTCTCTTCGCTTTTTCTTGGTATTTTAACACAATTTTTACAATCTTTACATTGATAAATGTGATATTTTATTCTTTTGTTTGTTTTATCAGGAAAAGTTACTGTACAACCTTTTCTATCACAATTTTTACAACCTTTTACTTTAAATTTATTTTCATCGTCTTTCATTATTGTCTCACATATTCCGCCTTTTTGTCGTTTCCATTGCATATAACATTTATGTTTTAATATTTCAACTTCTTTATAACAATTTCGACATTTTTCCCATCCACATCTGTGAGTACCCTTGTTTATCATTTTGTTACCTTTTTCAATCATTTCTCTACCCTTGTTATTATCTCCTTCTTCAATTATTTTATTTCCTTCTTCAATCATTTTTTTACCTTCGTCCACCATTTTTTTATCACCTCTTTTGAGTATTTTATTACACTTTAAGCATTTATGAAATTCTTCACACACTCCTGAATGATTTGATAAACATTCTGGATTAAAACAAAATCTATTGCATTTTTCACAATATATTCTTTGTTTAGACTCTTCTTTGTGTTTAGGTTTTAAGCATAATATGCATATTTTAATTCCTTTTTTACATTTATGATTATCTTTATGTTGATACGGTTTATCACATTTTTCACAATAATAAGATTGACCATAGAAAGCTGTCATATTATTGATTGTATCAAAATGATTTCCGTTTTTATATAAATATACTTTTACATCTTTCTCTTCTCCAGAATAAATTACTTGATTAAAACATTCGGCAGCTATAACTTTTATTTGAATATTTAATACTTTTTCTATATTTGCAATATCATGTAAAGTAAAATATTCTTCATTATATTCTTTAAGCTGATTACATAGTTCTTGAGCTAAAGTAGTTTGTAAATTTCTTCCTTTTCTAATATATGTTATATCATTATGATCATATTCCTTGCCAAGTATTATATTTGTTTGATAAGTTAGTCCAACAATAACAGCTCTTGGACAACATAAATTATCTTTGTTTTTTATTTGTGTTATACTTCTCTTTGTTCGTGAGTCTTCTGCTATATTTAATAACCTTTTCGCATTAGTAGCACCTCTAGGCATATTAACTACTTCAGCATAAAATATGCAACTGTATATATCTAAATCTTGATTTGAAGTTAAGATGCTTTGAATATGATCTAATAAATTATCAATATCAGAAGTTCTTGATAACCCCGTGGAAATAGGACTCCAAAGATCATCATGATTGACTACTATATTTAATAAATCTCCTTCTTTGAAATTTGTTTTCTCTTTTACTATTTTAATCATTTCATTTAAACCCTCTCTAATGGCAGTAATTTTTTTCTCAGTTATGTCTGAAAGATCAGACTTCGACGATTCTTCCTCTTTCTCCTCTTTTTTCTCTTCCAATAATTTAACTTTATAGTAAACTTTATGTTTCTTCCATTTTTTGCTGTATTCAGCTTTTGTTTCTATTATTTTAATTTTAGATTTTTTTGAAAACTCTGTAAAATAACTATCTTCGAACGCAAAAGGCTCCAATTCTTCAATTTTTTGTAATAATTCTGCCTTCTTCATTTTTGAGTAATCTTTGATACTCTTTTCTTTGGCAATTTTTCTTAATTCTTTTATTGATGTATGCGAAGCACTAGTCAAAGACGTATTCTGAGTCGATTCGTTTTTTGACATGGTTTCCTCTAAAATTTCCTCTAATTTTGGTGATCCGATTTCGTTGAGAACAGTATTTAAATTCGCTTCATTGTTTACATTATCTGAAATTTGATTCACTAGATCTGTTTTTTTACTATTTTGCTTTATCTTTAGGTCTAATTTTTCAGCAATTGATTTTAATTTTTTAATATTGAGTCTACTTAATTTATTAATCCAGTCGCCAGCATTGAGCTCTTCTTTTAGAATTAATTTTATAAGATCTAATTTAGTCTTTGAGGTATATTGCGAATAGTTTTTTAACCCCATCTTTTTTGCGACGGTTTTTATTTTTTTTAAACTTAGATTATTTAGCACATTCTCCTTATTTGAATTTGGTGTTAAAAAATATTTATCCATCCAGGACGGCTCATGTGTCAATGCCGAAGACGAACTCTCTGCTGAACTCAAAGACGAACTTTCTTTATTAATTTGTTCAATTATGTCCCCAACTTTTTTTAAATCACCATTAGTAAGTTTTATAATTTCCTCAAGGGTCATTTTATGAAGCTGATCTTTCGAGAGCTCCATTTATTAGAGAAAAAATTATTCAAAAACATTTATGGATGTGATTGTTCTTTTAATTCGTTAATATATTTTTCTAATTTTTCATGCCATATTTTCTTGAAATGTCTTTTTTTATATCGTATTGGAACATCCATAAAACATATATCACAAGTAAATTTATCATTTTGTCTTTTTTTACAATCATAACACACGTATCCTATTCCACATTTCTGATTTTTACTTTTAACAAAATTTGAATGAGATTTTATGGTTTTACAAATGCAACATTTTCTTAATAACAACTCATTATTCTCAGATGTTTGTTCATGATCAATCTGACAATTTTTATTCTCCATTTATTAGAAAGATATTATTTCATAATAAATGGCTCATAATACCAGAAGGGAACAGTCGGCTAAACAAAAGATAAATACAATAATTAAAAAAGATTATACGTTAACAGAGTCCAGTATTCCATCAGTTAAGAATTTAAATAATATGCGATCAAGACAATTAGCATTAAATTTTTTAGCACAAAAAGGAGATCCTACTTCTAAAAGTATTACCTTAAAAGAGTTTGCTAAACAGAATAAAATTGGTGAAAACACAATTAGGAATCAAATCAAATTTCTCACTGGTGAAACATTAATTAAACATAACACAAAATCAAACAACATAGAACAATATAACAAAAGACAAAAACAAATTAAATCTAAACACAAAGCAAACACATCTCAATCAGATTACAGCGCTAAGCATGCCGCTGGGAGTATAAAAGATGAAGAAGAATTTGATAAAATTTTTGATAAAACTATGAATTCTTTGACCCTGTCAACGTCTGTGACTAGTGCTTCGCATGCTCATGAACCGTAAGCGGCGAATTCCCTATCTAATAAATAATGGCACTAATTGATGTTGCAGATAAAAATCAGATAAAAATTATTCAAAATAGAATAAAAAAAGACTGTATTGAGTTTAATAGTTTATCTGTTGGTAATAAAGTTAAAGCATCTAATCAGCTGTATATGGAAAACAGAATTTTAAAAGAATTAGGAAATGCTGCGGTTGAAACAATAGAAAAAATGGACGAAGAAATTGAGTACAAAGATAATAAAATTAATGTGTTGGAACAAGAATTAAAAGAGGTCAATAGTTATGATGAAGAAAAAATAAACGCGTTACTGAACAAAAATCCTGTTATTAGATATAACAATAAAGAACGAGCAAAAAGACGATTAGCAAATACTCTTTCTCTAGTTAATAAATGAATACGCCCATGAACACAGCAAATTTATTAATCAAGGCAAACTTAAAGATTGTGGAATTAAAAAAAGAAAAGAAAAAAATTATATTTATTTTTATTTGTATTATTTCAATAATTCTTATAATAATGTTAATTGCATTTCTTCTTCGTATATTCCCTCTTTAATTTTTTCGCCGTTAAGATCAGAAACAAAATAAATCCAAACATTATATACGCGTTTTTCTACAACTGTGAATATTTCTTCAGTCCAGTTTGTTTTTAATTTGTTACGAAAAATATCAACCATATTAGACAATCTAATTCTATCACCAACTTCAAATTTTGGTTTTTTATTTGTTAATGTAATCATATATACGGTTTCTAATAACTGTCTTTCATTTTCTTTATTAACATCTTTTGGCTTCATTTTAATTGTAGAATGATAAGAATTGTTATAAGTTTTTATAATTTTTGGTAGTGACGAAAGCCAATCAAAACTGTCATATAATATTGGTTTAAATTTATTTCCTAAAGTACGGTTGAACCTCTCAACAAAAAAAGCTTTATTTTTTGTTCCTGTACTATAAAGATTGATATTGTATTTATTTAAAACGATCCTCATATCTTTATTGTAAAACTCTTTTCCTCTATCAGCATGTAAATTTTTCGGTGGATTGTGTTTATCTTTAATCCCTTGTTGTATGATTTTTAAAAACGCATTAGCTACTTCTAATCCTGATTTAGTTTTTAAAGGTTCTACCCATACAAATTTAGAAAAGGTGTCTTCAGCAACTAGAATATAGATAAATCCCTTATTGATCTTTTTAAATTTATTAAAATCATTCGGCTTCGTCTTCGACTCTGTCTTTGTTCTTAAAGAATAGCTTGGATCTTCTGCTTTTCCTTTTGGTCTATAAAAAACATAAATATCTATTTGCCAAGTATCATCAATACCTCTGTGTTGAAAGCGACGTGTTGGGTATTTTTTCCTAGCGGGTTTAAATAATTCAAAAATTAAAATATCTTTAGGTGATTTAGAAATATTATTTTTTACTGATTGACAAATTTTGCAAGTTGATATTCTTCTCCAGCGTTTATATTTTACAATAAATTCTGGTTCTCCAGTGGATTTAGTTTTTGTTTTGCATATTTTACAATAATCCATTTAGTTAGCAATAAACTGAATTGTCCAACTTGTCGAACACGATTGTTATTTTTAATTAGACGAAATTTAAGAATTTATTCAGATGTTTATGAGCTTCTTCTGGTGGTAATTTTGTAAGTAAAATAACAGTAACCTTTCTTAACAATTCAACTTCTTCATCTTCTGTCAGCGTAAATTCAATTTTTTCACCGTTTACTGTACAACAAACAGTAGAGGTACCATTTTCATTTAAATTGATTACTATATGCGAAACACTAGTCAAAGACGTATTGCTTTCCATTTATATATGTTTATTTTTGTAAATAATTATAGAGAAAACTTAACTAACATATAAAAAAAAATTGGAATACTTAATAGATAAGGTTTATTATGGTTATAACCACCGAGACTTTCATCTGTGTTTACCTTTTCTTTTTTTATTTTAAAAGATAGAAGATCAGATTCTTTAACAATAAAGGGTTTTGAAAGATCTATTGTTCCTTTATTAGTACTAATATCCAAATCTTTCAGATTAGCCGTTGAGTAGAATTTTACAACTTCCACATTCATTGGTATTCTAATAAATACTTCACCATCAAAATAAATGTCAAGCAAATTAACAGCCTTTTGTCCATGAACTTCTTTAACAAAACGAATCTTTCCTACAAATTGTAAAAATGAATAATGAGTTTTTTTCATGAATTCAGTTTCCAAATTAATTAACCTTTCTCCGTAAATATCTAGTTGTCCTTTATTGACAACATCATACTTATCAATTGCATCAGCAGTTTTAACTATTCTTCTATTACCAATATCAATATATCTTTTTGTAGCGATTATATTCACCGAATTTAACGATTGCCTAACGATTTTTACAACGGTTTCTGAATCATCTTTTTTAATCATGTTACTGAGTTCAGGTTTAACAATTTTTAAAACGGTTTCCGAATCATCTTTTCTAATCATATTACTGAGTTCCGGTTTAACAATTTTTAAAACGCTTTCTGAATCATCTTTTTTAATCATATTATCGTTCGCTGACGCTAAATATTGTAAATTAACAGCATCACCAGGATTTTCTGGTTGTTTTACATTAACTAATTTGTGTCCTGCGATATCATAATCGCCATTTTCTGTTAGATTAAATCCTATTCCAGGTGGTCCTCTTGTTGATTTTCCACCTTTTTTTCTATTTTTTCTAAGAACGTATTCAGATGTTATCGCCTTCGGCTCTGGGGTGGCTTTGCCAGTCATTTATGGGTGTAAAATTCTTTCTATATTTCATTTCAGGAGTTTTGAAATCAATAGTTAAGCAATCAAAATTTTTAATGTTATTTTCATAATATTCCCTGAGTTTCTTATCCAACCCCTTTTCTCTAAATATTAAGCTTATATCATTACCATCACACGATGGAAATATTGAAAGATAATTACACTGTAAACGAATTGATTTTGGTACTCTATACCAATCCTGCGTTATATAAATCATTGAAGCATTCATTTTTCTTCCGCGTATAGCTAAATCTATCAATTTTTTTTGATCTTTTTCAGTTACGAAATCATCAACAACAATCAAGTTTTGTTTATCTCTATCCAGTTCGTCTACATCGACTATGTCTTCTATATCTGATGAAAAATACGATTCAATTATCGATATTTTTTCATCATCAAACACATTTTGTAATAACTGATAATAAGGTTCTTCTAAATCTTTCGCATACAAATAAAAAGTATCAAAAAATAAATATTTTAAAAGATTGACAACAGTATTTGTTTTACCAGAACCGCTTCGTCCTATAATTATTAATATAAAAGGCCATTTTGGCGCTAATTTATTAACATTGTAATGTTCTTTTTCATCAGCTTTAATAAAATGAATAGGCAAAGAGGTATTCATCGTCTTTGACTCTTGATTGGCTTTGCCAGTCATTTATTTAACACAAATACGCACGCTTATCGCTAAACTGCGTTAGCGCAGAAGTTAAGGCGTCGAGCTCTCAACATGTGCACACTTTCGCTGCGTGTTCGAATCCTTATAGCGGGCAAATTCTTTCGCGTTAGACTAATAACGTGTTTCACACGAATTAATTAATTAAACTAAAATAAAAATCAAGTTTAAAATAAAATTTTCAAAACGAAATAAAAAATTCAAAACGGTATAAGAAATTCAAAACGAAACCCAAAATTCAAAAAATTTTCACAATAACCTCACTTATTTAAATAATATTATTACAGTTTTCTGTAATTCAGGCAAACCCCTCATGAGCGAAGCGAATTCGTGGATGTGATGCTAACTCTATTATTCACTAGATGGCGTGATAGAAATATTTTTTTTTGTCTTATTTCGAAACTCTATCACCAACTTATTAATCTGGATAATAATGATAGAAACTAAATCTCATATCAGGATTTAAAAAATATATATCTCTAATATGCCGTGGATTATTTATTTGTATACCATCACCATCGTAATTTGGTATATCTTCCAGTGCTTCTTTAATTCCATAATTAAATTTAGTTTCATCATAATTTTTTATATAAATATTCATTGAGTCTTCTCCTGTCTTTTTTATTTTATAATTAAATTTTAGACTTGTCAGCCATTCTGTTATTATATTTTTATACCAACCATAATCCGTTTGTTTGTCAGATATTAACATTTTTGTTGGGCCATTAATCATTTTTGATTTTTTTGATTCACATATTTTACATTTTGATAAATAATATTTAGAACCTCGTTTTCCTGCTTTTGTTTCTCCACCTATATTTTCTGTTTTATCTTTACATTTTAAACAATATATGTCGTTCATCGTCTTTGACTCCGAAATCCTTCGATTCCCTCGTGAACCTTCGGTTAACTCTGGATTGGTTTTGTCAATCATTTATATTATTAAAATCCCTATCCAGGAATATTTTTTTCACAGTATATAAATGACTAACACGGATAGTAAAACTGAAATAATTGACGCCATTTTAAAAAATCGTGAAATAATAAAAAATAGGATCCATTTAAAACAATTTAAAGAACATTTAACGAAGGAAGAAATAAAAAAATTACAGAAACCCATAACTGACAAACTTGATAATATTACTGAATTTACACAACAAATTCTTATGAGCGAAGCGAATCCAAAAAATGTTTTAGCAATTGAGGAACAAGACCTGCCCAGACTTGAAGACAAAAATGTTCCGAAGAATGCTGATGAAATCAGCCCAGAACCAAAGGCGAATGCTGAAGGCGATGATGTAAGCGAATCAGATAATTCCAACAAAGTCCTCATGAGCGCACCGAATTTATTATCTTTTCCAAAATCGCCTGCCTCAATAAGCTTAGATCCGGATAAAGATTTAAATTTTGATATTATTGAAAAACAATTTAAATTTGAAAAACCTTCACATTTATTATCGTTAGACATTAGAAGTCGAAATGCAAAAATTGATACAACGATACCCGAAATATCAACTAAACTGAAATCATTAAATGCGCACCTTACAAACGCAAAGAAATCACAAGATAAAGAAAAAATTGATAATTTACAATATGTGTGTTCACAGTTGAAAAAATATAAAAGTGTTTTAGAAGATATTCAAAAAATTCCTATCTATGAGAAGCAAACAGGAAGCGGTATTTTTTCAGATCCGAATGAAATGGTAGAACGTCTTGATCTATTAATTGCGTCAAAAAATGCAGGAAATGATTCAATTGAGGTATATAATGAATGCGTAGAAATACTTGATAAATTGTTAAACCTAAAACTCATAAAAAAATTAGATCACAAAAAGATATTCTCTACGCTGCATGCGGAGCACTAGTCCACTTCGGTTTCGCCTCTGGACTGGCTTTGCCAGGCTTTTTTAAACTGAATAAATGAGTCTAATACACATTAGATCTAAAGAAAATGATTTTGAAATAAGTTATTCTGAAAATCCTATTAATTTATCTGGATTAAAAGGTGAAATTGCTTTAAAAACAGCAAGTCTATGGTATAGTTGGGATAACATTACCGAAGAGTATAAAAATAACGAAATAAAATTTAGGCGAAGCCCTCATGAGCGAAGCGAATACAAGTCTGGTAAAAATAACGAAATCAAGAAAGACAGGGACGATGATAGAAATGAATCGGAGTGGAAAATATTAAAATTACCAAACGGTTTGTACGATGAAAATGAATTAAATAATTATATCCAAGAATATTTTGGAACGTTTGAAACACCACCGTTTTATTTTGATGTAAATTATGCAACTAATCGTTTTATGCTAATTATACGCGACAAAGATTACGAAATTGACTTTTCCCACGGTAAGATATATGAACTTTTAGGATTTGATAAAAAAATATATAAATCAGGAATAAACTATGCAACAAAAATTGGAAATATCACTAAAGATATTGATCAAATCTTGATTCACTGCTCCCTAGTTTCATCTAGTTATCAAAATAATCTCAAAAGTGATGTTATATACGCTTTTACCCCAAATATTGCGCCTAGATCTTTAATTAATATTGAACCGACGCATCCGAAATATTTACCAATTAATCGTACGGATTATATATTTAATATTCGCATTTCCGTTACAAATCAGCTAAATCAGTTGATAAATTTTAATGGAGAGTGCTTAAATTTTGTTCTAGATATTCAGTAAGTTCGCCTTTGGCTCACGAAGCTTCGCTGAGTCTTCGTCTTTGACTCCGGAATCTTTTGATTCCCTCGTGAACCTTTGGTTGACTCTGGGCTGGCCCTGTCAGTCTTTCTTGTAGAATAAATGGTACTTGTCGTTCATAAAAAACAATTATTTCCGAAACAATATGGGTTTGGTCTTAAATATCATAGAGATATTAGAGGTGGAAATATTTTTCAATCTATAAAAAAATTTGCTATACCTGCATTAGGCTTTTTATATCGTAATATATTAAAACCTTTTTGGAAAAATAATAAAGAGGATATCATTCAAGGTGTGACTTCAGGGCTTAAAAATATAGCGTCTACATACGTAAAATCGCCGCCGTTTTCTACTTATAAAGAAGAAATTATAAGTCCAATTCTAAACAAAATGAAAGAAAAATCGATGAATGAACATTTACGAGGCGACGGATTGAAAAAGGCTAAGACAGGCAGGGCGAATCGATTAACTAAAAAATCAAAGGAGATTATTAAAAATCTGCTGAATGCTGATAAAATCAGCCAAGAGCCAAAGGCAAATGCTTAAGTTTCTTAAAAGACTTCGCCTTTTTATTTAAATAAATGGAAAGCGTTGTGGACAATTTATGGCGTATTGATGAAATGCCTGTAATCGATGAATCAACAAAAAGTTATACTTACAATGAAATAAGAGAAAGTAATATCAATGTGAAAGAACTTGAACAGTATACGCTGGAAACTAACATAAGTGGATGGAAACATTTATCAGGTGCTTATATTTTTGTCAAATCTAAAATTAAAAACAATCCAAATAATTATGCAACTATATCAAATAATGGGATAAATGATTTTGACTATGTGAGGCTATTCTATGAAGAGGTATTAATAGAAGAAACAAATTATGTGGGTGTTGCTACGTTAATTTCAAATGTGATTGAATTTTCTGGAGATGTTTCGGATACTTCAGCATCACAATTGTGTTGGTATCCAGACACTGCAGATTCAGCAGATACTTCTCAATATAAATATAATGAGCAAAATAAATCGGAAAAATTTAAAGATTTAGACGTTGATATAAAAACTATTATTTCAAAAATCACAAATAATTCTGCATTCAATAAAGGATATTTAGAGAGATGGTTGTTAACAAAAGATGAACAAACTTGTATTACAAAATTTATTCCTTTATCTAAAATTTTCCGATTTGTACGAGACTATAACAAAGTTTTGAATGGAAAAATTCGCATTGAATTACGTAAAAATAGGGTGAAAAATATATTACACGCTAAAGTCGATGGAAATTATGATTATGAAATATCTGATATTAGTTTGTGGATCCCAATAGTAAAACCCTCATTAGAAACTGAAAAAATGTTATCTTCATTATTAGTTAGAAAAGCTAACTTTCTTTGTGGATGGAATGCGCTTAACTGTTACCGTAGTAATTTGTGGTCTTCTGGAAGTGGAAACTGGCGCGTTGTAAATAATCAAAATAAAATATCTAGAGTTTTTATAGTTTTTTCTAAAGCTGAACGAAACGATAATTTTACCAAGTCAATGATGATTTTTGATAATATGAATTTAGAAAGAATAAATATTAAAATCAACGGTACCCAACATCCTACTTATGAATATCAGGTGAATAATAAGGATTTACAACGCTTGTATGCCGCTTTCCTCTCTTGTAATTATAAAAAAGATTTGGATGAAGGTACGTGCGTTAGCTATAAAGATTTTTGTAACCTCTATTTAGTTGTTGCTTTTGACGTAACAAAAGAAAATGATGAAAATTTATTTAGTAAAACAAAATCATCTGAACTAGAAGTTAATTGGACATTAAAAGATTATCAAAATGTTAATTACTATATGTATGCCGTAGTTGAATCTCAAAGAATTGCAAATATGAATATCATAGATGAAAAGATTTATTTGGAAATGAAGTAGATGAGGCTTTACCTGAGTTTTTAATTAAATAAATGAATGATTATAAAGTATATTTATCACCCAATCAAATAAAGAAACTCCAAAGTTGTAAAGAAAAAAGAATAGATTGTAATATAAGATTCGATTTAACAGAAAGACCTAATAATACTATTAAATTAAGAGAAAATCAGATTGATGAAATTAAAAAGTGTAAAAAAGAGAAGAAAAAATATTGTAATATCAAATTTTCTCCAACACAGATAGGTGGATTTTTACCTGCTTTAATTCCTGCAGCGTTAGCTGTAGCCAAAGCATTGGGGTTAGGTGCTGCTGGTTATGCTGGTACTAAATTAGCACAAAAAGCCTTTGGAGATGGTATAAAAAAGGATAAAAAAAACACAAAAAAGACGAAGACATATGGACAAGGAATAAAATTGATAGGAAAAAGGGGTTAAGTAATATAGAAATATTTGATATTATGAAAAATTCGTGTGAAACACTTCATGAGTCGAAGACGAATTCGGGTTTGCCTCATGAAGCTACGCGAAATTTTCGAGGTGTTTTTGCAATTGACATGTTACCAAAAAAAATTAGAAAAGATGAATCAGGTATAATTAATTTTCAACCCTCTAATTGTTATGGCTCACACTGGGTATGTTACATAAACAAACCATATTTAAGAAATATTTTATATTTTGACAGTTTTGGAATATCTCCACCAGAAAACATTAAAAAATATTTATTAAGTAGCGGAAAAAATATTGCGTGGAATAGCACGCAGCTACAAATGAATTCTTCTGTTTTATGTGGTTATTACTGTATATATGTGATAATTAATGTCAACAGAGGCAAAGATTTTTATGATATATTATATTCTTTCAAACAGATACCGTGTCGTTTAAATGAGAAAACTACTATTTCAATATTTGAACGTAATTAAAAAATATATTATCTATATGTTATAAATGGAGACATATCTACAAAAACGCTTGTATGTATACAGAAAAAGTTACATATATTTTTATAAAATTGGAATCGGCTTGTCTATTAGTAAATTATTATTTAGCGCATCGGGATTATCTTCGTTAGCCCTACCTCCATTAGTTTGTTTATCTCTTGGTGCAGCGGTAATAGAAATATTAGATAAGAGATTGAAAATATCAGAAAGAATTGAAGAATATAAGTTGGTTTATAAATTTTATCGACAGTTATTGCATTTATATAAGGCTGATAAAATAAACGAAAAAGAAATAAATTTACGTGAAGAGGAATTTATCAGTAATTTTAATTATTTTCCCAGAGAGAAATACCTAGAAAAAGCCCACTTAAACGGAAATTAAATTCAGGCAAAGCCCTCACGAGCGAAGCGAATTCGTCTGCGACTCATGAAGTGTTTCATAATTTGATATTTACTCTAATAAATGAAATATATTATTCTTTTCTTATTTCTCACTACTGTAAAAAGTTCAGATGATGACTGGCACGGCCAGCCCATAACCGAAGGCGATGTTAATATTAATAATTATTTAGAAAAATTTGGATATTTAGCGTCAGCTGAAGCAGACTCAGGTCTGCGACTAGATAGTAATGGACCATTAATAGCTGAAACCAGCGAGGCATTAATAAAGTTTCAAGAATTCTATAATTTACCTGCTGATGGAACTTTAAATCAAGAAACACTTGCTTTGATTAATACTCCTAGATGTGGTGTTAGAGATAATCCAACTGCTTATAGAGTTCACACTAACAAATGGTCTAAAACAAATCTTAAATGGTATTTTTCGTTGGCAACAAACGAAATGAAAGAATTAGCACAAAAAGCATTTGATCAATGGGAATCGGTTTCAAAATTAAAATTTGAGTTTAACAGTAATAAACCGGATATACTTATTTCATTTGCTAATACGCCGTTTCAACATAATCATAATTCCCGGTGTCAAAAAGGAGTATGTTCCAGCAGTTTCGATGGGAAAGGTAATATTTTAGCACATGGATTCTTTCCAAATAATGATGAATGTCGAGGAATTCATTTTGATAAATCAGAAAACTGGTATTTTGGAGAACTAGGTAATACCCCTGACGGACAAACAAATTTTTATATGGTATTATTGCATGAGATTGGACATACTTTAGGTATTGAACATTCTGCCAATGATAAAGCAATTATGTATGCTTATTATAAAGGAGATGGTGATAAATTAACGCAAGATGATATTTGGGCAATTCAATATTTATATGGAATACCTGAACGATCAAAATATGAATCAATACCAACTACAACTACCACAACTACTACATCTACCACAACTAAAAAACATATTACTTTGACTCCTGGAAAGACTGATTCATTACCTGATTTATGCAGCTTAAGTGAAACTATTAACACATTTTTAATAGCAAATCATAAATTATATATTTTCTACAAGAAATATGTCTGGATTGTTAATTTAAAAGACATGAGCTATGATAATAAACCAAAATTAATTACAGATTATTTAACTTTTTTACCAGATAATTTTCAAGAAATATCACATATTTATCAGAGACCAGATGGAACTATTTTGATAACAACAAACAACTTATATTATATTATTGATTTTCCTAGTTTCGTTGTTAAAAACGGTTATAATGGAAGATCTATCACAAGTTTAGGCGTTCCTAATGGAAAGAAAATTAATGCAATATTTAGTACTTATTCTGGTCAAACTTATATATTTTATGACAACACAATGTTTATAGAATTTGATGAATGCCTGTTTAGACCTAAGAAACATGGAATGATAGTTGAATTGTTTTCTAGTATTCCTTCTAATGTTGACAAAGCTTTTAGATATATTAATGGAAAAATTTTTTTCTTTAATTTATTTTTTATTTATTTTTTATTTAGAAACTATTTAATTTTTTAATAATACCATTAGAAAAAAAAAGCACTAGATTTAGTGTTTTCCCCCAAATCAGTTATCTGTCATATATCTGTCATAATGTAGAATTTTTAAAAAGAAGCGGTTGAGTTTAATTATTTAATTACGTTAAGTACAGGCTCCTTGAATGATTGTTTTGATTGTTAGTCTCCCATTATCAATTGTAGTAAGTGGTTTAAGTAAAATCTGTAATCATTTCATCATTTCCAGGTTTAAAAAAATTCGTGATGAGGGTGTCTCTTTTGTTATTAACTTTATTGTACATTACTTGTGAGGTAAATTCTAAGAGGATTTTCCGCAATGGTCGTTTGGTTGGTGGAAACATTGGTGTACCAAAATCAGACATACGTAGAGAGAGTAATGTAAATGTGGTTCAAGAAGAATGGTTTACTCAAAAATTAGATCATTTTACTCCTACAGATGAGACCATTTGGAAACAAGTAGCTGCAGTGATTTGTACTTTATTTATAAATATTTTAAAATTTTTGTTTTAGAGATATTATAGTAATGATCAATATTTTGATCCTCAAAGTGGAGGTCCTGTTTTTTTGATGATAGGGGGCGAGGGTGAGGCTTCTGTTAAATGGATGACTCAAGGAGCTTGGATTGATTATGGAGAGAAATATGGGGCGCTTTTATTTCAATTGGAACATAGATATTACGGGAAGAGCCATCCCACTGAGTGAGTTTTTTTTTATTTACTTTTTGTACAAAGATGATTTGTTATTTATTTATGATAAAACAGATATTTAATATTTTTGTAATTTGTGGTAATAAATATGTAGATAAGGTGTTGAACTTTTAACTATTTGACATGTGGTAGATATCTTCTAAAAAGTATTATGATAATACAAGTAAGAGACAATAAGTTTTGAAGAGACATGATTGTTATTTTTGGAGTACTTTTTGATTACTTTTTTTAACGGATATTGCCACTCATTGTTATGTTGTGTTAAGTTTTTTTATTATTACGAGTGTTTTTGTAAATGGGAGTACTTGTATGTTATCTGTTATAAACTGATATTTGACAATGCTCTTTAAATAGAATTTTAGGAATACAATAAAATTGAATTAAGTTTACAATGAAAAAAGCTAAATTGAAAAAAATAAGTATGTCTATAGGAATGATAGACAAACCATAACGATTGTTTATAAAAAAAAAAATCGCAGCATGTCATGAGAGGCTGGATGGAGTACATACATAATTATGTTGTAACATATTAAAAATGAAACTATGACGAGTAAATTATTGGTTGTCTAAATTATTTTGTTGGAGTCGTATGGGCTGATTTCAAGTTTGAGATAATACCGGTAGTATCTTCGTTTCCATGGAAAATAAATAAAATTTATTGTTGTGATTGGTTGTTGTCATGGAAAAGTATTAAAATTTGCGATACTACCGGTATTAACTTTAACTTGAAATCTGCCCATTAGGCTTAAAATAGAAATTTATATCTCATATTAAATTAAGTTTAAATGTTTTAATTTACCCTCGTTTATCAATGAATTCATATTTATTTATTAGTTGTTGATTTAAAAAATGGTTTTAAATACATAGGCTTCTATTAATTTTTTGCAAACACTTAATATACTATTATACTAGGAGATGTGATATAGTAGACATCTTATTAAAAAACTAGATCAAATTTTCTAGCATTATTGCACAAGGTTTTTGCAGTAAATAAAAAAATTCTTTAAAAATAATATTTATGTTGTTGGCTAAAAAAGTTACGATAAAAATTGTTAAATTAGCCCAAAAGCCACGAAGTGGCGAGCACAAGCTGGCATGTCAAACTTTATCCAACAACCACCAAATCTTTAAAAAATTAAATAGTTATTTAGACAAGAAGTGTTAAAAGTGCACACTTTAACGAGTTCTCAATAAAAATTTTCTAAATGTTACTCAAAATTACATGAAATAGCACAATATAAAGAACAGTTTATTCAGTAAAAAAATTCGAAAACACTGAAAAAATGTCCACTGTTTTCACTGAGTGTATCTCACAATTAGTGAAAAAAATCCAGTTTTTAATTTAATTTGTTTTTTTTAATCAAGCATTCTGTCACATTCTGATGTTATCTTAGATGACAATGTCAAAATGAAAACTGTTTCTATTTCTATTGGTAAAACAAGGCAAAATACAAAGTGGCTGTAAATGTTTGAGTCTGTTGGCAATCTTTTGTTAGTAATTTTGACATTTAAAAAGTTTCTGACGTTTTCAATAATTTAAATTAGTAATCTTGCTTGAACATAACATGGATATTTGCAAGTGTTTGAACATTTTTTTTAACACAGAAAAATCAAATGAGCTAATGCAGGTTTGCCAATAGATTCAAACATTTACAGCAACTTTGTACAAAAGAAAGAGGTTTCCTTACTAAATTAAGGCAGCAACTGTAAGTTTGAATCTTCAAAATGTTAAAATTTTAGTATTTGTCTTGATAATTTTCCAAAAACTAACTTGAGTGAATTGTGTTGTCATGCCAGTAGTGAGTTAAAAAACTTTTATGTTACTAGTGATTTAAACGGCTTTTTATCACACTAGTAAGTTGTAGGACATTTGACTTATCTAAAATGAGCAAAATTATCGGTTTTTGATATAGGGCGTTGAATAAAAAAAAATTAAAGGAAATGTCTGTTTTACAGTGCAAAGCTTCTTGTTACTATAGTAATATTATTTTTACCATATTAAAAGATGGTTTTTGTCAGTGGCGAGCTTTTCTTGGTTTTATACTTTTATATTATTATAGAATATAAACTATTTAACAAAAAAGGCAAGAAAATTAATTAAATAAAAAATATTTTTATTATACAAAATCTATCAATAATATTAAACTTTTGATTAATAGACTTTTGATAAATCTTTATGAATTTGTAAAGACCAGCCTTTTTAATTTCGTTATTTCTAATCTTTTTGTTCTAAGTGTAAATGAGGATTTATATCTTATTACAATTAAATAAAACACTGTACTTTTAATTACAATATTACAAGTACTTTGGTTTTTTTTTCGGAAGTATTTGAGAGCGTATTTTGAAAATGTTGTTATTAAATACTTGGTCGTTTTTCAAATCTACCAGAAAAAAATTCCTGGAAATAAATCAAAGTGTGTATGGTATTCAGCAAGAGAAGCGCATGATAAATGTTTAATTTTGTACTATACAATAAGCTTTGTTACGATTTTATGTATAATTATTACGTTTTTTGATCAATAAACTCCTTTGACACTAAATAAAATTGTACGTTTAAACTTGGTTTTTTTCATAATTTGAGAGTACTTCCAAATTAGTTTTACTTTAATTGGTTAACATGAATATATATACTAGTTTCCAGGAAAATGTATTTCTATAGAAAGTCGTAGTATTCGTCTGCCATTGGCTCATGTCATGCGATTCTGAAAAACATGACATATGGGCTAATCTCAAGTTGAGATAATACCGGTAGTATCTTCGTTTCTATGAAAAATTAAAAGAATTCGGGGTTATGATTAGTTGTTGCCACGGAAAGTATTAAAACTTGTGATACCACCGGTAGTATCTCAACTTGAAATTAGCTCATTAGTATGTAATAAAAAAAATTCTTTGCTTCTATAAGTGGCGTAACTTAAAAAGAAACTTGGCATCATTCTGGTACCTATAAAACAATTTTTATCTTTATACGTAGTCACGTAAGTTGGAAGTTATTCTCGAAAGCATTAACTTTTCAAATTAATGGAATATAATAGAAGACCGAACTGTAGTTTACAATAGTAATTAAAATAGAATATAATTTTAGTGATTTAAGTACCGAAAATTTAAAGTACTTGACTAGTCAACAAGCATTGGCTGATTTGGCAACTTTTATAACTGCAATGAATGAAAAATATAATCTTCCTGCGGATGTGAAATGGATTGCTTTCGGAGGTTCTTATCCAGGTTCTTTAGCAGCTTGGTTACGATTCAAATACCCTCATCTAGTTCATGGTGCCATGTCTGCTAGCGGACCTCTGCTAGCCGAAGTTGATTTTCAAGGTTTTATTTATTTATTTAACCTTGAATTACAAGCGACGACAATTTATTTTTGTAGACTACTTTAGAGTTATTAAAGAATCCCTAGCGACCCACAGCGACGATTGCGTAACCGCTATCCAACAAGGTGTCGAACAAGTCGGTGTTTTACTTAAACAAGCCATTGGTCAAGCAAATCTAAACGAACTTTTTAAACTCTGTGATCCGATTCAAAATTCGGTAAATAACCAAAAAGACATATCTAACTTCTATGAAACAATCGCGGATAATTTCGCCGGAGTTGTTCAGTATAACGAAGATAACAGAGTAGGCAGCCCTGCTGGAGCTAATATCACAATAAAAGTAGTTTGCGATGTAATGGTAAATCAGACAATTGGACCTCCAGTTAATCGACTTGCGAAAGTCAACGAATTGTTATTGAGCGCTTACGATCAGAAATGTTTGGATTATCATTATGATAAAATGGTAGACATGTTGAGAAATACAAGTTGGGAGAGCGAAGACGCTGAAGGGGGTCGCCAATGGACTTACCAAACGTGTACCGAGTTTGGTTTTTACCAAACTTCGGATTATGAACCACATATTTTTGGGGATCAATTCCCAGTTGATTTCTTTATAAAACAATGTTCGGATATTTTTGGCTCAATTTACGATGAACAGTTTCTTAATGGGGCTGTTGATCGGACCAATACGTATTATGGGGGACTTGATATTGAAGTCAGTAATGTTGTTTTCGTGCATGGATCGATTGATCCATGGCATGCTTTAGGAATTATTAAAACTATAGATGAGGAAGCACCAGCTATTTATATTGAGGGTAAAATCTGTTTTTTTTTTTGTAATTATTAATAAGTATTTATTGGTTTTTAGGAACTGCACATTGTGCTAATATGTACACTCCAACTGATACGGATTTGCCTCAGTTGAAGGCAGCTCGTCAACAAATATCGGAACTGATTGGAAAATGGTTAAGTCAATGATGGTTGTGATATTTTACCCTATTTTAGTTTATATTATAATGAAAGCTATTGTATTGTATATATGTGTAAATTCTGCTTTTACAGAGTTGTAATAAAAATTTTGTGATGTATATTGTTTTCTGAAATGAAATAAATTAGCATACACATAATTTAGTGTTTTTTTTCTCTCAATGGTTTAAAAAAAACGAGAATAAAACTAATTAAATTTTTAGAAAAGTCATTGAAAATTTTGGGGCATCAGTGGTATAAGCATCAGCAAAAACCGAAAGTTTGCCGAATAGTTATTTATGTAACAAGTACGCAAGATAGCCGAGTCTTAAAGATGTTGGCTGAAACCATTAAAAAAAGTTTTTAGACGACTCGTCAAACAAATGACATATCTTGATTGCGGCTTACTTCAGAAAGTTTGAATTGTATATTGAAATAATCTGTGCGGATGATATACCATGTATTATGCATGATATGGGTTTATGAAGTTGTGTTTCTAATAAAAGATTCACTTCGGTTTTATTGAAATTTTAACAACAAATTAATCATTATTATAAGCATCTACATGCTTTTACATTATGTTTTAATTAAAAGTGTCTTACTATTTAAAAGTTACATTGTTAATCAAGAAATATTAAAATGTAAAAATTTGTGGTCTGGATTTTTTACACTTTTTCACACTTAGTAAAGATGCTTTAAAAAGAGCCGAAGAACAGCATACTTCTCTAGATATTGTACTATTTTTCGATTGTTGTAAAACACACTCTTCTTGCATCAGCAATTGGCGAGTTGAACCAGGTCCTCGTCTATATAAGCGCCACTTGTTCCAGACACTAAAAAATAAAACAAAAGTTTTGTTTAATAATATTTACATACTTTTATAAAAATCAGAATTTTTATTTATCATTTACAATTGTCCGCAACAAAACAGTCACCAATCTTTACTGCTAACGTAAATTAAAGGAAAGATATCAACTCAAGTTTTTGTTAAAATTTTGTTTTTAATTTTTTAAAACTAAGTTAATTAAAACCCTTAATGAGCCGTCTAAAAATAGTGTTTACAATTGGTTTGAAAGTGGCTATCGTGCATGTGCTTTTTAGACGAAGTCGTTATTCACCTCGTTGTCCCACTCTCATGATATCATCCACTTTCAACACTCGTTAAGAAAATAACTTTTGAATAACGTTATGAAAAGTAGTTCTAAAACAGTTTTTTTATTGCAGAAATCAACTAGGTACCTATATATACAGGATGTTTTTGAAGCAATGCTAGAAATTATACCAGGTGATAGCCCTTGTTGAAAGAATGCTAAAAAACCCATTGGTTTTTTGTCTTATACAAATGTTTAAATATTTTGAGATGTACGATGTAGAAATTTTTGCTCAAAAATAGTCTTGTCATACTTACATTTGTACCTCAAAATTAATATTTTTTGAAAAAAAAATTTTTTACAGCGTGAACTTAAAAACCAGTAACATTTAAAAGACTTTGGATATTTAGTATCTTTTCAACACGGACTTATCACCTGTGAAAATTTGTAAAGTTACTTCAAAAACACCTTGTATACCTGATTTTAACATTAAAACTAGAATTATTATCAGGAAATTTTTGCATATATTTAAATCATACAGTGTACACCAAGAAAATTCAAAAACAATAACTTTCTGTAAAAAAATATTACAGTCGAAAACTATAAACATTCATCAAAACAATTTTGACTACTTAGCATTTTTTTAACGAGAGCTATCACCTGTTAAAATTTTCTAACATTACTTCAATAACACCTTGTATATGGAGTTTTCGAACTCGAAATTTCGCTAACTCTCGTAACTACTAAGGTAGCTTCTTCAGTAGTGGACTGATAACTGATTAATGATATACTCAACTACATTAACAGTTCAGCTTAAGTTTAAAATTATTACAAAGATAATTACGAATTCTCGAGACGAATTTAGTTTTTCAGTGCCGCAGAAAAATTTGTTTTTACTCCTCGACATGAAATACGGTTTTTTCGTTTGTAGAGGTTGTCCTTTTCGCTAAAAAACTTTATTAATTTTATGTTGTTGTAAAATATAACGTAAAATTAAAAAAATATTAATTACGTAATTTAATGGATATTAATTAGTTTTAATCACAAAAATGTCTCTAAAAATAAAGAAGCATGAAAAACGTTTAAACAATGTTTTTTTAAGTAGAACATTTTATTTACAACAAGATATAAAGGTAAGGTTTTTTGTGAGATGATAGTTTGTTAACGAGCTACGTAAATAGCGAGTGAAATAAATATATAAATATATAATAAATCTAATAATAAATGTTGTTTTACAAATGCATTTTTATACTGGGTGTAACATTTAATATTTCTACCTTTAATAACTTTTAATCAGGTGAAGATAAAAAAATAATAAAAAAACCGTTTCGACAGTATTAAGGGGGAAGTAGGATGGGCATGTTATCTGGTTTGTAAGCGTGTAAGTATTAGCACCTCAATCTGAACCTCTACAAATTTTAATAGGACTATATCATTTGTGATACATTAAACGAAAGTTAAAAGCCGGTAGAGTGTGACAAAAAAGCCGCATTAAAATATCTTTATTATTAACTCCGATATAGAGAAAACAAGTGATGGACGGATATGTTTTTATCGCACAATAATTAACTCCCTAACGAGGAAAATATATTTGGAGTTGCTAGATGATGTCATAGATCTTCTCATTGTAGATGCAAGTGAAACAAATCTCTTCTTAAACTCCGATGAAGTATTCTTTCAGCAGGATGGCACACCACGTCATTATTTTAGAGTATTTAAACAACAGGAACCCAAATAAATGGATAGATCGGAGAAGTAGAATCGAATGACCGGCCGATCACCAGATTTTAAACAGTTAATTTATTAATTTATTAGTTTCATTCATTACATTCATTACATAAACATTCATTACAGCATACATCCGTTTATCAATTATTTTATTTTGTACTGCTGTTAATAATGATAATATTTTGTTGATTTTTTTTGTGTTGTATTTTCTCGGTTCTTACCTTTCATTTGATGTCTCGTACTAGTATGTTCTTATTAAAGTTTGTAGGGGTTGGGGTTGGGGTGCTAATATTCTAACACCGAAAGACCAAATAACATACCCATCCTACTTCCCTCTTAATACTGTCGAAACGGGTTTTTCTTTATTTTTTTATCTTAACCTATTTAAAAGTTATTAGAAATAGAAGTTTTTAATGTTACATTCTGTGTAAATAATACACTCTTGAATTTTCATCAAAACCTCAGATTTAACAGCTGGAAATAATTCTTTTTTTCGAAAATTTATTATGATAGGTTGCATTAATTACGCATCTGACCTGTTATAATGAATTTTTGAAAAATCGTGTTTTAATAATAAAAACATAATCTTTCGGCTTAAGTAAATAAAATTTTCTTTCACATTAAAAGACTAAAAGAGATAAGTTATCCTTGGAAGAACCTATTAGAAAATCTTTACGAATTTGCCTTTTAAAATAATTTTTTTAAAGTGCCTTTTATAAAAACGTATTATTTACTAGACACTTCCACTCATTAAATTTCAACCAATCAGGTTGTAGGATTTTGAATCATTGCACCAATTAGGAACGAATTACAGCGATAATCCAGCATGGTTCTCGAATTATCGCTGTAATTCAGTATGGACCGTGAAATTGTCTGTCGAATACGACTCGTCGGTGAGAAATTGCTGCAAATTTTCTCTTAATTTTACTCATATTTGTTTCTTAGACAATTTCCACTCGTTTCGCTGCGCTTCACTCATGGTAAATTGTCGTCGAAACAAATACTCGTAAAATTATGAATCGAAAATTATCGGCGATTTCGTACCGACTCGTGGTATTACTACTGAAAATTTTCTAAAAAGGGTTTAGTTTTTTTTCAATGCAGACTTGATGAATTTTTTTAACGTTTTGTGACAGAAGTGGGTAGAGGTTTTAGACAACACATGAACTGGAAATATTTTTATCGATGCACAAAATGGTGAACGCACGAAAACCAAATTTGTACTCTATCTCTACTACGTCTACTTATCTCGCGCTCTCTCTTGTTTTAACATTTATCGAATTATAATTTAAATTATGTCATTTTATTATTATGTATGTATTAATTCATTTTTAACACAAATAAATATCAATGACTGGAAAAAGTGTTACATAATTCTAAATTTCTTTACCTGTTTCACTTAAATGTTGTGGTGCTCCCATGTATTTAAAAAAATAAAAGTTTAAACTTGCTTTTTTCCAGATTATTTCTACAAGGAGCTTTATGTTAATTTAATATTTTTGTATTAACGGGGTTATAAGACGAAGCTGTGTTGATTTATAAATATATATTTTAATTTGTATATTACAGATACATTTATCTTACATACGACTTAATCACTAATAATAATTACTTATTGCTAGGTTTTTGGGTTATGATGCATAAAATACACATGCGGCCAAGTAGTGGGTATGTTTTTTGCATAGAATTTTACAGATGCCTAATCCAATGGCACTAATAAGTGGTTACCTTCCCTAATAAATTACCTTAAACTAAGTTTAAAATCAGAAATCAGGGAGAAATAGAATTTTATATACAGATACATGTATTCTCAGTCATCCATAGTTCTTCACTTTGTACTGTGAATCACATTAGCCTTACTTTAATTAAACCATTTCAGTTAAAACATTTGACTCGTAAAGTAAGACCAAGGAATTCAACCATCATCTTCATGAGCTCCTTTTGCTACATTTATATACACACTAATAAAAAAATATTTAAAGGCTACTCGAGAAAACTCTCAAGAAACATTCAAATAACACCACTAACGTAGTCTCTTCACTCCAAATCCAGCAAAATATATTTGGCTTAGTAGTATCAGAGTTAAAACCAGTTAGCAATAAATAAATAATTTAAAATTTCCTATTCGTCCAATTGTACTGATATAATCAAACAAGGTTGTCAGTATCTCTTGGGAGGCTTGGGGTCGCGCCAGTCTCTGCCGTCTTTGTGTTGCCTCCCGTCATGATGGTGGTGGTGGTGATGGTGTCTTTTCTTTTCGGAGGCTTTGTTGCCGTTGAAAGTTTCCGATACGACTAACTCGGAGCCGTCTCTGTGGCGCTCGCTGTTTCGATAAGGCTCGTCTAAAGTCTCTTTTCGTTTGAGAGGAGAGTGATTTGGGTTGTTGGCGGACTTGAGACCGGCTTTGGTACCAGCAGATTCGTGGAGGTTCTCCCAAGCTTGGCGGTAGTAGCGATTCAAGCCGTTACGCGATTCTGAACTGGATGAGTCGAAAGAGGCTACGGTGTTGCAGTCTGGAGAGGCACGATGACGGTAATGTTTGGCACTTCGATTCCTAAAAAGGGAAATTAATCATTAGCTAAAAGTATTAAAAAAATACTTAGGATAAATATTACTTTTTGTACAACTGGAAACCCATTTTATTAATTTTTGTTTTTAACTAGAATGTAGTTGCTAAATGAAATTTTGCAGACGAGGAGTACACAACATTTTATATGCAACCATAACATCGAGAAATTAGAAAAATATATATTTAGAGCAAACAATAACTTTAACCATTTGCAAGCTGTCAATAAAACGATTAATGGGGTATATTATATCGATTGCAAGTGGTTAAAGTCATAGTCAAAGTCATGGTCTGTTGTGAATAGATATTTTTCTAGTCACTCGATAACAATAAGCAACAAAAAACTTGGGACATCAAATTAGTGTCAAAATTTGGTACCGCAAATTGTTGATAATCAATAAAACTTGTGTAATATGTAATTAATTGAAAATATTGAGTATAATATAATGTATATAATTATACATTATTGTATATAATTATAAGTAAAAAAATCACTAATAGCAACAGCCGCAAAAACAATTTTTTTGGCCGTCATTTTTAGTGGCAGCTACCATAGATACTTGTGGCCGATGTAGCAGTTGCAGAACAAATTTTTTTTTAGCGGGTTGGATGATTTGTGTAATAATTAGAATAAATTTGTATTAAAAAACGTAGAAAGTGAAAAGTTCTATCCCGGCGCCTCCACCAAAATTTTATAGGTTTTTTTGTAATTACTTTAGAAATTTTAATTGATGATAGTTTTCGTGGAAATTGTACTAAATACTCAAAATTGGCGCATACAAATACAATTATTTAAAACTGCAAGTTAGGATTTCTTTGTAACTTTACTTTTTAATTTTAGGCGTCGTAAAACATTTCTTTAATGTCGATGTCATAAATGTTTTACATTGAATAAAATGAATTATTTAATTTAAAATTTTTGTATTATGTTTTATTTTATTTTAAGGTAGTTCCACCCAGTGGCGGCCGGTGATCTTTTAAAACTCTGTATTTTGAAAATGGGACATGGGATCTAAATTCTGTTATAAAGGATTACTATTGAGACCAAGCTGAAGGCTACTGCCAAAAAAAATTTGCTAAATTTGATTTTTAAAAATGGTGTGCTCCCTGGCTATTTCCGAAACAGCTTATGTTAGAACGATGGCGATTTTTTTCAGCATTATGAGACAAATTAAACACTAGTTTTTTTTGTTTTTTTCTAAAATTTTAATTATAAAAAAGTTAGGAGCTCTGAAATTTAATTATCGAAAAATATTCTTTCTCTAAAACATTATTACCTCATATCTTTTTCTAAAAATTTAAAATTTTGAACAAAACTAAAATAAACTAGTTATCAATTTGGGTTCATAATGTGAAAAAAATTGGCACTAACCTAACATAAGCCGTTTCAGAAATAACCAAGGGGAGCACATCAATAATAACCAAGGGGAGTAATCAATCAAAATGTAATGTTTTGAAATGATTTTGTCAGGTTTTCAACAAACTTAAAAAAATATTTATAAAA
Source organism: Tribolium confusum (assembly GCA_029207805.1). Classification (NCBI taxonomy): domain Eukaryota; kingdom Metazoa; phylum Arthropoda; class Insecta; order Coleoptera; family Tenebrionidae; genus Tribolium; species Tribolium confusum. The sequence continues at coordinate 27,125,906 of JALGAY010000002.1, read as the reverse complement.
AATAAATACCGCTTGTTTATGTTATTCTTGAAAAAAAATTGTTGTCATAACTTCAATTAATTATTCTCAGTTTTTAAAAAAATCCTAAGAAAAGTACGGTTCCTACCAAATTAAATGTTTATTCTAACTAAACTTAGGTCGGGATACGGATTACATGTTAAATGTATGATTTTCAATTGTTAATATTTCGAAATTTAGTACCACAAGGACTATTAAAAAAATACCTGCGTATGAAGAACAGTTAGAAGTATGTGTATTTAAAAATTGAAAAATATTGTAAGAAAAGTAGTTTTTCACGGAACGTCCTTAAATTATTTGAGAAAAAAAGGAACGCCATTAGCAAAAATCTAATTTACTATAGAAAAACAAAAACAATGAAGAAGTGCCATATAGTAACGAAAAACTTTGCACTTTTGACTGATTGTAATATTGTAATATTTTTGAATTTGCCTCCTTTGTCTACTCGTCGAAGACTTCAGAGCAGAGCCCACAAGATTCTAAAACCAAAATGGAGAAGGAAAATTTGAGGTATGTAAATAAGCCTGGTGACCTACAGTCGTTATGGAGTGCAGAAAGGCATTAGTGAGAGCTCATTTGAGATGACTGTTTGCTGAAGAGCCGATTGTCACCGAATGCCACAAAAGGTGGTGAATAGTATGGATCTAGAGCGCGGGAGAGACCAGTGGGAGCGCCGGAGAGTCATAGGAAGACGAATGACAAGCCTGTGGTCTTAACAACATGCTTAACGGCGATTCCGAGGGGCCAGATATACAGGGTGAGTCTGCTAAGAGTTAGTAATTACATCAACTTAAGAATTTGCCATTAAAAACCTTCTTTTTTCTTCTCTACGCATGTGATTTTTTTTAGAATTTTCTTAATATTTCTTCTAATAAATATTAATTTTTTGGAAAAAATATAAAATTTACATTATTTTTAATGTCGTTCTAAATAAAGAGATGTAGAAATATTGTTTTGTGAAAAATATAGTTCAAAGAAATTGTAGATAACCGCAAAAACTAATAAAGTGTATTCGTATTGTAAGACCTCTTTTCATGCTGTATTGCCACTTTACTTTACAATCAGCTAGACACGTACCCTCCAGCTTCTTTGTACCGGCGAAAAATTTACATGTGTAGAGAAAAAAACAAAGTTTTTAATGGCAAACTCTGAAGTTGATGTGATAACTAGTTTTTGAGAATAGATGAGATAAACTCTTAACTGACTCACCCTGTATAGGAGAAAGCACAAATCAATGTAAGAAACAGTCATAACTCATACTTATTGTAAGCGCATTAAGGTTCATAAACCATCGCTACAAATTACTTAAATGATAGAAATTCGTACAGTTATCAGACAAACGAGGATCGTAATATAATATAGAATAATAGATGGTAATTAGCGACTGCATGACTTTGTCAGGATTATTATTAATATTATTATTATTTTTATTAATCAGGATATTATTAATCAGTTTATCATGGGATAAAAATTTCTTGTTGTAAAATTCAGTATCATGCAACACCATTCATTAATCATCATATTAATGAACGACTTTGATCAATGAATATATTATCATACATTAATGACTTACATTAATGAACGATTTCTTAGCAAAAACCATACATTCATGTAATTATTTATTAATAAACGGTCAACGAAAAAGTTTAATTATTTTTTGTCGCATCATTGTGCAAGAGAAGTTTCTAATCTTAAAAAGAAACCAAGTGTCGATGCCTCATCTCTTTGTCCGTGCTGGTGCCCACCTAAAGCGACCACCAAAAAAAATACGTGCAGTAGTGCCCTTGCGGTACATGCAGTGCAGTGCGGGTCGTACCTGCTACTTCACTGGGCACTGCTAGATGGGATTGGAGAAGTATCCAGCTCTATGCGACCGGTAGTTCCTTGAGAATTCTCTCCTGCCAATTTGCTGATCGGGAAATGGTAGCGCCAGTAGCGTATACCAGCGAGAGGGCATCGCACTAGCAGAGGGCAATCGGTGCGAGGACCGAGTTGACGCACCCGCACTGCTACCGCAAATCCACGATAAAAGAACCAGGAGAATACAGCGGAAACGAGAAGAAAGAGACAACAAAGCACTCACCTCCTCACGAGAATTACGATGGTGGTGATGATGGCAGCGAGGAAAACAAAACCTCCAAAGGCACCAAGGGCGATGACGGCCCCCAGGTTGAGCTTGGCACCGAAGGTCTCGCGACGCTCGCCGTCGACGGAGAGCGGGATGTTGACGTTGGGAACCTCGCCGTGTTGGATGTTGGAGCTGCCGGCGATTTCGTTGTCTTGGGGGTGGCCGGCGACGATGATTTGAGGCGGCGTGGAGCTGCTCGATGTGCGACTAGTGGGAGTGGTTGTGGGGCGGGTTTTGTTAGTGAGTTTGGGGATGTCGGTGACGGCACGGATGGTTGTGGGGGAGGGACGAGGCGGGCGGGTGCGGATGCGAGGGGTGGTACGTGAGGGGGTGCGCGAAATGGTTGGTGGAGAGGTAGTCGATACTAAATCTTCAGCTGAAAATAAAAAATATGTACGTTTTAAACAGTGTCATTAAGACTGTTTGTTTGGAATTGTTGTCATCATGAAATTTTAGAAAGTTTAGGAAAAATTTTGAGAAGCTTTGAGAAGGTTCTGCCGCGACTGCGAGTATATAGCTGTAGTTTTGTTGACTGGCAACCTCCTGCAGGACATTCACAGGTATCTGTGGCTAGGTGAGATTCGAATTAACACCGGTTTTACTCTAATGCTCAATAAGTTTAAAGCCGGTAGTATGAGGCTATTGCCACTCATCAGAACAACAGCACAGTGTAAATATTTTGTTAAAAATTCTCTTCTACATATCACTTTACATTACCTTGACATTTGGGAGGTAGCGCATCATATTGTCCATTAGCCAAACATGTAATCGCTTTTGGACCAATCAATTTAAATCCAAATTTGCATTTATACTCAATAACAGAACCAAATAGTGTTTCATTAGTTGACGACTCATATTTTCCATTTTCAATTTCAAGAGGCGGTTCACATTGTACAGCTAAAATAACCAATTAGACATCTTTTTTGTACCTATTTATTAACATTCAACATACGTTCACATCTTGGTGGTGGTCCATTCCACCTTTCATCAATATCACATGCAAGTTGTGCCCTTCCTATCATTTCATATCCTTCATCACAAGTATAAACAACTCGGCTTAAGTAACCCACACTGTCATTAACTAGAAGATATTCTCCATTTGTTATATCAGCAGGGTACCCGCACTGTATCCCTAGAAAAGAGAAAAGAAAAAGTTTATTTATGTTAAAAGCACACAAACGTGAAATTTACTTTTACAAACTGGCGGAAATTCATTGTAAAATCCAGTATCAAGACAAGTTCTTGTTGTGGGACCAACAAGGAGATGTCCCTCATCGCAAATGTACTCAATCGTGGTTCCAACATTGAAATTTTGGGCTAACATTGTCGAGTTTGGAGGCTGCTCTGGCCTACCACAAGCTTTAGGTTCTGAAAAGAATTTCAATTTAAAAATTATTACTAGACTCTCCCGAAAAACCTACGGTGTTGACAAATGTAGTTTAAGTGCATATTACAGTCAGTATCTGACCATAACCATCCTTTCGTTCCATCATATCTTGCACAATCTCCATTTCCTACAGGAAGATTCCAGAAAGACACTGTAACTTCCTCTCCTTTAAGCCACTGCCACCCTCCATGCTGCTTATCCCTAATAGCTCCCATCCAGTACTGGCCACTAGCATCACTCCTATGCCGCCTCCACAACTCCCAACTGATAAATCCTTGTAAAGCAGGATTGCTTTCATCGACCAAAGTTCCACCACGGCTTCTACAAAAAGCTAGAGCGTCCCGGAATTTCATGGGTTGTCTGTTGTAGAAAATGTAGCATTTGCCGTTGTAAGTGGCAGTACTGCCTGGGGGTTGGTCTCTAAACTGAGGGCAGCGCTCGATAGGAAGGGCTTGGTCAGTGTAAACGAAGGCTTCGCAGATGGAGAGCTGACTAGGAGCGGGGACTTCTAGGTGGACACTCACGAAAGCTCCAGGCATTGGAGGGTTGCATGGGAGGAAAAGAGGTTGGCCTTCCTCGAGGAAGCCGGTAAAGCGGTTGCAGATAGGGTTAGTGCCGAGGTCGGGGCGGTTGTTGCCGACTCGGACGACGATTGTTGCGGGTTTATTGGCGCCTGAAAAGAGTAAAATTTTGGTAGTTTGTTATGGCGTGTTTGTTCGAAATTTTTTGGTAAAAATCAATCAATCAAGTGATTGGTGTAAAGTGGGTCGTTCTATCTACGCAATTTTAGTTTCTAATGCAGATTAATGTTTGGAAGAATTTCAATTTATCGCTCTAAATTTATGAGAAATTGATAAAATTAAATGAAATTTTTTGTTCTCAAATTTTGAGTAATCAACTAGAAAATTTTATTTAGAGTATTACTGTGGTTTTGTTTTTATTATGAAATTACGAATTATCTTTTTAATAGTTTAACAATTTAAAATAAAGTTATAAATGGGTTGTAGTGATGAAATTGTGAAGAAAAACAAGACCTGTAAATCTAATCGAAAACCTAAGCGAATATTTCTGTAAAAAGAACGTGGTTCCTACTTTAAAGAATTTGATGGAAATATTGGCATCACCAGGCAATTTCAGTGAGGTTCTTCAAGAATATTTATATTTAAGAAGACCGAAACAACTTCGGTTTGAATTTATTATCTAAATTCGAAAATTACGCAATGAATATAACTTCAAAATTATTTAGACGAAATTTGGTACGACTCGCATGATGTTTTAAAAAGAGGTATACTTCATATGTATGGTACAATTGGAAATAATTTGTGAAAAAATTGTGTTGGCCATGGAACGAAGTAGGAAATTTATATATTTCACCACCGCGGTATTGAAGCTACTTATCTTGTCTTCCAATTTTAATAAAGATAGCAGTGGAGTAATAAAGAATTGTATATAATAATTATCAATTTATTATGTATAGATTTACCTTATACAGGGTGTTTGTGTACTTGAAGTAAAAATATGAATTTAAGAAATTTTTGTATATTACGCAATTAAGGTCTGTTTTTTACCAGAGAGAAACCATTAAGCTTTGGAAATTTAGAATACTAATTTTTGATTGGTTAAGTACTTTTCTAAATCTGTTTCTGTGTGGTAAAAAAATGGACCATTTTTTTAAAAGCATGTAACATTTATGTATCAAGTATTTGATACTGAAAAAATCTTTATTCATAATTTTGTAATAATGTACTAATAACAGTTAACAAATAAAAACAAGATGACTCGGACAAGTAGTTTTAATATGTAGGTAATGTAGAATTCATGAAAAGGTTTTTTTTATTTCTATAATAATGCTTATAGGTACTATTTTTAGTAATTTTCATTGACTTTTTTATTTATTTTCTATACATAATTACGGTACAACACAATAATAATAATAATAATCATGTTTATTGCAGCCATAAATCATACAAAAGAAATAGATACAAAATAAATAAATAAATTACAAAAGCAAATAAAAAGGAGGCTACAAAAGGACTAAAAATCAGTTCTGCGAACTGTTTTTCATTTTAGTCCATTATTATATTCTAATAATACTAATTCTAATTACTATTCTAACAAAGTTATTTTTAATTTCCTTTGAAAAGTTATAAAATTATCATTTTTAAATTCATTATCAAGGCTATTGTAAATCCTAGGACATAAATAGGAAAATGATGACTTATATAATTCCGTGCTATGCTTTGGAATGTGCAAAAATTCGTTGTATCTAGTTGTGCGATCATGAATATCTTTTCGGAGTACAATTTTATTATATAAGTTATCAGGTGTTTTATTTTTGACAATACTAAAAATTAAGCAACTTAAAAAGAACTTATATCTATTTTTGATGCTAAGCCAGCCAGACTTACGCAGATAAGGTGTTATATGCTCTTGACGTTTTACATTATAACAATACCTTAAACAAGAATTTTGAATTTTTTGTAATTTATAAAAATTAGCATTAGTTATAAAAGATCCATAAAATACAAGACAATAGTTAATATGGCTTAAAATTAAGCTATCACAAATTTGTATTTTTAACTTTGTAGTAAGAGTATTCTTTAAAAAATATATCGATTTCAATATACCATAACATGTTTTGCAAATTTTATTAACATTGCTAGAAAAGTCCAGATCGTTGTCAATGACTATTCCTAAATTTTTAGCGGACGAAACTAACGTAATGTCACAATTGTTTACAGCTAGTTTACAATTATTATAAACAATTTCACAATATTTCTTCGGACCAAATAACATTGCCTGAGTTTTTGTTGGATTCAACTTTAATAATTGTTTCTCGCATTTTTTGTTTAAATTGTTTAAATTATTGTTTATTAGATCTATAACCCTAGGTGCATCGGCTACTGTAAATGATCTGAATATCTGCGTATCGTCTGCATAGCATTGCACTCCCACATCATTTAAAAACATTTCAATATCACAAGTATACAAAATAAACATGAGATATAAAACTATGTATGTCAAGATGCTTATATAAATTTTCAAGTTACTTCAAACAATTAATATTAATTATTTCTTTATTGTCGAAGCTTTAGGTTTCTTCATTTCCAGAGTAAAAATAATAGATCAGGAGCAGTAGTAGCTGAATATTTTAGCATTTAGTAAAAATGTCATTAAAATATATCGACCGCTAGGAACTAAACAATTTCTTTGCATTGTTTTTTATCAAATATGTGTATCTACTAGCTTTTGAGGCTTTCGGGTGCATTACTTCATTTACAAGTATTTCTATTATTTTTGTTCAGTTTTTTTTGTTCACGCATTATTCTGTCTCGGATTCCTACTCTTTTTAAATCGTAATAATTTTCATCCATTTCTTTTTTAGTCTTTTTTTTCTCTTGTTTTCCTCACCACCAGTAATGATTATTTTACATGTTTATGCTTTGTGTGGCGCCATTTTTCTTGTAAGTGCTCATCTTACATGTGTTATTCATTGCGTCCTTTGACTTTTCAATTGGTGCGTTATGCTGGGATAATCATATAATTTCACTTTTTTATTTGTTCTTCTTTTAAAACAAATCTTCATCTTTAATTTCTCTAAATATTGTTTTTACACTTTTCTCTTCTACGTTTCCAACTTTTCGACATTATTTTTTCTCATAATTCGCTAGTTGGATCACCACATTCTGTAGATTCTGATCTTTGTACCGTGTGTAATGCCCACAACGCTTTCGTTATTTTGCTAGCTTTTTTCGCTTTCCATAGATTCATTATTTTTGTTTAACGTAAAGCCAAGGTATTTAAATCGATCTACTTTTTTCTCAAAACAACTTTTGCTAGTATGTCTTATTACTACGAAATTTTCTTGTTCCCAAATATTTTGTCTTGTTTTCATTTACATAAAATTTTCTGTAAATTTTTGAACATTTTTAAAAATTTTATTTTGGTTTGTGGCAGGGACGGCTGGTGGATTTGGAAAACAGAGTATTACTAACATACATTGATCTGTATTGGAATTTGGTTTTCTATAACTTTTCACTATTGTCACTGTCTTTACTTTTTTTTATTACACGTTATTATCAGGTCAAAAAGATAATCTTCCATAATTGTCATTAAAAATTTTGGACAATAATGGTGTGTAAATTACCGATAGAATTAAGAATGTGGACGTCGCTTTTTGGAATCGTCATATTTAAACACTTTACAATTAGTTGATTACATGGGGTAAATATGTCCTGTAAAAGGTTCGTAGAAAATAGATTACAGACATACTGGGCCACTTAATGTAAAATAGTTTAAAAATACTTGCATTAAGACAAAGGATGACGGTTCTGTAACTTGAAAGTCTTTTTTTATTAAAAAGTAAACGTTTTTAACAAAAAGCAGCTAGGTATGATATGAGACAAAGTGTCTAATTAACAATTCTTAAAAGATAATTCTTTTCGTAAATAAATAACAGATGTGAGTGTTATTGAGTGAGTGTACTAAAGCCCTGTTTCCAATAAAAAAAATATTTGTCAACTTTATATTTTAAAGAAATTTTTCTAACATTTTATGCACACTACTAGATCAGACTTTTTTATTATTTTAAAAAGATATCTCGATTGATTTTTGGACGAATTTCGTTTTAAGGCCGCTCTTTATGGCTGCTTCTTTGTAAAGAGGTAGTTTACATAGTAACAAACAGGGCTTAGAATAATGCAACTATAGGTTTTCCTAAAAAATTTTTCGCTATTTCTAATTTTACTATTGCATTTACTTGTTGTAAAACATGTAGAAATATAATAATTCGTTCCGCATATGTATTTTTCTAAGGCCACGAGGGTACATACATATGATTGTTTGAACTTTCTAGATTAGTTGCATGATAAGATAGCAAAATAGGAAATCCTATTGTTGAGCTTTCTTCTCTTCTTTTAATTATGATTATTGTGCACGTCACTACAATAAACCAAGGTTATTTGAAATATCCTGTAATGTCTTCATTTTGCAATAAATTCATAATTTCGATAAAGCAATTAACCGACTTAATCTGATCAAATTGTTTTAATTTATTCTGGACTTTTTTCGCATTCGATACAGTCAAGTGGAGCTTTTTTAATAGAGCATTTTATTATGAAAGTGTCAAATATTTACTGAAGCAGAACTGAAACAGTCGCCGATTAGTCAAAAACCGCACAAATTCAACGATTAATTCTTTCCAATCTCATCAAAAATGATGATAGTTCTTTTGGAAAAAAATGAAAGCTGTCTCATGTGCGTGTGATACTAAAATTAGAAATTGATAAACTCCACTTTGATCTTATTAATAATTCAAGATCGTGACAACTAGTTTATTCACTTTCGTTTTATTACAATATTGTGCAGAAAGTGTGGTTTTTAAACAATGATTAGACGATTTTCCTTCCGTTTATCGTAACGTTACGTGATGATTTGGAGGTGTAATTTTCAATTTTCCACATCGTTACTCATCAAAATACAAAACACTTACCGCAACAAGGTTTTCCAAAGTCCAGTCTCACCAACTGAACCATGTAGGGTTCCAGCAGGTTAACGTACCACCAAGGAGTACGCTCTGATTTCGTCAAGGTGCAGGTATCGGCGTTGAAGAAGGCGCTGGTACTGCCATCAATGGCTTTCTGGGGAATTCCACCGGATTCTGTACTGACTTGCATGGGGGCCTTTCCAGCAGCCACATTCAAAACTGAAACAGAAAAAATTCTTGGTAAGAGATTGAAAATCACTTTCCCTAACCATTTCTGAATTAATTTATTAGAGTGGTAAATGAAGCATTAACAGTTGTTTCATCTATTTCGAATTAATTTATTCGCAAATGAAGAGAAAATTTCTATTTAGACCGCAGACATAAGAATAAAACAAGAATTATAGATTTAATTCTTGCTTTGGTAAAGTTAAACCAAGTTCTCACAAAAGTGCAACAAACTGAATCACGAAATGTAGGAACCGTGATGACACAAAGACCCACATAGTCTGACATGTGTACTATTATTTTATCATGCCGACAAGAGAAATTTAAATTTGACTTAATATTAATATTAAAGAAGAGTAAAAACTAAGATTCGACTAAGATTTTAGATAAAAACTTCATCTAAATTCGTGAAAGCTGATGAATCATCAAATGGGTTTAAAAGCCAGCATAGAATTTTTAATAGATTTATTATTGCAGTAGTTTTATTGTTAGATAATCACAAATCCTTAAATTTTCTATACTACGTATGACCCACTTTTTAAAAATTTCTTTTTTGCATAATTTTAATTTTTGTTACAAAATTGCTCTCTGATTTGAAAATCAGTTATTTCCTCAGAAAAGTTCACTGTACTGAAAACATTTTGAGCAAGGCCAAGGACTGCATAAATAAATTTCTCGGTCGAGGTCGAGTGGGGCTTTCTGGACACACCTTATCACAGCTAAACGGTTTATGTAGTTGTCGGTAATGCATTTGACATCCGGAAAAATATTTAAACAACTAATTTCACCATTGTTTAACATTCTTCAGACAGTCTTGGCTTACTTCTGGTAATTTTATTATTATTATTAGGAAAAATTGCGGCTTTATAAAAACTTTGTGAAAAGTAATAGTTATTTACATTTGCGTGTGGTAATTTAATTAAATAATTTAGGCGTAAAATAATTAAAAACATACAAGGTTTGTATTCAACTTTTTGGTCGACGAATTTTACTAAAAATTCTTAAATTATTAAGAAGGTTGCCTAAACTTTTTTTATTAAACTTTAAAAATAACGGTTTGTTACTGGGGTAATCAAATTTTTTAATTAATCTCGTAACTGTAGAACAGGTGGGTACATCACGTGGATCAAAAATTGCACGCAACTTGCGAACTGTTTGCGTAAACTTTTCTCCGCATTTAAAGGAGTTTTTTTTTTTTAAATACGATGGAACTTCCCTGTTCGTTTATAAAGGTTGCCTATATTTGGATGAATTTTATTGTTTTGACTAACAAACTAGTTTATGAGGGATTTAACATGGGTGGTTGTAAAGATAAGTGAACCCTATTGTTACTGAAGCTACCAGTTCGTCCGTTAACAAACAGAATCTTATTAAAATTCAGGGGCTGGAGTTTCTTTATCGGTGAAAGACCGAAAAGTTAATTCCTTTATTGCGCCATAAAATTCATCCAAATATAGACAATCTATATGTTCGTTTGATTGATGATAATAAAGTGGATATTTGACACTTGTCAAAGATTTGACAAGTTTTGATTTGTAAAAAAGATATATCGTAGAACTTACATCTTGAAAAAAAATCAAGTCGTAAAGTAGATATTCTATTCCACACAAAATGGTAATATACAATGTGTTTTGAAGTTACTTTACAAATTTTAACAGGTAAGGTGATAACGTAGATGCTATAAAACTAAATTTGCCTTAAAGCACAAATGTTTATAATTTTTGAGATACACGATCCAGACGTTTCTGCTCAAAAACAGTGTTGTCATACATTGTTGAGATACATTATGTATCTCAAAAATATAATTTAATTTGAAGTAGAGCTGAAGCATTGTTTTAACAAGCAGTATTAGTAGCTTAAGTTTCTACAGATATTTCAATCAGACCCTGTATATTGAAAAAATTGCTATCATTTATCGTGTCTTGTTTAAAAATATTTTTTCTATAGTTTTACAGTGTATATCTCGAAAACTATAAATATCTTTATAAGATAATTTTGGTTAGGTACATACTAAGCATCTTTTCAACGTGGGTTATCATCTGTTAAAATTTGCAAAGTAACTTCAAACACACTCTGCATGTACCTACTTCTTATAATAAAAATATGTGCACATTTCGAGTAATTGATAAACTTTTTTGACAAATTAAATTTTCCATTTTGAAACTCTCTTTACTTGTTATTGTAATTACTGTCGATACAAGCAGCCGTCATCGAGGAATAATCTTGATTTATTTAATTTATGTAAGGTTTTGCAACTTTTACTTTGTTAATTTCTTCACTCTCTTGATTTTTAATTAGATAAAAATTAATTTGTCTAAAATTATTATTCTAAAATTCAGGTCTTCTTAATTTTATAATATAATGGGACAAGTATTCATTAACGTTATATAACCTGTCGGAAAGACGTGGTTATTTTGTGGTTTATTGTAATTTCTTGCAGAATTGTTCTACTGACCGAATAGTTAAGCTTTAATTCCGGGTTTAAACCACAGACTTTATTTTACAAGCAGTTAATAAATCTTTACGTTTATGTTAGTTAAACTACACAAAACCTTGTAGTTAATTATTTTCATGTAATTAGAGAAAAATTACTTATTTGAGTACATTTACCAGAAAATTAATTTTAATAGGTATTAACGAAAAGTGTGTCTAATAAATTGCAATTCTTAATTAGTGATCTAATTATAAAAATTTTGAGGCTTAAATGAGGTCGAACTAAAGTAAAAATTTTGCTTTGGGTGCGGTATTTTGCCTTTCCGTGAGAACTTTTTTCTAGTACGTTAACTACGTGTATGTAAATTTGAAAGAAAGTGAAGGAGATATTTTTATATAGTGCAGCAGATGGTACTTGGGATAAATATGCAAATTCTGCTTAGATAGATCTGTATCTATTTTCCCTTAAGCGGTAGTGAATTTTTTTTGACGTAGTCAAATCAGGTTCAATAAATTATATAGATACCGCATACTAAGTATAACGTTGATTTGATTATAAACTTAATACTTCATTTGCGTGAGTGAATTTTGGCAGAGCATGTAATTATTGGATACTTTTTGTTCTTGTTTTTTTTTTGTTGATTTTTTAACCGTTAGTTTTTGCGAATTAAAATAATTGATTCTTTAAAAAAAAGTTTACATTTATAATATGAATAAATTAATGATTTCTTGGAGAATTTTATAGTGTAATTAATTAAAGCATTTTTTGAAATAACCTTATGTATTATAGTATATCTTATATAAATATGAACTTTATATTATTGTCCATATAACTACAAAAAAAAGACATTAAGCTGTAAGTATCTAGTAAGCTGAAATTTTGTATACATAATGTAGATCTGATAACAATACAATAATATAGGGTTAGAAATAGTGGCTTAAATGGTAAATTTACAAAAAAGACCCTCTTCTAAATCTATTAAATACCATTATAACGATTTACGACATCTCTAATCTTGCATTGGCTAAACCTAAAAAGGAGTGATGTCAACAGATGTTTGTTTTTGGTTTTGTCCGTACAAGATTAGAGACGTCATAAATCATAATAATGCTAGCAGCTTAAGTAGAAGATCTTTCTTAGCAAGATTTACAATTTAAGTCACTACTTATATTTCCCATGGAAAAAAAATCAAAAAAAAGCAGACGAGATATTTGAAGATTATGAAGATTTGAAAATGAAAAGACTTAAACGTAAATATAAAACTCTATAGCACTGCGCTAAAAAAAAAATAATAAAAAAGTATGTGACTCGACACAAAAAGACATTACACAATGGGAAGATGCAAAAGCAGAATTACAAATTAAGAAATTATTTAGGGCAATAAAGAATCTGCGAAAATAATAGTCAGTGAAGGCGTTACAATACAATCGCTTCAATTTGGTGAACGAAAAAAGGATATAAACTTATAACCAATGCGATACAGATTCTGATTGATCAGTATTTAGGTCAAAGGGTGATTTAGTGTCAATTAAAATGGGTTTGATTTTGAATGAAATGTTGCAATTACAAATTGTTGTTGGGAATGGAGTTTTGAAATTGTTTTACAGATGTACGTAAACAGGGTGTTATGGAAATAAATGCAAAAATTTTAACCTGAAGTACAGCACCACAAATAATAAAAATCTGCTATAAAAATTTTGTCTTATCTCAACTGACAACAAAATTATAACCTAAAAATTAATTATTACAAAACGTATAACAAAATTTTTTCAACATAGGGCAACTATAAGTTTTTTAGGTCAAAATAAAGCAATTTAACACAATTTAACTTTATACTAAGTTACACCGTTTAGGAGCCAGAGGACGCCAAAGCTAGAGATTAAAAGTCATTTTTACACTTTAAACGTAAATATCTCGAAAACGGTACGTTTTAGCAAAATATTGTCTTTTTGTATTTTTATCTAAAATCTACTGGCATATTCAATTTTGCTACAAAATTGGAAATTAATAAGAAGAAAGTTGGTTAATTACCCAAAATCTGACATAAAAGTACCGTAACTTGAAATTGAGATGTGCAGCAAAATTTTGCTAGTAGAAATAAAAAGAGCACACTCAACTTCATTTGTGTACCAAATTTGGTATTAATCGCTTAAGCGGTTTTCGAGATATAACAAAAAAATATTTTTTATACCCAACTTTGACGGCCTGTAATTTTGTTATTTGTTGAGATAGGACAAATTTTTTTTGCAGATTTTTATTATTTGTGGTGCTGTATTTTATGTTAAAATTTTTGCATTTACTTTCATAACAGTCTGTATAACACATTAATGGTTGAATTTATTTTAAGGTTCTGTCAACAATACATTAATTGTTGACAGGAGAGATTACGGTAGGTTTCGATCAATTTCAAATCCAAAAATAATGAAAAATAATAGCGTTTTCATTAGCAATTACAAACGTAGGTGGATTTTGGTCAAAAAGCACCAAAACGACATGAAGCTTTAAGCATTGTTATTAAGGGTAGGAGGGCATTCTTCTAAACAATTTTACATTTAGTTTGTAGCAAAACACCCAAAAGGTTCTGAATTGAAAAAAATAGTGGCGTTGAAATTTGTTTCGGAAGGAAATTATACTTATATACCTGATATATTTTAAATTGAAAACGCGTGGAAATTAATGAAATTCAAAATGAAATTAGTTATAAATTGTACGTGTATAAAGTTTGTATTAAAATAAATTATTTTTATTTATAGTTCTAACGTCAACGTGACAATAGTTATTTCACTGGTACCTAAAAATTTTCCCCAGGGGTCGTCTTGGCTTATTATCAACGCGGATAGTAATTTCGATAAAAAATGACGGCAAAAAACGTAAAAAATAACGTTTTTAAAAGTTTGTAGCAGTAATCTAATAATAACACGATCGAAAGTATAGCTCTGAATAGAATCAGTGTCTGATGGTAGAAACAAAGAGTGTTGTCGGTCCTTGCTGATAGATGTTTTGTCGGCTTAGAAAGCATCTCCATAATATGCACTTAACAACATTGTTGTTTTTCTTAGAATTTTTTTTGAAAAGGGAGAAACATCAATTTCAATCCAGACTTTCCTGTAAACTTTTGGAGCACAGAAAGTTACAAGAATTTGATTTTTAATTCATGAAAACTGAAGAACTAGACAAACCACCATGAAAACAAATATCATGTGTTTAATCGAAAGTTTTTTAAGTTAATTGTGACTTGTCAAATTTCTCATAAGAATACATGAGGGATTTGGCGTATCAAAGTTAACTTGATGAACTTTTCAATTGAACACTTGTTACTTCTTCGAGAATGTAGGACATAAGACTCTTTTAAGGAAATGTGCGGGCACATCGGACTGCAAGGTCTAAGTGCAGCATCCTAACCTTAATAATAGGGCAGGGTCGTATCACATTCATTACATTAAAACTATTACTAATATGGTGAACAGAAAAATGAAAAATATCACCAGCTCAACTTTCACTGATGCTTCACAGCTTTATTATATGTAGGTCTTAAGTCATTTAGATCTGTATTTTGCCCTAAACTATAATTTTTACTTGATATCTAATTACGGATTATTAGTATTATTAACAGTTTATACTCGCATTTTTGAGATAACTTTTACTATTTTTTTTCAAGATTTCTCTTATGTACCAACCTATTCTATCTTTTCATTTAGCAGATTGTAATTTTGTTCAATTAAATTTTAAATGAGATTTCAGCTAGCATCCTACAAAAACTAGTCCAGACAAAAGCAATTTTCTTAATAATTAATAAGTTCCACTTGAGTATCGTTCAGATGATGAGAAAATAATAACTTGATAGTGTCAATGTCAAACTCATCTAGTATTTTTATCCGATTGGCATTCTTCTGATTAATTTTTTTTGACATTTTGATGATATTAATAGAAGTCAATTAAATTGAATAATTCATGTTGTAAATGATATGATAAATTAATTATTAATTCTCGGTTAAAATTTATTGCTTGTAATTAATTTTAGAAAGCAGTCTTCTTCCAGAAATGTTGGCAATTTACACTTGTCGATACTTTGATAAATGAGTCGAATGATTTTTTACAATAATTATTTCATGATGGGACAGTAGCAATGATCTTTCTTACATTCCAGACTCTGGTCGATGACCGAGCAGCTTGCAACAAGTAAAACCTAATTGTATGTATGTAATTTAAATAGTGTTGTTTTGATCATATTGCAAGAAATTTTTGTTGTAAGTGAGCAGAACCGATTGAGCGATCTGTTTGCTTTTTTCTTAAAAAAACGGTAAACCTAATCCCGAGAACGTTACTACGATTTAAAAGACTGAGCATGTGCAATATTATTTCCACTATCACTGAAGTTGAATCGCTTATAACAGTAATATCACATGTGCAATGAATGTGAAGAATTTTAAATAAAACAACTGGATTTCTAATTGGCAATGAAAAGAAAAGGAAGTTCAAGTGCAGTAAATTATCAATTTCAAGATTTACTGCATTTATTGTTTCCTAGTAATTAGCATCTAATTAACACAAAGATTTTCATATTTTATTGAAACAGAAAGGTTTATGCATCCTTCCGCTATTTCTGACTTTAAGCACGCGATACCTTTTATTACAACCAAACTTTAATCTTGCATAAATAAGCTTTACCACTATTGTCACCAATCACAAATCAAACACATGTCACAACTTCATTGTTGCGATTGCATTTTCGTTATTTGCATTCCAGATGGCAACATGAGTAGTTATTGTTCAATTCTTCTAAGTATTATTTATTTTTAATACATGCTTGCATATGTCACTAATATTACTGTTACATACAAATACTTGAAATAGCGTTATCTAAATCCTTACCATCTGCCATACGCAATGGAAACAAGGAAAAATCAATATTCACACGTTTCGTGTTTAAAATTTATTTTTTGCAAATATTTAAGTCATAGCACCTCAAGTTGTTTATTTACAATCTCTTGGTGAATGTTTAAAAAGTTTAGAGTATTATTTCCATGAAAGTAACGGTCGTGGTATTTTAATTTTTATTTTAAAATTTACGTATTGAAGAGATGTTCTATATTACAATCTAATGCCATTATCTTGTTTAAGTAGAAATACCCACCTACTGTTATTCAGATACGCGTGAGAGATTCTACGTTTTTTAAAGATTGTATTAATACCCAGCAATTAATTTCTGTTTTTACTCTAGACTTATGTAGCAGATACTTATTGTTAAATAACAACTTAAGAAATTATATGGGAGATAAAATAAATCATTAATACTTACTTGTAGTAATTTACATTAAATAATAATTCTAATAATATTTTTGTTAAATCGGTTTGTTGATTTACAAAAGTCTACAAGTCTAAAACCCTTTAGCTTCTTTGTCTCACCCACTTTCTTGAAAAAATGGCGTATTTACTCAATGTCGAGTTAAATTTTTTGATCGGTTTTCACTCAATTTTTTCACTGTAGTAAAAAGTATTGTCACTACATCGACAAACAAAACAGATTGAACTTTTTATCTTTTTAAATTTTTCTACATTAAGTATTACGCCATTATTCCCAAGCGATTGGGTGGGACGAAAAGCCGGAGGGTAGATGTCCAACCTATTGTCGAGTAGCCTGGCAACGCTGCTTTAAAATAAGTTTTACAAAACGAATAAACTTAATTATTTTTTGGGGTTATCTACATTTTTTTTTCAAATATTTTTTAACTAAACAATATTTTAATATCGTGTTATTTAGAATGACATTAGAAATGATGTAAATTTTATATTTTTTTCAACGAATTAATATTCATTAGAAGGAATATTAGAAAAATTCTGGAAAAAATTGCATGCATAGAGAACAAACAAGGTTTTTTATAGCAAACTCTGAAGTTGATGTGATAACTAATTTTTGAGAAAAAAAGAGATAAACTTTTAACAGACTCACCCTGAATGTTTTTTTTACAAACCGATATCTTGCAAAAAAATTTTAGTAACTTTATTGAAAATTTAAAGTTTGTTCACTTATCAAAGAACCACCAACGTCGCAATTTCGCGTAAAATACATCTGGCAACATGGCACAACTTTTAAAATGACATACAATAAAATCAACCTAAATTTGACAAGCATTTGGAGCTGCAATTTGTTCTTTTATTAAATTGTAACAGCATGTTACACTTAGCTGTAGTTGTTGATCGAACCAATCTCTAACTGTTTGTAGTATTTTAACATTCTTATTTTAATTGGAAACCAAAATTTCCAACTTTTTTGAGCATGTCAGGAAAGTGACAAATTAACGAAAAATTTTGACGATGTCAAATTCTAGTAAATTTAATTTTGACAAACCTAATTCAACAGGTGGTGGTTTTTTGAACTTTAATCAGTTTGTTGATCACGGTGTACTTTAATTTTTCAAAAACCGATGAAAAATTAGTGAAAAACAAAAAGCATTTATTGTTTACGAAAAAATATCGTAGCAACCTAGATATGATCTTACGATTTAAAAGTGAAATTTCTTTTTAGCCGGTGTTTTTGGTTTTTTTGTTAATTCTGCTACTAGAAAAAAGTAGAATTTTATACACGACGATATAATTGCGTTATCAAATTGTTAAATTATATCTGCTCGTTGATAAAATTTAATTTAAAAAATTATTATGATAGTTATGTCAGTTTAAATGAACCACAATTGTCAGATCTGAGACATGACCGATGGTGATCTTTTTTCTCTAAAGAAACATGTTTGTATATCTGTTTAAAATTTATTTCGTGGGTACGACTACTTGATAAAAACAAAAAAAAAATGTTTTTCTAAAGCAATACATACTTTTTTCGTTCTTGTTTTAAAACAATTTAAAAAACGCTATGTATGAAAATTTTTAAATCATTATAACTTTATTTTTGAAGTTATTTATTTTATTATTTAAAGTTCTCGCCATGTTGAAATGTTTTTCTTCCAGTCCTTGTCGTTTGAAATGCTATGAGTTACGTAATAAATGTATCTACTTAATCTTTTTTTTTAGGAAACCTTCATAAGGCAACAGCAAACGGCTAGAGCAAGTTTCTTTAACCTGCACGATCCTCTGATTTGTTACCGTTTAAACACGTGTGGCTTATAAACACCACATACTTACGTCGATTTTTACTTCAACAGTTTATATGGAATTCAAGAAATAGCAAGTGAATGAACTTGGTGCTTATTAATAAAGTTATTCAGTTTGAGTCTACTTGGTTTCCTGAGGAAACATAAATTTTTAGGAAAGAAAGCGTAGCTCGCGGATAATTTTTTCAACACATTCATTTTTTTTTCTAATTTGAATTGGAATAATCCTGAAAAGGAATTTAAGTGCACAAATCCGTGCTCTGCAGCATCAATTACGTTCACGCCCAACCCACCATCCATTTCCTTTCCGCACTGAATGTGGAGGTATCCCAAGAACGCGGAAAGTTTCAGAAAAGTCGCTGAAATAGTGCTGTGATGGTTTATACTGGTCTGGTTGTTGTAACAGTAATCAGTGGTCAATCTGTCAAAGGTTAATTTTTTGCTGTGTCTATTTTGAGCGAAACTGTTACAACCATCGTGTATTTTTAGGATTGTAGTCAGTCACGAATAAATCAATGAGTGTGGACATTTCTTCCCAAAATTAACATAGCATTAACATGCACAAGTCAAAGATAACGAAAACTCAAAACCGTTAGTGGGAATAGCCCACCTGCTTGGACAACCTTCATAGAATTATGACGGTTAATTACCATAATCTTAATTTTGGGGGCGTATCTCATCACTTCTTAGCTCAGTTATTAGCTTCTTTGGAAATCTCAAGCATGTGATATTTTTCAAGTAATTTACGAGATACGCCAGCAACCATGAAATCATTAATCTGGACGAGACCTGGAATGCGTCTTCGACCATTCATTCACACGGATCTTAATTCCGAAAATTAAATCAACGACATTTTTAGCGATCTTCTTTGGTAGAAAGTTTAACTGTGTCGCTAAATTTATTAACGATAATTGGCGAAACGAAAGTCATTGATTTAAACTGGCTTAAAACAATTCTTTCACTTTTGTGATCTATAATCTACAAAATAAGGTCGACTTTTTTGATTGTTTATCTGAGGAGTGCTGCAGATCCGATGTCTAATCGGATAGAAATCACTTTCTTACACAGTTCATTCGCTTTAGCGGCATCTTAAATCGAAATATTTCATCTGTCAACGCATGCTTTAAATTGATTGTAGAAAGTTCTTCTAAATGTTTACGAAATTTTACATAAAAATTTTATCTCAAAACATTTTACACCGTCATCAACAAATATCTACTAATAGGTAGTATTTAAGTTACTAAAAATTTTAGTTTGAAAAATTTTTTGTATTAGGTATCTTAATGAATTTTCTCACTGAAATTATTCGAAATAAATATTTGTTAAAAATGTGAAAACGATGATTGAAACAACTAAAGTGCTAAAATTATAAATTTTGTGTTGCTAATCATATTTGTTGGTCACGGTGTATAATATACTTAATAAGTAGAGTTAAATTAGACTTTAACTTTAAAAAAATTCTAACCAATTTAAAGTTTCAGTGGAGATCTTTATTTAGATGTGCTAAACATTATCCACAAAAGTACCCTTGATTTAAACCGTGGCTTTCGGTTTTTTAAGGAGTGAAAAATTTTAGTTTTTTGCAAATTTTTCAAAAATTAATAATTTTTTATTACTGATAAAATTCTAGTTTATAAAATTAAAAAAAAGCCTTTGACTTTGTTTCGTAGACTTAATTGTTTCACAAATTTATTGGGAGTTTGCTTTATTCCAAATTTTGTATTATAAGAGGTGCCAATATTTAGAACTAATTATAGAATAAATTGTTTATACGAAAGGTGGTTTACTGAAAATGCTCTATCTAAATTTTCTAGATTTTTTTGTCTGTTATGTTGTTCATTCAGAAAAAATCGCTCGGACAGGTTAATTTTGTTTGCGAGAAGGGCATTTGATGGTAATGAAAACTCAATTAAAACAATTCCTCTTGTTATCAAGGTGACAACCCTTTATTAAATTATTCTAGGGAAAATAGATCCAATGGTATATATATTATTTTAAAGAGCATTATTTTTAAATAAATTATCTTCAAAACAACTTTAAATTTAAAAGAACAAAACAAACTAATTTAAATTTCTGTAGAAATCTTTATTCACACGTTCTAAATGTATATCTTGAAAAGTGTTCAAATTAGAACGGTGGGCTTTTTTGGAGGGTGAAAGATAGGTGCTTTAAAGAAATCATTTAATCTATGTGCAGACAAAGTAAGGTTTGCGTAATTATTTGTTGCTTCTTGCATTTTTTGAATTAAGAAATTCATTGACTATATTTCTTCGAACAAGCAAGAAATTTTAAAGATTGATCTAGCAAAACATCATCAGTTTTTGTCACTTAAATCTTTACTTTGTTTCAAGATAGATTAACTCTACAGTGTGCGCGTGCTATAACAAGTTTTACACGACTAGGTGCATGTATTATACTTTTCCAAACCAATTTTGACTTTAAAGCTAAATTTTATGCTTATTACTAGTGTGATAAAGTTTGTATTGTTAACAAACGAAAAAAATTTATGGTCGCTAGACTTTTCGATGCCACCTGAGAAAGCGCCCGGGGCAGGCAGATTTGTCTACACTTTTATGTAGATTCAATTTGCCCCGGGCAGTTTTCTCAGATATCACCGAAAGATCTAATGACCATAAATTACTTGAATTTGGTAACAATACAATCTTTATTGCACTACTAATAAACAAAAGTCTTGTCTTTAAAGTCAGGTACGCCAAAACTCGTTTGGAACAGTATACGTATGTATGTACTCCATTTTGTAAATTATGATTTGTTAAACATATATTTAATATCTGGATCTTTTTTACACAAAGAGATTTTGTTCTATACAGTAGCATGTGAAAAAAATTGTTATTAATAATATAATGGTATGTATATAAAAATTAGAAAAACTTTTTAGCATTGAAAAAACACTTCTGAATGCTTGATTAAAAGAAATTCTAAAAATTAATTTTCTAAATTAATAATAATATTATTGTTACAATATTTATTTACAGAAATTATAAAAAAAATATATTTTGACTTATTTATATCAAATTGATTAAATTACACTAAGGGTTGTTTGCACAGCTTTATTTCAAGTTTAAGCAAATGTTTAACTCAAAAACAATTGTTCTTATATGTACTCAATTTTAAGACTTCACTGGTACAAATAGCTCTAAGTGGTAAGTCACTTTTGATATATCTATAGGCCTTTTCTTTAACTGAACACTTTTTATAAAAATTTGCCAGTGCACTTTTGGCTCAAAATATTTAAAGACACTTTTCCTAGATTTTAGATTTCTCTCTTGATCGGTCGTTGAAGTCTCGCCGAGTTCCACTTGTTCGACTACATAAAAATGACTCAACACTTATATTAAATTAAATCAGGTGTAAGAATCCTACTCTTTTGATTATATTGTTTGACAATCTGGTATTCTTTACGTCCCACAAACTGACCTATGAATAGAAATTTTAAAGTACCAACCTATAGAAAAATTCCAGATGACTTGCTTTAAATATTGTAGCATAATAACCTTTCATTTAAATGTAATAGTTAACTGTATTTGTTGATTTATAAAGAAACACCTACAAAGAGAGTCGATAAAATTGTTGTGTGTTGGTAACACATTTCACCATATGTAAACTCCGGTGATATGTCCAAGACCCAGACCTTCACGGAACGCGCAAAGCATTTCAGTATAGGCGGGTCAAGGCCCACATCGTTCAACGTTTTACTAACTGTTTTCAGATTTTTGACAATAATAAAGGGGTCAAGTTCAAAGATTTGATTGTTTATGGAACAAATTTATTGTTTTAACTTAATAATTCTGCTGAAACATGTATGTGGGAATTTTTGATATAAAAATTTGTGTTCCAGATTTTGTATTTTAATTTATTCAATTCTTTCTAATATGTCGTAATTATTACACCGTTATTTTTATGTAAAAGGGAATATTGGTAGTAACTTACATAAGTAATGATGTAGTTCTTTTTTATAACTTTTATTAATTATCAGGACAAACAGGTTTTATAAATTAGATTACTTTTAATTAAATTCTGTTACAAGTGTCATTATCACTTATACCGTATCATTTTTTCTCCGCCAAAGATTTTTATAAAATTCTATAAATATAGAGTGTTTCGTTTAGAAGAGCCGTTAGAAGTTGAAGTGAAGATCGCTCTCTTTTTTTCTCTTTAAAGAAGAAATTACTAATATGGCAACAATTCTTTACTTGATGGGAATATACATAAATTTAAAAAATTATATTAAATAAAAAAATCAGATTATTTTTGTTAAAATTCATACATTTTACTTAGCTATTTAACACATTAATAATATTTTTTTGACATTTGACATCTGGCTAACAAGGGAATATTTTTAACGTGTTAAATAACTAAGTGAAATGCATGTAATTTTAACAAATCATTTTATGTAACAACTAGGACAGTAAGTTAGACTAGTAAGTTAAGTTATAGTAAGAAGTATTTTGTATTATAAATCGTTGTAGGTAGGAGAAGGCTAAACAAGCCGAAACTGATATCCTGAAATAAAAAAAATAAAATTAAGAAATAATTGGGAGTAAATTTTAATCTCTTTAAATTATTTAAAACAACCATAAGTGTTTAATTTTAATTATTTTTCAAATAATTTTTAATGAAAATAAAAAAAAACATATACATTGCCATATGGAACGTTTAAAATTGCATTTTAGATTTCTGCATATAAAAGTACACGTGGTTCCAAAATTATTGGGCATTAATTAAACTACACTTACTCTAATACAGTAGAGTTTTGAACCCATATTAGTAAAATTTGGATAGAATACTTGATTTATTAAGAAATGGTAACGGAGTATATTTACTCAAATATTTTAGCACTGACTATCCTATTGAGCGAATAATCTCTTTAGCCTTATTAATATGCAAAAGAAATAGCAAAGAACTTATAGTACTTGTATCAAAAACTTAAAACTTGACTTAAATAATAAATAATTTTTGAGAAAACAGTCGTATTTCAGCTGTTGCCACTTGCCAGCGAGCCGTTTAAACCTTAGACCATTCACGAAACCGCTTCACTGTAACACTTTACAGCGAAGTAAAAACAGGCAACAACATTCATATCGGCTCTTAGCCTAAAATTTTTACCTGTTCTTAGTAAAATAGAATAAAAAAATAGAAAACTCGTTAACAGAAATACTGATAATTTAAGTACACTTGCTTTGTTACATAATTTATGACTTAAATCAGTCACATTCTTATTTTACGATAAAAAAAAGTATAAAGTCTGTCTACCGATATTTTAAAATGACTTTATAATTACTAGTTAACATTTTGGGTCGTTTACGATAGTCTCATTTTTAGGGAATTATTATTTATAGTTGGTGCATTTCTGTAAGTGAACCGACTTAGATTATAAATAAACATAACAATAGTATTACTTAGAATAATCCTAACTATTGTGATTTATTGTGATGAGTTTATGGCGGCCCGCTCTAAACTCATCGGTCAAATCTCCCCAAGCGAGCGATCCGCCATAAACTCATCACAATAAATCATTATTTGTTATATTTATTTACAATTTAAGTCAGTTCTCTTACAGAAATGTATCAAGTATACCTACTCTGCACTAAACTGCGAAGGATTTAGATTCTATCGGTTGCTCTTCACTTTCACAACAACCCTCGTTAGACGGACAATAAACCATTTAAAAAACCAAAAGGTCGTTTGAAAATGACAGTAGACGGACTTTACCAAAAACCGACAATAGAAGCAAGCGGTAGGTTGTTGACTGGGCAGTTCGACTTAGTGAGGCACAGCAATTATCACGAGCAAATTTTCTAATTAATTAAGGCGATAGAAGTTTATTGCACCGCTTTTGAGTAAAATTGAAAAACCGGTAACTTGTGTCTGGAAACCAGCTTACAGCAATATAGTCACCCTAGCATTGGAGCGAGCTAGTTGAATATTATAAAATATACACTGATTTTAAAGATAAGAAATTTCAACAGTAGCTTAAGAAACAAAACTACTCAAAATTTAAATGTTTAATTATTAATATTTAATCAATTTTGGGAGTAATTAATTTTAAGATAATGAAGAAATTTAACAGGGTTTCTTTATCTCAAGTACAGTTTTTATTTTTAATGCTATGCTACATGTTTCGACTACTTCAATTTTCCATGGCTATCCTCATACAATTTTGATTATAATTTATCTCACTTACTATCTATCTATTGTCTATTTTGAGGTGAATTTTAACACATCTGGAGATGAGTGTGAGAAATTAAAGTAGTCGAAACATATAACAATAAAAATTGGAATTGAGCGCAAAGGAACCTGTTAAATCCTTTTTAACAGTTAACATTAATAATATTTTTTATTTCGGGTTTACAATGACTGTAGCACGATTTCTCAAAAAAACTGTTACAGGGTGATTTTTTTATCTGCTCCTGCCCTAAACTCCAAAAATAGGTAACACGTTATACAAACGAAAAGTAACTTAACTAATTAAATAATGTGGCAACAAATGATCCAAATAAATTGACTCTGGAAGCATTGTTAAAGGTATTGTCAACAATGTTGACATTAATTCACAACTTTTTAGGCCTTAATTTTGAAAATAAAATTTTCTAAGTATAATGTGTTGCCTATTTTTTGAGTTTCGGGCGGGAGCAGATAAAAAAATCACCCTGTATTTAACATTACAGCATTATTTTTGGTAACTTTTTACGTTACTACGACTTTAAATTACCTAAGTAACTGTTGTTGATTTTGATTAGAATTCTTGGATATATCATTTTTTGACGTTTCTCGTCAAATGAGAGTTAGAACACAGATACTTTTTTTCTTTTTATTTTTTTGCTTTGATTGGCACATTTGCTATGGAAATATTTTTTACGAGCTTTTTACTTTTTCTAATATTTATGTAAAAAATTATTTAGTTTTTATTTCAGAAAATTTTAAACCATCAATGAAAACAATATGGTATCCTCAGAAATGACGGAAAAATCAACTATTTTTATATCGATTTTTTGCATAGTTTTGCTAAATTGAACGAGATTTTTAAATCTTCTTTTTATTTAAAAAATCAAAACATTGCAAAATAAAATAAAACGTTGTATGTACTAGGGGCATAATTGTCACTAAAGCCCGCGAGAATTTAGATGTTCTCCTAAGTCGGGTTTTAAACATTTACTCGTGTCATAATCCTCTTGATTACGCCTTTAATACATAAATGACTATTATTTTATGAATAATGTAAGAAAATTAAAATTCAATTCGGTGGACTTTTTAGAACAGAAACAGCTATCTAAATAAATAATTAACATTTTCTCACGTTATAAATTTCCACGAAAAAAAATTAACCGTGAGTATAAAAAACTGGTTGCTTTTTATTCGAGAAAAACACATTCCATCATAAATTTAAATAGGAAATGCGTCACTTTCAAAACATCAAAACTAACATTTGAAAATTTTTTCTGTTTAATCATTTTTTATATATAACTAGCAAGATGTTATTTTTTTAGTCGTTAAACGTTAGAAAAATTTAAAATTATTTTTAGTAGAGAGGACGTAGAATATTAGTAACATTTAAACTTGCAGAAAATATTCTATATGATGTGCTTAGTGTGGCACTTTGTGATTATCTAGTGGAAAATTATTTCCTCAGTCGCGCATTTGGGCGTCAGAAAGCATAACTTAAAAATCTGGTGACTTAATTTTGCTCATTGAAAAATAAAATAAATCACCTGAAAAACATCAAAAAATTATAAAACGATTACTAAGATATTTGAGAAATTACGACTTTTTTAATTAACCAATTTGGAACACTCATTATAATAAATGGGACGATAATTAACACCTAATTAATATATTTTTGTATAATTTTATTTCAGATTGTCATAAAAATATATAGAAATCTAAAATTAGAACTTGCAATAACCTTGAACATAATAATAGTTAAGCCGGAAGCTCCTCGAACTTCTTTGAAGGAGAAAATCTTTCCGGTTATTTCGTTGCGTCAGGATAAAGCTCCAATAAGAAAAATAAACAATGTGTAACTAAGCTAAGTGATTGAACACACGTAACATAATTTAAATTAATTTGCACTTTAAAAAACAGAACAAGTTAAATTTGAGCATTTTAAATGATTGCTAATTTTCTAGCAATAAAACAGTTGTTGGAAGTGCAATAAAAGCGCATTTAAAACCCTGCAAAAAGTCTATAAGTATATAAGGACCGGAACACGCTTGGAATTTAGGCCGACTTCCTGTCTGTGCTGATTATTATTTGCCCATGACTTATGCTTGGCCTACTTGTAGTCTTCGGTCCGTTATATTTCGCAGTTTACTCATCGTCATCATCGTCTCAAGTGAAATTACATTTTACCTCTTTGTTTACTCACAATTCGAGGCTGCTTACCTACTTAACGCTTTACAAGACCATACCGGGATTAAAACAACTTACCGCAAAATGGTATTCCCTCGGGCAGCCATTGCCCATTCTCGCATACTCTCCTGGAGGGCCCTAGGAGCTCGAACCCGCGCTCACAGGAGTAGGTGGCCACGGTTCCGGGTCCGAGGTTTTCGTCGGAAAAGACCACCGATGAGTGCGCTGGAGCTCCCGGAAATTTGCATCCGAGTTTATCCTCGGCGGCGATTCCTGCAAGGTGTCAGAGTCAGTAACGAGATATTGAGGTAGCGCAACGATTTGAGGTTGACGAGGATACGTAACGACATATCTTCGTTTACCGGAAATGCAACAGGTGGGAGTATGTAGAGCGGAACCGCTATTACTGAGGCTTGAGTCGACGGAGTAACGAAAATTTTTGGAATTTAGGGGAACGGTTATACTAGAAATGGTAAATAAACGAGGGTTTGGTATGAGGATGAGAGATTGCTTGGTTTGTTCCGGGTAAATTGAGAGATTGATTTTTATATGAAAAAGAACTAAAAGTGTTGTTTGCCAGATGTTACAGAGCTGAAGGCGGCAAATTTAACATCTTTGAGAAGTTTGGATCAGCTGCTAATTTAATAATTTATTAGTATTCGGATAATGTTCATTTGTATACATTACGGTGAATCTCCTACAACAGATAAGAGAGATACAACATGTGATGAATGTCTAAAGCTACATGACAGGTTAATAAGTCAGTAAACTTCCTACAATTTAATCATTAGTAAAAGAAAAGGCCGTAAAAGATTTATTTTTAAAGAATACGTATATAATGTTACAAAACAATTTATTATTTTTTAATTCCATAGAATTTAAAAAGCTCTTCAGAACAAAAATAACTTTATATACATTTTTTACGTAGGTATCATTATGCACACATACACCCTACAATAAGTGAGAGGGTCTTTCAGCCAGTATACTTTACCAAATATAAATATATGTATATATTGGTATAATAATAATAAATAATATGTATGTATAATATTAAATATGTATTAGTAGCATATATTATTGCTCAACTATTAAGCCTCAACTATAACTGTTAAATTCGTTTCTGATCTAAACAATTGGAACTACGAATTTATTTTTTAAGTTGAAAAGAGTAGTTTGATGACGACCAGTAAAGTCGTTGTGTGATAAAATTTTCGGGAATGAGGTCATGACCAACCTTAAATATAAAAATTTTGTCATGTCACTTGTCTTTTTATTTCAAAGACGAAAAAGGGTACGCATTTGTAGACGTCCCATATAAGATGTATCTACTATTTTTTTCCTTTCATTGTATTTAAGTATATAAAAATAAACAAGTATCTACCAGCTTTTCTAAACTTAATTGAGTTATAGGAATGTTGTAGCAAAAATCGGACTATAAGCGAGGATTTTATAAACTTTTTTATTATTAATACGTTACTTAAATGAAACAACTGGCAATAACATTGAAAGCCTTTATTACGAGTATTAAAAATACAGGGTGTAACATTGAAAACTTCTACTTCTAATAACTTTTAAACAGGTGAAGATAAAAAAATAAAAAAAACCGTTTTGACGTATCAAGGGGGAAGTAAGATAGGTATGTTATTTGGTTTGTAAGTGTTAGAGCATTAGCACCCCAACCCCTACAAACTTTAATAGGACCATACTATTTGTAGTACATCAAATGAAAGGTAAGGACCGAGAGAATGCGACACAAAAAATTCAACAAAATATTTTATTATTAACAGAGATCTAAAGTAAAATAAATGATAAACTTTTCCGACCTGTCTATTTGTTTGGGTATCGGTTGTTTAAATATTCTCTCAAGGGTCTAAAATAATGAGGTGGCGATGGCGCGCCATCCTTCTAAAAGAATACTTTATTGTGAGGTTTGTTTTACTTGCATTTACGATAAGAGGATCTATGATATGATCTAGCAACTTCAAGTATCTTTTCCTCGTTATCGTTAGGGTGTTAATTATTGTCCACTAAAAAAATATCCGTCTATCACTTGTTTTTTCTATATCGGGGTTAATAATAAAGATATTTTGATGGGTTTTTTTGTCACACTCTACCGGTCTTTACCTTTCATTTGATGTATTACAAATGGTATAGTTCTATTAAATTTTGTATGGGTTGGGGTGCTAATACTTTAACACTTACAGACCAAATAACATACCTATCTTACTTTCCCCTTAATACTGTCGGAACGGTTTTTTTTATTTTTTTTTATCTTCATCTGTTTAAAAGTTATTAGAGGTAAAAATTTTCAATGTCACACCATGTATATTTAAAACAGTGTGACACACTTACGTTCATTATCTACCGTACTGTCATATTATTGAGATATTTAGGGATCGTATTACATAATTAGAGAAATTAGATAAATGTTTATAATAACTTTAGCTATAATGATTTATTAAACAAAATTTTTACATAAACATAAATCGGGGGAAGTCCCGAAAATTCCAAGAAATACAAGTATGTGAATGCAATTTAGGTAATGATTTAATGTTGAAAATATTTTGCTCTGTATAAGGTCTGTTGGAGAAATTGCTGTAAATAAGCTCAAAAACTGTGTTTTACATTGAAATTGGCAGTTGTTAACTAAACTGAAAGGCTAAACTAAAATATTAATAAACATTTTTATTATCTGTAATTTTTTTCTTAAAGAACCGTTGTGATGCAAATAATGACATTCTAAATTTAATTTTCTATATTAAAAGCATTACGCTGTCATCGAAATAATACAGTACATTTATTTGCACCACAGTGGCATTTAGAAAAAAAAAACAGATATTAAGCACATATCTAAAAAGTTAGCCAGAGCTTTTGATTGGAGTAAAGACTGTATGAGCTCTGGGGTGGTTTGAGGGGTAACAAAATCACGATACAGTAATCGTTTGCATAATAGTTTTAATTAAACATTTTTGACATATTTTTAAATGCCAAATTTTTCAACAATACAAAAATTTGTTTATAACAATCAGATTTAACACGACTAAAGCAATAGTTTTTAAATAATATTTTCTTTTAGTAAATTTATTAATAATAAATATTAAATAAGTTATTAAATGTTTATAAAGATGCTTTATATGGTGCCTACTACCATAAAATAATAATAGTCATTTTGAGAATTATTTATGTTACAAGTATGTTGTAGGCCAAATAAATTTAAAAAAAAATATATTAACGCAAGAGCCAAGAATTGGGGAGTGAGTTTTGAGGAATTTGAATGATCTGTGAAAAATTTTATGGTAGATCTTAAAAATTCGGTAGAAGTATACTTTGTTATTCGTGTATTTATATACGTTGTTAAGGTGGTAGTAATGAACACTTTTAAATGGACCCACCTGATTTTTTTTTGATGCAACAATGAACAATTTTTAATGGTCAAACCTATTTCTTTTTTTAGTGTGCTTCGAATATATCTAAAATTTGCAAATTTTTACTTATATGTATAATTATGCAATTCTTAAATATTTACCGGAGGAAATTATGAGAGAAATAGTCAGATTTGTAAGTATCGCTATAAATTGAAACTGTGGTGGTCTTAACTTTCTAAAAAAATTGGAAAAGTAAGAAATGAGGAAGAAACAACTGAACCGAAACGTTGTGCAAAATAGGTACTACAAAGCGTAATATTCTCCTTCGAATTTTTTGCGTCTTCTTGTCTTCTCTTACAAGAGGTCAGCGTAACGAGTCATTCTACGTTTGGATAACATAACAAATGTCTTAAATTTTTCTGGTACGTCTAAATAAATATTTAATAACATAATTTTTAATTTAATTATTTATGCCTAAATTTAAGACAATTCAATAATTCAATTTAATTTATACTTATTTTTCTGTTTTATGTTTTCTGTTTCGCTTTGGTAACGGTATCGAGTAATTTTTTATACTCTTGATCCGTGCTTTTTCCCGTATTTGTTCATTCAAATTTATTTATTAAACAAATTGAGTTTTGTTTATTGATCTTCATTCATGATCATCATTCTTGGTCTTTTCGCTCGTTGATCGTTGGGGTTATAATTTATACTTATATATAATTATATTGTTCTTAAAATGAGCGTCTAGAAATGAATGACTCTAGTGTGCTGTGAACCTGCAAACGTAGGGCTTAGCTTGGCGCACATTTGACAATTGGCATTGATGATAATTCACAAATTAATAATGGCAAAATTTGTCACTATGTGCGTCAAGCTAAGCCCTACGTTCGCAGGTCCACACTCCACAGCACACTACGACGTCATTCATTTCTAGACGCTCGTTATAATTATGTGTACCATCGCGCATATAAATAACGATACAACCTGCAATAACAAAGAGAACCTTTTAAAATTTCAACAAAGATTACTTTCTTTCGATGAAATTGTAAAACTGTCTTTTTTAAAATTTTAGGCAATTATAGATAAAATATGTATATTATTCGTGGGTTCGAGTATTTTGCCGTAACTCGTGTTTCGTGTGATTACAGATGAACACGAGCTATGCCCTCGTAATCTGCAAACTTCACACTCGTTATGCGGTAATAATGCATTTATCTTACTAATAATACAATAATGGGCTAATTTTAAGTTGAGATAATGCCGACAGTATCTACGTTTCAATAGACAATTAAAAGAATTCGGAGCTATGATTGGTTGTTGCCATGGAACAGTATTAAAATTTGCGATACTACCGGTAGTATCTGAACTTGAAATTAGCCTTCAAGTAAATAACTATTGCTCTTCTCTTTCTAATAAAATCCAGGGAGTCCTAAATTTACTATTTAAACTTTACTTTATATTTTACACGTGGGAAAAAGTAGTAGGCGGAATCGTTTGTTATTTTTTCTCTTTCTGGTCTTGCTCGGTGCACCACATAATGAATCCTTGATATAATTCTTAATGATAGCACATTAAAATGTAGGACTGCTTGATTTTGTCATCAAAATGTTATCTTAATAAAATTACCAGTACTACATTTCCTTCAACTTTCTACTTTTGATGTATTATTTGTAAAGATGAAGAGTAATTTTTCATTTTTAATTAGAGAAAAACCGATTATGGGCTCATTATTTACAATGTAATCACTACGAGTATACGTAGTACTCGTATAACCTACTACATAAATTTAAAACCCAGTGTGAAGCTAATTATAACCTGCATGAGAATCCAAAAATATTACAGGAACAATATTAATTTAACAATGCTATCGACAATATCAAATAATAATAATCGGAATAGAAACTTTGAGAAATTCGATACTATAGTGTAAAATACGAGGATCTCGTTCTCATGTATTAAATGGGAGCTAATATCCACCTTAATTTTCATTTCTGGGTTACTGGCACAATTCAGACAATAAGTTACAAGTGCATGATCCAAGAACCATGTAAACCGTACCCAACTACGTCAAATTAGTTACGTGGTGCATAGATAATTTCCTCCAACTTTCATTGAAAAAATTACAACACTAGAATCGAACAGCGCAAGTGATGTCCATTCTGATGAATGACACCGCATTGTTTGAAAGTAACTAACCATCAGATGATATGAAAAAGTAAATCGTCGCTAAATCAAGATTCTAGAGAAAACTATTAGTGAACCGTTGCCGTACACCAGTTGTGTTTAGTACCGGTTGAAAATACTGAAGAGGTTGTAAACCCGTTTGGCTAAGTATGCGTGTCAGCCAATCCCAAAGCAAGCCACCGATTCCGGAAAAGGGTTGATAATTTTCATTTTTTTAAATCATTAATTTATAGCTGCAAGTGTTTGCGCAACAGCAACCACAATAATCGCCAGAGAAAGTTGCTTCCTGATTATTTTATTTGACGTTTAATAGTGCAATAAGGGTAGAAACATGCTACAATTATTTTGTTATTTATATCGGAAGTTTCAAAGTTAGAAAACGGAAGAGGAAGTTGCTTGTGACAGAAATGCAAATTTGGAGGTTTTGTGGTTATAAGAACCAACGAATTTAAAGTGTGACTTTAGAAAAAAATAAAGTTACAGAGAAAGTCTTTTCTGGAAATTTTGGCTTAATGTTTTTGGTAACCAATATTTTATTATTCTTGTTTTATTCGAATTTAATTAATGATATTTTTATTATAATAACGCTAATAAAGTTATTGTAGTGGAAAAGAAGAATATTAATTTTACTGCTTTTTCTTTTATTTAGGCATAAATAAGTAACATTATTTTTTGAAAGAAAATAATTATGAGAGTATTTTTTTGTCCTACAATATGTAAATAGGTAATAAGATTATTAAATTTACAAGGACAGTCAGAGAAATTAGACAAAGAGAACCGTCAGAACAAGAAAGCGTTAAGAGTTACTTGTCTTAATGCTTATTAATTTTAAATATTGTGGTGTTGGTGTTTTAATATTTAAAAATACTCTTAAAAGTAATTGTAGAAAATAAAAGTAAAGAAACAGAAAACTACAAAAATAATGTAATGGCAAGTAGCAGAGCTTCTACCTAAAAAGATAATCAAGATATTCTTGAACAGAGCAGTAATGTTGGAATAATGGTTAGTGATGTAGACACAATATAAGAAAGCCTGAGCACAAAACAATATAGTACCTACCTATGCTAGGTGTCGTAGAAATAAAAAGCTACAAAACCGGAAATATGGGACAACTCAGCAAACAAGAAGCCAAAGAGATGGTGTTTTTTCACTTTTGACGTATATGAGATGCTTTTTACTGAGAAAATTGAATAAATATTAAAGAGAAATGAGCATCTTTAAGTAAGGAGAGTAATAAACGATTACCTATAGGATAGAAGTACAGATCTGGAAGACAGACAAATTATAGAGAAGATTTACGGTAGGAGAGGTACACTAATAAGGAGCTTAAACTGTACAGAAATTAGCAAAACGCTTATGTTGAGCTAGTAGGCAGACACCGTCTAATTTTTTTTTTGTTATCTCTTTCTTTGATTAAATCATCACTACAAGTAAAGAGCAGAGTTCCACAGAGATCGGTTCTGGAACCGACTTTAAAAAACATTCTGTGCGTTAGGATTTTACATTATAAGTTCTAAAAAAAGGCTACGTTAATTATGCCGATAACTTAGTATTAGTGGTGATAGAAAGGCGCATTTTAAGTTTGGTTAACAAGGTTGAGATGACATCTATTATTATTGAACAATGAATGAAAGGAAAAGGACTACACCTAAGACAGAAATAATGGAAGCTGATGTGCTATTAGCGAAAGGACTAATACTTGATGAGGACATTAACTTCACAATAGAAAATATGATATTTCCTACAGTGATATTTGAAATATTTAATTAAGACCTAGTAAGGTCAGATGTTAATATTGACGAGAGAATATTCTTTTCATTATATGGTGCAAGGGTGACAGCAAAGACAAAGAAAATGATGACAATGTTATGAAGGCTGATAGAGAAAGGTAACTCTACATATAGGTATGCTCGGATTAGGCAATTGGTGGTAAGACAAATAAATTGGTATTATTCAAAATAGTAAAGTAATAAAACCATTTATTCTAAATGTTATTTAAAGTACAGTTAAGAAATGTTAGGTCTGAGGTTTTAAACACTGTTTTTGGTTAATTTATTGAAGAATTTTTAAGGTTTTCTTTTACTTTAAACCATTTAACTAAAATCTTAATTTTTTGTAATTAAATCACATAGAAGAGCATAAAAAATACATGAAATATGAAGAATTTTTTTGAATGAATGAGAAGCCTACTGTTTTGACGACATGCCTACCCGTCATTCCAGAGTAGCAAATATAAACCCCCTTTTGCATTTTATTGCAGAGTAATTACCTTTTGTCTTAAGTTTTATTGTTATAAAATTTACACCTTTTACAGCAATTTACATTAAAAATTTACAATTACGAGAGAATTGATATACGTATAAGAAATTTAGGGTGGTCTCTATTCACAAGATAAAGTAGAAAGTAGTAAGAAAGAAACTAAAATAAAGTTTGGATCGTTTATTTCAATTTCTGTTAAGATACATAGTGTCTTAAAAAAGGTGTGCCAATTACTTAAGTGTTGATAAGTTTTCAATTGTTATCCAAAGAACACGAGAAAAATATTTAAAAAATATTTGTTTTAGTTTACGAGCTACAAGGTGTAAAACATACATTATAAGTAAATTTTGAGCGTTGAATGGCTCAAGAAAAAAGTCATTTTTTTATAACTCTTAGTTTTGAAATACAAAACCCCAAACCTACCACT
This sequence comes from Tribolium confusum, assembly GCA_029207805.1. NCBI lineage: Eukaryota > Metazoa > Arthropoda > Insecta > Coleoptera > Tenebrionidae > Tribolium > Tribolium confusum. Next base: position 27,090,518 of record JALGAY010000002.1, on the reverse strand, counting down.
TGTTTAATCTCAAACAATTGTAAATCTATTTGCAGTAGTTTTTTTTACAAAATTATTTTAGTTATTTTACAATTTGTTTGCAGTAACATTTGTAGTAAGTAGTTATTTTACAGTTTATTGTATATTTTGTTCTTAATTTTGTTTAAAAAAAAATTTGACAACATAACTTTTTAATTATAGCGTTGGGGATGTGCTTGATTTTATAAATAAATTGTACTAGAGAAAGAACAAAATTTAATTAAATTGAAAACAATTTTTGAAACAACAAAAGACAATTTCCACTTTTAATATTTATAACATTTAAAACTGTCCGAATTCAGCTACTTTAATTAAGATTTCTATTATTTTAAATGTATCGTTATTGTTGCAATTGTAAAAACAGAGATGGATTTTTTTAAAACATTTTTCTCCTTCTTTTTGAATCCTGTTTGACAGAATACTAACAGTTTGGCAAGTTTTTTTAACATTATGAATTTGGCGTTATAATTTTTGTATTTTATTATTTTATAATTAAAAAAAGAATAAGAAACTTTAAAATATGACAACTAAAAAAAAGTAAAACGTTGCTATAAATTTAAAACATTAGGTAAAAAGGTGAGAAAAGACACAACAAAACAGAAAAGATAAATATTAACATAAAAAGATTAAAAGACAAATATAAAAGATATAAATCTGACTAAACAATATAAAACCAAAGAAGAAAACAAAAATTAAAATAATACATTAAATGAAAATAATTTTCAGAATTCTTTCTACAAAAACGATAAAGAAAAAAAACAATAAAACTTTGTTGTCGGCGCAATACTAATTCTACTGTTACGGGTACAATGATTTTGAGTACCTATGCTAATTATACAATTCTCAAAAAGAAATGCTAAATTTTGAGCTAAAAAAGTTAAAATGCTAAGTAATAAAAACTCAGTTTTTAATCATTAACATTATAAATAAAATGAAATCTTTGCCTTAATTAAAATCTTTAGTAAGAAGTACCTGGTGATAAGTACTTTAATGTGAAAAAACGAATCTTATTGCATCAAAATGTTTCTTTAATCTTTAGATAATACCACGCTGACATTTGCATCTTAAAACCCAGATTATAAGTGCCAATTTCCACACATTCTCTAAATTAATTTTTATTTTTGACTGTAATTCCATTCATTTCAAGCTTTCTTTTTTGTAAATTTGATAGATGTAATGATGCATCTAATTAGATTTCGTTCTTGTTAACGACGTTATATAAATGTTAGCAAAAAGTGCAACTTCACTTACGAAAGAATGTCTATTCCACATTAATTATTCCGCTATTCTGAATATTTCCTGCTACAAAAAGAAAAAGAAGTGTAAGCAATTTACATGATTACTGTGTTAGCTAGCATCATTGTCAAGCCACGCGTGCTTCAAGTATCGGCTTTACTACTGGTAAACAATAATGATAACTTTAACTCAGACTTGCAGCGTTTAAAAATAATAATGCATTATCCCTTTCTGCGATAATTACGTCTACGTCAGGTGGCTGATATACAAGTGTTGCGGAAAGGGCCTATTGTTATAGTTAGTGCATCGCCAGGGGGCTAGTGTAGGTGTTGCGGATGTTCGTTAGCGATTAATTAAACTGCAGTTACATGACATTTTACAATAATAACTAATATTAATGCAACGCATAATGTGTCGTAATTTATTGTGGATTTAGTAAGATTTGCACGCTCATATTCCGTTATAAATTCAATGTTTTTAATCAAGTTATTAACATATTATGTAAATGTGAAGTGCTTTTGAATTGCTGAAAGGTCAGCTTAATGATTTCACTGAATTTGCGACCAAATTAGAATCAATTATTGTTTCAAAGTCTGAAGCAACGGTTGGCTTTTATTGTAAAAAGCTGCAAACGATGTAGCAATCAGTACTTTCAAAAATATTCTAATGGAAAATGTGAGTTTGATGCTATCACGACACTAAGCTTATATTTATTAGGGTACTACTTTTTACTGTGTAATTTTACATGACGTCGTTGATTTCGATCGAATGTTATTCAAATTAACGGTTACTTGAACTGTTAAACGCTACACTTGGCAGCAAAATCAAAAACACTAACAAATTTTATTTATGCCATAAAACAACCAGAAATTTTCCATCACGAGTTTCACTTATGTGAATTATTTAAAAACAGACTTGAATACATTTTTATAACAAAATGAAAGTAATAAAGATGTAGGTACCCTGGTGATTAAATTATATATATGCCATTATTGTAGAAACGTGATTGAGAGGGATACAAAATGTGGGTTAAAACCGGAACTTCGGCTTTTCCGGAGCGAAGCCCTTGTAACATAAGAGTGAAGGTGCTTATTCACAATGACTAAAAAAGTGAAAATTATAATTATCATAGTAATAGGATTTTGATTTACAAAATTAGGTGCAACGTTTATATGGTCTACTGAAGAAAAATTGTTTAACGTATAATTTTACATTTTAATGTGGAGTTTTGACCCAATTTTGATGCTCTGAAACATATTTTAAGTTGAAAAAAGGGGTATAAATTTGTGTTTGTGCGATGAGTAAAAGATTTGGAATGTGAGGAGTGGTAGTTTAGCGGATGGTTAAAATAACTAAGGAGTAGAAGTAACAGTTCAATTAAGAAATAAACTCCAATCGAGTACAATATTGTAGGTATCATTAAATAGACTCAGTCTACCTACTTTACAGTCATTAAACTAGGTATATAATGGGAAATGGATCATTCAATTATGTGGAGATCTAATTATATTCTTAGAAAATCTTGAAGTAAAATAGCAAAAAGAGACTATCTGTATAAAATTATAACAAACTTCTGATACAAAGTTTAATCAGTTATGATATCATAAGAGTTCAGATTTTGCCAACAAAATTGACCTATTATTACGAAAATTGCAGAACTCAAGTTTACAATTCGTAAATTTTTTCAGGCAAAATCTGAACTCGAATGCTATTATTCTGGAATAATTGAAAACGATAAAAACTAAAATTTAAACAAAATTATAATTTGTTGACTAATTCATTAAAAAAATTTTACAGCTTATTTTTTCAATTATTGCAACGTTCGTTTTCATTGTTGAAAATATGTGATTACTTAAAAATTCCATGAGTGAAATAGTTCAAACAAGCAGTAATTGACTACAACAAGTGGATTTAATTGAGATATTTTTTGACTCATTTAAGTAATATTTTTATTCTTCTTGCGTAAAAATAAGAATATACAATAAAAAAATCGTGATAATGTTAATTACAGTAATGAAAAGAATAAGAGATATATTTAAGAACCATAATCTAAAATCTAAAAAAACTATATTTACAAGAGGAAATAATACTATACAATTTTTACATTAAACATGTTGAAATATTTTTTAATAAATAAATAAGAAATTATTTTTATTAGGTTATGTGGAAATTTACAAATATTATTTTTTATGATAAATCCAGGTTTGTTGTAAAATGATAAAAACCAATAAAGTAATAGCATTTCGTTCAGAATCAATGATGATAAACGATCGATACTCATATTTTGTTTTTGTATAATAACTATTTTTTAATTGGCGGTATACAAAATCTCAAATTTAGGTAGATTTTTGTCAATATATGTTTTTACGTTTTAGTATAAATAATTTCGTTATTTCCAATAAGTCTCATGCTTTCAAGATAAAGAGAGTGAATGAGTTTCTTTGGGTGTTTAGCATGTATCAATATTTTCTTGAATAGTTTTTAAAGTCGCAATTTGTTTTTAGTACTTTTTTATAATTTTTAAATTTGTTATAAATAATTCTAAAGTGTAAAAATAGATTGTGGTAGATCGTGAATACGTAAAAAGGCATGTATGACATGATTATGAATGACCCAATTGAAACGCATAATGTTCTTGTTATTAATTGATGACTAGCATATCGATAATAAAAAACTTAAAAAAAACTTTTTATTTACTTTTGTTGTTACGATTTTAATAAATTCACGAGTTTGACAAATATTTTCATCACCCTGAATATAAAACTTGGGTACCTATACTACTACTTTTTTAAATGTTTTTAAAGTGCCAATAATTATTAATTAATAATAAATATCTTTAAAAAAATGTGCGATGTATGTACATATTATAGTAGTGGTCTCGTAAAGATACATTAACGAAAACACAGTTTTACTACTATCCGAGTTTGTGAGAAATATAATTTAGTGCTGGTTTGCTTTGAACATTAATTATGAAGTGTTAAATTTTCATATTACAGTATTAGCAGTAATCTGAAATTTCGAATGATGACATCAATGCACTAAATTTTTTTAACATGTATTTAAAACTTTTTAACCGTGACAACAAATAGAACGATTAGTTTTTCGATTTTAATAGGTTTTAAAATGCGTTAAAAAATACAGAATTACCCTTTTAAAATGACAATGAACCGACATAACTACCACACAAAAATTTTTTTTTATTTGTCTCAACATTTTATGCCCAACGATGGTATGTATGCACATTTTGTTTAGATATAAAGCATAAAAGCTCTTTTAAATCGGAGAGACTTTAACGGTAGATAATGATAGAAACCTCAGCTGATATTTTATTATCAACAAATAATATAGCCAAAAAAACTTTTATCAGAGCTTTGTTTCGTGCACTTTGGCGACCTCTGGAAACTAAAATATAAAATAATATTGACTACTAGCGTTTATCAAAAATTTATAAATTATTGATGAGTTAATATTGGAATATTATTTTTATCAAAAAGAAAAAAAGGAGCAACAGAAACAATTTTATCACAATACTAATTTTTTGTTTTGTTTTTATATTGTCACTTTATACTTTGGAGAGAAAAATGTTGAAGTTTCGCATGATTCTAGTATTTTTTCGCAATACAGTTCGACTTCTTGTATACTCAAAATATTTAAAAGTGGGCTCACTTTCTAAGATCCTTCTATAAACTAAAGAACCCATTGTTCAATTTATAAAAAGGCAAACCTCCGTGAGGATGGATTTTGATTTATAGCAGTTCCCTCCGCCAGATGTATATGTATGTATATTTGCGTGCAAAACATTTGACGGAGGAAACTTTCATAAAAGATTTTCTTTATAGAAGGGTCTTGAAAGTCAGTCCATTTTTAAATATTTTGAGTATACATTACTATTGTCCTTAATATTCACAAAAAATTGTCACTCGGTTACTGCACTTATCAAATTTTACATCAAAGGGCAATGCCGCCAAACAAAGCTGCCAATCCTACAAAACAGAAAATACTATACACAGTTTATCCAACTTTAGTTACTATCGTGAGATTAATAATTGTATTTGAGAGCTAAGACATAAGCAAAAATAAGGGACACTAGGTTAGCAGATTGCAAAAGAATATCAAGACTTTTAAGACTGGGTACTTCAAATTGCAAAGATTTTTAAAAACCACTAAAAAGATTTCTACTAAATACTAATATGCTTTGAATTCATCGAACTGCCAAAGAATTAAGAAAAAATTACACTTGATTTCCAATGGGAATACGTTTTGATTACCGCGAGACTATTATTAGATTAACATATTTTCTAAACTTACCACAACAAATTATATTACTTAAAAGTTATATTGTTTTATAGTGATTATCACCGATTTCCCAGATTCAGATTGCCAACACACAGGGATTTTCGTAGTAAATCATTTCTCGACTTAATTTATGGTCACGTGACCTATGATTTTAGAGCACTGAAAGTGAAAAAAAAAACGTTTAATATCTACTCACAAATTGTAAAATAAAATTGGCGTGATTTTTCAAATACATATACGATTTTTTTGAATTGGCAAAAATTAATTTGAACAGTTAGCGACTCTAACATTATAATAAACAGACTCGTTCCATTTTTTTATTACCATTTTCCGAGTAAATATTGTTTAATGTATGTGCAGACACACATAAATCTTACCAAAAAATTAACACGTGTTGTAAGACGTCAATGGTCCAGCACTACCAAATACTTCAAAAGTCATGTGTTACTTCTTCAATTCAGTTGTTTTTTATATAGGTACTAAGTAGACAGGTAGGAATGAACTTTTCTGTACTTACTTTTAATGCTGTTTTACACAAATTTATTTTTATTATTTTTTATTTGCAGCTACTTAAAATTTAAAAGTTTTATAAAGTCATTTAAACTTTCTTTATTTATTTGATTTAATGAAAAACAAATGGTTTAAAGTAAATAAATAATATAGGTTAATGATGTCTTGCCTGACTATAAGTTTATACTGCTGGGTCAGTGGTGTGTAAAAGTAATAAGGATTATTTATCAATTAATTTTTAAATAAAAATTTTTAGTTTAAATGTTTGCTATTCTTTTACCGGTTATTAGTAAAATTTACCGGTTATTAGTTATTATTATATAGGTTATTAGTAAACAAGGACTAGTAGCAATAATAGTTTTAAATAAATGCAATAATTATAATATAATATGCCTTAAAAAAGGGGACCACATTGTTAGTTAATACATTGTTAATTAAGGTTCAAAGAATACGAGAAGGATTAGAAAAAACATCTATTTGTTTTCGACGATACCTACATTGCTTATATATTTTTGACTAATTTATTTTTACATATGAAACAAATTGTGACATTTAAATGACATGAGAAAAAATAAACCATTTTTTAATATCTTTTAGTTTTTAAGATACAATATCCCAATTTTGGGTGTATTAGAAATAAAGATTTTTCTCTAGATTTATATTTTTCGAATCTCAACTATTATTAAAATAAAATTATTTATACCATACCCACCACTGACCTATATAGTATTATTAAAAGCACAATTAGTTTGGTTCAAATTGCAATTTTATTGAATGACAATTTGCTGGTAATTTGATTTTTTGAAGTTTTTTAAACCTGACATATTTTTATATAGTGATTATAAGTGTATCGTGATTTTATGGGGGAAAGACAAAATTCAAAATTTTTGGCATCTGTCGCAAAAATCGTATATAGAAAAGTTGTTTCTTTTGATGAGATGTATCACCGGTTAAATTTTTGACCATCATTTCTGATACACCCAGTATACCACTATTACACCTGAAGCAAATTTTGACTAAAAAATTTTTGTATTATGTTTAATTAAAACTGAAATAAGTGTCTATGCAGTATTTATTCTTCAGTTTATTGCATTTTCAAAAACAATTTGGCACGTTTTTTTACTTGTATAAGAAATAGGAGGAAGTATTTGATTTTAAAATTGACCAGAAAATTTTAATATTTAAATTATATTTGAAAAAATATTTTAATAATAACACTGTGTTAATATAAATTAAAAATGTGTTAAATTAAAAAAATATTACTATAAAATGTAAATTGTTTATCTGTAAAATTGTTGTTCTAACATTAAGAAACTAAAATTTTTAGTGTTAGAGATCTGTTTTTAAAAAGATGTATTTTCACATTTACAAAATAAAATTTACATCTAGTGACCGCCAGATTGGAAACATTTAATTACTTGTTTTAATTGATACATTTTGTGCATGTTGACGCAGTGGAAGTAGACATTTAGAGAAAGCTTCTATCAAAAATTAAATCGGCTGTCGATCTCGATTATTTCTTGATTACAAAATAAATAGCTAGTTACTTATAACTAACACCCAAACAATTTGGACCGTTTTGTAAGTGGGTCAAAATAGTCTGATCTTTTAACGGTACTCTCAAACCACCCAGTAATTATCCATTCAAATATCCACAATAAACACATAATAAAACAATTCGCGTTGCTCCCGAGTTAGCTCAAGAAGTAAAATAACAATTACACAGCAAGACCGTTATCGGACCGCAACCTAAAAATGCGGTAAAACTGCGCATTTAGCGTTATTTATCGGTTCCAACTCACCGTTTGTCAGAAATATAACTCCAAAAATATAAATTAGATTCCACATATTTCGTAGGGGTTTTAACAAACCCCTGCACTGACACACGACCATCACGCGGACCGGCGAAGAACTGTTAGCACTCTGCGGTTGCACCTGTCAGCTCACCGGCAATACTGACTGCAGAAGCCGAAGACTGCTGGTATGGAAGAATCAGGCCGACCGACTTTACCACGACCAAGAACTAGCGCCTCGACCAAGGAGAAGAAGACGCGCAAGGTGGGATCGACGCGACGCGACGGTAGTGTAAATAATCGATTAATCACGAAATTTTAAATCATCCAGAAAAAATTTTCAAACAGCCGGAAAATTTTTGATTCATGTAGAAGGTGTGTGAGGCAATTTGGAACCAGTTTAATGTACAAATTTTGTTTACGGTTTCTTATAGAGGTAGTCTACAACTGTCAAAAAGATCAATTGAGCTATTTGGATTTTGGTCTTATCATTAATAATTTTTTCTTAACTATTATGGACCTGGATCTTTTTTAAAAAGATTTATTACGTATTTACGTGACAGTTGAATACCTAGAAACAGTTGGACGTATTATATTACGTAATTATGATGTATGAAAGACTAAAGGGTGTACGATTTGTAATTTTCCAAAAGTTATTTTTTTAAAATAACTATTTTATATCTATAACAAAAAAAGATTTAACAATACTCATTAAAACAAATTGGAATGTAGTTTATTTAACACTATCCAAGAAACTCAGTTTGGTGTTTTTATTTCTATAACAGTTAATATTTTTTGTATTGTTATTGTTAATTATAATTGTATATGAAAGTTTACGAGTTAGTGTCTGTGGTTTAAACTCTATTTATTTATTTATTCAAAATTTAGTGTCATATTATTTTGCTGCTACAGTACTAGGTACATTACATTGCAATGACTAGAGTCCGGACTTTTTAGCACGAAAAACCCGAAAATATGTGGGCTAAAATAAGCTTAATATTTAAGTAAAATTAGCACAAAAAAGCTTAAAAACTGAAAATAGGCCAAAAAATATTTTTTTTCCAAAATTCTATTTCCTAACACAACACATGACAATAAATAAATACATAAATATATGAAGTTTAAATTTAAATCTTATGATATACAAGTGTCTCTAAATTCGAGACCTGTTATACGAAAAATGATATGCATTTCTTTCGGATTAGATTCAGAAAAAAATTAAAATAATTTTTTTTAGTCTTCAAGATACAAGGACCCACACATACATTTGTGATTACTTTTTTCGCTAATGTAAAAAAAATTAATTTAGTTTACAGTTTAATAATTTTTTTCAAATAATTTTCTTGTTGATATTATTTCCAAAATCTTTTGACAACATGAAGGAGATCGTTCCCATCTTATGAAAATTTAAGAACCAGTCAAATCGAGATTTTTTGATGTCAATCGATAGCTCTTGAAATAAGGAGCAATTCTTAGCATTGCGCCAACATTGTAGCTCTTTAAATCAAGTTAAATAAAATTAATAAAGTATTAATTTAAAGTTCAAATATCTTCTGTTACCGAGTTTATCAAACCCTTACTTGCTATTTATAGGGATTAAGGTGGTTGAATGACACTAACTCTTGGAACTACAGGTATAGTGGATTTAACGAAATAGTAGAGTGACTAAAGCAATAAAGTCATAACCATTGTTAACTTAACAAGGAGCGGTACCTTGACTCAAGTTTTAATGGCTACTCTGACTTAAATTGTAAATCTTTACATAATAGATCTCTTGCTGTGATGCCAATTGCAACTATCATGTACTTTAGTAGGCCTGGGGGTTTTTACGATTGTGCCCCAGGCAAATCCTAGATGTTTTTACCTGGGACACAATCGTTTTAATTATCTTTAGTTTTAATTTTTTAATCTTTAATTTAATTTTAATAAAGTTGTCGCAATGATATAAATTGCTTCTTATTTCAAGAGCTATAGATTGATTAAAAAAAAATTGATTTGAGTGGTGATTAGATTTTCATAAAATGGGAACGATTTTCTTTAAAAACTTTTTATTTTAGCCATATAATAATTAAGATTTTGTTATTCTACAATATGGTAAATTGTCAAAACAGAGAGAATTTTTTTAAAACTATTTCAGCTAAGGTAAATACAATATCTAATAAAATGACTACCAACAATGAATGGGTATTCTAGACGACAGGTTTCTAGGTCCTAGTGTTTTACCAAACTGATTAACAGGCATTTACACCAAATGTTTCCACGTAGATGGGTAGGAAGAGGCGGACCTCTTGTATGACCCGCAATATCGCCTGATTTAAACCCTCTAGATTTCTTTCTTTAGGGATACTTGAAAACATTAGTCTATGGTATAGAGTGTCTATATTTGTATGAATTTTATGGCGGAATAGAGGAATTAACTTTTCGGTCCCTTACCGATAAAGAAACCCCAGCTTCTGAATTTTAAGTGGATTGCGAAGGTTTGGCGCGTGGCACCCATTGTTCATTTTCTTCGAGGAACTACCCGATCGCTTTGGTAACAATCGAGTTCACTTATCTTTACAATCACCCTTATTAAATTCCTCATAAACTAGTTTGTAAGTCAAAACCATAAAATTGTTCCAAATATAGACAAATAATACTCCTATGAATAGCCTCGAAGAGCTACAGCAAAGAACTAATTAAAAATGTCATCAACTTTGAACCAATGAGGGGGTTTTGAAAAAGCTCTAATATTCTTCAGAAAAAGATGTCATGCTTGCTTGGAAATAGGGCATTTCGAACATCTTCTGTAATTCTGTTTTTTGTTTTTTTTAGAAGTTTTTTTTGTTTGTTTGCACATACTAAATAAGTAATAAATAATCGCAAAATAAATGTTTTGAAAAAAAAAATCTTTTACATCTCCCAAACCGTTGCTTTGCGGACCCATGTTTAATAAAACATTTTTGTTTATTTTTGTTTATACTGTTATTTTCTTAAATATTTTACACTCGTTTTTTAACACCCTATAAATATGTATTAAAAAACAATTCTCCACCTAATTTTCTGAATTTTTCTGTTTTTTATTATCTTAGTGAAGTGAAAATTGTACAAAGTGCACATGCTAGAACATGCATTTCCTTATTGTTAAACATTAATTGTGAAAATGAACAGAATATATTTCCGAGAGATAGTAACACCGGAAGAGAAAAGTGTATCTGTTATATCCACCGTATCTAATAGAGCAATTGAAACTATTTCTAAAATTTAGAAACACCATTTTAATGGTTATCTATTATGATACAATCAAAAACGAAAATAATTAAAATTACGTACTAAGAAAGTAAATAATTATTTGATCTTTTCATTTCCATACCATTCACTTTTAATAAAGAACGAAAAAATTCAAATATCGTAATTGTTACAAGTAGTTATTATTATATGACTAAGAAACTAATTATAGGTTGGAAAATTAATGTGCAATTTACTTAAGCAAACGGAAATGCAATTAACAATTTTCTTTTAATAAAAAAAATATAAAAATATGAAAAATTGCAGTGTTTATTTTTTTTACTTGAAATAATATTTTATAGCCAATGCTACTAAAAGCTATAAAGCAATCAGTAATATACAATAATGATATAACATTATACAATTTGATGTATGTACAATGTTAGTTATGTTTTAACATACTTTACTATTATAACCTTATTAGTATTTTGATGTTTGTTAAGAAATTTTTGAGTTGTTTGATATCATTTGCGAGCTTGAAAATTTTTACACAACCATGAATCAACATGAATTTGTGAGTTTTTCACTAAAAAATTTAACTTATAATACATTTTAATATTTTCTTACGAAAAAAAAAAAAATATGTACAAGGTCTTAAAATTAAGACATTGTGAGTTTAGAGCGTTGTAGGAGATTTTATCAAGAGTAAGAAAAAAAATTGTCAAAATTTTGACGACCTATTTTAACAAACATGTAGAGGTCTGAAGATGCAAACTTTGCATCAGTTATCTTCAAATTAAGACTAAGAACCTTTGCGTCTAGTTTTATTCATTATGAACATTACTATATGTAATAACAATTTTAAAAAAATTTTGAAAAAGTTTTTTTAACACGTAGCAAAAAATTATTCAATTTTTGCAAATTTTGACCGAAAAAGAACGATAACTACGCTAGAATTTTATTTTGTTTCTGTGGAGACGTCATATGACAATAGATTATTTCGTTGCTTGGGAGAAGGCATCTTATAACAGCAATAAATTTTAAATAAATTTTTATAAAGTGTGAACAAAGCTAAAAGACGAATACCTTGTCGAGGATAATTTAAATAATTGTTCTATAAATTTTTATTTACTCTAATCCCTACAAGCTCCAAACCCGGAATGCTTTAATTTTGAGACAGCCTGTATATAACACAACTAGTTAAGATTAAGATGCCTTGAACTAAAAAAATTTTGAAAAATTATTAGATTTTCTTTAAGAAAAGGAGAAAATTCTTTCAAAAATAACTCATCTTTGTACCGATATTTAGCACTGATATAATAATTTCTTTTTAAGAAAAACATATTTATCTCACTTAATTTAAATTTTTTTTAAATAGTACCAAGGTAATACAAGGTAATTTGAAGTTTGTTAGTTAATTTGCGGTTTGTACTATTGTACTTTCATGAAAAAAAATTTGAAATTTGGTTAATTTGATTTTCAAAAACAGTGATATTTTTTCTTGGTATTTGTAAAAAGACTTATGTTAAAACAGTACCAATTTTTTCATTATTATGAAACAAATTTATAACCAATTTTTTTATTTTTTCTAAAGTTTTTTTTTGGAAAAAATATAAGCATTTGGAATTTAATTTTTCTAAAAATGTATTACTTTACTGGAAGTTAATGAGTTATTGCAAGTAAAGATGAATTCAATCTGAGATGACCACCTAATATTAATCTCATCAAAAAAATTTAGGCTGCCGCGATACACGTGTTTAGCAGTTTCAACGGATATTTCGTAAGTATAATTAATATAGAGATTTAAATTATAATAAATAGATGGGTTTAACAAAGATATAAATTTCATATTTGAATATTTTTGATGAACTCGATACTGTCTACTCTTATTGTCAGAAAATGATAAAATTATATGTAACAAACTTATTTGTTTTAAAAGTTTTTTTTCTATAAATACAAATATTTTCTAATCTCTTTACCGCAACATAAGGTAATGGTTTTTAAAGTTGTTAAGTAAATTTATTAAGCTTATAAGTATTACTGTAATAAAATATCTCTGATGACAGTGAAAGTTGTTTAAGAAACATAGAAATAAAAATAACAATAATAATAAAAAATTGTATGATATTATTGTTTTGGTTTATATGTATCTATATACTGCTATTTTTTTGTATGGCAATTAATAATAGGTTTTTTTATTATTATTAGATATTATTTACTATGTTTTACTTAATTTTAATAAATAAATAAATATTGAAACCGTTTAAATGCTTTTTTACTTTGATATTGTCAGTTGATTATATGTTTACTATGTTCAAAGTAGGTGAATAGGTATATTTTCTTAAAGTATCTTCTTTCAGGTATGCTACCTTTCTACCTGTGTGCATTTAAGCCCTAACTTTTAATGGTTTTTTTAATGGTAAACGACGTACCTGCGGATAAGATTAGGCATGTCTCACATTGTATCTTTTCACTTAGAATTCTTGGAATATTTACAAATTTCCTAGATTACACTTACGAGTTTTACAAAGCCATAAATTTTGTTTTCAATTTTAAAACGAAAGTACCTACGTCAAAACAGCTAAAAAATTCCATCTAGGTTTAGGAAAATACGCCCCTTTCAATTCAACAAAGAGAAAGTCGTTTATTAAAAATATGAGTTTTCGAGGATTTAAACTTGACTCATTACAATCTCCATGTATCGTATACATACGTTTTGGAGAAGAATTTGAATCATCACGTAGTAAGAGAAATTTCCTCAAAATATTTTCTACTTTTCCTCATACCGGAAGAAACAAATTCACAACTTGCTATATAAAAATATGTAAGCAAGTTAACAGGAATATCACCAAGGTAATTATATTCCGAAACTCAGGATATAAGCCAACAATGGAAAGATAATTTTTATAATTATTGCAGCTTGATAATCTGTTATGATATATCATACATTATAAAGTAACATTTTGTAATATTTGTTTTACAAAACCTTAAGTCTCGCCTTGAGAGATGTCGTAAAAAAGCAATTGGAACAAGAATCAATCCGTATAAGTGAAAACTATTTGCCATAATTGCATGCACACATGTTAAATTAACTGTTAGCTTTATTGAAAATTTATTTAATAATGATATTACTTCTCACTATGCTGTTTTACAAGCCGTTATCTCATCACAATTGGACACTGATTGCCGATAATAATATTCACAATATAAGTAGGGTCTGAATTTGATAGTGAAAGTAGATACATGCATTGTAAGTTTCTAAGCGAGTGCAATTTTTCGTGGCAAACAACAGTTAATTGTTGGATATGGTACAAATCTGGATTTATAGTTTAGGGTGTCATTGGTGACTAAAGTAGGTCTCGTCCTTTTACGACTGCATCAAACATGCAAAACCTTCAGCCCATTTGAGCAAATAACTTGCAAATTTGACCGTGACCTCAAACGTCTTGCGATTTATCGCTCGTTGAACACAAGATGCCTAATTTACTTCACCCCACAAGAATTTATTTCTAATGTCGCTGAGATTTTATCGGGAGAAATAGACCATAGTAGCATTTTGTGTTCAGTTTTGCCTAAAAAGTAGACTGGTTGATAATGCAGTAGTCAAACAAGTTGTAGGAATGTTAATAAGTACGAAAGAAAATGACACTTTGGATTATGTCATCAAATCTCGTACGGTAATTGGAGTATATTAATGCTTGGTGCTTTTTTGTACTTTATACCTTGCAGGAGTTTACGGTACTTCTTTCAGATACAAGGAATTTTTAATATATCGGTGTCACTGAATTGTGAATTAAAAATTATAATAACTAACTTGGATTAAAGAGGACAAGAATTTGTTTCATTCTTAGTCATCAGACTGTTGTAAATGTTTGATTTGGAAAATCCTTTTTCAGACATCCGGAGTCATTGTTCCTTATAGAAATGTTGGGTGTGATAATTTAAAGTTCACCTCTTTTTTTATTTATACTCAATATTTATAAGCAAATTTTTCTCGATAGCTTGGTAACAGTGTCTTTTTTAATTTTCTTGTTGTTTTAATCTTTTGCGTTAATTTTTGTGGTCTATCTAAGTCATTATTTTGTTCTGCTTCTCTTCTGTTTCAGTAAATTATTTTTATTCTTGGTTTTCGTTTTTTATTTTTTACGGTACTCGTGTTTTATTGCACACTTTTGTTGGCAACCTATTGTTCAACATTTGAGACACATTATACCTAAACCATCTGATATGTTTTTGATTTTTTGGATGCTAGGTTCTACGTATCTGTGGATTTTGTTTTCGTTTTCTTGTTTTAGTTTTTTATTTTTTATATATTATTTACTTCGTATTTTTTTTAGAATTTTAACTGCTCTGCTAGTGTCTATATTTGACTGTTATGGAGTGATTGTTCGTTTAGACAGCCTACTTTATTACAACTTCGATTTTTATGTTTTAGAACTTTGTTTTTCCTAGGAATGTTGCAACTTCATTATATTAGTTAAATATGATTTATAGCTTTTTTGTAATGTCTTATTCAAGAAATATTTAGGAAAAGAAGATTTTAGAAGAATGTGAGAAATCACGATTGGTGGAAATATTCCACAGAAAATTTTAGGACAATTAAAGAGCTAAAGAAGATTTGTAAAAAATAAAAAGAGTTGAAAGAGTTTAAAAAACGGTAATTAGAAAAAACGGTATACAAAGACAAATTCTAGAAGAAAAAACGATTTTAAAGCGCTTAAAAACTCATATTAAAAAAAAACATCAGATAAACTACGCCTAGAAGAAAAAAAAAGCAAAATAAGATTCTGGAAGAACAAAGAAAAATTCTAAAAAAAACGTGCAAAAATATATTCGAAAAATTAGACAGTTTGCAAAATGTTTATAAGAGAGAAATTCTAGAATTAAAAAAATGGAAGCAAAGCTTCTGGAATTTGAAGAAAATATGGTAAAAAAGAAAACGAAATTGCACATATCGTTTTATCGTTTACTACACAATGTAGTTTTCTGATAATTCTAATACAGTGGAACTCCGGTAATCCGATAAACGTTTTGCGAGGCGGTATCGGACTATCGAATTTGTCGGATTACAGAGTACTGCCATAGACACTCTATAGTCCGGAATTTTTTGCAAGAAAGTATCTTGTAATCCGACAAATTACAAATGAAAAGTGATAAGATTCTATCTGAACTATAAATCATACTAATGGGCTAATTTCAAGTTGAAATAATACCGGTAGTATCTTCGTTTTCATGGAAAATTAATAAAATTTGCTGATGTTATTGGTTGTTGCTATGGAAAAGTATTAAAATTTGCGATACTACTGGTAGTATCTCAACTTGAAATCGGCCCATATATGTTTATACATATAATATGTAGAATTATGTACAGTGATAGGCGTCTCGGATTACAAGAGGCGCTGGATTAATGGGGGTTCACTGTAGTTCAAAGTCTATAGCAAACAGGATAATTTGAAGTGTATTAACTCATAATTTTCCTTATTCCTAATCCCTTACCGCATGCGCGAACAAGCCAATCATACACCACTTCTTTGACAAAATATATGACATTTCTCTCCATTGAGCTTACAATATTTATAGATGACGTGATGGCAAAAAAGCTTGAGACAGATTGTCAGACGGGCGTTTTGATTTGTTTAATGTTATTGTTATAGGATAGTGGCTGAGGTAACTCTTATGTTGTTTTAATTTATATTATAATCAATATTACTTTATTTTTTAAGTTGGATGCGCTTTCTATTCTTTTATATAGCTCAGTGAACTTCCAAGATGTGTTTGAAATTTTAAACCAAGGAGGCGTGGTCTTATTGATGCCGCCAGTTCCCACTAGGCATGCTGTATCAAAAATCTCTTAATAAGGAAAAAGGTTGATTGAACAAATAATATTTGAAACAGGAGCAACGTTTATTTATTTACATTTTGCCAGATTCTGTTACTTATAACAGAAATCAATTCGTTCTTAACCATTTTTTTAAATTTTGATATTTTTTTTATTTGTTTTTTTGTAGTTGAGAACGAATTTTGAAAAACAGAGAATCACTGAGTGCTTATGGTTTTCAGGTTCGTCTTGAGATGTGCACAAAAAAAGCAATATTAGACAATTGGTTTTGTCACAATTGAAATTTAAAATTTTTAGGGTAGCATTTATAGGGGCTGGAATTTTACTAATACAATATAACAAATTTTTATTTGGAAGACATTTTTAGTTTTTAACTTAACTTGAATCGTTTTTCGTAAATATAAATTGTTTACCTTGTTTAAATATTGTGAAATACTGAAATATATAGGTATACATACAGGATGTATCAGAAATAATAGTCAAAAATTTAGCAAGTGATAGGTTTCAATCTAATTAAAATAAGTAATTTTGTGGGGGGACAAAATTCAAAATTTTTAGCATCTGATGCAAAAATGGTATATAGAAAAGTTGTTTCTTATGATGAGATGTATTACTGGTTAAATTTTTGACCATCATTTCTGATATAGCCTGTATAATATTGACAAGAACTTTGTTCCATAGTACATTAGACGTTAAGTGCTGTAAACATAACATTTTATAATCGAGAACATAGCTTGAATAACTGAGGACGAAGCCTGAGCTTTTCTAAGTGTTCGAAACTAAGAAAAGTGCTTACACTTTTGAAGTTTATATTCTATTTTTTCAACCACCTATAAAGAACAAGAGACCATTAATTTGCTTACGATTTGCTTTTACTGTCTAAGGGTCTACGCTTACCGTCCAAAAGATCGTAAGCAACGTTGTTTCTATGGGTATTATTTCATAAGGAAATGTTGCTTGCTGTTGCCAATAACATGCTTACGAGACAAGTGGTTGAAAATTTTTTTGAAATAAAAACAGTCGTTGTTTGATTAACAAAAATGAATTTAATTAGCATGATTACAGTTGTTTATTACTCTTGAGAGATAAACAACTTTGCCAGGGTAAAAATCTTCTGTCCGAATGAGTTTACTTTATCGTGACTCTACTGCATACTTAATAAAAGGTAAATTGAGTAACCCAACATATTGAAGATCCTTGTTCTAAATTAAAAGAATGTTCTACATTAAAAAATTAAAGTGTGAAATTTCCAAACAAAAAAAACTAATTCACACTTGAGTAAATGATTAATTACTTGACGCAAAACAAGGAATGTTACAAAATTTTGTCCGGAATTCCGAATTGTGTGCTTTTGTAATCATTTAACACTTTAAGGAAAGTGACAAGAAGCCTGTTTACGCAACAGTACCTATATTCAAAAATATTGTTTTTGAACCGGAAATATGAAGAGAAAGACGATTGTAAATTTGACGTTTACAAGCGTATTAATTACAAGGTGCTACAAAAACGGTACAATGAGTCTCAAATGTACTAATTGTTTGGTAGCAAGCCGATAATAAAACCAGCAACTTCCGGAAAATCTTCTTTGACGGTGATTCCCATACGTTTCTTTTAGACCTTTGTGAATGATTAATTACAAAGGTTTGCGACAAGAGTGTACATAAACTTGAAATTGGTATCTTTCTCGATGAAATGAGAAAGTAATTAAAATGATACGTGAGAAAGTGAATTAGTAATAGTCTGCAACAATGACACGATGTCAGTGTCTCGTAGGGTTGACCCCATCTATCACATTTAAAATAGAGGAAAGTAGAAAGTAGATTTGTTTTTTTCACAACATTTATTGCCGAGATTCAATCATCGAAATAATTATGCAATTTTGTATCTAATTACTATAAGAGCTGCAAGAAGTTTAAATTTGCGCCAACGTAATAATTTTCTTAATTAAATTGTTTAAAGGCTAGTTAAAAAAGTAAATTGAGCATAATTTGAGGTGTGCTTATCTCCAAAAATCTTTTATCGTGTGTATTAGACTAACGTAAATTCTATCTTCATAAACTTGACGAATATAATGTCAAGTTTCGAACTCTGCTTGAAATAATTTCTTTTACAGTTTTTGATACAAGAACTTTCTGCAAAAAAACCATTTTGCACGTATTTTTCTCTCGGTGGCATCATTCCTATACAGGTTGGCCCGCTTACTACCGTAAAATGTAGCATCTATCAAATTCAAATAATCATTAATTTATGTAGAATAACTAAAATTTAGTAAGATTTGTCTACACTTTTACTATTTTAAAGGCGTCTTAACGAATGTAATTAATTTGCAAGCTTTAATTTAATTTAATGAAATATTTATGCTAATTTTGTAAATTATTATTTATTATTGATCGATTTCTAAGTATCTTCCCACTTTTACTTCAATTAGCTTTTTATAAATTACGGAAATATTTTTCTAAAGCATTATGTAAACTATAACTAATCGACTTACAGAGCCATGAAAATTGACTAAAAAATATTATATGAAGCAACTTATTCGCATTTTTTAACAATAAACCATCTTGTAGTAAATGAGTGGAAAATTGAAATTTTCATCACTTTCACGACATGAATGGGTTTCCTTGTAAAAAATTTACAATTAGGTAACAAATCACGACACTTCGTTAATTAAATTGTCTAACATCCGTTCTATAACGGAGCAATAGTAGTTAATTTTTATCCAAAAGACTTGTCGGAGTTACATACTGTGATATGTTTTTTCATCCTATATCTACTTATTAGCGATCACTTTTAAAATGTATGAACGGTTATATTATTGTTTTGGGCACATAGCAGCCTAAATCGCGTTCTGAAAATTAATTATATTACCGCTAGCTGTGCTACTATATTTGTAAACCATGATTGCGCTTGGCTAGAATGTAACTATAATAATAAGAAATTTATTGTTTTCAACTTCTATAACAATGATCTTTAATAACAATACCTTCTATCTACGACGTAGTAATTTATTTAGATTTAAAAATTTTGTTTTTATTTCCAAACAACACAAAGCTTAAGATTTTAAATCATGATTATGGATCAAAGACGTATTCGTATCAAAGTCTATAAAATAAAGTAATCAGTAAACGTCGAAAAGTTGAAATACTCATTTGTGATTGATTAATTTTTAAAATAAACCAATCACAAATAATAAGTATTTCAAATTTCCAACTCTTACTGATTTCTTCTCTGGTAAAAAAAAACAAACCGTATGTTAGGTAGGTATAGTATTATTATTATAATTATTATGCACTACTCAGTTTTTACATAAATTAGTTATCTGATATGCGTCAGACGTTATTAGTTGTCTTGTAGTTTAAAAAAATTATATTCGAAGAGCTACAGAGTTAGCGCAATGATATGAATTGCTCCTTATTTCAAGAGTTATCGATTGATACAAAAAAATTTTGATTTGAGTGGTCATTAGATTTTCATATGATAGGAACGATCTCCTTTCTAAAAAAAATATTTTTTTATCTATACTGTAAATTTAAATTTGTTAAAGTACTCGTATCTACCTGCTAATTGAATTTTCAAATTAAAAAACACTATTAAATAGTAAATTTAACTACCCTTTTAATGATGTGCTTGACTTTTAAAATTCTGAAGGCAATACCTTCTTATAATCCAAAAAGGTAAAGTATAGATGTTCATTTTAAAACCGCATACGTAAATAAAATTGACTTGTGCAAGCGTTTTTTAAAATAACTAGAACTACTTACCCTGTAAATGTTACGGAAATTATGTTATATCTAAATTTGTTTTACTTGTTGTAACTTTAAATACTCTGTTACAGCATATGTGTTAAATTCATCAACGGAAGATGGAGAGTCTAGATAAGTGGAAACATTATACAGCGAAACTTTATGATCTTTATGTCTATTGTTTAATGTGTTAACTTATTTCATTAACAATAAAGTTAATTGACTTTTTTTTGGAAATCGAAATCAAACGTATTTACAGTTGTAACTGGTACATATTTACTGGTATATTTAAAGGTATAGCTTGATTTTAATTGATATCCTCGTGATTAAGTTAGACTCAATTAGTGCTATAAGATACTGGCTAATTTTTTTCATAAAAGTTTAAAAAAAATTGTACATCTTTTTCATGCATACTCTTCGAAAATGTGTCTCTTTTATCTTAGTTTAATAACAGATGCGAGTAATATGGTCTTTCTTTTACGGTCAATAGGAAAATCAATTAAAATCAAACTTTACACTAACTGAAAATAAGATATGAAAGTAACGAGTTAACACCTAACAGCGTTTCCTAATATGGAACTTCTAAGCGCCACCATCTATACTAACGACACATTTTTTTTCTCAATTTTTTGCAATATATAAAATTTTGGAAAATATTGAATGGAATCTAGTCTGACCTGATATTAAAAATGTTCTGAATCGACTTTGAGAAAGAAAGCAACATGGTTTGATTAAGCAAGAAAAATAAAAGTCATCTTATTTTTGATAAAGAAGTAGGTATTAAAACAAAAAAAGTCTGTCATGTAAGCGATTAAATTCTTAATATTTGTACTAAAAAATTAAGAAAAAAGTTACTAGAACATATTTTTTAAAATAAAATTTTCTATATTTTTTATAGCTTTTGACGTATGTGCAGCGTTTTGAATTAAAATCGGCGCTGCACGAAATTAAAACTTGTAATATATTTTTTAAATGTATATAAATAGTTACATATGCACAATATGCATAATAGAAAAATATGCTGGTAACTGTTGCATAACTTTATTGAAGCTAATTTAACTGTAGTAGTATGGGTTATCTAAAAGGAGATTTAACCTAGCCGATTTTTAGGTTTTTTTTACGTCGTTATTATTTGAGTTGATTTTAAAGATTGACTATTCACAAATGAGTAGGTAAAGCCGTATTTTTATTAGAAAATAAGAATTTGACTAAAGTAATAAATTATTGTTAAGAAAGCAGTTGTATTTAAGCTGTTACCACCTACCGATAAGTTTAAACTGGAAGTAACAAATGGCCTCAGGCAACGGCATTCACAAATCTAGCCACTATCTGCCCTTTGTAAAATAGTGTCATAAGTTAAAAACATATTGACAGAAGTACTAATAGGCTAAATACGATTTATTTGTTAAATAATTTATGACTTAAGTCAAATTCCCATTTTCTGTTATAAGAAGTATACCTACCTATTTTAAATTTCTAATGCTTAGTGGTTTTTCTCTGTTAAAAAACAAACCTTAGTTACGTTGCATTTATTTTTGCATTTGAACACTTTTTGCATAGGTACTGTTATTGTATCATTTCTCCTCCTTGATAATATAATCATACTCACAATTTACACCTAATAATGTATGTAGTTATTTCTCGGCATTTTATATTTAAAATTGTGTCCTTAGGATATGTCGATTTTTTACCGGAAGAATGTTTATACAGTTATGATTGAGATATAAATTGTTATACTAATAAATAGTAGTACAAAATATTGTTTGCTTTGAGAAATATCTTTATTTAAGAAAATTAATGACTAATAATATTAATCTTGAATTGTAATATGTATAAACAGTTACAGCTTACGGCTATCGTAACAGGCTAATAAAGATCTTATCTTTCTTTATTAATTGTTTATTTTATTGTAATGATGTGGTGATAATACAACTAATAAGAGTTTGTTGTTTTTATTCATGTTTGTTGTTTAATTGTGTTATGTTTTTGGTTGTATTTTTTTGTTATTTCTGTGTGTGTGTAAAAAATTTCTATTTGAAAAAATACTATATATATTTTTAAAAATTTTATGCCTTATTTTATGAGAAAATAAGTCGTATCATAACTAACAAGACGTTAAATTTAAAATGTTATTGTTTAGAATTTTTGGGCATTGTTTAGGATTTCGACAAGTAGGGGTCATGATTGATTACACTACTTTACTAGTTTACATTTTTGTTCATGAAATAAAATTTATATATTTTTGTTATATAAGGCCCCCTCAACTTAGAAAAAATGTTTAAAAAAAATCAGCAAGATAAACTTGTAAGATATTTAATAAGAAAAATATAACAAAAAATAAACATTAAATAAAAATTTAAAATGAAAAGTTTTAGCTATTTTCTTATAACTACAATGTTTCTCACAGCAGACCAATAATAATCGCCTAGCATGTTCTGATTGCAAAAATCTTGATAATTTTTTGCAAATACTTTCAGATCTTGATGAAATCGCTGGCCAAGTTTTTCACTCATATATCCCAGGTTTTCCGAAAAAAATATATAAAAAAGTGGTAACGTTACTCATAAAATAAATAACATTTTTTAAATGATTCTAGAAGGAGTTATATACTCCAGAAAAAATGACATTTTGCGAACAACAGAACTGTTGATAGTTAACACCTCTTTTTTTGGTTATGACTTTTAAACCGCGCTTCTTAGAGCAAAAACTCTTACAGTAATTTTAAGATTATGAAATTCTGCGACCAACACTTATATTATTACACTTGAAATTGGTCTAGTAATATAATCGTCATCGTCAGTCAAATAATGACATCTTACATTAAAAAGTCAAAAAAATGTTTTTCTGAGAATTGTGACGTGCTATAGGAAAACAAAAAATTGTGTATTAACTGCTCTTAGTAGCTTATGCAAAAAAGCATATTTTATTTGATGAACAAAAATAAAGTTTAATTTTGTAAACTAGTGTTTTTGATAATGAGCATTTAAACCATTTTTGGGGAAAAATCTACTAAAAAGTACTTAAAAAAATATTTAACCCCTTATTTTTTGTTTTAAATAAAACAAGAAAATGTTAAAAAATTATTTTTTATGTACGACGCAAAGCAAAATTTGAATTGATTGGTTAAACTTGCGTGTTATTGAAAATTGAAAGTATGTCTAGTATTAATTGATTTATTTATATTGCCACTCTAACTATTGTTAAAAACTGTGACAACCAAGGATCCTTGTGAAATAACAACAATAACACAACAATAAATTTATAGAAACAGAAGAAGCGAGAAGAAAAAGAACATCGAAGAAAAACCGAGTTTCGAAATACTTAAGTATACGTTTTATAACTAGCACGTATTTTTGAATCAATGAAGAAAAGTTTTCCAACTTTTAAAATGTGTTTTCTCAGTTAAAACGAAAACAAAAAAATACGAATCACCTACATTAAGTGAAGAAACTAATATTGTAGGTAAAAGCAGAAATTGAAATATGGTTTTTGATTTTATCATCAACAACGAATACGAGCTCAGGTGACGGAATTTGAAACTAGTGAATACGTACGTCATTGAGGAAGAACACTCAAATTATTTTTTTCAAACTAAGTTATCTATTTTATTGTGGCGAATTTACATTTAGGAATCTAGTTAGTTATTCCTAAATTTGCAAATTGGCATAAAAACGTAGAAAATAAGTAGATATTAAAAATATATAAAAAAAATCAGCTAGAAGAGAGAACTCCAAAAATTATTTTGTAATACAAGTTGGTAATACAGTGTTTCGAGCGCTCGAAACTGTTTTTGCAAAAGCTTCGAACGGAACAATCGGTGTCAGAAATGGAATCACAAGCCACTCTAGAAAAAAATTGCATCGGAAGAAAATATGGTTTAAAATTTTGTGGGAAAATTTACGCTATAGCTTGTGGAAATTGGATTTTACCAATCCTAGTCAGTAGTCGCAAAATTATCTTTTTTTTTGTTAGTGTAAATGTCAAAAACTTATCGTAGTATATCTGTGGATTGCCGAGAAGACACTAATATAAAAGCTTTATTATAAAACATGTTTGCAAACATTGCAAAAAAACCTTCTTTTACTCAAAGAAGAGCAGAGTGTAGGATAAAAAGCAAACTATATCGCTCAAACTTTAGATGATTAAGTTGTATCAAAATTTGGAGTACTCAGAGAGTTACATTTCGATTAAGGATAAAATTACGAATCTGAAGTATTTTAGTTAATGATTAAGTTACTTGGAATTAACAAGATTAGAACAACAAGTTCATCTGCAGTTTGATGAGATGATACAACGTTTTAATAAGACCATTTTAAAGACAATTTGTCAAAGTTCGTCCAAGAACATCAACGTGACTGGGAAAAAAAGTGCATTTGACTATGATTTCATATTGAAGCATCATTTAGAAGAGCAGTCAGTATACTCCAACGTTGGTGATGTTTGGACGAGAAAGTCGTAGTTCTAGCAAATAAACTACCAGAAGTTGCCTCAGTGTGTGAAAGATTTGCAAACACGTCTGCGAGACTTACATGAGGTGACAAGAGAACATTTGAAGACCACCTCAGAGAAAATAAAAGCCCCATAAGACTTGCGAGCTAATAGACTAATGTTTAAAGAATACTATTTGGTCTTGTTTTACAACCCAAAGAAAAGTGTTGGAAAATGCTCCTTGGTACAATGAGACTGAAAAGGACTATACGAAATAGAAGATAGCACAGCAACGTGCAAAGGTAGTTGTTTATGGTGATCGTCTACTTCTCTATGATGGCAGAGACCCTACAGTCACAGCCTATACAGTACGTCAGGACGTCAAATCCTTAAGGAGGGGATAGTGTAGCAAATTTTCATAACTAATTACCCTAGGAACAAGAAATTACCGATAATTTTAGGTTGAAAATCACGAGTGTTTGCTGTCTTAATAATTCCCGAAGCAGGAGGGAATTAACAGCAGGCACGAGTAATTTTCAACGCAAAATTAAAGTAATTTCTGGTTCCCGAGAGTAATTTTACAAGAGTATTCACCGAGTGAACGCCAAAATTCAAAAATAAAAGAAATTTTTTTTAATGAAGACGCTAATAACAAGTATCGATAGCAACGTAACAAACATATTTGTTTGTAAAAAAACCTGCAAATTTTTTTTTGTGTTTTCTGAAAATGAATGCTACAAAACGGTTCGGTACTACAGCCTTGGGGGCTATAGATGAGGCTATAGCAAAGTGTGCGCCTGAAAATACAAGAAAGAGTAAAGAATATATATGGAGACAGTTCACGGAGTTTTGCGAAGCTCGCAATTATACGTTGAACAGAAAATCAGTGGATGAAATTCCCATTATGTTAAAAGATTGGGAATTTAACATAAAAAAGAAGAATAGTCAAGAATTTAAAGAATGTGTTGTGAAGACGATATGGAATGTAACAGCTAAGAAAATTCAAAAATATTAGGAAGAAAACTAATGTAAAATTTAATCCGTTTTCGGATTCGACGTTGAAAGAAGCCAGAAAAGCTCGTGACGCTAAAAGAAAAAACCACAAACATCGAAAATAACAAATAATTGCAATACTTGTGCGTTTATATTTAATTAAATTCTTAATTTGTTGCAAATTAAACGCTACAAAATAAATGTCTTAAATTGTCAAAAAACTGTCAAAAAATTATCGAAAAATTACCGAGACTATACAACTCACCGTCACTTTTAAAAATTAAACCAATAAAAATAAATTTTTTGATAGAAAAATTACCACGTAATTCTAACATGATTGGTTGAATTTTAAAAAATGAAGCAATTTCATTGGCTAAACTAACACCAGGTGAATACTCATTTAAAAGTCTAGTTAGATGTTTCTATATCTATATAAAGGAGTTCAGCTAGAGGAGAGAACTCTGAAGGTTATTTTGTAATACAAGTTGGTAAATAAAGTGTTTCAACTGCTCGAAAGTGTTTTTGTAAAAGCTTATTCAAACGTAAATGTTTTAAATTTATAATATTACATACACATTAGTTAGTTTTTTTTAAATCTTATTTATTTTGTTTACTTTATTAAATACTGAGAAAAATTTATACAAAAACAATAGTTTATTATTGTTATTAGAAATATTATTATTTTGATACTAATTTACTAAAGAAAAATATTGATTACGAAAGTATAATTTTGGCATGTTTTTACGTTAAAACAAATTTCTGTCGCCTGTCACATGTGACTGACCATGTAAAAACTCGGTCAACAAAGATCCCTAATCCACTTTAAGTCATCAGAAACACTTTTTGTTACTTTTTGAAGTTGAATATTCATATTATACTTATTATTTTAAAGGAACTTGCTTCATATAGGTCAGAGTATTTACTAATAGAAATGCTCAGGAAATTAAATGAATAGTTTAGTAAAACAATCTGTGGTAAAACATACCTAAACATGACAATTGCGACATAAAACTGAACATCAAATTTTAGCACTGATAAAAAAAACATCATGTTAACCAATTTTGCTTGCTAAAACTATAACATTTGTTATTGTCACCGTGACTGATATTGGGACTGACTGTGTTAATGCCAACAAAAATTAATGATTGATTTACACAATTTTTTATGTCAATAACCAAATTTGATGTTCGTAATTTATTATCAAGGGACAGTATTACATTGGTACTATTATTATTTCCTTTTATAGTTATTTTTCTGAAATTTGATTAAAAAAAGAAATAAATTTACCTATTCATTATATCTTGGTAAAGTTTTAAAATAGTGCAAAGTTATAAAAAATTTTGAAATGATTTTATTTCTTTTTATTATATCGATTCATCCGCCTGCTGAATAATTAACATAGTTGTAAAGCCCTATTAGTAAAGCATCTAGCTGTAATGAAAAAAATATATTCTTTTAATTAAAAAAAATATCTATATTACTGTTTGCTATGAGTGTACTAATTACGTCAGAATTGACCATTCTCAAGTTAGGTACCTGTTTTTACATTTTTTTAAATTAAGACAAATAAAATTACAAATTTTGTGCGTCACTTTAAATTTAACCTGTATAGTAATGATAAATAGATGTAGCAAATATTTCATTTTATATAGTTTTTAATTCAAGTGAAATTTCTGGAATGTATAGTCTGCATCAGAACATGGTGACTCAAATTTTACTTTCATTTTTAGCCAAAAATAGCATTTTCTGTTTGAACAAAAATTTTTTATAGTCTATTTAATGCACTTGGACTGGTAAAGCAATAAAAGAGGAGAAGATTTTCAACACGGGTTAACCGAATAATAGTACAGAATATCTTTTTGGGTAAACGAAAACTATAAAGCTTTTTAACGCACTTATAAATAAGGCAGTTTTCTAAGTCGGTTAGTTTGCGTTGAATTTCAAATTGTCCAGTTTGACTCATCTACACATTTAAAACGTTTTAGTTACCAATCAATTCTAGTACCCAAGAAACATAGTGCCTAGGCGGAGAAGTCAACAGTTTTATGATCGTTAGCATAGAATTAATAAAAAACTGGAGAAAAATTTTTGATTATAAAATCATGAACCAACAACAAATTTAATAAACGGTTTCGGGTATAGCATTACGTACTTTTGTCAAACACGTGTTGAAAAGCTCTCACCTCTTTTATTGCTTTACTGGTTAAAGTCATTAAAATAGACTTTATCTAATGTAGGTACAACTTGACTAAATTTAAAATTATTTTTGAGAATAGACAGTTTTTTGGTTTTTACTCAATAACTCAATAAGTTATTAATTAATTTAAATATTTTTATTACTAGTACTAATGTATGTTTTGGTATGCTGTGTACTTTAAGACGTGTTATTACATTTTATTATTCTTACAACCGTACCCTTTAGGGAGTTTAGAAAGATACTTTTGTGTCAAACGTGTTTTCTTAAAAAACCGTACTTTGAAAGTACCTACTTTTTTCATATTTTTTGTTCTCTTTTGTACTCCCTAATTTTATGGATAAAATGAAAATTTAAGAAATTATTTTATTCTTATTTTTGAACAAAATTAACACTTGATATTTCATTCTTTAAAAAATTGAAATTAGTGTTTGGGGGTTCGAAAGATAATGAATATAGACTAAAGTGTTTTTTAATTTATCAAATAATTAATTAGGACCTCTAACCTTTATCTGCAGGATTACAAACCAAATTCAGTTTCTTGGCATAGGCGCACGCAATTGCATTTTTTCTATAGTTACATAAAATTTAAATAATAATGATTTCTAAACAGCTATTTTATGTAGGAAATTTTTTTTGTCCTCTCTTAACAAAAATTATGCGGGCGCTTATGCCCCTTGATATATAATATACTATTTTTATTTTAGTTCGTTTACTCTGAAATTTGGGAAGACACGGTTGTAACTGTGTGGATAATTTGTGGATTTATCTTTAAAAGGGTTTTTTGACAGTCGCTATTTTGTTACTAAATTTAAAGTAAAGAATGATAATAGTTTATCCAAGATAACTAAAAGTGGGCTGACTTTTTAAGACCAAAGAATAGCCATTGTTTAATTTATGAAAAGACGAACCACCGTAAGGATGGATTTTGATTTACGAATTTCCTTCGCCAGAAATATATATTTGCGTGCGAAACATCTGGCGAAGGAAACAGACATAAATCAAGATCTATCTTCACGGTGGTTTGCCTCTCCAGAAATTAAACAATGGCTATTTTTTGGTTTATAGAAGGGTCTTAAAAGTCAGCTCACTTTAAGATATTTTGAGTATACACATTTCCTCTTCAAAATACGTAATACTGCAGTAATAAATCATTAATACCTCAAAACTGTTAGTTTACTTTCAATAGTCCATCGGTTCAGAAGGTGGTCATAAATTATATGATTTTCAAACCAGTAAAGGACGGTTGTAAAACAAGCAGGACCCAATTTAAAGTAGCAGGTAATTATTCATTGTGTCAAAATTTTATTTTTCAAACAATGCCTACATAATTATAAAACGAATTTTGAAAACGGAAACTATGAACACTTTTCTATCAAAAGTGTAATACTAATAAAAATAATAATCAATTAATTCGAAAATTTGTTGTGAACCTCCTAAAAATCAACGTAGGAGGAGTTACTAATCTTTTTTATTTCTTTAAATGTTTGACTAAATGCAGTGATGGGCGCGTAGACTACGTCGGAGTAAACAATTTAGTTGTCTACGTGTAAAGTATGTAAAGTAAACTTTGAAAAAGTTTTACCTTAGAGTATGTAGACAATGTAAACAATAAGAAAATTAAATAAATTTTTAATATTTTTATAAAGTTTATTATAAAAAACTTTTATTAAAAAATTCAATAGTTATAATATAAAAACAAACTAACAATTTATTCTAAATTAAAAAAAAACATTAACAAGAAAAAATTATGATAAAATTTTTAAACCTATAATAAAAAATATTTTTATTCTAAACTATTTTTTCTACAAAACTGTTAAAAGTGGTTTTTTTAATTGTCACGACTTTTGATGTTAAAAGTGTCATTTTTTGACACGCGTGTTAAAAGTAGGTTTTTTTTAAACTAGTGTTAAAAGTAATTCAAAGTTTATTAATTGCTACGAAAATTTTGGTTCATAAACATTGCGATC
Source organism: Tribolium confusum (assembly GCA_029207805.1). Classification (NCBI taxonomy): domain Eukaryota; kingdom Metazoa; phylum Arthropoda; class Insecta; order Coleoptera; family Tenebrionidae; genus Tribolium; species Tribolium confusum. The sequence goes on along the minus strand of JALGAY010000002.1, from coordinate 27,060,291 downwards.
TGTGTGGTATTATTTTTTGATTCTTTATTTTTATTGAGTTTAAAATTTTTCCGATTGTTTTGTAGAAAAAATAGTGTATAATATTAGTGTTAAAAGTGATTTTATTTTGTTCGTGGAGTTAAAAAATTCGCTACGCTCGTTTTTTAATCATCTCCACTCCAAAATAAAATCTTACTTTTAACAGTAATATCATAAATAACTATTAAATCCCTTTTTGTCTTATCCTCATCAGACTTCATATATTTTATTAAATGCTTTTTCCAAATTATTATCCTTGCTCTGATCTTAAACTTTTAAAGTATAATATACATGCATAAGTTTTTTGGAACGTTCAAAAGTCAACCGATTCCTAATTGATATGTTACAATATACAATAACATACAATAAAAAATCTCAGACGATCAAATGAAGAGTTAGGTTATAAAAACATAACCTCAAAATAGTTATTGTATACAATGTCTACACAAAGTCTACATTGTTTACATTCTCTACATTGTTTACGCTTTTTCTACGACGTAATGTAGACAATAAAAGTCGACACGTAGATGCACATCACTGACTAAATGGTAAAACCTAGAACTTAAGATAAACGCGCAATGTCTAAGATCAATAAAAATTGGTAAAAGTCCGATACATATTTTAAAAAGAGAGGTCAGTAGCGTTAGTCCGATTTTGGTTCTCAAGTGAGGTTTGTATTTTTAGGGCCGAAAGCGCGTAAATACTTTAAAACGAAATCTTAATAGTTCTGAGTCGGCAAGTAAAACGAAATTCCTAGACAGTAAAACACATCTGAGAAAACCGCCCGGGACAGGCAGATTTGTCACCACTTTTACGTAGATTTGACTGCCCCGGACGCTTTTCTCAGATGCCATCGAAGGGTCCAACGACCATAAATTACTTACGTTTGGTAACAATACAATTTTTATTGCACTAGTAATAAACACAAGACTTGCCTTTAAAGTCAGCTACGCGCAAATTGGTTTGGAACAATATATCATTGAATATACGTACTAAACTTGGTAGTTTATGGAAATGTTGAATATACGTAAATATTTGCTTTCCTATTTTTTTAAAGTTTACACCTATCTTTAAAAAAATCTGAATTACTATTTAAAAAGTCGAATAAAACAGATTTATACAGGATTGCCAACAGTTTTAATTATTATTAACAAACACATGTATTCTGCTGTATTATGGTGGCAATTTTTTTAAATATTCTTTATATGTGTGATAGGCAACCAATTTAGACAGTAGGTGTATAAATAGTTGCAGCTTAAAAATATATTTTATTACAAACTTGAAACTAAAACAGCAAAGACTAAAAATTATACATAAACAAAAATAATTTAACTTACAAAGTATGTTTTTGTATATAACTTTTATATTGAGTTCAGTATAAGTTATAACGTATTATTATACACATCGTATCGTGGTGTGTATTAGGTGTTGTATACCTAAAGTGTAGATTTAGGTGTATTCTGTGTTGCCATTTTTTTTTCTGATTATGATCAGAAAGCGATCCAAAAGGCAAGCAATCTAATAAGCAGACTAATAGAACTAAAATGAGATTGGTTTATTTAAAATTAATTATTATTGTCATCCTAAGTGTTAGAAATTGCTGTGCAAAATTTTGTTATAAAATAACTGAAGTCTTTTTGTTTTGTACCAGATAATAATATACATAAAGATAAGCAGCAGTTCCAAGTTACAATAATAACAATTTAATTTTAGTCTTTCCAACAGTGAATGAAATTTGAAAAATTTTGACAGTTTTGACCATTATCTCTCTCTTTCTGTCTTCGCTAACAGAGATTTTATGACTTTTGGAGCGCTCGGTATAATAATTTTTAATAACACAATATACAGAATACTATATCAAATGTAAATTATAAATAAAAATATTGTGTTTATCATTTTAAAAATTTGAAAAAAGCGGGAACACATTTCTACAGCTACCTTCATTTCATATACGTTGCTTTGAGGGGGGCGCGCGCAAAGTGTGCCTAACTTCATAACCTTTTGTACGCCATATTGGATCCTCGTGTGGTGAAAGTTGTCATAGAAATGTGTGATTTTATAAAATTACGTTATTTGTGTAAAATAGACTAGTATCAATTGTAATTATGGCAAATAATAATAATGAAGGTGCTGAAAACAGTCCAGACAACTCGAAAGATTCAGGATTGGATAAGGTTTGATAAAATGCGTTCTTTGCACATATTCGCGCGTTCTCACCTCTAAATATAGCTATAAAAGTTTTATACGAAATTCAGTTTTTCTGCTGTCCAAAAGTCGCCCCTTAACCTCTTTTTAACCTGACAGTTCGAACAATTCACCCATTTAACCTTAAATTCTCCCATTATTTATTTAACCTTGACGTGTAAGGTGTAAGATGGTAATACAAACCACCACAATGTCTTATTTCGAATTTTTGATTTCAGTCATTCGTGGGAAAAATCGTAACAGGGCTTTTCAACAGCACGCCCCTGTCCAAATGGTTCGGAAAGGAGTCGGTTTCAAAGTCCAGAAGGCGCGATGAGGACGACGACGACGATTTGGACGCCTCCTACGTATTTCAACCGCCAAGCAAACGTGCGAAACCAACAGAAGTAGAACACAACAATTACAGTGCACACTTGTTCGAGTCTCCAGTGACTGTGCATAATGCTTCCAATAATGTTAATAATGTGTCGTCTAAAGTGTTCAGGAACTTCCCTGAACCGATGGCGGGACCGTCGGGGCTCAGTTCTCGCAAATTGTTTCAAAGACACAGTACTGCAAGCACAAATACGGTTTCAACTAATTCGTTTGATAACCAAGAAATTATTAATGGTGAAAATGACTCGGACAGTGAAGAATCAACTAGTGGCTATTCTTCAGCACCTAAATTACTAAATCAACAAAAAAGTGCACAAGTGTCTGATAACAAAGAAACATGTGAGAAAGCCATGCCAAAAACTAGGTCCTTGTTTGCTTCATGTAAGTTTGCGTTACTCAATGTTTGTTTTGATTTTTTTTGCAGTTTCTTCAAAGGTTTTGTAACATATGAATACACAGATTTGCTGTAAAATTCCATATTTTTATTATTGATCAAAATGAAGTGACTAATGTTTAAAAAACGAATAGAATGTTGCTTTTACTGTTTATGATTCATAAAAATGAAATGTTCCTAACTTTCCTTTTTGGAAAAATAATAATTTTGCATATCAAATTCATATTTTTAAATTATCTAATCTAAAAATTACATTAATTATTGTATATTGAAGGCTTTTTAATTACAAAATTAAAACACCACCTGTTGAATGCTGTTTTTGAGAAACTAGGGATAGGAGAAAATCAGCAAGTGATCATTTTATTTGTTGTGATTGGAGCTGAAATTCAAAAACTTTTTTTAAGACACCAAATCTTTACAGGTTTCCGTTTGAATTTGTCAGGTTTTCGATAAAAAACTGGAAAATGGTTAAACTGGAAGAAACTTTATATAAACTAGAGTTTTTTTTATAGATTTCTTTAAAAAACACGTATTTAAAATTATCAAAATGACTTTTTGAACTGAATAATCCTTGGCGGTCTAGATTATACTATGAAGGAGGTGTTTTATCTGACCAATGATGATAAAACCCTGGTGTTTCAATGCACCCCTCTTTCGTACCCCGAATTACAACATACTTTCCTAGAAAAGCTAGGACTATTGACGCAACTGTCCTACAGATGTCGCGGCATTTTGTCTCTAAAGTTTAAAGTTTTGAAGCAGCTAATTGAAATATTCCTACCTTTTTTATTTAAGTTTTATCATGCCGATTATCTTTTGAATACAATAATCCTGGGGTTCTCAAACTTTCTAAATTTTGTACCACATAAATTAAAGATTAAAAATGTTATGTACTACCATTACCAACAAAAGGATTTTCTGATTAAAATAATTTAAGGATAAAATATTATTAATATGTAAATGAACATGAATTAGAAGGTACCTGAAAAATTATACTATTGAATGAATTCATTTGTAGCTTTGTTAATGCGGTGGATAAGCCTGTTTCTTTTTTACTAATAGGGATATATCAGGTTTAGTTTTTATTAATTTTAATTGAGGAAGGGCCTATAACAAAAAATATGACTCACTACAATTTTGCATTTTAGTAATCTGTTAGAGCCAAACAATAGCGAAACAATTAGAAAAAAATGCATAAAATTGCACAATAGACTTCAGAAATGCTTTAATCCGCTAAATATGAGATGGATTTTAGATTAGTGTTCTGTCAGGAATCAACATTTTCAGCAATTTTTACATTTTATTTATTTTTAATTTCGAAGATTATCAAATTGTAAAAGTAGTGGGCCATATTTCTCGTTTTAAAGCTTTTTAAACGAGCTATCACAATCGGTACCTATGTTGGAGGGGGTTTTCCCTCAATTGGGGAAAAAAATCCATCAAAATGCATAATAAAGGGAAAAATTAAAAACCATAGATACGTTTTTTTAATATATTTTTTTGATCCTACAAATAAAAGCCGCGTGAAAGACATAATTTCAGTTAAAATACTTATTCTATAATATATACACTCACAATCAACACCGGATCTTTTTGTAATGTTAATAATGGTATTATTCATGCAATACAAAAATTCTTATGAAATTATACAAAAAAATTATTGGTTTGCTTTTTCTATGTACCTATCAAAAATTGTACTATCAAAATCTATGTAATGTACCACCATTTGAGAACCTTCAATAATCTGTCGTATTTAACTTTGAAGTTTGCATTTGTAATTAAATGTCATGGAGGTCAAATATTCAAGTCGCTATTTGGACACGCATGAGTTTGACGTTTGATTTTATTCAAGATTATTTTGAATTTAATTCAAGATAACAATGCAGCTATCTGTTTTTAAGAGTGTTTCTATAGGAATGGCTCAAGTTTTCATAAAAAAGGTCTATAGGTGATGCTACACTACAGCCAGTCAGAAACGACGTTCTTCAAAATGCGGCTGCTCAGATAAACACCTTTTATACTATAATCTAGACAAATATGGAATAAACTAACAAATCATATTATTTTAAACATTAATTTTCTCTGTGGGGGATGTTACTCGACGTCGAACACTCCATTTTTAAAATAAAAAAAAAAAAAATAAATTTATAGGAGACCAAAAATTTTAATTTTAGCACATAAAGGACAAGTAAATGTTGCATAGTTTTTATTAAGATATACAAATTAAACACCTTTACACTCCACACAAGTATTCTAATAAGAATACTTGTTACTAACTTGTTGTACCCTAAAATAGGTGAAAAATATTTCACCTATTTTAGGGTACAACTACACTATTTCTCATAAAAAATATTTGTATTAAGTTATTATTTGGGATAAAATAAATAGGAGATAGCTAAGAAGATTCAAGTTTTTTTTTATATTATACAGTCTGACAACTAGGTGAACAAATAATAATGGAGACGCTGTTGCAGCAAAAAATTAATTACAGCAGAATATAATAATATAAAATAAGAAGAATATAAGAGAAGGTGCAAAAGAAGTGTTAAACAACAATAGCGAAACAAAAACAGAATGAATTCAAGTTCGTGTGGTATTCAGCAAATGAGTCTCATGACCTATTAATTAAATTTGTACTGAAATAATATGGTTTTGATGCGATTTAAATTTGAAAATACATCCACTTATTAGTATCGTCTTATAGTGGGGTAACATGAAAGTACTTCCAGGATAATACCTATTGAATTTCTTTAGAAACAAGTTGTAATATTCATCTCTCATTGGTTCTAATATAATGTCATGAGATTCTCACCAAAATTATTTTCTTAAAAAACGTCAGATTGTGATGTTTTTAAAAAACAGTGACATACGGGCTAATTTCAAGTTAAGATAATACCAGTAGTATCGCAAATAATTTTAGTTTTTAAATAATTAAAATTTGCGATACTACCGGTTGTAGTTTAACTTGAAATTAGCTCATTAGTCTTGAAAATACTTCTAATCAGTGAAATTATAATGTGGCATTTTTAGTAAGCAGTCGTTGGGTGAGAATGTGTGATTTATGGTGAAAACAAAATCTAATCTAATGTCGTAAAAAATATTTAGGAATTAAATGTGATTTCCGATAAAGGAGGGAAAAGTATACATTGTAAAGATTTATTCTTGAAATCACTGGAATCTATGGAATCATCGTTGCTAGGGGATTAACTAAATATTAACTCTGATACTTTACTTTTACTGAATCAGACTTTGTGACCTTGAATGGTGAAAAACAAATGATTTTCATTACAACCAACTGCTTGCTATACATTCTTAGCTTAAGTCACAAGTCCAACTATTCATGCAAACTAGCTTTTGGGTGTATTTGAAATTTGTTAGAATTGCAGTTTTGTGTGAAAAAACATACACAATTATGGTACTAAAAAATGCTGTTAGTTAAAAAAAATACAATTTTTATTGCACAGTCATAATACTATGCACGACAATAAGTTTGGGAGATCATTGGCAAAAAAATGTGTAAAGTAACCTTTCATTTTTATTTTGATTAAGCAATCATTTTATTGTCAAGTGTCAAAACTTGATATCCCAAATTTTTACTATTAACTACAACTTTACGTATAAAAAAACTTATATTTATTGTTTATAAAATAAAGGTAAAGCGAGTTAAACAAACTGTTTATTAATTTCTAATGGGATAAATAATTACATGATGTAAGCTTCTAGATAAATATCAATATAAACTTGTTACGATTATTAATGGAACAACTAATTTTGCTTTTATGCTTTGTTCTAATATTTGACCTGTAGATTAAAATATAGCATTGATGTTTCAGTTTTATTAAAAAGTGTATAACAATAACCTATTTTTTCTAGCATTTTATTTTTGTTATTGGTTTTTATTAATACTTTTCTTTATTTTTAAGAAAATTTTTAATGAATATGCAATTTTAGACTGCACATGAACTTTGTTTTTTGATAATTGATGTAAGCCAAAAATAATTTTAAGACCAATTTAGGGAATAACAATACCAACCTATATCTGTTTTTTTTAACCACCGTGGTGCAAATAGATGTTTTGTTATTATAACAACGTAATGTTTTTAATATAGGGAATTAAATTTAGCGGAGATTATTTTCACCACAATGGTTAAAAAAAACATTTAACACAATGATGAACTTTAAAATCTATAGAAGTTATCGTTTTTTAAAGTTTTTTTTTGGCTAAAATTAAGAAAAATTAGTTATACTTTGTTTTATCATGTAAAGATACAAAAAAGAGTTAATTACAAATAGAGGAGAGTTATTTATTTATTTGGATGATTTAAAGATGACATTTGCTTGAACTTGCCCGATTAAGTTTTATCTATTAGCCGTAATTTTGACTTACAGTTTGTTTACTTTTATCAAAAAACCACCACCTGTTGAATTAGGTTTGTCAAAATTAAATTTACTAGAATTTGACAGTCATTTCTAGTAAATTAGTAAATAGAAATAGGCTGTGATTTGCATTGGCATCTCATTTCAAAGTTGTGCCCTGTTGTCGGATGTATTTTGAGAGTAAATTGCGATGTTGGTGGTTTTTTGATAACTAAACAAACTATAATAAATCGTTCTAATAAAAGAAATAATGTTTTTTTTCTTTTTTTCTTTTTCTAGCAAATGAATCCAGCGGACGTACTTTATTTTCGGAGAGAAGCCCCAATATGAATACGTCTCTGAGTTCAAGGCGGCCAACATTTAATTCATCGACATTTGGATCCCCCAATTTCGTTGACAGAACTTTGTCGACCAAAAGAATAATGAGCTCACCTTTTTATAGCGGCAATACAATTTATGGTGGCGCCTCAGCTTACGGTCGTAGGTTACGTAAATTTAATGAAGAATCGAACCATACAAGAGTTGTACAAATAAAACCCGTAAACGAAAAACCTCCAAGCGAAAATGCTACCTTAAGTAAAACGGCACGTAGGATTTTGAGCACTTTAGAACAATATAGCACCCCAATAAGTGACGCGAAAAAAATACCAATATCGCCGAGAAAACCAGGATTGCTATCACCCTACGTAGGAGCTACTCCTTATTTAATCAGAGATAGGAAGAGGCCATCGAATAAGGAGCTTCAAGTACCGTCCGTTCCAGATTTATTACAGATGAAGCAAAAGGAAAGGCTGCAAAATAGTACAGAGACGGTTAGGCAAATTGCTACGAAATCAAAGTCAACACTAAATAAAGAAGAATACAAAATAAGAACAGAGGAAGACAACAAACAGAAACACAGCAATAAAATGAAGTCTTCTCTAGCTTCACTCAGACCGAAGGGGCCATCGCTTGAGCCAGTCAGTGAAGTGAAGCTACCGAAGGTTTCCCTACCCATAACCACTCTTCCGAAATTCGATTTCGTATTAATGCCGCCGAAAAACTCAAACGAAACAACCAATCAAAAAGATACCAAAAGTCCCAAACCTTCGGTTAGTACTATAATTAAACCACCGATGGTTATAGATAAAAAAGAGACTGAAAAGAAATTTGTGGAAAATGGAAAAACCACATTCACATTTTCCGAACCTTTGGTGATCTCAAATGAGACGAAGTCAATAGCTGCAATCAACTGTTTCAAATTTAGCGAACCCGTATGCAAGAAACAATCCGCGCACACTGCACCCATGTTTAAATCCGCCGAAAGCAAACCCGAAATTAAACCAAAAAACAACGGCGAAAATGTAAAACCGGCTAGTCACTTATCAACAGAAACCAACGTAACAGACGTGTTAAAAACGCGTTGGGAATGTCCAACTTGCCTGATTAAAAACGATAGCGACAAAAATGTATGTTATGCCTGTGATGAACCCAAACCTGATACTGAAACAAAAGGCTTCGGGGAACAATTTAAAATGTCATGTGACAAATGGGAATGCAACTCGTGTTTGGTACGGAATAATAATTCGGATAAAAGTTGCGTGGCTTGTGGAGCAGCCAAACCTGGCCAAAAACCTGCACCTAAAATAGGATTCGGGGATACCTTCAAACCCCTGGCTTCGACTTGGGAGTGCTCTGCCTGTCTCATTCGGAATAAAAACGACGTGGAGAGTTGTGCGGCCTGTGGGACTTCCAAGACTCCCAAACCAGTCACTAATTTCGGGGAAAAGTTCAAACCGGGAAGTGATACCTGGGAATGCGGCACTTGTATGATTAGAAATAAAAATGATTTGGAGAAATGTGCCGCTTGTGAGACACCCAAACCAGGTGCAAAGACTGCAACAACTTCGAGTCTAAAACCTATGACACCGATTTTCTCGTTTGGAATTAAGCAAGAATGGGAGTGCCAGACATGTCTGATTAAAAACAAAAACGAACTGACGAAATGTGCGGCGTGTGAAACGCCAAGACAAACCGAAGCGAAGAAAGGTTTTGGGGATGCCTTCAAAACGAAAGGAGGCGAATGGGAATGTACTTCTTGCTTAGTCAGGAATAAAGCGTCAGTTGACGATTGTGTTTGTTGTGGTGTTTCTAAATCTGGAACTTCCAGTGAGAAAATTTCACAAGTTTCAAAGATAGAAGAGATCAAACCTGTGGTTGGTTTCAATTTTGGTATAGACAAACCAACAACAGAATTTAAGTTTGGTATACCAACTACCAGTAGTATGACTAGTACGCCGCCTGTGGCGAAATCAACGACAGCAGTGACGAGTAGTAGTTTTAGTTTTGGTATCAAAAATACTCAGGAAAAAGTCACGACTGTTACCTCTAGTGAGAACCCGACTGTTGCCAGTAATCCTTTACTTAAACCTAACGAAAAATTACCAGACGAAGCACCACTAGCACCGGTGGGTTTCACATTTGGCCTTGATAGTAATAAGACTCAGGAGTCAGTAGTGACAAGTAGTAGCGATAATAGTAATAAAACTGAAACGACTGCTTCAAGTAGTTTTGGAACGAAACCTGCACCCATGTTCCAGTTTAAACCTTCTGCTGTAAATGGAGATATATATAAATTTGATATGAATAAACCGAAAGAAAATGTTATCAGTACAGAGAATAAAACACAGGATTCGCCTTTTGTTAGTAAAACTCAAAGTACACAATTTTTACCCCCAAGCAAGCCTCAAGAGTCACCTTTTGCAACCCTTAGCAAACCAACAGACTCAACATTTGGCAGTAATAGCAAACCAAACGACTCACCTTTCAGCAGTACAACAAAACCCACAGAATCACTTTTTACCTCGCCTTTCAGTGATACGAACAAACAAAAAGAATCAATATTTGGCAAATCCACCGAAACAAATAAACCTCAAACTGGAATATTCAGCAGTGTAGACACAAATAAACCCCAAGAAACCATCTTTGGAGGCGATGCAAATAAACCGAAAGAGGTTTTATTTGGAACTAAACCCACTGAATCCAGTAACATGTTCTCCAATCCTTCAGCAACTCCGACATTTTCTTTCGTGCCGAAAACAAGTGATAATCCCCCATCAGGTCCAGTATCTTCTGCATCCTCTGGCATCTTCAAATTTGGAACAGAGTCATCTCAGAGTCAGACTCCAGCGAAACGAGCTTTTGAGGAACCTACAAATAACGTAACCAACGGATTCGGTTCCGTTGCGAAAATTCCGGCGTTTGGTGTGTCGCAGAGTTTCGGTACGGGTGAAGCCAAACCGTTCACGTTCGGAAGTACGGATTCGGCTCCAAAAAGTGCGAGTTTTTCGTTCGGTCAGACTGAAAATCCGAGTAGCACAGCGCCAGTTTTTGCTTTTGGAAGTGGGGCCGCACCGAGTACGCCGAGTACAGGGTTTAATTTTTCGGCTCCAAGTGGTGGATTTAATTTTGGTGGTACACCGAAAGTTGAAAGTCAGCCGTTTAATATGGGGGGGAATGTGTTTGGGGCGGCGGGAAGTTCAGCAAAGAATGGAAGTTTTAATTTTGGAACGAATGCGAATAATAATAATCAAAAAGCGGTATTTAGTTTTGGGGCTAATCAGACGAATCAACCAAGTCAGGGGAATTTTCCAAGTCAGGGACAGAGTCAGCCGGGGTTCAATTTTGGGGCGCCAGCGGTAAGTTTTCAGTGTTATAAAGGGAGGGTTTTAAAGTTTTGTTTTATAGCAACAACCGCTGAATGCACCAGGAGGGTTTAATTTTGCAGGCGCTCCACCTTCATTTAACTTTACAGATGGTGCTGGAACGTGAGTATTTCGCTATATATTTTTTATAAGTCTAAATTCTTCTTGTTAAAGATAATTTTCTTTACAAATATGGCTATCTATTTGGATAATAATAAATGTGATACGTATTAATAGTTATTTATTTTATTATACAAGTGTGAAATGTGCAATATTAATCACAAAAAAAATCTCGTGAAGAGCGAGTGTGTAATTTTATTAGTAACAAACAAGTTATGTCACAAAACCATAGTATGAAATTTGGCAAAACCTGCTATCGCAGATAGTTTGTCAGTCTTGATTTAATGTGTTTCAAAAGCTTGACGAGGTATCTAATCCGTGGCTTCGGAACTTTTCAATTGATCAATGAAATGATCAATTGATGATTTTTTAATTTGGATGAAGATAATGTTCCAAAGCGATATCTTATGTAAAGTCGGTGTTTTCTTACAATCAATTGTCAGTGTTAAAATTTTTTGAAAGACTGTACTGTACCACCTTAAAACTTGTATTAACGGACCGACATTAAAATATTTTCCCCATGTCAGAGTTTAGGATAAGCGCACTAATGATTTTTTTTAAATCTTGTAGCAATAACGGTCCAGTACTGTTCGGTGGTGAAGTAAATTTTATTTTAAATCCAAATATTATTTTCATTGCTTTATATATTCATAAATATTTATCGACACCACAGCCGTCTGAATGAAATTTTTTGGAAATGAAAGTATAAATGAACAGGCTGTTGTAAAACAGCCTGTTCATTTGCTCACTTAGAGAGATCTCTGCATGGCGCTGTTAACATCAGCTTACAAAAGCGATGACACTGACATTTAGTTAGTGCTAACAACATAACACGGCGAAATTACCATTTGTCATTAATGAATGCTAGTACCAACCTGACGACACTTTGACAATTGATTGTAAAAAAACACCGACTTTAAATTTTAGGTACTAAGCGAATGAGTACTGTCCACCTTTTTGTTGTGTTGACATTAAGGCGATAAATGAAATTTATTTTAATACAAAATGTTTATAATTTGCAACTAACATGGTTTTGAACTTCATGTTCGTCTCATTTAAGGATTTTAAATTTCAAATAAATCTTATGAAATAGATTTCAACGTTCAAACTGACCGTCAATGTAGACAAAAGACACCTAGAGCTTTTTCAGTTCAAAATACATAAAGCGATGTAACACAACTTACCTTTATACCAAGTTTAGGAGCTAGATGGCGCCAAAGTTGGAGAATAAAATTTATTTTTATACTTTAAACGTGAATTTCTTTGTACTTAAAGGGCTAATTTCAAGTTGATTTGGGACTGATTTCAATTCGTTTAATAAATACATAATATAATGTATTACATAATAATTAAATACATAGATATTATTTGAGCTAATCAGTTACTAATAAAGAAGAAGCGGACGTGTGCTTCTGAAACTTTTAGACACGTGCGTCATTGAGAGAGAAAATTCAAATGATTGAGAAAAACGTCAGACACTCAATTTAAATATGATTTTTATTTTTTTCTTCTAAACAGTGCTCACTTAGATAACTTGTCAAGAGTGCCATGACAAAACAAAAACCTTTTGAAGTATTTCTTACTTAAATTCGGCTGCCTTACTGTCAGTGATAGTTGTCAGAATTGTCACAATATGTAATGAACGAACAAAAACCGGACACGAAAAAAAAAACGAAACTGGTAATTATAACAGCAAAACTATTTGCAATGAAAATGACTCGGAATCTTGTAAACACGCATCCAAGAATAATCAAAATGATTTACATATTTATTTATATTTTCCATAGTTAGAGTGCATCAAGTTCCGATATCCATTTTTCGCTACATTTTCTTTTATCAAAATCTCTTAACACTCTTGACAACTTATTTAAGTGAACACCTGATCTAACGCGTACCTGTAGATTTAAAAAAGAAAATAATTTTTAGTTCTTCAAAAATTATACATTACCTTACTGATTAAGTAAGTTAAACGAGTTGTCGTATAAAAATACAGATATAACCAAGACTTCGGCTGCTTTTGCTTCTTATATTCATTCTTCCGGTCAAAGGTTATTCTTTAACTGTTTTTAGAAGCTTTAGAAATCCTTAGATTCGCCCACGAACCTTCTCTACAAACCTTAAATGACCAGGTGAATTTTGATTGCAGTAGTTGTCTTCACTAGTTTAATTTTCACCGCCATTAGTTGAATGTTTATTTATTTTAATCTTGTCTTCTTACTCTCTTTATTAGTATTTATAACTTTTTTTAAATTTCTTAAATCAAATTTCAAGTTGATTCTTTAAAAAAAAACACACACACACTTTTGTAGGCGACTAATATTCTTCTGTCAATTTTCCAGATAACAACCATTCGTTTATTTATTATCCTTCAAATCGATTAACATCTTTTTGCTAAAAACACAGTATAGAAATGAATCAGTATGGACAACTGATAAAAACTGAAAACTTGTCAAAAATCTAGCATCCCTTCAAGTTAAGTGTGTATAAGATGGAGCCACAAATTTTTAGATTTACTACAGGTAACTAATAATACGCAATTGAAATCTAAAGGGCTATAACTGTAAATAATATGATAAATAATCGGAAGACAAAGATTAAAATTATTTTAATATTTGACTGACCCTTATATAGTTACAGTTATAGCCCCTTAAATTTAAATTGTGTATTATTATTATACACAACTAGTACAATAATTTATTCAACATGATTTTACAGTCCACGGAATTGAATACTTTGCCGAGCGAGTTGTGCAGCATTTTTATCGTTTTTTGATTTTTAGATCTCCTCTAGTACTTGGTACCGTAATTTTTAACGTTACCTTTGGCTTATAAAAGTTTTAGTAATTTTTTGTTGTTTGTGCTGCTGCTTTATCAGTTTCTGTCCAAAAAGTATGGTTTTATATATGAATACGAGAAGTACACAATATAAGTACCTGACAGATGGATAACATAAAAACATATTCAATGCTTCAAATGAAACATTAATTTTACTACTCACTAGATTATTGTATGTAAAACCTGTTGAGATAGAAAATTCTACACTACGACGCTCTTGTGACGAAGAGATGAATCACAGCGCAAGGATAAAATAAATATGTGGCTTAGTTGTCAATAGAATACCCCGAGAGATAATGACACCATCTTGACGGAGAAAATTGCAAACACAGATTGAGAAACAAGTGTTTTGGGTGAAACGTTTTGCGGCGACTATATGTTATAAAAGTAGAATTTATTGTTCTACGCCTCAGTGTAATTCCTATTACACAAATAATACTTCATCTCCTAGATCAATTTGATGAATTTAAAGATATAAAACTGCAGTTAATATAATACAGTTTTATAACCTTTGCAAATGCTGCCGAGGGTTAGAACCGTGATATCGTTCTGGCATTTCGGATATCAACTACATAATCTGTCCAAAATGACATATTAAGAGTGCAACTTGAACGGAATAATTAAAATCTCATTTTTGTTACACACTTGGTTATTTTGCTAACCCTTTGGAACCATTCAATTGTTTTGACATTTTGATTGTAGCTCTTTTATCACATAATTAAAATGTATACTGAAAAGTAGTCCAAACTAAATAGGAACCCTCTCCCCATAATGTTCACTAGCTTTTAGACTAAATAAAATATAATAAAAAAATCAAGCTGTATTTACTACTACATATAAATGAATTTATTATATTTTATTAAGGCAGGTATACATTTTTGTTTCATGACTAATTGCGATTTTAATCATCATTTACTAATCGTGGTATAATTTGTTGTAGGGCGCCACCTCAGCGTAAATTTAAAAGAGCGGTTCGACGGACGCAACGATAGTTTCCTAGAGTTTGTATATAGAGGAGTGACAGCAACGTAAATCAAGAAAATGGAGTTGTTTGTGCGAGTACGTGTTAAGTTTGCTTTTAATTATGTAAAGAATAAATGTGTGGATCAATCATCTTGATATTAAAAAAAAAAAACAATATTTGTTTTCAGACCTATAAATGTTAGCTAGGCATTAAAACTAAATGGGCCACCTGTGAATGTTCGAGTCCAGGCATTCGCCTTTCGAACATGTAATATAATGTTGAAAATATTTCGAATTTATTTACCATATCTGAATGTCTGCAGTTACAGGTAATGTTCACAGATGCGTCGGTGTACAAATGACATTGTTGTACACGGCATGTTACTCCCTACATTGTATACCATAGCGTAGGCATTTCAAAGGTCTGATCCATAGAATGTAGAATTTTATAATGGTGATGAGGATTTTCATCAAATATTGTGTGATGATGAAATAGTTGTGAAATTTTTGAATGATTCGTACCATATAATATTTATATGACGGCCAATATTGGCCACTTTTTCTGTGATATTCTTATGGGTCAGGCCCCATACATAAGTATAAACAATATGCATAAAACTATATATATTTAAACTAATCAACACAGACAAAAAAATATTGTTTTATTGCAAAAGTCCATTTTAGAAGACTAGATTATTTTTTTATGTTGTAATCTGGTTGGTTGAGAGATTTGGCAGCCGAGATAAATGAAGGATTGCTGAGTATCGAACGAGTAATTATTGCAATGCAATAGTATTTATTTTTTATTGTTAATTTAGTTTTTGTCTGTGTTATCTTATCAAAAAGTAGGCTCACTCCTTGGTTCCTGAAATTGAAAAAGTATATATTGTAAATATTTGTTTAAAATTGTGATTATTAACAACACATCTATTTTATATAATTAGGAGGTATTTAAATGAATTGATAAATTTTGTTGTCAATGAAGTACTTGTGTTGTTTTACGTAATTGAGCTATTAGGCTCTTTTTATCTGAAAAGTATTAAAAGGAGTTAGACTGCTTGGTGTAAATATTGTAATTCTACAAGAAATAAAACGTTTTGCTGAAAATTTCATTTCATTTAAGCTGTTGATTCCTATTTCTTTTAAACCAAGAGGTTGCGTTACTTTACATAAACGAATGGAATTTTCAGCATATTTGTGCCTTTATTTTTTTAATGTATAATTTTATTAGTTATATTTGTCAAGAACTTGGCCTAGTTTCGTTTAAATTATTTTTTGTCAGCCACATGTTATTTATATATTTATATAGATTGTGAAGTTTATATAAAATCGAAAACAAATGACAAGAGCACTTTAATTTTTTTCTTGTACCAAATCATTCCTATACTTGTATATTTATGAATTTTACAATAATTTATACCTAATAAAGCCAAGTTTTGTTAAATTTTGTTTTAGTTAATAAAATTACATTAGTTATAAAATCGTTTGTGTTAACCTACTCTATTTATTCTCTTTTCCTGGTGAAAAGAATTGCAGTTGTTCTTAGGTATAAAATTTGTGGTGAGGACAAGATTTTTTACTAACTGAAAATCCAGATAGATTAAAAAGTTTTACTGTTACTTGTATGGAACATTTCAATTTTATAAGATTATATATAACAGACATACACTCAAATACATGGAGACAACTATACAAAGTATTTCCTCAGCCAAATGAAACTGTGCTAAAACGTCTCAAGAGCCTTAATCCTTGTGGAAATTAAGACTAAGAATTTGCGTCAAAAATTGTACTTTTTGAAAGTTTATAATTTTTAAAATTGATAATAAAATATAAATACAAAAGAAATGAAGATAACGTAATTGTACAAAATCATTTACAGTTGTCATATTCAAATATTTGGATGTACAAAATTAGTGTAACTTTATTTATATTGAATATAACAATTGTACTTAAAAATTTCTTACATTAAAGCAACATAGAACAGAAACATGAACAGTGTTTATATCACAAGATATTTAATAGTTTTTTTATTTTTTCATTTTTTTTGGAAAAAATACAAACTTTAAAATATTTATATTCAGAAGGAGCAATGTGCTTTTTACTGTTGTGTATATTTCCATTTGATTGGTGCACGATTGTGTTCCAAAAAATATGTAATAAAAAAATTCCATTTTAGGAAAATTAGTTTATAGCAGAATTTTATTTTATCGAATATTTTTACAAATACATTATAAATACAAGAGAAAATACACAGTGCCTCAATAAAATTAATTTGTACAGTTGTCATCAAAATAAGAGAAAGATCAAATGAAAATATACACTTATGAAAAAAACTATTTCTATATTATATTAATTTATCTAAATCTAAAACATAAAACCATTATAATACAGGTCACATATTAAATTCTACCTAAGAGAAATAGTCTTTAGTATCTAACAAATTAAATAAAATGCCAAATAGGCCCTGTCAAGTTTTAACTTGAAGGCAAATCATGAAGGAAATATAAATATACACCGGCTGAAGTTATAAATTAATTAAATTATAATGCATACTTTCCACTTAACGAAAACGTTTAGCTATTAATCTTGTGATATTTTCATCCACTAAGAATCATCAGACATAAATGAATTTTGGGATTTTAATTCTTCCAATTCTTTAATTTGCTGGCGAAGAAATAAAATTCTGAAACCAAAGCAAATAATTTATTCCTAACGGTTCATTTCTAACCATAAAGGTAGCTCTACATAACATATACACGTAGTTTGATTTTTTATTATGTCCCCATTAATTGTAAGTATAAAATCTTTTGAAAGGTAAAAATATCTTTACAAAAAAAAATATTATAGCAATTTATGTTTAAGTCATAGGGATTTAATAAAAAATTGAACTGTGATGAAAACGTTTCATCATTGTTTATGCGGTACGGTTTTACTTGGTTTTCATCCATTTTTTGTCTTCTAAAGTCACATAGAACTACCTTAATTAATTTAAATAAACAGTTTATTTTAAATTCACATACCTTTGCTCTTGCAGTGTAGCCTGAATTTCTGTGAGACGAACTATTGATCTAGCAGACTTGAGTTCAGCGGAAACTTTAGAACATTGTATACTACCCATAATGTGAGCTTCTTCTGCTAATTTTTGCGCCTTAAAGATGAATAAAATGCCAAATTTTCTTTAGGAGAAATTGATAAATACTTACTTGTTTTTCTAAAATTTCTGCTGGCCATCCCCTAACGTGGTTAACTAAATCATCTCTATAATGATTAGCCAATGACGGTGTTATTGAAGGACCTTGGGGTCTTAAAGCTTGTAACGAGCTTGACATTCCCTGAAGTGTCGAGAGATTGCCAGGTGGACTACTAACAGGTACTGAGACGACTAACAAAACAAAAAAATATACATTATACTCATTTATTTTGAACTGGTAATGTTTTTTCACAAGATAATTTTTTTGTTATAAGATTTGAAAGTTATAAATGTCTGTCTAATGGAATGTTGTTGTTAAGTAACCTGTTACAGGTATATTTAATTAAATTTATCAAGGCATTTTGTTAAAAAGCAAGTTGGATAATAATGTTTCAATTTTATTTTAATCATAACAACTTTAGCACATTTTTATTACAGAAATGATTACAATATCTGTTGTTCAAAATTAAAATCGGTGTTTCCCGATTTTTTAAAAATTAAATTTCCACATTATTTTGTATTATTTTGGTGAATTACGTCCATTTTTTTAATTCGAAATTTGGTGTTACGGGGAAGTGGACGACAAGGCAAAAAAAAAACTGTTTTATAAGGCCAACGTTTCGAATCCTTTATTGATTCTTCTGCAAGGCTTCTAATAAATGTCAGATTTGTTTGGCATGGTACCAATTTGTCTCGGCCAGTGGTCGCCGGAAGAATGTCTTACTCTACCATGCCAAACAAATCTGACATTTATTAGAAGCCTTGAAGAAGAATCAATAAAGGATTCGAAACGTTGGCCTTATAAAACAGTTTTTTTTTTTTGCCTTGTCGTCCACTTCCCCGTAACACCAAATTTCAAATTATTTTGTATTATTTTCTACTGATTGATTACTTATAATTTCAGAAATGGGTACAAACAGTTTTATACAACGGTTTAATACAATTATTATTTAGAATGCGAGTGACAAACGATATCACGGAAAAATTGTCCATATATTTTAAACATAATTAACAAATTTAATTATTACTAAAATACATCTTTTATTATATCCTGATGAACAAAAATAAGGTTCGAAATTCAGCCAATTAAATCAGATGTCACCTTATTACGTTATAACCAAATTTTTTCTCCCGTTACACGTGACCTAACAACAAAAAAAAAGACAAACAAACAAACAAATAGGGGTAATTTTTTTTTCCAGTAATTTACAATAATAATCAAAATACTATTATGAGAAAAAGTTGAGGAGCTCACGTGCAAAACCGGATACACCCATTTTTACAAATTTTTCAGGAAATGAAGAAACATCTCATTTAACTCTTTTGTTAACATTTGTTAAAACGTTGTTAACTTATTTAATTTGTTAATATACATTTTATTGTAAAAAACAAAACAATTCAGAGTTTTGACAAAAAAATATTGGATATATTAAGTCTCACATACAAATGGAAACATTTTTTCAAAAAATAATTTTATTTTAAATAAAATAAAAAACAATGGACAAAACAATCGTTACATGTATTTCAGTTTCTTCAATCAGGCAGTCACATAGCTCGTGTTTATCTTTAGTTTAGTTTTTTTTTGCAGTATTTTTGTTTCTTTCGCCGATATTGACTAACAATTATTATATTTACACAAACTTGTTGATATGGATAACTATCGTCTTTTGTTTCAAAATTTAGATATCCACCACATATACCCTAAAATACGAATTTTTGTAAAAAAGTAGTTTAGCATGTGAGCTCCTCAGTTGTACCCAAATTGGAGATATCAGCTGAACAGGCAGTACATTTTCTAGTATAAAAGTAACTTCTAATGTTACTGCCGCCTAATATCTGTTAATTTGACATCTGTATTGTAGCCAGCATACTTCACCCTCTTTTCTTCATGGTAGTACTGGGATATTCTACGCCAGAAGTGATTTTTTTTTAAATTTTCTCTTGTGCTCCTTAGATCAAAATTGACATTTCAACAATTTCAGACACCTTACGTGAAAAAAGTATCTACAATTCATTTAATAAGTGTTTTTGTAAATTTTTCTGTATGCTTATTGAAAGATGCCACTACTTTTACTTAAACCAGCGACATTTGCTTTAGGATGCATTTTCGGTATGTTTTACATCTTATTACTCTGTCGTTGAAATTTCCTCCACGAGGAGCGCACAATTGTTTCTCAAGATTTATTAAAATATTTGCAGTAATCTAAAGTTGAGTTACAGTATGGTGATTAAAAAAAAACGACTTCCTGTTTTTTTAAAACCCCCTTGTACAGTTACAGTAAGATGAAATCATATCCCAGTTAAAATATCAGCCTTTAATATTAAAGGGAGATGGCCCATCTGGATTTTTATTTCCTATTTAAACAACACAAAAAATAATTCAAATTTGAATTTTTGTAGCTCGTCTACTAATTAGTTTACTGAAATGACCTTACACAGTTTTAAGGAAAATTAACGCTCTACAAAAAAGTCTCCTTTCATAAATGAACTCTTTCAAACGTTATTTGAGGTCAAAGTTAAAACTATAGTAAATTTCAAGATTTTTTTACTTTTAAGTTATTAGTAATCTTCGGCGTCTCCGAGTAGCTCGGCAGTTGGCCAGCTAATTAATCGGTGTAATTTAGCGCGCTGCGTGTTAGTCATTCAACTGGTCTACACAAGCGCTCAAAACCCAGCAGCGTCGTTACCTCAAATGTACCCAAAATATATTTACTGCTTAAATGAGAGAAGCTATTATAATTAAGTACTGATTGATTGAGTGAGTGTCAATGTGCCCTGTCTTTAAATAATGCTAAATAAAGTGTTAATAATAACGCGAAATCACGCAACTGAAAAATCAGTCGCTCACGCCGAACGTTAGTTATTACATAATTAAAAATTAGAATATTTTAATTATAATAAAATCGCTCTTTTCGTGAAATTATTTAAACAATATAAATAAATTTGGAAAGCTGCCAATAATTAAAATATGGTATTTTAAAATTATTTAATGATATGATGCTATAAATGAGGTGATATACAAAAAAGTTACAATAATATTATGTGGTAAGTCTGATAGTTTCTTTGAAGAAAAAATCTTTATTGTTTACTATTTTAAATTTGACCTCAAATAACTTTTGATAGAGTCTATTTATTATAAGATGCTAAAAGACTTTTTTGTAGAACGTTTAATTACCCATAAGGCTGTGTAAAGTCATTTCAGTAAACTTATCAATAGACAAACTTATTTAAATGGAAAATAAAAAATCGCGATGAGCCACCTCTAAATATTAAGAGCTGATCTTTTAACAAGGTTCTAATTTAATCTTATTGCAACTATTAAACAGAGGGTTTTGTAAAAAAAAGTTAGGTATGATGTTGACTAACAAATACTTTCCCCACTTAAGTAGTTTAATGTTTAGACACTAGAAGTCCACCACTTTACTGATTTTCTCCCATTCAACAAACTTTCGGTATGTATTTGTTATATGCAAAGGAAAGAAAGGATAAAGTGTGGCGTTAAAACAGCTTTTCACTTCCTGGTTTTCAATTAAAGCGACAGTTGTCGGACCCTTTTCAGAATCTTGATAGAAAAAAATAGGTGGAGTCAAAATTCTATCTTTGTCCTATCTGTTCTATGAATGTTTTTAAATCATTTGGGTCAATGTGAGGTCTTCATATAAAGATTTCTATGAAGAGAAGACAACAAAAATTGTAACATAGTGAGAAGAGAGTTTTTATTCAGTAAATGTGAAGAAGTTAGTCGATCCATTTACCCAAGGACTACTGACTTTAGGTGTAGATAATTTTATCAATAGAAACTTGTTTACAATTATTTTGGACAATACCCACTGCAAGTAAAGAGATAAGGGACCACCCTTGGATTTCATAAATAGTCGGCGTTAATCCAAGCATTATAAATCATTAAATTATTGTTAAAATTATTTTACAACTAAAGTCAATGTTCGTTAGATAATTGCATCGACTTTATATAGTTAAATTTTTCAGATAAGACAGTTATGCTTAGGGCAACAATAAAATCTAGGGTGAAGTAAAAGCAACGCTGTTAGCGCCATCTATCGAATTTTATTTTATTTAGTTTTTTCGCTTCACCTCTTATCCAAAAAGTTTAGCTTATTGTTTCTTAAATACCAAGAGCTGGCCAAACAAGAAGCACTGCAGTACTCTCCAATTCAAAATCCGACTCTAAGGTAGGAATTTAGTTATCTTTCTTTTCCGCGTTTACATAATGGGCATTTAGTTGGCTCCAGCAAACGCTATTGAAAATTAACAAATACGATAAGAATTCCATCACTGAACACGTGCGTGTTTGAGTTTTAAATGCTGACCTCCATTTGCTAGGTTTCTCAACATGGTACAACCTGTCAATAATTTAAATTTTGTCTCTCAATAACGCACGTGTCCACTAGTTTCAAATTTCATCATCAGAGTGCGTATCGCTTTTTGTTGTCAATAAACTACAGAATTTTTTATTCTGTAATTGTTCACAGATCAGATCAACAAATTGATTAGTTTTTCTTGTAATATTTCGCTGAACATAATTTTTGTTCAGTCAAAATCTCCGCAGAGCACATCTTTGGAGAGTGGGAAAATTATGGAAAATAGCTATTTGTTTAATTAGGCAATAAAGCGTATAATTTAATGTAGTTCAAAGCAAAGACTTAGTCGTGGCTTTGAAGCTTGTCAAGTGATTAATTTTGCATTATTGCTGAATTTGCAATACTGCCATTAATTTTTTCGTCGATCCACTCAATTTAACATTTTTTAAAAGAATTTTTACCGTTTGCCATTAAACGACAAATTTTGGAGTTAGCTGAAATCCTGACTGGCACTTAAGTATCTGCTTTGCTGCGTGGTCAATCAAAAAGTTATATTTGATATAAATATTTAAAGCATTTTTGATATATTAATTAGACAATAAATATAACACTTTATATTACAATATGGTCTTATATTGTATGTATCATCTAATGCGGATCGGTGAAAATTTTATTATTTTACATATTCACATTAAAACTACATTACTAACTTATAAGTTATAACCAGACATAGGCATAGAAATGTCACACAGACTCACTGCACTCGATTGCAGTCAGCTCGAGCCATAAGCGTCGGATCTAGACTTGCCGTGTGTAACCCGTATTATATATTATTAATATATATATAACACGAAAATTATAACTAGAAAGTAAAATCCGAAAGACGACGGACAGTTCTATTGCTATATACAAATTTCTGTAAATTCGTTAAATAAGTAGGTAGCTAATAAATCGGTCTAGTTCGGTGCGTGTGCCAAAGTGTGGCGATCGCACCGCTTGGATTTCCCGCCGTGACATTTCTGTGCCTAAGTCTGGTTATAACTAACTACACAACTAATAACATCACACACACAAATACTTTTTTTGTACGATTGAAATCTATTTCATTGTTTACCACGTCTGTTTTTTCTTTATTAAAAATTAATCGCACAAAAAATTAATATTAATATCAGAAATTAAGAACTTTGATACTTAATATTTTTTTCATTAAAAGTTTTTTCATGATTTGAAATATTTTTTAAATAATTCATTATACCATTAAATAACATGGGTTCCCAAAATTGCTGAAATCAGTTGTGTGTTGTTCTACAGTAGTTTGCCACATTTGATAAATATGTAAGTAGCCATATAAGTTATTCACGTCGTTTGGTTTCAACATTGGAAAGTACTATTGGAAGTGTTATAACGGCGTGGTCATTGTGTGCTTACGACAGAATAAGAATGTGACTGAAGCAGTATATCATTAGAACAAAAGCAGCACTATTTAAGCAATTATTATAGTAATCCAAAAATGCTAACTTTATAGGGCCCTAAAAAAACAGCTTAACATCAATAACGAGCAAATTACTTATTGCTTCTGGTTTCTTTGTTAGATAGCAAACAATAACTGTTTTAGAGAAGGACAGACCTGAAACGGCATCTCGTCCGACAGGAAACAGTTTCGGTAATGGCAATGATCGAAGGGTTGGATTGTAAACTTTGTTAAAACATTTTTGTTTAAAGGGACGGAGCCATGTAATGTTAGCGTTTTTAGATTGCTATCCCTACCGCTAATTTGCGATAGGTTTTTCAGTGTAGGAAGAGGTTATGGAGGAATCATTACTCCTATATGAGGTTATTTACCACATGGGCTGTGTCAACGTATCACAAATCGGCAGGGTTGCTTTGTTAGAATAATTTACGGCTGGCTTAATCACATTCTCAATGTTTCGTAAATACGTAATAACATTTAACTCCATCAGAATTATCACGTTTTTGTAATGTGCCGAGTCTAACATATCAATTATTCATGTAGACTACTAACAACTGGTAAAAGAGTCATTATCCTGTTATTATTGTTACATTCAGAACAACCCTACTTCTATATGGACTTTCATGCTCAAATTTACCTATGAGTTTCAAAGGAATTTAGAATTTTTTTTTTAAATTTTGGACATTAACCCTTTTAAATATACACAAATAAACGCGACTTAAATTGTAAATCTTATTAACAAAGACTTCTTATTTTAACCCTTAAATCTTCGAACATCTTGAATCTCTTTTGTTACACTTAATAGAAAATCGGAACCTAGGAAGTTAAATTATTAAATTTAGACATTTTTTAAATTGCTTGTTATTGATAATTAACAAATGTGATACACATTCTATCGGTGAAATTTAGAACTAGTGAACAGTTGAGATAAATATAATTCAATTTCAAAAAGTTAATGTTCTTGATATTTCTGTCTACAATCTAAGGTTTCTCCTTCACAAAAAAACGGACGTGTATACTAGTTCCAAATCCACTGCCAGAGCGCGTATCGCTTCTTGTTAACTATCAATATCAACTTGTCGTTTCATCATTTTAGTAAGCGGCACAGAAAGTTTGCACTTTCTGTGAAATGTGAAGACGTGACGTTTCAAATTGTTTTGCAATTTCCTAGTACTCTAAGACTTGTTCTTTTAATGAACACGTCGTGGTTTGACAGAATAAATAATAATTTGATTTAATACAGGTGTAAACATAAAATAAGATTCCTACCTTTCGTACAATCAGGCGTCTCAGAATGTGTTGGTGTAGGGGGGCCTTCAACTACAGTTCCCGTATGATTAGTGTCTACACTTAGAGAAGTATGCACTGCACTATCCCCAGAAACAGTCTGCCTTTGCAAACCTATAGAACCATGTGAGTTTTTATCAGAGTTATCTGTAGGCGTAGTCTGTGACATAATTCGGGGTAAACTTCCAAGACTGGTTGGAGGCCCAGGCGTGTTCGCTATTGTCACGGTCGTGGGTACCGGCATCATCGAGGGTGTACTCTGCGGTGACGATTCAGGTCGTCCCGGCGTTGAGGGCATATGAATAGGGTGCGAAATTAATCGCGGCAATGCATTTGCCAACAAAACAGGTCCCAGTGTGTTTGGTTCGGCCGTTTGTTGGCTCGAACTATTCCCGTAGGATATCTCGGACGTCGGCGTGCTATCGCCGGGAGAGATGTCCATGTCTTGCGTCGATTGCACGTTGTCGTCTGGATGCTTTCGCGATCTACCATCTTTGACCGGGACGTCGCTATCGTCTCGGCTGCTACTGCTGCTCCAATGTCTGCTCCCCGTTGCGCTCTCTCTCGGTCCTTCTTTACTACTACTGCTGCTGTTTGCCGCTCGCGAGTTGGAATGTTTTTCATGCCCTGGAAAATTCATACCTAAGAAAATTTTTTGTACGCCAGTTGTTTTAAAACTACTTACGCGTACCGGAGCGGCCATAACAACGATCTGGATCTCGGTCTCTGTCTCGCTCTCTACTTCTAAATCGGTCCCTTTCTCGTTCTATCCATTCTCTTGGTTTTTCCCATTGGGATACTTCTGTTTTACAGTTGTAATAATATTTTTTACCAGACGAACTTACATGTTCTGACCAATCACCTACTCTAGCAACCCTTTCTCGGTCATCTCTCTGCAAAAATAACAAAATTCACTTATAGAGTTTTCGATTGATTACACCAGTGCGGACTGAGTGTATATCCATTTCTATCTACTACATGTTATTAAAAAGAGATGCATATATATTCAGTGCGCACTAGTGCAATGAAACAAAAACGCAATTACATAACCATAATACTAAATGTCATCACAAAAGGCCAATATAGGAGAAAATCAGCGAAGTAGTTGACTTCTGATGTTAATTTGTAAATTGCTCTAATATTGGGAAAAGCGTAGCTTTGTACGATTGATAAACAAGTTGCCCTGTGTGGCTTTTTCATTGAGTATTTGTTTTAAACGCTAAAATATCAAAATTTTTACATGATGTCGCGAGATCTTTTGGCAATAGGTTGCCTGCAAGTAATCAGTTGTTCAAACGGTTGGTGGTAAAGTTTTTCCATGAGACATAGAAATAGTGACTTAAATTGTAAATTTTATTAACAAGACCTCCTATTTGAGCTATGTATTAGTATTAGAAAATAAACATCTGTTCAGTGCCTTTTTGGTTTTGCCCATGCAAGATTAGAGATGTCGTAAATCGTGAAAATGTTAATATTTAGCTCAAGTAAGAGATGTCTATTAATAAGATTTACAATTTATTTTTCATGAAAAGACTTTAAAACTTAATATTTTGAAATCAATTAAGTAATAAAATTATTTCTTGTAAATGTTATTTGAAGTTAAGAAATGTTAGGTCTCAGGTGGTTATTAATTTGTCGTAGAATTTTAAGGTTTGAGACGTAAGCTGATAATTCTAATTCTAATAATAATAATTAAGAATACAAATATTCTTTCCAATCACTTTTTCTTATTTTGTATTTGAAAAATGGCGTCTTGTTTTGACTGTTATAACATAAAGTTTTAGTGGCGTAACAATGACGAGAAAACAGTATCGAGTGACTAGAAATTTTTCCTTTCAGTCTAAAACCATAACTTTCACAGTAACCCTAATGCAAATTGTCAATAAAATTAAAATGTTTGTTTTAACTGACAATTGCCAAAAAGCAATAGACGTTTTTTTATTAGTTGTGATAAAATTTGAAAGCAAAATCATGACCAAACGTTGCAAAATGCATATTTAAGGATAAAATTCCAAAACTGAAAAGTTAAATTAAATAAAAGTATGTATATCGAGCGTGTCAGTAAACGCGCATTTGCTATGACCAAAATGTTGTTTTAATCAGATAGATTACAAAAATGCAAACAAATTATGATTAAAACTGGTCACAAAGTTATTATAATTCAAATTTATAAAAATTGGTAACACTTGAAAATGTATCTGCCGCGTAAATTTAATATTTTTTTGTTTTATCAATTTATCATATTTGAGGTAATGGTAAGTGTGATATTTTAGATAAATCCTAAAACAAATTAAAACGTACTCCCCACTGCGGACAACTTTTCTCCGACCATCGTCATTCTTTCAGGATTTACATACCTCTACCTGTAGCACAGATATACAAACACCTATCAATATCATCAAAAGCTATTTTATACAAGTGTCTCAAAATTAACCTATTCCGAGTTCAGAACGTTGTAGATCTTATTAGGAGGAGTAAGAAAAAAAATGTTAAAAATCCGGCGATTAGTATCGAGACTTTACATTAAAGTATCTTCAAATAAGACTATGAATGTTGACATTTATTTTTATTTATTGTGGGCATTATTATGTGTAATAACAATAAAAAAAAAAACTTGAAAAAATTGCTTTAACGCGAAATAAAAAAATATTTAATTTTCTCAAATTTTGGTCAAAAAGAAAGGGCAACGAAGCTAGAATATTAATTTGATGCTGTGGAGACGACATGGCTGGAATGTTATTTTGTTGTTTGGGAGTAGGTTGCTAACACTATATTTTAAAGAATTTTTTTAATTTAAAATGCAAACACCTGCAAAAAAGACGAAGATAATTTAAAAAACTGCTGTACATTTATACTTATTTTAAGGAGTACCCCCTACAGCGCTTCAAACTCGGAATGTTTTAATTTTGAGAACACCTGTATATTATTAGTTTATTGAGAACTCTGAGTCTAGTAAGTGCGAAAAGAAAAGTTTGAAAAATAAAATTAGAAATGCTATTCTTTTTTTAGAATTCGGTCCAAGCCTTACGTTTTTACAGCGAAGGTAACTGCATGGCAAAAGGTGAGACACTGGTATGTGTATACATTTTATTATACTGTATATATGTCTTAATTTAACAATTTGTTCTCACCAAAAGAAATTTTTTGACATATTAGAAAGAATAAAAAATATAGGGCACATCAAATAAAAAAAGAGAAATGTAAGTGTCTAGACTCTATAAACCCGAAACATCAAAAAAATTGCATTCAATTTTATAGAAGAAAATTAGTTAAGTGGCTGACTTCTGGTGACAAACTGTAAACCATTCTAAGGTTTGTTAAAAAAAACATTATAAAAATGTTAATAAAAAATTAGACAGCGTTGGAAATTTGAAATACGCATTTTTGATTAGTTGATTTCAAAAATTAGCCAATCACAAATGAGTATTTCAAATTTCTAATGCCTACTAATTTCTTTTTAGTAAAAAACAGGGACCCTAATATACAACTGCAGACATAAATGAACATAAAAACATTGACTCACGTCAAATTTAAGATGAAAACCACAAATTCTAATAACACTTTATGATTGGATGGGTACCATAATAAGAATTTACCCATCTACATGGTTTATCTAATTTGAACCGCAATTTTCCTCGCCGTAATATTTTTCACCGAAATTTTCACAATGCCTACCTACAATTTTTAATCAATATCAAAAATTGTTTCGCCTTCCCTATAATAATACATCCTACATTTGAATCAACGTTAATTGTTATTCTGCATATTTCTCCTATTGTTTGTAACATATTCCCTTTTAGCCCCCAAGGTCTTCCAATTACGTTAAATAAAAAAAAAATCATGTTTATTTTACATATTTTTCAAGGTTAATTTTGTAGCAATCATATTTTTCTTGTACTTCTGATCTTTTTCCAAATGTTAAAGACATGAGTTATAAGGAAATAATGAAATTTCTTTCTGTCTTACCTTATCCACAGAATTGTTATGTACTGGTTTCCTGTCCCTAGAAGACAAATTCTGGGACATTTTTATTGGGTGTAAAATACTTTTTTCCTCATTCCTCTCATTGTTGGTCCTGTGCTCAGATTCTCTGCTGCGTTTATCCTTAGGTGATCTGGCACAATCTAAAATATGAACCTCAGACATAAATCGACAAAATGTAATAAAATAATACCTGAATACTTGTCTCTTGACACTTTATAGTCTCTATTTTCTCTCTCCTTTTCACGTATTTTCTGTAGGTAGGAGCTTTTTGACTGATAAGATCGATCACGGTCTCGGGGAGATTGAGAATCTGGGCTGTCTGACCGATAATTACCATTTGGAGAATCGCGGATCCTCTCATATCTTTCACCACTGGATCCATAACTCTTTGATGAACTATACTTCGAGTTCTAATCAGACAAAGAAAATGTTTCAGTATGATTTTTTTGAGCAAATCCAAGCTTCAAAACTAAAATTTTAACTTGAAAAACCAAATAAACTCAAAAAACTGTAAATATAAATAAACTCGTCAAGTAGGTTAGGTTATATCTGCAGAAGGTAGCCATGTTTACTATTGTTTTGACAAACAATTTTCCGCCGAATTTTCTTCCTGTCTGAACAATTTTCAACTCAAAAGTGGCTAAACACAAACGGAATTTCACAAATGTACCATTTGCTACCCCAAACTGAACCACTCTTATCTTTTTTGGCAGAAAATTGAACTTTGCCAACTGAGGCAATTACAAAAAAAAAAGTCAATTTTAGCTTATTACAAGGCAAAGTTTCAAGTAATCGTTATGAAATTGAATTTTCATTAATACAAACAAACAATAAGACTGATTTTTCCCGTTAATATGAAGTTTATGTTTACCTGATAGGGATGGGCTTGGTGCTTCTCGAAGTACCTGGACATAGAAACATAACATATTAGCAATGAAAAACGTCCTTAGAGGCATTAAAGCATCTTGGAAGACCCAAAATTCCTTTAATGCCTCTGAGGTTGTGTCAATAAGACACTGGTGCCTACCCATCGCTCATCCGTTGAGTTTTCCTTGCATGCATTACCATCAATGCAAGTCTCTAGAAAATGTTTGTGGCTTCTACAGCAAGCCGATTTGTATGAAAATGTCATAAAAACAATAAAAACGTTTGAAACCGATCAAGAACTGACTTTCCTACCAGACGCCATGTCACATAAGGGAACAATTTGCAGCTGAAGGTAAATGCTCCTAATTTCTTCCGTTGTCTCATTGGTTGACGTAAGAAAACGTTCCACGTACCAACACAACAAACATAAAAGCACCAACTCTCGATTTATTTTTACAAATTTTGCAAATAATTTAAGTTAATAATGTTGAGAAAATTTTTTAATTTGTCTGTTATATATTTTTTTGTTAATTAAAATAGCAAAAACAAATCTGGTTTTACTTTACACAAAGAAATTTTAAATATTTTTTGGTGATTTTTTCGGCAATGTTGGTCACACTGAAGTAACTAATCATTACCGATATTTGTTAGAAAAAAATATAATAAATAATAATCATGTTAAAATAGGTTTCAATGTGTTTGAAGCAAAGATTTTTGTGTGTTCTTTTTGCATTCATTATCTGTAAGTTTTAAACAAGTGTTATAAGTACAGTTGGAAGTTTTCCACTTCAAAATGGAATTTGGTCGGTCTGTGTTGTGAAATCTGCAAACAGCTTTGTACCCTTTTCAAAGAGCCCAGAAATACTGGGTTATTACAACCATTTTGCACTCAAAAGTAGATATTATGACCATTTATGGTGCTCCTTCAACTACAGATAATATCGAGATTGAGACACAACATTCATTGTTGAAGGTGTGAGTCACAATGTTTGATATATTTTTTCTCAAATTTCTTATTTATTTTTAGGAAAACTAAAGGCAATTATGTTGGCAAATCTATTGGCTGGTCAGTATGATTCATATCAACCAGGTTCTTCTGACAAATTAGTTAAAACAGTCACAAGGTATTTAACCTAATTATTTACTACAGTTTGAAGAAAGGAACACAAACTGAAGACATTTGTGAAGCCTTTTTGTATTAATCTTTTATTTGTACATTTTGAGTCACTAAAATTTATTTTTCAATTAGTAAAAATTGATAAAATTGTTTACATACCTGTTTTTATACATCAAGAAGAAAGTTCATAAGAAGACATTTTGATTATTAGTTATTTATTAGTAAATATTTGATAGTAATTTTTAATGTACGCTCTTAAAAGAAGCAATGAACCTACAAATGGGACAAGAATCTGCGATTTTCAACGTCTTCCAAGAAGAAAGAAGAAAGCAAGACCTTCTTCACTTTTGTTAATTAGATTTATAAGTAGTACAATTAATTAATTATCTAGTCTTTCACAAGAGTAATTTAAATTTAATTGCAATTTTATTGTCTTGAACTTATGCTAAATTCGTGCTGTGATTTTTGTAGTTACATTAATACAAAATCGGAAGATGAACGAAGAACTCCTGAGTTTGTGGCAGAAATACATCGAAGTTTGTATTTCATTCATGAACACAATTCTGAGGTGTATAAGGTTGGTATTTTGGAACAATATTTTTATTTACAATTAATAAGATGTGATACACGCCCTATCATCGAAATTTGGTATTATTGATCACTCATTTTAATGACAAAAACTGTTAACTTGTTTATTGTTTGAGGGATAGGATTAAATAAAAGAAACTTTTCAAGTTCGGCGGCGTTTTGCACAGGTTTATTGCGGCTTCCTCCGGTCTTGCATGGGTGGTTATTTTTACTTAACCAACGCAGCTGGCCACAAATAAAAAAATTAAAAATCAGGTGTATGAAGTAAAAATAATCACCTAAGCAAGTCCTGAGGAAATCATAATAAACAGTATACGAAACGTCGGTGAACTTGAAAGATTTCTTTTATTTAGTCTGGTTCATGATGTAATGATAATGTAATGTTCATGATTAATTATTATCATTACATCATGGTCTGGTTCTTCAAACAGTGAAAGTGCAAAATAGGTACAAAGACGAGAAAATGGAACTCATGAAATTTGCTAATTTCTTTGACTTTTATTGTTTTTTCTTCTATTTAGAGAGACTGAAATCCAGAATTATTTGAATAGTATACAAGGGGAATTAATGAAGCAGGACTTACAAATCTCTACCTGGAATGCTAATGGCATTCTGAACAAAGAGAAAATATTTCTAAACACCAACTTTATAGATGTTAATTAATTATCAGGACCTCATTTAATATTGCAGATCTATGTATTTAAAAATTATCGAATATACAAATATCAAATATACAACTAATAGTCGTTTATATTACATTCATTAAGGAAAAATGTACAATATGCGCAACGAACAACAGAATACAATCCTAAAAAAGATCATATTGTTTTTGAAACAGCTTGCGGAATGAATTATTGTAGGGGGAGATTACAACACCAAAAATATTGTGTGGGGAGCTAATTTCCATAACAAAAGGAACCAAACTGAGAATCATCGAGGTCAATGGGTGCAGCTTTCATTCCAATGATAAACCAACATACTGGCCCACCAACCAAAATAAAACACCAGATCTACTGACTTCTCCACAATGAGAAGGGTTTTATCTAATTTCATTGAAGTGATAACTTAGACGTAAGGCGAAGTCTACGATTTTTAACAAATACTGATAAGGTGGGTATTAAAGTTGCTAAAACCTTTTGCTTAACATGTAATAAATTGATAGATTTTCTCATCGGAATTATTCGGAATGAGGATATCTGATAAAAATGTGACTAAAAACCATGATTGAAACAACTAAATTATTCAAAATTATGCAAAAAATATAAATTTTGTGTTTCCAACTAATCAGTATTTGTTGATTACGATGGTAACTCCGGATCTACTCCATGACGTTCATTGTGACGTCACAAACGTGGTCTAAGTAATAAAGCAAGCAATTTTTTTGTTAAAGAAATGTGAAAGTGAATTAAAAAATACTTAAAAAATTATTATTACGGACAAGGCAGATAAACTATTTTATAACACCGACGTTTCGAATCTTTATTGGATTCTTTATCAAGGCTTTATCCAATAAAGATTCGAAACGTCGCCGTCGGCGTTATAAAATAGTTTATCTGCCTTGTCCACTTCCCCGTAATAATAATTTTTTAACCATATAAATAATGGACGTAAAACACCAAAATAAAAAAATACTGTTAGAAATACTTTTTCTTAAAACGCCGTGTAATTTGTTAAAGACAGACAAGATGTTAAAGAAAAAGTTGTAGTTGTTGTATTTCAATATTTTTTTTAGATATGTTGCGGTGTTGTGTTACTTTTTTTTTGTTAATTTTTGTAATACAAATATTAAAAATTTGATTCTGTATATGATAGTATTTTTTTTGTTTTGACACTTTCAACAGAAAATTTCCAATTTTTTTTATTACCTTACCACGTTTGTGACGTTACAGTGAAGGTTATGATATCGTAGACTTTGCGTAACCCGAAACCATTTAGGGAGCTCAGTACCTAATGAAGATCACGTGATTCTTAGTGTTTTTTACGTCGTGATTATTAGAGTTTTTCAAAAACGGTTTTCAGGAATGAATTTACATAAATATGTTCTTTGGTGCAATTAAACTTTTCAAGTTACAATATAAAATTTGTTAAAAAAATATTTTTTACAATAAATTTATACAATAAATTTTGTTGCACTATTTTATAGATTGTTTTAGAACATTTGCTTTTTGTCCTATTTAAATATCTTAAACAGAAAAAAAACGAATTGGTTTTTGTTAAATTTGGTAATGTAATAATATTAAAATAATTAAAAAAATTTACAATTATTATTGAAATCTACTGTTACCTGGACGATGTCTCTCCCACCCCTTTATGTACTAAAATTTTTGTAGGTACTGAGCCGCCTTAATAACATAGAAAATCGTTAAAAGATAGATACAACTTTCTAATGATATGCAAAGAAATATTAACAAGTTTATTTGAGAACACAGAACCGTCGGAAAAAGAAGCGGAAAAGTTCACCAAGCTACTTCATTCTACAGCATTACACAAAAGAAGTAATGCATATAACAAAAGTAGTATCAGAGGAGTCAAATGTTCCTGCAAAATCAGGAATTTGATTAAAGAAAAGCTAGAAGAAAAATGCAACAGACACGGGGTCTTGCTGATAAAACTAGACTGAATAAGAAAACGAAGAGACTTAAAGAAGAAATAATAAAAATTAATGGGTAATCAGTTATAACTCACATTAATGCAAATTGCAAAACTTAACCGCAGTTGAGGAAACGCAATACTTCTTTTTGAAGACCACAAAAGAAAGACATAACATTAATTTTTTCTAAGTGAAGAGAGATTGGAGTCTGGGTCATAGACAGAGCATTTGACAACCGAATTAAATAAATACGTAAACTGGTCTAAGACTAGAAGAAATAAGTAAACTAAGATCACAAAATATTGAATTAGTAACTTCTAAAGAAGTAGAAAATGAAATTAATCTTGCAATTTAATTAGCTAGAATCAAATCAGGAAAATCAAGTTAAATCAGCAGGAATGTACTTATGTAGAGTTTACGAACAAGAGAATTTAACCGACCAACAATAATATAAATGAAAATATGGTGCCAACTGAAAATAATGCAAAATATCTAGGCATGACAGTGGATGCTAAACTTAGGTGGAAAATTAGGCGTAAAATACAGACTACCAGATAGCCTAAATTTCAGTTCAAAATAAAATTCTTCTTCTACTTCTGGTGTCATTTTATGGGATACAACCGTGGAGTTGCTTGAAGGATAACAATATTAAGATTAGTCAATCTTCCAAAATAAAGTAGTGGTATTAAGTAACCTGATCAACGCTCAATGGTACGTAAGACGAATCTATACACAGATTTAGACATTTCAACTGTAAAGGATGAAATTTAAAAAATATATAGAAAAGCAGAGCAGAGTGCGCGAAGGAACAGTGTAGTGAGCTTTGGTAAAGTAAAAAATTAATGATTGGTACTTGAGGTGATTTTAAAAAAAATATCTCAATATCGTGCGTGTTTATTAGTTACAAATTTCGCCAGTAGAGGGTGTATTACATTTGTTAATCAATCATCAATACATTAGTTATATAATTTTAGCTAACTTACGAATATCCACGTACAAGACAATTTGATTTACTTCTGATTAAATATGTAGAACTGGAATTTGATGCACTGTATCATATTAATCCATTTCCGCCGCAACAATTCGAAATTGATACTAAATTAAGAGTTTCGCGACTACTCCATGTGATGCTCTATCAAGCCGTCCTTAATAATGGAACGTTAATAACAAAACATTCAGACCAGCTGTTGAGAACCGCAGTTTTACAATTATTATCTGAAGTAAAATCAACCTCTTCAGCAAAAAACATATTTGTTTATAATAACGTAAAGTAAGTAAATTTTTAAATTGTTTCTCAATTGTTTTATTATATGTTTTGTAGTAGTCTCATCAAGGAAATACAACAGACATATAACAGTAACGATACATTGTGTAATAGCGAAATTTGTAAAAATCTCGCGACCAGTGATTACGGAACCGATAGTGATTCAGAAAATGAAAATAGAGTATTATTACTTTTCTAGTTTTTCCAAATGATTTTAAATGTGGGTTTTTAGGTATTTGTTAGGAATTGCTACAGCGCTAATCAGATATCCTCAAATTCTGATGCTCTGTCAAATGAAGGTATATCTGTGCCCACCATTGAATTTGCAGATCAAAACTATTTAAATTACTTACCAAGACAAGTGTTGGATAAAAGAAAAGTAAAAGGTGCACACAACAGCAATAATTTAAATGTAGCTGCGACAAAATCTAAACAAACTTGGAGCAATAATTTAAAAAAGTCCAGTAAAGACAGACAAAACAAAAATACTGATTCTACCTGTGTCATTCTTTCTTCCGATTCAGAGGATGAAGTTGCTGCAGATAATAAGATTCGAACTAAAAGAAAAAACTGTGATAGTAAAGCGAAACTTGAGAAACCTGGTGTTGTAACATTTGAGATAATTGATGATGATGATGCCGAAGTTAATTACATGGTTTACTTACAAAAAGAAGTCGAAACAAATAAAAAACCCAAAAGACAAGAAAATGTAGAAGAAGTAATCATTTGTTCGGATTCTGAGGAAGATCAGAACAACGTAATTCAGAAAAGTTTAGACACACAAAACACGCTTTTAAATAGTCAGTCAAATATTATTGAACGTGTTGTTTGTAAAAAAGAGGAATCAGATTATTTAGACCAAATAGATGTTATCACTGAAAGCGTAGATCTTGACGAAAAACCTGAAATGTTACAAATAACTCTAAATTTTCTTGAAGATCCAAATAATTTTTTAATTGATCCTACTGTTGTTTTTGAACAAGTCCCGGCACCAGAAACAGCTAACATTGGTGATACTTTAGATCCAGAAAATTATGAGCCAAGTGTTTTAGGTTAGTGTTTTCATTATGATTTTCTGATTTTATATAAAAATTAATGTATCTTTTTAGGTGGTCCAGTTTTAAGTGAAAAAACAAGTAGTTCTGAAGATTTGGATATCTTGCAGGAATATCGTCTAAATGGAAGCTTTTTCGAAGCACTTCTTCATGACGATTATTTACTTGTAGAACGGAAAGAGTTTGAAGAACTGGAGCATTTTCTTTTTAATGATAGTGCAGAGAAGCAAGGCATTTTTTTTTCAAATATTTCATTTGATGAGGATGAAACTGATACACAACCAGCAACAATTGATACTGATATGAAAAGTTTAGATTTATTATTAGAATCACAATTATTTAACGTAAATAATGAAGTAAAGCAAAGCTGTACAACAAACCGTAATAATGATAATTTAGAAGTGGCTTCAGTTCCTCGAAATGTAAAAAAGAAAGATCCTATTTGTGGAAGAGGGAAAAATTGTAGAAATATTAAACGGTCCAAAAAACGCAGTAGAAGGTGACGAACATATTTACATATGAATACAAAAATTTAACATCAAACAACTGTTAGTTACACATTAAGTATTTATTAAAGATGTTTCTATTTTTATCTTAATTATTATTAAACAGATCAGTGGTTATTATAATTTTTTCTGAAACAGGATTTGTGATTAATAAATAATACTCTATCCATTTTAAATTAATTAATAATTTTTTTATTGTGTGTTACAACGTATTTCAAAAATGTTGCAGTTTTTTGTATATCTTGTGAAATAAATATTTCCCTAATTTCCTGGAAGTATTTTCATGTTACCCAACCCAATTAATAATTGGAAGTATTTTCAAATTATAGAAAAACTAATTAGTTTAAAAAAACGCTACACTCAGTTTTAAAAATGAGACGATTAAAAAATATAGAATAATGCTTCTATTTTTTTTTACCTTTCAAATTCATTCTATACTGCAAAATAAATTTAAAAATGAAGAGACGTAAATCAAAAAAAGAAAGACGTATTTTTCTTAATTTTAAAAACTAAAATAACAGAACGAATCAATGACATCTGTATAACTGATCCTTGCTGTAGGTTATGCCTGTGGCGGTAGGAATTTAAGAACAGTTTATACAATTTTTCCATCAAATTTTGGGACAGCTGTATATAACCGTACGTGACCTTCGAAATGTTTCCCCAGGATGAAAAGGATAGATATATTTTAAAGAAAGAACAAGAACAAGCATAAATAGCCAACCTAACAAAAAGTAATGCATTTATTCAATCTAAAATATTCCTTGAGTGCTTAACGAAAGATGAGTTAAAAAAATGCATTTTCGATTATAAATACAATCAGAGTTTATTCAGAATCTAAATATTGTTTTATGAGTTAAAAATATTATTTTTGTTTGGTTACTTATATTGGCAACGTAAAAGTAACTAACCTAGCTTACCTGTCACCCTCTTCGTCTCACCATTCGCCCAACAATTACAACAAAAACATCGCCACTGGAGAAGCAAGGGCTGTTGTAATTTATTGTATTTTCTCTTTTAAATATGATTATTTAGTGTTTTGTTTTATTTTACATAGTGGGATATCAGTGGTAAGTTATTTTGTGATAAATCTGCTTTTATTTTGATCATTTGGGTAATCCACGTTACTTTTTGGTTAACTTTGTAAAATTGTTTTGATTTTGTACAAAATTGGTGTTAATTATGTAATTGATGTGTTTTGTTGTTTTTTCTCTGTACAATTGTTATCTGGACAAACTTTTTTCCAGGGAAAAATGAATTTTGCAGCCACAGTGAAGCAACTGGGTTTTAATAAGGCCACATTTAGTCAAAAGAACAAAGGTATGTTATTGTGTAAGGGAGGGTTAAATATTCTGTTTCAATACGTTGGAATTATTTTTTATAGGTCAAGTTGGATAAGAACAATTTAATTAAATAAATTACTCTTGTCACACTCTTCTTTTAACCATTCATTGAAAACATAGTGCATAATTATTTTTTTTAGAAACCTTATAGTTACTTTAGGAATTATCAAAAATTCTTAAAGTTCTTTAGAAATCCTATGAAATCATAGAAATAGAAATCTTCGTGTTGCATCAGTGTCAATGCGCATGCGTAGTTGTAGGGAAAACTTAAGCCGAACGGATTTAGTATAGTACTCGAGATGAGTAGTAGCATCGAGGGCAATAATAAACGTGGGGCTACTATAGTTTTCACTACCGTGGATTATAAGTTATTTTTTTTTACTACTAACACATTTTATTATAGGAAGATTAGAATATAAAATAGTACAGAAAATAAAGGCAAAAATGAAAAATTATCTGGAAAAAATTTAATACCTCTCAATTAACAATCTCAAAAACTAATGATTTAAAAAGAAAAGAAAATTTCATATTGATTAAAACGTAAAAACACCCAATATCAACAAACAATTTACTTTGCACGATGCACGTTTCGACGACAAAGTTGTCCTCTTTAGGTGGGGAATTAAACTGATTCTACAATGATTTATGGTATGCAGTAGTAGGTTATTTTTAATAAAAAAAAAACTCTTTGATTAATTGTGCAGAATGCGATTCAACTGATATAGCCTTTGAAATAACAGGATGAACGTTACTAAGACAACATGAAAATATATCTAAGTTAAAAGAAATTCCAACGATGCCACGGTAATTTTAGGGAATAGTCCGTTATAATTTTTATCAGTTTCTGTCTATTAAAGAACTATTTACGTTTATTAAAATTGGCTAGTAGCACATGCTGTATCCCCTATGTAAAATCAGTAATGTAATATTACCATACCGAAATGTCAATTGTCAACATTTATCAAAATATTGAAAACTAATATTTAAATTCTTATGTTTATGTTTTTATTCAGGTTAAACACGCCTTGCAACATTGAGTAATACACCCATAATGAGGATGGGCTGTGCTTTTTAGACTAGAAAAAAGGACATAAACATACAGTGTGTAAAAGCCAAATGGAATAAATTCATTATTTCAGTTTACTGTGCATATTTATAAAAAATCTCGAAACACGTCAAATTTAAATTATAAATTGACATCCTTCAACGTGAAAATGCGATCCCTAAATTCAACCCCCTTTGGATGACAGGTACAACCTCCAATTTTTGAAATGGGAAGTATAGGCTTGTGATATATCGTTTAAAAGGTCTCTTCATTATCTACTGAAAAATGTTATTCTTTTTGAAGTTTATCGCAAGAATGAAGATAGAATTAAATTTCGCTATAATATATTCAAAATGTAAAATGTAATGGAAAATGTTGCCAAGATGTTTGCGGTGAACATCTACTTCACTGAAATTCACAGTTTTTTTTAGTGTTTTACATATTATTACATTTTCCATTGCATTTTAATTAAATTAAATTTCGCTATAATATGCTCAAAATGGAAAATGTAATAAGATGTAAAACACTAAAAAGAACTGTGAATTTCAATGAAGTAGATGTTCAAAATGTTCATCGCGAAAGTCTTGACAATATTTTTCATTACAATTTACATTTTGAGTATAGTAGGCCTTCCCATTTAAAAAATTGGGGGGGTCATTCGAAGGAGGTTGAAGGTAGGGATCGTATTTTTACGTTAAAGAATGTCAATTTATAATTTAAACTTGACGAAATAATGAATTTATTCCATTTGGCTTTTACACACTGTATGTATACCAAAAGAGCATTTGAAATAACTTACTAATTACTGAAAATATCCTAAAAGAACATCTTCGTTTATCGACGAAACGTCGTTCTCCCTCTGCCAATTTTTGAATGTATGATACGCCTTTTCATACCTACCTAATTTTAAATTGTTTAGAGCTTGACTGGCTGCATTTTGAATATTTTCTGGCAATAAATTCATTTTTTTGGTTGAATTTTTGAAATTCTACAATTTTGTTTACACGGTAACTTTGGTTACCAACGCATAAAGACTTGATTAATTTCGATCTATTTCAATAGTGAAATAATGATGCTGATAATGACTTAAAAGTACCTTTATTGTCAGAAACCGATAAAATCCTTAACAAACCTCGAATGTTATGAGACATAACAGCCTTAGATGTCTTATAATCCTCGCTCTACGAGCTTGGATTTCAACCATCTACGGCTGTAATTAATGTCATAACATTCCTCGGTATGTTAATAGCTATTTCACGAGCTAGAACTTTATGAGGCTCTTTACCACTACAGAATCAGCTCAGTTAAACGATTTTTACAATTCAGTATACCATAAAATAGTTAAATTTATTATTCTACTCTTGATTGAATTAGTAAGGTGACTTGTTATCAAAAGGCGAAACATTTGCAACGCCTACTTTCCAACAGACAATATTTACTGACCCAATTAATAATGACTGAACACAAAATTAATCATAGTGGTCAATCCCTCGAGTTGCTTTATAAAAATTTTATATTTGTATCAACATTTTGTGTCCGGAATTTTTTTATCATGGGGAAAACAATACGGACGTCTAGAAAAATTGTGTAAACCAAGTTTTTTTTGATCATTTTTACATTTAATGTAAAAAATGTAAAATATTGTGATTAGGAAAAATTACAAGTTACTTGACACAATTTTTTTGTCAGTGTCGGAATTTGATATCAGAAATTTATTGTCGTGGGAGGTTATCTGCAGAGGGCATTCTTAGTTCCAAGACTTTTTTTTCTTGGGACAGTAAAATGCGTTTTTCTGAACGATTTGTAGACAGAAAATTGACTAAAATGAACGGAGGCACTAAAAAGAAATGATACACATAAAATTTAACAGTCATATATTTTTTATTTACAAAAACAGGCAAAACACTGTATGACAATGAGTTTGTATGAACACAAAATATCATCTATACAATAATGAATAAGTTTATTATTAATATATAATATTATGCTATTTTTAACGTAATTTGTATTGGCAGTGGTCAGGTTTCACTTTTGATTCCCCTCGGACGTCGTTCACCTTCATTTAATAATTGTTTTTTTAGTTACAATAGCCATGGATGGATGTCTCGCGGCATAACCTGTTAACACTTCCGGCACGATATGAAAAAAGAATAAAACTATCACACGAGTTCTTACAAAAGCAAAACT
The DNA here is from genome assembly GCA_029207805.1 of Tribolium confusum. NCBI lineage: Eukaryota > Metazoa > Arthropoda > Insecta > Coleoptera > Tenebrionidae > Tribolium > Tribolium confusum. The sequence goes on along the minus strand of JALGAY010000002.1, from coordinate 27,018,509 downwards.
AACATTCGATTTTATATAATATGCGGCTCTAAGAAACGTATAATTAAACTCATTGGAGTGCTGTTATAGCCATATAGAGCTAAAATAGGATATAGAACCCAGAATATTACTTTTTTACATGAAATAAATAATACTAAATAAGCAAAAACAGAAAAAAAAAGTATAAGAACTCGTTTCTTCAGCTATTGTGGGCATTCAACTCTCAGATTATCTACAGACAAATCATGTATAATTCTACAGATAACAGCACCTCCTAGCAATTCTATACAAATGAACTAAAAACTACAGGTATTACATTAAAAGTACTTGTGGGATGCAGAGATAAAAAGCTTTGTGAGGATAGAAAAATCTTTATTAATCTAAATTGCTCATGATTTTAAAATGTTATCGTGGTAATTAATGAAATCTCTTTGAATTTTAATCACAAATATCTAAAACTGTCAACAATTTTTGCAAGAAAACAGTAAAAAAAAGGTAAATTGGGAGGTTTGGTGAAAAAATGATAAGTTCAATACGGCAGTAATAGTAATCGGGAAGTGACTTCTCGTTAGTATTGCTAACTTACCGGTTAATCATATTTTTGACCAAAGTATCTGGATTTTAAACCGATTAATTAACCGGCTTTTTGGTAAATTCTAAGACAATAAAATTTGTTCATAAATTTCTTTTTTAATAATGTTAAGTAGGTACTTATTACTTTTTATTTACATTTTGATATAACCTTTTAATATTTCCAAAGTCCTTTATTAAAACTTTGCAAAATACTTGAAAATTGAGAATTTTTAACTTAATTTGGCGGGAAATTAAAAACTAATTCAGGATTATTACAATTAATCATTATAATATATACTCGTAATTAGACAGTAACGATTGCGGCTATTCTAGACTAGTCTCAACCCTGTAGTGTACTCATTATTAATTCATTTTTGAATTTTGTTCTCACATATTAAAATGTAGGTAAATAGATAAACGTTATCAATAAACCTTAGCCCAAGTAGGAAACATTTGACCCCCAACTCCCGGACATGCAATGACAATGTAACATTAAATAAACATAATTACGGGGGGAAATGGCGTTGAACAGCATCTATCATAATTGAATAAATTTATGAAATATAGAACTATTCTGAAACTAAATTTTTGTAAATTTAAAATAATGTGACAAATGTTGATTGAGTAAAATACTTGTGACGGTAGGCAATGAATAAATCGGTGACAATAGACTTGGTTTTCAGTCTACGGAAGTCACTTCCTAGTAATTAAAGAGTTAAGAGTATTATAGAAATAATAATGCTTGAAGTCGATGGTGTGCTACTTGAGGGAAATACGTTAACCGAAAGGGTTATTATTTCCATAACACTCGTAGTGCCTTCAACGTTTAATGCTCGATTATGGTTTATTATTTTACTGAAAATTTATTTATAGATAAGCTTTACTGCTTTTGCAATAGGATAAATTGAGTAATTTGTAAATGTCGTTACTGCGGATACACCATATTAACAGCAAAATTACGATTTAGTCGCCATACCATCTAGTAGGGCGTTATTTTTTTCTAGTACATTGTCGAAGATAATGCCCTAGAGCCTTAATTATCGTTTAATGTACTTTAATAGAGGGTATTATTGTCACATAATATACCAATCGGACATTAAGCAAATTTATTGTCCTGTCTGATTTTAAAGTCACGGCTATGCCTTGGCTTTGAACTGCCAGTTGCGTTTATTGCTATTAATACAGTACATATTATATATTTTTAAATATGTTTAATGTTTATGAATGAGTATTTCAAATTTTTAACGCTTCCTAGGTTCTCTCTGATAAGAAAAACAGGCCGCAAAAGATGTTATCAATCAAGGTATATCCGCACCCCAAAAACAACCATTTCTAATTGAGCAAAAATTCTCCAAAAATTTGTAGGTGATATTTACAAATAGAAGATTTTCTCCAAGTTTCAAATTGTTTACTTGTACGGTTATTTTTTTCACTTTTGCTCATTTAATTATAAATTAACGTTAACGATTTTTTGTGTACAGGTGTACACTTACTTTCTTATAATTTATGAGAGAGTCGTAAATTTTATTCAAAAAAGGATCCCATTAGGGTGGTGGTTCTTGAGGTTTATGGTATTTATCATAAACTGGCACGCGACTATTGTGAAAACTTGAAGGTTAAAGCTGGTAACAAGTTTCCAGGATCTATTTATTTTTGAAAGTTCTCTATTGCTGATCAACACTTGGGGTGTTTTTTTACAGAAAATTTTAGTTAGAATGACGTCAAAACTTTAATTCTAAGTAAACTTTGCATTAACATTTGTCGTATCTGTTATTCGGAATTTTCAGGTATAGTGCTCGTAGAGGTAAGTGGTAAGAGGTAAGTGCAGTTTTGACCACTCAGATATCAGAAAAGCCAAGTTAATAGCGAATTAAAAGTTAATTACAATTGGATATTTAATTTGTCTTCTGTAAACCGACTCTAAATAAAATAAACAGGGTCATAGTTAGAATTAAAATAATCTTGGTAGGTATTTGAGTTTATTGGGGGACATCTGGCAGAGGGACCTCTCATAAATCAAGATCCATCCTTACGGTGATTATCCTTGTCAATATAGTGTACAATGGGTATTGTTCGGTTTATAGAAGGGTTTTAAGAAGTCGGCTCACTTACCTCTACGAGCACTGTAAGTAAACCTTGATTAGATTAGGGAATACTTGCCCTGCAATGGAAATTTCCTCATTTATTTTATGTGTTTATTGTAAACGTAATGTTAATATTTTTCAACGAATTGATGAAAACCCATCATTTAGGGTCAAACTTTCTAATCCATCAGGTAAATTATTGTACCCCTATCGCACAATAACAACAATCATCTTATTTCTGATTGTTTTTAGTTCGTTAGTTTAGTGTGAAATAAACGAATTAAATCTGGCGGCAAGAATTCATGATAATTTTAAAAGAAGAATTCGCTTACACCTTCAAGAAGATGGTCCACAATTTTGAACATTTGCTGTAATTTGTAAGAAAAATATTTTTGACATATAATTTCATTTTTTTGTTAATATTTTATCGTCCATTCTTTTTTTATCTTAGAACTATGGAACAGTTTTAATTTAAACAAAAATTTTTTTAGTAAATTTGATACCAATTTATCGTAATATATAAATTTTATAATTTTTTTCCTTGTTTGAAGACGTCTTTTTGGGGCGCAGATATAACTTTATTCACCCGGTATAACTTCAAATTTTTATTTAAAAACACAAAATTGGAATTAAATATGCTTAAAAGAATATTGGGTTATTTACGTAATCAGTTATGAAAAGATTGATATCGTTTAACGAGTGTGATGCTTATTATACGAGTTAAACAATAATAGGTTTTTAATTTGCGTAACTAGTAATGTAACGAAACTAGTTTGGGTAACTAGTTACGTAGCGTAGTAAGTGAAATTATGAAATTCTTTTAGTAACAAGTGATGTAACGAAATTATTACATAATTACTTACGCAATATTTGCTATTACATAACGTCAAAAAATATTGTAAAACTTTTGGCATTTGACACTTTGACATTTCGTAACGGAATGTAACATAACGGAAAATAACATATGCAGTATATTTATGGTGTATGTTTTTCGGTTTTTTTATACCAAAGAGAAACCAGTAAGCTTTAGAAATTTGAAATATTCATTTGGGATTGGTTGACTTCGAAAGTTAACCAATCACTAATGAGAATTTTAAATTTCTACGGCTTACCTACTCACTTACTGCTTTCTTTCTAGTAAAAAACAAAAATTTTAATGTCATTTTAATGCTTTGGCTTCAAGGCCAAAATTGCTTTTTACAAATTATTCTGTAAGTTTTTTGGGGTACTTGCAAACAGATAAGGTTCTAAATTATACTTATCACCTATTTCATGCTCTTCTATGTGATTCAATTAGAAGAAATCGAGATTTTATTTAGACGAATTCAGCTAGGTAGTGTTCCAAAACCTTAAAAAAAATTCAATACATTAACAAAAAAGTGCTTAAACTAGAAACCTAACATTTCTTAACTGGTAATACTTTAAATGACAGCTGTCATGTGTCATTGTTTTGTAATGTTAACCGAGACATACGTTTTGTGTGACAATTGCCACACATAGGCGATCTGATTAGAACAATTATTGAATACATTTTATTTTAGAAGGTTATGTACAATTACTGTCCAGTTAACAGCAAATGTAATTTGATTTATGGTTTAAAACAAAAGATTAAAAATAAGGCCTACAGTCACTAGAAAGGGATAACAAGTAACAACGTAAAACAATTATCAATGGAAGTAAGCGATGATATAGATATATTTAACTTTAAAACCAAAATTCACTTTGTTGTACACTAAAGGTTTTCAGATTGTTTTTGTTTTGTTTGAAATTAAATAAAATTTTATAAAAATTATAAAATTATTACAATTGATTATTATTATTACTTATTACTGGAAGCTTTTATTAGTTATTACCGCAAACATTGTTAGTATTGTGAGATCAGCGCCATCTAGTGGCATCTATTATAGCACAAATGAAAATAGTTGTTAATGTGTTAACTCTTTTTGTTTTAGGAAGAATATGCAATCTTTCATTACTTTCAAAACAACTATTTAAGACGTATTATGATGGCTATGATCGTCGTCTGTCACGTCTATTGGCTACAGCAATTAAAAGGTAGTTTAATCATAAACAAATAAACAAGAATGTGTGGAATAGAAAACTATTAGGTTTATGTTGAAATATCGTCTCTTCTTGAAGCTATAAGAAAAGAATCGACGAGAAGAACATACAAATTATACTCATCAATTATATTAAAATTTGTTTTCTTAATTGAAGTAATAAATTTAACTGTAGAATCATTAATAACTTTTTGCAAACGAAGTAAATATTTTTGAAATTAGTGAAGACACCTGTTTTTTCACTCATTTATCTTGTTTGCTGGTTTTGTCTTATTTAATATTTCGGTTAATAATTATGAATGAGGAAACATCAATGAAGAAGTCGCTGGAAGGACATGAAGATTATGAAGAAAGAAATAAGTGTCATCGTGGGATTGGTCATATTATTCTTGCTTTTATATTAGTATTTAGTAGTAGTAATATAATTTGGCCATATTTTTAACTTTTACATGGGGTACATTCTCTTAATTCATTTTATATTTAAAATTTTCTCCACTAGGAGGGCACCACTAATTTAATTTTTAACTTCTTTCAAAACTTTTCGATTTTTAATTTAAAATGTTAAACAAACGGCAATATCAGCAGATTCTTTAATTAATCGCAGTCTATTGAGGTAATTGATATTTTTTACTGTAATTAATGCGATTAATACTTCTTCACTTGTTACGTTTATGTCGAAGACGTTCAGTCCGATTATATTGAATTCACTTGAACTTATAGCTACATTAATTCAATTCGAGTAAAAAATGGGACTGCAATCAGATTTAAGGGTTTAATCTTATTGAACTTCATCGATATAAACAAAGTAAATATTGAAATTCAATAAACTGATTATTTTTTGAATCGTAGGTATATTGACCTTAAGCCAAAACATGAAAGAAGATCACCAGAGTTTGTCATGGAAATTCGAAGAAAAATCTTCATCTTGCATGAATACAATTTAAAAGTTGCAGCGGTAACATTTTTGTTTAATTTTTAGTATTTATAAATATTTGTGTTTTTACTTTTAGACAAAACCAAGATATCCTAGGTCAGAAGAATTTATTGAAATTTTAATAATGTATGTGGAACTAGAATGCGAGGTGTTATATTCATACAAACAGATAAGTGATGTGTATGAGGAAAGTGTTACAAAACGAGTATTACAATTTTTACGAATCATAGTGCATGATTCATTTTATAAAAGTGAATTTGATTTTAAATCGACTATTAGAGCATGTGATGAGGTTCTTCTTAAAATTTACGCCAGTGTTAGAGCGGATTGTGTGTCTGAAAATAAACTTGTTACTAATACTATTACGTAAGTTGAAACATAAGTTTTTTAAATATATAGTTGAATTTACAATTTGTAGGAAATTACTTAAACTCTCAAATCTACTTGACGTGGTTAATAAGCTTCGAGGAGTACACATACCATATCATCAGGATACAATTTTAAAAGATCCTCTAGTCACTGAAGTACGTGACAGTTTGATTAGCAGTGACTATGAATCTGATTTTGATTGTAAATCAGATGACGAAGTTGAAGTAAGACTTTTATTTGTTATCAAATCATTTTTATTCATTTACTTTTTCAGATGTCTGTAAACTTTGATGACTTGAATAAGACTTCTATTCAAAAATTTCAGAATGGTCATTATCAAGATCCACTAAATTTTTTACCAAGATCTCAGATACAGTTTGAAGAAAAGTTTAAATCTCACAGTTTGTTACAAAAACAAGAATTTAATGATTTTTTTCCAAAAATAAATCAAAATAAAACAATTTCAACTGTTCAACACCCTATCGTCAAATCTCTACAGAGTGAAGTAAATAATAAAAACGAGTTTTTTTCAAGTAAACATGGTTCATCAAAAAATCAGTTTATTAATTCCAACAGTTTAAAGGAGTTTGCAACTTCTGACAGTTACCAACCTGTTGTTTCTATGAAACAAGAAAAAGAACCAAAAAAATTACTAAAACAAACTGAAAGCAATGAGGTTTCAAAAAACGGTGATGGTATACCAGTTTCTTCTTTAGAAACTGGCAAACATGCAGTAGAAATTGTGGACAAAAATTCTGCTCAAACACAAACTTCAAGAGCTGTGACCATTTGTGATGAAATTATTGACTTGGACGATTTACCAGATCCAGAAGACGACGTAATTTTTATTGAAAATAATGCAAATGAAAAATTAACATCTAACGATTCTGGAAATCTTTTGTCGATGGATAAAATAAAATTAGAAGAAAATGGAGAAGACCATTCTCCTAATTTTCCTGTAACAACTTTAGATAACAATCAAAATTTTTTTAACTCAAACAATGCAACCACAAATTCGAATTCAACAACTGAATTAAACCAGCTGAAAAATAATTCAGGTAATGATTCTGCTAAAGATACAGAAGCAGAAGATGAACCTCAACAGATAGATGTTGACAAAAATGAAGAAACGTTGGAAATTGATAAAGAAAATGAAGATATAGCTTTGAGTATAACTCAAGAACAACAATTGTTGGATGCCAGTGAAGAAATGGATTTGACATGTGGATCTATAAATAATGATGATTTAGAAAATGAAGCACAAATTCAGGTTGATAAGGCCGTTTCAAATGAATTGATAGATCCACAAGTAGTAAAACCTCATGAAACATGTACATCTAATTTAGAACATATACAACATCTGCAAGACGAAAGTTTTCAAGATTCTCAGAATAACTACGAAGGTTTAAAAAATCAGCAGTTGGTAACATGTGAAGATCTAGAATTTGAAGCGCAACTGCAAGTTGAGGAAGAATCTGTCTCAAATAAATTAAAACAATATGAACGACAAACTGAAGAAACAAGCTTGACTTCCAGCAAAGAAGATTCAGAAAAGGTCCCTGAAACCCAGGCTGAACATACAACGCAAACTTGTCAAGAAAATGTTCCAAATCAGCTAGAAGATACAAGTTTGACTTATGACAATACAAATAATGAAGATTTAGAAAACGTGGCTGAATGCGTTGAGGAAGAATTAACTGAAAGTCTTCAAGTAAATCTTCAAAATCAACAAACACCAAAGACATTTGAAGATGCAGGCCAGACTCGTGCTGCTAACAATAATGATGAGTTAGAAAAGATGGCTGAATTCTTTGAAGAAAAATCTGTTGAATGCCGTCAAGTAAACCTTCAAAGTCAACAACCATCGAATACAAGTTTGACTGATGTTGCTAAAAATAACGAAGATCCAGAAAAGATAGATGAATACTTTGAGGAAGAATTAGTAGAAAGTTCTCAAGTAAATCTTCAAAGCCAACAGTTACTGAAAACAATTGAAGATATAAGCCAGGTTTATGTTGAGAAAAATAATAAAGACTCAGAAAAGTTGACTGAATTTTTTGGAGAAGAATCCATTGAAAGTCCTCAAGTAAATCTTCAAAGTCAACAATTACCGAAGACAATGGAAGATGAAAGCCTGATTTGCGTTTCTAAAAATAACGAATATTTAGAAAAAACCGCTGAATGCTTTGAGGAAAAATCAATTAAAAATCTTCAAAGTCAACAAATATCGAAGACAATTGAAGATACAAGCTTGACTAAAAATAACGAAGATTCAGAAAATATGACTGAATATTTTGAGGAAGAATCAATAGAAAGTCCGCAAGTAAATCTTCAAAGCCAACAATTACCGAAGACAATTGAAGATATAAGCCAAACTTATGTTGCTAAAAATGATAAAGATTCTAAAAAGATTGCTAAGAATGCTGAAGATTCAGAAAATATTGCTGAATTTTTTGGAGGATTGATAGAAAGTCCTCAGGTAAATCTTTCAAGTCAGCAATTACCGAAGACAGTTAAAGGTGCACGACTGACTTCACGCAAGTCTTACAAAACTAATTTTGCTAAAAAGAGTAAAAAATCAGAAAAAATGGCTGAAGGCTTTGAGGAAGAATCAATTGAAAGTCTTCAAGTAAATCTTCAAAGCCAACAATTACCAAAGACAATTGAAGATACAAGCCACACTTACGTTGCTAAAAATAATGAAGATTTAGTAAAGACGGCTGAATCCTTTAAGGAAGAATCATTTTCAAGTTCTCAAGTAAATCTACTGAGCCAACAATTATCGAAGGCAATTGAAGATGTAAACCAGAATGATGTTGCTAAAAATAAAGAAGATTCAGAAGAAACGAATGAATTTTTTGGTGAAGAATCAAATAGAAGTCTTCAAGTAAATCTTCAAAGTCAACAAATACTGAAGACAATTGAAGACGCTGGAAATATGGAAAATTTTGAAAATGTAACTCAAGTACAAGTAGAATCCGTCAATGTCGAATTGATACAATCTTCTCAGAATCTTCAAAAACAAAAATTACCGAAGGTAATTGAAGACACAATCCTTACTTCTGATGATAACAATGAGGAAAATTTAAAAAATGTGCCTCAAGATCAACTTGACTTAATAGAATCTCCTGACAAAAATCAACAAATATTGGAGAAAGAAATAACTGAAGAAACAAATCAGACTTGTGTTCCAGAAGATCCAGAAAATATAGCTCAAAATCAGGTTGAATTCATTGAGAAAAAATCAATTGAAAATCCTGAGATAAATCGTCAATCTCAAGTAATATCAGAGATAATTGACACAATCCCCACTCTTGAATCCATCAATAAAGAAGATTTGGTAAACGTGCATCAAGCTCAAGTCGGTCCCAATAATGAAGAAGAAAGTCTTCAAAATCAACAAGTTTCAAAAATAATCGAAGAAACAAGCCAAGCCTATGTTGCTAAAAATAAAGAAGATTTAGAAAATGTGACTCACACTCAGGTTGAATTCATTGAGAGTTCTCTTTGTGAAAGTAATAAAGGTGGAGAAAATGTGTCTCAAGTTGAGACTGAATTTGTTGACGAAAACTTAGCGGACAATCTTTCAAATGAAGTGAAAACGAACAGTAGTGAAGAAATTAACCTGGTTTGTGCTTCAAAAAATAATGAAAATTTAGAAAATGTAGCACAATCACAAGTTGAAACTGAAGAGGAGATCGGTGTAAATAAATCAAAAGAAGACTTTCAGGATAATTTGATGAATCAACAAATAAGTGAATTGTATGAAGAAACGGTGATCAGTAATGAAGATTTCACGAGTAGACCACAACCCCAAGTAGAATCTGTCGAGGAAGAAATAATTCCAACTGAATCAATAGAAGATTCCCAACTTCAGGTTGAATCTGTTGAAGAAAAAACTATTCCAAAGGAAGACATTCATCTTCAAAATCAACAAATTAACCTTGATGATGATAACAAATCAAAAAATTCTGGAGATGAATCGACTTTGAAACAAACAATAATTGAAGGCGAATCCAGTATAGAGACTCCTGAAAATAATAAAAATTTAGAAGATTTAAGAAATGAACCTCAAGTTGAATCCCATGAAGAGATTGTTTTAGAACAAACATTAGAACAAGAACCAACGCTTCAAGCAATTGATTATACCATTAACCCAAAACCGTCTGATGATGAGGAACAAATTCCACCTTTATTAAATCCTGAGTTATCTGAAGAAATACAAAAGCAAAATAGCGGACCGCAACCTTTGTCAATATACACACTACCAGAGACACTTCCCGACGTGAAATATGTTGAATATAACGATCAGAAAGAGGATGGTGGTGGTCATTTAGAATTGTTAGCAGACTTAGCTGCTAATCGAGAAACACTTGCAGTTAAAGTTGACAATGAAAAGAAAAACTCGAAAATTAATACTAAACCAAAAAAATTGAATACCAAGAAGAAAGGTTCTCGAGAAGTTGCGAAAAAAGCCGATAAACCAGTTGAAGATAGTGATAACAAAAGAATAACGAGAAGTAGTCGTAAGACACTAAAAAATAGAGACAGTGAAGATGAGAAATGTAAACCTCATGATTTTATTTCAACGCCTATTAGTAAGCCTCAACCTACTAATAATGTTTACGATCAAAATCGTTTACTGGAGAACAATACCATCAGTGAAGACAGTAACGACAGTAGTCCTTGGGTTATTGATTCAGATCATATAAATACAGATGTTTATGAAGAAGAAACGGTTTGTGATGGCTTGGAGTTTGTGATAACAGAATATAAAGAAATTAAAGAAGAGGTTTGTATCAGTATACCAGAAGAAAGTTGTATTTCTACTAATCTTGACATTTTGAAACAAATGGAAGTTTTTATTGATATTCACGGACCAGAATCAGAACAAGCAATTGAAAGTGTTGATTCCTTGGCACATACAGAGGAAAAAACTGAAACAAAATGTGTTAAAACAACTGATCACAGTATTGAAAATATCTTAAATAAAACACCAGAAACGAAAATTTCTAAACATGAAGGAGAGAGAAACGATTTCACTACAAAAGTTACAACAGAGGAGACAAATACAGTTGATACTGAAGTAGCTACTACTTCATTTGAGCCAGAAAATATTTGTAATGAATCTGAGAATCATGTTCAAACACAACCTGTAAATCTAACAAGAACCAAAGCCCAAATGAAAGCCTACGACTATAAAACAGAGCCAAATCCAATTCAACTTTTAAAAAATTATGAAAAGGCAGTTTTGGAAGATCAAAATAAGTTATTGTCAAAAAATTCGTATCAAAGCCAGCAAGATGTTAGTTCTCTTGATATGAGCAGATCATGTGTAGATTATAATACTGTAGATGAAAACTCGGAGGCTATTGAAAAAAGTTACGCTAGTACAGATTCAGAAGTTCCACTGAGGATTGATACTGTAGATGAAAATTCGGAGGCTATTGAAAAAAGTAATGCTAGTATAGATTCAGAAGTTCCACTGACGATTGATACTATAGATGAAAATTTGGAGGCTATTGAAAAAAGTAATGCTAGTATAGATTCAGAAGTTCCACTGAGGATTGATACTATAGATGAAAATTCGGAGGCTAATGAAAAAAGTAATGCTAGTATAAACGCAGAAGTTCCACTGAGGATTGATACTGTAAATGAAAATTTGGAGGCTATTGAAAAAAGTAATGCTAGTATAAATTCAGAAGTTTCATTGAGGATTGATACTGTAGGTGACAATTCGAAGGCTATTGAAAAAAGTAATGCTAGTATAAACGCAGAAGTTCCACTGAGGATTGATACTGTAAATGAAAATTTGGATGCTATTGAAAAAAGTAATGCTAGTATAAATTCAGAAGTTTCATTGAGGATTGATACTGTAGGTGACAATTCGAAGGCTATTGAAAAAAGTTATGTTAGTATAGATTCAGAAGTTCCACTGAGGATTGATACTATAGATGAAAATTCGGAGGCTATTGAAAAAAGTAATGCTACTATAGATTCAGAAGTTCCACTGAGGATTGATCAAGAAATTGTTACTTGTGAAGATACACCGGAAAAAGTACAGGACGATACTTTAGAGCAAACCAACGAAGCCGTTCAAAATATACCAACTGTTGAGGTAACTCTTCCTGAAACTACTCCTAAAGACATAAAGGAATGTGAACTTTCTACAAATTCTGAAATAAATAAACCTGACGTTTCTTTAGTGAGTGAATCATCAATAGAAAAGAACCAAGATAAAGTAGATATTGAGCCGAAAATTAAAGATTTAATAAAAGATTCTCCTATGGTAGAAGAATTATCTCTGAGAAGTGTCACAAACTTATCTGTCAAACATCATTCTACTAAATGTAGTTCTATTACTCCTGAAAAGAAGAGATCTACTAAAGTCGAAGAAAGAGGAAAGGTTTTGGAAGAGACAATAAGGAAAATGAAGAAAAATATAGTAGAAGCAGAAAATGCAAAAAAACATGACGTCGAGAATGTCGCTGAAAGATCTGAACGAACTCGTAGTCAAAAGGATAAAGTTGACTATGATAAGAAACATACAAAAAAATTGGATGAAACAAGTAAAAAAGATGTTTCTCATAAGAGGAGACGTAGTAGATCATCATCAAAATCCCGAATATACGATAGGAGATCTGATGAATCTAGTAGGACTTCAAAGTCTAGATCATCAGACAAACGTTCTAGAGAAAAACATTACAGTGATAGCGACAGTGATCACAAACGACGAGGTAAATCGAAATCTTTAGACAAAGATAAAATTAGCCACTCTCAGGATACTAAAAAAGACAAAAAAAGTCATACTAGATCATCATCAAAGTCTGAAAGTTGTGAAAAATCCAAACATAAGGAAACAAAAGAACACACACCAGATATAAAAGATAAGCAAAATGTCGATTCCGATAAGAAAAAAAGTAAAACACCGCCTAGAAGTAAGTCACATGATGTAAAGGCAAAGTGCATTACAGAGAAAAATCAAAAAGTTAAAAGTGATAAAACACAAAAAGGGAATGATGTAAAATCTAGCAGTAAGAAGAATAAAGATGAAAAGAAGCCAGATAAGGTCACTAAACTCAATGAGGAGGTTTTATTTAAAGCCGACGAGAAGGTTATCATAATCAAGTCAAAAAAAGATTTGAAAGCCGAAGAACAAGTGAAAAATGACAAATGTACGCACAGTACGAAATCGCAGATTAATGATCAGAGTGGAAAAAACAATGGAAAAATGAACGAGAAGGAAATAACTAAATCGGAAGATAAACCACCAAGTCAAGATAAATCTCGAAGGAGTCACTCAAAAGAAAAAAAAATGGATAACTTGAAAAATGATAAGCGAAATGTTTTACGTCATAAAAATAAACCAGATAATATTGAAAACATGGAAGAGAAGAAAGAAAAAGTTGAATCTAGTAAAAATACAAATGAGATTCCAAGAAAGCGTAAATATGAACTTCATGAAGAAGAGATTCATGCTGAAAAACAACCAAAATTGGATAAGGACAACATGGCAGATTTCGATTTTGAACCGAATGATAATATGGAAAGACCAAAGACTCCTACTATATGCCTCTTTGAAACGCAAGATAAACTGTCTACAGAATCAAGTGTAATTGAAGAGAAGAATCCCGAGGCAGACAAGACTGATTTGGAGGTCTCAATAGTTTTCGACAATGCTCATAGTAATATGACAACAGACAATGCATTGGATTCAAATATTGAGAACGTTGAGAAACCAGTTACCCCTGTTCTCGATATACCAAATGAGAAACCAGCTACTCCCGTTCTCGGCATATCAAATGAGAAACCAGCTTCCCCCGTTGTTGATATATCAAATGAGAAACCAGCTTCTCCCGTTCTTGATATACCAAATGAGAAACCAGGTACCCCCGTTCCTGATATATCAAATGAAAAACCAACTACCCCAGTTTTGGATATATCAATGTCTTATGAAAATTTTTGCAAGGGAATCAAAGAGAATCCAGTAAGTAATGAAATAGTTGAAAACGTATCTTCTTTTTATGGTGAAGAAAAAGAAGCAGAAGCATCTGTGTGTGTAAAAATTTTTAACACTACTAACATACCTGAAACTGTTATTGAAACTAGTAATCCAATGAAAATTTTGCTCCAGAATGAAAACCTTTCAGTTTCTTCATCCGGAACAGTTTTCTGTAGCACAACAAATATCCATGAAGCGCCTCCTTCTATTGTTAGTTCAGTTGTTAAGCTGCCTGGTCTTGATACAAATGTATCTTCCACAATTACTGCTAAAGTGGTACCTATTCCTTGCGATGTTAGATCAATTTCTCCTTCATGTTCAACTTCGTTTCCTTTTAATGATCCTCCTATTGGTCTAGAAGACATTTCACCTACTAAAATTTTAGCAAGTAACCAACTTGATTATATTGCATTTACTACTACTACGCCTGTTGAAATCAGTGGTAATGAAAAAGAATCAAATGGTGATCATGATTACACATTGGGAGATCCTTTATTGGGGGGAAATAATGAGGATAAAATTGTTTTATCCACTGGTTTATCTTTGAGTGATGCTCCAGATGTATATCCCTTAAATGTTAGTCACTTAGACAGTGAATTTAATAATCTTATTGAAGTTAATGGAAACAATTTTATGGAAGAAAATGAAAAAAATGATAATAATTTTCTTGAAGAAAGTGGAAACAACTTCATTGCAGATAATGTACCTTTGGATGAATTATTTCTGCCTTCTAAAAAGAAACCTGATTGTGATATTCCAAAACCTGAGGATGTACAAAACGAAATCGAACACTTAAACATGCTAGTAGGCATATCTCAAAGTAGTCAACCTAAATCAAGTTCAGTGGATAATGCTGTAGATCGTGGTAGCAATAACAATTTAAGTGTTGGTCTCGGAACTGATTACGCTGTCAATCATCTCCTTCTTCTTACGTCGCAAAACAACACTCTTCTTACGACACAAAACAACACGTCTCCTGCTTTATCCGAATTTGCTGATATCATGGAATCTAATGTTCCTTCATCAACACATTCGACAAGTTCAATTTTAGAAAGTACAATCAGTGAATCAGTTCCATATTCAAATGCTACAATTTCTGTCTGTGGTAATCATTCGACTTTCATGTCGGATAATCATCAGAAAGTTGTAGTAGAACCTATAGAACAGTATCCAATCACATCGGAAGATCAATTAAAAAAAGATTATAGAGATGCAACAATGAATAATGAAAGAGCTAAATCTAATACAACCAAGTTAGATAGTAAACCTGTAAGTAGATTTGCTGGAATCGACTGGAAGAAAAAGGATGCGAATAAAAATGAGGCTACGAAAGAAGATGCGTTGGAAATTTTCACAAGACGTAAAAGTAACAAATCACAAGTTGTTACTTCCAAAAAGAAACAACAAGGAGCAATTCGTGTGAAACCTGAATATGACTTAATGAAACCTGAACACAGCAAAAATACTGCTGAGTCAAAAAATATTTCTAGTTTTGATAAAATGGCTCAATTTAATGTTTCTAGTAATCCGAAGAAAAGTCCAGTTTCAAATGTAATAATGCCGGATAAACCACATGACATGAATAAAAAAGTACACGAGACATCTACAAAAAGTGCAGATGAAATATGGAAAAACGCCCCACCTTCAGATCTTTTTCCAAAAAGAAGAGATTCATATGAAAGCAGAAAACGAAAATTGGTAGATGTAGAAATAGACCATAATAAGAAGCCAAATTTGAATCTTGGCATGGAAATTAAGAAGAGTCCAGTTTTAAATTTGATACTGCCAGAAAAGCCACATAACTTGAATGAAATTTCCACAAAAAGTGAAGATGAAATATGGAAAAGCGCTCCACCTTCAAATATTTTTCCAAAAAGAAGAGATTGTTATGAAAGTAGAAAACAAAAATTGATGGATGGAGTAACAGAATATAATAAGAAGGCAAAGTTAGAACTTGGCATGGAAATTAAGAAGAGTCCAGTTCTAAATTTGATAATGCCAGAAAAACCACATAACTTGAATGAAAATAAAAAAGAAACTAGAAAATTGCAACCAGATACAAGTATTGAAGACGAGATTAAGAAAAAAGCTTCATTTTCTGAAACGGCACTTTCACCTAGACTTTCTAAACCAGCGGTTAAGGTTAAACAAGAAGGCAAAGTCCCAATGAAAAAGCCCACTGCTGAAGAATTGTTTGATCAATTGATCGGCAAAAAAAGCAATGAACAGCAAAATGGAGATAAAAAAGTCATTGAACAAGACCTGTATAAAAATCCTGGCTATTTTACAGTACCAGTTAAGAACGAGAGAAGTACAAAAACTCTTCAGTCGTTTACTAGATACAGTTCGAATCCCGGATATTATACTACTAGTGAAGCTGAAAGAAGGCGTAATATAGTTCCTAAATTTGAAACTTCATCGGAAAGGTGCAGTAGGGTTTCGTATTTAACAGATATAACGAGTGATGATTTTAGGTTAAATAAGTCTCCAGGAAGTTCGAAAATTGATCCTTCTAAAATTCGTAAGTATAGGTCAGGGGACAAAAGAGAACGTACTCATAGTTCAGAAAACCATGCAACTGAAGCAACTGCTGATCCGTTTTCGTGGAGGGCAGGTCTTAACAATATATTTGAAACTCGTGAATTATTTGTGTATGGGGGTGGTAAGTTAAATTGATTATAATGTTTTACTGTATTGTTCTATTTGTTTTCTTGTGCAGAAAATAAAGAAGAACCTACATCATCACGCAAATGAGGTGCAGGAATTTTTATCATGTAACCACGATTTTTTTACCTTCAGTTTACGTAATTTTTACTATTTGTAGTTTTTATTATTTCTTTATGTATATATTATTTACAAATTTTAATCATTGTACATTTGACTTTTTATTATAGATGTACTTTTAGGATTATTATTATTTCAAATTTATATTTATTAAAATCCTTTTTAGTGCAAATCCATTTTATTATCATAAGCCTGTTGAAAAATAAACATGATTTTTTTTTACTTTTACTAGTTTTACCCGACCTGACTTGAGCATATTTGGTAGATTAATACATTAAGATGAGAGATACATAGCCCT
The DNA here is from genome assembly GCA_029207805.1 of Tribolium confusum. NCBI lineage: Eukaryota > Metazoa > Arthropoda > Insecta > Coleoptera > Tenebrionidae > Tribolium > Tribolium confusum. The sequence goes on along the minus strand of JALGAY010000002.1, from coordinate 27,001,426 downwards.
CATTGCGTGTAAAACAGCACTAACTTTTGTCGAAAATTTTTCATTTATGAAATAACTTAGAGTAGTTTTTTTTGTAGATTCTTTTAGACCAACATCTAATTAATTGCATCAGTAGGTTTTTTTGTTAAAAAAAGCTGGTCATTAATTAATAAAAAATATTAAAAGTGTCGTATCTAGTAGAAGTGAAAATTGCTTTAATAACAATTAAATATTAATGCCTTTGTGCTTAAAAAAAGACGAATCAATACACTATTATCCAATAAAAATAACTATAAAAAAAATCTTCAAAATATTTGTGTTATAGCTTAGATATTTTCGCCATAAAATTTTTATAACAATCTGACACTTTCAATAAGAAATATGGGTTGTCTATCTATGTGAAAGTCAGACAAAACTTCAGCGTGTTTCGAATAGATGGCGCAACCATTTTCAAATTATGATATTTAAAACAATATGCAAAAGAGAATTAATAAGGTAAGAAATGAAAAAATAAAGTACGAACTTAACATAAAATTTTTAACAGTAATGGTTTCAATTTCTTTTGTGGAGTTATGCAAAAGGCAGATTAAGATTTGAAACAATGAGTTTAATACGTAATTTCATTTTTTATTATTAACAATGTATTTATTTCGTAGTAGCACATTTCAACAATTTACTGTTGATTAATAAATTAAATAAATATTTATTTACACTTATTGATTATACTCGTAATATATTGAAATTATTGAAGTTAAAAATAAATAACAAAAATTGCATAGTTTATGCCTCAATAAAAACTTTTACAAAATAAAAACCAAGCATAAAGGAAAAATGACAGGTTAATAGTAAAGCATCACATAGAAAATTAAAGTTACACTTTATTTTTTTTTATGTTTTTTTTTTCTTGAGCTTGAACAATATATGGTGGATCTAAACATTTTTCTCCTTTAGGAATTCTGCGTCTTACAATTTCTTGTAAGACACAGTCATTGTAAAATTTTATTAAAATTGGTAACATTTTATTTTTCCAAAAATTCATGTCAATTTTAATTTCTTCAACAAAAAGTGGGTTTGCATCTCCAGTATAAACTACAAAGTAGCATGCTTCTCGCTGGGCAATATTTAACTGGCCTTGGATTTGATACCAATAAGTATGGTTTCGTTTTAATCTTAATTTTTTCTCATATTTTTCCAGACAAATATTATTTTTTTCGGCAGCCTCTTCTAATGCCACGTTCTGTTTAAAAACGCTGTGCAAACATTTTACTTCCACGAGGTGGGTTTCACCTACAAGTCCTATAACAAAATAAAGTAATGGAAAAATAAATCATTTCAAATCAATTAACAAAGAATAATAGTTAATATACTAACCATCTGGAGACGCACCAAGATACCCATAATTAAGATCAATGAAAAAACCAGCCTTTTTTACAACGAAACCATATTCTGTTTCAAATTTTTTTATGGCGACTGTTTCCATTGTCTTTCCATATTCAAGACTTGGCGTAGAGAGACTGTTCCCATATAAAATTTCTTTAACCAAATTATGGCAAGGAGTTGACGCTCTTCGCTTTATAACGTTGCCAAAAAAAGAGGCTGTCAACCTATCTGCCCTCTCTGTTTTAAACAATTCACTGCCAAACTGTTCTTTTGTGTTTTGTTCGATAAAAGCTTGTTCTTCTTTACTAACCTAAAATCAGTACAATTAAAAAAAAAGTTATTATGGATAATTTATATCTAGTTTGTTTGTTTTTCTTTTTAGTGCGCTAGTCTGTCTCTTTTTAACACATTGTTGTATACGTTGTTATGTCATATACATAATGTATTGAAGAAAAACAGACAAGCCCACTAACAAGAAAAACGAACTACATATTAACTTACAAAAAGACAATAAGTTGCCACAGGTGACAGTAAGGCTTATACTAAATGTATTTACCTGTAATTTTGCAATTATTCTTGCACATTCTTCTTTTAGATACTCTTCTGTCGGTTCAGGCTGTTGGGCATTTAAACCGTAATCTATATTTTTTATAGTTGGTAACTTTTGTCCGCTTGTTTTAAATTCCAATTTTTTTCTTCTTGGTTTAACTTTTGCCCTGTGACTTTGAGTGTCAATGTATTGTTTGAAATATTTTCCCGGGCTTTTTTTTGTTAAAGATTTCCATGGACTTGAATGCCACATAATGCCTTTGTTATACCTCATTCCACTCATTGTGCATCTTGCTTGAAATGAGCCCCTTGTAGTCAAATTTAAACGTTTTCCGGCATTAAATCTAGCTAGTATATTCATGAATATTTCTGCCCGGTTGTTGTTCTGATTTTCTAGTAATAAATGAGATTTTTTCAAAATAATTTCTAAGGCACCTGCAAAAATGTATACGGTACATGCAAAAAAATTACAACTAAAAAAAAGCAAATACTTACTATATAAATGATTGTACAGTCCGGATTTTTTTATAGCTTCAATTTTTTTAATATTATGAAGCACGGTAGGTGTCTCACAGTAACGATCTTTACATGAGCGATGGTCACCAAAAGTATGTAAAGGACCATTTCTTAAATCTTCTTTTAACTGATCAAGATTTTTGTTGCAATTATAAATTGCTTTTTGAGCGACCTTTTGTAAATCTTTTATAATTTTGTTTGTTAATAATTTTCTGACCGCTAAATCAATTTTTGCGTCTTTGCTTAATTGGAAGAGTGTTTTTCCATAATTTTTGAGAACATGATTGACGCACTCAATTTTTTTTACTGTTCTTCCATACGGGACTCGCTCAATTATTTTAGTGTAGACACTGGAGTCCCCATCGCCAACAAAAGATTTAAATCGTAAATTGTAAACTTTCTCTGCAAAACAAAAGCCTTCTACAATTATATCAGCTTCCATCGCAGAAGAACTGCCGCTCCAATTGCGGAAGCATTTATGTTCCTTTGGTGTTTCTTTTTTATTTGCGGCCCTTGCACAAATAATGCAGTATTTATTTCTTACACCCACATATAAAACTTTCAAAGTTTTTTGACCAATAATGACTCCCTAAAATAACATTAACGTAGATATATTAAATAAAAGAATGATAATTATCTCTTACAACTCCAGATGCAGCGTTGTAATTATGGCCGTAGCTTCTATGACTCCATCCACCGTCTAAGAAAACCGTTATATATGGTACCCCGTCAGGATCTACATGCCCATTTTCTACGGCAATTTTAGCTTCTTCTAAAGCAGCAGCTTCCATATCTTTACAAAGTTGATCTTTCCAAACCTAATAAGCACGTTTCTAAATAAAGATAAATACACAAAATGCTTCTAATATATTTTTTTTGTAAAAGTGATATAGAAAGCTAAAAATGCGTTTTTTTACTCACATCTCCCAATGTATTTTCTATTTCATTAAATTTTCTTTGATTCATGGGTGGTATATTCATAGTTGATAATAATTCCTCTAAGTGGCCAAAACTACTGCCAGTCGCCAAAGTGCCCCATACAGCTCCATAATTAATTTCCGAATTTTTTTTATTGGGATCTTCAGTACTTCGAATTATGTTCCCAATGTCACACTCTGAACATTTAAATTCTATGTGGCGTACCAGTCCTAATCCTCTGTCATATTCCTTAGAAGGATATAATATTCCTGAACATAATTTGGAGTGGCTGTGCTGCATGCTAAAAGCCCATTTTAGTATGTAACCCAAATCAACAATTCTGTTGCCAGGAAGTGCTTTGGAATAGACATCATCTTTTTCGATGCAAAGTTCATGATCCATTATTCTAAAAATTACGCATACAAAAATTAAAACCATAACATGTATTCAACAGGTCGTACTCATTAAATGTGGTTTCATTCATGCATATGGGATCTTTCATCAAAGGTGTATCGCATCTCATATTTTCACAATTATTGTCTGTTTCATGTTCTTCAGACGTAGAAGGTTTAACCACACTAAAATATTTTAATATAAAACTTACGTAAAGTGTCAATTGATATAAAAAATAATGTACATTATGATAAAGTATTGAATGCGTTTTAGACATCGCTTTTAATTTTTTTTATAACTTATAACTGAAATAAAATTTATACATAGCTTCAAATTTGTGGTGTAACCTTTTAGATAAAGTTTTAATCGTAAAAACACACTTTTTCACAATTTACACAATTACACGCTTGAATACAAACCTAGAAAATGTTATTTTTTCATCCAGTCTTCTTTGTTTTTCTGAACAGATTTTATCATAATTTGTGTCTCCTATAACATTTCTTGTTTCGTCAGTACAATCTGCATTCTTAGTAATAGCTAAAACTGTAATTAAATATTCTGTATAGTTATATATTTTAAAAATATGTTTGTATTTTATTTACCTTTTTTAGCAATTAGATATTTTCTTCGAGAAATAGAAGCTTTATTTCTTTTACAAATCTTTGAAGGTCTTGTACGCGAAGTTTGTCCCATCGTAAAAAAAGCAAATCAGAAACACTTCACTCACAAGTAGCACCACCAATAATAATGAATAATTTGTAAAATTGAAGGAGCTTATGTTACCCACCCTAATTTAAAATGAAACAATTCCGGGAAAAACAAATAGTTGCCGACAACAAATTTCAAGAATTATTGGCGGTACCGGTAAAAGAAAATTCCTGGTAATGAATGATGAAATTCAGCTAACTGCTGAATTCAAGTACGCAAATATATAATAACTTTGTAAGATTTTCTTATTTCTGTTATTTCAAAAATTATAATTAAAGCAGCCTCTCATAAAAGTTTAAAATTTTTTGAATAAATGTTGAAATCTCACATTTCAAAGTCATGTTATTGAATAACATTTTCTTCTCAATTTTTAAATATTAAAATTGTTTATAAAAATATTACTTAATATTCTTGTTTCTTTTATAACTATAACTTCCACAATAACTTACAAACGTATGGTTCCAGCCTGATAATCTATTGTTTCTATTTTAAAATAATAAGACCCACTTTAGACAGTTTTGAAAAACTACATTATTTTAATTTTTGGATTTTTTTAACACCTGACAAGCACCAAAAGTTTTACTTAATCCCAATAAATGCGGTAATATAAATTAGAATATAAACAATCATTTTATTTTAAATTCGAGTTCAAAGTAAAACATAATAATAAATTTATTTAATTTTCCTTTAATAGTTTTTACACTATTTGACATAATGCTGATTAAATTATTATAGCTGCAGTGTTTTAAATAAAAGCCACATATTGTCATAACAAAAAAATCCTTTTCACTTTTTTTTACAAAATATACGATTATTTGGAATATCTTGTAAAGCGGCTAAAGTTCGGGAAGTACCGTGTCCTTTCGAGCTTACTCGAAGACACAAGTCCAAACTTTCTCTAATATTTGGAAGGCTTGGATGGTTGTATTACTAAAAAGTGAATGCCTGCGCCATCTGAACGAGTTTTGTAAACATCCCCAATGTATCTCGGGTCTTTTAATGATGACAATTACGGTTGCAAAAAATCGTGTATCGGCTGACGGAAAACATTTGGCTTTGGCTGAAATTTAGTCACAGTTACCTTGGTGCAATAGAATGTATAATATAACCATCTATTATTCGATAAGAACAAATGTGCTGAATTGCGTTCCTTGATTGATTGAGCGAAATTATCAAATATGGCAGACAATTTGATTCGACAAATTATCGTACATCACAATAGATACATATTTAAAATTTCCAACGCTTACTGGTTTCTTTCTGTTAAAAAAGAGACCTTTTGAAATTAAATGGACAAACCTATTTTTGTCTTAGCCTGCTTTGATTCCACGACTTTTGGATCGCTCGTAGTAAAACCATTAGTGGAGTAAAATCGCCGTTCTGGGAGGCTTCTTTCTTGCAAAATTTTTTTTTAAGGTATAACCAAACGGGACCTTTACAGTCTTGTAAAGTATCATTTTGGCCATCTGTAATCGTTATCTACAACTTTTTTTAGTAGGACAACTTTGTAAAATTATGTTATTACGTCGAAGCAATAATTTCTAAAATCGTGTTTTTTAAAACATACATCTCGCTTATAAATTAACTATTTAAGCTAAAATTTTGAAATTGTGTCCACTTACAGAAAAAACCAGAGCGCATCTTACAGTAATAAAAAAAAATTAAAAAATGTTTTTGTTGTAGAGAAAGGGTTCTCCAAAATCACTAGTTGCGAAATTGTGCATTGACAATTTCACCCTGCGAGAAGCTGTGTGAATTATTAAACATTTTACCATATAATGTACATTTTCGGATTCACAAAACTTTAAATAAGTTTTTGAAAAATAACTAGAATAACAAACCTAATGGTTTCCGAAATATATTTTTTTTTAAACAAGGCTTTACCGCGCTGCTCCGCGAAACACGCGTTCAATCTACTACTCACACAGTAGTTCTTTGATTGTAGTCCTAACATTCTAAATATACGAGTATTATGAGTTATTTATGACTTACTTGAAGGTAATTCGATAGATATAATTATAAACCACAAAAGATGGAGAAAAGATGAAACACCCACTAACACCAAACTTCTTTACTTGATACAAATTGTATCAAGTAAAGAAGTTTGGTGTTAGTGGGTGTTTCATTTCCAATTTTCATTTAAACACACCAAGAAGATCCAACAAGAAGATAGGTTTACCACAAAAGATAATTATTAAAAAAATATATTTTGATGTAAAAAAAATAAAGGCCAAATTTCTTCTTTGTCTTCAACTGATTTGTCGTTGGTCTCTTCAACATTGTTGCAATGCTGGCAGGATTAATCAATACAACATTTTAGTTTTTCTTTCAAACAGATACATTTTGAAGTATTACATAATTTATCACAGCAATTTATATATAACGAACGTCTAGAAATGAATGACGTAGGTAGTAGTATGCTGTGGACCTGCGAACGTAACGTTATTAGTTTGTAACATTATTAGTATTAGAACGTGACATTATTAGTTTGTGAATTGTCAATTACCTGTTTTTATTTTTTTAAATTTAACTAAAAATATTTTTACAAGTTCACAAAACATTTATGATTGAATCGTATTTCCGTAATGGACAGAGAGGAGGGCGAATGACAATATTCTTTTCCCCTATGTTTGGAAAATTTTCGCCAAAAATTTTCAGTCTAAGCATTTTTAATTTATTAATTATTAATTAGTTAGAAGTCTTCTAAGCTCTGCATGTTCAGACGGTTGTTTACTGTAAGTCGGATTAAATTCGCAAATGTCATTTATTGACCAGCCATATTATGATGTCTAATTTCGGCATATTTTGCATATAGCTTGCCATCTAAATTTTTAATTCATATAGACTTCTAGAATATTAAACACTCGGTAAAACTTCAAATATTATATATTTTTGAGAAAAATTTCACAGGGAAGGGATCCATTCTTCCGGCGACCACTGACGAAGACAGGTTGTTGCCATACCCAACAAATTTGACACTACCTATCAGCCTTGAAAAAGAATCGAATAAAGATTCGAAACGTCGGCTATATAAAATAAGTTTTTATCTGCCTTGTCCACTTCCCTGTGAAATTTTTCTCAAATATATTAAAATAGACGTTAAATACCAAAGAAAGATTATATATTTTTTATATGTATAATTACCTTATTAAAACATGCTGTTGGAAGAAATCATTAGTTGATAGTAATTGTGAAGGTGATTTTTGTAATTTCAGGCTTAAATGGTACATACCTCATATTACTTAGCGTTTTGACATCTTTATTTTTATTTCTAAATAATGCCAAAAAAATTTTGTGATTACTTCACTGCTTTTGTTTACATCAGGCAAGTAGCTATCTCGCGCAAATTAAAAGCGTCTACACTTTTAACAAAAATATCAAATGCTGTTTTTTCCAATTATATAAAAAGAAAAAAATTGTTATGCCACATTAAGTCAAAGCGTGAAGCACCAAAAAATTTCTACAAATTTTAGCTTGAAAATGGTTTACTACTTTTGGTATCGAAATAAATTTTGTTTTTAATTTATGGCCTAAATCAATAAAATGAGACAAATTTTGTTTTGGATCTGCCTTTAGTAAATTACAATTGAAGACACGAGTGGATAAAGGTGTTATGTTACAAAATTGTAATTTTGAGTAAATTAAGGTTAAAGTTGTTTTTATATGTCTTTTTATCGGTTTAAGTCTAGCTATGTAAGAGTGTATCTTGCGTATCATTAGTGTTTAAAAATTTTAGATAACGCTATGTGAAAAATTGGAATATAACACCTTCATTCACTCATGTCTTCAATTATAATGGTAAATCAGAATAATTAAAATTTCGAGTTCTGGATATTTTATAATTCTGGATTTGTATCTACAGATTTTTGTATTGATTGATCCTGCCAGCATTGCAACAATGCTGAAGAGACCAACGACAAATCAGATGAAAACAAAGAAGGAATTTGGCCATTATTTTTTTTACATCAAAATATTTTTGTTTTAATAAAATTTTATAAATTATCTTTTGTGGTTTATTATTATATCTATCAAATTACCTTCAAGTAAGTCATAAATAACTCATAATACTCGTATAGTTAGAATGTTAGGAGTACAAACGAAGAACTACTGTGCGAGTCCGTATATTGAACACGTGTTGCGCGGAGCAGCGCGGCAAAGCCTTGTTTTAAAAAATTTATATTTCGGAAACCATTAGGTTTATTATTCCATTTTTTTTTTTCAAAAACTTACTTAAAGTTTTGTGAATGTGAAAATGTACATTATATGGTCAAATTTTTAATAATTTACATAGCTTCCCGCAGGGTAAAATTGTCAATGCACAATTTCGCAACTAGTGACTTTGGAGAGCCCTTTCTCAAAAACAAAAAACTTTTTGTAAAATTTCTTATTACTGTTAGATGCGCTCTGATTTACTCTATAAGTAGACGAAATTTCAAGATTTTAACTTAAATAGTTAATTTATAAACGCGATGTATGTTTTAAAAAACACGATTTTAGAAATTGTTGCCCCGACATAAAAAACATAATTTTACAAAGTTGTGTCCTACTAAAAAAAGTTGTAGATAGCGATTTCAGAGAGCCAAAATGATGCTTTACAAAACTGTAAGGGTCTCATCTGGTTATACCTCCATTTCAAAAATAGGCGTTATTTTAGCCCGATTTTACTCCACTTCATAGTCTGATATTATAGTATTTTTATAAGAAATAAGAATTTGATTTAAGTAATGGATTACATATTCTTATAACTTCTCACCACCTGATGGGTTTAAACCCAAAATAACAACAGGCAACAGCATTCAAAAATTAGCCCTTAATTTAAAATTATGCTCTTAGTAAAATAGTGTCATAAATTAAAAACTCGTTGCCGGGAGTACTAATAGCTTTAAAGTACGCTGCTTTGTTAAATAATTTATGATTTAAGTAACATTCTTATTTTTTGATCAAAGAAGTTTAACATTTTTTTTTTCTATTTTAAGAAAGCTATACCGACAAAAACAGAAATTTGTTTTTCTTTGATAAAAGTTTTTAAAAAGTCTTAGTGTAGGAGGCACCGATATTTGAAACTCATTATAGAACAAACCGACTGCCATTTACAGTGATTTATGAGCGTTGAGGTAAAGGCGCCATAAACAAAGAAATTATTCTTACTAGGGTAGACACATTTTAAAAATTTGTATAGCTGCCTCGGAAATCTATGGTCTCCAACTTTTAAAGCATGCAATAAACCAAATAATGGCCATTGTTGAATGTAATGGTAAGCTGACATTGAGTGATAAGCTATTTTAATTTATGGATGGACTTTTATAACATCTGGACCCAGCAGTTTACTACTTGAGGCATCGGCAGAGACCGTAAAACTTAGGTATAAGTGAAATTTGCATAAATAGATTTCAATTGTTTTATTTATCGAAAATAAATTTGTTGATTATAGAAAAATTTAAAATTGATTTCAATTAAGAGTCACAAATTAAAATTAACAATGATAATTGTAGGAAATAATTTCAATAATAAATTGAATGCGAATGGAAAGAAATAATGTTTTCTGAATATAATATTATTAAAAATACAAGTTTTATGAAATGGATAAATTCAAAATCGTCCCTGCTAGGTATGATCTCTTTTTTCGACTTTGTTAGATTAGTCAGGGACCATAGATTTCCGAGGCAGCTATACCGAGATGATACAAAACTCATTACCGAATATTTGAGATTTGCCACCAGTTTTAAAAATTTATGACGGTCGACCGCAAATCTTCTCAATCCTCAATAAAGTCTGCATAAATCAATTGCAAATTTCGATGCCCAAAACTTTAACTATAATTTGTTTGTTGGATTCTTTGGCGTGTTGTATAAAAACACTGTTTTGGCAACGCGAGTCGTACCGGCGTGTTTAAATAAAATACTTGGTGATACTTAATAAAGTGTTTGATGCGTTTTTTGTTTCATTTTTTACTTATTTGTATAGAGCAGGCATACTAAAGGATGTCTTCATTATGCCTTCATATTGAAACGAGACGCTATTTATACCTACCAGTCTTTACTGACCAGCAAGGTAAATCGTAAAAGAATGATGATAGGCGCTGAGGAATGCGTCTTTGGCTAAAGCAAATTAAAACACTTGAATCCCTCTTCACGCAAGTTTGCTCCGCATATCGTCATTCTTTTACCTTACTAATCATGCTGTAAATACAAACTTTGCGTTTGGTCTCGGAAAAATACTGTTGTAAGATCTAGGTAGTGTTGGCTGGCGGTTGCCAGACACTACAGCCTGAGTGATTAACGAAGGTTTATTCCCAAGATGCATACAAAGCTTTCTTCCCAAGCGGCAGAAGTGATAATTCTAAAAGAAAATAATTTGCCGGTACGGTAAGATCTAGGTAGTGTCGGCTGGCGGTTGCCAACGACACAGTTTGTTTATGTGAAAAAATCGATCTGTTGTCAACTGTAAAATGAAAATTCCCTAGGGAATAAAGTACCTCATTTTTGATCAAAAACGAGGGAATAAATCCCGCTTGGGAAGAAATAACTATTTTTTGTTAAAAACAGTGTTTTTGTTACACACCCAGATCGTTCTTTATTTACTAAAATAATCTGTTTTTGATATTATTAATTAGATACTTTTTCTTATGTTTCATCTTTAAAAAATATGGCTTTGAAGCTGGTTCTTATTTTATGGTAACTTGAAAGCCTTTTTTTATTATAAATTAAAACCTGATAACAAAAAACAGATTGATAAGACATAAGAAAAAGCTTTGAGTTTACAATGCCAAAACAATTTTTTTAAAATAAATAAATAACAGATTTGGGTGTGTAATACTGAAGCTCTGTTACTAACAAAAAGAATTATAATAATAAAATGTTACCTTGATATTCTAAACAGATTTTTTTGGATTATTTTCCTAACATTTATGAAGACTATAAGATTAATGCCTACATTATTTTGAAGCGTCTTGATTAATTTTTGGCTAAATCTGCCTTAAAAGGTCAATGGGCTGCACTTAGTCCTTGCAATTCACTGCGTTCGCGTTCAAAATTAGCGATCACAGTTGGCGCTGGAGATACGACATTGCTGCCGCTTTTTTGGCACCTTATTAGTCCTTCTATTGCTTTTAATGCCCGTATGAGTGGGTTCTTAATTGTAATTAACCTGATTAGTTTAGGCCAAAGCCAAGTTCAGTTGCAGCCGAGAGCTTACTCATAAAGAGAGAAGCATCCGGTGCCGTCTGGCTGCCGCTGCAAATATAGGTGTAAAATATAGTGTTCCGAATCTCTGCTGAGATTCTCATATACACACGTCAAACTCAAAATAGCATAGATATCCGTTTGAAATGAAATACACTGGTATGATTCCCCATGGACAAGTTGAGTTATACTTTTGGAAATGTGTCCTATATTTCAACGTCCGTGTCTATCTCTTTTGGATCCATCTACATTATGTAGAAAACAAGCGATTCCGAGATACAAGTAATTTTTCATTGTTTGGAAGCCATTTTTTTTCAGGAATCCAGCCCCTATATTATGTTGTTTTACAACATATAAACCTTGCTTATTGCAAGAAGTCCGATAAGAAACACGCAAGTCTGGCCTTCCTGTCCGCTACTTTATACGTAAAGAAACCGAATCTCCACAGTTATGATAGGAAAGTGGACCGTTCACAACTGTGCCAGAGCCAGATTTGCGTCTTTGGTATCAGATTTCTTTTGGTAACCAAACTATACGGATAGTTGGTTTAATCTTGTCTCTCTTCATTGAGACTTTCGATTTCCATATTTCTAATCCTTACAGTCTAAATAAGGCTGTACAACAGGATTTGAACTCTATTCTTACGTGTAGAGAGATCCAGTCCCAAAAACACATTCATAGATGCTGTAGATGTAGTTTTCATTGCACCGGTTATCATAAGACATCGTAGTCGTTGCACATGTGCTAGAGATGCTCTGATATTGATATTGTGTTTTGCCATAGAGCACTACCATACCTATTCTCCTTAAATTTGACTCGTGATGCTGAAAGACGGTGAAATTACCGAAAGTACCGCCTTCAATTTTATGAATACTACAGTTGAAAATATTGGACTAAGAGGTTGGGTCAAAGCGGTAGAAACCAAAATAACCCCAAACCCACATTAATATAAGAATTTAAATTTTATCAAACACATTGAAAACAGACATCATTTAGGTTTAGGGTTGTTTTGGTTCTACCGGTTTGACCCATCCTCTTAGTGCAAGATTTCCAATTGTAGTGTTCATAAAATTAAGGGCGGTACTTTCGGTAATATCACCGACTGCCTCTCAGCCTCAGGAGTCAAATTTAAGGAGTATACTAGGGCAGAATAAGTAATCAGTGCCCAGTGGTCACATCACTGTGTATAGATAACCAATAAGCGACTTGAGGTTTTAGTCAACAATTGCGTCCCTAAAGGCGTCTGCATATTTACGAGCATAAAGTCGCATGCCATTTCAATTAATTTCGTGAAAATAGTTAGTTTATAATCCAGGATCACTCCCAAATACCCAAATGTTTGACCTTAAGAACTCGTTCTTGTGTTACATGACCCTGTTTTAGTTTTTTTATAAACAATAGAAATTTCATTTTTGTTCTCACCAGACACTGGTTCTATTCAGAGCCATTTGCATGAACTGTTTAATAGGCCTCAAAACTCTGTCTGAGATAATAATATAAACCTATAATATAATAATGTATAAACCTGCACATATGTAGTATCGAGCTTGATTGGGTGACCCAGGAGAGTATCTACAAGAAGCAACTACAAAAGCGCGCTGAGAATACCTCACCCTGAGGACTATCTCTCATTGCAGACATCTCAGTACTAGTTTTTCTGAACATAACGTGGCGTACGTTTTGCTGATTCTAATGATCGCTGTAGTATCTTTCGTGGTTCTTTTTTCAATTTCGTGAAACAAAATCAGTGCACGTTCATAGAGCCGCAAATTCGTATTGTCTATGGTGATGGTTCCATCTGAAGATGAAGATGTCTTCAAAACTACTGGAAAAGTACCTAACTACTGAAAGTTGAACTTTTACAATTTTTTCACATTTTCAAAATAACAATATACTTTTCAGGCTGACTTCTTAGGAAAAGCTCAGGTTGTTTAAAATGTTCCTGAAGAAAGAAGAATTTTTTTTTCAAAATATGTAGTGGGTACGTAAGTACTTTAATTTTCTAGAATAAGAGAATACGATAGATTGAACATACTTACGTTTTTTTAGGCTACTCTAGAAACAACCGCGATACTATTTTGCATCCATTTTCCCCCAGAAGATTTTCCTTTATGTTTTAACTTTAGGTTAGACAATCAAAGTTTCCTGGTGTTGAGAGCCTTATATAAATAGTGTAGTCAATGTCTAGATGTTTCGTTGATCTAGAAGATTTCAGAAAATTAAATAAAAACATTAAAAATCTTGCAATAAAAGAAGCTAGAGTATTAATATTTACTATACATGAGAACTGTTTATTTAAAAAACTTGTCAAGTGTGCTATGAGATTTTGATAAAAGAAAACGTAGCGAAGAAGTGATGTCGGAACTTGATACACAGCTTCACAGTGCGCGCGCAGTCGTGATTTGTCGTCGTAACTGACAGTACAACAGCCGAATTAAACTTAGACATACTTCAAAATGTTTTTGTTATTTCATAGCACACTTGAGAACTTTTTTAAATGAATACCTGTTATATAAATTATAAATTTATTATTTATTGATTCGTTACATTTTTTATGAGAAAATAAAATTAATTTTGTTGTGGACAATTTGAAATAAAAATCACCACCTGTAATTTGTGTTGCTTACCTTTACTTCTAGATGTTTACGTAACCAGTTATGAAAAGACCGATTTTGTTTAACGAGCAAAATGTTTGCCAAAACTAGTGACCAAACGAAGAAATTTGGAAATAACGGGAGTTAAAATTTTTTTTTCATAAATAATGTAATGTAATTCATTGCATATTTCCGAAAATATAATTTTTTTATTTTGCGGTAAAGCTACTTTTCCAAGATATTATGCTCATAATAAGTAAAAATAAACACTAACATTTATGATAGTCTTTATTTGAAGGTTATTTGATACAAGGTCTGTTTAACCATTTTTTTTTTACTATTGGTAAGGTATAACGCTTTGAACTAGGAGTGTTTCAATTTGGAGACACATGTATAATAATTAATTTTAAGCGCCCTTATTTATTAAACAATTTTAAATTTATTTGAGAAACAGATTTCGAGATTAATTTTACAATCTCGGACAACTTGAAGCAATCATTTCAGCACCGTGTGTTATTTGCGTTGCATAATACTGGCCACACACGCTTTAGCGTCTAGGATATTTTAGGAGTAAAGTTGATATGTCTAATCCAAAAATGTCGTCAGATTTGTACTATTTATAAAAAAAAACTATAAAAATAAGAAAATATCAATCTCTTATATAGTTTTGCTTATTTAATTTTTATTCTATTCTTAAAGTATTGGTCGAATTTTAAAAATAAAAACACCGTTGAAAAAAGAATCCCTACGTGTATATTAAAGAACGCGTTTCGAAAAGTTAACTTTGGGCTGGATGCTGCAACTAATATTGAAACAATTTAATGAAATTGAGTTTACAACAATTTTTACGAAAATACTCGTATTTCCATTCCAAGAAAAGATGTAGTATTGTAGTGGGTCGAAAAGCGATCTAGCTACTTTTAGTGTGAAACAAAATGGAGAAACGTATACCTAATTTATACATATTAGTAAGCAGGGACGTCGCCAGGATATTTTTTTAGGGTGGGCACAAGTTGGTTCCCACTTTTTTTCAGGTGGGCACAATAAAACGTAAGAATATATAAGGTGTATATAAGTTTTAAAAGTAACAGAACATTATAAGTTACATATAATTGATACATATAATTCAAACATATTTATATAATAGAGTTAAATAAAAATAATTAAGCTTATACTCTTCCTTTAGTGTAGTATTAAAAGTCTTAAATTTTTTGCAGCAAAGAAATTTACTATTTTATCCAAATTTATTTTTTTACTAATTGTCTTTCTATATTAACTACTGCCAAACTGGACAGACGCTCGTCGCTCATTTTGTTTCCTAAATATGTTTTTATTCGTCTTACTGAAGAGAAGAACGTTCTCTCGCATTCTGAGCTACAAAGTTTGTAAAATTCTAAAAATACAATTTTGTAGGTTTCTAACAGATCTAAAAATTGCATAATACTTTTAATTTTATATTCATCTTCATATCTTTTTTTTTCGGTAAAATCTTTATTTCGCTTTGCAGCAAACCAACTTCTATACTTACTGTAATATTCAGCAAACGGTTGCAGATTATCTAATTTTTTTTAAAAAAAGAAACTTGATTTGGGGTTAAGAGAATTAAGTCCTATTAAAATATTTTTATTAGCAATGAAACGGCAGTTTATTTCGTTTATATTCTGCTAATGTTAAAGTGTATAGAAAAAAAAATGGGTCTTTAAAAAAATCATTTCGGTCTTCGTTTTCAACGGACTCTTCTATCAAATATTTTTTTTTATCTTAGACGATACTTTATTAATGTTTATTAATGTTTATTTATTGGATGTTTGTCTTTTATTTCGATTATTATATTAGTTTTTTCAACGGACTCTTCTATCAAATTTTTTTTTATCTTAGACGATACTTTATTAATGTTTATTAATGTTTATTTATTGGATGTTTGTCTTTTATTTCGATTATTATATTAGTTTTATTACAAATTGTTACTGCCTCTTTGTATATAACATCAAAATGAGTTTCTACATTTCCATTTTTCTCAAAATTGCTCCTATTTAACAAAGGTCTTCAAAGTTTTCAATAAAAATTAAAGCCCCTGAAAACTCAGCGGTTACGCTTTGTGAAAAGTCAGTATTTTTTTTAAATGAGATAGCATGTCACTAAAATAACAAATGTTGAAAACAAATTCAAAATCAATTTGATTCAAAAGCTCTACAGCATCAATTTTTGATGCTTTTATTATTAGTTGTACTATTTAATAAAATTAATACATTATTTAAAAAAAGTTTTTATATTTTACTTCTAACTTTTCGTGTTAAATCTAGGTGGGCACTGGGTGGGCACATCAAATTTTAGGGTGAGCACGTGCCCACCCAGGCCCACCCTTAACGACGTCCGTGTTAGTAAGATAGTGTTACAACTTTAAATTCGACTAGTTGTGCCTTAAGGACCGGTTTACTGAACGTATCATATTTAGACAGCTTAATTTGGACGTAATTGGATCACTCGTAACGGTCAATATGATTTTTAATTGAACGATATGATTTTTCTCATATATTTAGATGGCCTACAAATATGGCTTTACAACAAAGCTAATTATTTTGCATGCGGATAAACCAAAACAGGAACAAAAATATTTTATTTTTTTATTATAAAGTAATGCATACAATTTCTAAATCTTTTCCTAACTGGATAACTTGTAGCGGTCAATATGGCAGCGCTACGACGTCATCGCACTTTTTTAATAGAACAATACAATTTTTATTTTCTAATTAAATGTTGTACTTATTAACATTTTTTCTTCTACCTAAAAATAATCTCCAAATATACAAACTCTGGACTTTTAATTTCAAGGTTACATTAAAATTCTCTAACAATATAAAGTAGACAAGTTTTTTTTAGAAAAATTTAAAAAATACGATTTTTATGCTTTACTTTATAATCAAAACTTTAAATATTTTTTCCCTTGTTTCCGTTTATCCATATACAAAATATTTACATAGTTGTAAAGCCCTGTTATTAGTAGGACATCGAAATATGAAAAAGTAATTTCGTTGGTCGGTGCAAATGATATAATAACGTTAGAAGAGGGCTCCGTTAATATGTAGAGTAACCTGTTTTTGCATTTTTCTAAATTTTGAAGAATAGAAGAATTACGAATTTTAGTATCTTTAAACTCATCTTGTTTAAAAATTTATGTTAGAATTTCATCAATGTTAATAATTTTTTTAGACGATTTGCCAAAAAAAATTACTTTTATCATAACTACAGTCTATTGTGGAAAGTTGGTAAATTAAATGACCTGTGTGGATATGAGATTTATCATCACAGTGCGTGGTTTTGTGAAGCTATGTTTTTCTAAAAAAATTATTTTATTTAAATTAGGTATGTACCTGTTTTTTATATAGTTATTCTTATATTGAGAGACTACCACGACTATCAAGACCCAACAGAAGGCTACTGCAGTAAAAATACTTTGAACAAAATTTGCGAAATTACATATCCAAAAATGGTTTCCTTCTCAACTACCTCCGAAACGGTTTATGGTAGAGCAGCCCCGATTTTATTTTCTTTATTAAAACACAAATATTTGACCAGATTTCCTGACATTTTACCAAAAATTTTTATTGGTGCCAAAGTTACATGAGCATTTGAAATTTAATTTTGGAAACATATTGTTTTTAGTGTTTTATTATCTTATTACAACTTTTTTTTAAATTAAAATTTTGAAAAAAACATTACGAAACTTGGTCATGATTTTATCTCATAATGGTAAAAATAAAATCAGCACTGTTGTACCATTTTTAAAAGTAAAATTTCGAAAACATTGTTTAAAGTTTGCCCTTTATAACATAACTTGGATTTGAATACCATAATTTGAGACAAAATTAAAACACACAATACGTAGTGTAAAAATAAATTCGAGAATAATAATAATAAGACGTTCTTATAGCAAAAAAGTTCTTAGTTAACCCAATATTAATTTATTATATTGCATTGTAATAACAACTTTACTAATAAACTATTTTAAACTTGGGCTTCATCTAATTGCCTTCTTAATACGTCCTCTATCATAAGTCACATCCCATGCGTACTCAATGCTTGGCTTTATCCGCTATAGTATCACTGGACAGTGAAAGATTTTAACAAAGAGGGAAAACGTTTTTAAGGCATTTTGAGTTGAGATAACAACTTACAAAAAAATCTGTTTTTCTAGAATTCTTAAACTCTTAGGTTAATGCGTCGAAATTATTGATAAAAATTTTGTTGCAGATCTAAAAAATAATAAAAAAATTGACGTAAAAACCTAGTTTTTGGTTTTTAGCTTTAGATAAAAAGTAAAAACCTAGTTTTTGGTTGTTAGCTTTAGATAAAAAAATTGTTAATGTTTTTATTATTGTTTAATAAGAGCACAGTATATTTTCTTCGTTAGGTGCTTCATTCCGGAAGCTTTAATTATAACTGCATCGATGTTCATTATGCTTTTTACACTGAGAGAAGAAAAACCTGCTGTGGTAAAACTTTGTGTTCTTAAGAAATTATTTTTTCAGTCAAAATATTTGGAATTTTATTCTATTTTAACTATTTTAACGAGGTATTTTAACAAATCTCTCCTCTCATAATCAGTGTAAAAGCTGTAAAAGCTACATTCTGCATAATCAATGAACATTTAATAAAATGTATTAATTTTTTGTCGGGATTTAAAAATATTCTTGATACTAATGGTTTAAAAAGAGCTGAAAATAAAGTATATTTCGGGTAGATTGTGTACAATTTTTTAAAAGTTGTAAAATCACACTATTCTTAAAAGAAATATAAAAACACTCAATAACACCGAACAATTTTACTTTACACGACGCACGTTTCGACAACAACGTTGTCATTTTCAGGTGGGGAATTAAACTACTCTTACATCAGCACCTGAGAGTTGAACTAGTTCTTATAGTTTCATAGCGCCACTGATTCTAAACACCACAAAATGAGTCAAATTTTGTTGTTAATTAATACTTATTAATCTTATTATACTTTTAATAAAAATCAGAATTTTTATTAATTAATTTTTTTGTTATTTACAATTGTCAACAACAAAACAATCACCAAACCTTATTGCTACGTACATTGAAAGACTGAAGCTTTTATAAAATTTTGTTTTTGTTTAATTTTTTTTTAACTAAACTAGGTAATTAAAAACCATGATGTGTCGTCCAAAAAATAGTATTCAAAACTCGTTTAAAAGTGCTCATTCTTTTTAGACTAACTCAATACTCATCTCGTTCTTCTAACCGCATCTTTAAAATTAGTAGTAAAGTAGTAGTAAAATTTTGTTTACTTTCGACACTTGCTATGAAATAATTATTTACGTAACCAATTATAAAAAAAAGATTTTGTTTAACAAGCATAATGTTTGCCAAAACGAGTGAGCGAAGCGAACGATGGTTTAATTATATAAAATGAAATAATGCCTTTAAAAATATAATCTTAAATCTATTGGGCTTTATTTTGGTTTTTAATTTTTTTTTTTTTTGAGATATGACAATGTAAACGAGAGTTGTTGATTGAAGCATCTGAAAACGAGATAAACGTATTTTTATTTCGATAAACTTCATAAGACTACGTGTAATTTTAAAATTAAAAAAAATATATATAGAAATAATGGAAATGCGTACAAAAATATTTTTTTACTAATAGGTGGAGATTGCTACGGCGACCATGTAAAAAACGAAAAAAATTAAAAATAGACAATCGTGTCTTTTAGCAATAGGAGATTTTGTTCTACTTCAAAATGTAAGCTTCCTAGGGTGGTAGCTTTATGTGGTGTAAATCTGGTCATGAAATCTGATTTCAGCAAATTTCAGCTTTGAACTTCCACGAAAAGCAAAATAAAAGTGTCTGAGCACTCTACGAGTAGGTACTCCTATAACAATTTGAAATGCCACAGTCATAGAGGATAAATTATGCACGCATTTAGGTGCTTATCAACAAGATTATGGTTCCAAAATAAAGCAAATAACTAATATAATCTTGTCCAATTAGTTTTATATATTTTTTGTAAAGAGCATTAAAATAGATCAATAAATCTTTCATTAATTAGTTTTATATTTTTGTTATAGCTTTAATAAAAGTGATGTATAAGGATATAAGCAAAACATTTCTAAATTTTAGGATTTTTAACACGCACTAACGCACCACATTTATATGAAGATATTTTTTGTCATCTTTGAACGAAACAATATAGAAGTTCAATATCTATAACAATTTTCCAAGAAATAGACTAGTTCAGAAATTTTTATGCCGAATACTTGTTGAGCGCATGCGGCTATATCAGAGGACGCCTGGCGTCTAGACACCTTCAGACTGTACGAACGCCTGGACGCTCCAAACCGTCGTCGTTCTGATAACGACCAATTCCTGATTAGTGACAAGTGTTTTAGTGTGTTAATACCGACTCCATCCAATTAAGCACAAGAAATGCCAAGCTTGCCTTAAGTCACATCCTCGGCGACGTGGTGAGTTTTAAATTCGCCAGATTTAATCAATTACTACAGATTTTATCCCAAGACATAAAATTAATTATTAACGTGATATTATGTAAACATAAAATAAAACAGTCATAAAATGCGTGTTAAGGGTTACTTCAATTGCATTAATCAAGTAGTTAGGTTTTCCAAATTTGTTTCTTGGTTGACATTTAATAATGATTGTAAAGAAGTATTAGAGATAAAGAAAATTAATTCTTTGCCCAAATGTACTCAAATGATCAAATGTATTCATATTAATTTTTGATGAATTTAGAATTTTTAGTTTATTTGTTTTAAATTTTTTTCAGTTGCATCAATCTCTTGAATATTTTCCCTAGTTCTTTTCTTTGTTGGAAAAGTACTAAGCATATATTATGTTGTTACTATAACTAAATATTTATTTAATTGCTGAAGAATTACTAAGTGTAAAGAAAATATTTTTTATTTAATTATTTTCAATTATCAAAAAGGCAAAGTTTTTCTCACAAACTTAAAAAACATTTAGACGTATTTTCTTATTATATGCTCAAAAAGAATACGTTTATTAATTGCTAAAAATAGGTATTTTGCATTTCTGTATTATAGGTATTTAAAATGCTTTTAGATTATTGTTTTAGTATATTCATTTTCTTAGTTGTATTAATTTAAAATAAAGCACTTATATTAAGAACAACTGAAGATTAGAGTGCGTTTTTCATAGTGAAGGAAGTGTTTATATTTAGATATTATGAAAGTTTGACTTGATTGCTGCTTGAAGCAAATACAATAATCGATCCTTGTGCTTTATTCAGCCAGTTTTTTTGATAACTTTGACTTTCTATACCATCATTGGAATAACATCTTATGTAATCTTTTTTTAAAGTTTTTGTTGCCAAAAACATACCACAGATTGAGCTACATTTAAAAAAATGGTGTCATATAAACACTCTTAATATTTCGAGATTTGGTTTTCTGCTATTTTTTTTTTTTTGAAACACTTTTAGTTTAGAAAAATAAAGCAAAAGTATTCGTTTTAGAATCGTGTCGAGATGGATACGAGTAAGCAGTAAAATCAGTTTTGGCATATCCCATTAATCTTAAGTTACAGATTAATAGTAGGTATATTAAGCATCAATACATGATTAATGGTTGATATGCCATAATCCATTTCTCTAATTTTGACTGATTTGCCCAAGGTTATAAGCGAGAAGTTAGAAGCAAAGAATAAGCAAGATCAAGCAAAGATACACAAAAGTTAATATTTAACAAATTTAATTGGAATTAAGCTTTGGTTTGAAAAATATTAAAATCATAATAGGTATATTACAGCATATTCAGAAATGATATCAACCCACGTGACCAATTTATTTATAAAATCAAACTGTACAAACTAGTTATTACTTAACGCAAGTGTTGCTAAACGATTACTTTGGTTATGTTTTTTTATAATTTATCAGTAGTGTAACTTCAAATATAAAGTGACATAAACTTTGATTATCTATTATTTATTTATTTACCTAAGATTTTTATTTTTATGTAGTCACGTGGGCTGATGGTATTTCTAAAAGCACCTACCTTATTTGAAATAGTATTTCTTTTCAACTTTAGAAAAATTTCTGATTATTGATCTAATAAGTTGACATAGTTAAAATTTCACTTCTATGCCTAGGTTGCAAATAGAAAAATTGGCCAATGGTAATTAATGTGATGAAAGTTCATCTTCAGCCGTTGAAAATTTTGTTTTTATTGGTGATAGTAAAAATGTTTTTTTATTGTTGAAAATTGTAAATTTGGAAAAAAAACCGTCTTTTGTGCGGCGCCGAAGACATTGTTGATGCCTCTTCTGTAAGAGTTTTATATCGGACTCATTTCGTTTTTTCGTTACACTAAAACTGTATCAGATGCGACACAAAAAGTATAACTTCTGTGCCTTATAAATAAAGTAGTATAAGTTCGATATAAAACTGCTACAAATGAGGACTGCTACAAACAGTGACATTGGCGTCGCATAAAGGACGCTATTTTTTTTTAAACGTATAATTTACAACAGCAGAGAATCACTTGAACTGTCGTGGATAGAAAAAAACTTTTACCGGCATAAATAGTATATTACTTTCGAGGTGGGAAATATTTCATTACACGGACGGTTCAGGGTATATAACCGAGGGGCGAAGCCTCGAGGTTAGATAGAGCGCAAGGTATCATGAAATTCTCACCGTGGTTTGTAGGCTATTTTATTTACAATCAATTTTTTTTCAATAAATAAATAAATTGTAATAACTTGTAGTTCGTAGTAAGTTTTGCAAATAAACAAAACTTTGTTTTTGTTTATTGTGTGTGACATTTGATGAAAAAAAACATTTACAAAGACATTTTTTGATACAATTATTGCACTACCATTATTTATTGTAAGGTTTGAAATCTGAAAACAACAAGGAATTGAAGCAGTACTCCATTTGGGTGTAAAAAAACAGCGATCGAAGAAATCGAGAATTTGTTGACAGAAGAAAGTAAAGACCGCTACGAGAAAGCCTACTGGGGTAGAAAAACTGATATTCTTCTCAAAGCCGCAATTTAGAGTGTTTTGCTTGCGTATTTTAGCAACTATAATTGGCTACAATAATAAAAAGTTTATAATTTTTATCGTACTTACTCCAGTGTTGATGAAACATTGCCCGTCAAGAAAATCAAGTTCATGACTTGTACCTATTGCTTTATTTATGTACTAAATAGCGTTGCCTTCTTTAATTTTTTTAAATTAAACTAATTAAAGATACAAAGGTTTTAAATTATAATCTAAAAATCAAGGCTATGAGATCTGTAAGTAACAAAAAAAAGATTGCGTTCTGTTGTTAGTAAAAATAATATTTTAAACTTTTAAATTAAAGTATGAGTTATATTAGAATCTAAATACTTTCATCATCCTATCCAAAATATCATTACGTATTCTTACGTATGATTCGGGAGTAAGATTTTGCGATTATTTATAAAATATATACATTGTAATCTTAAGGTTAGCAATCCTACATAAATCACTTGCCCGGTTGCACAAACGTTCATCAAAATTGATGGCTTGTTAATCTCTCATTAATGTATTTTTAACCAATCAGAGCATAATACTTTCATTTAATCAGAGTTTAATCGTCCGTCAAATTTGATTGACGTTTGTGTAAGTCAGTCATTTTTCACCCAAGAGGGGAAAGTGACATTTAGCATTTCTCACCCAAGAACGTCATTGAAGTTAGAAATAACGTATTTTCCGATCTCTAAGAAGTGAGCAATAGACATATTAATATTACAATAATAATTGTAACTAAAACTAATTTTCATACGGCTAAATTATTAGTAGAAGTGAAACTTTAACTAGGGTAACTAACTTTAATATAGTTAAATTTTACTGACGTTTGAAATAAAATGCAAGACATTTTTTGAAACGCTTTTTAAAGTGGTTACTTTGGGTACACAAAATAGTCACCCAGATGTTTTTTTATAGGTCTATATTTAAAATCGTAATGGGCACATTTTAGCGGATGCATTTCTCGTGCATTTCAAAAACCTCTAATTAATAAAGAAAGAATTAAAGTACTTGTAATATTATAACTGACATTTTTCTAATACTATTTTTTTAAATTAATGTAATTTGAAAAATTGCACCAAATTTTTTTATAGGTATGCAGCACGTAGGGGAATAGTTTTTTCGGACTCATCTTTTTAAGAGACTCGGCTAGCGCTTCGTTCTTACACACGATTTGTGGGCTAAACCCATTAATAACTAAGCTCGATTTTTGACAAAATTATTGAAAATATATTATTGAAAACCTCGTTGAAAACCTTATTTTTTCTTAAAATGTCGCTTTTATTTGTTACAAAATAGTTGCACCTAATTGATTCAGAAAGAAATTTTCTACATTCGTACTAATGTAGCACTCCCTTCGTTCGTGGTGCAAACAAAGTGCTTATGCAGGGAATTTATTTTCTCGAATATAGGTAAATGACTGTTGCCTACTCTTACTCCTAGTCACTTTACAGCTGGTACAGTCTTAGTCACTCAATTTAATTTGTTTAGTTGTAAAAAAAAACAATTAACGGTTTAAAAACTGAATTAAATAATTAGATTCGAATGTGTACTTTCAAATGTTTTGTTCAATTCGTCTAATTCATTTTTAATAAAATTATATTAATAAAAAGCTATCCAAAAGTCGTGGAATCAAAACAGGCTAAGTCAAAGATGGGTTCTATCTATCTAAAATTAATCATTTTGTTATCAAAATTTTGTTATAAGCAAAAAGTTTGTGTTTGGTGGTAGAAATGTAGTCAGATCAGGTCAGGTCAGGTCAATTGTTGTACTTATAGTAACAACAATTTAATTTTAGTCTTCTACTGCAACCACTGCAGCTAACCCTTTCGCTCATGGCGAACTGAGATTCCATCGCTGTTGGATCGCTCGGAATACATAATTAAAAATGAATGAGGGCGACCGAAGAGAGCATTACGAGTGGGCGTTAATTTTTTAATTTTATTTTCTTTGAGTGACCCACAGCGTTTCAAAAAAACAAATTATTTTATTAATTATACCAAAAATATACAGTTTCATGATATTCAAAATTGTAAAACAGAGTTTTATAGACTAAATTTACTTAGTTTGAGCTGTAAGCGTTTATTCAAACCGGTATATTATTCCAGTGGGATGCATGCATTATCGATTTTTAAATTAAAATGTTTTTTTTCTATTGAAAATTTTCTAATAATGAATTCAGAGAAGTTTATCTTTGGCACTGCATTAATAAAGTAAAATTTCGCTAAAACAATAATAAACGAAAGGTACTCACCTAGAGAATATGACACTTTTAATAATTTTCATACTATTGTTATTTTTTATGTAATAAAATGTTATATTTATGATTACTTAATAATATTAGTATTTCGTAATTAACTCGAAGAGGGAAATAGTTGTACTAGACGTTATCATACAGCCATGAATCTTATTTACTCGTATAATTTTACGTTTGCGTGCTGCAATAATTAGTCATACAGATTGTTTTAGAGTGATTCTTACAAATATTATATATTCAAAAAGGTATTTTTATCAGATTAAATTAATTAAATAAATTTATTATTAGGTGGTGTTGGTTTTTAGGTAAATTTACGATGAACTAAAAATGCGCGGTTTCACATTTTTTTTTTTCTTTATTGGTCTCCTACCATTTTCTTTTTCTTGAAAAAAAATCTTTAATTACCAAAATCCATAAATAAATAAAATTTTAGAGACATGATACTGTACTGTAACTTTACCAACATGCAACTTGCCCCAAGGAATACTTTTCTTTTAATTTCGCTAATGCTGTAACTTTTGGTCCTAATTGTAAAAACGATTTATTTTATTACAATTTAATAAAATGTAAAGCGTTTATGATAGAAGCTTAATGGTAATGTTTTTTCGTGAGATGATGGTTTGTTTGACAATCTCACGAACGCATGAGTAGATTTTTTTTTTATAACGCTTATGATTACAACATAAAATTTTGCATAATCATAACTATAAGTACTATCAGTTGTAATACCATAAGTATAGATTAAGTTATGTCGAATATTTTTATAGTAGTATCATGAATGGTCATTTGCAGCGTAATGATTATAAATGATACCACCGGAAAAATATTCTACTTAACTTTAACCCGAGTTTTACTCAGAAGACTATTCAATAAACTAACTTTTAACTTTACAAAACTTTTACAAAATAAAATTATTTAAAATTGAGTTATACGTTACTTTACTTTAATTTTATTATAACAATTACAAGTATTAAATACAAATTTTTAATATCAACACATTACCTTAGTACTTACACTAATGAACTTAGCTGGGTAAAGTGAACGATTTAGCCATTGCAAGCGTGACCTGCGCTGCCAAATTCTCTACACAACTGATCGACTGTTATCTAAGCTTACTGATTTGCACATTTCGTCCGCGCTTTGGTAATAATATATATAACGTTATATGTAATAACATTTTGATAAATAGTTGTCATTAATTACATAATTACATAAATTACATTGTCATTAATTTTTCGAGAGTGCACTACTCTCAATTTGAGGAGACCAAAATGGCATTAATTAATAATCTGACCAACACATGAGTGCAGAACGCATGAGGGTTTCAGTCTAATATGATTATTAATGCCATTTTAGTCAAGTCTAAATTCTAGAAAGCACTTGAGAAAAATTAAAACAATGTAATATCCGCTAATTGATCAAGATCGAGTTATATTTGTTAAGATTATTTTTTGAATCAGATTTTCAAATGTTGAGAAAATGAAACCTTCTTTAAGTGACATTTTTTATTAATTTAATGTTTTAAAAAAATAAGACGAAACAAAGAACAGATTTGGAATCGGAGGATTATGATGAAACTTTCTCCAAAAATTCTTCAATTTTGCACAATGAAAAAGATTGGTTTGTAAAAGATTATAAAAGTTTTTCTTAATGTTTTGAAGGCTAAACTCCCATTTAAAAAACTGACCAACAAAATTAAATTATAAATAAAAAAGGTGTGAAAATTAGGAAACCTTACACTAGACCTGTACGTACACATGTCGTATTAAAACGCAATAGTTTAAATATCGATAATGTCATATAAAATGCAAAACCATCACCTACTTTCAATAAAGTCAGTCTTTTAAAAAAGGTATCAAACGTTAAATATCTTTTTTGAAACATTTGAAGTTAAATAAGCAAGCACAAACACAAAAAACACTGAAAATGTAGGAGAGGAAATCGAAGAAGATAATGCCCCAGAAGATTTTATTAATGATGAGGAGGCTTTATAAAACAATGTTTTTGTTTGATTTTTTTAAATGTAAATAAAATGAGTTCATTGACTTAATCTTATATCGAATTATATTGCTATTAATTTTTGTTTATAACTAATAATAGAAAAAACTATTTAAAAAAAACATATTGTTTTTTTTTTGACTAATACATACAGTAAAATAAAACATCTAGTTTTAACATCCTAGCTAAAAGAATAATACAATAGATTATTGCTATTATTTCCAAAATGCAGTTTTGTACTTATAGTTTTTAATAAAGCTCTTTATTTGAAAAATGACAGGTGAATTGAATAAGTCTTAATTATTTCATCTACAATAAATGCATAATTTTGCTTCTCAACATACAATTATTAATACCATATCCTTGTTACTAATTGAGTATAGTTGGTATGTTGGTAATCGATAGATCAATTTAGCACCTCTACAGAAGCATAATGCCTCCTGCAGGTAATTTAGTAAATTCCAAATTGTAATTCCCGATATAAATAATAAACATAAGTGCCTAATAAGTAATAACGGTGAGGAAATGGGTGTGGAATGCCACGAAGGGCAAGTGGCTAATTTCTTGAATGACTCAGGCACATTACCACACAAATATAATACAAAATTAGCGAAATGCTAAAAGGCAGGTTTTTGGATATTCCCAGTTATTTTTTCAAAAAAGGTTTGAACTAGGTAATTTTTTTTAACTAATAGATAAATGTTAACACCCATGCTTTACTTCCTTGCGCCTATCACGTTAGAATTTCAAATGACGAGTGGCTAATGGCATCAAATGACACTTTATGAGAAAGGTAATTAAATCCTCTTATTAAAAGGAAGTGTGTTTTCAAAATCCTAATACATAATATTTCCAAAAAATTTTTATTGTTTCTATAATTTATTAAATAAAAAGGTATTAGGTTCATGTATTTATTATTATCTTTATAATTTTTTTTTATGATTATATAAGTGCATTTATTTAAAATCTAAAAATTTAAATTTGATATTACATACATTTAAAACACAATATGGTAGAATGCTAACTATAATGTATGTTCTAAAACTCTCGTCATCAAGTTTGTATTTGATAAATGATAATACATATAAGTTATATGTATAACTTATATGATATAAGCGCTTAAAGTAGGAGTATATCGGATGTGTCAAAAAGTGCATATATCAAAAAGTGCGTATTTTTTTAGAAGTACTTAATATAAGTAACAGTAAAGCTTTTAATAAGCTTCAATCCAAAAGAAAACAAACTATTTTCTATCTATTATCTTGCAAGGGCTTCTAGAAGTTTTACAAAAGCGATAAATTCGTTTTATTATTTTATTATAACAGAAGTATTATGAAAAACACCTTTGAAAAGAATTCATACTTTATTTAACTTTTGATGTTAACATCATTTTGATGTTAACAAAAGAAAATGACAAACGATTTTTTCAGTGGTCGTTGGCAGTGAAAACGTTTAGCAACATCCAATTTAATTTCATGCAAACAAATTGTTACTGTATTAACAGAAAAAATTGTTATTAAAAATTAATGTAAATAATTCATACATGTTTAGATATGTGACAGATAAAGGGTCAATATCAAGCGTTTATTAATTTCTCTTCGGAATAACGGAATATAAATTGTACAATAACATTTACATCCCTAGGAATATAATGGTTAGCAATGCAAAATTAAGCCTCAAAACTTGACATGTTGAGGAACTAGAATGTTTGAAACTGAATATTTTCTTACAAAATAGACACAGATTAATTATATTATTAAAATAATTTCTTAAAAGACTAAACAACACAAAGTGCATGTTGGAAGAAAATAGTTATTTATGATATTAGTGTTAAAAGTAAGATTTTATTTTGGGAGTGGAGATGATTAAAAATCGAATGGATGGGAAGCAGAAAAATTGTAATAAGCAACACGAAATGTATTCACTGTCGGCTCGAAGCTTCTTAGTAATACATGCATAACACCAAGTTTTATTTAAATTGTTTAAGCCGTTTATTTTGTGTAGCAGAAATTTTTTTGTTATCTGGGTGCTTCATAGCGCCAAAATAACATATTTTTGTACTAAGGTAAGTTTAGTTTCAACGTTTTATTTTGACCTCAGAAATATGTGGTGACCTGTTATACAGACTTTTTAGAGACACGCTGTATACTTATACAATTTAACTTCAAAATAATTGAAAAATTAGGTAAATAAAAATAAAAAGAAAACATAATTTAAAGAGTCAGACGTTTATAAAATTAAATTAAATAAAAATGTCATTTTTTGTTGTTAAGAATCGCGTCAAAACATAAATAGAAAAATATTAAGTAGGAGATAAATTTATTAGTGTTGTCATTTTTTTTAAATTTAATTAACTTAAATTAAAAAAACAAAATTTTATCAACAAATGCAAAAAATTCAGAAAAAAACCACTTAATAATTTGTTTTTCAAAATCAATGATCAAAAATTTTGACAAGTTTGACGCATATTAGTATTATATTAATATTATTTTAATAAAATAAAACAAATAAATTACGTGATTCTGAAGTAGCTAATGCAGTGTTTTCGATTTTGTCAGATAAATTCTATGATCGTATGTAACAGGGGTTATTATGCAATTCAAACAGGGCTAAATGCTAAATGAGTGGAGTAATAAGGTGATTATAATGTATTTCTCGATAAACATACAAAACTATGTAAAATTTATTAAAGATATTTAATATGTGCAAATATATTATAGAGTTTTTCATCACATAGTTATAGTCGCCATCAACTATATTTGGGCAGGGGCTCGAGCAAAACAATTGATTATGAAAGAAACCGCTTACAGGTTTCTGGCTGTAGCACACGTTGTGGACCTGGTTTTCAAATATTTCAGAGTCTTTGACGAGAATTAGAAGTCTACCCCTCGCCTTTTGCTCGATTATAGATGATGTTGACTATATTGATATGGTTGTAAATAACAAGTTGCTCAATTTGGCTAACATTGTTAAATTTATGGGTGCACATCTCCATTCTTCCCTCCAATTGGATTCTAATATAGACGACTATTATGGTTTTATAAAAAAATTAACAAAACATTTTATGTAATGAAACAACTTAAAAGAAAATTAGGTGATAAAGATTTTCTTTCTCTTGAAAAGTCACCAAACTAGGCTGGAGCAAAATTATTTAATGCCCTACTCCTACCAAACTCTTTAAAAAAGATTGAAAATTTTGTATCGTTTAAAAAAGATTATTTTTAGTTGCATTAGTATTTTATTTTTTCTGACAACCATATCTATCCATGGTTTCTATTATTACTATTATTAATACTTTCTATAGCTTAACTAAAAAAAGCATTTTGTATTTTTTTAAATTATACAACTAAATTTAAAAAAATTATATTTTTGGTTTTTGTAGAAATAAAAAGCTTAGGGTTTGGTACATGGTTACAATTTTATGTTGAGAAAAATAAAAGTAAAGAAATAAGAAACAGACTCTGGAGACAGGTGCTTTTTCTTGGTAATTGACGTTTAACAGCCTTTTGTCACGACAAACTAATCTAACAATTAACTGTGAGGCATTTGTGAGGAAAGTAGAAAAGAGAAGATATTTAAAACGATAAGATCACTCATTTGACAAGTGCAAACATGAAAGACTATTTCATTGTGAGTTTAGAAAGAATAATCAATGTAACTACGCCAGTCTCTTTGATTCCTCGACGCACATTAATGATTAATATTCCGTTACAGTTGTTTACTTCAACCAGAGAAACACTTAAAATTTAAAATTTATCACAAAGATGTCTTGGAAAATGGAAAATCGAATTAAAACGGTCGTAGTTGATGACAACAAGAGTATTCTAAACAACTTAATTCACATTTGGGGTTAACATCCTACAACAGTTTCGTGATGGTTTGAACGATGAAGTCACTTTAGATAGGGTGTCACATTCGACTCTGCTTTCAATTGGTAATGGGAAGTCTACATTTTCCAATCGATTTTGTTTAGGATAAAAGTATAAAAAGAGTTTCTTTTTCTGACGTCGATATTTATTATTACTAAGTAATTCATATAAAGTTTTAAAGGGTGTTGTTTACCTTTGGGTCGTCACAATACTCCACTTTACCATTTCTCGTAAATGTACAATAAAGTTCTGAAATGTGTTTCATTTCCTTCATTGTGTACGTATACTCTCTCTCTTGCCGTATTTTATCTATTGTAATGTAAATCAAACCTTGAGGCTATTAGGCCATCAATATAAATGTTCATTTTAGACAATCTACTAAGAAGTGCTTATTCGTTAAAAAAATTAATTATCTAGAGATGTTTGTATACTTATTTAAGACATCAGAAAAATGAAATCATATTACAGTTTTACAGTAAATTCTTTAACGTAAAACTGAAAGTTACTTAATAATTTTTTTGAAAACACAAATTTTTGAATATAAGACCAATGAAGACTATATATCATTTTCATTTTCATTAATACGTTGCATTGATGTAAATAAATTTGAGGATGGTCTTAGTCTATAACCATCCAATATATCTAATGAAGAGGGTTCCATTATGTAACAATTGCGAGATAAACTGAATGTATTTAAAAAAATATTTAAAAAAATCATTGTCACAATGAACGATTTATTTAAGGCATGACAGCAGGTTCGGATTTATCTGTCGTTCAGTTCGGCCAATCATAGCTTTAGTAGAGTGCCGTAAGGTTTATACATCGGAACCCGGGTCGACTGAACGGATTTTTATAAAACTTTTTGGAACGTTTTTTTAACACTAAGTACTAAAATGTTTACCATTTATTTTTACCGATCTGAATTTTTTAATTATTAAAATAAATAATTATTAATTTTTCGGAGTTTTAATTTATTTTTTAATAAAATAAATTTATTTTTTAATTAAAGTTCAAAATTATTTCTGCTTAAAGTTAGATTTTACATCGGAAAACTATTACAAACCTGTTTTTGGGGCCTCAGGTAAAAAGGTGAGAAAGGGGAGGAGATTATATATATAATAGGAATTGTGAGCTGGAACTAGACCGAATTCAGACTGTTAAATTTGACATATTCATACGTAAAATGAACTGGGCGTTTTAAATTTACCAAATTCGTTCCTTCAAATGTACTTCGAAGCCCCCAAAATGGGGCCAAAAGTGACAAAAATCCCAAATTTTAACTTTAAAAATTTATTTGACCTCTTGTATATTAAATCGAAGAAAGGAGACTCTTAAAATAATTCTTGTACATGTCTTAAGTTTAATAATTTGAAAAAAAAAATAAAAATTTTAGAATAGTGCCGTTTAGGCTTCCCATCGCTGAAAATTAACCTCTATGGACCTCTCTGTAACGGGATGTTATAGGAAAACTGTAATGGTACTAGACACCTTAGAAAAATAGGGAATTTATATGCACAATGTTTCCGATTTTTTGAAATGTAAATAAAAAAGTTTTTGGTTCCCCCAATTATCACAATACGGATCTTGAGCTGAGCAAGATGAACTAAAAATTGTCCGATTTTTTAATTTTTTTTTTCATCGATAGATATGAACGTGGAATAAAAGAGAAAAATATTAGTTGTTTCGCCCCCCTGTTCCTACAGCCCCCAGACGTGGCCAAAATTGACGAAAATTTCTAAAATCTATAAATAAATCTATAAAGGGCTGTGATTTTTTTTATGGGGTTCTACTCTAAATCCTAAACACATTTTTATAAAAATCAATTTTTCTATTTAATTAGGGAATGAAAAAATGGGAGAACAAAGTAGCAAAAATTACCTTCTTTTAGTTTAAAAAATATTTTGAACCCCTGTACATTAAATCGAAATAAAAGACCCTGAGGATAAATTTTTGAACGAGTTTGAACTTTAACAATTTGAAAGAATTTTGTTTTCGAATAGTGCCGTTTAGGCTCCCTATCGCTGACAATAAACCTTCATGGTCCTCGGTAACAGAACGGCCTAGGAAGACCGTAATAATTCTGAATACTGAAATTTATATCCCCACAATTTCAAAATTTTGGGGCTACAAATAACAAAGTTCTCCTCCAACCACCTGTTAAAAATACGAATCTTGAGCTGAAATTGAGCGGAAATGGAATAAAAAATGTCCGATTTTATAAATTTTTATTTCTTAATCGATAGATATGAATGTGAAATAAAAGAGAAAAATAGTAGTTGCTTTGCTCCCCCACTCCTACAGCCCCCAGATGCGGTCAAAGTTTCTATTATTTATAACTAAATATAGAAGACTGCGTTTTTTTATGGGGGTACCGTGTATAAATTAATATTAAAGTAACTATAAAACTATCATTTATTGTATATAAAACTGAGATTTTTACTGCAAATTTTTTTTTCTTTATATTGCTTTCATTTTTCACTTAATTGTTGTTATAAATTGTTGCAATCGAAATCGGCAAATTTTGATAGGTAAACTTTTTTATTT
This sequence comes from Tribolium confusum, assembly GCA_029207805.1. Lineage (NCBI taxonomy): Eukaryota > Metazoa > Arthropoda > Insecta > Coleoptera > Tenebrionidae > Tribolium > Tribolium confusum. The sequence goes on along the minus strand of JALGAY010000002.1, from coordinate 26,967,489 downwards.
AAGCTTTCAGCAATGCAATTAAAAAAGTTTTATAAAAATCCATTCAGTGGAACCGGGTTCCGAGATTTTTACATTTTTATGTTGTACGGCACTCCACTACTTAAAGTAAGGGTAAAGGTTTAGTCGGCTTAAGATTTGATAGTTTGACCACTGTTAAAAAGATTATGATAAATTGATAAATCATAGTTTTCTTATAACCTGTCCTTGGAAAATGGTTACTACTTATTAGAAACAGGGACAATAAAACAATTTTGTTTATCGCAACGTTTCTACTGTGTATTCCGTCTTCTTCAGGCGGAAACAATAAGCTGTCGTGCTTGGGGCATGGCAACTAAATGAAAAAAATTTTTTTCTTATTTAAAAATAAGGAAATATTTTAGAAAGTAAGTTCATGTCGGCTGTGGTAAGATGCATTGGAGTAGTTTAATTAATAATAAAAACTGTAGCGTTTGAAATACAATGACAATAAATCATACTTTTGTAAATATAAACTTCTTGTCAGCTTCTTTAATAAATGTTCTAAAGTTCTCTCTTGTAAAAATCATATTTTTTGGCAAAATTACCCGAAGATCTGCGTTTAAATATCAATGCTACTACAGGCTGGTTAGCACTAAATGTATACAAAAAAAATTGTGAATAAAATTGTTATTAAGAGTTCAAAAAAAAAAAAAACATATTTAGAGGGTTTTGAAGTGGTCTTCTTTTTCACAAAGGGAGAGTCTTAAACGTCTGACAAAATTAAGTGTCCTGGGCCACATCCATTTTACCAATATCTTGTCTTATTCGAATGTTTTTTTTTCAAACTCTAAAATTTATGTGGGACTTTGCGCAAGTTCTTACCTTTAGAAATGAGATAAGAATTTTTCACCTCTAAAATGTTGCAGTCTTTAGGATTAAGATCTAACGCATAAAGAAATCGCAACACTTTTTAATTTAAATAAGTAAGTACTGCTGGAAGATTTATTCCTAATTTCTATCTGGTCAATTCTAAAAGCAAAAGTTTGTGCAAAAATTCACAAAAATTTGCAGGCTTTAAAACAAACATTGCTGTTAGTATGGGGCAAATAATCAGTAAAAAATTTGCAGCTTGACAAATTTTGTCAAACGCTTGTAGCTACATTTATGCCACAAGAGGGCTACTTTAAATCTCAATAAATTTGTTATTACGCAATAGATGTTTTTTAGTTAGTTATTAGTTAGTTGGTATTGTTGTTTTTTGAATAAGATTTCAATTCTTGTTTTATTTAAAAAATGTATACATTATAATAGTGTACACTTTTGAATGTCGAGTAAAATTAGACTTTTTCGCACCCCGTTACGAAATGTCAGTTTTTAGGTCAATTTTTATCTACGCTTAATCGAATCGGTTTTTTTTATAACTGATTATGTAAGTGAATACCTATTTCATAACTGGTTACGCAAATATGCAAGACAAAATGTCACATTACACAGTCGAAAAATATTTTTTTTACAAATTTATGTTTATAAAATAAATCAAAATACAAAAGAAAAAAATCTTCTTTCTATACTAAATACTAATAACATTCTCTAACTTTTCTATTAAAAACAACTACTCAAAAATGACTTCCCTTAAAAATTTTGAAATTTTGGTTGTTGTGGTGACGATTTTGATTGTTTTATTATACAAGTTTCTAAAGAATAACTTACAAGTGTTTAACACAGGCAATAATTTAAAAAGCCAATGCGTGCGTTTTTAACGGCTTATTATAGCCCCCACTGAGCAATCGGCCGAACTGAATGGTCATTTTAATCCTTCATCTAAACATCCTATATCCTCAAAATTAGTTTTTGGCCGAACTGACATACGTTTAGGTATGAATACGTCTTTACTTTAGGAAAGCGTTCATGAAATAATATTAAATATTGTTACAATAAATAAAATGCAGGGACGGCTTGTAAGTCACATTTTTTCTTTAATTAATTAAATTTCCATCAAGATTAAAAATCGATTCATTTGTTACCAACATAAAAATTTGAAAAATTATTGATTAATACGACCGGTAAATGCCGTTAAAAAAACGGAAAATGACAGATATTTGCGAAAAACAACTAATGTCTGTTGTCTTGTCAATTTGCGATGAAAATACATGGCGCTATTTATTTCTTTATGTATTGATTGAACTGCAGTTTTGGTTACGAAATCTATTAATTGTTTTTGAATCTGTATTGAATTTTGAGTCGGTAAAAAAAAGGATTTATAAATTTCTTGAAGTTTTCATCTAGTGTTGCAGCAGCTTTCTCCAACTCTTTAAAATTACCCTGAATATCTGAAGCGATTGTTTCGTCATTACCCTGAAACGCCATTTTTTGAGTGGATAAAAATGTAATCATGTTTATTAGATATTTTATCATTTTTTTAATTTTCCGCAACCAGTTCATTAAATTTGTTTATAAATTGACGCCGAGCACTATCCATAGCGTTTACAATATTTTGTTTTCCTAATAATTTGTATTCCAATGCCGAATTAGTACATAATGTTCCCTAGATATTTCATGTTTCAAAGGTAGGCAGTATCAGCAGAACAATTTTTTACAATTTTCGCTACTCGTTAACCAAACAAATTTATTATATTATTATACATTATATTATACATTGTTTTGGAAAATAAACAATAATTGTGACCAGCTTGTCTTTGAATAAGATTATTTATTGTCGGCCGAGGAATCGGTAATTAGTAATTGTTTCATAAAAACTTTGTCATCGTACACCTGCCAAACTTATTTATCAATAAGTCATCTAAGTTGGCATTTGTGTTAATTAAGTTTCTTACGCCCACCATTGCAACTATCTACAACGACTAATGAGATTTAAAAAAAAAAAAATACCAGGTATCCCACAAACTTCACTAACATGCACTGAGCACTACTAAACTTAAATCCTACATTCATACCACAATATCACTGTATGAATTTAAAACATTTCGCTAAGAATTTTTTCTCAAGTCAAAACAATGCCCGAGACAAACCGAGTACCGAATGTGCTTATATCGGTTTTCTTCGATTTCTTCCATATTGTGTGTATTGCTAGAGAAAGGGAAGTACAGACGTCAATCTATGCGTACTAGCTAAGAAGGCTGTCGGTTATGACTTTATCTCTATAAATTTTACCATACAAGAACTTTACTAAACGTCATACCTATCGGAATATTCTTTTCAATTTATTGTAAGACATGTATGAAACAAGGATGCTAGAATAACCCAAAAATTTAATTTGTGTTTCCGGAATATTTAAATATACCTATTGTAGTGACATTAGAAGTGTTATACTCAGAAAAAATAATTTTTTGGACGTGATTTTTTGGCATTGTACCTAATACACTCACATCAAATTGTAATAATATTAACTTGATAAAATTTTTGTAATGTTTTTGGCGAACCTGTAACTGAGAACACTCCTGTACACGTCTAGGCATCGACAAAATGAGATGGTCAATATCTGCTTGTGGCATCTTGTTATAAGCAACTTAAACCTCATGAAATAACTACGCCAGAGTCTGTAGAGGACGGTGTAAAGCGGACAGTCTTGTTCCCATCATATCCCACATATGCTCGATGAGATTCAAATCTGGTGAGCGTGGTGACCACGGCAGAACATTAACGCCAGCTTCTTGGAAGAAGTCCATAGTTTGGCAAGCAGTATGTTGACGTGCGTTGTCTTGCTGAAAAAGAATCTGTTGACGGCTATCTAGATAAGGCAGTAAAGCGGCTCGTAGGATGTCATCACATAACGCACAGCTGTCATACTGCCTTGAATAAACAAAAGAGGTGATTGCCGTCTATGGGCAATAGCCCGCCATACCATTACACTAACAGTTCTGTGCACATTGCTCTCAACAGCAAATCCAATATCACATCGCTCTCCACAACGGCGTTTTACTCTCCGACGGCTACCATGCATGGCTAGACAGAATTGCGATTTGTTGTTGAATACCAAATTATGCCATTCTGTTTTCCAAACATGTCGTTTTCTGCACCAGTCCAAACCTTAACGACGGTGTTCTGCAGTTAAAGGAAGCACTTACCGTTGACGTATTACGATATAACGTTTGCATACTAATAAGTCGACTTTCTTATCCAAACCATTGGACACCTAGTTGTCGCGTAGTTGGAAAACGGGCTCAAAGAGCTAGTTGTCTGAAGCGCTTGTCTTGACGCTCTGTGGTACGCCTCGATTGACCTGTTGGTCTGTTTCTTGTTAAACATACGTATTACCGTTTTTGCCGTAGAATCAACAGAACGGGCAATTTTGTGATAGGTTGAACCAACTTCTCGAAAGACCACAATTCTACCTCTGTCGAAATCGCTAAGGTGGTGGTATCGTTGATGCTTTCGAACTGGAAGCATTTTGTTACCTTTAAAACAAGTAGTCGGAGACACAACAACTGCAAATACTTTTACTTATCAGCTTTGATAGACTTTTTTCTTAACAGAAACTACTAAATTAAACTTTTTTTTTACAAGAACTGTCAAAGTTAAACTATTGGAATGGTTACTATAACTAACTTTAAATTTACTCATTTTGTTTTGTGTTTTTTTTGTCATCCTCTCAACAAAGACTATGGTCTGTTAAAATTTGTAAAGTTGTTTTAATAACATCCTGTAAATATACGGAAATTTTTGTTTTTTATCTCTTGAAACAGAACTAGTTCGACTTTCTATTGTTTTTTGTTTTTGTTAAAAAATGTTTCAAAATTATTTCAATTAAAGAATAGCATAAGCATAATGGTTTATTATTATGATTATAATAGAGCATCGAAATTCTCCATATAAATACGTTCATTTCTATTACTATATTTTTTGCATAAATTTTTTCTAATATTTTAATTTACAATTTTTTATCAATTATTATTGAGAAAATATATGGTGTTACCTACTACAATTTAATCCCGAATTTATTACTAAAAACAGAATAATTAGATATTAATTTTTTTGTCTAAACACTTAATTTAGCGTCATTGCTTTTTAGAAAATATTTGCAAGTAGTATAAAATTTCTTGTTAGTGCATATTTCACACAAGCTTCGGTGAAATAATACAAATTTTTCCAATTCTTATTATTTAGACCATTTATGTCTGTTTTCATCCTACGTTCTTTTTCATTCAACGTTCTCCGTTTCAACACTTCTTCTATCCTTTTAGCCAGACTAATAAATACAATACAAATAACAGACTAATAAATACAAAATATTATGCCTCCTCTGATTTTCTTGTTTCTCTCACTGCTTAACCACTTTCGTGTTTTTATGTACTCATATTTGCAAACATTTTTCACTTATTTTGCAGGATTTTAGAGCAAGATTAGAATAAACATTCTATTGTACTATACTGCTGCTCTCGAAATCTGTTTGCGAAATTAAAATGAGACTATTTTTGCGGCATTTCGACCTTCTAGAAGATACTGCCTTAAAAAATTCAAATTGCAATTGTGTCAAAACTAATGGTCTGATATCACGTTATACTTCTTTAACGCTATTTTTTTTTAATTTACGGGATCTTCTCTGTTACTAATGATCCGACCGTATTAGTCCAAAATCAGTTTTGTTCGCCATTTAATTTAATGTTAAAATAATTTGAACTAAAACACATTGTTTGTGATATATTAGGTATTATTTGAAGCAAAATTTTTGAGCAAATAAATAAGATCTCAATTTATTAAAACTAAATTAAATAAATGTAGACACGGATGAGAATCAACAATTTTCTTGTCAGGTTGTTCTTGTTCTGAATGACTGATTTGTACTTTTGGTGGTGTATTCTTATTCCTAAGGCACTGAATCCTGAGTATTTCCATATTTTTGAAAAATTAATAAGCAATTAAAGACTTCATATTCCTATTTTTTGACGCAAACAAATTAATGAAACATAAAAACATTTGTGAATTTAACTCTAATTTCAAACAGATTTTTAAATTGAATTACTTTATATTTATATGTAAAACATTATGGGAAGTAAAAAATATGACAATCCGGTAAAAAGTGTTGGCTTTCACATGCGTATAAATTTCCATGATTTTGATAAACTGTTATGCTATCCGATATCCGTTTTACTAGATACTTATTTCCTCATAAGAGCTAGCGCAATTAAAAGTCAGTTTTTTTAGTGACTTAAGGCCACAGAACAGGAACTGACATAAAACTTTATTCACCGTCCACCAAATATTTAAATTAATTGTACTAAAAATCAAGCATTTCGTCACGTTCGGGTAACATTTTAGATGACAATTTCAAAATATAAATATTGTATTAAGTGTTCAAGTAAAAAAACGCTTTAGAGTGCTTAGGAAATAAAAGTAATTTATGAAGTATGTCGTTAGTGCGATCGGTTTCTGTCAGAACTGTCAGACTTTGAAGGGGGTCAATGACCCCAACCGAATTATTTCAGCGATATGAAAAATGTGTAGCCGTAAGAACAGCTGATTTGTAATTATGAGAAACAGTAAACCAAACAAAAACTTTGAAATCACCCAAAAAAAACTTTGACTTGGCATACGATAGGATAAAATTTGGAGGTAATGTTTAGTCATAATATTGGAGCTATAACCTGCCTTCTTAAACCGTCTTGTTTTAACAAAATTCCATAGCAATCTAGAGCGCTTTTTCACTTGAACACTTTATACCTTTTTTTTGGTGGAAGCATATTTTCGTAATGGGCACTTTGCGAACGGAGAATGGGTTTACTCATCCAGACTTTTTTTTGACAAGTTTCGGTATAAATTTTTAAAAAAAATAATGATAGGGTGAAATTTATGTACCAATTTGAAAAACACTATCACGCCCTTTTTGGGAAACGGGCAGTGTCAATGGGAAGAAAGGTACTGGAAAAAATTTATCTTAATTTAAATCAGATTCAAATTTTACCTTTAAGAGTGACAGTGAAATGATTTTATTATCAAGTGAAATAAGATAGAATTTTAGTTTTTAGAATTTTTGTTTTTCAAAGGAACCTCTGATCAAAAATGATAATAAACATATAGTACAAATTTGCGTGAATGAAACAAAACAAAGAAAACGTTGCCAAGAGTGACTTAATTTTTTAAATTTTTAAGAGACTTAAGGGGTACATAATTTATTTATCTAAAATGGTGATAGTGATGGGCTTTAATATACGCTAAAACCAAACTGACAAAAATGTCAGTATATCATTTTTAATTTTTTCAAATCATGTTTGCATTTCCATTTTATTTATTCATTTAATTTTAGATTTATTGTATTTTATTTTATAAATTACAGTAGATTTATTATACTTTTACTAAACAGATGAACATATTTGACATTATTGCTGCAGAATGTTGAAATTAATTTGTCGGTCGTGCTCGTATGTAGATTCAGATTTGGAATCAGCAATTTTCCGGGAATCCTTTGAGATAAAGTATAATACAGAGAGCAGCTTAAATGGGGTCATGTCACAAATGAAAAAGTTTATATTGGTCGAATAGCGCCAAACAATCAAATTGTCGGTCTAAATCTTCATTCTCTTGATCGATGTCTTTTCATTATTGCATTTCGAGGCGTTTTCTTTCACTATTAGATCTTCCTCTGAAAGTAGTAAAAATTCAAACTTAATGGCATTGACCCTGTAATAGACTTGCGGAATACTTGGCATGGCCACAACGACAGTCCTGCGAAACCATGGCAACCTGTTGAAGGGGAGCTTCCGACTAGGCACACCCATCTCTCATTTGATTTCAACTATAATAAATTCCAACAGATCCCTTGTATTTTGTCGATGAACTAGAATCAGCGGCTAATGATGCCGCACAATAAATATATAAATATCAGAGCACGTCACTGCAGACTACAGGAATTTATTCGTTGAGTGCTCATGACATCGTCGTCCTTAAACAATTTCCTGCACTCTTCGAAAGCGTATAGAGCTAATCCTTTAAGATAAAAATCGAGATGCTCTCGCTTTTATAACTTAAATTAAAAAATCTCTTCAGATACACTTAACACCAAAAGAAGTTATCTTTAATGTCTGCTTTTCCACTCAAAGATTTTGAAAAGTTTATTTAAAGTTATTAATTTTTATTTTAGAAGAAGCACAAATTTTAAAATACAGTGCTGTTAAAGCTGGTGTCTTTATGAAACTCTGTATTTTTAAGCATGGAATACAAATTCTAATGATCGTTAGGATTAAATAGGTGACTTTAAACAAAATTTAATTTTTAAATATGGTCTGATTGCCTACTGATGTATATACATCTAGATATGTCCGAAATGCTTTACAACAGAACAGTGCCGATTTTCCAATGATGAGTCCAACACATGCACACTAGATAGATTTTTCTAAAATACTTGATTTCAACACTCTTTATTTGAGTCCATGTTGTACAAATAAAAATTATTTCAAAATTCACTAGCTGTTACTGATGCAGAATAGCAGTAGGTTTACATGGTTTTAAGATTATAAAACTAATAAAATCATTATCAAATCTTCCTAGTTAACTTCTAATAAATAAGAAAATTACAAATAACCCAAATTGTAAACTGATCAGAACAAATTTACGTAATCTCTGTTTAAGCGAACATCAATTATTGAGTCAACCAAAATAATTTTAAACGAAAATGTGCTTACCTTATTTTTGCTTGACATAGAATATAGGTAGATTTATAAAGTATAGATACCGAAACTCTCTAGAAACGATTTTTGTAGATTAGAAAACATATCAAGTATTCGAGTACTACAATTTTTTTTCTTCTAACACATGATGTAGTCTTATGTTAGTTGGTCGCAAATTAGTTGTTGCTAGTGTTACTGCAGTAACATTGGTTTATGAAATACAGGGTGACATAAAAGTACATATATGGAATAAAATTTATATTTTCTAAGTTAATTTTAGTTGATTTAATTTTTTGTTGCGCACGTTTTTCACTTATATACATTTTTTTCCAGCAGGTTTTTTGCCTTGACGTAATCGTTTGTTTTTTTAAATTGCACCCCTTATTTTTGGTGTTGAAAACTTGTAGGGTCCAAAATGAAAACCTTAAGTAATTTATTCAATTTAAATGTTTTATTAAATTTTCCAAAATAAACGCAATTTTTAACAAAACTACTAAACCAAATGTTTAAATTGACGTCCTTTTGTTTCTTGGCAATAATATAACTAATTTTTGAACTTCGTTAGCACATTATTTTTAATTTTTTGACTAATTATGCGGTAATGATTTGTAATTCTTTTTCTTAAATTGTCTGAATTTCTTGATTTTATTATATTATTTACTAAATAGTAAAATGACCGGTTGCTACGTAGAAACGGATCACATTTGAATAGGTATTAATAAAACTGCAAAATAAAATGTTAAACCGCAAGCGCAATAAAATTTTGAAATAATAAAATACTTTAGTATCCTAAAGTAACAGCTAAATAAACGCTTGTTTATAAGGCAAAATTGAATAATAGTATATTATGCAATGAATTTTTAATGAAGGCTATTAAAACAGCGTGAAAAATTACGACATTCGCCAATGCTCGTGTCGAAACGAATACGAGTTTAATAACCTTTAAATGCGTGTTGCATGCACTATTTTTTCTACGACCAGTCACAATAATTTTGATATATACAGTTTACATTTAATCATGTGGTTTTACGTCCATAATTGTTTATAATTATTCCTTTTCTGTTAACGGGATAAGAACTGTTCAAAGAATTGGATTCTTGCCGACGTTTCTCTCTTTACAACTTTAGGCTATAATTTCTGGATTTAAACCTTGAAGAAGCTCTTAACCAATAAAGAGCGAAACGTCGGCAAAAATCCAATTCTTTGAACAATCCTTATCCCGTTAACAGAAAAAGAATAATTTACATCCAATGTTTAACAGATGTTACATTGATTTTAAACTTGAGTAAGATATCCATAAAAGCGTATATTTAATTTATATTTATTTATACATATATCTTTTTATAAATCAAAGCAAACAACTAAAACATTTTTGTAAAAAGTTCGTTTCTTTCTTTTTGCCTTTCTGATCTACAATTGTAAGTAGAACTTTTTGTATGATTAATAACTGATTTATTTGCAGGGAATAAACTGTTGGTGGCAGTTGCAGCTTGGCTAGCAGTGTGCAGTGTTAAGTTGACTTCACCGTCAACTTCATACATTTTCACATACGTTTTTACTCACCTTAATTTCAAAGACCTTAATTATCTGAATATTGTTCTAATATTGCTTTCCCATGGGTCACAATTTAAATGAAAATTAAATATTTGTACGTTATTATAATAAACATCATTAAATCAGTTCAAATAATTAACAATTAATCAATTAAATTGTAGGAATAAAAAAAATATTTTGTTTTTAATTGATTAATATGGAATTGTAAATTAAAAATATTTTTAATTCTTTTTGTGGAATTAAAAAGCACAAAATTATTTTTTAAATCAAATGCTAACTCAATTGTTTTAATGCGCAATTGCAATTTGCAACCTTGCATCTACCCCCACCTAAGCTTAAGGCCACAATTAACAAAAGTGTAGCAGTTATAACGCCATTATGTGTATGTTCGTTAAAAATATAATTAGTTAGTGTAGTGTTTTAATTTTCCTATTACGGAGTGCATTAATTACCGGATGAAATTTTAAGGAAAAATAGTATACAGGGTGTTATGTAAATGTCCTACCAAAAAAATATCTATAAGATATTTGAATGCACATAATGCCAGAAAATTGTTAAAAAAATCCAAGTCGCAAATTGACCAATACAAAATTTGTTAAAAGTTAGCGCTTTTAAAGTGGTGCGCCCATGCAAGTTAATTTAATGGTAACGCGGTTAACGCAAAAAAACTTTATTTTTTTTAAATGGGCGTGAAAATTGGGCTGATATAAGAGATTTTGCCCCTATGAAATATCGCTATAAAGTATTAGGAAAATCGACTCTTTTATGAATTTTAAGGAAGCCATTAAATTTTGGGAGGGCATTTACCTAACACCCTGTATATTGTGGCAAATATTATTTGTTAAGCTTGCTTTTCAAAAATCTAATTTATCAAAAAATATAGCCCATTTAATTTTGGATGAGGATTGCTAGGTAGGAGAGAGGTGTGTGTCAATAGTTACAAATTATTATTAAATAATTTAATAAAACTTTGTTTTTGTGGAGTATCAGTGATGTCGCTGTTTTACCTTTTTTTATAGTTAACAAGAAATATTCCAAATTTTTTTAATAACTGTCACATTACTATGAAATTACTTGTTTAAACATTAAACATTGTTATTGTGGATAAAATAACAAAAATACTTACCTGAAGTTAGCTATCCAAGTTTTAATACTACTATTGTGTTTATTTGTTGGTTATTCTAAACATAACAAAAAAAGTTAGATAAAAATATGTGAAAATATGGCCTTACCAATATGGCTGATGAGTTTATAAGTTAAAATATAAGAAACGTGACATCGACTGACGTAATTATTTTTATGTTACAAATTACAGATTTTGCCATTGTAACTATTGACTCAAAAAAAAAACAAGATTCGTTGTCTTCTTTCGATTTTGCCCATGCAAGATGCAAGTTTGCTGAAGACCAAAAAAACAAATGTCTATAACTCATTTATTTGATTAAATACTTTTAAAATTTAAAGAGCACAAAATTGTAATAACAAAACCACTAACAAACTATAAATGTAACTTTGTTGCTAAAGGAAAAAAGTACATATGGCTATAACCTTTTATTTTAGTAAAAATTTTTAAAATACAAATGTACAAAAAGGTACTATCAAAGTACTAACAACTTGCATAAAAAAATTAAAATTGTTAGTTTGTCGTTAATTGTGAAGTTGTCGATAAAACATAAAAAATTTTATGTAAACAATTATTGAGAATAAATTTTAGTGCACAAAAAGACACTAACAAACCCTAACAAAATACACATTTTTTATCGTTTGTGCCTTATGTTTGTCGCTAACTTTCAGCAACTGTTGTAGAAGCCTTAAAACATGATTTAAAGGGGGTTTGCAGAAAAAATGGATTATTTATTTATACATTCCTACTTTATATTTTTTATATTATTAACTATTATTTTGATGGGTTAATTGTAGCATCTTTTTCCAAAAATTAATATTTATGATGAAGGTTACTTAGCCGAAAGCGGTTTCCTATAAAAAAGTAAGAATAAGCAAGAGTATTTTTATTGTATTTAAATACTGACACCCAATCAAAATTTAGTATTACAAAAAAAATTCGTATCTAGACACTTTTGATATCATTTCTTCATTAAATAAAATTGTTTCTAACAATATAAGTATAAGTTTTATTAAGAATTACAAAAGTTTCTAAATTAAATTTTTGTTTTCAAAAATAGTAAAACTATATTTTTCGGATGACATCGGTTAATGTTCTGAAAGATACTCCTTAGAGGTAATAGCAAAAATTAATGTTTTAGTTATAATAAATTTTGGTTCAAATTTCTGTTTTAATATTAGGATGAGTCAAAAGTTCTTGCCATGTTTTATCTATAATTCAAAATAAAATTTTATCTACAAATTGCGTTTATGTGTTATAGAACTTATAGGTCATTTAATAGATAAAATAAGGCCTTTGAAAATGGTGGAGTAAATTTCAAATAATAACATATTTGTTAGTTTTGAGCTTTGTTAAATATTTGAAATAAATTGATATTTGCAAAAGTGGCAGAAACTTTTGACAGTCTAACAATATAAACATAATGATGTCCACATTTTATTAAAATTGCTAAAAAAAAATTTAAGATATTAAAAAAAAATCTCGTACAATCGTTAACTTTGGCCACCAATTCAATCCCCACAGAATAATCATTTTACCCGTTTTCATTTTCTGCTAGTCTAAGGTAATTGTGCCTAAATTTATGCCAAATAATTCTAGTACACCTGAATACAAATTTAATAGTTTTAGGCGACTTGGATCTTTTATAGGCTCGTCTTTATTTACGATTCGTCCTCTAAAAAGTCTCTTTTGCCTAGTTGATTCATTAATAGCTATTATATTCGTATATATTTTTGTTGCTAATCCCCAAAAAAGTTAGTTTTGTGGACATTTTAAAATTGGAAAAGTCTGCGTAGGCATACCCCAGAAATTGTAGAAATAACATATATCTAAAAAATCTAACAGTAGCATGTCATAATTACTTATTTTTAGTTTTATGATTCTTAGTTGAAACCCAGGTTAACTCCAAAATAATTTGATATTTTAAAAGTTATTTGATAAAAAATTAGATTAAATATAAAATATACAAGAGGTAAAACTTTTCATGCTTTGTATTTTAGAATGTCACGTTGCATTGGTCTGATTTTCACGAACATTATCTGGGACATTTACATAAATTTTGCTGGAATATGTTAGAGATCCATATGAAATGTTAAACATGTATTCGCTTTAACATAAATGCACAGTGACTAAATTTAACCATAGTTTATGTTTCCTCAAACAATTTCAAGTGTACGTTTATTTTCATTAAACAAATACTTCAGGCAAAAGAATAAATTTAAGCTTAGTCCTGAAATATATGTTTCTGTTTTTTTTAAATAATTAAAAGCACATTTTTTTTATTCTATATTCTCTAAAATCTGTTTATGCTTTAAGTCCTAAATTAGGTCTTATTAAAATGAATGTAAATTTCCAAATGTTTTCAACAGCTGGCGCTGTTGAAACACCTATAAATGATTTTTATATGCAGGCTTATCCAGATCAGTGCAATTGAGCGTAAACCCTCGAGCTGAACGATTTTATTTTACTAAATGTAACAACTTTAAGTTATACAAGATAAAACTTTTACAAAACAAAACGTAATATTGAATTCAAAAGATTTTCTTTTATCAATCATTTCACTTCATTGTTATTTAAATAAATAACACTTAATATTCAGTATTCACAAAAACCGCGACTGTAATAATTTACACATTGTAATTGTAATTTGAAAAAAGGACTCCATACAGTGAAAATGAGTGAGTTAACAAAAGCTTTTATTACAACACAGCAGGAGTTCGGCCACCGATAAAAACAAAGTTTGATGCTTTGATTAATTTCATTAATTGGTGGTTTTATTATAGTTACATTGAAATTTCATTAATAGTCTCATGGTTTATTAATTTTCTGCAAATGAATGCAAAGAAAACGTTTCTACTTGGCTTAAAAGCTCGGGATTAAGCAGACAAATGTGTGTTAAAAGCTTGGGGGTTTCTTTGATTCTCCCTTGTGTAGTTTAATTGCAGTCCATTAGGAAAGTAGTTCAAAGCCATTTTATACATCGTAAAAAATTGAATTTACCCTATCACATGAGGTCATCGGTTTAAATGAGTCCTAAGTGCAAATCTTATATACCATTGCGTGCATCAAATATCGAACTCTTAGATAGAATGCGTGCTTGCAATCCGAAATTACGAATCAATATGAGGCAGAAAATTGAATAAGATGTCCTAAAAAATAATTTCTTTGACAGTTTCTAACTGTATAATTTAAGGATTTAGATTAATAATCGGATTTAAGTTGGTGAAAAAAAGTTTTGATGATTATCGGTTAATAGGAATCGTAATTAAGTATAGTAACTCAAAGTTAGATCAAGTTGTTAATTAATAAAGCAGGTAGTAATCGCCTAAAGTCCTTGGCGGTTTTGATCGTGTTATATCATCAGAGTTTGAAATTGAAATTAAAATTGCTGGATCTGAAAGTGTATGCTTAATTATAATTACTTGATCAAATTATTATTACATGACACGATTTTTGTGATTAATTAAAAATAAACAAAATTAAAAAATATTTTTAAGTCAAAATATTTATTCAACTTGACACTTAATTATATGTTTTGTTACATCTTTTAAAATTTAAATCTAGCATTTATTTGCTGAATAAGCAGGACAAGAAATAGATTTTTATATCATAATTCGAACGATTTACATCCTAATATTTCATGCACCGAAAATGTTTAGTTTATTATTAAACCAGTCTTTAAAAAATGTTTCAAATTATTGAGTAAAATATAGTGGATACTACAAGAAAGAATATCGTTTGAAGAGGTACAATTAACAGTATATTTTGATGATTTATCTATGAGTACAGTAGAAAGTAGAAACAAAGTCGAATGGTAAAGATACCAGGTAATAATATACCTATTAGTCTGGAACTCTGGAAGAAAAGTCTGAAATACAAAAGAAGAACAGGTGATTAAGAATAAATTAAGGTAAAGAAGTTTTCACTTACAGAATTTTCTGACACTGACAACAAAACAGCTTATGCCAACATGCAATTTAAAAGTAGTAGAAACAGAAAAAAGACTAGTAGAGCTGGGAAAAGTATCGATACTTACAGATGGTATCGATACCTGCTTAAGTACCGTACACCGATACCGACTGCAATCAGACTGCAATCACCTCTGATACCTCGACACCTCTAATACATACCTCGATACTTTCGATACCTAAAATACCTCCGATATCTTCGATACCACCGATACCACCGATATCTTGATACCTCTGATACCTCAATACCCCCGATACCTACGATACTTTGATAAAAGATGGTTATAAATAAATATCTTATCCAGAGGGCTTTGGATTTTAGAAACACAAGCTATTTTGATGAAAACAAAAGAATTCACAAGCTATTTGATGGGATATTCAATTATAGCCACCCGATACATTCGATATCTCGATACTTCCGATACCTTGATACCTCCGATATTTCAAGACCGCAATACATCCGATACCTTCCATACCTTTGATAATTTCGATACCTTCGATACCTTTGATACTACTGATATTTCTAATATTTGCGATACCTCGATGTTTACTATACATTGGTAAGTATCGATACTTTGCAGGTATCGATACCCGATACTTAAAAACAGGTATCGCGCAGCCCTACTAACTAGTAGTTAGAAAAGATATAAATAACTGTCAAATGCAAGAAAGATTTAAATAAAAAAAAGAATTACACAGACTATGTAAAATATACAATATGTTTATTGTAATTTTTGATCAGAGGCTGTCATGAGAAACGAAAATTCTAAAACCGTAGGACGTAACTTATTTCACTTGATAACAAAATCATTTTACTGTCACTCACAAAGGGATTTGTTTTTGATTTTCCAGTACCTTTCTTCCGATTGACGCTGCCGGTCTCTCGAAAGGACGTGATAGTGTTTTTCAAACTGGTATAAAAATTTGACTCTGTTATGATTTTTTCTGGAAATTTCTTCAGAAACTCGTCAAAACATAGTCTGGATGAGTAAACCCATTCTCCATTCGCTAAGTGCCCATTACAAAAATATGATTTTACTAAAAAAATTCTTCTGTTTTGCAGTAAACCCCATAATTCAAATCAAATCTAAATTTTACATTTGACAGTCACAGCAAAATGACATTTACGAAGTGAATGGGCTAGGCGCTACGTTTTTAGAATTTTTGTTTTTCATGACAGCTTCTGATCAAAAATTGTAATAAACATATGGTAGAAGAAAGCAGATAATTTCCAGAAGCGTAATAAAAGAAGTAAAACTGATATATTTGTAGAAATTTGATACGTTGAGAAAAAAAGGGGGCTATCACCTCTTAAAATTTCTAACATTACTTCAAAAACATCTTGTGTATCAAACTGGGTGTATCAGAAAAGATGGTCAAAAATTTAACCAGTGATACATCTCAGCAAAAGAAACAACTTTTCTATATGAGTATATAGAAAACACTTTTGCGACAGATGTTAAAAATTTTGCATTTTGTCCCCTCATAAAATGTAAAGTCCAAAATCTTAAACCAATAAACTTATACCAAATAGTTTTTTAAGCTTGCTAAATAAATTAAGAAATTATTAAGAGATTAGTGTCCTGAAAGAATCGCTTTTTTTGCAAATCTTAAAATTCAATAGATGATTAATTTATAAAAAAGATTTTGTAAATGTCATAACAGTCGTAGATGTCGTTTGAATTTAAAATGGGCCTACGAACAGGGATTTTAAGACATTGTTACATTTGTGGTATATTCAAGATTTTATCTGTTTTTTTTTTGACTCAGTAGAAATTGTTAAGTTTATACTGTAAAATTGACATATCGACCTGCAAAATAAAAAAGTCATAGAAACCTAACATCCTCAAAACGGTTATGCCACAGTTACTAAAACTCTATTATTTTTGTGCTATGACTGTAGGTTTGATAGGATAGAAACGGGTAAAAACTATAAACTATCTATTTTTTTCAATCGTTTGTATTTAGTTATAATTTGCTGTTACTTAAAAGTAGCTCAGTTGTAAGATCAACCGCATAAAGCGAAGTTCCTGGGGCTGTTGTAATCCCATAGGCTCCATGACCATAATTATGCACTATTTTTACCTTCTTTCCATTAATAACTTGAATTTCTTTCTCAACCCTTACTGGTTCTCTGTGAGGCCTCAGACCCACTTTTTCCGCAAGTACTTCAGCTCCTTTCAGACTCGGAACTAAAGCCTCACATCTTTCTTTAATCGACATTCCATCATATTTATTTACTTTAAGATCAAATGAATCATATTGGCGGCAACCTCCTAAAGTTACGCAATCTATTCCCGGTATAATATAAGTATCATAGTCTCTATAGAAAAATGTTTTAATCCAGGGAGCTCTCACTTTAAATACTTGACCTCTCATTGGCACAAGTTTGTTGTCGTTGCAGAGAAATTTTGCACCTAAGCCTGTGCAATTTACAAGAATGTCATAGTTTTTTTCAATTTTGGAAAACGATTCAACTTTTTGATTTATAATATGGACTCCCTCTCTTTGTAATTTTGAAGTAATCCAAGGTAGGTAATAAGAGCATTGTGTTACGACAGTTGAAAAAAAACAACCGTATTTCCAAATTCCGGGACATAATTTTAGTTCTTCTTCAGTTGCTCTGCGATAAATAGGGAGCAATTTTTCAAGATATTCATTCTATAAGTAAGACGGATTAAAAATTTTTCTTTTTGTGTTTGAACTTACTTTAACAATATCTGGGTATTGACTGGAAAAAACATAACCAGAAATGTGAGTAACTCCAGCTGTTGCTCCTTCTGATGTGTGTATAAGATCTTCCCAGTAGTGATATGAATCATTGATCCATTTTCTAATATTTAAAAGTTAGATCGTGTAATAATATATAAATATTTTACTATAATACGTACCTTGTAATGTCTGCTGTAGGCCCTGAAAAATTTGGTTCAGGTCGGAAGAGTCCAGCTGCTACATAACTTGTAGTATTTTCATTAAATTGTTCAGAAATAATATCAATATTTGCATTTCTAAATTTTTTTTTTAATTCAAAGGCTGTGGTTAATCCAATAATGCCAGCTCCTAATACACCAATATTTAAATCTGACATCTTTAACATTGACCACATACAATTATGCAGATGTCCTAATCACAATAATAAATTGTGTTTTATCTCTACTGTTTAATATAAACAAGTTGACCCCCATGTTATTTTGATATGATATTTAAAAGAAAATTTTGTATAATTTAAAACAAAATAGGTGCTCCGTCTACACAAAAAGGAACAAAGAACGCTAAAGTTATCTAAATTTATTCAAATAATGAAAAATTAATAATCTAAATTAACCTTACAAGTTTAATCAAACAATTATAACACAGTGGTAGAGCGATTTTGAAAACTATTTCATCATAAATGCCTGAATAATATTGTAAAAAAGAAAATTATACAAAAAGTTAGAAAATGTTAGAAAAAACTTTATTACAAACTTTAAATAACTAATTGAATTTTGAAATTAATATCTTATCTTCACTAGTTTAATCTTTATTAGTTAAGTAAATGTTTATCGATAATTTTGTCTCCTTACTCTAATAGTATTTAAATGTTTTTTAATTATTTTTAAAATTAAATGTCAAATTAATGTCAATTTTTTAAAAAAAAACACATTTTTAGGCAGCTAAAATTTATCTTTTTTTGTCAATTTTCTAAATAGCAACCATTTGTTGATTTTTTTCTCAGATTGATCAACAACTATTGTGTTACAAATAACAATTTATTTTATTTTTATTTGACATTTTTATTCTATTACTAACAAAGGACACAAACTGTTAAAATATTTCTACTTTTTACCAAAAAATAAAAATTAACTGATTTCTTGCAACTTTAGACTTGCAATAATTGTGCTAAGTTCTAGAGGTAAGTTCTGATAAGCTTTCTTTAACGCTTATCAATTATTTTGGAAATATATGTATATTGAAAGCGGTCAGTATAACACAACATCAGTTTTACAGGGTAAATACGTCGTGCAAAGGGTTTGTAGAAATTGTATTACAGACACACTGAGCTAATTAGTGTAAAATAGTTTCAAAATACAAAGATCAATCGATGTTTTAAATTTTTATTTTTATTGTTTTTGAAAAAAAAATAAATATTTGACGTTATTTTGAATTAAAAAAATTGTCGTTTTGTTGTTCAGCATTATTTTTTTAATAATACAGTGCATTTTAATAAAAATCTGTTACTGTAGATACATGTTTCAATTCCTTTTCTAAAAAAAATTTCATTGTTGTATTATGGCCTAAAACAACTATGCAATCAATTATCTACAAAGCGTCAAAATTTGACGATTTAAAGTGGTGTCGTCTACACCCTTAAGGGGGGCGAGGTCAAACCTCTAAGTGTTCTCTACGTGTAAAGAAGACGTGCTCATATTACCGACCCAACGAAGTTGTTTGTAGACCTGGAAGCACACCAAAATATTAAGCATTGTGTGCTACCTCTCGGGCATACTTATATACAGAGTGATTTTTTATTTGCTTCTACATAGGACAGATTAAAAATTCTTTTTTTTTGTGTTTGATCTTACTTTAACAATATCTGGGTGTTGATTCCACAAATAGTTAACACATTAAACTTTGTATAGATTACGTAGTTTTTTAAAATTTAATTTTCAAAATTAAGACATAGAGAGTTGTGAATTAATGTTAACATTGTTGACAATACCTTTGACAGTGCTTTCAGAGTCAGTTCATTTGGATCATTTGTAGCCACATTTTGTTTAAGAAGAAACAAGTGGACTATGGTTTCTAATTCGGAAAAAACGGATATGTTATTGGTACTGGGACAGTGCCAGAAAAACTACGAAGCAGCAGTTCGCCTGTACGCTAGACATTATTCCAATAAAAGAATGCCATGTAATCATGTGTTTAGAAAAATTAAAAAAAAAATATTAGGAAAAATGGAGAGTTTAAAAAGAAGAGGCAGACGTCGTACAGTAATACATGCGGACAACGAAGCGGCCACTGGCGCACCCAGAAGCATATGAGTCTAGGATATAAGGATAAAATCAAAGTAAAATGACAGTAATTATACATTAAAAACAACAAAACATTAAAAAATTATTTTATGAGACTATGAGACATGAGACCTTCCTTTGGAAGCGGCGGTAATAGAAGCTGTAATTAAGAGCCCCCAGATAAGTTAAAGACAAATTTCACGGCAGTACAGTTTAGTCAAACCTCCCTATTTTATATTTTAAAAACTAACCAATTTCTTACTTACCATGTGACTACAGTTCAGGGTTTGAGAGAAAATAATTGTGGGCGTCATCTTCAATTTTGTGGATTTATTAGGAATCATTTAGAACAGAACCCTAACTTTTTATTTTATTTTTTGTTTACTGATAAAGCTACCTTTACCAACAATGGTTACATGAGCAATTCACATTATTACTTTCAACAAATTCCTCATTGGTTT
This sequence comes from Tribolium confusum, assembly GCA_029207805.1. Lineage (NCBI taxonomy): Eukaryota > Metazoa > Arthropoda > Insecta > Coleoptera > Tenebrionidae > Tribolium > Tribolium confusum. The sequence goes on along the minus strand of JALGAY010000002.1, from coordinate 26,946,813 downwards.
GAAGAATCAAGATTTCAAAGAGTATTTAAAGTTAATGGTGCGGGATAGTTGGTAATCGTATTATCGGTCCGTATTTTTTTGAACAAAACTTAAATGGTGAAATCTATTTAAATTTTTTGAGGAATATTCTTCCTGAATTCTTAGAAGTCATCGAGTTGAATATACAACAAGTCATTTGGTTTCAAAATTTCTTTCAAAAAATTTTCAAAAAACTTCTCCACATTATCAAAGAGGTGTTTGAAATTATTTGACACGAGCTTTTGGACCTAATGTTATTGCTAGAGATGCCCAGCAATAAACCTGTTGAAAAATATTAAATCACGATACTAAATTGTGATAAGAGCAAAATTATAAAAAGAATATATTGTTAAAAAATTGAATAGAAAGAAATATTTGCCGAAACAAAAGATAAGACATAACATAGAAACTGTTATTCTATTAAAATAAACTCAACCTCGTTTTTGGAGAGAATTTTTTAAAAGTACCTAGAAATGCTTGACCCCCCAAGGAGTCCCGACATGACGCCTCTAAACTTTTTTCTTTGAGGAAAAGTCGAGAACGAAGTTTACAGCGTCCCCATAGAAAATGAAAATCAACTACGGAAAGAATTGTGGCGTCCTGGAGAGCCATAACCCCTGAGATGCTAGCTAGAGTTCGAAGAAATTATGAACGTGCGATATTATTGTGCCAAGAATAAGAAGGGAGACAATTTGAACACTTTTTATAACAATTACTAAATGTACTAAATTGACCAATACATTGTATTTTAATTAAATGTTAAAACTGAGTGTGATACTTGAACTTATAACGTCTAGCGTACAGGCAAACTGCTACTTCGTAGTTTTTCTGGCACTCTCCCAGTACCAATAAGATATCCGTTGTTTCCGAATTAGAAACCATAGTTCACTTGTTTCTACTTAACAAAATGTAGCTACAAATGATCTAAATGAACTGACTCTGGAAGCACTGTCAAAAGTATTGTCAACAATGTGAAGATTAATTTACAACCCTCTATACATTAATTTTAAAAATTAAATTTTAAAAGACTACTGGGCTGATTTCAAGTTGAGATAATACCGGTAGTAACTTTGTTTCTATGAAAAATTAAACAAATTCGAGGTTGTTATTGGCTGTTGTCATGGAAAAGTATTAAAATTTGCGATACAATCGGTAATATCTCAACTTGAAAGCAGCCCATACCTAATCTATGCAATGTTTAATGTGTTGCCTATTTTTGGAGTTTCTGGCGGGAGCAAATAAAAAATTACCCTGTACATAAACATTAAAATGACCCAAAAAATCGCTTATTTTTTATAACTTCCGACACTGAAAAATTGGTTTCTAGGCACTTTTAAAAAATGTTCTATAAAGATGAGCTTTTAATTTTAATAAGAAGGTCCTTCTCAACTTAATTTTTCAGTACCTTATGGCAAAATCCATATCTCGTCATCACTTAATCGTACAAAAAATTTTTATTTAGATTTATTGTAGGAAATTAAACGTTTTACAAAATAGCTATTTTACAATTTTTTATAATTTGCCGTTTAGAAGACTTCGGAGGTCAAAATTTGAAAAATTTAAGAAAAATTTCTTTTTTATAATTTTATAACTCGTAGATAAATAATCTAGGAAATAATCTAAAAACTCTACAAATAAGGTCTCTTGTGGTTAGTCGATTACTGTAACCATTTAGGAGATATTCGCATTCAAATTCCAATGCGTACTGATTTTAATAGTTTTTTAATAAATTTTTAATATTTATATATTAAGTCATGAATTTTGAAAATATTTACAAAAATTCCAGTTTATTTTTAATAAACCTGTTGAAAAATATTAAATCACGATCCTAAATTGTGATAAGAGCAAAATTATAAAAATAATATATTGTTAAAAATTGATTAGAAAGAAATATTTCCCGAAACAAAAGATAAGACATAACTTAGAAACTGTTATATATAATAAACTCAAGCCCATCTTTGAAGAGCAATTTTAGAAAGTGCCTAGAAATCAATTTTTCAGTGTTGGAAATTAAAAAAATAATAGATTTTTTTTGGCTCATTCTAATAAACATTCATGGCTTTGGTAGGATTCAAACCTGTTTCGGCTTCACACTAGTGGCTCGGAGTGTGCAGCTGCTACCACTAGGTTACCGCCAACCCGCAATAAGTCTTTATTTCTGGTTACCAATTTATACTGATTTATAGTATATACAATAATTTTGGTACTTTAGTGGTTTTAAACATTGTTTCCAGTAACTTTTGTGAAATAATGTACAGTTTAAGTAAAATCAGTAAAAAAATTTATAAATTTGATAGGTTTTAAATAAAAAAAATTAAACAGTATTTCTTGATCATGATGTACACATGGACACTAATACAAATTATTAATGTCAGTAAAAACTTATATTTTATATTTTTCTGAGTTTTTCTTTGTGCATAAAGTTTATTTATTTTAAAATTTCGTCTTTTCACGTGACTGTTTTAAAGCACTTTTCAACTTCATGTAATACCTCGTAAATTCAGTGTTCTGTATCACACCAACTAGACACGCATTTGTTCCTGAAAGTAATTTACTGTAATTATGCACATATGCAAATGATTGCATGCTGAAAACCCTTTAACAGTTCGATAACTTTAATAAAATAATTTATTGTGTAAATAATTTAATTTTGATTGCAAATGTGGCTACTTTATTAACAAAAATCTTTAATTGTGCGTACATTGTATAAATCTTGTATCGTGCCTGGTTAATCAAGATTTGCAATTTGTTTAATGTCATTTCGTGTTAACACCAGTCACGTAAAAGCTAATTTATATGCAAAAACATTATTATAACACATTGTTTCAGTTTTTCTTTCAATGATAGAGATGTTTCGTTTTTAGGTCCGTGGAGATGGTATCGAACATGACGGATAGCAAGTTGGGGATGGAATCGGTGTCACCTGTGACACTTAGTTCTGACTGGTCCAGGCTTGCCCGACTTATATTTCTTGCATCTCTTGCAGCCGTCGGAAGTGTTGGTAATGTGTTTATGATAAGCGCCGTCATGATTGAAGATTACCTTCGAAAACGAGGTAAGGAAGATGTTGCCTGACAGGAATCGACTTGAAAAAATAAATGATTGATGCATCATAGAGTTCGCTTCGTATTATTTGTCGTAGAATATTTCCTTTATATTATTTTTCATTTCATGACATCTCTAGAATCTAGATCGACAATAAAGAGAAACGTTTTCATTTTTAGATTTGATGGTAATTTTGCAGTCGTTAGAATGGAACATTGATATATAGATATATTATTAATATTCGATCAAATAGGTACGACTATTGATACGACTAATAAAAGTTTTCAAACTTTGGAATTTATTTTTCAATAAATTCAGTCATTTTGTAAAAAATAAAATCTTTTATGGAGTTTGTTTTCTAATTACATCTATTCATTTGAACTACAATCTGCAATTCCCACTTTTTTGCTACATATTAATGTGGCGTGGGCAGATATATTCAACACTATCAGTCGACAAGAAATTTAATTAACAGATTTAAAATCCTCGTGTTGTTTTGTATAGGAAAAATATCAGGTATTATACGAGTACTTGATTGAATTTTAACGATTTTTATTATTGGGAGGTTCTACCTCGTAGATTTTTATTATTATGGTTTAAAATAATATTTTGTTTTAAAGGTGTTACTGAAGTAAATCTACCAAATTTTAAAAATTAACAAAGAAAATCTTGATGGCAAGCTATATTTTATTAAATTGCTTAAAAACATTGAACCTTAAATAAGTAAAGTAAATGTGATTTCATACCACATAAAGTTTACCTTAAGTAAATATAAATCTTAAAACACATCTTACGTTGTGGTATTTAAAAAATATAAATAAAAAATTGGATTAATAACGAATAATTTATTTTTACTAACTAACTCGATATTCACACAATAATAACTACGATTGCCGGTTAAATAACGTTCAAAACATGCTTTGAATTACACTCGTTCATACTCTGTTTCTTCCTAACTGGTTCGTTGTTTTCGCACTGCTTATATAACAAAACGTCGTTTCTCGAAATTAGCCGAAACTATACGCGACCTTCCTCCACTCATGCGGAACGATGACATTATTCTTCTTGATTAGGTCTATGAGCGTGACTAATTTTGCAGAATTTTGCGCTATAATGTAACTCACGACACGGCGAGATATTCTAGTATTTACTCAGACTATTTACGCAAAACTTTTTTACTGAAAATGTTTTCTGGGCAATTAATCTTCTCTAGTCTTCTTCGTTTGATTCGGCATAGGGAGCTAGACGGTCCAGTTAGACCACCCTCATTTTTGTTCTGGCATTCAAAAGCATCTTTATTTCACCACATCATTGATCCGCATCAGAACCGTGTAAGAACCCTTCCAGTTTGTCTACAGTTTCAGTCAATGGTCTTTCTTCCGCTGAGGATTGAGTCCCCTATGTTAAAATTCGCGAAATGGTCTTTAAAATCGTACTGGGTCTTCATTCGGTCACTAACTAATTCAGTCAGTTCACCTGTTAAGTCGTAAATGTTGGCTGTTGCTTTTCAAAACTTCTCCTCATAGTTTACAATCTTTTTCGGATCTCTTCCAGGTATTTCAAACACCAAGTCACACAGCAAGCGAAACTCTGGTGAATTTTAGCGGGTGTCTGGTTGGTTGTGTCGAGAATAGTTCATCTGTATGCTAACAAAGAAAATACATTAGAAATACAGCTAGCTTTAATTATCGAAGCGAGTGTAAAAATGTCTTCCAGCGATTCAAAATTTTAATCGTTCATTGTACGTATATTTTTCAGTGAGCTCGACATGTCTGTAAAAACCTCGATTTTAAAATTTTTAAATCTACTGTAAAACAAATACTTATTGTATTTTACAGCATTGAAGAAATATATAAATTACTTTGAATAAATAATATTCTTTGTTAATGAGTCACATTGTATGTACATAAAGTAGATGCACTTTCGTAGCGTCCAGTTGTCAATTTCTTAGGTTGGCAGCTATGCCTAGTTTTTTTAGTGCATTGGTTGGCAGTACTAATTCGCTGTCAGATTTGTTGTCATAGCACAAGCACAGTAAAAATGATTTAAAATTTAAATTTAATATCAAAAATTCGTCCAAAATGAATCGTAAGAGATTTGAGAACAAGGCTAACTATTGCTACATACAATCTATTACGATTGACACCAACACCATGTGGTTAGTTTATATTTTATGTTTCTCGCTTTTTAAATGCTTTTCGTACCTCACTGAAATAGTTTAGTTTTATCTACAATGCAAAAATTTCATTTAGACAACTAAATTTACATTAAATTAATTTTACCAAAAGAACTGCTCATAACGTTTAGTACATTTTTCATATATTTACAGATGCCACAATAATATATTCTAGAAAACTTTTCTTGTAAAACAATTAGGAATCAAATTTTACCGCCCCATTATCAATTGAATGATTCTAAAATATAACTGTAAAACAAGCAACAGGTCCATGACAATATGATTTACCTACAAATTAACGTAATAAAGTCAACTAATGTGGCTAAAATTATAAATTTAGGAACTCCGAAACACCCACTATTGCAGTACCCAAAGAAGGTACATACTGTGACGTTTATTATATGTGGGTTTCTGATTTAAAGAGCTGGAGATAATTTCTCGGCAAGTTTATTTACAAATCAAATTAATTACAACTAATTAATACAGCTAATATTCTAAATCACTAACGGAACACAAAACACTTTAATTTATCGCTTTCTAAATTCGCTGGATATCGCCGGAGTTCGCCTTTATGTCGCTCTCCCAAAACCAGACTGACTGACTGACTCGCTGTCTCGCATATATATAGGGGTATGGACTCTTTCCAGAACTTTCGAGTATTTTCTCGCGTTTCTCCTGAATTATTTCAATTCGGCAAGATGATTGGAATTCAATCACAATAGCGACAAACAATGCCGACGTAAACAAGAATAAATAAACCCATTCAAAACGTAAATAATACTCGAAGTTCTATTCAGTTCCTAGAAGTGAGCGGTCCACAACACAATACTCGATACTCTGATTCACCGCTTCTTAGAATTGAGTCGTTCGCGTCACACTACCCCCCTCTTAAGAATTGTTCGTCTCGAACAATCATTCATCGTCATTTGAACCCGCATAGGGGGCTAAACGGTCTAAATGCACTACCTTCATCTTAGCCCTGGGGTTCTTTTGGATTCTATACACCACGTCGTTAAGTCGGGTCAGTACGGTATAAGGGCCTTCCCATTTCGGCTGAAGCTTCGGACATCGCCCTTTCTTCCGTTGAGGGTTAAATAGCCAGACCAAATCTCCCTCTTGAAACCCTACCGAATTCGCCCTCAAATCGTACCGCGTCTTCATCCTGTCACTGGCAATCTCAATTCGGTCTCGAGCCAAGTCGTGGATATGGGACATCGTCTCTTGAAGCTCTTCTACATAGCTTCTAACTTCCTTGGGTTCTTGAGTGGGTGTCCCAAACACAAGGTCACAAGGCAAGCGGAGTTCCCGTCCAAACAAAATCTTGGCTGGAGTTTGATTTGTAGTTTCATGGATCGCCGCTCTGTAAGCCAACAAAAACAACGGTAAATGGCGATCCCAATCTCTTTGATGGGCCTCTACAACTTTCGATAGGTGCTCTTCCATGGTGCTGTTAAAGCGCTCGACCATTCCGTCGGACTGAGGATGCAGCGGTGTAGTCCTGGTTTTCCGAATACCCAAGAGATCACAAATTCCTTGGAAAACCCCTGACTCAAAGTTTCGCCCTTGGTCCGAATGCATTTCCATGGGAAGCCCATAACGAGAAATCCAATTATCCACCAAAGCACGAGACACAGTAATAGCTTCTTGGTTTGGTAACGCGTATGCCTCAGGCCATTTACTGAAATAGTCGGCAACAACCATAATGTATTTGTTGCCCGAGTCGGTGACTGGAAATGGACCCGCAATATCAAACGCAATCCTCTCAAACGGAGCCCCAACGTTGTATTGCTTCATGGCTCCCCGGCTACGAGTTTTCGGGCCTTTACTCGCAGCACATGTTGTACATTTCCGGCACCAATTAGCGACATCTTCTCGGCTATTGACCCAATAAAAGCGTTCGCGAACCTTCCCCAAGGTTTTGTTGACGCCGAAGTGAGCTCCAGATCTTCCATCATGGATTTCCCTTAAGACTTCCTTTACACGACTCTTCGGTAGGACTAGCTGCATTGTTACCGTCTTTCCATCCGCGCTTTCCCAAGCCCTTTTGAGCAGCCCATTTTCGACTTTCAGGGAGTCCCATTGTGCCCACAACGCCTTCAGAGCAGGACTCTTATTTGAAATGTCATGCCATTGCGGTCTTACATTTCCGTTCTCCTTGCTTTGTAAAATCGGTCCGATCTCATCGTCTTGCAGTTGCTCTGTTCTTATTTCTTCAGCTGTCCATCCGTCAGTAGGTTGCAAAACTAGCCTTCTAAGGTTGCACAGGTGGTCAGCTTGTTCTCGTTGGCTACAATGTTTGCAGTCGGCTCTGCACGGTCTTCTGGACAAGGCGTCTGCATTTTGATGAGACCTTCCCGAGCGATGCTTGATTTCAAAATCATACTGCTGAAGTCTCTCAATCCATCTCGCTGTTTGACCTTCAGCATTCTTCAAATTTAACAGCCACTTTAAAGCGGCATGATCTGTCCTTATTGTAAAATGTTGGCCGTATAAATATTTGTGGAAATGGCTTACCGCGTTCACGATAGCCAACAGTTCTCTTCGGGTGACACAGTAATTCCTTTCAGGTTTAGAAAGAACCTTACTATAATATTCGATAACCCTCTCTTCGCCATCCTGTACTTGAGTTAATACTGCGCCAACTCCATTATTACTGGCGTCCGTATCTAAAATAAACTGACCTTTTGCCCTTGGGTAAGCAAGTATTGGTCCCGTACAGAGTGTAACTTTTAATGTTTTGAAGGCCGATTCACACTCTTTGTCCCAAATAAAAGGCGTCTTCTTTTCGGTCAGTTTATGAAGAGGTTTGGCAATATCGGCGAATCCTTTGACAAAACGGCGATAGTAGGTGCAAAGACCCAAAAAGCTTCGTAGTTGGTGCTTATCATTAGGTCGGGGCCATTCCCGTACGGCTGCAGTCTTCTCAGGGTCAGTTTGTATCCCATTCGATGAAACAACGTGTCCCAAAAACTTGACTTTTCTTTGGAAAAGGCAACACTTTTTAGGGTTAAGTTGAAGACGAGCGTTTCGCAATCGGCTGAAAATTTCTTGCAGGTTACTTTGATGTTCTTCGAAAGTTTTCCCAATAACCATCACATCATCAAGGTACACAAGGCAAGTTCTCCAAGTCAACCCTCGAAGGACAAGTTCCATTAGCCGCTCGAACGTAGCTGGCGCATTACAAAGTCCAAAAGGCATAACATTAAACTGGTAGAGCCCAGTTCCAGTCGAGAAGGCAGTTTTCTCCTTATCCTCAGGGTGAATTCCAACCTGCCAATACCCACTCTTCAAGTCTAAAGTAGAAAACCATTGGGAACCAGCTAACATGCTCAGTGTATCGTCGATGCGTGGAAGTGGGTAACTATCTTTCTTCGTTACTTCGTTGAGCCGTCTATAGTCAACGCAGAAACGAGTTGACCCATCTTTCTTTGTTACTAGTACAACTGGTGAAGACCAGGGACTTGACGAATCTTCAATGACGCCATCTTCTTTCATTTTTTCGATCATTCGAGCCACTTCTTCCTGTTTCGCAAAGGGGAGTCTTCTCGGGGGCTGACGAATAGGTTGTACTGATCCCGTATTAATTCGATGCTGTACCAAATTAGTTCTTCCCGTAATCTTGTCCCCTATTGCAAAAATGTCTTGTTCCTTTCGAATAAAAGCAGTGGCTGCTTTCCTCTGATCTTCTGATAAGTGTTGCCATTCTTCCAGAAAATAATTTTCCAATTCCGGGTTATTTTTACCTTCTCCTTCCTGGTAACTCTTGTTGTCCTTTTCTTCACAACGAACAACTCGTAATGCAGGCTGAAAGAAGCCAATCTGTTCCCCTTTCTGCAACGTAACTCGATTTTCGCTGAGATTGGCTATGCGAATAGGAATCTTTCCACCAGCCTCAACGAGTGCTCTAGCTACCAAGATCTGTTTATTGTGTGTCGCATTCGTGAATTTCGTCATGTCCGGTTCAACAACTCCCGTTCGGTATCCCCCAGGATCTTTTTCCAACTCTGCCAGCACAATTTTCTCAGAATTGCCGGGGACACGAACTGATTCTGAGACGATGATGTTTACATGGTCCGATGAAGCGGTCGCAGAATGTAACAAGATTTCTTCGTTTCCCATTTGTAACATCCTGTTCTTAATATCCAGCACAAATCCATATTTGTCCATAATGTCCAAACCCAAGATCACTTCATCAACTATCTCAGCTACAACCATTCGGTGTACAATATTGAATGGTCCTATCTCAAGTTTGACATTAGCTTCTCCATGTACTTGTGCTGTTTCACCAGTAGCGGTTTTCAAAACGAAGTTACATCTTGTCATGTAGATATTTTGAGATGTTTCCAGCATGTCCCGTCTCACTAGAGAAAGTGTTGCTCCCGTGTCAACCGTCATCTTGGTGTCTCGACCGTTGATTCGTCCATCCAGCAACAGACTATCATTTCCTTTTCCTAGCTGCGAGACGGAGATGATCCTAGGGGCTTTGGGCGTATCAGCTAGCACACGCCCCAAAGTGCTAGCTGAAATTAGTTTTCCTGATGCCGGGAAATTGAGGGGCCTGTGACATCTTCCTGACCCCTCCTTACATCCTCAGACCTTCCCCGTTGGCGGCAATCCCTTCTTATATGGCCTATCTTACCACAACCATAACACTTAGGCCGTCCTCCAGTGCGTGCTGGTGTCTGCTGCATCTTTTCCAACATACTCTTCAGTTCTTCGCAGCAGCAATTATTTGTTGGAGTTTCCTCTGCGGACATCAATCGCACGCGTTGAGCTGGTCGTCGTGAAAAGTCTTCATTTGCCGCCTCATATTCTAACGCGTGGATAAGCGCGTCAGCACAGGTTTTATATCTATGTAGACGTAGATAACGTCGTAAATCGCCATCTCTTAAACCATCAATAAATGCGCTGGCTTCCATCTCATGGCGAAGGTCTGCAGGTGCGGAAGGATAACCTAAATTAACCAATCTTTCTATTTCCGCGGCATATTCTTGCAAACTTTCGTTGCTTTTCTGATGTCGGGACTTAAGCATCATTTGGTATACTCTGTCCATGTGCTGGTCTCCGTAGCGCAATTCCAAGGCGTTGACCACTGCGTGATAGTTTTTCTGATCACGATCAGATACATTCTGAAGCAGCTGGAGAGCTGGTCCTCGCAGTGCTAACACCAGAGCTGTGGCTTTTTCTTCATCATTCCAGCAATTTATCTCCGCCGCTGCTTCAAACTGCCTCCTATACATTGACCACGAAGACTGACCATCGAAAGTTGGGGGTTTTACTCGTTGCGATGTTACTTCGCTTCCTAAAATTTGTCCTGTTCCAAGTTTCTTCATTTTACTTTCCAATTCTAAAACTTTCTTTTCTAATTCTTCCCTAACTTCTTTTATCTCTTCTTTTACTTCTTCTTTTACTTCGAAAACTTTTTCCTCAAATTCCTTTTTTACTTCTTCGACATCTTTCTTAAGAGCATCTTGTAAGGTATCGAATTTTTCGAAAATTCTTTCTTGCTCTTCCATTCGACGTTTTTCTTCTTCTTCTTTTTCTTGCAGTCGTCGTTTTTCTTCTTCTTCTTTTTCTTGCATTCTTCGTTTTTCTTGATCTTCCAGAAATTTCTTCTGTTCTTCTTTATCTTCCAAGCGTTGTTTTTCTAGTTTCTCGAAGAATACACGAAGTTGTTCCTCCATGGTTCTTGTCTGACTTCTTGTTGTTCTTCCAGAAGGTTCCAGAGACATAAACTTTTCTTTGTCCACCAAGCTTCTTTAAATCCCACTTCTGACACCAGTGTGACGTTTGTTATATGTGGGTTTCTGATTTAAAGAGCTGGAGATAATTTCTCGGCAAGTTTATTTACAAATCAAATTAATTACAACTAATTAATACAGCTAATATTCTAAATCACTAACGGAACACAAAACACTTTAATTTATCGCTTTCTAAATTCGCTGGATATCGCCGGAGTTCGCCTTTATGTCGCTCTCCCAAAACCAGACTGACTGACTGATTCGCTGTCTCGCATATATATAGGGGTATGGACTCTTTCCAGAACTTTCGAGTATTTTCTCGCGTTTCTCCTGAATTATTTCAATTCGGCAAGATGATTGGAATTCAATCACAATAGCGACAAACAATGCCGACGTAAACAAGAATAAATAAACCCATTCAAAACGTAAATAATACTCGAAGTTCTATTCAGTTCCTAGAAGTGAGCGGTCCACAACACAATACTCGATACTCTGATTCACCGCTTCTTAGAATTGAGTCGTTCGCGTCACAATACAGTTAGCTGCATGCTGCATGCACCCCCTTAACACTAATTTGAACTAATAATTCTTTACTAAATCAAACGACAACTAAAGTATCAACCGGGATACATCGTTTTTGGACAAGTTTCATAACTTCATAAACTTAATTTAGGTGTTTAACAAGTAAAAACTCACAAATTTTTAAAAGCGTCAGAGATTCTAACCCAATTTTGTACAGCTGTCAATTTTGACAAATTTCCCACTAAAAACAATCGCGCTTCGTTTAAAGAACGACTTACACTGGCCGATTATTGTAAACTTACACTAGGAAGTGGACGCAATGAAAGTGCGCCGACTTTAAATTTATTTCATACCGTCCGGTAGATATTCGCTTATATTATTCATTTGAGTCCGATAGGTATAGTAAATGGATAAGATATATGAACCCGACTTATGCAGGAATTTATTAGTAGCCAGCCTCTTTTTTTTTAAACCTGACCTATTTAAGAAGTGATCATAAGCGTATCATGATTTTATGGGAGAGACAAAAATTCAAAATTTTTAGCATCTGTCGCAAAAATGATACATAGAAAAGTTGTTTCTTTTGATGAGATGTATAACTGGTTAAATTTTGGCCATTATTTCTGATACACCCAGTAAATAGCAATAAGTTCTATGACGCAATTGGTTATGTCAAAATGGCATTTGATTTTGAATTACGGGCATTAGAACTTTATGTCTGGAGGCCATGACGTCAGTTCCCTTAATGACACTGTATCAACCAATCGCATTACGAATCTATTGCCAACTTAGTTTATCGCTAGATAAAGAGAAAAAGTACTTATTTAGCTGTTGTCTAACCAGAGGAATCACTGAACGCGTAAAAAAACTAAAAAAAATTGTCTCTAAATATTCAAAGGACATTTGATTGGTTGAAACTAAAATAGCTATTTACAAGTGTTTCACACAATAACCTAAATTCTTACTACAGAAAAAAAAAGATTTGTAAATAAATAAAAATTAGAAAAATAAATTGGGAAAAAATACGATAAATAAAACTTATACCTAATTAAATAAAGTCTTTTTATCAAAACGAATTATTATTATAATTGTTATTAATTATAATGACAATAGTATAAGCATAGATAAGAAAAAACTAGAATAAAGGGTTAAATTCAAGTAATAGAAGGGTTAATCTTGTCAAATATTACGTGAATTCATTAATCTTTTGACAAATGGCCTTAGATGGCATAAGCTGTTTAATCTATCACGGTATTTGATAACTTTTTTGTGATCGGTGAAAAAATTATCAAGTTATAACTTATTTTTTCTACTCGGTCTCGGCTGTTCTTTATTTTCGTTGGCGAGCATCTGTTCATGATACCTGTTTTTCTAAACGTCGCCGACGATTTAATTTAACAAATTAAACTACTCAAAGAACAGATAAATGAATAAAGGAATGAAGAAAAACACAATCAAACCTTACCACAAAAAAGGTTTTTTATGAACTTTTATAACAAAATCATAAAAAAATAGCTTTATTACCAATAATTCTACTTTGTACCTTTTCTATGTTGAGGATCTCTCAGGCTTAAAATGGTCCTCGGGTCAGTAAGCCCGTTGGGAATCATTATTGTTCATAAGATTCTCTTCTACTCTAATTACATACTACTTTAAAAAATATATATGTGTTACAAATAATTAAAATCTATACCAAGTTATTTTACAGATATATAAATTGTCAGAAAAAGCAAATTTTATGCTCATTTGATGTTTTATGCTTTATAATCAACTCCGTTTTATCATCAGGATATAATTAAACTTAAAATTCAGTTTTTTTAAACGTCTTGAATTTTTTTAAATTTGATTTCGTTTTGATTTAAATGACACTTATCCAAATTTACAATTTAATTGATTATTCAAGCAATTAAATTGCTCCACCATCAATTAAATTGCAAATTTCCATGCGTCTCTAGAACTTGTTTTCTAATTGAAAACGTGGATGCCAATATAAGAAAAGCATACTTTCAGAACTTTACTCGATAATTCATTGAAACTAGAGTTAAAAACATTGTATTTGACAACTTAAAAAAGGTAGTTTTCTGTTAGTATTATTATGCTCAATTGTGTATTATGTTATTATCTTAAGAACAATACGTAATTTCGTATTTAAGACATTATTTTTTTTTTAGACTACTCTTTTTTTGTTTTACAAAAATTGATTGTAAGATTACCTTTTAATAAGTCATATATAAGGAAGATATGCAATCCTAATTAAATAAATTTTTATATTTGAAAAATTCCGATATTTATCCTATAATCTTAATTTATCATTATTTACTTTTGCTGTGTTTATAACGTTATAAAGAATAAATAATGTTAAATGTAAGGTATTTTTTTATACTTACGCCAATTAAGTTTTTATCGAGGTTTTTATTAGATGAGTCTCATAAAATCTCTTGTAGCTGTAAAATTTACACATTTTGTTATTGTATCAGTTCTGGAAAGAGCCACTAAAAATATATACTTATAACATACACACTAAAAATTCTCTGCTAATATTACTTTAAGATTTTTTAATTAAGTAAATGTATATGAGCCACAAAATATTTTACGATTTTTAAAATTATTTGTCTATGTTTCAAAGACTTTTATTATGATTTCCTGTTTTAATTTACTAAACGTAGACATCTGTCAATATAGTTGAAATGATATTTATTTCAAATCCCTGAATGCAAACTTGAAGATACTAAGTTCTTCAAAGGATTAAGCAATAAGTAAGTTAGACAACTTCCTACAGATCCGCCTACAAGTACCCAATTGGTGATGCGTACAGTAGAAAACCTTTAATTTCAGGTACACCTCCTTTAAATATCATATCCAGGTAATGTGTAGAATTTAGCTAATTTTGTATTCATATGCAGTGGACAACTTTGAACAATTTGCTAACAAGGTAGTTAATACTCCATCAGCAGATCATAAATTTTAACTTTAAAATTTGAATTAACTATTGAGTATTTGAACTTAACTTTCTCATGTATACATTTAATCAAACACAACAGAATAATTCAACAAAACGACAACATGGTTTATGTCAAAGTTCAAATGCTCAAAGGAAGAGGTGAGAGCTTATACTCCGGTCTGGTTGGATTTTTTGTGTTGCAGGATAAAGGTCAGGTGTCGAGGCACTTTTAAGTTCATTTACAATAGACACTACAGCTAAGTTCATTAAATTTACCAAAGCTAATATTTATATCTCTCTCTCTCTATTTTTGAATATACAATATTTGTTCTAACAAAATATGCACGTGTTAATTTAAGAATTTTTTTATAGAATTAAAAGTCTTACAAATGTCAAGTACCTAATACAACTCAATACATATCTATAGTTGATTAAGTAAGTAAGTAACTAATTTATTTATTTTGTGACAAAAGCTTATAAATCTGCCCACTTGTCAATACAAAATATACAATGTATAAAGGAGAAACAACAACAGATTTTTAAACTTCAAGCAAAAATTTTACAGATGAATAAAAACATTCACTAACTAAATTTTTTTTAAGTTCTTTTATAAACATGTATGATGATTTAGATCGATAGTTTATAGGTAATTTATTGTAAAATTTAACACAATAGTAATGTAGTGAGTATTTACAGCGAGCTATTATAATTAACAAAAGAACAGTGTTTAAAACTTGAAATCTAACATTTCTAAACTGCACTTTTATTTTATTACTTAATTATTTGGAAAAATATTTATTTGTTTTACTATTAATTGTTTTGACAGGTGATTACTTACAACCGAAAAAGCAGTTACTACCAATTTTGCTGCAAAAAATTTCACTGTTTTTTCTGGGGTCTTTTTCTAGATCTATTGCCAACTGAGTCAGTACTTATTGCTCAATCTGTATTGTTTAGTTTTTAAAAAACACTGTAAAAACACCACTCGTTGAATTAGGTTTACAGAAATTAAATTTTTCTACTCATGCATATGAAAGTAAACATTTTCTCTTATGAATCTGCTCTTATGTAAACTCTATATGAGAATCGCATAACATTATACTAGAACTAATGCGAGATAAATAGTATGACTTGTTTCTAAGGTAATACAAAGTTTTCCTTCAAATAATTTTTTGAGCTTTCGTACCTTTTTGTCAAGTTTCTATGCATCTAAATCGTTCGAAAAAGTATATTTTGCAGTTTAAAAATGGTCCTTATTTGGCTACAGAGTGTAAGCTCTTTTTGTACTAAGATCTGTACATCAGTGAGCAAAAATCAATTTAAAAAAAAATTATAAAAAAATTAGGTGACATTGATTGATTGTCAAATTTGACAAGTCTGGTTGTTTGTCTTTAACGGAAATAAATCTTAATAGCCATCAAAATGTGACAGAAAATGTCATTTTCTGCACTAGGACAGAAAATTTATTGCAACCCGCAATGGTTATTTTGGATTGTTATATAAGAACGATTAATTTAAAGATTAATTTAACACTTTTGATTTAGAGACAAAATAAAAATAATTGTTTTGTTTTATGTTTATTTGATTTGATTTTAATTTAAGGTAGGCCAAGAACAGTTGTATGTACGTCACATAGGACACAGGCAGAAAAGCATTAGCAGTTTTCAGTTTCATTCATTATATTTTAGAAAAATCATAAAATTTTATTAATTAAACCAGAGAGAAACTTATAGGCGTTGGAAGTTGAGATATCCATTTGTGATTGATCAGTTTCGAAAATTAACTAATCAAATTTCCAATGTCTATTGCTTACTGCTTTTTTTCTGATAAGAAAGGCAAGGCAAGGCTAAAAAATTGAACATAAAATTAAAATTGCATTTTTATAACAATTCAACAAGCATATTTTGTTTTTTTTTTTAATTTTTTAGTTTAGCGATTAATTTTGTACTTTTGATGATCCTTTCATTTATACAGTCACATAACTTTTTTCTAATAAGCAATATGGGTTAATACGACAATTTATAAAACGGGTGGCTTTAATAAAAGAAAAATGGAAGAAGTTTTAGAAAAAGTTTTCACACTATTAGGGACTGAACTTTAACACTATTAAACTTTTCTATGCTCTACTGCATTCATGGTATTAACTAAGTAAATCGATACAGACGACATTCTCTTAATAAACTCTCAAAATTGCTGCTCAAACTGTATCTACTATATTTTTATATAGTATTTATATAGTATAGTATCTATATATCTTTAAATACACATTTAAAATTTAGGGTGTTTAATGTTTATAAATGTTTATTATTACGTTTGCCATCTTGTTAAAGTAGTGATTTTTTATAGAATTATATAGTTAAAGTACTTATCGCTCATTTATTCAATTTTTTAATTTTTTACCGTTTTGTATCTTCTCTTCTACTATTTATACTATTTATTAATTATAAAAGTAAAATACTTAAAAGAACAAAGACAAATTTAATAATTCTTATTAAAAGGCTTGTGGTTACCCAGATTTAAGACTTTAGGCTCTTATTTAAAGCTTTTTAGACTTAAAAATTAAAAAATATTTAAGACAGTTTTTGACTCTAAAGTATTCTTTGTTTTAAAGCCGGCGTTTAGGTGTGTTATCGTTTATGAAAAAAATGAGCGTTTCTTTAGGCACATAGCATTTGATTTTTTGAAAATTAAATTAGATAAACTTATACGCATATGAAAACTAACAATTTTCTTATCTGGTTGACATGTTTTTTGATCCTGATAAAAATTTTTACTTGTCATTATACATTTATTTTAACCCCTTGTACATACAAAACTAGAATTGTCATTTGTATGCTTATAGTTTTCGAGATACACCATGTAGAATTTTTTTTAAATGTTTGAACAAAGTACGATGTATTATAGCAATTTTTTTGGTAGACAATGTGTGTTGCAACATATGCAACAATTTTTTTTTTGGTGATAATTCTAGTTTTAATGTTAAAACCAGTTATGCGGGATGTTTTTATTTTTTTTACAATTGTTACCAATATACCATGAACCCAATTTGTCTTATGTTTATAGTTTTTGAGACATGCGCTGTACACAGTTTTGCGATTTTTTTGAAAAAGATTATTTTTGAGATACGATGTATGACAACACTGTTTTTAAGCAAAAACTTTGACGTATCTTAAAATCTATGTGCTTAAAAACAATGGTGTCATACAGTGTGTATTTAAAAAAAGTTTTTTTTTTAATTTTACATCGTATATTCAAAAACTATAAAGGCAAAATTGGTTTTTTAGCATCCTTTCAACGAGAGCTATCACCTGTTAAAATCTTTAACATTACTTTAGACACATCCTGTATAATAAATAGCTATACAAACCTCCGATTGCACAAACATTAATCAAATTTGACGGACGATTAAACTCTGATTAAATAAAAATATCGTGCTCTGATTGGCTAAAAGTACGTTAATGAAAGATTAACAAGCCATCAATTTTGATGAACGTTTGTGCAACCGGGCAAAAGTTATTTACGAATGATGACAAATTTATATGCAACTAGATTTACATATTAATTATTTAGTAATTTTTATTTCAGTAAAATATTGAATCAAAGTTACACCTTTGGTATCGATTTCTGTCAGTTTTTGATAACTTGTCAAATTGAATGACTACTTAATACTCGTAATCTGTTATTTTTAGCAATTTTTTAGTTTTTGTACTAGTGTAACATAGGAGGAATGATATATTTTAGAAACAGAACTTTAGCTCATTTCTAAATTTTGTGCTACAGCATTTTGCCCAATATCTAGATTTTCTGTAATGTTATTATTTTTTTCTGTCGCAGTTTTGTGGCTCTTTCAAGATAGGCCAGGCTTGACGCATCTTGCTTCAAGTATTCGAAAAAAATTGTCAGTTGGAACCACTCCATGGAGATATCTTTCTGCATAAAATCTTACTATAGCTGAAGCCTTTTTTTTACATTCTTGTAAAAAGTTATACTTGTTTAACTGATTGTTACTTGTTGTTTTCTGAAGTTTTGTTATTTAAAGTTATAGAGGGTGTCACAGGCAAGCAGTACCAAAAAAATATGCTAAAAATTTCAATAATAAAAAGAGTGTAGTGAGCATGTTTTCAAAACTGTGTTAAAGTAAATCTTTTTTAATTGTTAATAATTTTGACATATTCTTATTATTGTAGGCGTAATTATAACTTGAACTTAAGCAACCCAATACAACTAAAAAAATCAAAAAATTGAAAATGGCCAAGATTAAACGACTCAGGTTTTTTGTTAAATTTGTTTTACTAAAGATTTTTTCAATAGAAACCTACTAATATTCTGGGTCTAAATTTAGGGATATAGTTGATTAAAAAGTAAAATGCAATAAATTCAAAAAAAAAATTCTACTTATTAATTAATTTAGTTTCACGTAATTATTCATGTCTTTTGTGTAGTTACTTATTAGTTTTTATTAAAGTAAATGGCCAGGACTAAAACGTGTTCAAAACTTATGATTTGCGACATTTTGTTAATGATGGCTGTATCCGCCCCTGACTTCCGCATCTGTTCTGGAGGTAAAGGGTAAAGCATCCTACAATTGTGGTAAAAGTACTCTCCTAATGTCATAGGGGCAGGTTGTGTAGATCCAACCTTCTCTGGAGCAAACTTCACACATGTTTGATAATATTTAGATCAGGGTACAGAGCTGGTAATAGAATATGTAGTATACGCTATACGGTGTCTCCTGAGTACACGCAGCACTATTCCAGCTCTGTGAGCGTGAGCATTATCATCTAAAAGTTGCAGTGGTGAGTTTCTATGGTTAAACACAGGAACGATTGTGTTTAAAATAATGTCGTCTTGCTATATTGTTTCTGTCATATTCTCCTCACAGATATACAATCGTGTGCGAGAGCCCAAAGCTACTCCAACCCAGACCATAATTAAAC
Organism: Tribolium confusum; assembly: GCA_029207805.1. NCBI lineage: Eukaryota > Metazoa > Arthropoda > Insecta > Coleoptera > Tenebrionidae > Tribolium > Tribolium confusum. Next base: position 26,927,433 of record JALGAY010000002.1, on the reverse strand, counting down.
CTTTACAAAAAGCATGTATTTCCTGGACAAAACTATAATGAGGCAGTGTGTTTCGTGTTCTCCAAACTCGTACTCTTCTGCTGTCACTGTGGAGACCAAAACGAGATTCATCTGGAAAAAAAACAGTGTTCGACTCATTTCTTCAATTCAGCCTTTCTGCAGCCTACGCTGTTTTGGTCCGCATATGATGAAGTCTTAACGGCACTCTTCTAAGAGGTCTTTTAGAGAAAAGACCCACCTCATGCAGCCGATTTCGCATTGTTCTAACAGAGATGGCAACTCCTGCAGCATTTACTAACTCTCGCCGCAATCTTGTAGTTAGGGTTGTTGGATGCAATCGGGCATTTAAGGTAAGAAGTCGGTCTTGTCTTGCTGTTGTTCGTCGAGGACGACCCGCACCACGTCTTCGCCTTACAGAGTATCCGTCATTTCATGCCGATGAAAAAGTCTAATGATAACATTGTGGCACTCCAAATCTATTGGCGACATCCACATGCCCCCATGTAACATCCCGACTGCCCTGTTGGCTTCTTCTAGTGTTAAATAACGTCTCGGCATAGTACACCATAAAATTGGTAAAAATCAACACAAAACAGCACGTAACGGAAGAAAGAAGCTAAGTAAAAATTTTAAGAAATAAAGGATGCGCTGATTATTATCAAGGTTTTACTTTTTTGGGAATTATCTGAGAAGCCAAATATCTACTTTAACTGACTCTTATTTATTTATATATAATAAAAACAAAAATTTTAAAAATAATTTATATTACACAAATATCTCAATATCTTTATGGGCTGATTTCAAGTTGAGATAATACTGGTAGTATTTTCGTTTTTTTGGAAAAATAGACAAATTTGGGGCTATGATTCGCTGATTATTAAAATCTGCGATACTACCGGTATTATCTCAACTTGAAATCAGCCTATTAAAATTTTGCCGCCAGTTTATTTTGTTACTACTTATTAGGCAAACATTTCTACCAAATTTTGTTTAAGTCTAAAAACTTTTTGTAAGTGTATTTTAGAACACTGTATATTTTAAATATGCCGCAGTGCTGAGATTTTTGTAGGCTGTTTATATAAGCGATTTTTAAATATTTATTTAACTACTTCACTTTAAAGAAAAAAAGACTATTAGCAATAATAATAATCTATTTACGAGTATGTTATAAACTTAACGTGTATAGGATGAGTATTCGAAAATAAAACAAGCAAGTTTTCAGGTATTAAGAGGTATTTTCTTTATAAACACTTAAGTCAGTCAATTTTGTTTACGAGAGAAAGAAATAGGTACCTAGAACACTTATGGCACATTATTGAAAATATAATTTAATTATGTGTTCAAAGGTGCCGAAATATACCCGAAAAATTTTTTTTTTATTTTGAATACTCACCTTATGTGTGTTGTTGCTAAATGATTATATTGTTGCAGGTAACACTTTCGTGGTGAGTGTAGCGTTGGCCGACCTTCTCGTCACCGGTCTAGTAATTCCGGCTTCGGCTGTGGTAATCCTCGCCGGCCTTTCAGAAAACCTACCCGTATGCAAATTCCAATGGTTCCTGGCAACGCTGTGCTTTCTGGTAACAGTATTGTCCCTCACAGCAGTCGCGGCCGAAAACTACGTTCGTCTGTGCTACACCTCCGCCACGTACGACCTGCTCAGTCGCGGCAAAATCACGGTTATCCTCCTTCTCCTCTGGATCGTAAGTGCCATCACTTCGAGTCTCCAATTCGCCACTGACTTGACCTTCGATTATTGCACCAGGAAAAATCCCGGTCTGATTCCGTACCAAGCGACCGTGGGGGTGGTGTTTGTGTTTTTGCCGATAATCTTAACGTTTTTTAGTTACGTACGGACTGCCTATCAGATCCGGCGAGCCAAGACTCGGCCCAACTTCAAACCTCCCGTCACCTTCAACTGGGATTACTCGCTTATGCACAGCAATCTGTACAGTTTTCTTCTGTTTGTGATGTTCTGGCTTCCGTTTGGTGTGGTTCTGGCGGTGGGAACCGTCAAAGAGGTTCATAACGGGTTGTTTTATAAGTTGGCGTGGCTGGGGATTACTAAATCCTGTATTAATAGTATGTTGTATTGCATTACTAACAGACATTTTCGGGGGGCTTACGTAAACTTGTTTCACTACTGCTGCTGTAAAACAACGGTCACTTTCTCAAGGAGACAGCGGCCGGAAGGAGTGCGGCCTTCCGGTGATGTCCGGGTTCATATTATTCCAGGCTACAACATGTATTGCTCGCCTCAGAGGAGTCGTGAGGGACAGAGCAAAAGGTGCTCTTCACGACCGAACGGAAGGGATGTTTACGAATTATGATGAGACGATTATTACACCACTAGCAGAGGGGTGTGGATTTAGAAAATAAATTTATCAAAAATTTTTATTATACTACGATTTTTTCAAAATTTCGTAACTATATATAAGATTTTTGGTGATGATCGAATCCTGCAAGTATTTATAATCGAGCTTTATTCCTGTGTATGCACAAAAACTGCAAACATTCCAAATTGTCAGTATTTTGCTTCAATTAAAACATTCCTTCAAACTTGTAAACGTATTTCCGAGTTTGCTAAATTAATAAACCTTCTTCGATGCATCTTGGATCTTAATTTACTGCACACGTGCAGTTTTTAACGCCTTTTTGAAGCTTTAATTAATCGTTATGAGAATTCCGTCAAAAGACTGACTCGTAATTTTATTACAAAACAACTTGCGATGTGTCAGAAATTATATTTAGTACCTGCTTTATTAGTTATTATAAATCACTTTTAAAATTAAAAACTTAATAAAATATTTAAGTTTATTCGCTTTTAAAGTACTAAAGTTACTTTTGTAAATAATGCCAGGTATATAAAAAGTTTATTAACCAATAGTTTTATTCTATAAAACAAATATATTATAATAGTTATGTAACTAGTGTTTATTCACTGTGCATAAATCAAATTATGTTTTAATTACAATAAACAACTCAATGTATAATGATTAACCCGGCGCATCCACCATTTTAACACCCTCATATAAAATAATGTTCACTTATTTAGAAACGTTTTCTAAGAATACTATGACAAACCAAAACAATTTAAAGCATTTTTTAGTTAAATTTAATTCTTGTTGTTTTAGTGGTATTTGTCACAACTGCCACATTGTCACGCGTCAAAAAACTCAAACCTATAAAGCTAGTAATGTTTTTTGGCTCTCCTGACTTTGTAATAACTGGAAATTACAACACTTAAAAATACTTTCAATAAAAATGACTTAATATTTTTTAAATACGCACTAAAAAATTAAAATTTTTAAGCCATGTGACAGTAGATTTTTTATTATGGTATTTTCTTGATTACATAGTCAACTTTTATCAATAATTTTTTATTAGAATTTTATTTAACAAAATGTCATAAAATTCTAGCAAACTTTTTGAAATGAACTCTTAATATTTAGTTACTTATGCACAACAAAAGTCCGCTGTAACATAAATACCGTCCATATTTAATATAATTATACATATAACAAGAATTACAATTAGCATTCCACGATTTTAAAATTTATTACAATAAGTTAAACTGTTCTTAACTACACATAGGTAACAAATAACACTCACTTTGTTTAAATGGGTATTTGAAAATATTAAATTAGATTTAAACTAAACAGATTACCTAAATGTAATTTTAGTTTATTAAAAAATAACAAAACGTAATATAATAAACTATAAATTTAATCAAAATAATAAAAAACACATATACTTTTGTCACTGCTTAATTTGTTTCTGTACATGATTGAGACTGTTGGCAATCCCGCAGTAAATAAATTTGCGTAATTTGCCTTATTTGTTTTTTTTTGTGTCTAACAAATTTTGACAACCTGGAAACATTTTTATTATAAATGTGTTAATAGTATATTTAGAAACCTTTACAAATTATTTTATACTACAGTTTTTAGTTTAGAATGCAAATAGACTTAATCATTTACTGATCTTGAAAAACAGGAATTTTGTATTCAGAGTAATCTATGATTTTTCTGTAACTTTTATCGCCTGTAAACTATTAGTTTCACAGAAGTTAATAATCTACATAAATTTAAAGAATCAAACATTAGGGTATTTAACAAATGCGATACGTGTTCTATCGGAAAAATTAGAACCAGTAGATATGTGTTTCTTTGTGTTATGTATTTAACACATAATACAAAAGTTCACATTGTGTTACTTACCTAAATTTTAATGCTTGACAGAGATTAGTTTTGCACTTTTTGCCTTTACGAAAAAATACTTTACTTTTATGCCAACCTCGGATTGACGCTATTAACAGTAATTTCTAGTTTGCTCTTTATTTTACACAGTACTTTCTTCAAGGTAGTCCTCTATAATAAATATTGCAACAAAAATTTTCGGTTTTATTACTACATTCACCGTATCTTATATATTTATCTGTTGAAGATTTTTATGTTATAAGTTTTTATTATTTTCTTTTATGATTACAAATTTTGTATTTCTATAATGATATTGTTTTTGAAAAGTTTAAGTCTAAAGCGCTGACGTTTTTAATATTGTTTTTAACTATGTGCAAAACATTTTATTTTTATTTTTCCAAAATTATTGCTGAGCTAGTCAAATTTTTAACGAAGTAAGTACGTTATAAGCGAGTTGTACGTAATTGTAAAAGACATTTTTGAAGACGTTATATTCAAAATACATTATACTTAATACCTACTTATAACCGAGTACGGCGTAAACATACCTAGAATTAAATTCAAATTTGGTGACAAAAAAATCTAATGTCTTGTTTTCAGTGATGTGTGATTTAATTTTTGGCGAATTAGAATAAAATTGTACAGTCAGTTTATTTTATATCAGCGTTTATGATCTGATTGAGACTGCAAAGTAATTTTTATGTATTAAATCAAATTTTTTCTCCGTGAAATTTGAATACTTTTCTAAGATTTTTAAATGAAAGTGGAAACGGACCTATCAAAATCGTGCGTTATTTATAACTAGAGTACGTTATTTCCGTGTTATAACCAGGTTTAATTGTACATCGTAAGGCAAAACGTGTTTTCAAAATAAAATCTTGCAAATTTTATTAAAAAATTTTCTACTACAATATCGTATTTGGTCTCATCAGTCACTCCTTATAACGGAATTTGGGTGTCACGGTCAGCTTTAAATATACAGAAATTTTAAAATCTACCAGCCGCTATTGTAGAATATTTACGTCTCACACCTTGAATCTGAGCAAAAAAAAAATTCTCAAATTACCATTTCTGGTAAATAATGATTTTTATCTTCCTAGAGTAAAGGATCATCATGTCTTATTTTTGCAAAGATTTAAGCTCTGTTTGCTTTAAATAAGGTCAGTATGCACTGCAGACAACATTTTATTCAATTTGATAAACAACAGAATTCCTACCTGGTAAAGACTCTTGCTACCAAGGATTAATTTTCGTTAGAATTCTACATTTTGTTGTGACCTTAGTGGGTCTAATCTATTGGAAAGGTGTGATTTCACTTATGTGTCGTAACTTTAATGTAGTGCAGTTGTAAAACTATTGGGCTAATTTCAAGTTGAGATGATAAAGGTAGTATCTTTATAAAAAAAATTAAAAAATGGAGTTGTGATTGGTTGTTGCTATGCAGAAGTATTAAAATTTGCGATACGACCGGTAGTATCTCAACTCGAAATTTGCTGTCTGGATACTTGATATTGTCAAATAATAAAGGGTGGAAATTAGGTTTTTTTTTGTTTTTTTGGTTTTTATTTTCTATCTTTTTACTTAGAAAATAAAAACCAATGAAACCAAAGATCTTTTTACTTTACGCATTCAAACTCTAGTAATTGTTAGAGAGTTTTCAGTTGGAAAATAATAATGATTATTATATTTTTTTGAGGCGGCTACTATAATATCAAAATAGTTTAGTGTTTACAAATTGAACCAAACAAGAAATTGCGGAGGGTATAACGTGCCTTAGGGTATTGCACAGTGCCTTCAGAAATGATTTTATCCCACGTGACCAATTTGCTTATAAAATTTAACCATACAATTAATATTAACGCAAATAATTTTAAATGATTACCTTGTTATTTTTTGCTTATATTAGTAGCCCAACTTGAAATATATTTTTTGAATTTAATCTTAATTTAGTCACGTGGCTTGTGACTATTTCTAAAGACATCGTATAGTTGTAGATGGCATATTTTTTGTTAAGGTGTGTGTCGAGTCAGCTCAACATCTTTTGTCACTTATTGTTTTAATGATTTAGTTCTTCAAAGACATTGCTTAAAAGATGTTGATATCTTGTTTGTTAGGTCGTTTTATTGATAGTTTGCACGTTGTTAAAGTTACAGTGAAAATCGTGTCTTGCTCTCAGTGGCGAAAGTTCTATCTATTCACTCGATATAATAAACTGATTGCTAAATGATTGTTTATGTATTTACATTGGCAATATTTGCACCTCCGCTTTAATAATTAATACCTACCAGATTGCACAAAATTTATGTATAATAATGTTAATTTATAATTACATCAACAGCACAATAGCACTAAATACCTCTTAGGTAAGCAAATTTTTCTTAATTGGTCATCTGGTGAGACATCCGGCCAGAGATAATTGTAAGTTCATATTATTTTATGCAATAAGTATAAGCAATAAGATCCAAGATTCATCGATACAGTTTACTTTCATCGATTTGCACTTGGAAAATCCATAAATGGAATCCGCTTTTATAAAAAAATCAAAATATAGTTCAAAATTTTTGCGGACCTAATACCTGAGTGCCTATCGCAATATTATTACTTTACTTGAATTATAGACAATACTGAAATTTATCAAAATGGTATTTTATTATTGAAATGTTACTAAATTTAATCGCACCAACTATACTTGTGTAAATCTACTCGAAATGTTTTATTCATACATACATATATTTATGGATATAAATGTACCCATTTCCTATTGTAATAATGCTTGAGGGAATTTAATGTAAGTTTTGTTTCGATAATAAGCTTTGGTTTAATAAAAATATCCAATAAAAATGTGAAAGTGAACAAATCTGTCTGAAGTTAATCAGTAAATACGAGCTTTAAAATAATAAATATTGCACATTCCTCTGAATAATAACATTCAGGGTATTAATTTAATGACAGATTTGTTTCTTTTAAAAATATTTTTGGAAACAATAAAACTGACGAAACAACCAAATGTCCAATAAAATAACTCATAAAATAAAATTACACGCAAAATTGGTCGTAACATATAATAAATGTTGCCTTCTTCCCAGCTGTGATCTCTCTAACGAAGAATAGACATTAAACTGTAATATAATGTGATAAGGGACCATTGTGGTAAATGGATTGTTGGTGATTGATTGCAATTTTATTAAAACTGAAGGATCACATACACGGAGGTTATTAGGTATGTTAGCTGCTTTTCAAAAATGCTTTCATTTTTATAAACATTTATTTAGTCGTAAAAACGTTACATTTTTCACAATTAGATAGCTATTCAAAACAGGAACTTCTTCTTTTTGATTTGTACACGAAAATCACGTGTGCATGTTTGAGTCTCCTGTGAACACTTTAGAGGAGCCTGACTGATAGGATCCTCTTCATCAAAAGTTATTCTTAATATATCTTCTATAAAGTCACAACATGCTTTTGATAGGAATTCTTTAGTCATATAACTCGGAGGTTTAAAATTTGTACCTTTGTTATGCATTTTTTGCTACAAATTTTTGATGCGTTTACAAAAAATTTTGACAATTAAAAAATGGCCAACTAAAATTTTGATAAATCGTGATCATGTATACTAGATGTTTGTAAATTATTTCTAACACCTGAAAATATTAAGTTATATTTTATTGTGCGTGATAAGTGGTGATAACTTGTATAACAACTAAAACATTCCAAAACTTTGATTAAACACATATTTAGTGTTAAATTTACTTTTATAAAATATAAAAAATAGAACAATTTTAAATTTACATAAATTGCATCCGCATTAATACTCCAATAAAACTAGCAAAAATATAGTCGCAGTTGAAAAAAAAAAATTGAACCATTATAGAATTTGACATAAATGCTCTTTAAAATATGAAAATACAAACTTTTTTTTTTTCAAACATTAAAAAACATGTTTTTTAAATCTTTGGCACTTTTGTTGATCTGGATATTACATTTTACAACAAGACATGAAAGTAAGTTTTTTTAAGATGAATCACGTTTGTTTACGAACTGCATAAACGCCTAGTAGTAAATGTATGAGCAATATCGCAAATAATAATTGCAGCTAGTTTTGCCTACAATTTAATTATTGTTTACAAATTTTTCTAGGATTTTTAGGATAAAATTTGAAATTATAAAAAACATTTTTTTATAATTTTTTGACATTTCCGGAAAATTTGTTTACCGTATCAAAATATTATATTTTTGCATACTGAAATTGATAAATTTTTAACAATTTAAATTTTTGTGAAAGTATTTAAGTGGCCAAGTTATATGCTTTAACGTTTACATTTAGAAGAAAATTGTAATTTATTATACTAACGTTCGGCGTGAGCGAGTGGTTTTTCAGTGGCGTGATTCCGCGTTATTTTTTACACTTTATTTAGCGTTATTTAAAAGCGGTACAACAAACGAGCACGTTGATAGTCACACACTCATTAAGTGTCACACACTGATTATAATAGACTATAGTAGGTTCCCTCATTTAAGGAGTAATTATATTTTGGGTACTTTTGAGGCAACGACGCTACTGGGTTCTAAGCGATTGTATAGACCAGTTAAATGAATAACATGCAGCTTGTTGAAATACACCGATTAATTAGCTGGTCAAATGTTGACCTCCTCGGAGGCGCCGAACATTACTTATTACTTGTTCAATAAATTTTGTTCAAAAAAAATATATGTATATATATCTTAATATTAGTTACTAATAAGTTTCTACTTTTTTATCACGAGAAAAATATCTCTCTGGTAAAATTAAAAAACATTCGCCTTCTACATAAATTGATTGATGAACATATTTTGTTTTTTTAATTTTTGTAAGCCCATCTTCAGGCAACTATTAAAACAAAACAATAATTATTAAAAAATTTGACCAACGTGACATATATGTTGGTTTTGTACCTCATCTTGGTCCATCTTGGTCTTAAAAAGTTGTGTTATTTTTCAGACTTAATTTTAACGATTTAAAACTATGCCATTTTCTTTCAGAATATTAGTTTGTCTTTACTCTAACAGTAACTTTTTATTAAAAAACGCGGAAGGAATGATACAATACTGCTGCTGAAGTTGATGCGTGGATTCAAGTTTCACAGCAGTTCAAAAAATATTTATCCAAGGTAAGTTTCTAAGTAAAAAAATAAAAATTATTGGAAATTTTGTCAGCTACAACTTTCAGGAATATAAAATGCTGATACAGCAATTAATTTTGAAAAAATGGCAAAAACAACGAAATTCTAAATTTTACAGAATTTCAAATTTTAAATCTTCAGCTGAAAAAAGTTTTTTAAAGAAAATATTGGGGAACCTTATTAGCTATAACATCTTAATGCAACACTGCATATTACTTAATACACTCTACTCAAATAGCCAAAAATAACAAAAAACAGGTTCTTTAACGTTTGAAAAATTTTTGAAAAGGTTTTTGTTGATTTTTCGTGTAGAAACTTTGGTGCGTTTGTGTCCTCATACTTTAAGAACCATATCTGTGCTAAATTTTATAATGGCTTACATTTTTTCTTTTGAAAATATTCTTTTCTGTGGACTTTAACATTAACACATTAATTCAAAATTTAGGTACCTGCAATTTTAATTATTATTTAATAAAACATTATGGAATTTAAGTATTACTAAAAAATTGAAAATTAAAATTATATTATTTCTAGTTTTATAATATTTTAAGAACATTTAGTTGTTTGTATGCTAAAGCTGCAAAATTATTTTTTAATAAGTATACCGAGAAAAAAATTGTCTTTCATTTTAATTAAGATTTATTTAGTTTTAAAACCGATAAAAAATGTTCACATTTAGATATATGTGTTATTATTTTGGTAATAAAAACATAAGTTTCTTCTTTTTAATTTGTGGTAGAAAGTAAGGTGTGCTAGTTTGAGTTTCCTGCGAACACTTAGGAGGAGGAGCTTGACAAAGAGGTGCTTCGTCTTCAAAAGTTTTTCTTAATATATCTTCTATACAGTCACAACATGCTTTTGATAGAAATTCTTTAGTCATAAATTTGGGAGAACTAATATTTGTACTTTTGTCTTGCATTTTACATTACAAATTTTTAAGACGTTTACAAAAAATTTTGATAATTTTAATGTAGCCAACTAAAATTTTGATAAAACGTCATAATGGATACTAGATATTCGTAAATTATTTAAAAAAATTAAAATACTGATTATATTTTAGTATTATCATTATTTCACTATATTCGTGATAAGTGGTGATAATAATACTCTGTGCAGCAACTAAAACATTCCAATAATTTAATTAAACACATATTTGGTGTAAATTTACTTTTAGAAAATCTAAACATTGAACTAATTGTAAATTTATATAAATCGCATCCGCGATTTAGTGCAAGAAAACGAACAAAAATATCTTTGCAATAGAGAAAAAATTCGAACCATTATAAAATCTGACATAAACGTTCTAAAAAGTATGAAATCACAAACTCTCTTAATTAAATAGAGTATTCACCTGGTGTTAGTTTAGCCAATGAAGTTGCTTAATTTTTTTAAATTCAACCAATCATGTTAAAATTACGTGGTAATTTTTCTATCAAAAAATAATAGCGGTAATTTTTCCATAATTTTTTGACAGTTTTTTGACAATTGAAGACATTTATTTTGTAGCGTTTAATTTGCAACAAATTATCAATTTAATTAAATATAAACGTACAATTATTGTAATTATTTATTACGTTTCATGTTTGCGGTTTTTTCTTTTAGCGTCACGAGCTTTTCTGGCTTCTTTCAACGTCGAATCCGAAAATGGATTGAATTTTACATTATAGTTTTGTTCATAATATTCTTGAATTTTCTTAGCTGTTACATTCCATATCGTGTTCACAACACATTTTTTATATTCTTGACTATTCTTTCTTTTCTTGTTAAATCCCCAATCTTTTAACATAATGTGACGTTTATTATATGTGGGTTTCTGATTTAAAGAGCTGGAGATAATTTCTCGGCAAGTTTATTTACAAATCAAATTAATTACAACTAATTAACACAGCTAATATTCTAAATCACTAACGGAACACAAAACACTTTAATTTATCGCTTTCTAAATTCGCTGGATATCGCCGGAGTTCGCCTTTATGTCGCTCTCCCAAAACCAGACAGACTGACTGACTCGCTGTCTCGCATATATATATGGGTATGGACTCTTTCCAGAACTTTCGAGTATTTTCTCGCGTTTCTCCTGAATTATTTCAATTCGGCAAGATGATTGGAATTCAATCACAATAGCGACAAACAATGCCGACGTAAACAAGAATAAATAAACCCATTCAAAACGTAAATAATACTCGAAGTTCTATTCAGTTCCTAGAAGTGAGCGGTCCACAACACAATACTCGATACTCTGATTCACCGCTTCTTAGAATTGAGTCGTTCGCGTCACACTACCCCCCTCTTAAGAATTGTTCGTCTCGAACAATCATTCATCGTCATTTGAACCCGCATAGGGGGCTAAACGGTCTAAATGCACTACCTTCATCTTAGCCCTGGGGTTCTTTTGGATTCTATACACCACGTCGTTAAGTCGGGTCAGTACGGTATAAGGGCCTTCCCATTTCGGCTGAAGCTTCGGACATCGCCCTTTCTTCCGTTGAGGGTTAAATAGCCAGACCAAATCTCCCTCTTGAAACCCTACCGAATTCGCCCTCAAATCGTACCGCGTCTTCATCCTGTCACTGGCAATCTCAATTCGGTCTCGAGCCAAGTCGTGGATATGGGACATCGTCTCTTGAAGCTCTTCTACATAGCTTCTAACTTCCTTGGGTTCTTGAGTGGGTGTCCCAAACACAAGGTCACAAGGCAAGCGGAGTTCCCGTCCAAACAAAATCTTGGCTGGAGTTTGATTTGTAGTTTCATGGATCGCCGCTCTGTAAGCCAACAAAAACAACGGTAAATGGCGATCCCAATCTCTTTGATGGGCCTCTACAACTTTCGATAGGTGCTCTTCCATGGTGCTGTTAAAGCGCTCGACCATTCCGTCGGACTGAGGATGCAGCGGTGTAGTCCTGGTTTTCCGAATACCCAAGAGATCACAAATTCCTTGGAAAACCCCTGACTCAAAGTTTCGCCCTTGGTCCGAATGCATTTCCATGGGAAGCCCATAACGAGAAATCCAATTATCCACCAAAGCACGAGACACAGTAATAGCTTCTTGGTTTGGTAACGCGTATGCCTCAGGCCATTTACTGAAATAGTCGGCAACAACCATAATGTATTTGTTGCCCGAGTCGGTGACTGGAAATGGACCCGCAATATCAAACGCAATCCTCTCAAACGGAGCCCCAACGTTGTATTGCTTCATGGCTCCCCGGCTACGAGTTTTCGGGCCTTTACTCGCAGCACATGTTGTACATTTCCGGCACCAATTAGCGACATCTTCTCGGCTATTGACCCAATAAAAGCGTTCGCGAACCTTCCCCAAGGTTTTGTTGACGCCGAAGTGAGCTCCAGATCTTCCATCATGGATTTCCCTTAAGACTTCCTTTACGCGACTCTTCGGTAGGACTAGCTGCATTGTTACCGTCTTTCCATCCGCGCTTTCCCAAGCCCTTTTGAGCAGCCCATTTTCGACTTTCAGGGAGTCCCATTGTGCCCACAACGCCTTCAGAGCAGGACTCTTATTTGAAATGTCATGCCATTGCGGTCTTACATTTCCGTTCTCCTTGCTTTGTAAAATCGGTCCGATCTCATCGTCTTGCAGTTGCTCTGTTCTTATTTCTTCAGCTGTCCATCCGTCAGTAGGTTGCAAAACTAGCCTTCTAAGGTTGCACAGGTGGTCAGCTTGTTCTCGTTGGCTACAATGTTTGCAGTCGGCTCTGCACGGTCTTCTGGACAAGGCGTCTGCATTTTGATGAGACCTTCCCGAGCGATGCTTGATTTCAAAATCATACTGCTGAAGTCTCTCAATCCATCTCGCTGTTTGACCTTCAGCATTCTTCAAATTTAACAGCCACTTTAAAGCGGCATGATCTGTCCTTATTGTAAAATGTTGGCCGTATAAATATTTGTGGAAATGGCTTACCGCGTTCACGATAGCCAACAGTTCTCTTCGGGTGACACAGTAATTCCTTTCAGGTTTAGAAAGAACCTTACTATAATATTCGATAACCCTCTCTTCGCCATCCTGTATTTGAGTTAATACTGCGCCAACTCCATTATTACTGGCGTCCGTATCTAAAATAAACTGACCTTTTGCCCTTGGGTAAGCAAGTATTGGTCCCGTACAGAGTGTAACTTTTAATGTTTTGAAGGCCGATTCACACTCTTTGTCCCAAATAAAAGGCGTCTTCTTTTCGGTCAGTTTATGAAGAGGTTTGGCAATATCGGCGAATCCTTTGACAAAACGGCGATAGTAGGTGCAAAGACCCAAAAAGCTTCGTAGTTGGTGCTTATCATTAGGTCGGGGCCATTCCCGTACGGCTGCAGTCTTCTCAGGGTCAGTTTGTATCCCATTCGATGAAACAACGTGTCCCAAAAACTTGACTTTTCTTTGGAAAAGGCAACACTTTTTAGGGTTAAGTTGAAGACGAGCGTTTCGCAATCGGCTGAAAATTTCTTGCAGGTTACTTTGATGTTCTTCGAAAGTTTTCCCAATAACCATCACATCATCAAGGTACACAAGGCAAGTTCTCCAAGTCAACCCTCGAAGGACAAGTTCCATTAGCCGCTCGAACGTAGCTGGCGCATTACAAAGTCCAAAAGGCATAACATTAAACTGGTAGAGCCCAGTTCCAGTCGAGAAGGCAGTTTTCTCCTTATCCTCAGGGTGAATTCCAACCTGCCAATACCCACTCTTCAAGTCTAAAGTAGAAAACCATTGGGAACCAGCTAACATGCTCAGTGTATCGTCGATGCGTGGAAGTGGGTAACTATCTTTCTTCGTTACTTCGTTGAGCCGTCTATAGTCAACGCAGAAACGAGTTGACCCATCTTTCTTTGTTACTAGTACAACTGGTGAAGACCAGGGACTTGACGAATCTTCAATGACGCCATCTTCTTTCATTTTTTCGATCATTCGAGCCACTTCTTCCTGTTTCGCAAAGGGGAGTCTTCTCGGGGGCTGACGAATAGGTTGTACTGATCCCGTATTAATTCGATGCTGTACCAAATTAGTTCTTCCCGTAATCTTGTCCCCTATTGCAAAAATGTCTTGTTCCTTTCGAATAAAAGCAGTGGCTGCTTTCCTCTGATCTTCTGATAAGTGTTGCCATTCTTCCAGAAAATAATTTTCCAATTCCGGGTTATTTTTACCTTCTCCTTCCTGGTAACTCTTGTTGTCCTTTTCTTCACAACGAACAACTCGTAATGCAGGCTGAAAGAAGCCAATCTGTTCCCCTTTCTGCAACGTAACTCGATTTTCGCTGAGATTGGCTATGCGAATAGGAATCTTTCCACCAGCCTCAACGAGTGCTCTAGCTACCAAGATCTGTTTATTGTGTGTCGCATTCGTGAATTTCGTCATGTCCGGTTCAACAACTCCCGTTCGGTATCCCCCAGGATCTTTTTCCAACTCTGCCAGCACAATTTTCTCAGAATTGCCGGGGACACGAACTGATTCTGAGACGATGATGTTTACATGGTCCGATGAAGCGGTCGCAGAATGTAACAAGATTTCTTCGTTTCCCATTTGTAACATCCTGTTCTTAATATCCAGCACAAATCCATATTTGTCCATAATGTCCAAACCCAAGATCACTTCATCAACTATCTCAGCTACAACCATTCGGTGTACAATATTGAATGGTCCTATCTCAAGTTTGACATTAGCTTCTCCATGTACTTGTGCTGTTTCACCAGTAGCGGTTTTCAAAACGAAGTTACATCTTGTCATGTAGATATTTTGAGATGTTTCCAGCATGTCCCGTCTCACTAGAGAAAGTGTTGCTCCCGTGTCAACCGTCATCTTGGTGTCTCGACCGTTGATTCGTCCATCCAGCAACAGACTATCATTTCCTTTTCCTAGCTGCGAGACGGAGATGATCCTAGGGGCTTTGGGCGTATCAGCTAGCACACGCCCCAAAGTGCTAGCTGAAATTAGTTTTCCTGATGTCGGGAAATTGAGGCCTGTGACATCTTCCTGACCCCTCCTTACATCCTCAGACCTTCCCCGTTGGCGGCAATCCCTTCTTATATGGCCTATCTTACCACAACCATAACACTTAGGCCGTCCTCCAGTGCGTGCTGGTGTCTGCTGCATCTTTTCCAACATACTCGTCAGTTCTTCGCAGCAGCAATTATTTGTTGGAGTTTCCTCTGCGGACATCAATCGCACGCGTTGAGCTGGTCGTCGTGAAAAGTCTTCATTTGCCGCCTCATATTCTAACGCGTGGATAAGCGCGTCAGCACAGGTTTTATATCTATGTAGACGTAGATAACGTCGTAAATCGCCATCTCTTAAACCATCAATAAATGCGCTGGCTTCCATCTCATGGCGAAGGTCTGCAGGTGCGGAAGGATAACCTAAATTAACCAATCTTTCTATTTCCGCGGCATATTCTTGCAAACTTTCGTTGCTTTTCTGATGTCGGGACTTAAGCATCATTTGGTATACTCTGTCCATGTGCTGGTCTCCGTAGCGCAATTCCAAGGCGTTGACCACTGCGTGATAGTTTTTCTGATCACGATCAGATACATTCTGAAGCAGCTGGAGAGCTGGTCCTCGCAGTGCTAACACCAGAGCTGTGGCTTTTTCTTCATCATTCCAGCAATTTATCTCCGCCGCTGCTTCAAACTGCCTCCTATAATCGAAATTTTTTTCAAAGGCTCCTCACATGTTAAAAAAACTGTTGTTTGAAATTTTTGTCACTTTGCTAAAGTGTATGAAAGATATCCCATATACAAATTATAGCTAATAGATTTGCCTAAATTTTAGTTATTGTAAAAAATTTATTTGAGATTAAAAATTTATCTTCTTTAGGCGGTTTAAAATTTAAAATTCTAGCAAATTTGTGGCTTTTGCTTTATTTGACATTTTCTCGGAATTTATTTACCGTATAGAAATTTTATATTCTTACCTTAATATTGTAGCTTAACTAACGTGAAGGTTGGTGAAAACTTTGTTCATTTTTTCAGAATGTTAGTAACAAGTGTTCATTTAAAAAAGTTGTCAAGTGTGCTATGAAAAAACAAAAAGAGTTTGAAGTATGTCTTAGTTTAATTCGGCTGCCGTACTGTCAGTTACGACGACAAATCACGACTGTGCGCGCACTGTGAAGCTGTGTATCAAGTTCCGACATCCCTTCTTTGCTACATTTTCTTTTATTGGCGATTTTTGCGAAGTAGGCGACATCTGTTGGTTCCAATTTGAAACACTGTATCAGTGAATAACATTGTAAAAACTTGTGTTTTGTAGTGTGTTTTTACGGTTTTTTGCGTTTAATTTAAAGAAAAATTGTTTCAATTGAACTATTTTTGTAAAGTTTATTGCTTATGTGTACAACATTAAGGGTGACTTATTCAGGGTATCACGATTAATATAAAATAAATACAAAATTCAATTTTATATGTCTATTTTTTTTCTTGGGAACAAAATTACCTGTAAAACTGTTCAGTTTTTTAGCAGTTTAGGAATAGAAAAATTATCAAAGTTTGTTTCGGTGGCCTTATCATCTGTGAAAGAATATTTTTGTTATAGATACTTATATAGATACTGACTTTGGAATACAAGTTGAAGACTTTATCTTTGTTGTCTCTTGATTTCTAATATCTACATTTTGTTTAAATACATCTTGATTTTGTTGTACTGGGAAATTCAAAATAATTTCATTTTCTCTATTTTTACCAATCCTAAAATAAGCAAATTACAAGTATGCATTTTTTTCAAACTTTTTGAATTTTTTTTATTTGGTAATATTTTTTCCAAATTTTAACTGGTGTTGTCATTGCTTACAAAGTTTTGAATCACTGACGGGGAATGTGTACAAGGAAACCTGACCTGACCTGACCTGACCTGACCTGACCTGACCTGACCTGACCTGACCACGTGCCGCTTGGCTTCCTCCCCTTCAATTTGCAAATGGGACTGGCCCGACACTATTTTGTCATCTGCACACTTTTATTGGTGTGCTGTTCTGAAAGTGTACGGACTCTATTTGTGCAATTTAAAGAACACTGTAGGACCGAACAAAATTTTCTAGACTTAGTGGAATTTTTTTATGTAATTCAATTTTTGGAATAATTATCACTAAGACTACGACACTAAATTATGCACAAAACAGGCGAGACCTACACGCAACACATGTAAACCAATGTAAACAGCATTTGTTGTTCACTGCTACAACCGCCATTTTGTGAGTTTAAGCGCCCTCTCGTGGATCTCGAATAATCGCCAATTAAAATCTCATAGCACACTTAACAACTTTTTTAAATGAAGAGTTGTTATTATTGTCTTTGCTCCACTAGTAATTTTAATAAAAAAAAAAAAAAACGAAAGGACTCAAGTTTCATAGCAGTTGGGCTATTAATTTAGGCAATTTTGTATCCGAAGAACTTTTAACCAAATCAAAATTGTTGAAAATTTTGTCAGCTACAACATTCAGGAATATAAAATTTCGATACCGTAAATTAATTTTGAGGTAATGTCAAAAACAGTAAAAGTCACTAATTTTAAAAAAAAATAAATTTTAAACCTCTTAAACTTGGTCAATTTTTATTTTATAAGATTTTTTTTACAAATAAATTGTAAGAAATTACACACTCTGATCACATTCTCAAAAATTGCAAAAAATAGGTTTGTATAATTTTTGAACAAGGTTTCTCTATTGCCCATTTTAGGCCGTTTATTTTTTCATACTTTGAAGACCATCAAATTTCATAATGGCTCAAATTTATTTACTATTGACACACCCATTTTTTCCGACTTTAACACTAACACAACTAGACCTCACCTGTTTTGACCAATCAATGTACCACATTCAATATGAGCTGATTTACAGATTCATAACACGTATTTATTACCAAAAATATTATCTCAATATTAAAAAAAGTTTATATTATTTTAAGTTTTCCCTATAGTTATCTTTAATAGTTATTTATATGCTAAAGCCGCGAAATCATTCTTTAATGTAACAAGAGAAAAATTGTTGTCGAGACTGCTTTGCAACCAAAGCAGAACAATCTCAAATAAATTAAAGGATATTTTGGGCGAGATGGTTACATTTTTTGTGTAAATGAAGTAAACAGCTAAAAATAGTAAAATAGTAATTGAAAACTACACTTTGCGGTTGTTACTACTTGTAGAGCGGACCCACGTAAACGAATTTTGAGGCGATGAAGAAGCCATAAAACAATTATTTCGCACACATTGCACAAACTTGTGTTTTATCGCAAATAATTTGTTTTTGAGTTAGGTCACAGATTTTGCTAAGGTGCGATATACTTAATAAATAATAAAATAAACAAATACCAATAAATAAAGTATTTAAATAAATATGTTTAAAAGTAAAAATACTCGAAGCCGCATAAGCCTTTAGAGAAAACCCAAAACTATATTTTTTAAATATTTCGGGACATCGAATTGGAGATTTCGAAATCTTCCACTGTGTGTATTTTATGTTGTGTTACATGAGCTAGAACCAAACTGCAGCATTATTGAAAGGCAGCGAAAATCTTATGATGTATTTATCTAAATGTAATAAATGTCCAAACTTTATAAAACTAATTGTAAATGTAACAACTGTAAAATACTCTATTTGAATCACTTTATGAATGTGTTCAATGTGCGTTTTATTTTTGTAATACTGTTATTATTTAGAAATTTGTGGGACAGATTGGTAACTTATTATGATGAAATGATATTGAGTTTAGTTGAAAAAACTTAAAAATCTGTCTTACAAATCCTGTAGTATTTTCTTGATTTATCCCTCTGCTTAAGAGGATAAGCGGTATTCTAAATGGAAATATGTATTCTTATACTATATACATTATAAATGTTGTGATATAAACGAATAAATACAAAAAAATATTGATGGTCCATATGTAACAAAAAGTATTAGATTGTAACAAAGTTTATACATTTATATTTAGAAGAAGTAAAGTCAAAATTTACCAATTAAACGAATTTATACAAAATTTTTATTCTTCTAAACATAAGTTGTAAACAAATAAAAAGCACAGTAAAGTTTCGTTATTTATTTCTTTGCAAAAGCTTTCTGTGGGCAATAATGTAACATATTTGCAATGTAAAATGTACGTAGATTTTATAAGTTGTAATAAAAACATCAACAAAATGTCTATTTGACTTTCAACTTGACACGTGTCAACCTTATGACAAGTGTAAAAGCGCAATGAAAATGAATTTTGTGAGTGGTGGTGTAGTGTTTGATCTCCAAAATATTTTTATTGTCGCATTTTAGGAATCGCCATACCCAACAGCTGTGTTTTGCATAATTGCGACTGAATTTTGTGAAAGATTTTCTTTTTGTGGCTTAAGAAGTGAGTTTTGAGACTAATTTTTACCCAGTTTAATATTTATTTTAGCTATTCTTTCCATTTATCTCAGAAATGAACTGCTTTTTTCCGAAAATTGTTCTACGGTTATTTACCATGTCTTTATTATGGTGTGTTATATTGTTCCTTTGGTTGGAGCCGTATGTGCTGACAGCATTTTAGGCAGATACAGGTAAACAAAATACTTGTCTAAGTTTTATGAGGACAAAGATTACTCTACTGTAAAAAAAATTTCTAAAAGGATTTAAAAAACAAGCAATCAACAATTTTTGTAAAATGAATGGCTTTTAATTTAACCTAATGATATTAAGTTGTTCATAATAACGTACACATCAAAATCTTCGTTTGTAAGAGAAAATCTCTTCTAATTTAGAACGAGTGTACTGACTAACACAGCGCACAGAAGCTATAAACGAATTTAGATTTTTACTGCTGCTGTTGATAATTTTTGAACGTTGTAAATAATTAAAGCCCACTGAAGCTAACAACTTGTTTATCGTATATTTTCAAAACTTTTTTGGTTTAGATTAAAAATGTGTATGCGAGTAGCAAAGATACCTTTAACAAGGTTTTTTTCTACTTTCAGTCTTCAGTTGTCTGTTTTGGTTTTTCAATCTTGTCTTAATTCTATTTTATAGTACATTATATAACTTGTCTATTATCGACTGTTACGTTTGGTAGTTTTCTTAGAATTTTTGCACCTTTATCCTTGAAGTCATAACCTTTCTCTGTTTTCCTTTGCCATCTCCATTCAATACTTTTTTGATCAAAAACACTCATTTTTATTTCTTCACACTCACAATCTAACAAGCACTCTGCTCAGTTCTCTTACCAAAATTTATTTTGTTTTGCTTGTGTAGGTACTGTAAGTTCTTAGGTAATTAACTGGGCATATGTTAATTTATGTTGCAACTTTTTTATGCTTAATACTCTTTTGCTTAACAATAGTGCTCAACAAATGATTAAAATTACTCTAAAATTTTAAGAAAGTTTGAAGTCTTATAGCCCCTAGGAAAACTAATTAATCGGAATGATATTTTTTTTCAGTAGCTTACTACTTATACCTGAAGGTGTTTCGCTAAGAGTTTCCCAAAGTTTTGTTCTTTAATTTATACAGGGCGTCATTGGCAGGCACTGCCAAAATAAAAATTGTAGATTGTTGTCGTTTTACCAAAAAAAACCTTTTTTTTTAATTTTATATACTGGTTCGGAAAGTCACTGAACGAAACCCTTAAAATGGTTTTGCAGATTCTAAGCTAAGTTTATAAATTAAAACAATATTCTAAAAAGAATGTTTCTTGTACTTATTTTTTTAAAGCATCTTTTTTTTTCAATGTGAGGTAATTTTTATTAAAATAAAAAAAATTCAAATTCAAGTTAAAACTACTAATTTGAACTTTTATTGTTTGCAATTGAAGGATACAGGAATAAAACAAGGAGAGTCTATTTGACACGATTTTATGATAAGTGGTATTATATGTAGCTTTATATTAAGGTTTAGAAGTCGAAAAATGTAATTTTTTTCACAATAACAGATAGGGCCTACAGCCATAAAAGTAGAAATGTCCGAGCGTAACTGGCACAAAATAAGGAAGGTCCAAAATGTTATCATTACGGCGTGTTTTTACACAATAATCACATCAGTCTGTATTTGATATCCGTTTGAAAGTGCTTTAAAAGTTATTGTAAAAGTGTAGTAATATGACAACTGTAAACAATGATATTAGGCAAGGTACGAAGAAAAGAAAGAAGACTGGTAGAACACAAGAAGTAAGATGCCTTTACTGGCATCTCATGAAAAAGGTATGTCTTGCTTTTGTAAGCGATTAAAATGTTTTTAAACAATATGCAAAGAAGGGCGTTTAGTTATTCTGTCTTACTTCAACGGCCTGTCTAGCAACAACGAACAAAATATTTATCTTTGCGGCTTAATTTCTATTACACCCGTGGAATTACATAAAAATAAAAAACTTAAAGAGGAAGCTATATACCATTACAGTGTTTTCTCGTATCGAGTTAGGGTTAAAAAAAAAGAGAAATGTAGAAGAAGTACCAGTGTGTTACATATAAGCATACATGAGATAACTAAGGAATAAGTGGAATACTTACAAAAATCGCTTAAAGATCAAGGCGTAGCTCCAGAAGATAAGAAGGGAAACACATGTGTGCGGTAAAAAAAACTTTCGAATGATACCTTTGAACATGTTTTAACCACATAAAGTCTTTTAAATGAAGGCCATCGTTTACATGTTGCACGATTCGAAAAAGGTGTACTTGACTGAGAAGTTAAATATTGCGAAAATGTTTCAGCTGTTTATTGAGAAATTTCCAAATATTTCGGTCTCGTATGAAACTTATCGTACTATCTTCAACACAAAGTTTAATATAAGCTTTGGTCAGCCGCGCAGCAATACCTACTTGTAGCATATGTGATAAGTGTACTGCTAAAATAAACTAAAACTACACACTAATTCCGAAGTAACAATTAGGCACTTGAAGATTAAAAATGAGTTGCATCTCAAACAGACCCAAAACTTTTACGATAAAAAAAAATCTGGCAAGCAAAAGGCAGAAATTTCCAATTTCTTTAGGTTCTTCTCTAGGTGTTGCATTTGACTATCAAAAGAATATTTACTTACCAAACGTGTCAACTAATGAAGTTTATTATCTCCGTCAACTATCGATGTATAGTTTCAACACACACGTTTTAGCCACAAGGACATCGATGTTTTATATGTATCCCGAATTTGTAGCAAATAAAGGAAGCAAAAAAGTCTGCTCTTTTATCTTTGATTTCATTATGAATCAGGTTCCTCTAAGCATCAGGGAGTTACATACATTTTGTGATTCTGCAGAACAAAATAAAAATTTCTCTATGTTTCGATTTATACATTTTTTGATGCACACTGTAAGAGGATTGAATACCATTCATATCACATATCCCACTAGAGGCAATTCATACTTATAGTGTGATAAAAATATAAAATTGTATACCTCCAAATCGCCAAAATAAAAGAATAAACTAACAAAAATGGTTTTTCTCAAAAGTAAGTATTTGTGACATTCTTTGTTTTATTTCTGTACCTTTCAATTATGTTTGTAGAATTTTTTGTTTTCATCTAATAGAGGTATTAATTTTATTTCAATCAAACTTTCTTACAAAGGTAGAACTGTGTACATATATACGAAGGTATATCAAAAATATAAACGGGAATCCTTTTCTAAAAAGTTCCATAAAGAGCATTGAATCGTAAGGGGTGGGTTTTCAGGTAGCCCAGGATGTTAGGGAGAGGATAGAACCGCCAGAGTTTCAGTTCGGCCTTTTGCTTTTAGTGTAAAACTAGACAATGAACGAGAAAGAAGTACATACATGTATTCGTGGAGCAGCGGCTTATCATCAAGTTTTTGGCCAAAGAGGGCCTTAATCCGACGGAAATCTTGCGTAGATTATAGGGACAGTTTCCTGTTAAGAATTCGTGTCTTTGCTTTGCACATAGAATTCTCTAAAGGACGGGAAAAATTAGAGAATCTCAGCCATGATCGTCGCCCGAGCACAAGTGTCACGGACGAAAACATCGAGGCAGTTCGGAAGTTCTTGGGAACAACGCTGAGATTTATTGCTGATGAACTTTAATTGAGCTATGGTAGCGTGCAAAAAAATAGTAAAAAAAAGGAAAAATCGGTGAAAAACGTCACTCTCCTCCACGAGAATGCCCAACCCCATGCAGCGAACGCAACGAGGCAAAAATTAGACCAAATGGGCTTGGAAACGATGGAGCAACTCCCTTACATTCCCGACTTATGACCTTGTGAGTTTCATTTGTATGGGCCGCTGAAAGAGGCCAGCATTTCAGAGACGACGGCGACGCTGCGGTAAAAGCCTCCGTGCTCCAATAGCTTAGAGAGTGCCCGAAGAAATTCTTCGAAAACGAAATAAAAAACTCCCAATCAGATGGCAAAAATGCAATTCACGCGAGAGAGATTATGTGGAAAAATAATCTTCAACTGTAAATATTTGTAAATAAACTGTTAATTTAAAAAAAAATCATTCCCGTTTATATTTGATACACCCTCGTACGATGAGTCCCTATGTATGTACATAGGTACAAGCATCTTAAAAACTGAAATATATAACGTCAAGGAACAAGAAACTTATATGGTAAACAAATTTACGGTAATAATTGCAATTTTATTCAAACTAGTGGTTAAAATGTAAAGACTTTATTTATTCAAAATTCTACAGCATGTGATTAAATATTTATATTCTAATCATAACCTTTTTCTTCCGAATTTTATGTGGAAAATCATGCGCGCAGGTTTGAGTTTTCTGTGAACATTTTCGTGGGGCCTGGACAACGGGTTCTTCTTCATCAAACGTCTTTTTTAATATATCTTCTATATAGTCACAACAAACTTTCGATAAAAATTCTTTAGTCATATAGGTAGGAGTTTTAAAATACGTTTCTTTATCGTGCATCTTGCACTACAAATTTTGAAAAATGTTACAAAAATTTTGACAATTTTTATAATTATCAAATACAAATTGTGATCAAATGTCATTAAATCTTATCTACTAGATTTTTGCAAATTATTTAACAAGAGATCTATACCGGGTGTTATGGAAATGAGTGCAAATAATTTAACCTGAAATACAGCACCACAAATAATAAAAATCTGTAAAAAAATTTTTGTCTTATCTCAACTGATAACAAAATTATAAACTAAAAATTAATTATTACAAAACGTATAACATTTTTTTTTTAACATAGGACAATCATAGGTTTTTCAGGTCAAAATAAAGCGATCTAATACAATTTATCTCTGTACTAAGTTGCACCGTTTAGGAGCTAGAGGACGCCAAAGTTAAAGATGAAAAGTCAGTTTTATACTTTAAACGTAAATATTTCGAAAACGATACGTTTTAGCAAAATATTGCATTCTTACAGTTTTATGTAGAATCTACTGGAATATTCATTTTTGCTACAAAAATTGGAAATTAATAAGAAGAAAATTGGTTAATTACCCAAAATGTGAAAAAAAAGTGCCGTAACTTGAAATTGAGATGTGCAGCAAAATTTTGCTGGTAGAAATAAAAAGAGTACAGTCAACTTCATTTGTGTACCAAATTTGGTATTAATCGGTTAAGCGGTTTTCCAGATATAACAAAAAGATGTTTTTTTATACCCAACTTTGACGGTCTGTAATTTTATTGTTAGTTGAGATAGGACAAAAATTTTTTTACAAATTTTTATTATTTGTGGTGCTGTATTTCAGGTTAAAATATTTGCACTCATTTCCATAACACCCTGTATATCGCCGAACCCTTCTAGAAGTATGATCTCGCGCCATGAGTCATGTAGCGCAAAATTCTGCAAAACCACGTCACGCTCATGAACTGGTAGTTCCGCGTTAGGTAAAAAATAAACTTTCAGGTGAAAGCTAGAAGAACGTAAATTACACACGGTGATCAGCCAGTACTGAATGAGTTGGTAATAAAAGTACAAATTTTTTTTGCAAGTTGTTGGTTTGTTAAGATTACCTATAAAAGATATGTCTTACACCTGTTAAGAAAATACCAAATGCAATTTTTAATTAATTTATATTCAACAACAATATTATTTTATTAAGTAATAGAATGGAAGTTAAAGCAAATAGAAAAACAGAAACTAATTTTAAAGGTAAGGTTTAAAGTGTGCACCATTATTTTCAATCTATAAGTTTACTTGACGTTTTAGAAATTAGTATATTCGGTGTTAATGGAAAGTAAAACCTGTTTGCAATATAAAAAAATCATATATTTTTGCGAGTTTATCTCCATTCGAACGCAAATGTCTTCCACAACATCTTCAGTAAGAGTGAAAGATCAGATTTTCTATTTGACGCTGACATTATCTGCATTAAAATACGTTGCACAACCCGTATGCAGTGTTGTTTGAACATAATAAAATCTACAACCACTTGTCACAGAGAATATTGCTCATGGTCTTACCAGCCGTTTCAGTTACGAAAAAGACGAGTCCACTTGCTTCTGCGTGGATCTTTAATGAAGTAGTGAAAAACGATAACTCTTCTCTTCCTTGTATCGACAATTTTTTTAAAGAGGGGCTTGAGTCAGACAACTGAATCTCCTCTACACCGCCGCCGTGGCGTGCCCGACCGAGCTCATCATTTGTGTGGTTTTGTGTGAATCTAGAGAACTTGCCTCGTATACCTTGACGATGTGATGGTTGTTGAGAAGACATTTGAAGAACACCAGAAGAAGCTAGAAGAAACATTTGACTGTCTAAGAAACGCCTGAAGAAACCTGACCTGACCTGACCTGACCTGACATTATCTGCATTAAAATACGTTGCACAACCCGTATGCAGCGTTGTTTGAACATAATAAAATCTACAACCACTTGTCACAGGGAATATTGCTCATGGTTTTACCAGCCGTTTCAGTTACGAAAAAGACGAGTCCACTTGCTTCTGCGTGCATCTTTAATGAAGTAATAAAGAACGATAATTCTTCTCTTCCTTGTATCGACAATTTTTTTAAAGAGGGGCTTGAGTCAGACAACTGAGTCTTCTCTACACCGCCGCCGTGGCGTGCCCGACCGAGCTCATCATTTGTGAATCTAGAGAACTTGCCTCGTATTCCTTGACGATGTGATGGTTGTTGAGAAGACATTTGAAGAACACCAGAAGAAGCTAGAAGAAATATTTGACCGACTAAGAAACGCCAACTTCTAGCTTATCCTCTAATAAATGTCGTCTATCTCAAAAAGATGTTACGTTTCTAGGTTATGTACGATCATCTGAAAAAATCCAGATAGATCTTGAAAAATCGTAGCCGCTTAAGTAGCTGAGTAGCTCCGACCACAGACATACTACCGCCTGTTTGTCAAGGAATTTGCAGACATCGCTAAGCTGCTTTATAAGCTGACTTAAAGTAAAACACTTTTTGTTTAGAGCAAAGAGTGCAAATTGGCATTCAAAACGTTGAAGATTGTTTTGTGTATGCGGCTGATTCTTTCTATCCAAAAATAAAAAACTTTTATTTTTTAGACACCGCCGCCAGCATCAACAAAATTGAAGCGGTCCTCATACAGGTACAAGATGGCAGAGAAAGTGTGATCAAATATGACAACAACGTAGAATACTCTCTAAGCCTGAAAGCGATTATTGCTTTACTCGGAAAAAACTGCTGGCGGTAGTAGATGCTGTTGATCACTTCCACAAATATCTGTACGGCTAACACTTCAAGTGCTAGCTTTAATTTCAAATGCTTCATTGAAATGATTGTTAAATTTAAAGAATTGAGAAAGTCAAACAACCAAATGAATTGAGAGATTTTAGCAGTATGACTTTGAAATTAAACGTTGTCAGGGAAAGTCTTATCAGAACAGAACGCAGACGCGTTGTCCAGAAGACAGTGTCAGGCTCATTGCAAGCATTGTAATTAAAGAAAAAAGTTCAAAAACATCAAAAAGGTAACGCCGGAGATGAAGACGGAACAACTGAAAGATCTCGACATTGGTCCGATCTTGGAGAGTAACGGGTAAAGAAGTTGTTACCGTGTTCCGAGTCCTGGTAGATAAATAGATTTGTCCTAGCGGGACTCCTCTAAAAATGCACTTGGACCAAGGACGAAATTTCACGTTATCAATTTTTTAAGATATTTGTGACATTTTTTTGATGTTCGAAAAACTAGTACAACACCACTGCATTTCCAGCCTGGCGGCGCGGCGTAGTTGAACGTTTCAACAAGATCACAGCCGAACACTTATCCAAGGTTGTGGTGGCTCACCAAAGAGACTGGAACTGGCACCTGCCGTTGTTTTTGTTGGTATACATATTAGACATCTACAATACGACCTCCCAGACACTTGCCAAAAAAAAATTGGGCGAGAGCTTTACTTGCCGTGTGATTTGGTGTTGGAAACACCTGGAAAAGATTCAAAAAAGATTGAAAGCTATGTAAAGGAGTTTCAAAGAGCAATCACATTTGCGAGTTAACGCGTGGGTAAATTTACATAGCTAGAAACCAAATAAAGACCCGGTACCATTTAAGGGACAATTCGGCGGGCTTTAAATTTCCAGCGGAAAACATGTCGTTGCCCGAAACTTCAGCTAAACGAGAAGCGTTTTTACACGGTTCTGACGCAGATCAACAACATGTACAGCATTCAGATGCACGCCAGAGCAAGAATAAAGGTGGTTCTAGAAACACCAGAGCAGGTGGTTCGAGGCAAACAATTTTTTAGAGGGGAGCAATGTTATGAATGGTTCATAATAACAATAAGCAAAAAAAGTTTGAGAAACTAACCCAAAAAAATTCTAAAAAGATATCGCGCCTACCGCAAGCGCAGTGAAGCGTAAAATTTTTAAAAATCATTAATAGACCCGTTCATGGACCGATCGATAAAGATTAGTCATTGCTTCCAATTAAGTAAAGGAATGTTACAAAACATCAGGATACATTTTAGAAGGACGTTTGCTTGTATAAAAAGAAACATTGACCAAAAGTCAGTCAGTCCATTAGTGAGAGCCAGACAAGCGAGTAAAGTGAGCGACATAAATCGAGGGTGATTGTAATGTACCTAAATATCAAGTTAATTATTTATTGTTGTTTTAGCTAAGTGTATGTGCACATAGTAGAAATAAATTATTCGTTGAATCCAAACTCTTTGAATCCAAAATCCCGAATACCTACGCAAAAACGTTGCAATACTTTAGCTTCACACTTTTACCTTTTTGTTATTTTTATTTTATTTTTTTGTTCTTAAATTATTGATAAAAAAAATTGAGCATATTTTTCATGGAACTGCTGATACTTTTCTTAAATTACACTAGACAACAAATTTTATTTTTTTAAATAAATTATATAAAAATTAGTTTTATTTTATATATGAGATAATTACAATATAAACAAAACACATTGAGGCGCTTACTCGCTTACACTGGTCGACATGATTTTTTTTATGTCTAATACGTGTCTCTTATGTATTTTTTTATGCAGATTCTAAAAATGTATTCAAAAATGGTCATCACGTCAGGTTTCTGAAAAAAACCTATAAAATATTTTTTTATACAGTGTAATGAATAAATTCGATAAAAATTCAAGGAGTTGCCTTTCATGAAAACGCTTAGACATGTTTCTTATTATTTTTTAGCGCGCATTTTTTGACAAAAAAATTAGATATACAGGATGTCGCAAAATCGAGATACGACCATCATCTTTGATATTTTAAATGAGAACCTTAATGTTTTTTAGCATATTTGAATTTTACGTATAACTTTGCGTATTTTTTATATAGTACACCTTATGTCGATTTTCAGTTGTTTTTGAAAAAAAAAAAATGAGCGTTAAAAAATAACATGAAACGTGTTTAAGCGTTTCCCTAAAAGGCAACTCCCTGAATTTTTATCGAATTTATTCATTACAAATGGTTCACACTGTATAGAAAAATATTTTATAAGTTTTTTCAGAAACCTGCCGTGATGGCCAATTCTTGAGTACATTTTTAGAATCTGCATTAAAAAAATACATAAGAGACACGTATTAGACATCAAAAAAAATATCATGTTGACCAGTGTTATTAGTTCTTCCCAGCAGATCTTACGCAAGGGATCCTATCCTAAATAAATGATTTGCTTTCTGGCGTTAACTGCTTCTGCAATCTCGTACTGCTTATTGAAAAAGGTTTTTGTTGTTGCTTGGTCAAAGGCGACATAAAACAAAACTGACTTACCTAGACAAATAATCCGACCTAATAAATCTTCAATTTTTGATAAGTTTTGTGTATTATTCTAGGCATAAACAACCCAATATAACCAAAAAATCTTTAATTAGATAAACGTTTCCGCAAAATTTGATTAAAATTTGCTAATTTCTTGTACATAGATGTTGGATTTTTATGCCACTGATTATATTTATGATTATTTAAATAATTCTTTAATAATATCTATATTCATTATACAAACAAAAAGCACTTTTGAGAAATTTTCTAATGATTTAATTTAAGATCAAATTGTTGTTGATTTTATTATTTTTTTCCATCTCTTAACAAATATATTTTTACTTTAAATTTTAATACTTAATTTTTGATAACACCTGTTTCTCAATAGGTATTTATTCTTCAAAGTATCTTTGTCTCGCTTATCTGATTAATGATAATTGTGATTCAATAAAAAGATATGTCATTAATAAATTTATAAATGCAAGTAAATTTAGATAATGGTTATTTTCCTGCTGCCTTTAATGTAAATAACTCATACATGGTTAGTTACGTAACAGGTAAATGGTTAATATCATTCCTTTAATAATTTCTTTTGAAGACGTAATTTAAATAGAAAATTTATGTTTCATAAAATATAATTATTAACAACGCAAAATAAAGAATCAATCAAAATTAATTTAAGAAAAAACTAGAATGACCCAGACTGAATATTTTATTGTAAAATAGATACATATTATTATGAACTATTCCAGAAGAAAAGACAAATCCACGACCAAACACATCCGACGTACGACGTCGCGTTATGAGTCATAAAACGCAAAATTCTGCAAAACAATTAGTCATGTCCATGCTATGGACCGGTTGAAATAAATGATGTTTTGTCGTTCTGCCTGAAGAGAAAAGTTCCAAATAACTGCTAGAAGACCGTATTGTTATATATATAAGCGACTGAAAGCAATGATTAAATTAAGAAAATTCGACTAGCGATTGAAGAGTGAGCGGTTTAACGGGTAAAACGTTATTGAATCAAAAGTCGTAGTTATTACTGTGTGATTACCGAGTTACTTATTTATTAAATTATTGCTGTATGTATTCGTGTAGTATATATCAGAAATAAATTATTCGTAATTAATCCAACGTTTTAAATAAAAAGAACTCCGAAAAAATTTTTCTGAGAGATTTTTTGTTTTAAAAAAAATTACGTTGTGTTTTAAGTAATAATCATATCATAAATATGTGTCTATTTTACAATAAAACATTTAGCTTGAGCCGTTCGAGTTTCTCTTCAAATCACTTTTTAAAAGATCTCATCTTACGTTGTTAATCATTATATTCCTAGGAATGCAAATATTACAATTTATGTTCCGTTGTCAAAAAAAAAAATTGATAATCAAATGATATTGATTATTTATTTAGTTTATTTACTATTTATATAGTTTCATTAAAATTTAATACGTGTTTTTATTTTTTGCAGCACCATTCTTTACTTTTCGTTAGTATACTTGATTGGAAATATTCTCATGTGTATGGGAGCAATTCCTATAATGGATATTTCTTCAATGTAAGTAAATTTTTACTGCTAACATTTGTAAACGTTTAAATATTTTAGCACTTTTTCAGCAGTAGGCTTATTTCTAATATCTGTAGGAACAGGAGGTATAAAACCATGTGTAGCAGCTTTTGGAGGCGATCAGTTTCGTTTACCTGATCAAAGAGAGCTCTTGCAACATTTTTTCTCGTTATTTTATTTCACTATTAATTTAGGAGGTTTCGTCGGAATGATTTTAACACCTATTTTAAGAAAATGGGTGTCTTGTTTCGGCGATGATAGTTGCTATGCTCTAGGTTTTGGTTTTCCAGCAGCTTTGATGGTTTTATCTCTACGTAAGCACCTTCGGTAACTTTGAAAGAAATTAACAAAATTAATTTTAGTTTTATTTATTTTGGGCAAACCTTGGTACAGATTAAAGACACCAAAAGAAAATATTATGCTTCAATTTGTTAACTGCACCATTGTAAGAGTTGATCATGTTATAATTTCACTTTAAAATGATTTTAACTTAGTATGCATTAGCTAAAAAATGCAAACCGGGAAATGAACAAACTCCAAGAAAACACTGGTTACATGCAGCTCGAGATAAATACAGCGCGAAATTAATCAGAGATATGAAAATTGTGTTTGCTGTTTTATTTCTGTACATTCCTCTACCGATATTTTGGTCACTCTTCGACCAGCAAGGCTCTAGATGGACTTTTCAAGTACATTCAAGCCATTTTCTAGACTTAAAAAATGAACAAATCAGTTAATTGTAGGCATCACATATGGATGGAAATGTTTTAGGAGTACAAATAGTTCCAGATCAAATGCAAGTGGTGAATCCCGCAATGGTGTTAATTTTAATCCCAATCTTTGATAAATTAATAAATCCTTGGTTTCAAAAAATGCATGTTATGGAAAATTCTTTGCACAGAATGGCCGTTGGTGGTCTTTTTGCAAGTGCAGCTTTTCTGTCAGCTGGTGTGTTAGAATTAGTTTTAGAAACAACTTATCCGAAACAACCTGAAAAAAAGCATGCCTCGATTAATATTATCAACACTTTACCTTGTGATGTTAAAGTCGACAATCCGTTTAATGGTGTACAGAGAATTAAGTCAAGTGGATTACACAAATTTGAAAATATCCCTTGTGATAATTTTACAAAGTATACTTTACTGGTGGAAGCTGCGGAAAAATGTGGAACAATTTATTTTGGAAGGCATCGGCATAATTTGGAAGTTGCGGCTTTAGAAATGCAGGTAAATGTTTTAAAAATATTTACTTATGACTGCTTGCGTTACCCCTACTGAACACACATTTCAGTTCATTACGTAACTAGTAATGTAATGAGCATATGCAACTTAAATCTATTTATTGGCAAACTTTTATTTGTCAAATAATTAAATTTAAAAAATTGTTTATACCAAGTGACTATTAATGTTTGACGGAAATAAGTGGATTGGCAACCTTACTGCGACTGGCAATGGCAAAACTCCTCATGTCATACACATGTCAATTGTCATTCAATTCTATTTAGGTTAACTATAATTTGGCGATGCAAAAAAGATTGGGACAACCAAAATAAACAAATTTTACTAGATAATACAAATTATTGCAAATAAATTTAAAGAAGGTGTTTAAAATGTTAGGCTTCTTGCTGAAAGCAAAGTTGAACTCTGTTTTATAGAGCCTTGGAAACGTTGATTAACATTCCGGGGCCCACGTTTGCAACTGCCACTTCAATGGCATGCTGCAATTTTTGCAAATTGTTAACAGGGTTACGAAACACCACCAAGAAAAGTCGGAAGGGGTTAATTCAGGTGATCTACTTAGCCATAAACTTGGCACTAATTAAACGTCCCGGGAAAAACTCTTGTAAATAATTTATGGTGGCACGTGCGATAGGTGCAGTGGCAGAGTCCTGCTGGAAATAATCGTTTGTTAATTCGGTGTCATCCAGTTGATTTAAAAATGGATCTATAAAAAGTCTTCGGTATTTTTCCGCATTAATTATGTCATAAAAGAATATTGGCCCAAATGTTCGTCTTTGCGACATGGCGACCCATACGCCGCACAGTGGGCAAAATAACAGATCTAGGTGAACAAAATTATATTCTAAGTTTATATTAAAGGAAGTTGCATGTTGACGGCGAACTGATACTATAATAAATGTTGGAAATCGTTTTTTAAAAGGTTACAGAAAAAAATACTTTTTGTGTATACTTTATTAAACAAAGTGTTTTTTGCTCACATAATTTTTGTAATTTTGCATATTATTAACTGATAGAATAAAAAATAATTTATTTAAAGCTAAATATTGCAGCAAATGAATAATTTACCTATCCCATATTACCTGTAGATTCAAGGCTTTTAGACCAACCTATGCGTGCGTGATTACCTATACAACCTATACTGTGATTCCTTGATTGGTCAAAGTGGTCAGGTAAATTTCTGTGTGCTTTATCTTAATCACTACATATTTATAATCACAAAATCTCAATAGTCTAAAAATCACACCGCAATCACAAACACGAGAATGCCCACAACGAAGGTTTATTTATATATAGTTGATCGTATCGGTTCATCAATTCATCTGTCACTGTGAAGTGTGAAGTTAGCGCTACTGTTGCCAGCGCTATCCGCTTTTACGAAAAAAAAAATTCTAATAGTAGTTTGGAATATTTATTTTACTCGATTAACATGTTACCTTTTCTTCTTGTTATTTTTGGACGCAAGATGCCAAGATGATTATTAAAATTTGACAACTATGAGTTGTGACTAATTTCATACCAAAGATCACCAAAATTTCATATCATATGCGCGCACCGCATCGTTTTGTCTCGCTTGCTTCCACCTAATTTTCTATTTTCCTCTCGCTAATTAGTTTGCTGGCTTACATGGGATAGGTCAATTATGACATTACATTTTTTAAATGCACTCTATAGAAACGATAAATTAAAAATAATACTAAAACAAAACATATATCAGCTCTAATATACCTATAATACTAAAACAAAACATGGATAACTTAAAATCAGTTTTAATGCCAAATTAAGCGTTAATCACTGTCGAATGTGGTTTCTTCACCGTTGTCCTCTTTATCCGATGAATCCGAAGCTTAAAGACTCAAATCGGAGAAACGGTTACTGGGAGCACTGAAACTAGCAGTAGCTGTTAATATACCGAGTGCGTCCTGGACCAAGAAGAGTTTGACACGGGCCTGACAATTATAGGGGCCTTCCGAACTACACCGACCGCAGCCATGGAGCTCAATGCTCTGCTGCCATGAGTTTCCTACGGCTTCGCGGTACAAATCGGTGGAAAACAGCAACCGGAAAGGGTCATCGGACACTATCCACTAGGATGTTGAATTTGTACCCCATTTTTGAAATGGGGGACGACAGTATGACCTCCAGGATTGCTACAAATCACAAGTATCTTGTGAACATACCACCGCGTGACAACTTGTGAGAAAAAAAAACGGGTCGGTTCACTCCAATGGGGCGGGCTCAGGGATATCTATATGTGGGCTCGGTGTTGAAATTTCAATACCTTTGGGCAAACATGTTGACGTTTTCCAAGCGGAAATCTTCGCTTTGCTCGCTTGTGTGACTGAGTGCGTGCAGAGGGCTTTGTCAAATAGGCGAATCTGCATTTGCACCGACAGTCAGGCTTCGCTGCATGCCTTGCAATCGTGCAGGTACTCATCGAGGCTTGTCTGGAAATGACACAACAGATTACAGGAACTGGCGAAGTGCAACAAAAAGTTTGTACTTTGCTTTGTACCAGGACACTGTGGTCTAAAGGATAACGAGAAGGCTAACGTTCTGGCTCGAGAGGGTTCTCAAATGGACTTTATCGGAGAGGAACCGGCTTTTGGCGTTACCAAAAGAATAAACCGTATAAACCTTCAGTTAGTGGTAGGCACGTACACAGAACATTTGGAGATTTGCAGAGGTAATGCTGAAGATGAGGAAACTCTTCTTCATATTCTCTGTTACTGACTTGCATTTGCAGGCAGCAGAGATTTACACTTGGGCTCCCGATATCTGAAGCCCAGTGCTATCAAAAAGGCTCCTGCAGACAAGGTACTGAGCTTCATCAGAAGCACTTCAGAAGAGGGGATCGCGCTTCGATCCCCTCTTGTGAAAAAAAAACTGTGTACTTCACGAGTCAATGATTCTGAATGTTTTCGAACTTGCTTTCGAAAACTGTTTATAACCGGGTTTGAAGAAACTAAAAGCCTTGTTAGTAAATCGGTGTTTGTATCGACTGGAGATTTTTGCAAGTGTGATGTTCTCTAAATATTTGGTAATCCTTGTTTCTGGCTTCTTAAGGCTTTTCACTCAACTGACTTATTGGAACCAAGTGGTGCTGAATAACTACAGATTTCTGCTCTATTATTTTGTGCATAGTTGAAGTTATTTCGTACCAGAAAACAAACTGAAATACAAGTTTTTAGTTTTCGAACCATAGTTTTCAAATTTGGTTATATGAATCTCATATCCAAAAAAAAGAGCTTGAATAATTATAACTCCAAATTTCCTAATGAAAGTTTTATCTAATTCAGAGTTTTTTTTTTATTTACAATGGTGGGCAATAATCAGTTAATTTGTTCTTATACACTTTCGTTTCTATAAGAACCAACGAGGTAGTTTTTCATGAAACATGAATTTCAGAGGCCGACAGAATCTTGTCGAACTCGGAACAATATTTATATAAACACTTGTACTATTAGTTGGACGAAGATTAATTGGTACGACAAAAAACATAAATACATTTTCATCATAGATCTAATAATAATAGGACTGGATCGAGCCTTGCCTATACGTTGCCGAAGCGAGCTGCGGTGACAACATAGTATAAGAGAGAAAGATATAGTATAATACACAGATTAAATGTTGTGAGAGAGCAACTCACTTGTTGGTAGGCAAGAGCGTTGAATACAGGAAATACAGGAATAATAAAACAAGAAAATAAATTTTTATTTAATTCAGTAAACATATGAGCGCCAAGCCTTTATTGTTCTTGATTCTTTACAAATTAATATTCAATTTATCTATAATCATATTATCTAAAATTGTTTAAAACGTTTCTTATAAACAAAATTGTTTAGAAATATGTAAATTTTAACTATTTTAACATTTATTTAAATGCAAATACCACCTTTAACACGGTAAATATACCACTTCTAATTTTTTGCCTACCAATATGTTGTCACCATACTTCTTTGCTTAACCTCACTCCAGTCTTATTATTGCCTCAATGATTTTCATCATCTCCATCACTAGTGGCAAAGCTTTGTTTGTATTTACTGTGGCTTTCGCTTCCATCACAACCCCATTTATTGTATAAAACATACTCTAAACTTTTTGCTTCTACCAAATGACATAGTACATAGTACAGGATATTGAACTTTGCATAGCCTTTGAGTTGTTGAGTCTAAAAGAGTCTGCAACAAAATTTCTACTTTTGACTCTGTAACTGTCACATATTTTTTAGAAATACAACTATCTTTTTTTGCCTGCTGTAGTAGGACGGATATAAATCATGTTCAACCTGATTAGCTCTATCTCTCAACAAGCAGTAAAAAGCTTGTTTATTTGCAATGTAAATACAAAGCCAATGTCTCATCAGGTGTAAAAGATCTTCTAATACCATCAGAACATTTGCATGATTAGCTTACTGATTTAGAAGACGATTAAGATGTAGTGGCTTCTTTCACCATCATTGAGGCAGTGTGATCCCCAGAAGCGTAGAGGGATAGTAGCGCAGCATAAGTCAAATTTTCCGTCTCTACTTTAAGCAAATCTCAATTATTTTTTTTCGCTCTTGTCGCTGGACTCTTCAAAGCTTTTCTTGGACGTCCAAAAATTTGAAACGGTTTACATTTCTCAATGGTTTGTAAGATTACAAGTTCAAAATCTGACTTGTCCAACCAACAAGAATACTTGAAAAAAAAAGTCTTTTCTCCGGTGAAAGTCGTCTTGTCTTTTGCTTGAGTTATTTAAAATCCAGCTGACAGAATATGTAAGTGATTTTTTATTTAAATTATTTTCAAAAACACCATTATGTTCTAGGACGACACTCATTATAAGATCCCGTCGGTTTTTTTGGGAAAAAATACCTATTTCTCAAAAAACTGACGCCGAGGCATTTTAAGCGTTGTTTCTGGCAAAAATTTAAATTTACTCTAAAATTGCAAAAATTCGCAAAAAAACCTAGCAAGATTCGAATACAAGATAGTTTAAAAATTTCAAATCTGTTTCATTTACTTTGATTACTTTTGATTTTGAACGTTTAATTTTCTTTTCATTTTGTTAAAACAAAATAAATACAAAATGTGTATCACGAGTAAACCACGTAAATCGACAATTGTAAAAAACTACTAAAATACAATAATCTATCTATCTCAAAAACAACCTCCATTTGCGTATCACGATGTACAAACAACAATCTAATTTAAACTGAACTATTGTCTGAGAGGTAGAAATCGCTTCATTTGATTGTAAGCGCCAATAAGTTATTTAGGTCACTCAAAAACGGTTTCGGAGAATTAATACTGCTTACCTAAAGATCTGTTAAACAATCATATTTGATACAAAAACTTATAAAATTTCATCATGACTTTTGTCCACCTAGATCGGTGTTTTTGCCCACTGTGCGCTGTGCGAGCGTAAAGGTAGATTATGGTTTCAAAATAAAATAAAATAAATATATTTTGTTCTGTTGTAAAACCCATTTTCACAAATAAAATGTAAATTTGTGAAATGTAAAACTGACGTTTATTTTGAATTTTGAATACTGAGAGTGACATGCCCATGTTGTGCTAATTTAAGACTTTAAATTTGTAACCAACGCAACAAAATAATTTTTAAACATTAATAGTCACTTGGTATTTATAAATATTTGCAACCGTACTTAAAATGTTTTTGATTTCCGCTTTCTTCTTTATTTAATTATTTTTATTTATTATAATTTTTTTTATCTACATGACGCTGTCTTTCACTTCGTCTTTTTCTTCAATAAATATTGTTAAATAAATATTGTTTAAATAAACCTATCACTTTTTAGATGTTTTTTGTGTCTATTTTTTGAATCTGTTTCAGCATTCGAAATTTCGGTCATTTGCGACAATATTTGGCTTGTTCTAAAGACGTTCATTTTAATTTAATTCTTGCTTAATTCTTCTGTCATTTTTTTTTCTTCAAATACAAGTGTATTTGTAGAAGTTGTTAAATTATTTCCATAGTGTTAGTAAGTTAATAGGCTAAAACACGACTCGATCTACGACATCAGCGGTAACTTCTCTACTCGTGTTGTCTATAAACTTATTACTAGCATAATATGTAACAATAATAACTATTATTGCTTTTTTGTTCTAAGACTGATACGGTATTGATTGGTATCAATATTGACAACAAGATTCAATCATTTATTACTGATCCTGTAGATTATCAAAAATCTCTCAGTGGTAAGCCACGGATAAGGTACTTCACCAACTTAAAAAAACAAAAAGTTTAAAATATAACATTTTAGAGTGGCATATATTAAGAGTTCTGTTCATTTGCATGATATAACAGTTACGTTAAAAAATCAAGCTGGATTACGAGATGTTTATTTTGTACATAGCTCAAATTCTTCATTTTTGGCAGATTCAGCGTATATGGAATTGCCACAAGGAATGTAAGTACCAAAATTATTTAAACAATTAATTTTGTTTATATTTATATTTTAGTTATAACTGTATTGTTAAATCTAAAGAAGTTCCAGTTTTACACAAAGGAAGTTTTTCTCTAGATTTAGGAGGTGTTTATTCCCTTGTAATAAGAGAAAGAAATATGAAAATTGAAGTAAAATTTTAAAAAATGTTTTCAAATACAATTAAAAAATTGTTTTAGTTTTTTAAATTGTACATAATGTCCCAACCAAACACAATTAATATTTTGTGGCTTTTACCTCAATATTTTCTCATATCAGTTGCAGAAATTTTGTTTGGTGTTTCAGGTTTGGAATTTTCTTTTACTCAAGTAACCTAATTTTTCTATCTTTATTAAATAAAAAATGTAGCGTTGTTTTAGGCACCGAAAAGTATGAAAACTGTAACCATCGCCGGATGGTACTTATCAGTAGCTGTTGGCAATTTATTGGTGATTTTGATAACTCAAGCAAATTTTTTTAAAAGTCAAGTACGAGTGGATGTTTTTGTTATTTTAAAGTTATTAAGCAATCTTGTCATTGCAGGCACAGGAGTTTTTTCTTTTTGCAGTGGTCATGGTTGCGGATATGATGGTATTCATTGAAATGGCCTCAAATTATAAGTTTGTGCAATTAGAAGCAGACAGTTCCGTGAATTTCGCAAACCAAGAACAAATACCTCTGATGCAAAATTCACCGACAAGTCCATAGATTACTGTATGATGTTTGTTTGAAGATTAAAAAAATTTTATCAAACACTTACTATTTTGCTCAATGATGCAAGTTTTTTATTGATTTGACCACTTCCCTTGATTGTTGATATGTTTTTTATCATTTCAATTGATTCGAGTCATTTTCCCATTATACCAATATTATATAGTTGTTAGGTTTCATTTGTAAATTATAAGATAACATAATTACACCCATATGGGTTAGTAATTAGTTCGTTATGTTCAAACTGTGTATATAATGTGTTTTACTTATTATCGTATAATACTAATTTATATGTTACTTACTTTGAAAATAACGTTTCATAAAGCGTTTCATTCATTAAAATTTTAGCTTTAATTTAAGAATAAAGAAACATTTTTTATCTTATCTTATTTATCTAATGATATTCAATGCCAATGTTTTAACTTTAAGTTCTGAGTAGCAAAGGCTAAACGTACATCCCTGTATCAATACCTAAGTATTTATTTATGTAAAAAAATCGCAGAGAGAAAACTTTTAAGATAAAATAAAGCAAATAATTGATAACAGAAAATTATTTAACATTACTTTTATCTAGAATCGTGATCAACATCATCAAAGAGTACCAGTGTCATTTTCAGTAATTACATTAAACATGTACCAACAAGTTAATACAAGTGATCCAGACCGAATTGAATTCGAAGAAACAAGAAATCATTTTGAAAAGTCAGGTTTGTTCTTTTTTGCATATAACTTCACTTGTGTTTTCTTCTCATTAAGAGTATAAGTAAAATATAAAAATTAGCACTTAACTAGAAATTATTGTACAATAATAAAAAATTTTGATGTATTGTTCGTTCATATAGATATTTTATCTAAATTTCGATAATTTCTCAATAATCTGTTTTTAATTGAAACAATGATTTCCTAATAAAAATCTATCCTTATAATTCAAATACATATCTACTGAACGAACTATTATTGCACAACTTTAAAAAAATATGAATCTCAAACAAAAAAATTCCTTAACATTTTGTCAAATATGTTGTAGTTTTTTAAAATTGGAGGAGAGACGACTCCAATTATCGCCTAAAATCGGAAAAATGTTTTTAACTTTTGTTATACTTATGGCATTTTTTGCGACTGATTTTGATTTAAAAAACAATTTTTGTGATAAATTTATTTACTGACCTAGAACGGTAAGTTATGCTTCCCAACAAGTTTTCGCTGACGACAAGTAATAAAAATACTTTAAGGTACAAACGAGTTTACATTAGCAACCAATAAAGAATCCTTAAATAAAATTTAATCTATTTAATTTAGTTTTGCTTAATTTGAATTGGTAAATACAAACGGAATAAAATAAAACGTTGTGCAATAATTTACGTTCGTTAAATGGTTTCATTGTACTTGTTTCTAAAAAAAACTCTTATAGTCAAATCGACTATTTTTTAAAACTTGTACAGCCAGGGTCAAAGCAAATGCACAGGTCAGGTAGTCAGGCCGCTAATACGCTCACATTCTAATACTTGTGTTTAGAGCCAGGCCGATAACCCAACACGGTTTCGACTCAATTCATTGAAAAGTTGCATTTGTGAAAATATAAAATAAATTAAATTTTAATTTAGACTAATTTAATTTAGAGAAGAATGCTCAAAAATTGCCTTGAACATCAATTGAAATTTAATTATGTTTTAATTCTTATTTTTAGTCATTTTAATTATTATAAAAGTCGGGTGATAAATTAAAAAATTATTGTGACTTTATATTAAGTGAATTGCAAAAAAACTGTTTAAAAATTACTAGTAATTCTTTTAAAATAATATATTAAATATTGATTTTTACAAACAAATAAATTATTAAAAACTCTTGTTTTAAAAAAAATTAAATTTGTAAAATAGAGTGGTATTAATTGTTAAAAATAAAACATTTAATAAAATATATAAAAATATTATCACTTTGTTCTAAATTTATTGTTTTTATAAAACCCTGCTTTCATTATAACAAGTTAATAACGGTAAGTTTACATTAAACTTTTTATAACATATTGCAATATTTGAAACAGGCCAACACTGTGCAAATATATATTTATAAAAACAAACTAATAAACACTTAAAATAAAAATTAAACGTATAAATTAAGCCAATATCACCCGATTTTTACAATAAAATTGACTAAAAATAAAAATCAAAACATAATTAAATTTCAATTGATGCTCAAGGAAATTTTTAAGCATTATGTTATTGAAATATAAAATTTTGCAAAAAAGAAATATTACTGCAAGAGGTTACTGTAATGAAAGTGTTTGAGCCAGAAACGATAAGATGTTAATTCGTGGAAAGGTAATAATCCCTTTACTACCTGACGGACACCCAAGCGATTATAGTCTCTGAAAGTTTGATTTCTTAATTTATAGGTTTAATTTTTATTTTAAGTATTCATTAGTTTGTTTTTATAAATATATATTTGCACAGTGTTGGCCTGTTTTAAATATTGCAATATGTTATAAATAGTTTAATGTAAACTTACCATTATTAACTTGTTACAGTGAAAGCAGAGTTTTATAAAAACAATGAATTTAGAACAAAGTGATAATATTTTTATATATTTTATCAAATGTTTTATTTTTAACAATTAATACCACTTTATTTTACAAATTTATTTTTTTTTAAACAAAAGTTTTTAATAATTTATTTGTTTGTAAAAATCAATAATGATTATATTATTTTAAAAGATTTACTAGTAATTTTTAAACAGTTTTTTTTGTAATTCACTTAATATTTTTGCAAGTTTAATTATAAAATTTGTGTTTTAAAAGTAAAGTGACTATTTGTAATTTACTTATAACAATATTTTTTTAATTTATCACCCGACTTTTATAATAATTAAAATGACTAAAAATAAAAATTAAAACATAATTAAATTTCAATTGATGTTCAAGGCAATTTTTAAGCATTCTCCTCTAAATTAAATTAGTCTAAATTAAAATTTAATTTATTTTATATTTTCACAAATGCAACTTTTCAATGAATTGAGTCGAAACCGTGTTGGGTTATCGGCCTGGGTCTAAACACAAGTATTAGAATGGGAGCGTATTAGCGGCCTGACTACCTGACCTGTGCATTTGCTTTGACCCTGGCTGTACTGTAAATCTTTATTATAACGTAAATAACAGTTACCTGTTATAAACTAGCTATTGCTAAATATATCGCAAAATAAGTATGCAATACCCTGCTGCAGAGTAGATTTATTTCTGATCAATTCTACAATTACCACCATAGTAAAAAACGAAAGTAAGGTAATTTTTTAAAAAAATTAAAACAAAAAATTTATTTAAATTTTACAAACAGAAAACAAATTTTAATTCAAAAATCATTCAATTTTTTAAAAAATATTTAGAGAAAAATGTAGTTTTTTCTGTTATCTCGGGGCAAGTTGCGAAATCCCAAATGGTTGTAACATGTGCTTTAATACGATGTATGCTCTAAAATAGTAAGATTTTTTTGTCATTAATTATACTTTTGTACATAAACAAATCAATAGTTACTTTAGAGTGTGGTAAAATAACTTAGCACACGAAATTTGTATAACATTTTTTGTTCGACAGTTTTTTTAATTTTATAAATCTAATAAACATACATAACCTCAAATTTTTTTTATAATTTTTTAAAAATTATCAAAATACTAGAAAGAAAAATGGGTAAATTATCAATACAAATGATTCATCTCCAGAAGAATTACCACTTCTGTAAAATTGAAAAATCACGATCAGGTCCTCGTCACGTCACTTTGAATTGAGAAATAATAAGACATCATTAATTCATTCTGGGTGGATTTGGAAGCAATAGAATGAAACGGTTTTAAGTTTTTCTTGAATGTGTTAGATTTATAAACTGGTCATTACTACAGGGTTTTTATATATGATTGTAACAACGTAGGTGGCTGTGGAAAAAATAAAAAATGTTTTGCCTTTACAAGGCAATAATTTTAGCTATTATTATAATTATTATTAGACAATTGAGTAACTCCAGGAAGTCTAATAGATTTATCAGAGCGAGCATAGGCTCATTCTCTGCTACAGTGATTGCTACTAAAGGGGGTGTACTATCTTGTTATGGGACCTCACAGTAGACGATCTTATTCACAAGGTACTCTGGTGAAAGGCAAGTATCTCAATGTGGTCTCAATTATCGGAGAGCTCACAGGTGGGGCACTCAGGCTCGTTGAGAGATGGTGTAATTCCCATGGTATCAGCATCAGTAAATCCGAAGAAAACAGGCCATGTTATTCTTACCCGAAAACGGTGGGACCATAATGTGGCCCCTCTGCTTTTCGGCGAACAGCTACATGTAAATCATAAGGTTAAATATTTGGGAGTTATTTTAGACTCCCGTTTGACCTGGAGATCACACGTAGAAGAAAAGATGCAAACAGCTACGAGCACGCTCTGGGCGTGCAGAAGAGCTGTTGGCAGAACCTGGGGTCTTACACCCCGC
This sequence comes from Tribolium confusum, assembly GCA_029207805.1. NCBI lineage: Eukaryota > Metazoa > Arthropoda > Insecta > Coleoptera > Tenebrionidae > Tribolium > Tribolium confusum. The sequence continues at coordinate 26,883,589 of JALGAY010000002.1, read as the reverse complement.
GTTATGCTTTGGCTCTACAACTATGTTGTCAGACCAATGATCACGTACGGCTCCCTTGTCTGGTGAACCATATCGAGTGCGTCCTGGGCCAAAAAGTGTTTGGCACGGGTTCAGCGTTTGGCCTGCCTGACAATCACAAGGGCCTTCCGAACTACACCGACCGCAGCCATGGAGCTCATTGTGGGGATTCGGCCACTTCATTTTGTTGTGGAAGAGCCTGCTGCAATTGGTTTCCTACGGCTTCGCGGTATAAATCGGTAGAAAACAGCAACCGGAAAAGGTCATCGGACAATATCCACTAGGATGTTGAATTTGGACCTCATTTTTGAAATGGGGGACAACAGTGTGACCTCTAGGATTGCTACAAATCACAAGTATCTTGTGAACATTCCACCACGTGACAACTGGTGTGAAAAAACGAGCAGCTTCAGAATGGGGGACTGGCTCGTCAGCTATACTGACGGGTCGGTTAACCCCAATGGAGCGGGCTCAAAGATATCTCTATGTGGGCTCGGTGTTAAAATTTCAATACCTTTGGGGAAACATGTTGACGTTTTCCAAGTGGAAATCTTCGCTTTGCTCGCTTGTACGACTAAGTGCGTGCAGAGGGCTTTGTCAAACAGGCGAATTTGCACTTGCACCGACAGTCAGCTTCGCTGCAGGCCTTGCAATCGTGCATGTACTCATCGAGGCTTGTCTGGAAATGTTACAACAGATTACAGAAACTGACGAAGTGCAACAAAAAGGTTGTACTTTGCTGGATACTAGAAGACTGTGGTCTAACGAGTAACGAGAGAGCTAATGTGTTGGCTCGAGAGGGTTCACAAATAAACTTTATCGAGGCAGAACCGGCTTTTGGCGTTACCAAAAAACGACAGAAAGACACACTTCATAAGTGGATAGAATTTTGCCATCTCTCTGAATGGCAGTTTCATGACCGCATGCGGCAATACAGGCTTTTTATTAAAGGACCGGACAAGGCACGCAGTGAATACCTGATGCGTCTCAATCGTAGAGACCTTCAATTAGTGGTAGGCATGTACACAGGACATTGCCTATTAAAAAAAACACCTGCACGTCATCGGACTCAACGAGGACGAGATTTGTAAAGGTTGTGCTGAAGGTGAGGAAACTCCTCTTCATATTCTCTATTACTGCCCTGCATTTGCAGGCATCAGAAATTTATACCTGGGCTCTCGATATCTGAAGCCCAGTGCTATCCAAAAGGCTCCTGCACACAAGGTACTGAGCTTCATCAGAGGCACAGGGCTACTGCAGTAGGACTACTCCGAGAGGTAGCACACAGTGGGCGTAGGCCTCGGTGTGCGGCTCGCGCTTCAGGCCCCTCTTGTATTAAAAAAAAAACTCCAGGAACCATTCTCTAATATTTCGTTGCGAAAATAGGACATTACAATGAATATTCGTGATATCAAAAATTTCTACAGCCACCTACGATGTTACAATCATTTATGAAAACCCGGTATAATTTAAAACAGTCCTGCAAAATAAACAGCAACTGTTAAGGTTAGGTAGGTACCTAAAAACTACAAGCACAATAGCACAAACCAAGTCTCAGTCATTGTGAAGTGTTTTTCTTTATACAGCAGTGTTTCTTATAACTATAACTATTATTATTGTAGCTAATAAACTAAATAAACTAAAAAATACTTCACGTGGAAGTGTGTTTTTTATACTCTATAAAAATATTTGATATTTGGTCGGTATGTCGGCAATACAGATAATTATAAACTTACTTAAAATTGCATAGATGTCGCCATAATTTTATAAAATAAAAAATAGAATAATAAATTTATTTCCTTTTTTTGTTTGTTGCTTACTATGTAAAGTAAAGTTTTGTGTTATTAACTTTATCGTCATATACTTAATTTATTTTTTAAACATCATCTAAAGCTTAAAATTTACTGCAGTTTATTATACGTCAAAGTCAACTTTACAATTCAAGAGGACAAAAATATATTTTTTTGCCGATTGACATTAAACATTACATTTTGTGACAATTTAAGGACACTAAACCATTACATTTATTGACTAATCTATATGTTACAATATGAACTAAACAGTAAAGCAGACACTTTATAGCTATTAATGCAATAAGTTGCAAAAAGAGAGCCTCTTAAGCACACGGCATAAATCTTCGACCACGAGTGCAACACGTCAAGAGCTTAAAAGACATCGATTTTGCAACGTATTGCATCTAAGATTTTTATTAGAGCGTTTTATAACAGATTTTTCTTTTAAAAATAACGATCTCAATTAAAAATTCACATTGTACAGTAGGCAGACGGCAGGTTGCTATGGATGTAAATTTCGTTGTTTACTGATTTTATAAAATTACAGACTGTCAACTTGGATTTTGTGTTTAAGTTCTGTGATAAAGAAACACAAAAATGAGCGAGTCCGAATTTGATTCCGACATTACAGATGCTGCGGGAGCTGCACTAGCTAAGCTAGTGCCTAAAATATCTAAGAAAATTTACAAGGAAACATACAGGAAATTTGGTAGTTGGTGTGAAGAAAAAAATGTAACAAGTATTGAAAAAAAGCCGTCTACTTTATGGAGTACCTACTAAATGCTAAGAACTATAATATATCTTAACAAGAATGTAGATATAAAAAAATTTACAAACTTGATTGCATTTTTAAAAAGAAATGCCAGTGGGTACAGAGCTAACAAATCCAATATATTCACGAAGCAAGAGATAAAACATTTATTGGCAAATGTTGTGCTAATTACTAGGATTTTTGGCGCGTTACGCAGAGAAGAAATTACATTTTTAAAGGTGGAAGATATAGAAGATTGTACAAGTTTTATTAAAGTGAAGATACCGAACACTAAGACACAAATTTCACGACTGTTTACAGTAACTGAAGGATTTGTAGATGGAATTAGTTTCTTAGAAATTTTCCGCAAATACGCACAGCTTCGACCTCCTCATACTAAACATCAGAGATTTTTCTTAACCTATAGAAATTCCAGGTGCTGTACGCTACTTGTTAGTACGAGAGGAAGTCAAAACATTTGCGGAATGAGCACAATAAAACACCGAGAGAAACTAATGATTATTATTCTTTTTCAATATATTCTCCCTTAACCCTAATACACTTTTCAAATCTTTGAATTAATTTGTTTATTCTACTAAAAAAATGATTCTTTGTCATTAAAATAGGCAGAAATTACATTCATCACTTCATCATCGCTGGCAAATTTTTTTCCCCGTAGCTCTTTTTTCATTTTTGGAAACAAATAATAATCACTTGAAGCTAAATCTGGGCTATAGAGCGGGTGTTCCAAAATTTTAAAGCCAATTTTTTGTATGGTAGCTCTCGCAACATGTGCTTTGTGCACGGGTGCGTTATCGTGCAACAACAGCACACCTTGAGTCAGTTTTCCCCTTCTTTTCGTTTTGATAGTATCCCTTAATTGCTCAAGTAGACCAGCGTAGTATTCACCTATTATAAAAACACCTTTGTCCTTATAATTTATAAGCAAAATTCCTTTTGAATCCTAGAAAACTGTGGTCATGATTTTACCGGCTGACTGCGACACCTTAAATTTTTTCGGGGGTGCTGTACCTTTTTTGCGCCATTGCATCAAACCTTGTTTAGACTCAGGTTCATAGTGATGAATCCATGTTTCGTCCCCAGTAACAATCCGGGGTAAAACTTGTTCCATTTTCTCGGCACAAAGATTTAAAAAGTCACGACAGAATGCAACCCGTTGGTGTTTTTGATGCGGTGTGAGCATTCTCGGCACCCACATTGCACACACTTTTGACATACTAACATGGTCATGTAAAATATTTAAAATAGTTGTAGCTGACACACTAATCATTTCTGCAAGTTGTTTTTTTTTTAATCGGGTGTCTTCTAATATAAGTTCTTCCACTTTTTCGATGTTTTCCGCAGTGGTCATTTCGGTCGGCCTCCCAGGCTTGGGATCGTCTTCCAGTGAAACCCTGCTTTGTTTAAAAAGGTTGTGCCACTTATAAATCATCGTTTTTCCTGGACAAGAATCTCCATAAACCGAAAACATTTTTTGCAAAATGGTTTGTGAAGTTTTTACCTTGTTTCGTGAGGAATTTAATAACCGCCCGAAACTCGATTTTCTCCATATTCGACTTTTTTGTATGGATTGACTTGTATGATTAAGAATATCTGAGCGAATAATAACACGACTGTGGTAATTTTTGGTACATACGCTCTTAAAAAGTTTGTCAGTGAGCACATACTTTAATAAGTGACCCTACTCCACGCTAACGCCTCCATTCCGCAAACTATTTGACCCACTTTCGTATAAATACGAGGGTATGCTTATTAGAGGTATGCTTTAAAAAATTGCAAAATGTCTTTGCCTCTTAAATGCAAAAGAATATACCGAGCACTACTTTTGCGCCGATGTTTTGCAACACTCTTAGCAGATTCAAGAACAGATATTACATTACTCAAAAGACATGGAAGATGGCGATCGAGTTCTGTTGCGGAAAGTTACACAGGAAACTCGTTAAAAGTAAAAATGCAATTTCGATGAAAATTATAGGAGAAGAAGAAACTCTATCAAAGAAAAGAAAAATCTGTGACAAAAATAACAAATCTGAAGTGGCGTCTACAAGTACCGTTTCCACTTGTATTGAAGTTCAGGAAAGAAATCTGAAATCTTTAAATGTTCAACTTAGTCACTTAAGTAATTGTACTTTTCATATTTATAATAAATAAATAAAATAAAAAATGTATTTTTAATTTTTAAGCACTAGTGCTTATAAATATGCCACTTTTACGCACTAGTATATAAAAGTACGTCATTTAGCAACCAGAATGACAATGAAAAACAAATAACTATTTATTGACGGCCGTGTTGGGCTATGAGCAAAAAGCGATCGTCTCAAACTACACACTAAGGAGGCAGTATACTAATCTATTACCTTATTTTTAATTTGAAAACTCATGTCAAATCTTGGATTTTTGCGAAAAAGAAACGTAAAACAGAGATTCTTTCAAAGCATCGAAACAACTTGAACATTAACGGTTAACACCAATTCTTTATGTCTTTTGTTTTGTTTTTACATACATTTTTATAATTTTAAAAACGGCATTATGATTTCTTGCTTTTTTTGGAATAATACTTTTGGTTTAATAAATACACGGTTCTGTATTTAACATTTTTAAATAAAACTACTTCCTATTCTTACCGATATATGGTGAAGGCGCCGGGTAACTCTTCCCGTAACTTTTGCAAGTCACGCAGATTATTGTCCTTTGTTCCATCTTTTTTTTACCATAAATTGTATTAGAACTAAAATTAATTAAAACTTAATCACAAACATTTACAAGCGATGGTTTTATTGAAACACGTTTTTATAAGGATAATATTTCCCTAAAAGAACATTAAAAAACATTTACCTAAACACTTTTACAGTTTAAAAAAAATTAAAAATAATATTATAAGAACACATTTTTTTATATTTTATTGTTTTACCACTACAGTACCATTTGGAAAAGCTTTAAACTTGTAATTGTACCACCATCTTTAAATTTAATTGTTTTGTATATTGGCGGCTACAGACAAATATATTGATGTCATTGTTGAAACTGTGAAATAATACAAGAGTTACAAAAAAATTAAGCTTCAGCGTAAAGCTCATTCAAATAATTAATTTTTAATTTGTTTACGTTTTTTTAAATTTATTTTACAAGTTTTATTATTGCTAACATTAAAACAAGAGTCACAACACTTGTGTCGCAAAAAACTTTTGGGGAAAAAAGTAAAAATATGTTTTAATTTCTTTTTTAATCGTTTTGAAGTGTATTTAACTAGCGCACAGATGCTTTTTTATATATTAATAATGTTATAGTTTGTAAAAGTCCTACACAAAAACAGATAATCTCATAACAACAAATAAATAAAACTAGTGAGAAGTGTTTCAAATTTATTTAAAAATCTTTTAAATAATTCTTTATTTTAAAATAAATATATGCTACCCACAAAAATAAGTAAAGGTGATAATACGTGACAAATATTTGTTCGGTTTGCTACGTGACCAAATTGTTCTATTCGGGTTTATATTTTATCAGCTTAATTGTTTTTATCCCTTACGTGTGGTAACAAAACATGTCTATAAATATTTTGCTCTATGCTATTTTATTATTAGTAGTTATTTACATAACTTAAAACATAAAAAAAATGTATAATATATTATGTCATTAAATTTATCTACGCTAAACGCTAAGTTCATTTTCCATTCAGAAATGTTCTTCTTATTTATTAAATTACTTTGATAAAAGATTTGCAATCTGATATACTCATAAGAGGCTTTAAGTTTAAAGTAATATTGTATTGTATTATTGTAAGTCACTACCGAGGTCAATATTTTTGATTTTTCTTTATAATTTATAAGACGTTGTAAACAACAAATAGTTTGGTATTAAAGTTACTAAAAATTTTTGTTTGAATTATTAAATACATCAGAAAAATTAAATTTGTGAGTTCGACATTGATTTTCATCGTGATTATTTATATAAAAATCATCCCACTTTGAGAAAGGATGCTTAAATCAAATTTTGTTATATGCATGATACAAAAAGTTATATGCATTTTATTTAAATTTTAAACAGTAGATTTATTTTAGTTTCTCAAAAAAAAATAATATTTATATACTTAACAATTATATTTTATAATATTTTTTTGATTTGATTTGAATTGATTTTATAATAAATTCACTTAAGTATTTATAAATTTTGAGTAAAACAATTTTTTCTTATTAATAATTTTATCAAAGCATTTATCAAGTGTAAATTGCTATAATTTAGCTAGATAAACCCTGACTTTGCAGCTAGGAGAATGAGAGAGCGAGAGTGTGGAATCGACAACTTGAGAGTATTCTTGATTCAAGAGATATAGGACTCGCCAATTAAGTCGTAAAAGTAATATAGTCGTAAAAACTATGTAAACAGTCATTAAATTAAGTAGCCGTAACCTTGATACAGTCGACCAGCTTTTTTTTGTCAATGTAAAAAAACATAAAATAACTAATCATTGTCCAACTGGACAACTATTTTAATATTTCGTTACTAATTGATCACAGAAGTGTAGCTGTGCTCTTGAACATTTTATAAAAGATTGTTACGTTTTCACTAAGTTGGTAACATTGGATAGATAACCACAGTTTCTTTATTCATTATTTGTGACATTAGAGTTTTATTGAGTTACCAAAATAATTTATTAATTATTAATTTATTAAGCAAATTGTTATTGTACTAATTGTAAAACTGATTTTTTTGATAAATATCTGGCGGGTGTAGCTGTTGCCTCATTGAATATTTGTAGAACCGTTAATTAAGTTTTTTTTAGAAATCTTTGTTGTGGTTTTATAAGATGAGATCGAAATGTAACTGAATCAAAGCAGGCTGTGCCAGCGTAACTGTAACGATGTGTCTAACGTTAATATCCACTTTCAGTTACATTTTAATCTCAGGTTAGGAAAGCTCTTAAATAAGAAAAATTGATTTATAAGACAGGAATTTTTGATAAAAGATTAGTTGGGTTGAAACTTATTTTTTGCAACACTTGGCTTATCGAGATAAGTAGATATTTTTAACAATTTGTTTAATATTTTGTACTACATCAGGTGTAGTAACAGGTGGACAACACTACTTGTGTTTAATTGATTCAATAATTTTACTACAATGTTAAGCAAAAAGGTAATAACTAGTTTATAGTTCTAGATAAATTTCAATAAATTGATATCAAAGTTTAAAGTTACTCATTATATCTAGTCGCCAACTTTATTCTTTAATCTATTACGGAAGTATTAACAATAACTATTAATTATAATTAATGGTATAATAATTCTAAAAATTTTAATTTTAGTGACTTTTGGTAGATTTTTGTTTTGACATTTTAAATAAAAAATTAGTCGTTACCAATATAAAACTTTAAAAATGTTGCCAACTTAAGAAAAGAAAATCATATCTAATTACTTAGAAGAACATATAACAAAAAATTGTGGTCATAGAACTACTGGTGTGTGTCAGGCCAAAATAAGGCAATTAAGATGGTTCCCTAGCCTTCTACGGTCGCTTTTAAAATTTAGCCGCTTGCTTGTTTTTCACGTTTTTTGTGCTATCTATGTATAGCCTTGATAAAGACTTCAACAAAAACCTGGCTTTCCAATTCCCACTTGCTGGCGGTGGCACTTTAAAGTGTTTTTTTTTATAATTAAAACTTTTCGTGCCATTTGTTTATTATGCATTAAAAAAAAAATTTGGTAAGACTTGTTATAATATCTATATGTTTGCAGCTAGAGAAAGAAATTTACTCGCAGTTCTATTTTTCAACAAATTTTTTTGTTAAATTTAAAAATTAAAAATTATGACCGTGTAGCGTTAAAGAGTTTTGTTATGTCAACACTTGTGCCGAAAATTAAAACTGTACCTATAATAACAACAAAATGCTATGAAAAGTTAGAAAATGTATGCTAGTAAACCCCATAACTTACTTCTGTACTAAGTTCTACAGTTTAGGAACTAGAGGGCGTCAAAGCTAGAGATTGAAGATTGTCTAATTTGGTTGGATTTTATAATTTTGACTTACAAACTAGTTTATGAGAGATTTAATAAGGGTAGTTGTAAAGATAAGTAAACCCTATTGTTACCAAAGCGACAAGCTGGTCACTCGAAGGAGACAAACAACAGATACCACGCGTCGGATCTTTACAATCCGCTTAAAATTCAGAGGCTGTGGTTTCTTTATCGGTAAGGGACCCAAAAATTAATTCCTTTATTGCACTATAAAATTCATCCAAATATAGACACACTTTAAAATTCGTTTCTATACCTACTACGTCTCAAAAACGTCAAATTTTAGTAAAATTTTACATTTTTTGTGGGTCTTGAACTATACCGGAAAAATGTTTTTATACCCAGTTTTGAAAAGCTGTAATAGTATAAGAAAAAGGGGCAAGTTAATTTGAAATAATTTTTTTTAACCGATTTTCATCATCTGTGGCTTAGTATATATTTTAGATGAAAATTGTTCCAAATGATTTTAAATCACTCTGTATATTCCTAAATTTTAGTGATTTTTAAGTTTTTAAAACAAAACTAAGAATACTTAATTACTAGATCTTAATTTACTTCTAGACACAGCCGGAAGACAGTAGGTAGTTCATTTTGGACACACAAAATTTTTTTGGTTGCTTATGTTAGCAATATGAAATAAGTCTTTTTGTAGTATAAGATTTACCATTATGGTATTTATTATAATAAAAAAATAGAATCGATAACATTACATTTTTTATTGTTGTCTACCATTTGACGAAAATTTATTGGAATTATTTTTCAGTGAAAAGAAACCGAATATAAGTTTGTCTCTTATACCTATCGTAGAAAACAATATAAAAACACTTACCTACATTGAGCATATCATTTACCTTGTGACTTTTCAAGATGCTATTAACCCTTGGATTACTTGATAAATTTAATAGGTATACTTAATCACATTTTCTTAAAAATATAATTTGATTAAAAAAATTTATTCATTTTGGTTTATGGTACTTACTTCGCTACATACTCGTATCTAATAATTAGGCTACGAAATGATTGTTTAGTAAGCAAAGTAAAGAATTTTGATTCGAGACTATGTTAATGCAAAAAAAAATAGAGCACTAATTACATTTTGCAGATAAAACGACAGTATGATGGCAATATAAATAATTAGCAAAAAATGCAAATTTAATGTAAAAAATTTAAATATGTTTCGAAAATCGTTAAAAACAAATTTTACCGCCGTTGTACATACAAAAATTGTAAATCATGTTTTTCGTGAACTGCTCCCTAATAAACAATGCTTTTAACCAAAATTTAAAATTGAGAGGTTTCCCTTGTACCTTTTTTATTGAGAACTCAGGTGTATAACAATTTAAAAATTTGATTACATATTATTTCAATTTGCTTATCTAAAACAAATGAGTTGCATCATTTTAAAAATAACGGAAATACATTATAATAAGTATATGAAGCAGCAATTATTAAGTGGCCTGCTTAATGATAACACATAATTAAAAAAACACCGTGGTCTTATCAATATGAGGTATGAGAACATTGTATTTAAAATCAATTTGTTACCATCACTTGAGATTGTTCCTATCATATATACATAGATAAGCCTATTGTCGATTGACGATACCTATAATTGTTATGAAGTAAGATTATCTTCTATTAGTCTTGACGTAAATCTTGTGTGAAAAAGACACTAAAAATTGTGCTAGGTGTATCGCCATTAAAGAAAAAAAATTATGGATACAGGTACTAAAACAGTTTTTTTACTATTCTTTACAGAACTTAGACAATATAATTTTTTGTGGCTAGTTCTTGTATTTTTTAAATATATTATTTATTTATAAATAGTATTATTCACACCTACTTCAATTCCTAATGGTATAATGGTCATATTATTCACAAGTGATGTCATTGCCCCAAATAAGCCTTGACATTATTGATAATGATAACATTTTGTCGACAATAATTCTCAAATTGTCTTAATAAAATGTAACAAATTCATTAAAGTATTTAATTTAATTTTTATCTTTTTTTTGAAAAGAATCAATCAAAAAGATTTATTGAGCAAACTTACAGAGGTGGCCATTGAAAAGTGGGTCACTTTAACAAAAATATATATATATATATATTGTGCTCTATTGTGCACACTGACACTAACGTCTTTAAGAAAAATTTAATTTAAATGCTAAAAGCTTTAATTTTTGATAAAACTTTTTAATGACCAACATGTACTTGATTTGTATTTGATTACATTTTGTTTATGCCACTAGTAGATTGGAGTCATAAATTAATTTTGGTTAATTTTTTTATACTGCATGCAAATTGTTTATATCTTGGATATTTGACAACAAAAACCCTCCAAATTTACGATCTGTCAAAAAGTTTTAAGCTTCTAACTTAAGTTAGTTTTAGTTTTGAAACTAACAGTAATAATTTTTCGTATAGAAAAATTATTGTGCAAATTTTAGCATCTCTATTGCTTATATTTATTATAAAATGCAATTTATGATAGAATTGTTTTTCTTTCAATTTTAAACTTTTAAGTGCTTTTTTTACTTAATGCAAAAGAAATTTATTGATTTTATAAAAATCAAAGGTAGTCTTCATGACAGTAGTTCTTGAATTCTTTTGAAAGGTGTGCTGACCTTACCTCACCCTCGAGTGCTGATTACTCCAGAAAGATTACTATTTTTTTGTATGTTAAGTTTATCGTTGAATTTTTTAGACGTCGTGGATTTTATTGGTTATAATCATAAAAATTTTAAAAACATATCAATCACAGCTAAAATGTAGTTAAAAAATTTGTTTGTTGATTTCAACAATCTCCAGCAGTCGTGTATGTGTGCAGTGGTGTCTATTTAAAAAATGGACTTAATAATCTTTTCTGTTTTTTCAATTTTATGTTTCCTAAAATACACAAGGCACAACAATTAGCTAAATGTTTTTTCATTTTACAAGGTGTTTATAAATGATTGTAGAATCCTAGAAGGCTGTGGAAATTTTCGATATCACGAATATTCATTGTAATGTTTTATTTTTGCAACTGAATATTAGAGAATGGTTTCTGGAGGTACTCAGTTGTCTAATAATAATTATAATAATAGTTAAAATCATTGTCTATAAACGACATAAATTTTTTTATTGCTTCCACAGTCTCATAAGACCCTACAATCATTTATAACTACCTTGTATTTTTTATCTTAGCGAAGAAATAATGTTGCTTGAATTTTGTTTTACTATTCTTTACCGAACTATGGACTTTATATACAATTTTATTTTTTGTGGTATTCATAATTTTCAACCATGCATGTACTTATACAAAGAACCTTTTTATCTCTTGTTTTTTTAATTTCATAACCTAAAATAACACCTAAAATATCGATTTATGCTATTTTGCATTCTTTTGTTAGTTTTTATTTTTTTAATAGGATGAAACATTCTATTCATTTCAGTCATGTTCTATGATGCTAATTTATAATATTGTTTAGCATTATTCTTGATTCGCATATCTTTTTCACACTTGGTTGTCTTTTTATTTTGTTTTCCGGCTTTGGTTGCACATAGTTTTTTGTTACTACAATTTTTCATTCTTTAAATTGTTTGCTAAAATTATTCTACCACCTTTTTTTAATTTTTTATTTAATAATTTAGCTTCTTGTATACACTGTTTTTGCTATATTTCTATTTTCTTCTTTCTTGCTCTATAATAATTAGTTTTTGTTGATGTATTTTTTATTGTTTTTGTTATACAGAGTGATATAAATGTATAAAAAAAATCATATTTTCAAAGTTAATGTTTTTTAGCCAACTGGTTTTTTGCTGTGACCAATTTAAATGTTTTTTTGAATTTTTTAAAACAGATGCAATTTTTAACAGAATTACTGAACTAAATATTCAAATTGACGTCCTTCCGTTTCTTAGTAATAATACAACTAATTTTCGAACTCCGTTAGCACATTATTTATCATTTTTTGATTAATTAAGCGGTACTGATTTGGAATTCTTTCTCTGCCGCCTTGCCATATAAAGAACTATTTTAAATACCTTAAAAATAATTTTAGCACTTAAACTTTTTATGTTATGTTTTATGGTCTAATTTCAAGCTGAGCTAATACCGGTAGTAAATTCGTTTCTATGGAAAATTAACTAAATTCGGGGTTGTAATTGACTGATGTAACGAAAAAGTATTAAAATTAAAATCTGTGATACTACCGGTAGTATCACTACTTGAAATTAGCCTATTAGTTTTTATTTTTAGTTATACTTTCAAAATCAATACAAAAATAAATGATGCAATATTAATAAAAAATTTTAGTCCAGACACACTTCAAAATGTCTTAAAAATAATTTTAGCAAATGATGCAATGTTAATAAAAAATTTCAGTTCAGACTCACTTCACAATGTTTTAAAACTAATTATAAGCAATTAAACTTTTCTATGTTATATTTTAATGTTTATACTACGTTTCAGTTCCACTATCAAACTCAATAGAAAAATAAATGATGCAATGTTAATAAAACTTTCAGTCCAGACATACTTCAAAATAAATTTCAATTTATTTTATCTTAATCCGTCAAGTTGAAACTAAACAGGAAATTTTTAATATGCCTTGTTGATTAAATTAAAAATACCTATTCATTTACAACAATCAAAATTGTTAAATCTTTACAAAAATTTTATAATAAATATCAATTTTTTATGAAGACAGCTTTACTTGCAACTTTTGTTTCACTTTATATTTTAAGTAGGTGACACAAGATAATTTAAAAATGTGGTGCTACATTAAATTTCTAACAAAGGCTAACTAGTATACTAGGACATAGATTTACATTTATGTGTAATTATGTTCTAAATTACAGCTTTGAATGTAAAAACAAAAAATCTTCCTGTACTTATTGAATGCAATTAACATATTTCTCATACAGGTAAATGAGCAATACTATTAATCAGCTTTTATCTAAATAAAATTTTAAATTGCAATAGAAAAGAGAAATTAAATTGTGGTGATAATCATTGTTTAAATAATTTTTCCATGACATCAAATATTTAGGTGACCCCAATTATTTGTTTGATAAATCTTCTGATTAAAATCGAATGTTATCATTATCAAGATTCGCCCGGACTTCAAAATATGACAAGTTTATTAAATAAATTAGAATACAATATGATCAAGGAAAATTATAGTATGATAATTTTGCAATAAAGAAGTAACATTATCTTGCTATAATCATGTTTTTCTGTGTATTATTTATTTCTTCGTCTAGTATGTTTAATTAGGGTGAGGCATTTAAACATTATTAAATTTTAAATTGTTTTTATTTCAAGATCATTCATGTTTCACCGACACGGTCCCTTCTAGCTAGAGACCATCTTTCATTTTATTTTGTGAGAGTCCGTCATGAGCATGACACAACCGGCAATAGTTATTACTAACGATCGGATACAAGGAGGGATTTGAAGGGCACGCTCATAGGCGCCGCACTGATCGCTTTCTGCGGGTACGATCGACAAGGTTGCAGGATTCTTCTTTTGTTAATTAATTTAATTTAACAATTTAATATTTTAATTAAAAGCGAATTATTAATCAAAAGTTAGTGTAAAACACGAATTTACCCTGGTCAAAATAAAAACAATTGTAAGTGTTCGAGATCTACGCTTATGACTTGTAAGCACGTCATTACTACCTCAATCGACCAATTCAAGTTTCAAGGTTTTTTCGCTTGGCGAGTGCGACTAGTTAGCTAGACAGCTGTACAGTGTTTTTTGTTCCCTCATTGGATCCGCTCATTAGTTATTACTCTCGCTACTCTACTTCGTCTTGATAAAGCCCAATAATTGGCGAAACGTCGATGAATTAATAATAATAATAAAAAATTAATTAATAATAGTGTCTAAATTTAAAAAAGAAAAATCCGACACTAATACTTATCTTGTCAAATCGTGTACTGCATGTACCCCCATTATAATTTTTTTGATATGGTCATATTTTTGTTTTCACGTTCATATTACTGTTTATCTAATACTTATTGTTTTTTTCGATTAATGTCCATTATGATTATCACTATTGTTGATGAAAATATAAATTCAATACTCTCTTTACCAAAAAAATATTTATTTTAGCTGTACAAAAAATAATTTCGAAATATTTTAACAACGGCACTTCAGTAAGATTACAATCTTTGTTGTTATTTTATCTGAGATAGGTACACAACCACACAATTTTTATCAAACATACTTTTACTTTTCTTTGTCTATTTGTTAACAACTAAATTTAAACTAATCTTCTCGGAATCAACCTAAATTTGCATAAACAAATAGCATCAACAGCCACACCTCTCAATGACCTTCTAAAACAGTAGTACATTGCACTTAAAAATTAATGTTAAAAAAATTGTGCAGTATTATTGATAACCTGTTGTACAAATTATTATGAAAGACACTCAAGGATTAAGGTTAGTGACATTATGTTTACAAGTGAAAGTGTGCAAAAAAATAAAAACAAATTGATTTTCGCCCACATTTATTAAGTTTCGATAAAATATTCAAAAATCGATAAATTAACTCACCTACGTCACAATAACCAAAAAGTGTGTCACAGTTAATTGTAATTTGGTAAAGCATTGATTTTGTTTATTGTCGTCAAATGAAAATAACCATCACAATTAAATCTTACAACCTTGCCCTATATCTCTCAAATTAGCCATCAAATTGTCAAATAATATTTCTTTATGGTTTTTCTGTTTTCTATTGTTGTCTCCGTCTTATCTAATTTAGCTAGAAGAATCCAAGATTAAATTGCTGTTGGTTAATCGCACTAATTTAAGATAAAAAATAAATACCAAAAATCACTAAATTAAAAATCTGATTCATCTAAGTAAACTTTATCTTAAACATTTTGAAACAATGTATTTGTATGTATGTACTTGTCCAGGGAGCATTTATTTCGTGTAATAGAACAATAAATTCAAATTAAAAAATTTGTTACGAGGCCGCTAAGTTACATCATCCGTAAAACCTGATTTTTCTCATAAACAATAAAAATTCTAGCTTTACATTTGAACAAGTTTATCAAATTTTGTTATCACTATCAAAAAAAATCTTCACAGGAAAAAAATGTTTGCGGTTAGTCTGGATCAATTTCCAAATATAAGTTTTTACAAACTTAATTAATGTTTAATAATGCTTCTTATCGAGTACAAACATTTGCCAAAAATATACCAAATTACTGACGTAAAAAAGAACATACTAAATCCTCAATAATCACTGCTTGATAAAATATCAAATTATCTACATAGACGTTAAGCGTTAAAGGATTATAAGCTTGCATGTAATAAATTTTTATGGTTCATTTATTTAATCACTTGAAGTTCAAAATAGCCCCTTGAAGGGATAATCATAATCATGAAAACAAGTACTTGTTTTTGTACTCAATTATTTTACAGTAGCTACTAATCAATTATAACAGTACTTAATTATCTCGTTCTTGCAGAAACTAAAGACAGGCTGGAAGATGGCCAAACTAGTATCGAAGAGGATGATAAGCCAAAAGTTGCAAATGAACACTCTGAAGAAGCTCAGCTTGAGGTAAATTACTGACCTAGATACAATTTACACAACACAATATTACACCCACACAGTTTATTGAGTTGTTTTTATATATTATTATCACAGTGGAAAAAACTATTTTATTCCTTGCAAGCATTTTTTTATTAGAACTTGTTTAGTTTAGAGAGTATTTAAGTCATCTGTCATTTTGAATCAATAAAAATAAGACATTGTTTGGTTAACAACCAATAACAACGAATTTTAGTGAGATAACTATGCATGGTGTATTCAACTGAGAATACCATTAGTGAAAATGGTGAATATTTTTAACAAATGAAAAACACACAATTTTTACCAAATTTTTGAGGTAACAATTACGAGTAACAAAAATTTTTTTATTGGTTGCGGTGGAAATCATGTGTAACTCAATTCTGAGGATCTTACTCATTCTGGAATACCATTCGTAATTTCGTGCTGCGCACTCATGGTGCTTCGCACACCACAAAATTATTCAACATAACTTTGACTACTCGTGGTATTATAACTGAGAATACCACTCGTGGCATATTTGCACTAAATATACTGTTAGTAAGAACTAGAGAAGCTGAATATTTTAAACAAATAAATATTTTTGGTATTATAATTAATAAAATTAAACTAAAGTCACGTATAACTCAGTTTTTTAAATAATTTTGATTTTGTAAAATAATTGTTATTTATTTGGTTCATTGAAGTTAATAAGTGGAATATTTTTCCGGTGGTATCATTTATGGTCATTGCCATTACGCTTGGAAACACCAAACAGCGAATAACCACTCATGATACCCCCAGAAAAATATTCTACATAACTTTGACTACTCGTTGCATTATAACTCAGAATTTAAATAATGTAAAACTTAAAATCTGATATTTCTTCATACATTTAGAATATTATGTGCAAAACTAGAAGTAGGTTATTAATGTATAATAAATAACCTGTGTAGGATGGAAGTATTCAATAAAATTTAAAGAAAGCTGCACTGTACTTGTAGTCAAATATTTAGTAATTTGTATACCTACTTATAGGTTAGGGACAGCCGAGGCTAAAAAATCTCGAAAACCAAACACATTTTTGTGTTTTTATATTTATATACATTGATTTTTGTGCAAGTATACCTAGTAGATAATGATCTATTTTACATTTTAATGAATGGTATTAAAAAATAATACCAATGGCAACAAACCCAAAAATGAATTCTAATACATGTCATTTACGACAAAAATATTTTATGTAAGTAACTAGACGAATCATTTATAGGTTTTTCTTTATTTACATAATAAGAATAACTAAAAGACTGAAAAAGATTACATGTCTATATAATGTTATAAACTAGGGAAAAATTTCCATCTAAGTTAATTTTAACGTTTTATAACAATTGTTTGTCAGTGTCAATCAAATTATGAGCATCAAAATAAGGAATAGAAGAATTTACTGTACAATTTTAGTGTGAAAATCACTGGAACCAGTGACATTAGATTAGATTTTTTCTGTCACGAAATTTGAATCTTACTTTATCCGAGTTGTTGTTTGAGTTAAAGCTGAGTGTATCTCGTTTTTGAGTGGCATTGTTTTGATGGTTAACTATTTAATATTTATAACGCGTTTTTAAAATTTTCCGAAAATTTATGACAATAAAAATTAAAAAGTAAATAGCACTGAAAAAAAAGTAAATTAAAGAAAACGTACACGGAAAGTTCAATAAGGTGTTAAAAATAGTCTATAAAAACTTTTTCTAAAATGTTAAAAGTTTTACATGTGGGAGCCCACTAAAATTAGAATTTGTAAATATTTACTCGTGTAATATGTCATCTTAAAACGTCTTAATATAAAGAGCATGTCTTTCTCAGTCGATCTACTAGAAATTCAAAGATGTGGAAAATTAAATGCAGGTTATTTGTAAAAATTTTGTGCAAATTTTAACAAGAGAAGTCCTCGTTAAAACGATGCTAAACATTTTTTTGAGATACCTACGTAATGCGTTATTATAACAATGTTATTATAATTTTGTATAATATATATTGCTTTGAATTTACAACTAACTATATCTAATATATACATAAAACCTTTGATTGTCGCAAAAATAAAAAATTACGATTAAGAATTAAGAAAACGTAATTGAGCGCCTTCTAGTAGAAAATGGTAAAGTACCAACATTTTAATTTTTGAACTAATGCCATAAATAGGTTTTATGTACCATTAGTATTTGCCTTTATTATGCAGATAAGAACGAAATACCAATAAGGAATTTAAAAGGTATAAATAATATGTATGACGAAAATCATAAATAATTTTACAAGCAATTACTCTTTTTAAATTAAAATACATAATGTAACAATAAACTTATTTTTATATTTAAAATGTTTTTATGTTAATATACGTATGTAATAAAAATTGTAAGATTTTGGCTTTTAACCCCTATTTGTGTTTAAATATATTATATCTAAAAAAAGTATCTTGGTAATTCGCGACCTCAGAAAAATAAAATTTTCAAGTCACATTTTGAAAAAAAATTGAAATATTTTTTCTAAATACTTAGCGCCTATGCCCTATGCTAAACCTCCACCTTCTCTTGAATGCTATATTTTCTTCAAACTGTTAAAAATATCAACAAAAGAAAGTTTCCAATGCATAAAAAGTGAAATTGTTAGAACCACAAGATTTTAAGTGTCAAAAATGGTTAATGCCGAATATTATATTAGTGGAAATAGTGACAATAATATCTTTTTGATCAAATGATGAAAACGAGAATATGTTGAAATATTGTTAGATGTACGCGCCTTGCTTCATCGAGTAAATCTATACAAAAATGACAGACCAGGACTTGCTCTAATTCAGTTTATTTTTTATTACACGTTATATTCTGACACAATAGCTTAATTAATTTTGTTAGGTTTCTTAATGTTATTGGTTGATTGAAATTTTTAAAGTTTTATACGATTTTTCTAATCAAAATATTTTGAAAATCATAGCACTTTTGTTTGTAGTGGATGTCGTTAGAAACTATCTATTTTAAACAAGATGATATACTTTAAAAAATATATTTTATCAGTTCGATATATCTTGAATGTCAGAGCTTGGTCAAAAAAATGTTTTTCTACTCATGCTTATGAAAGTACACGTTTTCGTTACAAACCCTATGTAAAATTAGATACAACTTTTTAACTAAAAATAATAATGCGTACTATGAAGGAAACAGATAAAAAACTAAATAAATATTTAGTGACATGACATAGTAAAATTTGATATAGTAAAAGCTTAATTGTAAATATAATTATAAATTCTGAGAATAAAATTAGGATTTTAATATTGTAGGAAAAATATTATTTACCACTCGACATCAAGTTTGGTTTATTCGTTGGTGAGTTAGTTTCACTCGCTGCTAACGCAGCTTGTGAATAAACCATCTTGCGAAAAATCCTCATTTTTATCTCTTGTTGTAAAATGTGTTATATTGCTTAGTTTTTATTGTTTTTATAAAAATAAATTATGAATTAATTTTTAGAGAAATACAAAATTTAGTTTAAACATTATTATTTAAGTAACAATTGACGTTTTAAATTTTTAGAGTAATTAAAATACACTTTAATAAAGAATGAAAAAATGTTAACAACAATACATTTCTTATTTTATTAACGAAAAAAATTGTAATTTGGTATAATTTTACGTAATTTAAACAAAAATAAAGAAGTGTAGACAATTTTGTTTTTTTCTGAAAAGTCATTTCATAATTTATTTTTATTAAAATACATAGTAATAAAGCTAAAAAAAATTTGCCAAAACTGATAAAAATCAATGCAGAATTTATCAAATAAATTAAAAGTATCAGTTCTACTTATAACAAGAAAGTTTCTAATGCTGCTATTTAGAAAATATTTCAGCTAGATAAATCGTATTAGATAAATCGAGACAACTCATATTATTAAGTAAGAATACAAACAATATACTTTGTAACATTGACTTTTTTATCAAATAGTAAAGTGTTGTGAAAATAATTCAAACGGAGAGAAAACAATTTCAGTCATAGTGTAAGTATAAAAAGGTTTCGAAATCACTGTTTATAAGACGTCAAACTGTAAGTACCCACATTATTATGGGATTTTACTTCTTCAGTTTCTGGTAGTAGGTTCAAAGCTAACTTGAAACTTGTTTGTATAACAACTCTAAAAACTCTTTTCTAACTACTTTTTCTGTCTTCTTCTTTTCTTTTTTTATATTAATAAATATTTTAATAATTAATATTTCCTAGTAGGTATATTAAATAATATGTTAATAATGTTTTTGTTGTTTTATCAGAATGACCCTGATTTATTTATGATATCGTGTATAGAAACAAATTTGTTAAATGAAATGGAAATTTTGCCACAAAAATTTACATTTATGCATATTTTGTAATCGCCAACCTTAGGCGGCCAACAAGTGAATTGTATTTCGTCACTTAGATATGTGTTTTAAAAATGCCAATAACACAAATTACTAACATGTTACCTTCGTATTTTAGTTTATAATTATTTATTCATCCCTTTTTGATACCGTATTAAATAAAAATTAATTAATAAACACATTAGTATCAAAATAATTTATAAGCAAAAATTTTTATTTTCAAAATAAACACTAATTATTTATAAACATACCTAATTCTTGAACATTCTTTCCTAAAATTTTATCTTTGCTTTTCTCTTTGCATTGACTCTCACTTTAAGCTAGCTAGTTAATCTATGCTTAAAACTTCTTCCACTTATATTTTTATATAACACACACAGAGAGGTAGATTCCAGGTAATATAACACATGTATACAGTGATAACAACATTTTAAACATTTATAATCTTCACTTTTTAATAGTTATTAAATTTTCAGCACGTCCCATACCCGAAATCCGTATTTTTTATTATAAGTAATGAATTTTGCGAAAGGTTCAGCTACTATGGAATGCGAAGTAAGTGTTAAAACAATTCTAAATAAACCCATAACCAAGTAAAACTTTTCAGCAATTCTTAGTCTCTACCTTAGAGACGTTTTGTTATTCTCGGAAGGAGATTCTACAGTTATTTATCACGTATTTACAATGCTTGCATATTTTTTTCCTGTATTTGGAGCAATTATCTCCGATAATTGGCTGGGAAAATTTAGGACAATTCTGTATGTTTCCGTAATTTACGCTGCCGGAAACATCCTGCTTGCTCTAGCTTCAGCAGGACCTCTACACATACCCCAAGTACCATTTTCACTACTTGCCCTGTTCCTAATTGCAGTAGGAACCGGAGGTATAAAACCATGTGTCGCAGCTTTCGGAGGAGATCAATTTGTCCTTCCACAACAAGAAGTTCAATTAGCAGCGTTCTTTTCCGTGTTTTATTTTTCAATCAATGCCGGTAGTTTGATATCAACATTTTTGACACCTGTTCTAAGAGAAGATGTTCACTGTTTTGGGGAAAACAGTTGCTTTCCTCTGGCTTTTGCAGTCCCTGGAGCACTTATGCTTGTGTCAATTTGTAAGCAAAAACTAAAAAATGATTTATAAAATTTTATTTTGACCGGTTTTAGTAATATTTTTCTTCGGAATGCCTTTATATAAAATTTTGAAACCTGAAGGCAATGTTCTAATAGAAGTGGTTAAATGCATTTGGGTATGGTAATTTCTAAATCAAAATTTGTTTTACTTAAAAGTTTGTTTTAGTATGGAGCAAAGAAAAACTGGGGTTCTAAAAAACAAGTTGAACATTGGTTAGACCACGCTGAAGACAAGTTCGGAAAAAGCTTGGTTAAAGACATAAAAGAAACCTTAAGAGTATTAGTTGTGTTTGTCCCACTTCCTATTTTCTATACTTGCTATGATCAACAAGGAAGCGGATGGACCTTTCAAGCAGCTAGAATGAACGGAAAAGTCGGTTCTTTTAATATCCTTCCGGATCAAATGCAAGTCGTAAATCCTTTGCTAGTTTTGGCATTTATCCCTTTGTTTAATTACGGCGTTTATCCTCTCTTCAGTAGACTAAATATTTTAAAAACGCCGCTTCAGCGTATGGGTTGTGGTGGATTTTTGGTAGCTGTATCTTTTGGACTTGCTGCTTGTATATCTTTAGCGCTAGAAGCTAATGATCCAGTGTTACCATCTGATGGTAATGTCCAATTAAGATTTTATAATCCTTCCGATACAGATATTAGACTCAGTGTTAAATATTTTGATATAAATGTTACGGATATTGAACCAATGGGTTATAAATACGCTGAGCTAAGTTTGACTGGAGATGGTACATTTGAATATGAAGTAAATGGTGGTGGAATACAATCTGAAAATATAAGTGAAGCTACAGGATATTTATTTTATCAAATTCAGAATGGACCTTTCAAACTTATTGTGGATGACATAACCAAGTCACAGGATGGACTACCAAAAATTAGGTAATTATCGTAAAAATTTTAGTCGAATTATTAGAACATAAATAAATAGGTACTCTTTTTGAGATTGTAATGGCTATCTACTGTAACTAATATTAGGTATAATTCAATGTTTTAGTAGTTTTATTATCTTGTTTTAAAAAATATCTTACATTGTTTAAGATAAAACAACAACCTAGATGACGATAATAAAATCAGCAAAATTTTGTTCAAATATTGTTTAAAAACATCTATGGTTTGTTTTTTACTAGACAGAAAAATGAATATATCAATATATTCTAAATAAAAAAAGAAGAAAAATTCCGTTAAAACGTAAAACTAAAACGTGTTAAATTGGGTTATTTTAGTCTAAAAAACTTGATGTCTTTTGTTCACGTTTCTTTTGTTATATATGTTTTATAATCACTAATTTTTAGGTTTTAATTTTGTTATCACTTGAGATAAGACCAATCTTTTTGTAGATTTTTATTAATTGGGGTGCTGTATTTTTGGTTAAAAAATTGCTTTATACTTTTGCATTTTGTGATATATATTAAACTGCCATAAAATTTGAGTAAAGTAAAATTTACTGAGTAAAATTCATAGATTAACTCGAAAACACCTTTCAACGCCTAATACTGATCAATTGAACAAATTTCTATTATAAACGCACCATTTTATGAATGTTATAACAATTATAACAAAATTTAAATTTAAATTAAATTTTTAAATATTAATTAAATAAAAAAGATCGTATATTTTGTCGAACCGTATATCTATAAGGTATATGACAAACAATAGTGTCATTATTTTTTATCTTTATATCCAAAATAAAACTTTATATTACTCAATTAAATATTTGAAGACCAATAATTCATTTTAAGTTTGACCTTCACATTTGCGACATTTTGTTATAAAAAAATTTTGTCAAAACTATATGTTTTGAAATAAGGGGCTAAATTTAAATCACTCTTTGAAGAATGGTTTTATTTAAATAAATCCTATGAGGGTCACAATAAGCCTAGATTAGAAGTTCTAAAGACTCACTACCACAATAAGTCCTAAGCTAAAATACCCTATGCTAAGCTTTAAAGCTTCAGTACAGTAGACCTTTGTATCACTAGTATAAAAAAAATCACTATTGTCTTGGCAGATTATATTGTATCAAAAAACACTGATCTCAAAAATGTTGAATTCTGGACAATTACAATTCTTTGCAAATGTTTTTTTGAAGTTTTAGAGTTAACTACTTAAACACTAAGGTTATACATATATACATATAATAATAATTCCAAGGTTTCGCTATTCCTGATACTCTTAATTTTTCTGTTATTTTAGGACTTTGGTCTACAATCAAATGGAAAACATAAATGTGGTGTACTACGATGGATCGAAAGAGGTTTTAAATATCAGTAGCACCAATGACTCTCTCCAATCTATAGATCCTGGAACGTACAAATTCGGAAAAAACGAATTTGAATTTAATATGGGAGGTGTTTACACTATCTTAGCAAATTTAGATGATAAGGGAAATGTTAAAGTAAAATGATTTTAATTTTTTAATAATGTTTGTTATGCATTTATTTTTAGGAAGCAAAATATTTTGAGACAACTACAGCCAATAATGTTCACATACTTTTACAACTTCCACAATATTTTATAATAACCTGTGGAGAAATTTTATTCTCAATCACTGGTTACGAATTTTCTTATTCTCAAGCTCCAGTTTCAATGAAGTCTGTTTTACAAGCTTTCTTTCTTCTAACAAGTGCAATTGGAAATCTCATTATAATTATTATTGAATCAGCAAAAATTTTTGACAAAAAAGTAAGAAATGTTAAAAGTTTATAAAATTTGTACTAATTGATTTAATTT
Source organism: Tribolium confusum (assembly GCA_029207805.1). Taxonomy (NCBI): domain Eukaryota; kingdom Metazoa; phylum Arthropoda; class Insecta; order Coleoptera; family Tenebrionidae; genus Tribolium; species Tribolium confusum. The sequence continues at coordinate 26,859,177 of JALGAY010000002.1, read as the reverse complement.
CAGTCGTACGATTTCTTCCTTTATACAGGTTTGATGGTTTTAGATATGTTACTTTTTACATTTATGGCTACCAGGTATAAATATGCAGACAATGTGAATAATAATGAGAACGAGCACAAACCAGAAAAAAAATTGAGTATTAAATCTCAACAAAGTACTAAGTTTTAAAATTAAATTCTGTGATTAAAAAGACTCTGAATTGTGATTTCTAATGTAAGATTCTTTATTATTGTGTAAATAAATAAATGCTGTATTTTCTTAAATGGGTATACTATGACGCATAGTGAACTCATAGTTAGATGTAAAGTTTAAATTATTTTGTATAAATAGATTAAAAGTATTTTAATATAAAGAACAATAGAAGTAAGATGTTTGTAACCAAAAAAGTAAGAATTTTAAAATTTATACAAAAAACTATTATTATTCTAACAATATTTTTTGTGCCCACTTTTGCAATGATTTACATCTAACATTTCGATATCTGAACTTCAGATCTGCGGCTTCAGCAAAGTTTTTCGTCAGACAAAAAGCAAAAGGTTGCTGTTTTAGTCCTAAGTTCGAGAGAGTGTGGAACTTGAGTCCCTCTTTTAACGCTTTAATGATATGAGCTTTTAGTTTTCTTTAAGCGCTTTTCGTCATTTTATTCTGTAAATTCTTTCTTTCACTTTCTCTATTTGCAGCTCTTAATACTTCGTCTCCTGTCTGGTACCTTTTACGTGGCTGTGACTTTTTCACGAAGGTAAAATGACAGAAGAAAAGTATAATTCAGCAATTGCAGTATACTCTTAGTATGTTTTTAAATTTTTATGAACTTCTTAAAAACTAGGTTATTATTAAATGTTTTTTTATGGAAGCTTGAAGGCAAATGCCTGATAAATGTTTAAGCCCGAGTTTACACCTTTAACAGGTAGAAAAAATTACACAACTTTTCTGCTTGCCAAATTAATGCTTATTAAACCCAAATTTCTATATTAGAAACCAAAACCAAAAAAACAACTTTTGTAACTTTAACTCATTGCTTTAAATCTTATTTACAAAATATTAAAGAAAATTAAATTTTAATAAATGAGACAAATAACATTTATTTGTATAAACAACTCAATTAAAAAGCAACTTACGTGATAACTAATGTTGGTGTTTGAGATGTAATAGTTACTATTGATCAGTGGCGGATTTTGGCGGTAGCTTTTTTTTAAACTAAACTTTTTGATTGTTTTTTTTTTTAATTTTGTATTTGTTATTACTTACTTTCTTACTTTTTCTCTAATATTTCTAATTTTTGAATAATTTTTTAAATGCCAAAACTTGCAAAATAACGACCCAAATTCAGCTGTATGATGGACAGTTTTATTTTCAGTAGCGATTGCCACGTTTGTAAAATAATGTTTTCTTTTGTTATTCTATTTTCCTGAAGTTTTTCTAAGCTTTTATAGTTTTCTAGATACATTATTAATTTAATTTTTTCTGTTAGGATTTTTTCTACTTTACCTTCACCTAATATTCAACATAATATTTGTTCTTTTCTGTCGCATGTTTCACATGTCTTTAAAATTTTGAATTTAATTTTCTAGTTTTGTTCTTTTACTATTTGTTAAAATTATTTCTTTGCTTTATTTATAGTCTGTTCTGTAGAGATCCTTAATGTTAATTTTTTGATGTTTCTCGTCGATTGAGAGTTAAGACACAAAATATCACTTTTTAGAGAGAGTGTTTTAAAATTGAATCAAATGAGATTTTGATTGCAAAGTCAATACATTGGCGAAAAATTTTTGTTTTGTCTTGGCATGCATGATGCTCGTCGGAGGGTAAGACGCCGTCATATAGAGTGATGTGATATTGGATTTGCTGTTGAGAGGCATCTGCGCAGGACTGTTATAGTAATAATGGTTTGCTGTTGCCTATAAAAACCGATTATTTCTTGTGTTCATTCGAGGCAGTATGACATCTGTGCGTTCTACGAACTACGTGTGTAGACAACGCACGTCTACATATTGATTGCTTATCAATCTATAGAGTTCCTTCAAGAAGCTGGCCACCCTTATTCACGGGATTTAAATCCCATCGAGCATGTTTGTCATATGATGGAGAAAAGACTGTCCGCTTTGCTCCGTCCTCCACAGACTGGCATAATTAATCCATAAGGTTCAAGTTACTTGGTGCCACAAGCAGACATCGATCACCTCATTTTGTCTCCTGTCTTGTATACAGGAGTGTATTCTCAAACATATTATTAACTTTTCTTTCAAGTTAGTGTTACCAAAATTTGTTGAAAATCTCATCGTTTTATTCTTGATTTCAATCTATTATATTGTCAAAATATCACGTCCAAAAAACTATTTCTTCTAGGTCTAACACTTCTAATGTCACTGAGTATATTAAAAACTTTTTTTAAGGCATTACGCGCTCTTTGTTCTTAGAAAAAGCAGACCTCACTCTAAGACTAAACTCGCACTGACGGTACTGACCGCTTTTTTCAATTAGGTTTTAGGATTTTACCACTTTTTGGTAATCTTAGGTTTTGCGCATTTATTTTAGGTTTGACCATTTGGTCAATTATTTAAAAAAATTAAAAAAATTAGAAGCTCTCCTTGCTTTAATTTTTACAAGATTCAACACAAAAATTTTGTTTTTTTAGTTATATTAACATTTTTAATAAAAATGTCTAAAAACTTCTTTAAATTTTGAATGTTAAATCTACATATTATCAAAAGCACCTACGAACAGATCTTTTCAAAATTCTGAAAAAACAAGTTTAAAAAACTTTAATTTTTGGTATATATTATTTTTATTTTAATTTGTTTAAACCTGCAGATTAAGGTTAGAAATACTAATCATTTGAAGAATTAAAAACACTTTAGTCTTGGGGTATATACACAATTTTCCGCACTCCCAAGCATTTATTTTTATTTAAATAAAATGCAATAATTGAACCTATGACAATGAAAGTGGTGTTGACTTCAAATAAGATAGCAATTAAGTTACTCCATTTTCTCGTCTTTCCTGAACAGTAATTGACAACAAATCAAAATTTCTTTGTCAAAAAGTACTTAGATCCGCAAAACTTGAGACAACCTGTATCTTTTGATACTATTATTAATAAAAATAGAAACCAATAAAATGTCATTAAAGACCTTATTCTAGAATTTACTTTTGTTTAGTTTTATGTTTTTTAGCTTTCTCTGCTTGAGGTAGCAAGTAATATTTTTTTTGTTTTCTTCTGAGTTTCTTTTTTCTTCAGTTAGTTCTATATTTATGTAATTTCTATTGACTATCTTGTAACTGTTTTGGTTTACTTTTTTTCATCATTATTTATTTGTTATTTCATATAACCGTCATGCAAATTTTTTTTGCTTTTATCAGGAGCAAAATACTAATACAATATTTTGTAATTTTTATGTTGTAAAACAAAATAACTTTATTTATCTTAGCACCTTAAAATCAGAGATTAATAAAAACATTATGCAATAAATGACATCACAAACACGTTTATAATTTTTCTCTGTATTTCTTTTTAATTCTTTTTTTAAACCCATTATTTTGTATTTTAATACAAAATCGATCATCGAGATTCTTTTCCTCATAACTGTTAAAACTTCCACGTCCACCGCAAATTACATGCCTCACACTCATTATACCAATTATCCTCCATCGGAATTTTGCGTTTATCGGTTCACCATCGCTGGTAAACGAGTGAGATAATTCCCTCACCAATTTACCATTACTACAAACACAAACCACAGTATCACAAACTGTCATTACCAGTGTTAGGAAATTCGTATGCTACTTAGGTGGCGAGCGGTTCATTGGCGTATTCCGCACGCTTCGCATTGTTAGAAGTAGCGGTCCCTTCATTCTGAGATTGATGATCATGTTTAAGTTTCCTGATTGTCGTCCATAATCGAAATAAAAACCGAATTACGTCCGCTTTTGAACTCCTGGATCCATGTTTTTGTTTCAAAATAAAAATAAATAAATGTTTACTATGATTTAAGAAGTTTAGTTGCGACGAAACGCTACTGACCATCGCTATGAATTAGTTTGGCGCCAAGCGTTCAGCCAATCCTGAGCAGGCGCAAGTTAGTACGGTCTTCGCTGATCGAGCGTTCGAGTTTTACATCGTATTATACCATTATAATCGACTCACAAAACATGTGCCGCTATACTCCTGGCTTCATATATGATTCCTATCTCTAGTCATTACATATCACAGTATTCGCATTCTTTATTCATTCATTGTTATTAGACAGCCGCGCTTGGTCAGTGCGCGTACATTATAGGTACGCCTCGTCAAACGAAAGTTTGACACACTAAAACACATTTCAATCTAAATGTTCTAGTAACAGTAATAAACAATTTGAAATGTTAGATGAGAGAGTGGGTTACATGTTTTGTTAAGTTTTTTTTCAGTTTAAATGTGATGTTACTTTATATTTATTAACTGTGATCAATTTTTGAAAAAATCTCTTGTTCAAAATGGGATACTTCAAGGAAGAAAAGGTAAAACGTAATTTTCTTTTTACATTAGGCATTATTACATTAACAAACTAATTGGTAGAGGTGTCTATTGATTTATAGGTACAAGATAAAAATTTGATTATTAATTTACGTTTGTATTGACACATTTCGTATAAAATAAATAATAATAAATAGACTTTTACCTCAACTACTTACTTATGGTCTAACGCAAAATAGAGAGCATGAATCTGCAAATAAATTACGAAATTTTATGAATTTATAAATGTGAGTACTTATTTGGGAAGTTGTCACAAGTAAAAGTTGCTATAAAATGTGATTTTAATGTAAATGTAATGTAAATTCAGAAATTTATTGCAAAACTATCAACCTCAACTTTCAATAAGACACCATTTAGGTATTTCTTAATTTTTAAGACAAAAAAACACATTCCAAAAATTAAAAAACACAAATTTTTCTCTAAATTAATTATTATGCAGTTGATATTTAACTAGTATTTAATCTATTTATATACTATTATTATCAATTTATCATCACTGTTGACTTTTATGATATTTTTTATTTTTAAAATATGAATATATAATATTTGGCAATGAATTATCGTATGTTTACATTATGTAGTAACATCAATTAATATTAATTCTTATTGCAATTCTTCCACTTTATGATATCAAGATATTAAATATCAACAAATAAAATAAGAATGATTAATTGTTAAAATTATAAAGATGTTTTTTATGTCAAAATATAATTTTTTCGCTACTATAAAAACTTTTTTTAAATGTAAAAAATATTTACATAAGTCAATAACAAATTGTAGATTTACATTAAAGAATTATTTACCTAAAACTGTGGTGTAGTCGAATGTTCAAAATGAAATTTCTTTACTATATTGTGTCACTTTTGTCACATATGGCCTTCTGGCAAGTAAAATAAACAAGTTTTATTTTTACTCAGTTTTATAACCATATATCATAATTATAGGTATACAATTTTTGTCAAAGTAATTAGGTATTACAATGTTTTTAAATATTATGTGTACTAGTCTGTTATCATACCTTTTCTACCTATTTATTGTTTAGCTAGTTACAATAATCATATTTCTTAAATTTCAACAAAACCTACTTAGTATATTTCGGAATAAATACGGAAAATACGACTTTATATATACTTAGTATATTTCGGAAAATACGTATTTTCCGATTTTTAATTATAATGTTACTTTTTTTAAGTAGAAAAGAAGATCGCATTTTTAAACGTCTTGCATAACGCTTTTATATAAAAAAAAGCCGATGTCGGTATATTGGCAAAGTAATTAAAAATTGCACTTTACATACTACTTCTTCTACTTTATAAGATAATATTATATTTTTTTAAGATAACTATTTTATTTGGTTAAATGTTTTATAAATAAATAATCCCGGAACTATCACATAGTAAAAACCTAGAAACGGTCACGGTTACAAAGTATTGTATCTATTTTAAGCCTCTCAATAACTACTCATAGATAAATATATAAAAATATCAAATCATGTGCTTCTTGTGCTACTGTTAGTTATTTAAGACAATACAAATTACTAAATGTACTAGAGAAGAGTGAAATGACGTTTTCAAATGTGTAAACCAATATTTTCTAACGGCTTTAATAATCGTATTCATTTATGTCAATGTACCTACTGGGTCTTACTGAAATTGGGCTCATCTTTTTTGCTAGTATGTAAATAAAAGTTATTTATTTAATTAGGCATTAAATGTGCTTTATTGCCGTATTGAACATAAAATTTATCGCCGAATCCACTAATATATCATTTTTTTAGAAAAATCTTCGGTTTGACATTAAACGTAAAATTTTTGTAACACCTGAATCAGTCAATAAAAATGCTGACATATGACTAGCCAATAAAAGTAATACTTTAGTGCTTAAATTTGAAATAAAATGTGGTGTTTCCTGACGATCGACAAAAAACATAGTATATTAAGTATCAAGAAAAGTAAGAATATTTTACCAATCGAAGATAAATGAACAGAAAAATACATATTACCACCATCAAAAGTGGTATGTTTGGATAGGGCGGTTTGGGGGTCGACACTATGCAATAAATGTATGTAGATAAACAAATAACAACTACATCATGTTGTAGCTTTTATATACAGATTTAATGGTAACATTGAGCTATCAATTTTTGTTATTGAGTTACAAAATTTGTTTAATTTTTTTTGGATTTTTTATTAATAAAACTCTGTAACTTTTTTTATTTCTTAACCAACTGGAAATACAAAAAATATGGGTACTATCGATTTTTAAGTAAAATCAAATGGTCTAATTAACTTTCATTTAACCTTTGCGTTTTTTGTGATATGGACCATGAAAAAACCTTTGTATTCCAGATCAGGTAGTGTGTTTGATTGGACACAAATAAATTACGAACTGCGGTTTTTCTCCTGATTCTTGTTAACCTATTGATCAGAAAAAAACGTGTTGTTATTTGGGAAAGTGGTAAGGTTCGGTAAGAGGGCTTCAGGGGTGACGTCAACAATGAAACATAGTTCACTTGAACAAAAAATTAATTACACGTAAAAGTAGAAGTACTATTCGTTTTTTAAATTAGTTAAAAAATAATTAGAACAATTTAACAACGACCTGATCTGACTTGGTTTTTGCTTTGTCCAATAATATGAGTATATCACAAATAAGGTGTCCTTATTCAAATTATTTTAAGGGTGAGTTTATGAGGATAACATAAGTGACTGATTGCACACTTACATCCTAGATCCAAGTAAGCTTTCTTAATGCAAAAATAAAGCTGTTTCTTCAAAAAAATAACAGCCGCCGATGAAAATAATGATTTACAAAATGAAATGTCAAAGAAAACGAAAATAATAGTAAATCGTCAGCATGGAGGAATAAATATTATTCCACCATGGATCGTCAGAGAGAGTGTTTAAAGATCTTTAATATAAATTAGGTCTTAGTACTCAACACTCTTTCCCTTTTAAATTCTAGGAGTGAAAAACTTTGTGCTCAAGGGGGTTGTAGGATTGGTATTTTCCCATTTTGTGCGTTTCCATTTTCAAAAATAAACATAATTCTTATCCTGGTTGCGTGAGTAGACTTTTTAAACTTAGAAAATAAAAGTCATTCGAAAGAACGGAATTCAGTTCAAAATTTACTTTGTCTAATTTTTAATTAATTTAATCCAGTCTTTAAGGTACAAATGTTTTGCCTAGGTAATATAGGTCCAGTAATTTTAAATTTTATTTGCAAAAAATGTGTTGGCGTATTGTTTATTTTTGTATATTGCTTTATTAAAAGTTATAATACTATAAAAGTTCGCATCGATATCGTGACAGCTTCACGAAATATTCGTGATCAAAGATGACAAAGAGTGTTTTTTTACAAACATTTTGTTTTCTATAATATACCTGCTCAATTATAAACTTTAAGGTAAAACACAATATGCGTTTTCTGTATAATTTCTACGATAGATCAAATCTACGTATAATACGTATCTATAACTAGCTTTTTTGTTGTGACTGTTTTGTACCCAAAGTTAGGTGGTAGAACATGAGAATGACTACAGTCAACAATTTGAGTCTCGCCTTGTGGTTGTATGTTTTTTACTACAATAAAAACGTTTATTATTATTATTAAAAAGAGAGAGCTTTCACAAGTTTTCGACATCATCATTAAGTAGTTTCCTGCTGTTTACAGAAAATTCTTCACTTAAATTTATTACTTTTTCAGACTGCGCCTTACCTAAAATCAGTATTTTTCATAATCAGTAACGAATTTTTGCTAAAGATTCAGCTACTATAACATGCTTCTATAAAAAGTATTAATGAATAAAATATAAGTACCCATCTTAATAAAAAATTTTATCGTTCAAACCTGCAGTCTAGAAAATCCTTCTAAAGCCAGTCGTAAATAAAAATTAATGAGAAAATATTACAATTATTGTAGAAAATTTGTTGATATAGTAAGACATGAACGTTTGTTTAATAAAATTGTTACAACTTTGGGTAATTTAAACTCGCGGTCTGAATTTCAAAACTCAAAATTTATTTTCCAGAACTAATAACTACAAGACATACTTAAATAAACACAGTATATGTCAAATCACTTTAGCTTTCTTCGTGCTTCCGTCCACTGTTCGCACTTCACTAACTTGTCTCGCTCTCACTGTCTCACTTTTTATATATTGGATAGTCCACCTTCTAGAATCATTCGCGAAGCATGACGTTCCATCGATTCCCATAAATGATGAAGCCTTTCGAATCTTCTCGAAACTTCGTTCATCGATGATTCACCGTAACAATATGAATCAAACTATTTATGCCCAATTAATAATTATGCTAATTCAATCTTGCACATGTACACTGCTAAATCTTTCTTTAATGTTGCGTCTTCTATTTGGCAGTGTTGTTGTTGTTCGCAAACCGCAATATCTCTAAAGAAAGCATCTATACCCATGGTAAAAAGACTATGGTAACGTATGATATTGCGCACATCAGATCTGCTGTCTCTAAGAGACATTGATTTTTTGAATTTACATCAATAAACAACACAAAATTTTATTTCTGTGTGAAGTGTGACGTCACACTACGTTGTCAATGTGTGCAATATCATACCTCATTCTGTTTCTTAGTCTCTGAAGGACTTAAACTTCTGAGATATTTACACTTTTAACATTTGTTTTAATGGCAGCGTATAGTTTAATCAATCTTTATTATATCAAGATTCAACTAAATTTCAAAGTGCTGCAATGTTTTTACTATTTTTTTAATGACGGTAAAAATAATACTCTGTCTATGTTATAGACAAGCTTCAAAGAAACATTTCCATACTCAATAAAGGTATATTAAAAATTTGGCTTTTATTATATATTTATTTCAAGTTTCTTATGTTGTTATTAAACCTACCGCATAAATTATTTGTTTCCAAAAAGTCTTGATCATTTTGGCAAATTCGAAAAAGGCGTTATAAATAATCATTAATATACCTGCTTTTCTTTACAAGTATTATTGTTTCTGCTATTTTGTGCCAACGTTCAATTCTAATATTTCTCAGAATAAAAATTAGGAGACGTTGTGACGTATGTTGTACATACAATATGTAGGAGTATACGATTTTTTAGTAGTATGCTGTCCTGTCCAAATATGTATAATTTAAAAAAAATACAAAAAGAGAAATTTATCTATTAGAGACTTTTGTTTCATTATTTTGCCATTTTATTCGCTTATTTAAAAAAAAACGCATCTTTAAATGTCTTAAGTAACGTAAATTATAAACGTATAATTAAAACCCCCACTTTCCTAAAAATATATGCATACGGGGTTTAAAAATTTTATCTGCTGATAGTTTTCCTCGAAAAGATTTTAAATACCCAAATTTATCTTATAAAAATTTTGATATATGATGTACATTTTTTCTTTCGAAATACCTTGATAGTCCTCATTAAAACAATGCTAAATAAGCAAAAACTTCTATGTCGTATATCTCAAAAACTAGAAACAGTTAAAAAAGGCAAGTTTGGATACTTAGCATCCTTTCAACTGGTATAATTTCTACACAAAATTTGATTACATCCTGTGTAAATATCCGATATTAATTGTATTTAAATGTAAACACTCCCATACTGAAGGTATGCCAGATATTTATTTGTTATAATTATATAATCGATTAGCATTTAAATGTTCAATACATGTAACTGACTAATGTAAACGAAATCTCATAAGTTGGAGAACCGTCTACGTTTTTAAACAATTCAATACTTTTAGAATAAGCAATAAAAAACCTAAAGAAAAAGTGGCGGACGCAAGATGTAGAAAAGCTGTTTTAAATAAAAGAGAGTTATTTGTATCTTGCCACCAAAAAACGAAAATCAAAAAAATTTGTTTGAAATTGTAACACTAATTATTGTTTTTCTAAATTTTATTATTTTTTTTGTCTAATTATATATACTAATTTTATAAATTGACTCGGACGAATTCTTAATTAACAAGTTTAAAAATTAAAGATTCAATTTTAGGTTCAGATATTAAAACATTGGCGTTTTCGGTTGAAAATAGTGCTGCATTGGAATGCACTACCTACAGTTTTAGGGTGTGTAACTGGTAAAATAAATGAGGCCAATACTAGAAATAAGCTTAATAAAATTCTGGGATATAATAAAAAAATATAAAATTAAATCAATAAACAGAAATAGGTTTTAAAATAAGAACAATGAACATAATAACGATAAAAACAACAATGAGAGACTAAAATATTAACTACAAAACTCAATAACTGGCAGTAGTAAAATAAAAATTAAGTATAAATTTTTTTTTAGAATTTGGCCATGCTTTAGCAGCACAAAAAATTTATTTGAACTAAAATAACATTATAATAAAAATTAAAACAAAACTGCTACTATGTTTCTCACAAATAATCCTTGAAATTATTCAAAACTGAAAAATTGTCAAAGTATTTGTTGCAAATAAGTTACAACTTTTTTAAAGATTTATCTGAAATACAAAAAAATTATTTATGAACCTTTTTCTAGACTTTGAAATAACTTCAATGAAAAATCTAATAACTTGAAAGATGTTTTATGATTCTGAGGGCCGGTTTACAGAAAGTGACATTAACTTTAATTGCGATTAAATAGTTAATTCGCGATTAAATACCGATTTTGACCAATCAAACACGAGAAAAGCCGATTTAATCACCAATTTAAAAGTTAATCGCAATTAAATATTTAATTCACTTTCTGTAAACCGACCCTTATTAATCTTTTAAAGATAATAATAAAACATCAATAATTTTTATCTTCCGCTCATTATTATTATATTTACTATTAGAACCCTACTTGTCTTTAAGGAACTAAGAAATTAACAATGTAACCTACTAACCTTGACTGTATCTCACAATGATTACAATGATGTGCATTCAACGAGTCATCAAAATTACATTAACAAGCGGTCATCAAGGTTTCAAGGATTTGTGGGTTTTTACAAGTTCTTGACATCATAATTAAGAATCATTTTGCTCTTTTAGAAGATTTTTCACTTACGTTTATTATTTTTCAGACTGTGCCTTATCCAAAATCAGTATTTTTCATTGTCAGTAATGAATTCTGCGAACGATTCAGCTACTATGGCATGCGAAGTAAGTATTAAGAAAAATTTCATTTATTTCAACTGATACGAACAACTAACAAATTTAAATTCATAAAATTCTTAAATTAAAAAAATTTCCTAAAAGATAATGAAGAAATTTAACCCTTCGTTAGGCGCGCCATACTATGTGACACCGTTAGTCGCGCTGGGACTGTCAGTCCCATAACAAATATTTTGACCATTTTTATTGGTTTTCTTGTAAATTTTTGCTTGAAGTGTTTATAGTAAATTAGTTTATCATAGACGTACTAAATTTTGCAAAAAAAATGTGTCTCAAGCAATAAATTTATAAGTTAAAATAAAAAATGTCTCTAGAAATATGTAACATCTGCATAATATTTTGTTACTTTAATTTTATTCTGTTTTTAACAACAACTATTTTTTATGATTATATATGTTTTATTTCATATTATAAATTGTTGTGTATCATTTTTATATGATTACAAAATTTTTATAAAAATTTTTGCGTGAAATTTACTAGTCCCAAACCAGGTACCCGATGAATTAATTGGGAATTACGAAGCAGCATAACTAAATTTTTGCACCAAACTTATAGAGGAAGAGCCAGTGACCAATTTGAGGTAGTCATTTCAAAAGTCACAAAACTTTTCATAGTAAATCTTTCATACCTGCTCATTATTAAAAGCCACTTCTGGCAGCCCTCTGTGGCCGGGGTAAACTACCCTAAAATTTTAAGAAGGGTACGAAATAAGATTCATTTTAGTCAAAGTATCAGCCATAAAATTTCAGGAAATTACTTTTGACAATATTTTGTCTTCATAGAATTTTTGCCAGAACATTTACATCCCTCCTAATTGTTGACAGAACGCTTTAAATGTTTATAAAAAAAACTCTATTTTTGTCATTTCATCAGTCTTCAAATTTTAACACGATAAATTAAATTAATAATAAATATATAATTTACAATGCCAGAACAAAATTCCATCACCAACCATCTGCCAGAGCAAAAAACATGTTTGTGCGAGTGCAAGTGAGACAGGAATATAGAAACGTGCGGGTTAGAGAGAGAGCGCTTATTGGAAAGTAAAATATATACAAGTTGAATGTATACAATTTAAGCAAAATTTTATTACACTAATTAAAAAATACAAAATTTATGTTTGTAAAATTATTAAATCGTTCAATAGTCTCCATCCTCATGTGAACTATCATATATATCACTTCGATCTTCAATGAATACAGAATCATTCGAATCTTCGATTAACTCAATTTGACGCTCTAATATCTCATCATCTGTAAAAAAGATTAATAATAATTAATGTATTATGATTTGATATATACATAGGTATATAATATGTACGCAATTCATAAAAAAAATGCACTCACAATCGATATTAGCATAATTTGCTTCGATGTCAATGTTGTCGTTAGCGATGGCATCACTTACTGTAGGTGGTAGCTGATCTCCCTCGAACCAGTGAAATTCATACTGATCATTATTTAACAACCATCCATTGTCTTCTGGACTCAATATTGTAGGTAAATCCAGGTGTGCATTTCTCCAAATGCGAGCGATATATTTAGTTCTCAATACGTGTTGATAGAGTTCAGCTTGACATGGAGGCAAATGACATGCATCAAATTTAATTACTCTATTTTCAAATGGTTCATCAATATTTTCAGCGGTAAAATTCTTCATGAATAGTTCAAATCTTCCGCTATTTGTGTCATCACAATTCTTTATTTTATACATCTGACATACAAATTTTTCTAATGTTGCGAAAATGTCAGTATCCATTACATCTTCACTTACATTGGCAAGATTTATGAAAGCTTCTTGATAAACTTTGGATTTCATCAGAAGCTTGAACGGATTAATTTTTCCTTTCTTATAAAATGCTGGATTATAATCACATCCAGTAAAAGCGTGATATGCAGGTAAACTCTTGCAAAGATCTGGACCAATTTTTTGGTATATATATGATACGTTAATATAACGTTGATTATTACCTGTACTAATATTCATCCAAATTTTCACATTTATATTACGCAGGTGATCCATATTTCCGAGCATAATAATAAGAACATCTGTATCAGAACATCGAATAACTATATTTTCTTCATCTTCTATATTACAAATATGATAAACAATTTTTGTGTCTGCTTCCTCGTGATCTGGGCAAGATAATTGTGGAAAAACTGTGGAGATGACTTTATCATCGATACATTCATAACGATGGCATTCTTTAAAGTTGAGATAAATGACTTTATTACCAATAAATGGAGCCATTTCATCTGTTGCCCAGTGTTGGATAAAAAAATTTACTATTGCTTCTTTAAACTTGTTATTCCTCAATTCTTTTGTAAAATCAATTGGTCTCTCTTGATCGGCTCCTACTATTGTATATTCTCGAATATTATATTCTCTTAATTGTCTTTCATAAGTTTTTATAGATGGCTCGAAGTATTGGTCGAAAATAATATCAATTCTTCTGCCTCCAAATTGTGCAGCCATACTCAGAAATCGTTTTGAGATTTTATCGAATGTTTTTGGTACATCTTTCATTGTGTGTAATAAAAAGAATCCATCGATGACTACTACACCTATAGAACTCGGCTCATCATGATTGACACTTTTTTCTAAAAATTTCAAGAGGGAAGATTTTTCTGTTTTACAGATTGCTCCATCTATGTGACACATTGAAAAAGGTACTGGAGTTAATGGATATGACAAGACTTTAGTAATATCTACTTTATACTTGATTGATATTGCTAATAGCCTACCAAACAAATCTCTTTGCAAACGAACTTCTTGAATTTGTTGTCCAATTTTTATTTTTTTTCTCCCCAGTTCAGATGAAAAATTCCGTATTTCTACTTTCTTGATGGCTTGTTCAAATCTTACAGTTGATGAAGAACATTCAGAAATAAACTTTTTTCTTAAGTTTTCTCCAATGGTTTCAATATTTAATAAATAATTTGCAACTTCTTCTGATGCTGCTTTTCCACTACAGATGTTGAAAAGAAAATCTCGGGATAATGCAGAACTAAATGGATTTATATACTTCGAAAAAGCATCGAGAAATCTTTGAAGTTGTATAGAACTTTGTCGCATGGAATGTTTCTCTAAATCTGTGGAAATGTCTTGTTTTTTTTTAATCCCTGTCTCATTATACGTGTAACTAATTACACTTGTTCTAATATCATGGCTCTTTGCCCACCTTTGTCGAGCAGATATTGAGTTCGTAAAGTGTAAAATTCCTGTTAATCGTTTGGCAGCATCTGCATTGACTGTCTGCTCTAATGTTAAATCAATCGGTTGTCTGGAGAAAGCCTTATTCGTTTGTTTAACTCCAAAAAATCCGTTCTCAAATGCTTCATGCAATTCAGGGTACTCTTCTTCAACTTTCAACAAATTATCATAATATTTAACTAACCATCTAGCGTAATTTTGTTGATTACAACTAAAAAATAAATTTGTTATTTTTGGTAAGACCCATTTATACAAATTAAAGTCTCCAGTGCGAAAACTTCTACTTAAATACAAATAATAATGTACTAATTTAATGTAGGTCATGTAAAATTTTTGTGTCAATCCAAACTCTCCTTTCAATGTATTCTCCTGATATTCAGTGTATTCAGTTAATAAGTTTTTTAATGATGGTTTATTTGTTTTTGCGTTAGGCGTCTTATTGCTCCAGAGGTTTGTGAGTTCAGACACGATTTCATCATTGATTTCAATATTTTTAGTCTCCAAGAAAGATCTGAAGTGTAATATTTCTAGTCCAAGGGCCATCATCGGATGAAGACGCTTGCACCGATTAAAATGTTTTCCTTCAATAAATCCTGAGATTGATCCACTCGCTAATAAATCGCTCTCCATCATTATTGTTGTTAAGCCACAATCGTTGATAAATTTGCCTATCGTTTTAAAATATGCCATCATTATGTGAAACCCACCTAAATGAATAAAAATATTATTGAATCGTGGTCTTTCTTCTGATTGAATTTGCATAGCGATTTTTGCAATCGCTAAGTCGTAAGTTACTTGGATGAACGGCTGCTTTACCTCTTCTGCAATTTTTTGGCTCTGTTTTAAAGTTTCGAAAACAACAGTTTTATCTGTAGGGGATAAGTTTACTGGAGTTAAGTAACAAATTTTCTGTGGAAGACTTTGATCTTCAATGATTAGGCTATTAAAACCAGCCCACATCGGCAGATTTGGAACTTTGAATGCATGACATAACATCCAAATCAGATCAATATTCTTTATTATTGTAATGTCCAATTCAGTAGCTGATAATTGACGATGATCTTCGTTTGGTAATAAAAGATCCATCATCTTCGGCTTTTTTAAATAAGGTGTCAGTTCAGGTGCTATTGCATCAAAAGTTCTTCTTCTTCTTCGTCTTGGTTGATTGGCGATTTCTGTTGTATTTGTTGAGATTTGTTCAGGTTGTACCTCGGGTTCCCCTTCAGATTCTTCTACAGATTCTTCTTCATTTGTTTCTGATGTTATATCCTGATAAATTATACCAACAGTGTCATGGAGGGTATCTTTTCCATTAACAGTTTCAACATATCTATCAAAATTATCGAATGCAACACCAGTGTGTAAATTTGGTGATTGAATTATACCTGGTGGGCACAAAGTTGATGAATTTGAAGACGAAAAAGTTACTTCTGTTTCCAATTCTTCAATTGTGTGGTAGCTACAACAATGCCCATAACGGTTTATGATATCAATGATTTTTCTGCTGCTTGTAAGACTCTTTAATGATAAACCTAATGTAACATGTTTTGATGTTTTAATGCTACCATGAGACACATTATATATTATATCTTCAGCAACGGACTTTACAATTCTTTGACAAGCAGTACTTTTATGGCGCCTGCGATTTGTACCACCGAATAATGTATAGCAAAAATCTTCCAAGTTATGTGGAATTGAGCACTCACCAGCAATCAAATCTTGAGTGGAAATATCGCTTGAAAAAGATTTCTTTGTAATTTTTAATACAGTTTTTCTCAAAAGAAGTGCCGCTTTTTGTAAAAGTTCAGATTCTTCTAATTGTTGGAATATTAAGTGTGGTATTCTAGAGTCTTTTGGCATAATAACGATTCGATTATGCATGTTGACAATTCTTAAATCTTTACCATAACTTTTTTCAATTTTTAATTGTAATTGATGAGCTGTATATTCAGCTTCATATTCGTGGGAGTGCTCCTCAACTATTGCTTTTAAAGAAGTCATGTATATAGAATGAAGGTGTGACAAAAAAAAGCTTCTCTTTGCTGTTAAAATATTTTCTTCAATAAATTCACTTAATTCATCAAATGCTAATTCATGATAGCGACGGTATGTATGCCAATCAGTTGATGGAGTTTCTTTTTCAATTGCTTTACATTTATTTACAATCGACATTTTACAAATATTATGATAAAAAAATGTGTCTCCATTCAAATTTTGAAATCTTTCCCACATATTATCTGCGTTATTTAATTTACAGTATTTTTTAACAAGTTCAGTTACTGTACCTTTTTTTGTTGCATACAATTTTTGCTCTTTACCACGATGTTGTTTCCTTTTCTTTTCGCAAAAGAAACATTCAGCATCTGATTGGATTATTTCAAGATCATCATTTTCATCATCGTGTCCTTCATCATTGCTAGCATCTTGCTCTATTTCCGTGAATGTATGTGAAGTCGATGGCTGAGGTGATACTGGACGATTCTCTGGGGTGGCAGTCACAACACTATCTTCATTTAAATATTTTTGCCCCACAGCAGTAAAATTTGCGTAACACTTGCTGTGGTATCCAATATCACTATTAATATCATCAGGTAAAACCACATCACTAAACCGCATTTGATGTTTCTTACGAGCGGCTAACATTCTCCTACATTTATTTAATTTTTCTACTGTGTCAAACAGTAATATTTTATCACCAGTTTTTTTGCAAATTGCACAAATCATTCTTTTAAAATATTTCTAAAACTGAGTATGAAAAAAAGTCTGTAGTATCCGAGTCTGGAGTATGTTATAATAAAATGATTTAATTAAATAAGCAAATGAACACACGTATAAATATACTTCACGATACTTTAAAATTGTCTGTACATGAATATATAAACAAGCTTTAACGAAAAAAAATTTTCTTTGTAATATTATAGTATAAAATATTTATTTTCGACGCACGAGTAAAACTCAACTGCACTCCAAAACTATTCGTAAACGAATACTGAGATGTTGAGTCGTTACAACACCCTAAACCGTTAGAAGATCCTTTTCTATATTCCTGTCTCACTTGCACTCGCACAAACATGTTTTTTGCTCTGGCAGATGGTTGGTGATGGAATTTTGTTCTGGCATTGTAAATTATATATTTATTATTAATTTAATTTATCGTGTTAAAATTTGAAGACTGATGAAATGACAAAAATAGAGTTTTTTTTATAAACATTTAAAGCGTTCTGTCAACAATTAGGAGGGATGTAAATGTTCTGGCAAAAATTCTATGAAGACAAAATATTGTCAAAAGTAATTTCCTGAAATTTTATGGCTGATACTTTGACTAAAATGAATCTTATTTCGTACCCTTCTTAAAATTTTAGGGTAGTTTACCCCGGCCACAGAGGGCTGCCAGAAGTGGCTTTTAATAATGAGCAGGTATGAAAGATTTACTATGAAAAGTTTTGTGACTTTTGAAATGACTACCTCAAATTGGTCACTGGCTCTTGGTCTATTAGACAAAGTGTTCATAAAAGATCAATTTGAGATGTCATAGGTCCACAAAGTTGTAGCTATAACCGTTTCTATTTAATTACAAAAATAGTAAAGCATGGGACTGCCAGTCCCATGCGCGACTAACGAAGGGTTAAAAACAAATAATTTTTAATAAAAAACTACTATCTCATCCTTGAGATTCGTAAAAAAACAATAGAAATATTTTATTAAAAACAGCAGTAAACATCTCGTCCCTTTACTAAATTGCTTTATAAACAAAGTTATTATTTTCTCTTATACAAAGTAATTACTTGTAATACCTACTATAAAATTGTGTACCTACTAGCTACTAAATAATACCTACTATGAAATGTATAAAATTAACTTAATTCTTTTTTTTATTTCAGCAATCCTCAGCTTATACTTGCGCGACATTCTCCTGTTTTCCGAAAGTGATTCAAAAATCATATATCACACCTTTGCAATGTTTGTTTACTTTTTCCCAATATTCGGGGCAATTCTATCTGATAGTTACTTAGGAAAATTCCGCACAATTCTATACGTTTCGATAATATACGCTTGTGGGAGTATAGTCTTAGCTTTATCATCAGCCGAACCAGTCGGTTTACCACAGATACCATTCTCAATGTTCGGCTTGTTACTTATTGCAATTGGAACTGGAGGAATTAAACCCTGCGTATCAGCTTTTGGAGGAGATCAGTTTGTTTTGCCTCAACAGGAACTCCAACTAGCTTCGTTTTTCTCAATGTTTTATTTTGCCATTAATGCTGGAAGTTTGATTTCGACTTTTTTGACCCCCGTGTTGAGAGAAGATGTGCACTGTTTTAATGAAGATAGTTGTTACCCACTTGCTTTTGCCGTTCCAGGAGCTTTAATGATTATATCCATAGGTAGGTTGCAATGCTGCAAATATAGGGTAACCAGCTCTCTGGGCAAGTCAACAAATTTGTTGCCTATTTATTACACCATTGACCCTCAATTCTCAAAAATAAAAACAATATTTTTTAGTTGTTTTCGGCGTTGGAAAACCTTTATACAAAATTAGACAACCTGAAGGAAATATTGTAGTCAGAGTCGTTAAATGTATTGGAGTGAGTTTGACAAAACAAACATAAATAGTTTTTAAAGAAAAATTTTTTAGCTTGGAATTAAAAAGAAATTTAAATCTGACGATAAAGTTGATCATTGGCTGGATCGAGCCGAGTCAAAATACGGTAAAACTTTGGTAAACGAGGTCAAAACAACTCTAAAAGTTTTGGTTTTATTTGTTCCGTTGCCCATTTTTTGGGCCCTATATGACCAACAGGGCAGTGGTTGGACATTCCAAGCTACTAGAATGGACGGTTACATTGGCGTTTACACCATTTTACCCGACCAAATGCAAGTGATAAACCCGCTCCTAATTTTGATTTTTATTCCTTTATTTTCCTACTGCATATATCCCGCACTTGCCAAATGTAATTTGTTGAAAACGCCGCTTCAAAAAATGGTATGCGGAGGATTACTGACGGCTATTTCCTTTGGAATTTCCGCCGGAGTGTCTTTTGCTTTAGAAGCTACAGACCCAGTTTTTCCAACACAAGGAAACTGCCAAATACGGATTTATAATCCTCTGCAATGCAATGCAAGTCTCACTGCATTGCCATACATCGAAAATCAAGAAATCAAATCTATGGGATATACAAACTTAGAAATTGATAATATACAAGGAAGCAAACTTGTTAATTTTAAAATCACAGGATGTGATTCTTACATAAATTACACAACTGGTAACAATTTCAATATTACTGAAAAACAATCACTACTGTATTACATGTTACCAAATAAATTTGTTAAACTTGTGGATAGTATTGATAAAGATGATAAAGGACTTCCTAAAATCCGAACTCTGGTTAATCAACAAACCGATTTCAAACTAACTTATTCGTCCGACGATAAAGACGTTTTAACTATTGCAACTTCAAATGATTCTATGTTAACCATTTCTCCCGGAACTTACAAACTCCAAGATTTTGATAAAGAATTGAATTTTTATCTTGGTGGAGTGTACACAGTTGTTGTTGCTTTAGATAATTTTGATAAAGTGCAAGTATGATTTATTAAATTTAATCTAACTGTAATTACATCAAAAGCTTTTTTTCAGAAAGTGGAATACTATGAAATTACACAACCCAACAGTGTTCACATTTTATGGTTGATTCCTCAATATGTTGTTATCACTGCGGGTGAAATAATGTTTTCTATTACTGGTTTGGAGTTTTCTTATTCACAAGCTCCTGTTTCGATGAAATCGGTGTTAACTGCTGCTTTTCTTTTAACTACAGCCATTGGTAATCTTATTATCGTCATAATTGAGTCTGCTAAAATATTTGAAAAACAGGTAACACAATCAAATACAAAAGTTTAAAGGTGATAAAATATAATTTTTGGTTTTAGTCAGCAGATTTTCTACTATATGGTGGCTTGATGATTGTTGATATGGCTCTATTTGCTTTTATGGCTATGAAATATAAATATGTAAATAAAACTGAAGACAGTGATAATGAGGAACTTAACCAAGATGCAGAAAAGAAAGCAAGTAATGCTGTTGAAAATCCTGCTTTTAAACATAATGACGATGATGTTTAAAATTTAATTTTGCTCCTATGGAGTGAATGTGTACTTCATTAACTTATTGAAAATGCAAAAAATATTTTGTAAAAATAAATTATGTAAATATGTAAAGACTTAAATACAATTTTAACACATGTAAAAACTATATATTAAATAAATATAAATTTGTATAATGTAGTTAATTTATTATATGTAATTTACAAATCTTTATTTATTTACTTATAAAGAAGTCTGTCCGAATATTTATGAACCTCGAATATGCATACAAGGCTCAGAAATATTCAGGCTGACTTCTTCATACCTAAATAAATAAATAAACTTTAGTATCTAATAGACATAAATTTAATTATCTGGTAAAATTACAAATACAATAATTAAAATAACCAAATACACAAAGAAAGATAATGACTAAAAATAAAACAATAGAACTTAATAGATAGGCAACAAAATCAAATCTGAAAAAATGTAGAACAATTTTAACTCGATCAAATTAGCTAACTTATCTTTATTTGAAAATACAAAGAATGAGAGTATGTTTGATAAGCTAAAAACATTAATAACATCAAATGAGCAGAAACTGCATTAAAAGCATTGCACATGCGATGCAAAGGTGAGTAATTTGAAAAGTAGACACGGCATAAAGCACCCAGTTCTCGCCTGAGTTTGAGCGTTTGAATATAAAAACCATCTGAAAGAACGGTATGGTTACATCGCTGAAGCGGATAAAACCCTCTATATCTAAGTGACAAGAATTTTTGAAATTTTCTCTGTACAGACTTCGGACTATTAATGTGCACAGCCTACAAAAAAAACAAATTATAGAACAGTATTTTAATTTAGTTCTGATAAATGCAAAATACAACATTTTTAAAACTTTTTCGTTAGTTAAATCTCCTCAGTTGCGAATTAAAAATCCTAAAGATTTTAAACAAAACAAAATCAAAGATGATATTTGCTCGACAAAACATAAAGTTGCATTGAAACTAACACCTAAATCTTTAAACTTTGTGGATCATTCAAGCAAAGTTCCATCAGTTGTATATTGAAAACTTTGGTTTTGATTTGAGTTTGAGTAAAAGGTATGGCTTTACATTTGAGATGATATAGACGACTAAGAACTGTCATTAATGTCGTTCTCCACAAATGTTTTAGGTTACCCATCCGTCACCCCTCTGTCATGTAGTGACCTTTTTATTAAATTGGTATAATAAACCATATATTTTCGAGAAATTTTGAGGAGTGGCAGCAGCACAAACAGTAAAAGTGTCAGAAAAGGATAAAAATTATCACAAACTTATGGTAATTTTTTAAAATGTCCCTTATACTGACATGTCATGTATATTCTTTTTCGAAAACTAACTATAATTTTATTCTACTTTTGACTCAAAAATGACGGCAAGCTGAATTACCTAAAATGACCAGTCTTGTGCGTAAGGAAACAGTAGAAAGTAAAAAATGAAAGAAATCTGTCCATCGAACGTTTCATTTTCGATTAATTTTTTGATTAGGTGTAAGTTTGTTATGATTTGTAACTTATCAAAAAATAGATTGTTTAAAATATTGAATCTCGGCATTTTTAGGTTTTATTTATTTTATTTAGATTATTTCTTCATCGCTTGAAATATAGTTTTTAAGCTCAACTTTATTTACATATGAAATAAGTAACAAGGTACATTTTTATACCTGACAGTGTTTCAAAGTTTGGCCCTGCACTGATTTTATGCCTTCTGCACCACATCAAGACAAAGACAGATTTTTGCTACGTGTCCTGTCTGGGCCAGGGCTAACGCATGTATGAAACTGAAAGCCTTGAAAAGCTGACATGTGCCCGTCTACTTCGATGTTCATTTCTACTTTTTGTGAAAAGTCTTTGCGGGAATCCATTTTCAAATATGCAGATACGATACCACGTCTGGCAAAACATTGCACACAACTCCAGTTCTAATCCTCTGACATGAAAGCCTCTATCTAGCAGCACGAAGTCAAACCTAATAAGCCCTTCTTCAGACATGGATTTGTGGGGTCATTCAGGTGGGTCCCACAGATACTGAAGATCAACAATAGTGTAGAGTCTCATAAACTGTAAGCGTAGAAGACTAAATACCCCACGTGCACCTGGTGCCACGAAAATGGTTTTTATAATAGTGGCTTATCCACGTAACCCGGGCAGTAACACAAGATTTTCATATCCCTGTCGGTACTACCCAAGAAGTGCCGTGCATATCCCGCGCACTTTGCACCTTACAGTAATTTATGGTATGAGTCACAAACTAGTCCACAGCAATGACTTTATTTCGATGACGCGCGGATTTTAAACCGCAGCCCTCCCGCTTATGGTTGTCACTAACCACAGGACACCTCTACCCACTAACCAGTGATTTACCACTAGCGCATTAGCCATTCTCTTATCCGGCACCCAGAAACGGGCTCCATAGTTATCTCCACCATATTATCCCTATAGTTATCTCCACAACACAGGAGCATTTAACTTAGTTTCTCCTCTTAAAGAGATAAAAAAAATATGGTAAAAAAAATCTCCATAAGGCATAGCTTTTCATAAAAAGGTTTCATGTTTTCGAAAAGTCGAACGCAAACAGATTTTAGTTGACAAAATCTAGCTTTTAAAAAAATCAATGATACGCTAGAGTTACGATCTTTCCAAACTCTCTATTTTATTAAAAAGCAAATTTATTTGAAAACAGGTACTTTCCATCATAGCTTACTAAGATTAACAGACAACTTTTGTTCTGCATGGATTTCTTGTTAAGCATTTCTTCGAAACCAGAAAGTATCAAAACTTTTACGTGATGTCGCGTTATCTTATGGTAGTCAAGAAAAGTAAATTTATATTTACTTTAAATTGACAATAATTTAACATAATGATTAATGACATTGGAATTTTTGTACGCTACAGATAATGAATTTACGCACTTTTTTGAAAGCTTTAGACAGAAAGAATTTTATTATTTTTTGAATTTAATATTTTAAATATAATAATTTATTATTTGAAGCAGGTATGATATTGCCCACATTAACAACATAGTGAAGCGTCACTCAGAGATGGAATTTTGCGATGTTTATTGGTGTAAATTTGAAAAACATCACTCAGCGACGAAGGACAAAGGTATTGCCAATGTGCGTAATATCAATAATGACATTGTGACATTTTTACCATGAACCAGAATAATGAGGTCTAAAAGATTTGGTGTGTCAACTTTCCCTCTTCTCCCTAACCCGAATTTTATGGCTTTTTTATCAAAAATTTGGGACAATTTATGCAAATGGCTGTCAAATGCCGCTTTAAATTTCAACGAAAAGTTTAAACTTCAACGATTTCAGTGGTGGCGGCTGCTATAACTGACATGCGATGAAATATTTGTTACTTAATGTAGTAGGTATATTAGACGTCAAGAGTCGTAAGCAGAAGGCAGCTTTACCACCAAAAATGCTTACTCGAGTTTTATGTTAATACTATTTCACCTTAAAAAACATTTAAACCTTTCAAATCAATATCACAAGTATTTCTAATTCTATATTTAACGTAACGATCAACAAAATATGTAGTTTCAGGTTGTTGTTCATGACTTCATCCTCGCAAATTTTGCCACACAACAAAGTTAATAAACGTCATGTCGGACTATTCGTTTCAACTCATTATGTAACATGTGTAAAACCAGGAGGCTAGAATATACCAAAAAATTATTTTGTAGTTCCGAAATATGTTTTTCATTGAGGAAAGGGTCTGGTACTAAAAGAAAAGTTCTAACATTTTAATAAAATATCTAAATAGTTATTTACTTTACAAGGGATGTAAGTAGTTTTTACAGATCATGGATACATCTCGCAATATCGAGGCAATAACTAGGAATTTAATTTTCATGGTAAAAACCACTTATTTCCTGTATATACTATTTTTTCACTACCTTAATACCTATTTAAGATTCCAATTTTTTATGATAAAAACATGGTTTTGCAATTAAAAAATGGCAAAAATCAGTAGGTATATCTCTGACTGGTTTAGTATTGTCATAGTGGCCATGTTTGTTGAAGAAATAAATAATGTCAGGTGTCAAGTGTCACAAATTATTCGAAAATTTTATTAGGGTTATTGCAATTTTCTGAAATGGAGGTAATATGAACAACAATGCAAATGCAAAGTAGCAACTTATAAATTGTTCACCATTTTTTCATCAGCATTGTGATTTTCATCTGTTCATCAGTATTTTTAGAGAAAGAAAATTATGGTTATAAACCAAGAAATTCGGAAGAATTTACAAGACAAGAAACTTATATGCTTTTGTATAATGCTCCTGAGTCCTGACGATTGTTGAGAAAATGAGAAAGATGAACTTGAAAGATGAAGATGAAAGATGAGCCGTGCAGGCGACTTTTTAAACAACTTGTTTTTTTTTGTTCATTTTTAACTCTTCGTTTTAAAAGCATTTTACATCGTTCCAGCTAATGAAAAACTCGCTTTCCGGGCTCGTTTCTTAAGCTACCTAGCCTGCTGTAAAAGCATCACTAAACTTAGTCAACTGTAAATAACTATTTTGCATTCACTTTTTAAAGTGGTTATTATGCAAATTCAAAACAGGCAACAAATTACCTTTTTGCACCGTAGTAACACTTTTAAAGTAGTCATGTGTGTTAGGAACTTTTTGCGGACTAACTTTATTTTTCCACAAATTAAGAACAAATAATATTTTTTTAAATATTTTTGTTAGACGTTGGCTAGAAAACAGTTTTCCGAATGCATTTTAAGTAAGTAGTCAAGAAGAAAAAAGTTGTTTTGATTCGATTTTATTTTTATTTCACCAAACGTCATTCTAAAATTTGAATGAAAAAGTGTCAGTTTAGTACAGTTGTGTGTTTTTTCGTGTAAAAACATGGTAGGTATTTAGATTTTTAATTGCATTTTTGCGATTATACAAAATTGATCAGAATTTTTATTTTTGATTGCGATAAGTTTACAATTTTCAGTGATTTTGCAAACAAAACAATTCTTATTTTTTTAGATAACAGCGTATGGTTTGATTTAAAGTGCTGTAATGTTGCTGCTTACGTATTAATAATTAATTTAATGATTAATTAATTACCTGATAATACTTTGTTAATGAACGTGGAAAAGGATAGTACAATCTGGGTTAAAGAAAACTTTCAAAGAAGCATTGTTAGACTCAAAAGGAGTATACTAAAAATTGACTTCTACTATAAATTATTTAAAGATTTTTATGTTGGTGTAGAACATAGTGCATAAATTGTTTGTGTCTATTCGAAAGTCTGAAAAGTTTTAATAATTCGTAATAAATGCCAGTTTTTTAATATAAGCAAGTAAAATTAGATTTAAAAAAGATTTTTTGAAGTTAATTCCCGGAAACCTAGAAATCGATATAATACCTTTAGTTGATGTTGCATAAGAGTAATCTTAGTTTACACGGTCACAGAAAGTCAGCTAAACTTTTTTAGGAGCTAAAGAGTTAAAATATGTTGGCATTTTTTTCAGTTTTTTTGCTATAAATGCTAAACTATACTTCTTAGTTCTTAGCAAACACTCAACCACAAATAAAAAACATTAAATTTCGTTTACAACGAATTCTTCAAACATAAAATTCGATCCAACAGCATAGTAATAATCTCCTATCAAAAAATGATTTTTTTCTATATTGAATAAAATTTACTATTTTCCACTGAATTATGTTGCTTAAAATTTCAAACGACCAGCTAAAGTCCTATTTTGCATTTGAGTTAGTTCTGAGGACTCTAAATACACTAGTCAACAAAATTCAACTTTTTTTATTATTAAATGAAATATATTTTTCTTGCATAAGCATAAGGGTAGTTAATACACAATTTTTTGATTTCTGCTAGCACGTCACAATTCTTAGAAAAAACGTTTTCTTTTTCACTTTTTCTTAAAAGATGTCATTATTTGACTGATGATGACGACTATACTACTAGACCAATTTTAAGCATAAGATAGGTATTGGTCGCAGGATTACATGGTCTTTAAATTGCTGTAAGAGTTTTTGCTGTATGAAACGCGGTTTAAAAGTTATAGCCAAAAAACAGTGTTAACTTTCAACAGTTCTGTTGTTCGCAAAATGTCATTTTTTCTAGAGTATACTTCTTCTAAAATTATTTAAAAAAAAGTTATTTGTTTAATAAATGGCGTTACCATTTTTTCATACATTTTGTTTATGATTTAGTCAAGATCTGAAAGTATTTGCCAAAAATATTAAGGTTTTTGGGATCAGAACATAGGGCGATTACACTAGAGAACAAATATTAATTTTTTTAAAATAAATTATACACAGATTAGATTTATTTTATCTATCAGATAATTTAAACACAACTATTTTTTTCTAACACGTCAGGTTTTTCAGAAAATAAAATAAGTAAATTAAAAATTTTTACTCTATGATGCTAACTAAATATGTACATATTGTGGCGCTTACACTGGTCAACATATTTTTTTTTTGTTGTTGTCTAATACGTGTCTCTTATGTACTTTTTTATGCAGATTTTAAAAATGTACTCAAAAATTGGTCATCACGCCAGGTTTCTGAAAAAACTTATAAAATATTTTTCTATACGGTGTGAACCATTAGTAATAAATAAATTCGATATAAATTCAGTAAGTTGCCTTTTAGGAAAACGCTCGGACACGTGTCCTGTTATTTTTTAACGCACATTTTTTGTCAAAAAGGTAAGATATACAGAATGTCCCAAAATTGAGATTACCCTCAACTTTGAGATTTTAAATGAGAACTCTAATATTTTTTGGCATATTTGAATTCTACGCATAACGTTGCTTATTTTTTATATAGCACACCCTATGTCAATTTTGAGTTGTTTTTTTAAAAAAAGTGTTAGAAAAAAATGAAACTATTAACATAAATTGAATTGTACATAAACAAATTTATAGTAAATGTCAAAAAATAACAGAATACGTGTCCAAGCGTTTTCCTAAAAGACAGATTTCTAAATTTTTATCAAATTTATTCATTACAAATGGTTCACGCTTTTTTTTCAAAAACAACTGAAAGTCGACATGGAGTGTGCTACATAGAAAATAGAATTCAAATATGCTAAAAAACATTGAGGTTTTCCTTTAAAATTTCAAAGTTGAGAGTCGTATCTCAATTTTGAAAAATCCTGTATATGTAATTTTTTTTGTCAAAAAATGCGCGTTAAGAAATAAATCCGAGTGTTTTCCTGAAAAGCAACTTCCTAAATTTTTATCGGAATTTATTTATTACAAATGGTTCACACTGTTATTTTATAAGTTTTTTCAGAAACCTGCCGTGATGGCCAATTCTTGAGTACATTTTTAGAATCTGCATTAAAAAGTACACAAGAGACACGTATTAGATATCAATAAAAAAATCCTGTTGACCAGTGGTATTTGAAGTCACTTGAAATATTGAAAGACACTAGTTCAGAGCGCGGCTCAGGCTCAGAGGTATGTACGTATGTTCAATACATACTTGCGAGGGTGGTTTAACGGAAGTTTCAATAAAAAATGTATTTCACTGTAATAAAGCAAGTTTATTATTCAACATAGTTCTGCACATTTAGCCCTGCAATTTTCCAATTTTTTTAAGCAATCTAAAAATTTTTTTGTAGGTTTTCAAAATAAGTTTTTGCTTCGGCTACCAGATCGTCATTTAGTCTTAATCTTTTTCCACCGAGTTATTTTTTTAATTTCGATAACAAGAAGCAGTTACTTGACATAAGATCTGGTATATAGGGTAGATGAAGCAGCAAATTGTAACCCAATTCGATTAATTTAGAGGTGGAAACATTTCACAAATGAGCGGACACATTTGGTCAGCATTAGGCAAAGGCGGCACCTATCTTGAGGATAGTTTCTTTTTATTTAAATGATTATGCACAATATTAAATACTCATTGTATTAAATACTTCATTGGCTATCTTACCCAGTTTCAATCGTAGATCGCTATTTACAAGAACACGGGCTTTATTAATCATTTCGGAAGTCGTTATAGTAAATGACTTAGAACGTTTAGCATATTCCGAGCTCATATGAGTTTTGAAATGGGACAACTATTTACAAATCATGCCATGAGACGGAGCGGATTTACCATAAACCATAACACAGCCCAACAAAAGAAATGTTTCGTCATGGTGCCTGTAAAGTACGAACTGATTTAAGGTATTTCGGATGTGCTAGTTTCAAAAATATATTACTTTTTCCTAGTAGCTCTAATTTTTGAGATACATGGTAAAATCTAGAATTTACACGAACAATAAAAAGATAAAATAACTAACTAATGCTTTACAACACCAAAGTTGTATATTCTTTGGTCGATTTCAATCACAAACAGAACATATATCTAGCATAACGTCAACGCTTAATACTTCACCGTCTTGGTGGAGACGGCCACTACCCTTAAAATTTAAAATTGCAAGGGGGTTCAAATATTACATCATTTGAAAAGTATTTAAATCTCCTTTTTACCTGTATCTTGGTTTTTAAAATGTAAGTAGTACTTTAAGAAAAAAATATTAAATTAAACAAACCGAATAAACGATGAAATAAAACATAATTAAGTACAAAATTTAAGAACTTCCTGTAAATTATGGAGTTTAAAAATTTGGCAAGATAACTCCTTCATTTAGACTAGAAAAAGTTTTCGCAGTAAACACAAACTTTAGAATAAGAATGTTATATGTTTATGTCTTACCTAATTGTTATATCTCTAGAGTTTTTTCTAAATTTGTGGCCTGCTGGCAAGGTTTCTATATCTTTTAATATCCGTTGATTTACTGTGTCATTTAAAATTTTTGATTTATTTATTTATGGTGAAACATAAAAGTTTGTGTGCTGCATGGGGATTAATTAAAGCCCTCGGTCGACCAAAGGCTCTTGCTCTTGTAAACTTGTCGCCCTTAAAGGCAATAAACATTTTTTAATGACCTTGCTACATAAATACAAAAAAATGTTTAAAAAACAATTGTTCAAAACTAAAGAATTGACAACAATTTATAAAAAATAAACACGTTTTTTTACTAAACTAAAATAGACTGAAAGAAATTTTAATTAAAAGATTAATGATTTGAAACATGTATATTTTTTAACAATGTAACAAGTGTTTATTTAAAAATGTTGTCAAGAGTGTCATGGCAAAACAAAAACATTTTGAAGAATTTCTTAGTTAAATTCGGCTGCTGTACAGCCAGTGACTATTATCAGAACTGTCAGATAACTATTATCAGAAATGTCAGAATTGTCACATCATGTCAGATTAGTGTCTTGAATTATATTTGACGGAATATTTTATAAAATCAGTAATCTCTAAAGCTTTTTGTAAATAATTATTCATTAACTTGTATGGGGTTAACATTTCTAGTGCAATATTTGCCTGTGAACAAAATCATTGACTCTTTTTCAATAACCTTGTTCTGTGTTCTATCGAATATATCCACTCGCCTTTAACCTTTCTACCACTTAGAAAGTAACTTTCAACTAAAAACTTTTAGTGCCCTAAAGTGTGATTAGCCATCGCGACAAAATAACAATTTACTAGACCCAAACAAAATAAAACTGGAAATGAAAATTATTTATGTTTTTTATAGTTACATTATATCAAGTTCCGACATCCATTTTTCGCTACATTTTCTTTTATCAAAATCTCATAGCACTCTTTACAACTTTTTTTAAATAAACAGCTTCTATTATAAATCTAATCCATTAATTTCGGTTTAGGCTTTTTAAAAAAGACTTTTTTTAATTTACTTTTATTATTTTTTCAGACAGTGCCTTACCCAAAATCTGTATTTTTTATTGTCATTAATGAATTCTGTGAAAGATTCTGCTACTATGGCATGCGAAGTAAGTATTAACAAAAATCCATTGTTTTCAGCTGATAAGAACTAATGAATATTGTGAAATTCTTAAATTGAAAAATTTTACTAATAGTTCTAGAAATCGAGCAAAAACAGCCGTGATATTAAAAAAATTCAAAATAATAAAATTTGACAATCGCGAAATATAAAAAATTAATATTTAGTGGGCTTTGAAAACACCAAAAACTTTTAACAAATGTTTTTTTGTTTTGCTATTTTGGCAACGTGTTGATTGAGTATATTAATGTTGTAGCTAATAAAATTCCCTACAACTTACTTGTACTTAGATAATTTTTTCTAAAAATTAGTGGGTTTTGCAGTTTCTTGTTGTTTTAAATTATTTAACGTGTAGAAATTTTACAATGAAAAAATTATGAAGAAAATCGTACCGTTTCATAATTTTCTTTTTTTGCAAGATAGCGCAATGTTCCAGTTTTCTTTTTGTAAATGGTTGATATACTGGTACACTATTTATTACTAATTCTACATATTACTAATACTAGTTAATAATAATAAAAACTTTATTATTATATTAAAATTTTACTTTTGTAACTAAGTGTTACTTTTTGTTTTATTTTCCTTTGATAAAAACTACTATTTATTCATTCTACAGGGTGTTTGGAAATGGTGTGTACAATGAAAGACCACATGTTCCTTGACCAAAAATATGATGATCTAACTTAACTTACCAATATACAAAGTTGCTTAGTTTAGCCGCTAGAGGGCTTCAAACTTTATAAGACATTTTTTTAAATCTTTGTGTAATCAACACCCAATTTTTTTGTAATTAGCTACGTTAATTTAGAAACTATTTCCTTTCTTGAAATATTTTCGTAAGATAAACAGTTTAGCCACAAAAAAAATATTTTCTAAATCACTACATGCTCGAATCGAGAATTATAAGTTAACACTAGTAACGTTGATATGTCTTAATTAAAAAATATTTACAAATAAAGAAAAACAAGAAAGAATTATTTACCTACTACTAGAACAAATGCTCAAAATGGCCAGAACTCTGGCGGCTAAATTAAGCAACTTTGTATATAGGTAAGTGGAGTTAGATCATCATATTTTTGGTCAAGAAACTTGTAGTCTTTCGTTATACACAGTATTTCCGGATACCCTGTATATTACTTCAATCTTTTTTTCAAAATCTTTGTTTTTAACTACATTTTGCGAAAAAAAGGTGCAGGAAATGGTTAGAAACGTTAATAATACGGGCATGGGTCACTTGCGCGCCGCGGTCCATAAAATCCCCAGGTACTCCTAATCCAACAGGACAGTAGCGCGCCGGATACTCTTTAGTTACAGGGTTACAGGACAGTTGCGCGCCGGGTCATTAGAGCAGGTAAAACCACTCAACTGCTTATTTCCAAAAATGTTCCATATTGAAGACAGTAATTTTTAATATTAATATCGCAATTGCAAGTGCAACATCCAACCAAATGGCTAACAAATTCAATTTTTTTGCATTTTCTCACTCCTATAACGTTTTATGACGTTTTCTAACAGCGATAATACTGAACTAGTGCAAGTTATTGGAAATTGCACTAGTGTAACGCTTAACACTTAACATGGTCTCCATTTTGATGAATGAACTTCTACTATAATAATGAACCAAGTTTTGAACTTATATACGTTGATAAAATTGGCACAATATGGGAGTAAAAGGAGCCAGAAATGGTTACGTTATCGAAGATTTAATTTTAAAAATTACAGGTACCTAAAGGAAGTATTTACACGTACTAAGATTATTCTGCCTTTCACTGTAAATGTTTCAGAAATTTGGAAATTTTCATAATCATGTCGACAAAGAGAGCAACTAACTTCTTAAAAAGAGAGGTTTTCCTCTTGAAAATAATCTAGGGCTACAACTTATTTATCGGATTAAACATTTCCGCTTAATTCTCAATCGGCGCGCAAGTGTCCTGTTGCCGATTTGGGTATTAGGACAACCAGCAGGGATTAACCTGACCGCGGCGCGTTACTGACCAACACCCAATAATACATATTGCATTATTAATTTTTTAATTATATAATAAAATCTCATTTTTCTAACAGAGTGAATCAATATATTTTTCCATAGTATAACAAGAACTACTATTTATTCTACGAATTTTTAGACAAAATTGTTTTTAGATAATTGATTTGTTCTATTTTATTTGATTTTTCAATTCAGAATAACATGTAATTGAAAATATTACAAAATTAAAAAAACACAAGGTAAATCAATTCCCAAAAAAATTGCAAAGAAAACAAATTTTTTGACAATTGGAAGGCCTTTGAAAGGCGTTGCAATGATTATCGACTTTAGAGCGTTTATCTCTCCTAGCAATGTGTCAAATTTTATACCCGGATCAGTTTTGTAATATTAAACAACAGCGCATCTACCCAAAATTTTGGCTTTGTGAAATATGTTATATGACAACGTCAACGTGACATTGTCATATAACATGACCTACATTTTGAAGACCCGAAGTTGCGGTAAAAAACATAATTCACAAAGCCAAAATTTTGGGTTGATGCGCTGCCGCTGTTGTTTAACATTACAAAAGTGATCCGGGTATACGTGTATAATGGTTTTATTTTTTGGCTATAATTATGTCATTTTCAGAAAAAAATTCTATTGCAAAGTACTTAAAAATCCATTGTATCACATTTTTTCTTTTTATTAACCAAAGAAAAAATTTAAAAGTAGTACTTATTTTTTATACAGGGTTTTTATAAATGACTGTAGAATCGTACGTTGCGGTATAAATAATAAAAAATGTTCTGCCTTTTAAAGACAATAATTTTAGTTGTTATTATAATAATTATTAGACAATTGAGTAACTCCAGAAACTATTCTCTAATCTTCCGTTGCAGAAATAGGACATTACAATAATTATTCGTGATATCAAAAATTTCCACAGCTACCTACGATCCTTCAATCATTAGAAAAACCCTGTAGTAAGGGCGTGAAGTGACTATAAACAACTCCACGTCCATAATACAAACAACGTTTTTTTTTCTACTATTAAATTTGCAATTTTTTAGTTTTTTTTTACTAAAACAATGAGTGATGTTGATGTAGTCACTTCACGCACTGTTAATAGAACTAAGGTGCTTTTTTATTATAAAAAAAAATAATAAAGTTTACACACTGAAATCAGTGAATGAAGTCCTCTTTTTTTGATAGTTGTAGAAAATACTATATTGAAAACATTGTGATACGGATGTTACAAAAAACGAAGATTTCAATGGTGAGGTTGTAACACGCATTTTTATACTACTTTTCCTACTGTGCTATTTAGTATAAAATTTGTAATTATTTTTTTACCTGTCATTTGTCTAGCAAGTTTATTTTAAGGCTGATTATTACTATTTAATTCAATATTTCTATCCTCTCTGTATTTCTCTCTCTTTTTAACTTCTCTGAATAAATAAACTTTTTCATTAATATTATTAGAAAAATAGAAAGCACTAAACGGCGGAGAAAGTACGGTTACAGGGGTTCCTCTTAAACCCCACTTTTCATTCCAAAGGCACTGGAAGCGAAAATTCACTTTAACATAGTGAACATAGAGCCTACCAAACCTTTCTTATGGGATTATGGATGTAACCACTAGTTTTTATACTACGGTTTTGTTGGCACATTGCAAAATTTCTGAATTTTTTAATAAAATTAATCAATAGTATATTAAGAATGGAGAACGGTAAGGAATGCTTACCGTTCGAAGACAATTGTTTGGAGGAAGCGACGACTCCAATTATTGTCTGAGAACGGTAATCCTTAACATGCTTATAATGTTTTTTGCGCGATTGGAGTTTCTAGAATAATAAGAATAATTTATATCAATACATTTGTGATAATCGGGAAGATTGAAACTGAAAACTTTGGGTGGCTGTTCCATGGTTGCTATGGTTTTGTTCCAAACAAGTAAAATTGTCTTTTTGATACAATCATTCCTACATAGTTCTGTTTTGTGAAGCAAATATGAGCGGTCGTGATGATCTACCGGATGATTTAGAAGACGCTTGACAAGAAGGATGTTCGGCAATAATTCCAGAAAAATCTAAAGCCCGATATGAACAGACATACAAGTTGTTTAAGGAATGGCGTGAAGCAAAGAAGATTTCTGTAAATGAAAAGAGCTTGTTAGCGTATTTTGTGGTGAGAAGTGGACACTTGAAGGCCCCAGGCAGTTTATGGGCGGAGTATTCTATGCTGAAGAGTACAATTTTTCTCCATGATGCTAACGATATTTCTAAGTTTGCTACATTAATTATTAATTGCTTATCTTAAGAGAAAGAATATTGGATATCGGCCTAAGAAGGCTAAAATTTTTACTAAAGAAGACATGGATAAATTCTTGAATGAAGCACCAGACGAACAATTTTTAATTCAAAAGGTATGTTGTAGATGATGAATATTTGCAGGTAGCAATGATATTAGGAGTATCGGGCGCTTGTAGACGAGAGGAATTGTACAATATTAAAATGAGTGACCTAGAAGAACATGAAGAAATGTTTATAGTAAATATTTCAAATACAAAAACAAATATTCAGCGAACGTTCACAGTTGTTAATAAAGAAATTGAAACAGTTCATTATTTGGAAATACTTCGAAAATACATAAGAATTCGACCAAGCAACCCAACGTCAGATCATTTATTTCTGAACTATCGAAATGGCAAATGCACTAGGCAAGTCACAGGAAAAGGCACAATTGGAGGCTGGCCGTCAAAAATTGCAAAGTATGTAAAGTTGCAAACTCATGAAGGTTTTACTGGACACTCGTTTCGACGCACATCGGCTACACTTTTGGCGAATAACGGAGTTGATGTGTTGGGACTAAAAAGACATGGTGGGTGGCGTTCATCAACAGTGGACGAGAGTTACGTGGAAGATTCCCTCCAAAACAAAATTGAATTTGCTCATAAAATTTTACACAGCGATGTTGGTGGACTATTACAACAATCTGGGACTTCTACCTCGGAAAGTTTGTCTATTAACACTAGAAACTCAAATGCGAGTGGTATTACTATCTACTATTAATTATAATAATTGTACATTTAATTTTAATAAATAAATCGCAAAATTGTTTTTTTAGATTTAATTGCTTACCGTTCACCGAACCAATCGCGCAAAAAATTAACAAACGTAACTATAATTATTTACTGGTAACCCTAAAAGTTACCAAAAATAATGCTACAATAGGCCAAACAAAAATTCTCTTTAAAAAGAATCGGTCTCATTACATAAAATTACTTAACGTAGATTCTATTTATTTTAGCGGTCCTCAGCTTATACTTACGCGACATTCTTCTGTTTTCCGAAACTGACTCAAAAATCACTTTCCACACTTTTGCAATGCTTGTTTACTTCTTCCCAATATTTGGAGCGATTCTGTCTGATAATTACTTAGGAAAATTCAACACAATTCTATACGTATCGATAGTATACGCATGTGGAAGTATAGTCCTAGCTTTATCATCAGCCGAACAAATCGGGTTACCACAAATACCATTTTCATTGGTCGGATTATTACTTATTGCTGTTGGAAGTGGAGGAATTAAACCCTGCGTATCAGCTTTTGGAGGAGATCAGTTTGTTTTGCCTCAACAGGAACTCCAACTAGCTTCGTTTTTCTCAATGTTTTATTTTGCCATCAATGCTGGAAGCTTACTGTCGACTTCTGTAACTCCTTTGTTGAGAGAAAAAGTGCATTGTTTTAATGAGGATAGCTGTTACCCACTTGCCTTTGCTGTTCCAGGAATTCTGATGATTATAGCCATAGGTAGGTTAGAAATATAGGCTGACAGCTGATATAGCTTATTGATGCAAATTCAATAATTCAATAAGTAATTCAGTAAATTTAGTAATTGTGTTGTTTATTTATTATATTACTGTACGGAACACAATTTTTAAAGATTAAAACATTATTTTTCCAGTTATTTTTGCTGTTGGAAAACCTTTATACAAAATTACACAACCTGAAGGAAATGTGGTAGTTAGAGTTGTTAACTGTATTGGAGTAAATACGCCAAAATAAACATAAATATTTTATTTAAACAAATTATTTTTAGCTTGGAATTAGAAAGAAATTTAAGGCCAACGATAGAGTCGATCATTGGTTGGACCGAGCCAAGCCAAAATACGGCATAACTTTGGTCAACGAGGTCAAAACAACGCTAAATGTTTTGGTCTTGTTTATCCCTTTGCCCGTTTTTTGGACATTATTTGATCAACAAGGCAGTGGTTGGACGTTCGAAGCTACTAGAATGGATGGTTACATTGGTATTTATACAATTTTGCCTGACCAAATGCAATTGGCGAACCCGCTCCTAATTTTAATTTTTATTCCATTATTTTCATACGGCGTATATCCCGCACTTGCCAAATGTAATTTGTTAAAAAAACCTCTTCAAAGAATAGTGTGTGGAGGCTTACTGTCAGCTGCTTCATTTGGAATGTCCGCTGGAGTGTCTTTTGCTTTGGAAGCTACAGATCCAGTTTTGCCAACAGAAGGAAATTGCCAAATACGCATTTATAATCCTCTGAAATGCAATGCAAATCTCACTGCACTGCCATACATCCAAAGCCAAGAAATCAAATCAATGGGATATACAAAATTAGAAATTGATAATATACAAGGAAGCAAACTTATTAATTTTAATATCACAGGATGTGATTCTTATATAAATTATACAGCTGGTGACAATTTTAATATTACTGAGAAACAATCACTACTGTGTTATATGTTACCAAATAAATTTGTTCAATTTGTAGATAATATTGATAAAGATGATAAAGGACTTCCTAAAATCCGAACTCTGGTTAATCAACAAACCGATTTCAAGCTAACTTATTCGTCCGATTATAAAGACGTTTTAACTATTTCAGCTTCAAATGATTCTTTGTTAACCATTTCTCCCGGAACTTATAAACTCCAAGATTTTGATAAAGAATTGAATTTTTATCTTGGTGGAGTGTACACTGTTGTTGTTGCTTTAGATGATTTTGATAAAGTGCAAGTATGATTTATTTAATTTAATCTAACTGTGATTACATCAAAACTTTTTTGCAGAAAGTAGAATATTATGAAATCACACAACCTAACAGTGTTCACATTTTGTGGATGATCCCTCAATATGCTGTTCTCACTGCGGGTGAAATAATGTTTTCTATTACTGGTTTGGAGTTTTCTTATTCGCAAGCTCCTGTTTCGATGAAATCGGTTTTAACCGCTGCTTGGCTTTTAACTACAGCTGTTGGTAATCTTATTACCGTCATAGTTGAGTCTGCTAAAATGTTTGAAAAGCAGGTAATAGAATTAGAAGATAGAAAAGTGATAAAATCTAATTATTGTGTTTAGTCAGCCAATTTTCTAGTATATGCTGTTTTGATGACTGTCGATATGTCCCTATTTGCTTTTATGGCTATGAAATACAAGTATGTTAATAAAACTGAAGACAGTGATAATTAATAACTTGGTTACAATTGAGAAAAGCAAATAAAATTTAAGTAATTCTATTAAAAATCGTGACGGCGAT
Source organism: Tribolium confusum (assembly GCA_029207805.1). Lineage (NCBI taxonomy): Eukaryota > Metazoa > Arthropoda > Insecta > Coleoptera > Tenebrionidae > Tribolium > Tribolium confusum. The sequence goes on along the minus strand of JALGAY010000002.1, from coordinate 26,820,819 downwards.
ATTGCTTCTCTCCTATAGAGTAGAATGTGTTTTATTGAAATTTAAAAATATTTACAAAAACAAACTACGCAAATATGTAAGATTTAAATCTAATTTTATCATCATAGTCGTATGTAAAAACCACATACTACAATAAAATTTAAATTAATACAATGCAGTTGATTTTTTAAGTGATACTCATTATTAACAAATTTTTTAAATTGTCGATGTTTCTATAACAACTTATCTTCAGCCTGATGATGTGATGATGTCTTGTGTAATAAGATAAAACGTTGCATACCTCTGTTGGTTTTATTTAGAATCCTTCCCCAGTAATTTTCCCAGTAATTAATAAAAAAAGATTTTTGTACTATTACAGAATCAGTATTCTGTGATACAACCATAACAACTGATGACAAATCAATTTTCAAACGCCAACATAATTAAGGTCAACATGTGATCAACATATAAATGTCAAATTCTGACAAGTTTGCAGTTTTAAATAGTTGAATACGTTAATAGTGCGAAAAAAATGTCCGACTTAGAAGAAGTACCTATTTTGAATTCCTTAATATTTCCTTTACAATTATAATTTTTGTAGAAACCTAAATATCCAAAACAAATTGCAGCAATTCTAACAATGATATTTTTTGAAAAAATTTCTTTGGTTGGCTTTCGAAGTAACTACTAAAACATTTTTTTTTTTACTCAAATTAAATATTTCAGCGGTTTTTAAAACTTTTTCAATGTATATTATGCACTATGACCACGAAGATGCAGACCTTTTATACAGCTGGTTTCGCAGTGCTAATTACAGTTTTCCTATACTTGGAGCATTATTTGGCGATTGCTGGATTGGAAAATATAAAACCATTTTGATTTTTTACATTGTTTACATTTTTGGAACCTTGCTTTTATCGTTATCTGCTATTGGATATTCAGAAAATACTTCACTAATACTCTGTGTAATTTCCCTCCTCCTCATTGCTTTGGGATTAGGAACAAGCAAACCTTGCGTTCCTACATTTGGAGGAGACCAATTCAAACTACCAGAACAGTACAAGGAGTTAGAATCATTCTTTATATTCAGATACATGGCTCTAAATCTAGGAGGTGCAATTGCAGTTTTAGCAACACCTGCCGCTGCAAGTACTCACTGTAACAGTAAGGACAGTTGCTACCCTTTAGGTTTTGGCCTCTCTACAATTTTCGTAACTCTAGCCCTAAGTATCTAATTTTAACATACTTCCTTATAAACTTATTTAAGGGATTATTTTAAGCTACGTTTTTGATAGCAACACGCTGGTACATTATTCTAAAACCCCAAGAAAATAATACTATCGACTGGATCACATGCATCTGTGTAAATATTTCAATTTTTTAGTTCAGTAAAATTAGACAAAACTACACTCGACCGCAAAATTAACCGGACACTAAGTTTTTTCGAAAAATTTTAGTGACGCAAATTTAAATCAAAATAATTTTAATTGAAAATGTGCAATGATGAACATTTAAATTGAAATCAAGATAATTTTGATTAGTAATGTTCAAAAATAAATATTTATTTACAAATTAAACAAAAATTTGATTTTAAGTAACAAATTAAAGCCAAACAAAATTAAGAAAATTGCAAAAAAATGGTTTCAGTAGCGAGTATTTCTTCCTTGCGCTTGAATTACAGCTCTCATTCGTCGAGACATACTTGCAATCAAGTCTGCGATCTCATCTTGAGCTATTAGCTCCCACTCATTCAACAACGCTTGTTCCAGCTCAACTGTTATATGAAACTCCCCGTAGTTACGCCTAATCCTTTTCCCCAGATTGTCCCATTTGTGCTCAATGGGGTTTAGGTCAGGGCTCATGGGAGGCCACCTTAGCACCTGAACATTAACGTCGTGAAGGTACTGACGCGTAAAAAGGTACTTTCCCTACAAATGGCGCAAAAGGAACCACATGCTCTTGTAAATACTCCCTAATGTACCAATCAGCGTTAATGCTACTTCTCCGCACCGTTACAAGAGCTGTATGAGTCTTCAAAGAAATCCCTCCACATACCATTACACCTCCATCACCGAATGCTACTCTGGGCGCAAAGCAACACTGGGCATACCGTTCCCCGGGGCGTCTAAATACTCGTTGACGACGATCAGGTGAATACCTAGTGAAACGCGACTCATCCGTAAAGAGAACGGAGCTCCATTCGTCCATATTCCAATCAACATGATTTCGCGCAAATTCTAATCGCTGTCTGCGATGCTCTGCGTTCAACTTAGGGCCAGTAGCAGGTGGATGTGATGTCAAATTGTTTTCTTTCAAGCATCTTAAAACAGTATCAGGAGAAATCATGGTCCCATGAACAACCGCCGTCTCCTGGCCAAAGCTGTAGCAGAAAGAGTCCGTTCTCGCAACATTTATAATCGAAGAAATCGGTCTTCCACTTCATTTGTTACTCGTTTTCTGCCTTGTCCTTTTTTTTGGAATAGGTATCAGTTGCCCTAAACCTTTGTATCGCATGGAATATCGTGCTTTTAGAAAAGCCAAACACATTTGCAATAAATCGTATGCTGCGTCCATCATTATGTAAAGCAACAGCCTGGGCAGCTTCTTCGGGACTCATTACAATATGAATCGCTCCTACAACAAATCTCTTCCCCAAAAAACCAAATTAAACAAGCCAGAACCAGCTATCGACACAAATTTGACAGACGTATAAAACAAACAAAACCTTTCTGATTGGAAACTGCGTAAGAAAATAGGTACAAAAAGTAATCTGTGTGATAGGCGTTAACCCAAAAAACTCGAATATCCTTTCTTTTAGTTGTTTTTTATGTGTAGCCATATAAAATCAATGTAGAAAGCGTTTTCGCAAATTTACGGGACAAAAATCAAGTGTCCGGTTAATTTTGCGGTTGAGTGTAGTTACAAAAAACTAAATTTTTCTAGTTGTACTTCTTTACACATAGAGATTTTTGGTGGATTTCTAAACCTATAGTCTAATTTTACTGAACTTTGCCTTTTTAATTAAAAGTTGTAATTCTAGAATGGCATCAGACAAAAAATTGTATCAAAAGAAAAAGTCCAACACTGGTTGGATTACTCAACAGAATTATATGGAGACTCTTTTGTAAAGCAAACAAAAGCAACTATAAAGGTTATCATCATGTTTCTAGTTCTTGAATTTTTTGGAGCTACTATTATAATAGTAATACAAAGTTGGCAAATGCAAGGACACTTTATGCGTATTGAAGTAGGAAATAATATTATAATTCGGCCGATAGCAATTTTATTTACGAGTTATCTTCTGGTGGTTTTTGTCGCTTTGATAATATGTTTTGTTGTGTATCCTTTAATTACGAAATGTGGAATCACTGTAACACCTCTTCGGAAAATAGCTTGTGGTGGATTTTTTGGATCAACTGCTATGTTTGTATCAGCTATTTTGGCTCTTTGTATAGAATCAGAACTCCCAGATTTACCAAAAATTGGCGAGAGTCACCTAAGATTTTATAATCCTCTAAACTGTCCTATTACAATAAATGTACCTCCTTTTATCGACAATCTCAAAATTGAATCAATGGATTATCGCTTTGTTAAGCTCAAAGTAGAAGATGATAAAAAAATTGCTTATACGATTACTGGTTGCGAAAATGTTTTTCCTAAAAGTTCCGACCAAATTATTCCTATTAAAGAAAAAGAATCTGTGGGATATTTTTTTACCGAAAAGGGACTAAAGGTATTTAAAGAAGATTTAAAAAAGCATATTGAAGGAAGTGGAAAGATAAGAAGTTTAGTAGGAAATTTCAAACAACCAGATAAAATAATTAAGTTTGTTTGTTACGATCAAGATTTAACAGAGATCAAGGCTGATGATTATTCCGTACACAAGATTACCACTGGTTTCTACTCGATAGGAGATATAGAGAAAGCGGCAAAATTTTCCCGAGGAGGAATTTATAGAGTATTAATTAATATGGAAAATGATAAAGTAAAGGTAAAGTTAGAAAAATGTTTAAATTTTTTTTACGCATATTTTAAAATTTCATAGAATGTCACATATTATGAAGTTGGAAAACCACATCAAGTATCTATTTTGTGGCAATTACCTCAATACATACTGCATACAATAGCTAAAGTTTTAATAATTCCTACTGCTTTTGAATTTGCATATACGCAGACAGCAGATTCTTTAAAATGTACCATGCTTGCAGTTTACTTGGTAACAACAGGATTTGGGAATCATATAGTAGCAATAATTGAACTAGTACAAATATTTAAACATCAGGTTTTTTCTTGTGTTTCAATATTTTCAGACTTGTATATTTTTGTTTTTTAGTCAGCTTATTACTTTACATTTGGAGGATTGACCGTGTTCTTTGGAATTTTGTTTGTGTTTTTAGCCATCAGATATAAATATGTCGATCCCTATTATGGAAAAGAAGAGGAAATAATTGATAACAAAAACGAATAAATTTTTAAAGTTTAGCAAATGTTGTTTGCTTTTTTAATTGCGTAAAGTTGTAATCAAGCGAATTTCCTGGCTTGGCATGGTTTATTTATTCAACTAAAATTAATACGTATTGTTGAAAGTGTTGGTTTAATAAGAAAAATAAATCAATTTTAATTTAATAATAATAGTACATTTTACAAGACATAAATATAATGGTCCCAAGTACAATGTCCTTAAAAAATTTTTTTATACATACAAATGTAAAACTTTGTGAGTGTTTTTCTTGCAACGAGTCCGACAAACTTATCAAATTGGAAACCTTCGGCGCTACTGCGTTTTCGAATGCCGTCATACCGACATCTTCGGGGTGGTGGACACTCCATACGCAGCATGATTTTTGTCGGACAAGTTGACTACTATTATAGTTTTAAAATTTAAAAATTGTGGTCAACTTATAAGTTAATAAGGGGGTAAATTTGAATTTTGATAAGGTGGTAAATTTGAAGAAACGAAATTGTCAAATTCGTAATGGCTGGTTCAAAATACGTAAGAATAAGTGTCTCTTTTTTGTATGTGAAATTTCGTTTTCCATCTTACGTTCCCTGGTTATAGACATACATATAAAAAGATACTCTGACAGCCTCCCGTAGTTCAAATTTTGTTTGGCGCTGCAGTCACGCTCGGAGCGAATACGTTCTGCTCCGTTAACCGATTAAAATCAGGTACGCCAACATTAGTTTGGAATAATGTAGTCAGTTTGTTATTTGCTAACCAACGTTTTTAAACTTTTGGTGACAAATTGTAATAACAGTTTTTAAATAAGTAGGTACAGAATTTAACCAAAAGTCTTTATTAAATAAATTGAAAAAATAAAACAATAGTCATTACATGGTTGTAAAGTAGGCACTGATTTGATTTTTGTCACAAGTGTTCGCATATCATAACTTTTTAACTTTATATAGCGCGTGTTCTTGATATGGTTGACAACAAGCAATGCACAGTCATAAAGAACGCTAAATTGTAAACACAAAAAAATGTTAAAAAAATTCTTTCTTTTGGCCCAGAAAACTGCCTCAAGGTTTGCTTTTCACAGACTGCATATTGTCTATTAGAAAACTTTATAAAAATATACAAGGTTTTTTTAGGTTTATTAATGAGTTCTTGATACTTTTCTAAACTGATTTTAATCGTGGTTATATTGTAGATGACATTTTCTAGAATTTTGTTATAATTGTATTAACTTTTTTTGTATATATTATAGTGTTCTTTGCGACTATGCATTGCTTGTAAACCATTTCAGAGACACGGTGTATAGTTTTAATTTAAAATTAAACTGTAAAGAAATTTCTTTCTGTAGCTGCAAGCATATAGAAAAATCGAAAAATTTAAAGCGTATGGTCAATAGTTATCTATTTTTTCTGCAACTTGATGGAAACTACATAGAAAAAGAAAGTTAATATTTTGGCAAAATTCATTACTGAAAGAAGCAAGTGTAATAAATGTTTTTAAAACGCAATATAAGTTTCAAAATCTAAATTCCACAATTGTAAATAATAAGAATGAACTACCAGATGCTCAGCAAGTGCTCGTCTCTGCCACCAAACGAAGTATGTATGTACTTATGTACAGGGTGTCCCATCGTATATGATAGTGGAATTTTGAACCCTTAGAATAAACGAAAAATAAATAAAATTTGTTAACTAACCATTCACTTGTCAGGCGCTACAATAATCTTAAAAAATATTAGCGATTTGTTAGTTCGTTTAAGAGAAAAATAGCAATTTATGCAATAAAATTTTATTTTTACTTTTTTTTATTTTTTTCTTTTTGATCTGGTAAAAGGTAATATGCCAAGAAGTGATTTTGCAAAATCAAAAATTAAAAATCTTTAACAATAGCCGCCAATTAACCAATATTTAAAAGCAACTAAATTGAAGCGTTATTTATTGGTATCCTAATACTAATTGAAGCTAACCGCAAGGCAAAACCTTTACTTATGATGACAAAAGTTTATAAGCTTTGTGATAGACGACTTCGATTAGGTAAATAGAGCCCGTTGTTAAAACTACCTACTGCCTGAACCATAAATAACTACCCCTCATTTTGCGGTATTACAATTATTTGTCGTAAATATCCTTCTTAAAGTGACGTTTTCATTTAATCAAAGATATCTCAATTACTAATAGAATTTAATTAATTTTAATTGCGCAAGATGACTTCCTGATATATGAGCATTATTTGTAGGCAAAAGAAAAAAAATTAAAAAAATAAAAATAAAATTTTATAGCACAAATTGCTATTTTTTTCTTAAACGGACTAACAAATTGCTAATATTTTTTAAGATTATTGTAGCGCCCAATAAGTGGATAGTTAATGAGAAGTTTTAATTCTTTTCTGTGTATTCTAAAGGCTCAAAATTTCACTATGCATATAGTATGGGACACCCTGTACATACATATACACGCAGCGGAGTTTCCAGCGCAATTTTTATAGTTTACTCGCACACAAAAAGAGAGCATCGCCGGAATTTCCAATCTCAAATTTTCGGTCAACATGACCATCGAGGCAATTAACAATCACCGCTTAATTTAAACAAAGTTTAAAATCTTGTAACTTATAGAAAAATGTATTCATCGGGATAATCTTTTTTTTTCTTGATGCATCATTTCTTATATTTTAAAAGGTGTTTGATAGAGCATTTTCCGTAGGTTTGTTAAGTTATAGAGGATGTCACAGGCATGTACAAAAATAAAAAGTTTAGACTGTTTTTATTCCGTTAAAAAAAAATGTAATGCGTTTTAATGAAATCATTGGACCAAGTTTCGAAAAGGTTTTGCAAATTTTGAGCGATATTTATAAATTACAACAAAGGTCCAAAAAATTGTTTTGCGCTATGAGCAATAACTTCATTTATTTTTGTTGCAATTTTTTGTTTATCGTTTTGTCTGACAGATATAAACTCCAATGCAGTCATTACAAGATAACTTGTAGACGCCTAAATGATGTAAAGTAGCAATTTGATTCTTATTGGGTACCAGGCAAGTCGAAAGACTACCTTTACAATTAAAATCAACATTTATGTCATGGTTTTTTAAAATAAAAGAAATAGGAAGAAAAATTTTGCTAATAAATGGGATAGAAGATGTAGAAACCAAATTATATAATATGTTGAAGTTTAGAGAGTATTTGTTTCTGAATTTCTAGAAAAGTTTATTCAAGTCATGTAGTGGAAAGTGAATATTTACTGCTATTTGTTTTATGAAAAGCTATTTTTTTTAAAGACAACATAGTCTACAGAAAAATGAAAAAACCTAATTAAATCTGAAAGAATTAGATGCAGCTATTATGTAAGAATAACAATGTTTGGAATTGGAAGAGTTATATATAGTACGAGGTGTTTATAAATGATTGTAGGGTGGTAGGAGGCTGTGAAAACAATGAAAAATGTTTCGCTTTTAAAAGACAATGATTTTAGCTACTATTATGCCACAATAATTGAGTAACTCCAGAACCATTCTCTAATATTTCGTTGCGGAAATAGTACATTACAATAAATGTTTTTTGTTCAACAGACTAGAGTTTATCAAAAGATATTTGGGCAGACTTTTTAAGTACTTCTAATGAAAAGAAGCATAAAAATAATTGCAGTTATCGCAAACATCAAATAAACCATAAAATACCTCATAAAACTTGATTTATAAGGGTAAACATTTTCATATTATTTAACAACGACCTTTTCTCCACTAAAAGATGTAAGCATTATTATTTTTCTACCATTAAAAGATGTAAGCAAACTCTGCCAAAGTCGTTGTTAAATTTGAGCATTGATTATAGGGACCCACTCTGTGAAATTTTCTTTCTTAGTATTAAAATGTACATAAAAATTAATAATAATCAACTTTCTGTTTATCTTAACTTTTAAATAGCAAGTAATACTTTAATAATAAAATCCGACAGATTGGTTGTATCTGGTATGCCTACGAATAAGAAATTTTAAAGGGATTTTGACTTCCTATTCATAACTTTTATTTACTGCTATAGTATTCAGGAATGGGATGATACACGACCTTGACAGTTTTGCCAAAGCCCAGACGATTTTTCAAGTGTGCTGAACTGTTAAAGTTGTTATGTCAAACAATGAAAAGAAAGTATTTACTATTTGGGGTATTTACCAACATTCTACAGGCTTCGCGAGATATTCATTGTCAAAGATGACAAAGAATGGTTTTTCTCAAATATATGTTTTTATAGATATTATCCGCTGGATTAAAAATAGAAAATGTTAAAAATGTGCTCAAGAAAGAATCTGTACAACCTTTCTGTGATTTAAAACAAATAAAAAAAAAATAAAGAACACACGCTTTTGTACCGATTTTTGGTCAACTTCAGGTGTAACACATTTAGGGCACAAGCCATCGTTTTTGAAAAAATCGCCCTTTAACCTCGAAACTCTCATAGGGTGACACATTTGAAGGCATTTTGCACTCTACCATTAATTATCATATCACGTTTCAATTATCCTGTTTTGGAAAAAAAATTTGAGATTAACTGTTTATTTCTCGGAAGCTTGATGAGTGATGCTACGAGTTTAGGACAGTCGTTTTTCTACGTCCTTTATGCCGCCAATGTAATAGAACATGTGTTAGCAGTCTATTACTTCGTGGTTTATTTTCATTTCTTTATTATGACCGGTAATCCGTCTTTCCAATAAAAAAAATAAAAAAATTTACCGAATTTACGTTTTTACCTAAATGTTGCTTTTGTAGAAACACTCGTCAATAACAAAAAACTAAAATCTAATAAATAAATCAATTCGGAAGAGGCACTAAAATTTTTACTGCAATGTTGTTTTACTAACATTAAGGGTTAAACGAGGGGTTAAACAATATGAGTATAATATTATTGATAAAATTTGAAAGTAATTCAAGTGTCACAATGTGCAGATGTCTCAAAATAGACGCGCTAAATTATCGATAAATTGTCAATTTGGATCCAAAATTCATAAAAAAAATTAAAAAAATTACGTCTTTTATTTTTCAAAGTTCAAATTTCTAAAAATTTTGTTTAAATTTAAAAAAAAATACTTTTTTGCAAGGAAGGTAAATTTAGAGAATAAAGAGCTTCATATTTTGGTTAATTAACACTTAGGTGATTATAATTCTTTTTGCGATATTTTTTCTATAGTTTATTGCATTTTCAGAACTGTTTTTTTGTTGATTGTACCTTAAAAAATCATCCGACTACCTACATTTTGAAACTTTACTTTTTAGCTATTTTAATTAAAATCTAGTTTATTCGTCATTACTGTTTGTCAAAACAGAAATCGATTTTTAAAACCTTTTCTCGTCCTCCTTATAGCTAATTAATTGACAACGTATCAATAATTTGCCACGTTTGTTTTAGGACACTATTTACATACAAAATATACAGAGTGGTTTAATTTTTTTTAATTTATCAATATAATTTTCTAAATAGCTAAATAATAGTGGGAATTATAATAGAGATGTAGAAAACTGCAACATTTTTTTTTAAAGATGGTTAATTTCGGTACGGTTACGGTCACCCAAGGAATCACCAAGGTGGTGAAAATGAACATATGTTTTTAAGTGCCTAGCTGTAACTATCTCAAATTCAGTAATTTTTCTTTTTTTGGCAATTCCTCTCTATAAATTGTTTTTTTATGGCTGCCCTAAAATTCTGGATGGTGTTCGGAGTCTCAAAGTGCGGCATTTCCGATTCTAAGTTTCAGGTTTCAGTTTTTTTTCTAAATTCGTGTTAATCGGTTCGTCGGTAATTTTTTGTTGTTTTCTGAGTGTTTTGTTAAAATGCCGAAAAATAAATACAAAAGTGGTGCACAGAAAAGTAAACTGCAAAAAATAAAGAAGAATTAGCAACAAAACATCAAAAAATAACTTCTTCGTTTAAAATCATAAATCCTCCGGATGTGTCAAAAGAAAATCGAACGACTTCATATTTAACACCGAGAACTTCAGGGATTTTAAATTTACAATTACAATCAGAACCTGGAACAACCGAAATTACTGAGCCTTTTGTTGATAAATCCCTTAAAATTCAAGATGATAAAACTGATTTTGGAGTTGAAGAACTTATAGCAGATACTATAACTGGCACTAATAGCGATCGGGAAAATTATGCAGCAATAATTTCAGATCCTGACTTGAAAAGAAAATTATTAAAAATTAGATCACATCATTCTGAAGGATTTTTTCCGAAAGATACAAAAAGTCGTAGTTTTTCTAGCACGTATTATTCTTTTAAAACTGCAGATGGACAAAAACATCAAAGAGTTTAGTTTTGTTATTCTACGAAATTAAATCATGCATATTGTCAACCGTGTTGGTTATTTACAAACAGAAGTGATCCATCATTTCGGAAACGGAATTTATGATCGGCAAGGTTTGTCAAAAAAAGTAAAAACTTATGAATTATCCAAATAATTAATTATCCATTTACAATCTTGTTTTATTAATGACAAGTGGAAGGTTGATCACACAATTGATATGTCTTTGGATACTTTGTAGAAACGACAAGTAAATTTTTGGAAAAATATTGCAAAGAGGCTTATTGACGTAATTTTAACGCTTACCTCTTGCAACTTAGCATTCCGAGAACATCGTGAAAAAATTGGCGAACCACAAAGTGGCAACTTTTTGCTATTATTGAACTGTTAGCCAAATATGATCATATTTTATCAAAATTAATATCTAAACAAACAACAAAATTAAAATTACATATTTGAGTCCTCCGATTCAAAATGAACTTTCAAATCTTTCAGCGTCAAATGTGATAAGTAAAATTATTTCAAGAATTAAAGAATCTTTTTACGAGTACTATCTACTAATTTTAGATACGACTCAAGACATAACTAAAATTGATCAATTAAGTTTTAGACTTTGTTACGTGTATACCGAATATGACGAAAATTCAACACCTAAGTATTAAGATAAAAATATCTGAGAATTTTCTAGGCTTTATTCAAGTTTCAGAGCAAAGTGCTCAGGAAATGCAAGAATTGATACTTAAAAGTGAAACTATTGAAAGCAAAGGATTAGATATAAAACAGTGTAGGGGACAAGGATATGACAAGGCTAACGTAATGAGTGGTGTTTATTAGTTTATTCGAGAGTGCAGAAACTTATTTGAGATATTCAGAACAATTCTATATCTATATATGCATTGTGCAACTCATAATCTTAATTTAGTTTTAAACGACTCAGTTAAAAGTGTTCTAGAAATGAAATTTTTTTGATTATTTTGAAAAAATATGTCGTCGCTTGAGAACCAGGTTATTCTATGTCCATTATTCAAAATTTTACAGTAAAGAATTTTTGAAATTCACCAGCTTTTATTGTGAACATCTTAGTAACTTCTTTTTTTTATATTGTAATTTAGTTAGGATTAAGGGTTTATAAAAAGGGGTAACCCAAAAATATACTAAAAATTTTGACTGACATACAAAAAAAATCTGTTGCGGACATAGAATAAATTTGTTTTTACAGAAAAAAATTACTACCAAATTAAATTATTCTATGTCCATAACCTTCTTTTCTAATAATGAAAAACTGTGATAGTTAAGTAACTTATTTATTTTAATTCGGAAAAGCATTAACAAAATAAAGTACTTCTAATTTATATAAGTAGTCATATGAAAACGGTACCTAAAAATTGTTTATAATGCATCTCCAAGTCTACTGCTGAAAAGTGATTACTCAAACCTCTAATGTGTTCAATTTTATCTGGTGCCAGGTTAGGAAAAGGGGGCTGAACTGTAGGTCTTAAAAAATTTTCAAAGAATGCTTGGTGGTTACTTAGTCTGGTACGTTTTAGGAACTCCACCATAATAGGATTTTTATCGGAGAAATTTATTTTGTATTTAGCACAGCTTGAATTATGCTTATAAGAAATTTGAACTAAGGATTTGTACGAGACTGTTGTTAAAGCTACAGATTTTAATATCGGTTGAAAATCTAAAAATCTATCTTTGTTTATTGGGACAGTGTTATAAGGCTTTCTTGTCCTAACATTTTTTATTGCTTTGTAAATGCTAGTGGACTCTGGAGATCCAATTTGTTTAAATTTCGGTTCAGGGTACTATGTATTGCGTCAACTTCCTGGACGCAGCTATGACCTGGGACTTGAAATTTTTGAGTAATGCACTCAATTTCAGGGTGCTCATTTAAAAACTACAACAGAACTGCCGACATGTGCGAGTTTTTATTCTGGGGCACGCATCTGACCACAAAATCAGTTATGTTACATTGGGTCTTTCCAATAACAGTTTTTCGAGGAGAACATACAAAGCACTCGCAATATCGACACCTTTTCTTCCACCCAGCAGTTTGTGCCACAAAATGCAGTAACTAGTTTTTTTACCAACATCATTACCAGTCAAATTATAAACAGCGTACTTTTTCTGATAATAGGACATTGAAACTTGTGTTTGTGGACATGTTAGAACACTTTTCATGTCAAAACTTAGTACAGCTGTAGCATGATCATTTTTACAGGCTTCTGTGTCCTGTTTTTTTTCTTCACGAGCTTCTAGCTTAGCTTTATACGCTCATTGTATTTTTTATTTAAATTTTTGTTTAATGTTTGTTCATCTTTTTTGTATTGTATTCTGTGCACACCTTGCATAAATCCTTTTTTAGAACATAGAATCCCAGATTAATTCAAAGTTAAAAATATGGTAGTAAAGCCACTTTTTTTGTGGAGTTACCTTCTTTTCTTCACACCACATTACATAAAGCTCATACATTTTTGACAAGGACAGTGTCCTTTCTAAGTAATCTTTGGAGGAGGTACTTCTACAGTAGTGTGAAGGTATACGAGAGAACGTATTTATGTGATCTCTGATTAATTGTCTATGCTCCTCACCGATTCTGTTCTCTCTTTGGAATCCTCTTTGGTACTGACTAGGAGTACTTGTGATTCCCGTTCGCTTAATGCTGTAAAAGTAAGCAGTTCTGATCTGACTTATATCTAAGACTCCCAAATAAAATTTCTTGCAAACGCGAATTTTCTGTTCGTCCTTGTTGAAAAAATACTTGTAAGAATAACTCTTGGTTCTTTGTCTCACATTTGTGTTTCTCTGACGTTCCACCCAGTATCTTTCTGTGGTTCTCTCGTAAAAATGTTCTTTCGCATTATCATTATTTTTCCAAAATTTTTACAGTTTACACAGTTTCTTCTGTAAGACCTAGCCTTAACGGTCTGGCCTGGGCAACTTTCATATTTTTTTCTACTTTGTCGTAACCTTTTTCTTTTATTTTTCTTCCAATCTTTTTCGTTAGCTTTTCGTTTTCTAGTTTTTTAAGATTTTGTTCTAATTTTTATTTTACAAATTAATAACTTACATTTTTTGTTTATTATTCTTTGTAGGTGGTTCATATTCAGACCCTAAGTCCTATTAGAGGACCGAAAGAGATTCTTCCGAATCACTCATCACTTTTTAACTTATCTTCACGACCAAAAACACTGTAAACATGGACACGACAAAATATCTACACTCCCCCGTGCACGTTTTGCAAAATATTATGACTGGAATATTTATGCCAAATTATTCTATGTTCTCACGTGGTACAGATGGCCAAATCCTATTGGCTGGTAAGGACATAGACTAACATGGTTCGAACATTAAAAACTTTAAATGAACATAGTATAAGTTCGACTCTCTGTAAGTAGCGAACGGATTGGCGCAGAGTAACATGGAATAGTTTGGTCGGTATAACTTCGGGCGTGAAATACTTTGATAATGAAATCTCAATTTGAGAAAAAAATGGACATAGAATAACCTGGTTCTCAGTCGACGATATATATTTTTCAGTTCAAGTATTAAAAGATGGGGGCATTTTATTTCATGCAACAACAAAGTTAGCACCTACTTTAAAACAATTGTGTCCTACAAGATGGTTTTCTAGATATGACGCGCTTTTTGCAATTCGTTATAATTTCCTGTCCATAATGAAATCCTTAACCTCAACAAGTCTTAAATCATAAAAACTGGACGAAGTGAATAAAGCATTATCATTGCGGAAATACAAGGAAACATTTGAATTTGTTTTAATAACAATCTTATAGACTAAAATTTTAGAAAAAATTGATTTGATTTCTAAAAGTCTTCAAACACAAACCGTAGATCTCGAATATGCTTCGAAACATTTGAAAGATGCTTTTATATTACTGAGAAAATATTGTTGTTTTAATGGAGGAAGCAACAAAGCTAGTGGACAACTGGGACATCAAGCCAGAATTTAAGAATAAAAGAAGAAATAAAATTTAAACAATTTTTGATGAATTGAATGAGGATCAACGTTTGCAAAATTTTGAAAAACGTTTTAAAGTTGAAGTTTTTTATAGTTCTTTAGATGTAATTACTAATCAGATAGAGCAAATTTCAAATTGGAGGTAATCCCCTTTCAGGTAAAAATAAGTCATTAATGGCATTTTTTTCTGTAAATGAGATTGTAGATGTTGCTGACTTACTTTATATAAATTTTATAGTAAATTTTTTCCTTATTGTTATAGGTTGAATTTTATTTAAATTCGGTATGGATTAAGGACTAGAACGGACTTATCAAACTCTGCTTTATAATTACTTCATAATTTTCTCTACCTTAAATTTTACCTAAAGAGAAAATTGCCATTATTAATTTTTGCAAATCATTATTGAAATTTTGTTTACTTGGTTATTTACAAACTCGAAAGAACTATTTATCGTATTTTCAACCACTTAAGGATGATAAAAAAAATTCTTTTCTGTGCCAGCCTCATATCTTTCCTTACGATTGACAAGTTTATGAGGCGGTTTCTAATAAATCTGTGTCGGATCTTTACTTGTTGATGTGATATTTTTCTTAGGTTTTATTTATGACCTGGGTTGGGCTAATTGAAATCTTCAGTTTTGTTTAGTTTTTGTCAAGTGCGTTGGTTGCATTTCTTCCAGAATCTTTAGTATGTTCAAGTTCGTCATCGAGAATTCATCCACGTGAAAACTTCTGATAAAAAGAACAAAATGTATTTTGTTTTGGAGCTGCTTTTTAGTTTGTGTTGGTTTATTTTAATCATGAAAATGAGTTGTAAGTATCTTTTGATTCTGTTTGACTAGATCTACACAGAAATTATTGTCCAAAAATTTTTCAAAGTAAAAAAAATTCAAAGTACAGGAAATTATTATTTTCAACGCCTGACTTAAATAATTTTAAAACCAAAGTTTTTATATACATATCTATAATTTATTATTCAACAAAAATTCAACTTAGGTATTGTTAGTCGCCAAATTAAAAACATTTTTTTTCTGTTTAACTAAAAATTTTCTAAGTCCAAAATATAATAAATAAAAATTAAGATCGGAAAATCTGAATAAATATATTTTTCTCAAAGTCTGATTTCACTAATTTTTAAAATCAAAAGATTTTCTGATTATAATTTGCTGTGGGACTTTTAATAATAATTGAGTTTTCGATGTTAATTTTTTTTTTGAGCAAGTTATTAACGAAATTTTAATTAATCGATTTTTAAACCGAATAAATCCCAAAAGTGATTTGGAGATAGCAAATTTTTTTCAGATTCGGTTCAAAGATAACTTAGTTTCCTTAAATAAAAAGTTTTTCGACATATTTTATTTAATTATAATTTTCCTGAATTTCTTAATTAAATAAAATAAATTTGTTTTCTTTATAATTTTTGTAAAATTTAAGTTTGGAAATATTTCCTTATTTTATATTTTAGACAGCTTTTTAAACAAAATAAGTTTAGAAAATAGTTTTACTGTTTTACCTTATTAATTTTTCAAGTTTGGTTTCGAATTTATTCGATTAATTCTTTTCTAAGTTTAAATTTTAATAGAATAACTTAACTTCTCTGAATTATAAAAGTTTAACGACAATTTCATATATTTTTTAATTATTCCTGAATTTATTAAGTTAATAATTTATTTTGCCAACAATCTCATACAAATCGTATTTTCCTAAATATTCTAATATTTTAATCGTTATTTTCGTGATAATCGGATTAAAGACGAGTGCATTAACCACATTATTCTTATCTCGGGATTAGTTTTTACAATTACTGGTACTTTTGCTACCCTTTGACAATCAAACAGTGCTATTCATTTAATTTTTGTTCAAATACTTAGAAAAAAATTTAATAAAAAAAAACTGGGTCCCAAAAAATGATTTTCATCTAGTTACTTTTGAAATGGTTCTACATGTTAATTTTTGTATGCCGCTATATTCTTTAATTTTGACATAATTTATTCTGTCATTTATCAGTTAAATGTTAATTCAAATTTGAAATTTGAAAATAAATTTTCATTTCTGAATTTGCTTCATAAAAAAACAAAAATGTACACTGTGTGCTTTTTAGCCGTAGATTTTGTTTTTCATTGACTAATAACGCTGGCATGCAACATAAAATAGGTTTACTCGCTACCCCTATTTGCACAAGCGGCATTTTTTATTTTACATGGGAAATTCACATACGACTAGATGAAAATTATTTTTTGGGATCCTGTATATTTTTTTACTTTCTTCTATTTTCGCATTTTCCTAAAAATTTTACCCAAAAAGCAATTGTGAATTCTACTGACAGCGCCAATTTGTTCGAGGTGGGATTTTTTAGAAAAATAAATATTTTTCTTAAGATAAGTCTGCGGTCAACAATGTTGGTGAAAAGAATCTTATATAAAAATAATATTAACAAAAATTACTTCTTAAGCAAAACTTGGGTACAAGTTTTGTTCAGGACTTATTATTTCAAAATAAAATAAAGTAACATTGAAGAAAAATTAAATAAAATAAACAATTAACAGACTTGACGATTTTTGACGTGCTTGAAAATCTCAACTTTTGCTTATCAATAATAATTCTACCATTTTTAACGTTTCACAACTCCAATTCAGTTCAGATTTACACTTAGATGGAACGTCTTATCGGTGTTTATTTAACTTTCAACTCTAATTTATGAAGTGGAGAGAGACACAGGCATGAGCTAAATATCATACTTGAAATTACGATGAACGTCTTTATCACTTTTCCATGTATTGAAATAAATTATTTTTCTTTGAATGGCAATAATTAATCAAGAAGTTTACTAAAAATTACTTTGAAAATTTTAGAAAATAAAATAAAAAGCAAGGATTTTTCCCCATGGTCCACACAGTTCAATTTACTCAACAATTATTATAAGTTACATTTTAAATTAATAATTTCGAGTTTCCTTTCACTCACCCTTTTGGTTGGATTATTGAGATGATATCTTGTTGTTATTGGTCAAAACTTTTAAGTCAAAACAATTAAATTCACTTGTTCATTTTTGACTGGTGGAAGCTAATGGAACACCTGACTGTCTTACAGTGATTTATGGGCACAAGTGTCCGAAATCACTTACTGATACCGTATAATAAATTAAGATTTGATAAATAAGTTGTCTTGGACTAAGTAATTTAAAGTAAACAATTTTAAGACTTTAAATGTCATATTGCCGAAATTTATGTGATAATTGATAAAACAATTAGCTTGGCGCGCTTTGTCTTTTGATGATGCGGCTTAAGAATGTTGTTTATCAGTAGTCTTTCTTGCCACGTGCATTAGCTGTTTTTGTAACAATTAGTAATAAATTGTTAAAATTATTTAACATTTTTAAGCCCTTCACACAGGTTATAATCAGGTTGTGGTCAGGTTAGGTCATGGCATATACGTATATGGGTAATGGTCAGGTTAGATTATAGACATATTGGGTCATGGTCAAGTTGCTAATGGTGAGGTTGTGGTCGGATCAGGTTGGGTCTACGAAGAGTGTGGTATTTGTTAGGTCTTGGTTGGGTTGTAGTCAAGTATATAAATAGAATGTAAATAGAGCATATAAATGAACCCTGCATTTTTGAACTTTATAGGAATGTCAGAAACATTTCGAAAATTTTTAGAAAAATATTTAAAAAACCTAATCTCCGCAGCTGGATTCTTGTTCAAAAAATCATTTCACCTAAGTTTAGCGAAAACCCCGATTTTTTCATGCATTTTTAGTGTGGTTAGCTAAAGTAAAATGTTGTTAGCCTTCCGGGTCTGACCATGAAGGAGTGCTCCGAATTTTACCAAATTTGAGGAATAATCACGTTATAGTCTCACAAACCTACCCCTAAAATTTCAACCTTTCACTTTTAACTTAAGAGGAGTATGGAGGTAATCTCTCTTATGGGAATTTTAATGTAAACGCGCAAAAAGAAGAAGAAAAGTTCTAACTTTTTAATAAAATATCTAATTAGTTATTTATTTTACATGAGATGTAAGTAGTTATTACAGGCAAGGTAAAATCTACTTATTTCCCGTGTAGGGTATACTATTTTCTCACTATCTTAAGAGGAATATGGAGGTAATTTCTCTTATGATAATTCCAATGTCAACGCGCGACTCTGTAGCACTTTTATTTATAAAAATATTTTGACGAAATTTGGCACAATCATTCTTCTAATTATTAACTACAAAATGACTCGAAGTGATTCTAAATTTTTTTTATAATAATATAAAATAATTATTAAAAAATCATTAAAATTTAAAATTAACGAAATTAAAAATTTTAAAAAGTCAAAATGTATTGAATGTATTAGAATACTCGTAGCAAAAAGTTTTTATTTTATTTTTATAAATAAACAAGCTACAGGTTCGTGTGTTTACATTAGGATCCCTATATTGTACGACCATAGATATTCTGCGATTATTGCTCTGACTCTTCAAGAACTTTATAATGGTTGAACCGCAAACCCCCAATAAAAATAATGCCGACCAGATGTTGACAATAGGCTTAAGAAATACCTAGTTTAGTAAGTAAAGAATTTTACAGCGGATTGTGGTTGAGTGCCGTAAAAATTTGGAAAAGTTAATCACAGAATTATGTTGTAAACGCAAAATATTGATGGTCGAACTTTACCAGAGAAATTGGTAACTACTTCTCTTAAGGGTATTTTTTAACGGAGGTGGGGAGTAAAAAACAATAGAATTGGTATTTTTAAATAGACAGTAACGTTTGATGATTTAATTTTAATTTTTCCCCTAAGTTTAGTGATGATAACTTTAAAGGGGTAAGTTTTATATAATAAAAATTGGAAGATGCTAAAATAAGGAGTGTATATGGGTGATTATTTCCCGCATATATTAGTAGCCAGCCAAATGTCTCAAAAATTGAAACGTCAGCCAATGACAATCGAGTTTTCTTGATTAAACAGCATGTAGCTTTTTGCCTGATTACCATGGCACTCCCAAACAATTTTTTCTAAAAACACATGTCAAAAAATTAATTTGTTTGGTGTTTGTAAATTATTGCGAACTTTTTGTTAATAAATAATAAATGCTTATACTGATAGTTTTGTTATTTGGAAAATAATCTTGACATAAACCCCTCAAGCTCTAAGTTTTGATCCGTTAATTTTCGAGAATGTGTAGCTTGTCAATTGAATCGTGCAAATTTGACAAAAAAAATTGACTTTTAATATTATCAAATTTGCACTCTTTATTGCCAAGCAACACATTCTCTTAAATTAGCCGACAAAACTTTGAGCTCTTGGGATCTAACCTCTGAATATGTTGAGTTTGGGGCTGTTCCCATAGAAATAAAAATTTGAAAAAATTACATGGTATTGTTTTAACGGCAGTAGCTTACTGTTATAATTTTATTTGTCTACGACCCAAAAACTACTCCCACAACGAATGAATACTACCTTCCGGGTATGGAGATTTTCCTATCAAAAAAAAACAATTTGAAAAAAATCATGTAGTATTCTTCCAATGCTAATAGCCTACTGTTTAAATTTAATTTGTCTACAACCACCTCTTGATAGGGTAAATTATGAAAATATTAGAAAAAAATGTAAAGTTTTACGAAAACTTGTTTTTTACAAAATCTTAAAAACTTTTTTATAACATTTATTTATGTATGTTACGTCTATTTTGAATTAATTTTCGTATATGTATTCTTTCATTCGTACAATTTGTTGTGGGGGTAGTTTTTACGTTGTAGACAAATGAAATTTTAACCGTAAGCTACCGACACGCTTTACACAGCATAAGCAAAATCAGTGTTAAAGTTTAGCACTAATAACTCAAAAATGCTTTATCATTTTTAAACGCGGTTTTCACAGGATTAAAATATTTGTAATTCTGAAGTCAGCTATCGTATTAAAATTTAAAAAAACTGTTTTATTCATTAAGTTTTGAATTTTTTTTTTTATTAAAAGAATATGTATTTTCGAAATTTGTTACGGGGAAGTGGACAAGGCAGAAAAAAAACTATATTATAAGGCCAACGTTTTGAATCCTTTATTGATTCTTTTTCAAGGCTTATAATAAATGTCAAATTTGTTTCCAACCAACTTGTCTCGGCCAGTGGTCGCCGGAAGATTTTATTATAAGCCTTGAAAAAGAATCAATAAAGGATTCGAAACGTTGGCCTTATAATGTAGTTTTTTTTCTGCCTTGTTCACTTCCCCGTAACAAATTTCGAATGTAAAAAGAATGGACGTGATTCACCAAAATAATATGTATTTTATTTTTTAATACGATACATGATTATATTATATTTTTAGAAACTTGTAAAAAAAAGTAATTTGATTTTTGACTTATAGTTAATGAGCTATTAGTGCTAAACTTTTAAAATTTAGCAAGGACACCGATTTTATCTATTTCTCTTTACAGCCTCTCTTTCTATAAAGCTGCGGGTGCGATATCAACAGATGAGATGTTGTAGTGCCAGGTAGTGCACCGAAAAGAATAAGTTGAGGCTTCAACAATTCCCACTGAAAATGTGAAATCTAAAGGTTTTTGACGAGATGGTGATTTTACGAAATATTAGAGAATAAATAAACGTAAAAAATTAAAATTGTGTGATCTAAACACCTGAAGATATAATTTTGGTAATTTTGAAATTTTGTAATGACATGAAAATGATATTGTTTATTATCAAATACAAAGAAATATCTAAAAATGTTTTAAAACTGGCTTGCCCCAATACAAAAATATATGTTCACATGATACTCGCCAAATTACTACTATTTATCTCGTAGTTTTTGTGTAGTATTCCCAATATTTATCACCAAATCTTATTTATTGTTAGTTTATTTAGTAAATTTTCTATCTAATGAGAATAAACAAGCTTAGAACAGTTGATTTTTTCTGAATAAATACAATGCATAACAATGAATTTGTGCCATCGCAGATTAAGATAACAAAATTATATTTAAATTTAATTTTTTTATGTAATATTATAATATTACATGTATTATGATATGTAATACAGTTATGAAAATTATTCAGTAATATTTTTCAAAATGAAGTAGTGTTTTCGCTCTGAAATTAAACCAAGATAAGGAAATAACTATAAAAACTAAAATTAACTAAAAATATTACATGATTTTTTTCAATTTTTTTTTTTTTTGTGGGAACACCTTCAGACCCGGAAGGTATTATTGACTCGTGTTCGGAGTTGTTTTACGTAAAATGGTCAAAAATAATTAGAAAAAAAGTAATTTGGATAGATAAATATATAAGTTATAACTAACTTATAACTTATTTTTTTTTAAATATTGTTTTTAATATTTTTAATACTCACTCACCCCCTTAAAGGGTGGTCATAGACAAAAACAATTTTAACAGTAGGCTACTGCCGTTAAAACCATACTATGTAATTTTTTTCAAATTTTTATTTCGAGAAAACAGGCCCAAATTCAACATATTTGCCTATTTTCGCTCCTTATTTCAGCGTCTTCCAATTTTTATTCTATAAAACTTCAAACCCTTTAAAGTTATTATGATTTATGACTAAACTTAGAGAAAAAATTAAATATAAATCATCAAACGTTACTGTATATTTAAAAATACTAAACCTATTGTTTTCCACCTCTACCCCCGTAAAAATATCCTTAATTTGGGGTGGAAGGTTGAAGTTTTAGGGGTAGGTTTGTGAAGCTATAAGATGATTATTCCCCAAATTTGGTAAAATTCGGAGCACTCCCTCATGGTCAGACCCGAAAGACAGAAGCTGACCACTGTTAGTATAAAAATTTGTTTTTAAGTCATTGTGGCGCTTCATTCTGGTTTTATAAATTAAAATTCGTGCCAAACAAAGACTTTTAGTACTTGTTATTTAATATACTATTTTAGTGCGTTCGAGCTTGCCATGTATTCGTAGTAAAAATAGTGCGCAGTTGATTAATACGCCTGCGCGTCAGGAGAGTTTTTATTGGTCCATTCTTTATGTATTGCCGAATGTTGTGACAGGTTATTGTTTTTCCCATTCTCATCTAAACATTTGGCGACGTACAGTTGATTTGGAAAAAGTAAAGTGTTTACAACGAGGTTTGTTGTGATTTTTTCCTTGCGAGAACATTCTAAAACGTCGACCTAACGTATCATCTGATCGTTTCCGGTAATCAGTGAGGAGAGTCCCCGTTTTTCCCCTCAAAATGGGCACCCGAAAGAAGGCAATCGAACTTGTGTTCAATTTGCAATGGAGGAATAAACCAGACAATGGGTGCGACAAATCTAATATTATTGGAATGTATGACACCCCTACAACAACTTCCAACTTTGAAATGTTTAAATCATACTTGGTGAGTTTATTTAACGTAATTTTTATTAGAATAGTTCTCCAATATGGCCCCGATTCCAGTTGAAAAATTCCGGTGTTGCTGGGAATGATGTGAAAGTTAGTTATATCACCGACAACGGCCAGGAATGGGTGATTGACTCTCAAGAATGGTTTGAACTTGCATTAAGTGCATTTCGTTTGAAAGCTAGGTTGGGGGAAGTCATTTTTCTCAAACTTGATAAAATATTCAGCTCTAAACATATAACCAGAAAACATTCCAATGATGTGGAAACACAATTCGATGTTGATTCAATGGATAATAGCATGGTTGCACCCCCGGAGTGGTTTGTCACCTACATGAAGCAGGTAATAAAATTTATTTTTTTGTTATTTAATTGAGTATTGATTAGGCACACATTGTGCAACAGCTGACTCATTATTATTGTTTGGTAGATATGACTATCATCAGTTTATGCATAATGTGCTATTAATAGTTAAGTCCAGTTTAACTAGTAGAATACCATTACCCCTCTGTCTATATGTTTTATTTTTTGCGTAAACACTTATTTACATTTATTTTAAAAGATTAAAAATTATAGCAGTATTCGTTTTTCAAAAATTGGATCTTAATACAGTACCTTCAGACCAACATCTTATAAAATCTTTCCACACAATTGGTATTATTTAACGCAAATGTTGCTAAACGATTACTTTAATTATCTTTGACTTTTTTAGCAACTTAATTTCAAAAATAGATAAATGTTAAGACACAAAAGTTTTGTTACGATTTTACGCCTTGGCTTGAAAATAAATAAAAAAAAACTAAAAATAATCTCGATAGGTCTTGGAAGCAGCAAGGGTGTTTAAGCTAGAGATGGGTAGTTCGCGAACGAACTAATAAAAAGAACGGTTCTTTTATACGAACTACTTGAACTAGTTCGCGAACTATAAATGAACTAGTTCGTTCGCGACCGAGTGAACGTATCGCTCGGTCGCGAACGAATCGGTCTCACTCGGTCGCAAAGATACATTCCGATTTATTAGTTCGCGAACGAACTATAAAAACGAACGATTCTTTTTGACGAACTAGTTCGCGGGAACTAGTTCATTCAAAAGAACGATAATTCCCATCTCTAGTTTAAGCGTTATAAATTATAATAGAAGTTTCGATTGGGCTAATATTCAAACTAAATTATTATTCTGTTCGCTTTTAGTAATTTCTTGTGCTGTCAGTTTATTATGGATAAAACACGTCTAAAAAGGCCATCAAATCCTTTAAATTTCTTTTTAAAAACAAGCTTTGATTTGCGATTTATAGACTATAGGCTTATTAGGCAGTAAAGGTAGAAACAGAAAGAAAGCAAGTCACCTGTTTTCGGCGTCTATTGGCGTCATAATTGCACGCAGAAACAAGCAGATTGAAAATTATCTTTGTCCATTCCATTAATATAGAAGTTTTAAGGCGCTCAAAGCGGATAGCGGGCAACCTGCTTTCTTTCTGTTTCGACCCTAAGTAGATTTAATGCCTGGCTTTAAAAGCTCGGCTGCGCATTGTCTTTGAACTCATTTGGTTTATTCAGATCATTATAGTTTGCCTATAAATGCTTCAATTTTGTGGGATTATTCAAATTAATTGCATAATTTTAATAAAAAATTAAGTAATTATTTTTTTGGATCTGAAGTGATAAGAAACTGTAGCCTTTTCAAGCTTGTTTCAACGGTCTAACCGTTCAGCTGATCGCTTCCGTAACAATAGCACATCCTTCTCATTACAACAACCTTTGTTAAATTTCTCATAAACTAGTTTGTAGAGCCATAAAATTCAAGAATTTCTAGTCAAATTATAGCTAATAACCAGACTTAGGCACAGAAATGTCAAGGCGGGAAATCCAAGCTGTGCGATCGCTACACATTGGCGCGCGCACCGAACTAGACCGACTTATTAGCTATCTACTTATTTAACGAATTTACAGAAATTTGTATATAGCAGTAGAACTGTCCGTCGTCTCTCGGATTTTACTTTCTAGTTATAATTTTCGTGTTATATATATAAATAATATATAATACGATTACACACGGCAAGTCTAGATCCGACGCTTGTGGCTCGAGCTGACTGCAAGCGAGTGCAGTGAGTCTGCGTGACATTTCTATGCCTATGTCTACTAATAACGTATGTATTCTCTAATGAAGCATTTTATGGAACATTAGAACGTGACTTTTAAAAAAATGCGTTTTACAATTGTTAAAAAATGAACTTTTCACATTTTTTGTTAGGTTTTTTTATAGTGAAAAAGAAACTTTTTTTCTACTAACAGTAAGAGTTTGTTGAGAACTGTTTTTTTCTTCGTGTGTAAAGTAACTATATACTTCATGCAGTTTTATTTAAAAAAAAAAAAAATAAAAAAATTACTACTATTTAGCAATAATATAGCATTGAATACATTCCGTTAGATAAGTGCTGTTTTTATTCTCATAGGTTTGGACACAAAAGGTCAAAATTTGAATTTTTTAATTTTTTATCGATGATAGTATTATAAAAAATGGTGGTTAAATTTTTCCTAATAAGAAAAGTAGTGATTTGGTTCTTGACATTTACGATTAAGTGTACTACGTGGTATTGTTTTATAATTTCTGGTGGGTTTATCAGTGCACGTCAGTTTTTGCACTCAATTTGAAGAACCCACGTTGAATAACGTTCTATCTAAAATAATTTTCAAGTACTGAGTGTTTCAGTACTGGCGAATCAGCCGTTTATTACAGAATTTGAAACTTCAAATTTTCTCCACTTGTGATATTGAACATTTGCGCAAAATAATAACAACTGTCTGCTTATTTTAAAAGCAAATTGGTCACGTGTGTCGAGATTATTTATGACATTTTTTTAAATATGCGTGTTTTTTTTTATCTTTACAAGAATTCCTTTTGAACTCGTCTTGTGATTGTTACCAAATTTACACTAAAAGTCATGGATTACTTAAGTATAAATTTATTTATCTAAAATCTTGTGTAATAAACGAATTCCTATGGTAATTTGAAGCAAATTACCAACGAAGTGTGAGTATAATTCAGAAATCAACGGAAGTTTTTGTAATAATTTAAATCAACACTAACATTAACAAATATAGTAGAAAATACCCTCAAATAGATAAAAAAAGATGTGATTTCGTTAACAGTACTTATGCTTCCCAGTTGTTTCGTTCAGATCTCTAAGGCAAGCACATTTATATTAAGAACAATCGTCGAAGTCAAAATTTTATAATAATTTTTTTAATATTAATTTAATTATGCACTGTGTTGGATAAAATTTTGTATTATACTTTTGTGTAAATTCTTATTATTTACTCTCGATCTTGTGGGTATACTTTATAAATTTTATCACCTTGACATGTATAATTATTGAAAATCTAAAATATTTTGATATAACTGTAACTTCCATAATACTGTTTTTTTGGGGGGTTTCAAAAGTGACAAAGTTTTGTACTAAGCGATGTAATAAAAATTGTAAAAAATGTAGTATAAATATAGTAGTAGTATAAGTATAAAAAATATAGTATAGTATAAAATTGTATAAAAATATATAAAAAATATAAATCTTCAATAAATAAACCAAAAACAACGTTTAAAATATGATTTCTTAATTTCTTAACTATACTTTAAATAACATTTAGAAAAAATGATTTTATTACTTAATTATTATTTTGAATAATATTTATTTGTTTGACCACCAATCGCTTAATCAGCTGATCAGTTGCACGCTATTAATCAATGACATTTGCGGAGGTTCTAAAACTCTTTTGTAGTATTAACAGTTTCGAAGATTGTATAATCTTACAGAGTGATATTAACTTAGTAATTAATTGGTGTAATAAAAATAAACTTTGTATAAATGTTAGCAAATGTTTCGTAATTACGTATACTAGAAAAAAGAACATCTTAGAATTTCATTACAATATCAATTCTGCTTTGTTGAATCGTTGCTTTAGTACTAAGGACTTAGGTGTTTTTTTTTGACTCTAAATTAACATTTAATAATCATGTTCTTTATATAACCAAATCAGGTTATGGTGTTTTGGGGTTTTTGTATAGAAACTGTCGTAATTTTAAAAATCTAAATAATTGTTTAGTTACATTGTACTTTTGTCTAGTAAGGTCTAAATTAGAATATTGCTCAGTAATATGGTCTCCTGTTTACAAGATCTATATAACCACAATTGAAAAAATTCAACGAAAATTTCTCAAATTTTTAGTATTCCTTTCTGATGGTACCTATCCTCCAAGAGGTTATGATTATCAATTACTTTTAAATAGATTTAAATTTGAATCTCTTGAAACAAGAAGATTTCTCGGATCTGTCGCATTTATATATAAAATCATTCATTTTCTTATTGATTGTCCACAACTTTTAAATGCCATCAATATTCTTGTTCCGAGAAGTAATGCGCGACAACATGTTACTTTTTATCATAAACGAACCAACACTAATGTTCTGTTCAGTTCGCCTTTGAGTACCGCTTGCAGAAACGTCAACTCAGTTTCCTATGTTATCGATCTATTTTTTGATTCGATGAAGGTTGTGTTGTATTCTTGTAGGAACTATCATGTAATGTAAATTGTTTATTTTTGTAATTATTATTTCTTATTCTATTGTCATTAATTGGATATTCTTTTCTTTTTGACAATAAATCTATTATTATTATTATTATTTTACATTTTAGATTGATAGAACTTTTTCGTAATTTCCCAGCCACATACCATATTTCATGTTTCAGTTGTTAGATGACGTTCTAGAATTTTCTTGATCAAAACTTTACATTACAAAAAGCATAAAACTCAACAAACATTAAAAACGGCTAGCCTAAAATGCATTATTGTTACAATATTTTTTTGTAGTTTAAGCGGGATATTGTGGAAGAAGTAACTTTTGCAGTTACTGCTAATATGACTGCTAATAAAGATAAGGAACGCGTCAAAGAAAAAGAATGTGTCTCTGTTCCTACAGTTTCTTCATCTTCAAAGAGAAACAAGCATGATTCTACAAAAAGATCTAGAAAGCATTTACATGGAGAAAATGCAACTGAGTACGTCTGAAGTTACAATATTTATAACATTTATTATTAACTAGTAGTTTAAATTCCAGCAAAGAATTTCTTAAAACTTTAAAATTTGACATGAAATTGTTGTCTAAATTGGATAAACTGGACGCAAAAACGAAAAAAATCAAGGAGAAGGAGCAAGCATTAATCAATAAGATTAGTTTTGCTGATGATGTAAAACAATCTGAAAAATCGCTTGATACTGATACTGCGAAATTAATGAATGCTTCATTCGTAACACAAGAATCGATAAGTGACGGTGATACTTATCTTCACACTTGGCAAGTTATGAATAGTGGCACGCTACCATGGACAAAAGATGTAAGAAAATAATAACAAATTTTATTAGAGATTTAATTATTGGATTTTAGACTGAATTGCGTTTGACTTGGGGGTCTGTTGACCTGATGCCTTTTACTAGAACCATTCGTTGTCCTCCTTTGCAAGTAGGAGAAAAAGGAACCATCTTAGTTCGATTTGAGAAACCAAGTATGTCGTATATACTATTACTATATACACGTGTCCCTTGAAAAAGTGGGAGGGTCTTCTTGTAATTAAGTGCTTTATAACTTTTTAGCAAAATTTAGTTTAGTTTTGCCGTTATCATAGTTTGAAAGCTTGTTCAATATAAAAACTTTTTGTCTCTCTCAATTTTTTCGTAAAATTCATTGTTGTGGAGTAAACGGACAAAATGTAAAGCAATTTCAGCACATGCATGAGAGGAACTCCCGCAGCCCTCTTTAAAAACTCTCCACATAAATGCAATTCACTCTGTTAAATAATAAGGTAAATTAATAACCTTACACCAAATTTCGTTAAAATTGGTATAGATAATAATATAAATAAAAAGTCTTTTTTTGGGCTATCTTTAAGAGCTGATAATTTTGAATGAAAATTTTTTTGGAAAAAATAAAAATTACGTATCGATTTATTTTCAGTTCTCAATCCAGGTTTAAAATATTTTCACTTCTTCGTGGGGACACCTGTATAATATAAATTTATATTTTCAGTAGTATATAATTGTGTCTTAATTTTTGCCCATTTTAGAAAACCATGGTAATTATGAAAGTTACTGGAATTTTTATCACAAAGATGTACGTTTTGGCAAATCTTTGAGTTGTAATATTATGGTCGAACGTCCTTTGTCTTCAGTTTTAGTCGACGTGACATCCAAAATACCATCTAAAAAATTTATGTTTTGTGATAAGGACGGAAAATATATAAACGATTCGCAAGACATTGCTGATTCGCAAGACAACTTTGATTACAATGGTAAAGTTACAAAAGTAAAGGGTGTCAGTGTAAAAATTCCGGAGGGAACCAAGCATATTTCTTGCTATGAAGGTGTACTAGATAATGGTTGCACAACTTTATCAGTACCGAAAGAAGCGAAACGATTTATCTTCTTTCCTCAAGAAGAAGAGAAGAAAGGAACACAAAATTCTAATTCTAGTTCAGTAACTAAAAGAGGCGAGGAAATGTTCAACTTTCTTAAGGAAAAGGGATGTAATCCGAATACTAGTCTCTGTTCATTGGCAGCAGAAAGCGAGCAAATTCGGAGTACAGTTAGGGAGATGATGACAAATTCAAATTTTGATCTAAATTTAATGGCAGAAGAACAGGATCGATTGATAAATTTACTTAAGGACAAGGTGGAACATTCAAATTCTGACCTAATTGCAGTGAATGAAACTGATCAGTTGGCCATCTCACTTAAGGAAGAGGCAAGGAGACTTGGTTCTTCATATGAATTCACTCCAGTTGTGACTGTGAAACCTACGCTTCATGAACCAGAAACCAAAAACAAGTCCGCTGAAAGCGTTCCTGACTCAGCTGACACGAATATACATAACACAGTTACGATGCCACCGGGTCTTTATGTTCTTAAAACGCGCAACGACTGCCCTCTTACTTTGCCACCCTTAGCAGAAACTTCACAAGGGAATGCATCAACACCTCTCAGCAGCAGCGTTATGGACTTGAGTCGCCGAATTCAAAATATGAAAATTGCTGGAGATTCTCACCCGGACTCAGATTCAGAATGGGAGAATGTATGGTGTTACGGAGACTATAAGAATAAAGACGACAATCTTACAATTGATTTTGGCCCCAAAAAAACAAATTGTTATGGTATTTCAGAAAAAGACTTAATTGTAGATCTGTCAAAAAATTCTAAAGGAGATAAAAAAGTTAAGAATGAACAAGAAAGTGTTGAAGCAAATGACGATAAAAATAACAATAATGGAGCAGGGGACAATAATTCAACTGGAGAGTCGATTTCAGAAATTGCGAGTGAAGCTTCTGATCTTAGCAGTGGTTATGATGTCGTGAATGTATCGGCTGGTGAAGAAGGAGAAGAAAATTCTGGTAAGTGCTTATTGATCTCGGTGCTGATGATTATTTTAAGAAAAGACGAGTTACGAAAAATTTGTTGGTTTTTAATAGACCAGAAGCCACAAAGAATTTTTACTGTCCATTCAAGCAGTGGTGATTCTTTATATATAACGGGCTATCCAATTCGAGCTTGATAAAGTAAACTAAAAAAAAATTTCACACATAGCAAAGAGATGGTACCAGACCATCTTTTAGGGCTACTAGATCTTTGCTATGACTTTAATTGTTGTCTTAAAAAAATTAAAACAATTTTTTTAACAGAACAAATATGTAATGTTTTTATACTGGCATAAAGCAAAAAAGTAAAAGAATTTAGCTATAAAATTTAAAACATCAAAAAAAAACAATATTTTTTAAAAATTTATTTGTTTGGGTTGTAAATTTCGGGACAACGAAATAAAGCTAATAAATATCAAAATAACTTATTTATTTACATTAAATGTTCAATTGACGTCCTTCTTGTTGAAAGCACATTTTTATGCGTCTTTTAATATAAAAATAAGAATATGCACTTTTTTTTAAATAATTGTTTGACATTATCTCGAGAACCTTTTGAGTTAAATAAAAGTAATTTGTGTTTTGGCGGTTTGAAAACAAGCAGGGCAGATCAACAAGAGTGAAATTTTCTGAGAAATCAAAAATAAGATATTTATTCCTCTTGAAAAGTTGATCCGGGGCCATTCTGTATAACAAGTCTCTATAATCTATATTTGGGGCATTAAAATACACTTGTGACATGTGGTCACTTTTATAGGATAATGAAGCTGTCGATACGTCACTTAGTTTAAACTAATCTAGAGGAATAAAAAAATTCTTGATATTGTCAACTTGACAAAAATATAAAAGTCTTACGGGATCAATAATCCAATCTTGATTTTGTTAGTTTATAATTGTTTAATCAACCATGAGCGCTCACTGGGAAGTGGGAACATCAAAAAATATTTTTCAGGAGTTTCTTTATCCAACAATTAGATTGTTTAATTCTAATGTGAAAAAACTGTAAACGTAAACTTAAGGGAGTTTTTGCAATATGTTGACGGCAATGCCGGAATACGTTATTCTCCTAACAACGAATTCCTTTAAAGTAAACGTTTACGTAATCTAAAGAACCGGCTACGTGATACTCAGCCAAATGACGGACGTATTAAGTACCAATTTGAAGTGTCAGATTCGACGTTCATATTTAAAAAATATGTCTCTAATAAAGAGTACAAAATTAAGATACGGCGTACGATGACATAATTTTGCTGCGTGAAGTGTTGTTCCTCAATCCAATTGAAAATAAAGAAAAATGGAATGAAATTAGGAACAACACGGTTGCAGGTACATCGCAAAATTTTTCTTTACGGACGATTAACGTTAATGATGACGGCTCCGTTTAGCAAAAACTAAAGATTTTTTACATAACGTGAAGTACCGCCGTTAGCAAATAATGCTTACGTTGACGTTTACCGTTGTCATTTACTCGTAATGCAAAAACTCTCTATTTACATAAATATTTACGTAATATGAATTTTCAAATTCTTATCGGCAAATTAGCTCAAACTCAGATGTTTAAGGAAACGACAATTTCAGGCTTGGGTTTACTAAATAGACAAAACAAATAAATTGTTTTGAATTTTTGGTAATTTAATATATGTGATAACGGTGAACTTAAAGAGTTTGTAAAAATTTAAATTAGTTTACCGTGAATCACGTATCGTTTTATTATTTTATTTTTCAATATTAGCCGATGAAATTTCAGACATTTCTGATTTTGAACAACTAATACCTATCGATTTCTATTTAGTAACCAGATTACTTATTTGTTATCTGTTTGTCTCTATGTTTTATTTTGTTTCAAATTAAGTTTTTTTCTATACCATTAGTCACTTCTTTAAAAATGAAGAGACCCCTTTTTTGTTGTTTTTGAAATGTTTTTATTATAGCTGAGAAAACGAATTAAATAATAATAATATGTAATTTTAAAAAAATGACGTAATAAAGAGTGTTAATAAGAGTATGTCCTCAACTCATCATACATACATGTACGTATTTACGTAATGTACATATTTCGGAACTAGCTTCTTTCTTTCTTGTTTCAATGTTCCCTATCGTAGTGTTGTGTCATAGTTGCTGAAATAAGTCGGGATGATTTGAGTAAGTTGCAATAAACCGAATTTGATCATTGTTGATGTTATGAGGGTTCATCCAGGACGATAGAAAAATAGAATTATTCATAAATCAAAATCTATCGTTAGGGTGGTTTGAACCTTCATAAATTTAACAATGGGCATTATTCGACTTGTTGCAGCTTATAGTCAGCCCACTTAATTCCACCCGGACTGTACTTTTAGCAACATGTGAATTTGGCCAATTAAATCAAATATTTAACTTTTTTTGTTACTTAAACGAGGCCTAATTAGAAAAATATAAGTTAGGAATTGTACAATAAAATTCGTGGCAGAATGCTTACAAAATTGAAAAATATTTTAATTTGGTAAAAATATAATTAAAAATAAGTAAGTTAAAGTTGGGTTAGTTTTACATAGGACACTTTGTACAACTTGCATTTTATAAATTTTAGTAAAATTTTGTACAAAAAAAGTATTTATTATGACATTGTCGTTTTGGAATAGTAATGAATTCCAGTTAAGAGGTTGGCAATATCCAGCTAAGAGATATTTGACCGAGAACACAGTTCGAGGTCCGATAAAGCTCAACTGATTTGAAGACAGAATTACTTTTCGTAACTTCTATTTTCTCTAAATAAAACAATAACTGTAAATGGACATTGCTGATATTAATGCACAACTATTGCAGGATACGTTTACATAACATTTGATGGTAACAAATTACCTGTTCCAAAACACATTTTGCGTCCCGATTTTCTCATAGGTGCTGAAGAAGCACCTGGACCTTTAAATACCGATGATGAAGAAAAAATTGACAAAGAGCCTCAAGAAAAAGTCTCGTCACGGACAAGTCCTGCAAAAATGGAACAAACCAGTCCTAAACAAGAAAGCAAATCTTTTATGACGCATTGTTCAGCCACTGGAAGTTCTTTCTCTGATGTTCCATCGGGAAGCAGATTGTTCATTTTCCCTGAAAATAATCCAGGTTTTGAAGTTGTATATGCTCAAGAATCCCAAGAGTCTTCTGCATCGGCTAAACCGCAATATACTTGGGCAACTTCTTCATTGCGTTATGTACCTTCTGATCCATATGGGCCTTTGGATCAATCTCAGGCAGGTATTAACGCCACTTCAGCTGCTACTGGACACCCATTGAGCGGCGATTCTACTTCGGCTCATCCGGCTCCAATTCCTCATTATTGCAATCAGAAATCTGACCCAGACCAACCCGGTGATCAACTCAACAAACATATGCAACACGGACATGGTTTGCCCCATCTCTCTCCTAAACCAGCACCTAAAAAAGAAACTCCATCTGCTCCACCACAGCCAAACCAATCTACAGAATTTACACCATCACCTGTTCACATTTTGCCAGAAAATTTAGTCAGTGGAGCTGTTAATGTTGCCTCATCGGCAATCAATACCGCAAGGACAGTCATTAATATGATTACACCAAAGACGGAGGTAAGTTTAGATTTTGCTATTGTCTTTATATTCAACTTTGGGCTAATTTCAAGTTGAGATACTACCGGTAGTATTACAAATTTTAATACTTCTCCATAGCAACAACCAATCACAACATCGAATTCTTTTAATTTCTTATAGAAACGAGGATACTACCGATATTATCTCAACTTGAAATTAGCTCATAAATTTAGAGAATTTTATTTTTGAACTAAAACAGTTTATTTTTTTAAACCTTAAAGAGACAAAGAAAATGGAGGTATAGTTGAACAAAACAATAACAGTGAATTTTTATTTGAGCCATAAATCTAACAACAATGGGGTGCAGAAGCTCTGACGTCGAGACAGTGCGAAATTTTGAAACACTCATTCGATAAAAGTACCTTAAAAAAGTCGAGTTTATTGCACATGTAATTAAGGTTGAATTTACAAAGATCAAATTTCAAGCGTTGAATAAATACACTAAATAAAATAAATAAGACCTAAAATGCCCCCCACATTTCATACTCTAAACATTCTATTTATTGATAAGTCACAAATCACAACAAACTTGATGAAGAAATTAATGCAAAATAAAACGTTTGATGCACAGATTTTCTTCATTTCTAAACTTCAACGCAGGTCTAACATGAGCGGATTCCAGCGAAACAAGCCGAATGTGAACGAAGTCCATCCTATTTGTATGCGCAGATTGTTAATTTTATGTACTCGGTCATCCTCGGTAGTTGGTTTACAACTCTTCAGGTGACTTTGACATCATGAAGCTTGTATTGTAATTTCTATTTTTGATTAATTTCTGAATTATGCGAGAATTATTTGTAACTTGTGACTGGAATAAAATTAGAATGTCTAAAGTATTGTAGTTGAGTGTTTTTATGCTTTATTTGTGTTTCCACATGTGATTTTTATTCGGTAAGAGTTTAGCTATTATAATTTTAACCTTATGTACTAGTGCAATAAGGGCGACTTTTTTAAGCTAGGTTTTTAGAATGACAGTGCTTAAAATTTTCGCGGATTTTTGACGTCACACTTCTCCACCCCATGTCGGTTATGTTGAGTTACTGTCAAGTTCAAAGCAAATATAAATTTATTTTTGTGATGTCATAAATGTTGTGACATCACATAAAAGTTTTAACACTTTAATGCCCGGATCACCAAATAATACGCACAGGTGGCTTATATTCTTTTTTTTAAATATCAATATTAAGATACTGAAAATGCATTGAGCATAATCCAAAGAGTTGGTTTTACAGAACAGAACTTGTTCACAATCGTAATAAGCTATGCATTTAAGAAACTTCATAAATTGTTTTTGATTGAAAACAAAAGTAATAATGCAATTTTGTTTTAGCCTGGAAAGTGGGTGAATGGCCATTGGGTAACGGAAAATCCTGAATCAGTTCGTGCAAAGAATCTCATAATTTTATCTGAGATGGGATTCTACGATGCAGATTTCAATGCTACACTTCTTGCACGTTATAATGATGATTTAACTAGGGTGATAAGTGAACTTATCCAGTAAACGCATTACTGCTTGTATTGGTTTAAATGTATATGTTAGCGTCCATCTATCTATCTACCTTTAAAATATATATTTTATTCATAAACATATTTCTTAGTTCCATTTTTGTAGGATTAGTTTATTACATTAAAAGTATTATTGGATTGGTAGTTCTAGAGGGTGTAAATGTTTATATACATAATACCTTTTTTAGTTTATTAGCAATTAAATACTTGAATAATCATTTGTTATAAAGGGTTTCGTTCAATAAATTTTATTTCTTTGATATCTTGTTTTATTTATCATTTAAATACTGAACATTCCTGATAAAGAGATGTTAACACATCTCTTTATCGAGAGATGATAAGAAGAAAATATTGGTCGTGAAGTGTTTTATTCAATTTTTTATTACTTTTAATAAAGGTCTTCAGAATCTTGAGCTTATTGATAAAAGTAACATAAGAATTAAGACTGCAGACATCGATTAATTAAAATTGTAATAAAATTAGTACCACGACGTGCCGCTAGTACCCTGTTGATGGCGCCACTCCTCACCGCGGACAACCACTCGAGCGCTACCGTGGAGGGATGAATAAGAGGAGTTGGCGTGCCCTATACCGAGTACCGACAATCGACAATGTTAGGTTCTTGATGGAGATACAGACACCTTTTACGATCTTATTCTATTGTTGAGACCACCGTTTGCCAATCATATTTGCCAATTTGTAGAGGGGGAAAAAGCTATCCCGAGTACAGTGAAAACTATCGTAAAAGGTGTTTGGCCATCGACCAAGATTTCAAGCTGATGCCCACTTCTGTTATTCCCTGTGGTTATTCCTCCCTCCACGAGCGCTACAACCACCCACCCCGAATCCGACCGACGCAACTCTGCTATATAAGGGCTCGCGCCCTCACAGATCACCGAACGTTTTGTTCTTGTCGTGCATTCAATGGAACTGACTAGAACTTCCTCAGCCTTCCACTGCTAATTGTTTGACTATATTTTAGTGTACGAATAAGTGTTTGAAATAAAATAGGATTTGAAAGATTCCATTGTCTTATTCTTTTGGGGCTCTCAACAACTAGTCGCTTACACCAAGTACACTAAAAGTGACGCCCAACGACAGACTTGAAGAAACCGCCAAAATCCACGCCTATGTCCGAGACATCAAGACGAAATGACTCCAGATCAGTTCTAACTGGTCCAAGCGATGATGCTCTCAGGAGCTGCTCCACGTGGCAATTGTCCCCAATGCAATCCTGTAACCTCCGCCGCTCCAAACCCTGCACCAGGTGCCATCGGATTCTGCACCGTGATCGCCTCGAGCAAACTTCCAAGACAACGGGCGGCCGTCGACACAACTACACCATTTGCGGAACAAAAGCTCGAGCCTTCCTGCATACCGCTGCCCCGCTGCCTGTAACAGCGTGACCAGCATCAGCGTATACCGACACCTCCTGAAGAACGGATATAAACCACACCAAATAAAAGTAGAAGCCACCCTCGCCAATGGAGGAACACGGTTCATGGACAACCGTCTCAACCGACGTTACCATCGCCGGATAAACAATCCGCATAACCTTCGTAATCCTGTCGTCCGCGAACCCTATTAGGGACGGATTTCATCGAGGATAGCGACATAATCATCGAGCTAACCCTCACGGATGAAGAGATCCGCGCAATCTTCCAGGCGAACCACGTCAAGATGATCACCCCATCGCTATTTAATGCCATAAGATTAATAAATTAGCGTTAAAAACAATTATTTTGACAACCAAGATTTTCTTTCGCAACTGTAACAACTAAAGTCATTATTCCATTAATTAACGCATCTACTATACATTACGAAAAATGTATGACTTGACCATTACATGGAGTGTTATCAAGATTCTGGTTAATAGTTGTACTAAACACTTTAATTTATTTTAGACAATATTTTTAAGTGTTTGAATTCTTCTTTCTCACGTAAAAATTTGTAATGTAAAAGAAAGATAATTTAATAAAGTAAATTATAAAAATAATTTTAGTATTTTGGAAATATCCCTCGTATATCGTAATAGGTGGCACTACTAGTAACGACAACTTTTTGACAATGTGTATAGTGGCACACTGGCACTTGATCCTTGAAGTTTAAGGTTATTTTCAAATTATATACCTAACAGTTTTTCTAAAATTGGCTTAGAGGATGGAAGTTACAAAAGAAACATCAATTTTATATTTTATTTCGGATGTGTTAAGTATAGTCACCATATCGACATGTTTTATCTTAAAAATCCCTCAAATTTTGAACATTTTAAAGGTTAAGAATGCAAATGGCATTAACCTTCTTGGATTATTAATGGAATTAACAAGGTAACTATCTCTTAAATGTTTAAATTTATGAATAACGGATATTTTTTCAGCTACACTATCATGTTTTCATACAATTTCCGAAATCGTTATGCTCTTCTATCATACATGGAATATCCCATAATACTCATTCAAGAAATAGTATTAATAATTTTTGTTATGTATTATAAAAGTTGTTTAAATGTATATAGTCTAGTCGGTGCTGCTATTTATGGATTAATTGCTGCTGGACTTCTGCTAGGTACAGTTCCATTGGGTGTTATAGCCTTTGTTGTGGTAGGTTTTCAGATATCAATACAGATCAAAGTCTTAGTTTATATTTTAGCCACTTTGCACCCCTATTGGTGCTTCATCAAAGGTTGTGCAGCTCTTGGAGATTTTACGGACAAAAAACTCCGAATCAGTAAGCGTTCTTACATGGTTTATATCGGCTTTTACAAATTTTAGTAAGTACTTTAAACAATATAGTAATATAGCCATTGCATGAAGTTTTTTTTATTATTGATGCAACAAAATTTTTAGTGAATGTTGGAGTTAAAAATGAAATAATTAATTAAAAAAGTTACACCACAAGTGTATAATGCACTTTTGTGGATGTTTAATTGGTTGCATAACCTTTTTAATGGCCAGTTTATTTTTTATTTAATTGTTATAATATTCATACCATCAGCACTATGGAGAATAGTCAATAATTTGTTACACGAAATAAAACAAGTGTTCATTTAAAAAACTTGCCAAGTGTGCTATGAAAAAACAAAAACATTTTGAAGTATGTCTTAGTTTAATTCGGTTGCCGTACTGTCAGTTACGACGACAATGGACAAATCACGACTGCGCGTGCACTGTGAAGCTGTGTATCAAGTTCCGACATCACTTCTTCGCTACATTTTCTATCAAAATCTCATAGCACTCTTGGCAACTTTTTTAAATGAACAGTTGTTATTAATGAATTTTGGCATGGCTTAAATACAGAATAGCCAAAATAAATGTCCTTTGGAGTAGGCGTTAAAAATCAAATTGAAAGTAAATTGTTGATGCAATGCTCTGTATCTGAAAAAAGTTAATGTTACAGGAGAGACAAAAAAATTATTTTAATTTAAACATTGCCTGTTTTTGAAATTTTGTTTGTTTGTTAAAAACAAAATTAATTATCTAAAACTAATTAAATAGTAGAAAAATTAGAAATTTACAATAAATAAAATAAAATAAACTTTAACAAGAATTTTAGATACGGAATATTATTATTGGATGTAAAAGCATTGGTTTAATCCTGATGGTTAATCCGAAAACATTCAAAAACATTTTTATGCAAATCTACCCTCTTCTTTTCATTGTTTTAGTTTCTCTAATAGTACCTACCAGT
The DNA here is from genome assembly GCA_029207805.1 of Tribolium confusum. Taxonomy (NCBI): domain Eukaryota; kingdom Metazoa; phylum Arthropoda; class Insecta; order Coleoptera; family Tenebrionidae; genus Tribolium; species Tribolium confusum. The sequence goes on along the minus strand of JALGAY010000002.1, from coordinate 26,781,514 downwards.
ATGGCCCACTTCTTAGTGGTTCTTTACCTTTTGATGATTTTTTTGTTTTTGTTTCCCAAAATGTCTGAAACATAAGTTTTATCTCTTTTTACGAAAAGGAGTCACAAAAGTATCTTTGACTACCGACTTGCTGAAAAAGTACATCTATTTCTCATCTTTCTTCTGGGTCGCTTAATTTCGTAAGTTATTTTCTTCTCTTTATTTCTCTGAAAACTCGCGTATTTTTTTCCGTGCATTCTTCTAGGTTTGTTCATTAACCTGCACTAATTTTCGTTATCTAGTTTTTTTTTCTTATTTTCTACTTTTGTCGTTTTATTGTCTACCAAGTTTTTTTTCTAAATTAGTCATATTTGTGTTCCATTTTCTTCTTCATTCTCGATGTCTTGTACAGATTTAAGGTTTTCTGCAAGAACGTAGTCTGGATCGTCTGGATTGTCGTTCTCATTTTCAAAATATTTTTAGGATTTTATTTTTACCATCATCTTTCTCCATGTCTTCTAGAGATTTAAGGTTTTATTTAGGAACATAGTCTGGATTGTCGTTCAGATTTTGAATAAAATTTAATTTTTCTAACACTTTATTTTTACCATTATGACCAAGGAGAAAATTTTGATTTTATGCTGCAAAATTTGTAAAAATAAAAGCGTCTAATAAGCTAATTTCTAGTTGAGATACCGGAACTATCGCAAACTTTAATACTTTTCCATGACAACAACCAATCACAGCCCCGAATTTTTCTATTTTCTATGGAAACAAAGATACCTACTAATGGTATTATTGCAACTTGAAATTAGCCCATAAAAATTGTTCTTTGGCTGATAGTGACATAACTTCGTAGGCATGATTATTTTTAAAAGTAGTATGATTTTGTTGTAATACTTGTGCTGCGTTATTTTAAAACTCTTGTTCTAAGATATTCTCCTGAGAAGAAGAGAAAATGGGAATGAAATTACATATAAAACATGTTTTTTAGAAACTATTTACCTTAGAAACCAATTTGAGCTAAAAAACAAAGTGCAAGTACCAAAAGATATGTAGCTTACAATTAACCTTTTTCCTTATTAAAGTCATTTTCGTTACCGCATGCGCCGCGGCATTAAGTTCACTGAATTATAAAAAGTATAGAGAGCCCATCCAACTTAAGAAATAAAGTAATATTAATTGAATCAACCTAAGAGTTACCTCAGCCACTATTCTTTAACAATAATAGGAAAGAAATCAAAACGCCCACCTGACGATATGTCTCGAACTTTTCTGCCAACAAGCCATCTATAAATATTGTAAGGTTAATGGAGGAAAATGTCATATGTTCTGTCAAAGAAATGACTCGTTCGCGCATGCGGTAGGGAATTAAGAATAAGGAAAAAGGTCAATAACGCTATAGTTAACTGATGATCTATGCAAATGTTCTTAGACAACCATTACGGAGTATTATTTAAATTTAATATTTAAATATACTTGGATTTTCTCAAAAAAATAGATTACGAGATTTTAAGATAACATGTTAAACAACTCAAACCGAAAATTGCAAAACTGTTAGTTACGGGATATTGCATGAGGCTATCGATATGTCGCTCTATTAATTGTAATAGAATTTTAAACTATCAACTGCCACATTACCCTTGTGACCAGTGCTGTACTGGGATACTCATAGTCCATCGGGATATGTTTCTCAATCAAGCCCATTAAGTTATAAATATATATGTGGCAGGCACTTGATGAGAGAAGGCATTGTTTTTACTTCATACGCGATTTTTTTATAGCAATTTTTATAAAATGTAAAATACGGCTTCTGGTTTTGATAAAAAAACCTAAAATGCCTCTTATGACACCCAATTTTTATAACATGTGGACAACAATTTGTAGTACATATATTAAAACGCCTCTTTTACTTTTCAATTTTATAATTGTTGCTCATGTTTTTCAGTTTTTTTAAAAAATTATCTACGGCTTTTGGTGTTGTACAAAAAGTTATAAATATCTCTTGTTGATTTCGATTTTTATTAATGACTTTTGTAACACCGTATTTAGGCTTGGCAATAGCCTAGTGGTAGCGGCTGCACACTCCGAGCTACTAGAGCCTAACCGATGTCATGTCGGTTCGAATCCGACTAAAAACCATGGATGTTGTAAATGTATGAGGGGTAGCTTGCAATGGACATTTGTCTCCGTGAGCAGTCCACCAACAAAAGGTCATTCCGAATTACACACGTGGTGGGCTCGGTCGGGCACGACACAATCGGGATAAATGGGGATTAATTAAATATTTTAATTAAATTTATCAATTGAATCTTCAAGACACCGTAAACCTTTATTAATTTTAAACAAGGAATCAACCTCGGTAAAAAAACTGTTCCAGAAGTGTTAAGTTTATAAGCGAAAAGATCTATGACCGTCCAACCCCTCAAACTAGGGTCAGGATTATGGATATGTCATTTACTTTGTCTCTGATAGTACATTTTTAGTTCTTTTTTAACACTTTTTAACTTGTAGTGTGAGGGGCAATAGACTGCAAAGCTAGCTTATTGAGAGTCTTTAAATTTGGCTTAACGAATGCTCTACTCTATTCTAATGTCATAGTTGAATGACATAAGTACATCAAACGAAATTGGCAATTATTCCACAAATTGATAGCAAATCTAAACGCTTTAGTTAATACATTTGCCTTTGTGGTGGTACACTACTAAGATTTTGGACCCAGAGTTGACATTATTTTAATGTAAATTTATATATCTATTTTTCAGAAAAAAATGCTAAACTTTGTTTTATTTTGGATTATTTATTAAACTGAATTATTTTTTGTTTATAAAACTTTTTGGGGATATAAAACTATGTCAACCCGGTAAGAAAAGTGTTGGTTTTCAAATGCGTTTAAATTTATTTAATTTGGTTTTGTTAATAAACGCAAATGCTCTCCGTTTTATGAAACGCTAATTTTCCTAAACACCAGCCTTAAAACCTTAATCTTCCGTACGTTACATATTAACATTTTTTGTACAGTGGTATGTTCAAAATTATTTTTATAGAAGACTGAAAAATTAAACATTTAAGAAATGGTGTTTGTACTAACATACTCTAGCAGTCGGAATCCACTTACTTGTGTTAATTAATGAACAAATTTTTACATAATTTAATAAAATATAATACAGAACTAGTCCGGTAAAGACGTACTTTTCAGCTGCAGAATGAACAACTGTCTGGAAGGGTGAACAAAAAACTTTATTCGAGTTGTTTAAAATTTTAGGCAATACCATTTATAATAATTGTTATTATTTTCTACTGGTGTTATGACAATGCTTTGAAAATATTGTAATTTTTCAGCTCGTGTTTTCACCATTTCAGTGGATTCAGCTGATTTAACTTTACTTTTAAATTTTGGAGTTAATGTTGTTCTAAGTTCTTCTGTAATGATTGCAGCTTACATTTACAAACATCCAAAAAAAGATTAAATTATGTTAAATTGTTATCTATATTTGTTGAAATTTTCCGAATGATATGTTTATCGATAGTCAAATTTTTTATTATATCCCCAATGAGAATTGGATTGTCAAATCTGAAAACATAACAATTCTAAAAGTTCTCTATAATCTTTTCTAATTTTGTAAAAAATAAGCACTTTTGATATAAGTGTGTTACGAGGATATAATAAGAAATCAAGCTATATAGTACCAATGCTTCCTTGTAGGCTTAGGGGGTAGGGTGATTTAACTATGTTTAGATAATACATAAAAACAATAGTAATACATAGTTACGTCTACTCACAATCTTATATTTTTTAAAATAGCATCAATTATTTTTGAATCGTTAAATCATCCTAAATTGGCTTCAGTTCAATTCATTTTTAATACGGATAGTTGTTATTGTATTTATTTTCAAAACGTGTACCTTTTTTATGTGATACATATTTTATTACATATATTTTATTCCACATACTTATTTAATATATTTTCTCAGGTCTAGTTCTTGTACAATTTTACATTTCGTAAAAAATTTAGAACAAATTATTTATACTTGTTAAAATTTTTCTAAACGAATATAGTGTATAAGTAAGCATACACTATTTTGAATTCTGAAATAAGTACAAAACAGTGATCAAAATAGTAATTATTTTACGCGTGTTAAATATTTTTCTAAAAGAAAATAAAATTATCGCACAGATAACATTTCTATTCACATTTCACAGTGTATAGTCCTCAGTACAATATTCTTAAAAAATTTCTTGATACATACAAATGTAAAACTTTGTGAGTGCCTTTCTTGCAACGAGTCCGACAAACTTATCTAATTGGAAACTTTCAGCGCCGCTGCGTTTTTGAATGCCGTCATACCAACATCTTCGGGGTGGTGGACACTCCATAAGCAGCATGATTTTTGTCGGACAAGTTGACCAAAATTTTTAAATTTTAAAATTATAATAGTGGTCAACTTATCCGACAAAAATCATGCTGCGTATGGGGTGTCCACCACCCCGAAAATGTCGATATGACTTTACCCTTTACGGGAATCATCCCCGTATATCCAATTTTGATTTCTTGAAATTTGTTTAGTAAAATTAAGTTAAAAATAATGGTCAACTTGTCCGACAAAAATCATGCTGCGTATGGAGTGTCCACCACCCCGAAGATGTCGGTGTGACGGCATTCGAAAACGCAGCAGCGCCGAAAGTTTCCAATTAGATAAGTTTGTCGGACTCGTTGCAAGAAAGGCACTCACAAAGTTTTATATTTGTATGTATCAAAATTTTTTTTAAGGACATTGTACTGTGAACTAGTAGTTTTGAGGTCTGATTTCTTTGTTTCCATAGCAACAATGTACAACCAGAAGCTGTGATTGGTAGTTGCCATAGCAACGTTTGAATTTTTACCGTTACTCTAGCAATTTTAAATTGTTGCTATAAACATGGAGATCAATTTGGACAACTAGGACACTAAATTATCGTGTGCTTTTAAATTTATTCTAGCTGAAATTTTGAATGTTTTTTTATTTTGAATTCAATTTTGTAAATTCTCCAATTACAGTTTTCTAATAATTTATTTCAGAATTTATTTATTGTTTGTGCGGTACTTCAGCAGCTCATTGTTACTAAATCTAGTCTCAAATAATTGAATTTTTATTAGTAAATTTATTAGAAACAATAAGTTTTAGCTTAAAAAGCAGAAATCCAAAACTATTTTTTACCTTATTAAGTGACCGGATATTCCACTTGTAATTTATTCAAGAATGTCGTTGTTGCAATAGAATTTGTGCAATTTTATCATAAAAGACATTTATTTAAATTAAAATTTTATTTTTGTATAAGGATTGTTACCATTTTACTTATTAAATAAAAATTATATGAAATAGAAAAAACTTTTCTTTAACTTAAAAATACCTGACTATTCCCTTTCCTGTCTGCAAAAATGCAAAAGAATGTTTGTCATTGTAGGTGCAGCATGTGTTTGCACCACGTAAATCACTCATCTCGAATGGTCGGTGGTCGAAAATAATGAATGGAAGGGATAAATCTGTTCAGCAGGACCGTACTCTAAAAATTTAAAAAGCTCATAATTTTATGAGAGTGGTTTTCAAAATATAAAACAATAATGAATTAAACTGAAGATTTCAGAAAATTTTATGAAAGTAAATATTGAAAATGTTAAACAATAATGAATTAAATTGATGATCTGAGAATATTTTTATTAACAAAAAAATTGTGTAAAAAATAAAGCCTTTTTAAATCAAATATTTATGACAAAATTGAAATTAATTTGTTTGATTAAAATATGAAGTTAAATGTTTAATTTATTGTTAGAAAATAGTCGAATCCGGTCCTGCCCAAGGGTTAAACAATTTGCGGACCGAAGATGCTGAGTCTGATTGTTGTGCCGGCATTTCGTCTCAGTAGCGTAGAGATGTTCGTGGTAGGCGCGTGGACGAGCTTTTTGGCCGTCCTTGTGCTTCAAATTCAAGCCGAAGTGAGAAGCGGTGAAAATTTAACACCGCCTTATTTTAATTTGGCCGAGGGTAGAAAAATTACGGCAAGTGCTACATGCGGGGTTGACACTGAACAACCCGAGCTTTATTGCAAACTTGTTGGAGCTAATGCCGAAAATGATCTAGATGTTAATGTTATACAAGGACAGGTAAGGATTCGAGCATGCCTAAAATTGATTCAATGATAATTATTTACATTAACAATTATCGAACAGTGAACTTTTTTTATTTTCATAAATAAATACAAAGTGTTAACTTTGGTGAAACATTTTCTAAATGTTTATCTTTTAAATTATTCTAGTCGTTTGGGCTTATGTTTCCTAATTTCTATGACCTCAGAGATAAACAACAAAGCGCGTTCACTCAATTAGTTGTATTATCAAATGCTTACATATTTAAACTATGATAAAAGTGATCAAGAAATATGTCTAAATAAATTAGGTTGCCTGTGTTAGAAATTACTTGAAAAAATTGAAATCAAAAAATTTATTTTGAACTTCCAGATTACTAAGAAAAAATAAAATGCTAATTTGCTTTTCAATTTTAAGTAAAATTCCTAATATTTTAAAATTAATTAAATCAAGTAAGCAAAGTAAAGAAATCTTAGCTTCTTGTCACATTAGAATTAATTATAAATAAATTTAAATAGATTTTACAGAACTTACACTAAAAAATTGTAGGCACACTTTTTTACATTTTTTAAAATACATTTACGAGATTTTTATCTTTATTTCTTAGCTTTTAAAATGAACCATCGAATTCAGCAGTGGCGGCCGGTGAATTTTTAAAACTTTGTATTTTGAAAATGGAGTATGGGATCCAAATTCTGTTATGGAGGATTACTATTGAGACCAAACTGAAGGCTACTGCTAAACAAAATTTGATCGAAATTTGCGAAATTTGATTTTTAAAAATGGTGTGCTTCCTCTTGTTATTTCCGAAACGGTTTATGCTAGAATGGTGGCGAATTTTTTTTCAGCATTATGAGACAAATTAATGTCTAATCATATTTGGGTTTTTTCCAAAATTTGTATTATAGAAAAAGTTATGAGCATTTGAAATTTTAGTGAAAGAATATTTTTCGAAAATTAAATTTTAAATGCTTATAACTTTATCTATAATAAGAATTTTGGAAAAAACCAAAATATGATTAGTCATTAATTTGCCTCATAATGCTGAAAAAAAAAAAAATTCGCCACCGTTCTAGCATAAACCGTTTCGGAAATAACCAGGGGAGGCACGCCATTTTTAAAAATCAAAATTTGCAAATTTCAATCAAATTTTTTTAGCAGTTGCTCTTTAATTTGGTCTCAATAGTAATTCTTCATCATATAATTTGGATCCCATGCTCCATTTTCAAAATACAGGGTTTTAAAAAATCACCGGCCGCCACTGGAATTCAGTTAAAATTTAGGTACCCAAAGTCATTTAAGTCAGTGATAAAAGTTATCACTAAACTTTCGACAGTTGCTCTCAATGAATACTTATTTCCGGACTGTGACTGTATTATCTTAATAGTATTTATAAATATATTTTTTTAGATATTTCAACATTTTTAGTTAATTGTAATTTAAATTAAAGTTAAAGTAGGTATTTCATATTTTCAACGCTTACTGGTTTCTCTTCGGTACAAAAAATATAATTTGAAATGTGGCTTATCAGCCGATTTTGTAAAATTATTTTTAATTATTTTTACATCCAAATTTAAATTTGCTTTAGGAAACTAAAGTTAAATAGGCTTATTTTATTTTTTATAATTGCAGTTTTACCGTTAAATTACTTAAACTTTGTACACAAAGTTGTCATAATGCATAATGGGTGATATGAATAAAGGGTAGCAAAAGCTTTTACAGCAAAATCTCCATTCAGCAAATGCTGATTGCATAGGTTTGTCCTGTTTTAATCAAGCCAAAGCATTTGCTAAATTTTTATGCATTTCACCCATTGTTTATTCTTTGACATACACATTGCAATAATAAAAAATAGTCTCATTTGTCTCTTTTTGAATGAATGTAAATTTGACTTAAATCGTGAATTCCAAGCAAAATGGTAACGACTGAAGTAAAAAATTTGAATGTAAAACATATTATGGACTAATGTGTATGAATTATTAAATTGTTGCTGCTTAGGACAAAATTTTGATGTTTATCGTAAAGAGAATTTTTTTGAAGTTTTTTTTCAAAATTGATAATTTGACAGGTATGTTTGTAGTTCCTGCAAATTTTTTTCAAGCAAATTTAAAAGCATATAAATTCTGGATGCACCTATCAATAAAATATAAATAAATAAAAATGTTTTAATTTAAGAAAAATTCGCGTGAAAGAAAATTTAAAATTTTTAACTACAAAATATTTTTTTGCGATTGATCTGTATTTGATTGTTTACTGCGTCTGTTTCCTAATTAGTAAGGATCATTTATTTATTTACGTTGTTAATATAAATTCGTCGGTAAGTATTACTTACCGCTTAAGAACGGTAAATAAATTTATTCAAAATTAATTAAATAATTATTGTGTTTTGAACGAAAATCAAATATCACGAACGTTAAGAATATTTTATTGATCTCAAATAATAATTTTATAATAAATAGTCACTTCGCTTCTCCTCTAAACAATTGTTCTCGATCGCTAAAATATTCATACCATTATTTATAATTAATGTACTATTATGTCTTTGAGCGCTAAATTGTTGATATTTGTCATTTAGTTCGTAACTGAAAAGTGATGATATTTTGCAAAATAAATTTGCGTGGTATCCGTTACATGCTATCAGTGTGGCCAACCCATTGACGATGATTTCCCCCATATAATGGGTCAAAATCCCCTAAATCCAAGCTAAATTCCCCCAAACCATACTTTATTTTAAAAAGGACAACAACCACAAAGTAAAAAGAAAAAAAAAATAGTTCTATACAACATACAATTTGTAATTTATTTTTAATAAAGAGATAATAAATCACTTTTCAAGTAAGTGATAAATGTAAATTACACCGTAATCAAGAAATACTGATTAAGTTGGCAACAAAAAATTAACAGTTTAACATTTTTTTTTTTTGGTAATTTGTAGTAGTAGTTAAAATACCCTAAAAAATCCCCTATAGAACTTCCCTCCCTAAATATTCCCCTCTTTTTCAAAAAATACCCTAAATTTAGGGGGAAATCCCCCAAGTTGGCAACACTGCATGCTATACAAGAATTTGTTACAATGAAAATAACTAGTCTTAAAAATTAATTCTAAAGGAGAAAATAGGTAAAGTGGCTGACCTTTAGTGTTAAAGAAACTATTCTAATGGGAAAACCAACATACACATAAATGAACATAAAAATAGACTTATGTCTAAAATGTTCTCAAAATGTTAAAATTGAAGATAAAAGGAGCATCAATTCTGTTTTTTGCTCTACAATACTCTATGTTTGTATGTGTACCAAATTTAAAGTTTAGCATGAATTATTTTAACCGGATCTGCAGTTTTCTAATGCGGAACATTTTCCACAATTTTGTCTATCAGTTTCAAAATTGGATTTTTTAAATGTATTGAGAAATATATACTATTGATTTTACATTTAAATAAAATAGAAGGATATGGATCGATTTTTTAATATACAATCACATAAAGTATGTAGGTAAATATTACCTTTCTTAAAAAATATAAGAAGTAGGTAGGTATTATACATTTGTATTGTATTTTGTATTGTATACTTTATGTTGTATTACAAGAGAGAAAATCAAATATCAAAATCTACTAAATTTTGTTGTTATCCTAACACTAATTAATAAGTTTAGTGGAAAAATTGTTGCTACTATAAAAAATCGATTTAGCAATTTCGATATCTCAGTAAATTTAGACTGTCTTACTATCTACGCCAATAAATTCCGGACATCAAATTTTGACCGTGACAAGAAAAATCGGTTGAACCAATCTTTCTTGCCAAGTTTGATATTTGTTAATGTAATCGTGACTGATAGTGTGCTTATTGCAGAGAAAATTAAAGCTTTTTTTTATGCCAATGTCAAAATTTTTGTTCGGTTTTTTTGTTTATTATTAATTATTAGAATCAAATGGTGCAACCGGATGAAAAAAATAGCTTTACGACTGCCAAAATCATATTTAAGCCTACTGTCACTAGTAATGACAGAAAATCGGTTTTGTGGATAGAAACTTTGTGTAGATACATTTTAGGCTTGTCACAAATCTGTTTGCAATTTATCAAAAAGTCAAATAATTACAAATAAAATATTTGATTAGTGATCACGCCTTGTTACATGTTTTTTTTTCAAAATTGTGATATACACAAGGCAGATTCTGATTTTATATATTTTTTAGTGGTTTAGATTGGACAATATTCTAACAACAACTAATAAATTTATTATTTGTTATACTGTCTCTTATAAACTATAATAATAATAACTAATATGTTTCAGAAGAGTCAAGTAGCTTTTCAGGTTGCACTTTAACTATTTGTTATGCGATTCCAAAACCATTTGAAATTATTTATTCTTTTCGGAGTACACTATTTTACTCTTTATAGTTTTTCCAAAGAGTTTTTCTACCACTTATAGAGCGTTTTAGAATGATTGATATCTTGGACTAAATTATTTTAGTGACATTTTTAGTGGCAGGCGAAGATGGTTTTACAAAATTTGGTTATGTGCATTTTTTTTCAATCATTTTTCTGATTTTAATTTTAAATGACCTGATTTGTTATTGCCATTACTTGTGGCAGCGGCCTAGTAATAATACTTAATAGTAATAACTTAATTACAGAATAACATAATTTATTACTTTTTTTTATTTTATCCGCTATATCTAGTTCTTGTCTTCCTGTATCTTCTATTGTCACTTCTAGGAAATTAAACTTTTTTACTTGTTCATTTAATAGTCCGTTTATCTCAATTTTTCTTTGAGGTTTTTTATTTGCTATCAGGGGCGAAGCTTCAAAATTATCAGGGAGTAATCATTGCTTCTTATACCTCGGGCTTTACAGATCGAGATCTGTATGTCAATTTTACCGTATCGATGTGTCAAATTTGATAATATCAATTTGTCAATTTTATAAAATGTTCCTGTAATTCAGTCAATAGAATGAGATGAAATCTTAAACATACTACGGATGTAATAATGTCCAGCCCTAGATGTCTACAAATCTTTGTAAGTCACTCGGAATTCAAGCCGATATCGACATCTGCGGCTGTCATGACATTTTCACATCCTAGGTAGGTATGTTAATAGCTATTAATTTATATGAGTTTGGATATAAACGGGCTTATCTTAGGTCTTTTTTCGCTCAAATATTTTGGCTTTTAACAGTATTAGAGTATAATTTTTTTTATAACAGTCACATATATCGGTTTGAATTCTGAGTGAGCTTGCGAACGAGGAATTTGAGTTATCTAAAGCTGGTATGACATTGGTACAGCATCTGCGGTATATTCAAGATTTTATCTGTTGTATGAGTTAAAGTAACATTTTATAAAATTAAAATTGACATATCGATCTGCAAAATCGAAAAATCGGCATGTAAAATTTTTATGTTCCTAATTCAGTCTGGCTATACGCTACAGTTACCAATCTATTTTCAGTGTATAAAGTAGGGTTTTTTAGAAACAGATACATTATTTTTACTAAACTAGATACTTGTTTCGGCTAATAATTTGTATGGCCATTTTCAGGCCCAAACCGCAAATTTTTGTCTAATATTAGCTTTATTAAAGTTTTTTTCTAAAACTGTTGTGTTTTTTTATTTCTAGTATTGCGATTACTGCGATCCTGCCCGTCCGGACAAAATGCACCCTCCAGAATTCGCGGCAGACGGAATGGAAACTTGGTGGCAAAGTCCTCCATTATCAAGAGGAATGAAATACAATGAGGTCAATCTAACCATTGATCTTGGTCAAGTAAGTATCTTTCTTAAACCAATCCAAAACAAACTGTCTGATTTTACAACTTCCGGAACGATTTGCTATTTCTAGCATTTTAGTGCAAGAGGAATCAATGCACTACAAGTAAAACATCAATTTATAAATAGCTAAAGAACAATTAAATCATGGAGATTACGCGTCATGTTTCAATGTGCCTATTTTAGGTAGCATCATAAATTTTTTGTTCCTTTCCATTCTCCATTCAGAATTTCGTTCATTGACAAAAATGCTCGCAAAGTGCGGTATTCCGAGTCCATTCAATTCAAATTTTATGCTTCCCACTGTGCAGTGTGTTGTTGCATTTGAGATGCTTCACAGAAAAACATGCTCTAATTGATTTCAATGGGCTTTGGTGTAGTTAGAACAGACACAAAGCCCTTTTCAGTTATTTTTACTATTAATATCTCGGCATAAACTGTTAGTGTTATGCTATAATTGTAAATAAACCTTTTGCTGATTCAATATCGTCATCTCTGCAATTTTAATTCTATGTTTAAGATTAGATCATCTAATGAGATAAATTGAATGAATTGTTTATGTAAGTAAGTGAGGACCTCACAAAGTTACAACTGTCTGACAAAACTTTCAAGTTGTCACAAAAAGAGCATCTGGCGTACACATGTTTTATTTTATATTTTGACCCACGTCTTATAATCTTCAAAGAATTCGTTTTAAAATTCTGTGTTTTGTTTTACTGAGTTGAATCAAAATCTATTCAATTTTTGAATTAATATTTATTTTGCATTAATAAACAGAAAAAAGTAACATAAGAATCTTAAAGTGTAATTTAATAGCCGGCGTTTTTTCTTATTTAGTTGTCATGAATTTTACTGGCGCATATCATATCATGACAAGCGATGTGGGTGTTTGTTTCCTGCACTAATCAATGTTTAAAGCCCTATCACTTATCAGAGGATGTTCTTGTCTTTGTTTAAACATCTTTCATAAAGAATTGTTACAATGAATTTCGAAATGATAATGAAATATAATTATTTAATAGAATGGATTGCTGACTGTTCGATCCTTTTCGTAATTAAAATGATTATATCTTTAACTATTTTAAAATAGACAAAAAGTAATTTTGATCGTGACGTAGTTGTCGCACATTTTTTTTATATGTAAATATAGCCAAAAATGAAGACAATTTGTAATTCATTAAAAAGATTTCGTTTTTATTTAAAGTCACAGATTTAGATTTGATTTCATCGAAATTTAATGTTCTTTTTATTAGGGTATATTTTTAAAAATGTAAATTAATTTTGGAGGATTTGCTTAATATACCGGTAAACGAAACTAAGCTCATCTTTTTTTTAATAGGATATTTTTAAATACGTATAAACGCTTGTATTTTTTAAATTAAACCACTCAATGCATTGGTTCTATTTTTGAATTGTTGGCTACATTATAATTTAAAAATATTTTTTTATCAGTTACCTTCTACAGTAGTCAACAATTGAACTGGAACAGCCTAAAGTTTTAGCAAAGTTTCAAGTCTTGTAACTCCGGGAAAAATTATTAATCGGATTTTTTTTCTTGGTAGTTTATTTCTTATATTTTGAGATGTTTACTATAGCGTTTCTCGTAGGTTTGTTGTTTAAATTATACAGGCACTGCAAAAAGCGAAAAGTATAGACTGGCCCTATTTTGTCAAAAAAATTTATATATTTTTTTTAATACGTTCCGGAAAGCATTGGGTCAATCCTTTACAATGGTTTTGCAAATTTTGAGCTATTAGTTTATAAAAAAGTAAAAGTCACACAATAAGAACTTTTGGTTTTACAAGAAGGTAGTGTATTATGATTTGTTTATTCTCATAAAGAAACCAGTAGGTAAATGTCAAAAATTTGAAATGTTTGTTATTGATTAATTTTTGAAATCAATCAATATCAAATCAGGATTTAAAATTTTTAATGTTTACTAGTTTTTTCCAGGTAAATAATAGACCATAAACTTTATGGAGATAAAAAACATTTATACAATATAATTCAGAGATTTCTAAAATTTATCATCAAAAAAGAATCTTATCATAGTATTCCTTAAATATTTATGTTGACAGTTCAGAAAATGAAATATAAAAGAGATAAGTAAAAATGTCGTTGACTCATAGTATCTATGAACAATGATTTATTTAAAAATGTTTTTATTCACTTTTGTGAGAGTCAAATATACCGAGTGTTTATAAAATTTTCTTGATTAAAAACGCTATAGAATCTTTGATATTATTATACAAATGTTTCAGAACTAGCTTCTACTTTTTTACGTTTTTTGATTTTTTAATTAAAATTATTTTGTGTTAATCAATGGCACACTTTTTTTTAGAGATAATTTTATTATTAATACTTATAATAATAAATAATTTAGTTACGATAAGAAAATCTTGGTCTTCAAAATGATTTTTTGACAACAACAAAAATGCTCAATTGTGAGCATTATTAAACTTTGGACATTGAACTGTCAATACTTTTTCCGATTTTTTTATTAATTAGCTCAAAAAAAAATTCTAGCGGTGAAAACTTTTTAAAGAGTACTGAAAAAATTATAAAGGAAACATTTTTTTGCCATTCCGACGACGAAAGTTTACTTTTTTTTTGTAGTAGTATTTTTTAAACGAAAGAAAAACGAAACTTGGGAAAATTATTATTGTCAGAAGATTGCTATTAACTGAATAAGAACCCACTTTTTAGCAATTTTGGGTTTACCAAAAATAACCATAACTTTTGACTTTCAAATAGAACTCTGCAAGTGTTCCAAAATACGGGGACCTACGTGTTGTCAAGTAAGGGCCAAGGGATTCATTTTGGTTTTGACAATTACAATAATTTGGTATAATGAAAATCTTGATTAATATGACTAAAATTAATAAAAAGGTTGTCAGGCGATTTTTTAAACAAAATTACAAAAACAACAAAACTATTTTTAAAAATATAATAATCTGTTGAATAAATGCAACAACTTGCAATCATTCAAGAGTTTTAATACAAAAACTTTATTGTCAATATTTTCTGCAGAAGTAATAATAAAAGTAACCAAAAATGTATGTTGAAAAATAAAAGAGCTGAATTCGTTTGGAATTTTCTTTGGAGCTCTCTTCATCTTAAGGAAATTAAAAAAAAATCTTCAATTACTTTTGTAATCTTGAATAGACAATACATTTAAACGTTGTTTTTAGTTGCTTTGACACCTAATAACTAAAAGTTACATGCCTTTTTCACTAATACCAAAACTACGTGATTGAAGTTTCTTAGGTGTTTTCACATTACCTGTTCAAGTAAAATACAACAAATAGGGTACCATTATAAAGATAATTGTGTGCTCTTTAAAACGATGTGTCACTCGACCCTATTTCCTATTTAAAACTGTAGGGTTGTGGTTCACCCTCGTCAAGGGGTTAAAGATATTGGTTGCAAAATATTTTTAAAATGTGCCCCCCTTCAAGAAAATCGACCTGTCCGAGCATTTCTGCATTAAATTTCACAAACAAAAGTAACGCTTGGTGCAAACCTTTCATTGGACCAGTCTGTATTTTGGAATCTACATTAATATTTGAGTTTAAAACACTGTTTTGAATGACTTTTTGTTGAAGAAGAGTCAAATCCATAACTTAAAAATTTGAAGGTAGGTTTCGATTTTTTTTTTAAATATGATTTAGTTGGAGAAATTAATAAATAATGAGAGCTCTACCTATGTATTTTTAAAATAGTGGCAAAATTTGGAAACTGTGGTGGGAGAAAATTTAGGTTTATTGCGTCTGCACGATTTAAGAAAAAAATTATAACTCAATATTTTGTTTAACAGCTAAATTGCATAATTTAACCATTTGTTTTGTTGTTTAAAAATGAAATTTTAAATTTTTATTTTTGTGTAAATTTTATTGATCAATTTAAAAATATGATTTTTTTTTAAATAATCTTCCAAGAGCGTATAATTGTTTATTTGGTTTTATAAAAAGTACCTAATGAAAAATAGTAAATTGTATCAGGTGATTTAAAAGTATGGAGCTAAATTTTAACTTGAAATACACACTACACATAATGAAAATCAGTAAATAAATAAATAAAGTGTCAAAACAAAAATAAGATCAGAACTAAGGGACAGAGGACAATAACTAATTTTCAGGTTAAAATAAAGCGATCTAACTCAATTTACCTCTACATATACCAAGTTATACCGCTTAGAAGCTAGACGACGTCCAAGATGAAAGTTAATTAGATTTAAACTTTGAACGTAATAAATGTCTCGAAAACGGTACGATAAATTGCGTTATTATTTTATCATTTGGAATCCATTGGTCTACTCATTTTTGCAGTAAAAATTGGTAGTTTATAATGCAAAAAATTAGATAATTTGATGCTACTACTTACAGCTTGAGTCTAAAAACGCTTTTTATTATCCGCAGCCGTTATTATCGAATGATTATTGTTCTACGGTTAAAATGAAAGACAATATTACAAAAATAATTGCAAAAAATATAGAAAAAATGCTAAAACTTTAAATTTTGTAGGAATTCCATGTCGCTTATGTTTTTATCCGAATGGGCAACTCTCCTAGACCCGGAGTATGGGTGCTTGAAAAATCCACGGATTACGGCAAAACATACTTGCCTTGGCAATACTTCGCAGATTCTTTAGATGATTGTGAGACATTTTTCGGAAGAGAAAGTTTGCAACCAATTACTAGAGACGACTCTGTTATCTGCACTACGGAATATTCAAAAGTTGTGCCCTTAGAAGGAGGAGAAGTAAGCATAATTAAAAATGACATCCAATTTTAAAAAACTCTAATGTAATTTTAGATAGCAATCTCTCTGCTAAACAACCGTCCATCAGCGAACCACTATTTCAATTCAACTGTTTTACAAGAATGGACACGCGCAACTAACGTCAGATTAAGGCTTTTAAGAACGAAGACTTTTCTAGGACATCTCATGTCGGTGGCTAGACAAGACCCAACAGTTACCCGAAGAGTAATTCTTAAATGATTATTTTTTAGAAGGAAATTAATAAAATGTTTTAGTATTTTTATTCGATTAAAGATATCAGTATTGGTGGCCGTTGCATGTGTAATGGACACGCTGATACTTGTGATATTCAAGACTCTCAAGATCCGAGTGTTCTGTTATGTCGATGCCAACATAATACTTGTGGCGCGAAATGTGACACCTGTTGTCCAGGTTTTGAGCAGAAGAAATGGCAACAGTCCAAAGTGAACCACCCGTTTGTTTGCGAACGTAAATTCTTTATTTTTCTTTTAACTCACCTCTCACTTACGGATTTCCAGCCTGTAATTGTTTTCAACACAGCAACGAATGTGCCTACGATGACGAGGTGGACCGCAAGGGATTATCTCTAGATATCCATGGGAAATACTCCGGTGGTGGTGTATGTCTAAACTGCCAGCATAACACAGATGGCATCAATTGTAACAAATGCAAACCTACATTTTACAGACCGTATGGCAAATACGAGAACGACACTGATGCTTGCCAACGTAATTTAACTACTTCTACTATCTATAGAAAAACATTTTTAATTTTTGTTTTTAGCTTGCAACTGTAATTATTTCTACTCAACTGGCAACTGTGCTCAGGGTACCGGCCAATGCGAGTGCAAGAAGGAATTCCAGCCACCTAATTGTGATAGTTGCAGTTTTGGGTACTTTGGGTATCCAGATTGCAGACCGTGTGAATGTTTCTTGAATGGAACCAAGGACTTACAGTGTGAAGCCCGAAATGGAAAATGTCCCTGTTTGTACAATTATGGAGGCCAGTATTGTAAAGAATGCGCAGCAGGATATTACAGTTTTCCAGATTGTAAACGTAAGTTGATTTTCTAATTATACCAAGTATTCAAAGTTTTACCTTCACCTACTTTTTTGCCTTATTTTTGCAAAAAAAAGAAAAAATCGAGCGTACTTTGACAAGGATCTGCTTCCTCCCATTTTATTTGCTTCTGTACATTTAAAAAAACTAGTTTCGAGAAACTTCTTTTCTTAAATTTTAAAAGAATCAATCAAGAAATTTATTTAAAAATCAATATGCAATTTTATTTTATTTTTAAGTTATTACTTATTAGTTTTTCAATAAAATCGGATTTTCTATTAATCTTTAACACAAAAGTTACTCAGCAAACTACTTAAATTATATAATAGACAGACCGCAAGCGACTCAACATTCTTTCTTATTGAAATTTACAAAGAATTATTCAAATTAATTAGTAACATACTGCATAAAAGTCAGAAAACTGCCCTTCAATAGAATGCTTTCAAATTTCTTTGTTCAAATTTTAATTTCAAACAGGATGTATGTGGGGTAGTTTATCATAGTTTATGCCCAAATGGCATATAAAATGCTTTGACATCTGCGATGTTTTTTAAATTTTCCATTTTTTAGTACCTATTGAAAAAAGTTTTTATATAAATTTTTTTAGACCTTTAATCTCAAACCATTTATGTAACATGATTTTTTGAAAAAAAAAAAAAACTCTTTTTTAAATGCTTGTAACGTTGTGAAAAATTGAGCTATCTTATTTTTTTAAATTTGTGTTTTTGAATGTACTTTATGAGAAAAAAAAATGGAAAATGATATCAACTCTTATATTTTTTACTTTTTAAATTAAAATTTAATTTTTTAAACCGTGTGTGTTAATGGATTTATTTATTTTATTTATATAAAATATTTATTTAACGATTTTTAAGACCAACCTTATCGTGGGTAACTGATTTGAATTTTTATCGAATTTTTTTAACTTCGCGAAAAATGAAACTAATTTATTTCAATTATTAGTATTATTACTTTTGGTATTTTGACATTTTTTAACACATCGTTTATTTTTATTTTTACTTCTGGGATGATAATGACTTTGTGAAGCTTGTGTGACGCCATTGTGGGGTTTTTACTATTTTAAAATTTTTTATTGTCTTATTTCTTTTTTTTTATTTTTAATTTTTTTGTTTCTCGATCATTATTTGTTTTTTGTTTTGGTATTGTGTAGTCATGTGTTTATTAGGGTGGGCCAAAAAAATCAACTACTTTTTTTTAACTTCCGACACGGAAAAATTGGTTCCCAAACACTTTTAAAAAATGCTTTTTCAAGATGAGCATTTCTTAATTTCAATAGGAAAGATTCCCTTATCGCATTTTCCATTTTTTTTAGTTCCATATGGTAAAATGCATATCTCGTTATTGTTTGATTCTACAGAAAATTTGTATGTACATTTTATGTAGGAAATTAAACGCTCTACAAAAAAGTTGTTTTACAACTTTTTTATATCTCTTACCATTTAGAAGATATCGGAGGTCAAAGTTTGAAGAATTTAACAGAAATTCCTTTTCTAATTTTAAATTTTATAACTCATTGTCAGAGATAAATAAATATTACAAAATGCGCAACATATAGCCTTGTAGGAAATTAAATGCTCTATAAAAAAGGTCTCTTGCGGTTAATCGATTACTCTAACCAATTAGAAGATATTCGCATTTTAAAAACCAAAATTTGATACTAAATCCCCAATTTTTTTAAATGGTTGAAGTAATCGATTAACCACAAACGACTTTTTTTGTAGAGCGTTTAATTTTCTACAAAACCGTATGTTGCGCACATTATAATATTTATTTATCTACGACGATATCTTCTAAACAGTAAGAGTTATAAAAAAATTGTATGATACCTTTTTTAGAGAGTTAAATTTCCTACAAAAAATGTAAATAAACTTTTTCTGTACGATCAAGTAGTGACGAGATATGAGATTTCATATTAAAATTAAGAGCTCATCTTGAAAAAGCATTTTTTAAAAGTGCCAAGGAACCAATATTTTAGTGTCGGAAGTTAAAAAAAATAGTTGATTTTTTTGGCCCACCCTAACATACAATGGTATATTATATTCATTTTACACTTATATTCTTGTATAGACGTACATTTTGTATGTTTTTAGGTTTAAATTTGGTAGATTATGTTTATTATTATTTAAAGTTTCTTTTGTTTATTCAGTCAAAAATTCTTTTATTCTTCTAACCCGAGTTTTTTCTTTATTATTTCTTTCTCCATCTTGGTACTCTCGACCAAAAAAATATGCAGTAAATATCTTTTATGTATTTCCTTATACCTTTATTCTTTCTTTTCTTGTATCGTTTTTTCAATAGTTTTTTTTTACTTTATGTACATCTTATTAAATTTTATATCCCTATTTTAAACTCTTTATATGAGATCTTCTACATGTGGTTAAAATTAACTTTGAATCGTCGCTTATGGGGAAGACAATTCAAGATCTCCGGTTTTATTTTCATGTTGCTCTATAATCCGTGTATAAAGAGAGATTAAATTAAAGTTAAACGAAAAAAAGAGTTGAGGGGATTTTAATGAATTGTTTATTTGTGTACTAGATTGTGAGTGTAACCCTGAGGGCTCCATCACAAACACTTGTGACCAAGAATCAGGCAACTGCACATGCAAAAACAACTTTGGTGGAAAACACTGCGACCAGTGCCAAGACGGTTACTACAACTACCCGACTTGTGCCTGTAAGTTACCTACTCAAAAATCACATTTTCTCAATTAATAACCCATTTACCAGATTGTAATTGCGACATCAAGGGAACAAAAGACGGAATTTGTGATAAGAGCACCGGTCAATGTTTCTGCAAAGAAGGCTACGCTGGTGACCGCTGCGACTCTTGTCTTAGCGGTTACTACGGTTATCCCGACTGCAAACCGTGCAACTGCAGCAAAGTCGGCTCGATTGCTCACAGTTGCAGCGCTACTGGAAAATGCTCCTGTTCCTCTAACTATGCCGGGAAAACCTGCGACCAGTGCAGTCCTGGGTACTACAAATATCCCGACTGTCTTCCATGTGAATGCGACAGTCACGGCTCCATCGGTGTTTCCTGTGACGGCGAAGGCAAATGCGAGTGCCACCACAACTTCGCCGGTCTCCGGTGCGACTCTTGCAAAGAAGGTTTCTACAATTTCCCGGCTTGCGAGGATTGCAATTGTCACCCGGCTGGCGTTGTGGCGGGATTTGCAGGCTGTGGGTCGGTACCCGCAGGAGAACTCTGTCAGTGCAAGGATAGAGTCGAAGGCAGGATTTGTAATAAGTGCAGGCCGTTGTACTGGAACCTCAATCCAGGAAATCCCCAGGGATGCGAGGAGTGCAAATGTAATATTCCTGGAGTTCTTGGAGGAATTGCAGTGTGTGATGCGGAAAATGGGGAGTGTGCGTGTAAGCCTCTGGTGGTAGCTCGAGGGTGCACTGAGTGTGCTGATGGCACTTATAATTTGCAAGAGGAAAATCTTTTTGGGTGTTCAGGTAAGTTGGGAAATTGTAGTTTGGGTTAGAGGAATTTTATTTCATTTTTTAGATTGTGATTGTGATGTTGGGGGTTCGGTTCATAATGTTTGTGATAAGGTTTCTGGACAATGTCTGTGTCACTCGAGGGTTAATGGACGAACGTGTAAAGAACCACTTAAAACTCACTATTTTCCCACTTTATATCAATATCAGTATGAAGTCGAAGATGGAAGAACTCCAGCGAATACTAAAGTGAGATATGCAAATGATGAACGTGTATTCCCAGAATATTCATGGAAAGGATACGCCGTATTTGGACCTTTGCAAGTACTATACACATATTTTTATAATAAACTGTTTTACTTTAATCAATTCTTACTTCTAACAAACATTAAAATATTCACATTACTATTAAAAGATCAATTATTGCCACTCTTTATTATACTTAGTATGTATATAATTTATACCAAGTGATCAGAAAGTCATAGATTTTCAGTTGGCTTTAGAAGAATGACGCTACTGAGACGGTACCGAAATATCCGAGCTTTACTCATCCATCAAGTTTTATGAGTTGTTTTATGGTTTATTTGATTTTTGCGGTAACTGCAATTATTTTTATGATCTGTTCATTGGGAGGGCTTAATAAGCCTGCTCTCTTTTCTATCGGACAACTATACCAACGCGGTAAAGCGATTTAAAAAACTCACATATTTAATATAGAGAAAGTGGAATCACAGCGACAACCTAATTCTACGGCAGTAAGTGTGAGAAAAACGGGGAATGTATTGATAAACTGAGAGGAAAACAATTACTCTGACTACTCTGAGGATAAGCGCTCTGATATCAAAATTTATTTTTTCACTTAATCTATTTTTTCGACAGTTATGTAATTAATAATTGGTTTTCAATTGTTGCCATTTTAATGTTTGTGAAATACTTGGAATTGATTAAAAGGTAGAACACCTTGGTACAAATTTACCAACAACTGAATTTTTCAGAAACAAATTTTGCAAGATGTGATTATTTACAAACCATCACTCTACAGAATGGTTCTGCGATTTGTAAATAAAAACCCTGACACAATTCTTGGAAAAATTAAAATTACTTCAGACAATCCAAGCGATAATGAGCAAGAAATTCAAGTCCAATTTAGAAATTCTACAATTCCGGCATTCGTAACTGTTTCAGGACCTACAGGGAATGTTCCTCAACCTTTTGTAATGAATCCAGGCCGCTGGCAGATTAGCATAACAGTGTCAAAAGACTTACTTCTGGTAAGTCAAAAAACAAAACAAAACAAAAATTCCTTAAATTGATTTTAGGATTATTTCGTACTTCTTCCTGAAGATTTTTATCTGGCAACAATTTTAAATAAGAAAGTTGAAACTCCTTGTACTGTTGATGGTCCAAGTCTCTGCCGTGATTACACTTACCTTAATCTGACTCAATTTCCTACAACTTACGGAGTTGGTGGTTACGTTCAGGAAAGTCACAGGGCGACAAAACTTCGGGAATATTTCCAAGATGAAGAGGTAACTTATTTTTTTCTAAATTGTATGTTTTTTAAAAATATTTTTTTGAAGCATTTGGCGAAAATTAATGTTGGTAATCGAGTTCCTGTTTTGAACCTTGCCCAACCTAACGTATCATTTAATGTCACTGTAAATAAGCCTGGGCAATATATCCTCGTCATTAATTATGTCACTCCTAAAGAGGACCAAAGGACGCACGTAATCGAAGCTACTCTACAATCAGGCCGCCATACAAATGCGGGCAAAACGGTTTTATACTCGTGTCAATACACAACATTATGCCGACAAGTTATAACCACTCCAGATGGTATAATCGCGGTTCAACAAGTTGACGGAAATGAAATCAAAATCGACTTACGAGTAAGTAATCACACTGGAATTTCTGATGATTTTAATGTATTTGTGCAGAGTTCCAACGCCGATGTCGGAATACACTCAATTGTTGCAATACCGTATGAAGAATGGTCTTTGGGTTACATTAAACCGAAATCGGTTTGTATAAGAAAAGACGGAAAATGTATACCTGCCTCATTTCCATACCCACCCGATACGAAAAAAATCCAATTTGCCGAAAATAACGAACTTGCAACCACGTTGTTTAATAACACTTATATGTGGTTGAATCCCAGCTACGACACATTGGATTTGAAGGGAAAAGTGCCTAGTCCGGGATATTACACCTTTATTGTCCACTACTACCAGCCGAATTTTCAAGGTAAGTGCTTGTAATGGGTTATGGGTTTATGCATAAGTTCGTGTGGTGTTATTCATAATCTTTTGTGTAATCTGTGTTCAAATTTCGAAGAGCAAGATACAGAGTTGCGACCAAAAATTTAAATGACACATGCCTGATCTTGAAGAGAAATTTCTAAACTTCGTAAGCTGATATAGGATAGCAGCAAAAAAATCAAAAACAGTAGAAAAGAACAATTTGATGAAATGACGTCAAGTTCATTAAAGAATTATTTTAAAGACAACGTAAACACAAAACAGTCAAGAATCCTTTTCAAAAAAAAAAAACAAGAAAATTGTAAGAATTAAAAAAAACAAAATTTGAAAATCGTCGATAGCAATAAAAAAAGTGAATCTTACTGAACAGTAGCTCATATATATGATCTTTTAGAAGACCTCTATGATGATGAACTGGATGATCTTCACGGAACTTTAGAAATGTGCTATGTGTGGCGAGTTGGGCAAAAATGGTGAAAAATGATATAGAGGTTGCAGCTTTCTGGGTGGGTTTATGCAAAGCTACCACCTCATTACACAACTTTTATTTGCCAAATTTTTATTTGCTTTATTAGTGGGCGCAGTTATCCGTCCAGTAGGGTAATCGCGCCCAGTGTATATGTTTTATTTTTTATTGTTATGTTAGATTTATATAAGTCGAAACTCAAAAATAGTGTTTCTTATTTACCTATCAATTTTAACTTTCTTTATTCTTATATTCTTCACAAAAATGTAGAAATAATCGTCATTTCCCTCTAGGTGTACCTCATTTCTCTATTCTCCCATACAGAATTACCCTAAATTACTTGATTTTTACAGATAATTAATCATTCTGTAAGTTGCAATGTTGTAAAGAAAGAAAAGTTCAAAAATTAACAACAAATGCCTAAAATTAGAAATAACTTGAAAGAAACTTAAACTTACGCAAAAAACTAATTAACTTAAAAAAATTGTAATAAATGAAATGTATAATATGTAATCTCATCAATATTTACAGATTTTGACTTAACCGTCCTCATGCAAAACGGTCAATTCTACGAAGCTACTTTACCAGTTCACTATTGCCCTTCAATTTCCGGTTGTCGCTCGGTTATAACCCAACCTGATGGCAACACCAGATTTTCACTAACTGAAAATTTCATGTTAACTCTCAAAGAGCCGGGCAATAAAAATGTTTACCTCGACTATTTACTCGTCATTCCGGCTGATTTCTACACTGAAAAATATTTGAAAGAGGAAGATATTGATCGAACTGGAGAATTTATCTCAACGTGTGGCAGCAATCATTTCAATATTAACACAAGATCCGAAGGTTTCTGCAAAGATTCGGTATTTTCGATAACTGCAGGTCATAACAGCGGAGCTTTGCCATGTCAGTGTGATTATGATGGGTCTCTGAGTTTCGAGTGTGATAAATTTGGAGGACAATGTCGCTGCAAACCCAATATAATTGGACGAAAATGTGAGGCTTGTAAAACAGGGTATTTTGGGTTTCCTGATTGTAAGCCATGTAACTGTCCGTCGATTGCATTTTGTGAACCAAACACAGGACAGTGTATTTGTCCACCGCACGTGGTTGGGGAAAGATGCGATCAATGTGAAGCTTTAACTTATGGTTATGATCCAATCATTGGCTGTGAAGAATGTAAATGTAATTACTTGGGGATTGAGGGTAACCAGCTGCAGTGCGATCTTACCAATGGAAGTTGCCAGTAAGTGAAAAAAAAGATATTTACTAACGACAACTGGATGAATCAAGTTTTATCCGCACTCCGAAAAACATCTTTTACGCATGGAAAAAATTATAAAATATAATGTATTACTACAGTAAATTGATATCTAACCGTGCTTGAAAAAAATATTTAGTTTCATTAATTTATTTAACCCATTAAACTTATGAAAACATTTATGCAAAAATAATCAATTGGTCAATAAATATTCAATTGATCATTAATAATCAATGCCTAACAAAATCAATCTCTAAAATTTTTAATTTAAAAAAGTTGGAATTTATTAATAAATACCATTTGTTATATTACCTACTTATTGAAAATTTTAGTTTAGTTTTTGACTTGTTACTTTGGGATAGTAATAAATCTTTGAGACAATAAGGGATTCACTCAATAACTGAAGAAAATTTTTGGTTTCATTGGTCGGTTCTAAATTCAAAATTTCTTACCGGCTGCATCAAGCTTCGACAAGGGTCGCGAGGCAAGTTTATGACCAATACTATAAAATTAGCAAAAACATCTTTTCATAGCAAAGGCTCACCTAACGATGGAGCTTTGGGGTTGAAGCTCCCAAAAAATTTTGGACGAAATCAGGAATAAATATTCGTATATTAACAGTTATAACTGTAATCAAAATTGGTTGGATCAATAATATTATTTTGTAGTGAAATTCCGTTTAAATATATCTTTGGGTTATCTATTTGGTGTTCAGTGGTATTCAATTAAAAAGAAACTAGTAATTGTTTTGGCGTTTTCTAAAATTGGTAAAATCTGCCCTTCGGGTTTCAATATTAAAAAGAAACTGTTGCTTTTGTATTTATTTACCTAAAAATTAGTACCAAAATATCTTTCGCTTGTAAAATTACTACAATATTTTCCCCGGCTACTAAAATTACTAAAACAGAATCGTTTTTGTTTTTATTAGTTTAAAAATTGATAAATATTGTTGTGTTTAGCTTAAGAAATTAGTAAAATTATTTCTCAATACTTCAAAATTAGTAAGCTGTCGTTTCCAGCTCCTAATATTGAAAAAAAAAACTTTTTGGTTGTATTAATTGAAAACTTAGTAAATAAACATTTCTTGCTGTTTAAATTAGTATAATATTGCATCTGTCTATTAAAATTACTAATACAGTGTTTTTCTTGTCTTTATTATTTTAAAAATTAATAAGAAATCTTGTTTCCTAAGTTTTAAAATTAGTAAAATCTCCTTCCCGGACTTCAAAACTGAAAACTGTCGCTCTCGGTTCTTGGAAAAAAGTTGCTTTTTTATTTATTAATTTACAAATTAGTAAAATATATTAAAGTTCGGGCCATCTACCAATGAATTTACGTCACCAGTTGGAAATGTCATATGTTAATCAACATATTTATATTCATACTCTAAATCGAATAGATTTAATTCGTTGCTTACTTTACATGGTTTTTATTATAAAATTATTTAATGAAAACCCTATAAAGTAGGCAACCAATTAAATCTATTCGGTAGTAACCAATGTAAACCTATGATCAGGTAATGATATTTCTAGGTGGTAAATTCATTGCTAGATGGCCCGGACTTTAATATATTTTACTAATTTGCAAATTAATAAATAAAAAACGTCATTTCTTGATGATATGACTTCAGCTATATTTTTGGCTTTTCAAATTAGTGAAATGTTGCCTCCGGCTTCTAAATTTACAATATCAATGTCGCTTTGATCTTTATTGATTTAAAAAGTAATAAGAAATGTCGTGTATAGCTTCTAAATTTAGTAAAATTACCTACTCGGACTTCAAAATTAGTAAACTGTTGCCACTGGTTTCCAATATTGAATTTTTTTTGTTTTTATAAGCTTTTAAATTTGTAAAAAAATATGTATTTCTGTCTTCTTAAATTAGTGAAAGATCGCCTCCGATTACTAAAATTACATTAAACAGTGGCACTGTTTTGTTTATTAAAAAATTATAATAATCAGTATAATGCTTAACTTCTAATATCAGCAAATAATACCCTTCCAAATTTAATTCTCTATATTAAAAGCATTATGTTGCCAAAAAATAGGGGGTAATATTTACTTACAATACAGTGTAAAAAAAAACAAATATAAGAAATATAACAATAATACATTTCCACACATTAAAACAAATAAGCTATCGCCACCTGCTTCCAATAAAAAAATTCTTTTGTAGTGGTTAACAGAAAAATTTGTGGACTAACGTCGACTCCGGTTTCTAAAATTACAAAAACAAAGTAGTGTACAACAATGTCGCCTTTGTCTTTATTGGCGAAAAACATCATCTCTGGTTTCAAGCATTAGAAAAATTACGTCTC
Source organism: Tribolium confusum (assembly GCA_029207805.1). Classification (NCBI taxonomy): domain Eukaryota; kingdom Metazoa; phylum Arthropoda; class Insecta; order Coleoptera; family Tenebrionidae; genus Tribolium; species Tribolium confusum. The sequence continues at coordinate 26,754,035 of JALGAY010000002.1, read as the reverse complement.
TTGATTTCAAAATTAGTAAAGTGTTGCCTCTGGCTTCCAATATTGGAAAAATGTTCTTTTTTATTTATTAATTTAGAAATTTGTAAAAAAAACTGTTATTTCTAGCTAGTTAGTTAATTTACGCATTTGACGCATTATATCAAAATACACTTGTACACAAAAAATTGTTGACGTTTATTTATAATTAGAGTTCGTGTAATTAGTTAAGCCAAAGAGGAAAAAGTAACGATGCAAATAAACAATTTTAAAATTGGACAAAATCTTCGTCTATTTGAAAAAATCAACGCGGATAAAACTTGATTCACTTGATACAGGTGCTCCTTTTAGTTGCGCCTTTAGAAATATATACACGGTTGACCAAAAGTATGAAATCGAGCGATTTTCAGTTAAACTATAAGCATATTAAATATAGACGTTGAATGACTATAAAAATGCAATCTAGTTATTGTGTTTGTTTTTTTTATTTATTTAAATTTTTAAGATATACAGATATTTTAAGATATAAGATAAAGAGAGATCTTAAGATTTTTTCTCTGCAGCAACCTTTTCAAACGAAATGTCTCTGTATACTTATGTATATGTATTAGCAATAGACGATATTAATCAGACGATATAACAGTTTGTACGAAAATTTTTTTTGTAGCTGTAAACCTAACGTTGTTGGAAGACAGTGTGACAAGTGTCTAGCCGGCCATTTCGCCTTTCCCTATTGTCAATCATGTAGTTGCGATCTCAGAGGTACAACAAACGAGATTTGTGATCAAGCTACAGCCGAGTGTTTCTGCAAAAAGAACGTAGTCGGGCCAAATTGCGATTTTTGCCGAGAAGGTAGTTTTAATTTACAAGAGGCAAATGAAGACGGTTGTACTGAATGTTTCTGCTTCGGAAAAACTACAAGATGTACAAACTCGAAATTAATTAGGACGTCATTTATTCAAATGGCTGAATGGCAACTGGTCGGTCTTAATTTCACAAACCGGCTAGAAATCTATCCGTTGAATTTGACTGTACAAAATGCCGAAGAGAATTCCATTGGTGTTGCCTTCAACTCGGTTGATTTTAAAAATACCACTGTGTATTTTACTGCACCGAATGATTACATCGGGAAGAAATTGACAGCTTATGGAGGTTTTCTTAACTATACACTTTATTATACTATAACTCCAGGTGAAGGATCTGCTGTTAGTGAACCCGATGTTATTCTTGAAGGCAAAAAAACCTATTTGACGTACTCAAGTTATGAACAACCGACAGCTGCAATTGAATATCATGCTAGTGTTCAGTTTGTTGAGGAGAATTTTGAACTGCCAACTGGATTGCCGGCTAGAAGAGATCATATCATGGAAGTATTGGAAGATTTAAGGGGGATCTATATACGGGCAACGTATTGGACTGCAAGTGTTACCACAAGGTAAATTAATCGGTTTTTGTCCGTTATAACAAATAGAAAATATACAAAATGTAACCTTTACAGATTATCAAATGTATTTCAAGACGACGCAGTCCCAATTCAATACTACATTGGAGACAGAAATCCTCTACCATTTGCCCTCACAGTTGAAGAGTGTCGATGTCCTGAAAATTACCAAGGTTTATCCTGCGAAGAATGCGCTCCTGGGTTTTACAGAGTTACAGGAGGTCCTCATGGAGGCTACTGTGTCCCCTGTCAATGTCATGGTCATGCAGCCGAATGTGACGTTAATACAGGAGTCTGTCTCGTAAGTCAAAGATTAATAGTAATACAATAAATAATTTAATTCATAATTTAAATAATTTAAACATTTGTTAAATTTTTTGTTTATCTAGAATTGTACTCATAACACTCGGGGAGAGCACTGCGAATTATGTGCAGAGGGTTACCATGGAAATGCCTTGGCTGGAACTCCCATGGATTGTTTAATTTGTGCTTGTCCATTACCAGTAGGGAGCAACAAGTAAGTACTTGAAATTAGATAAGACATAATATTAAACAGAGTTTTGTCCACAGCTTCGCAACAGCTTGTGATGTCAGTTCAGACGGTGAAAAAATCAGTTGTGAATGCAAGGAGGGGTACTTTGGGGCAAGGTGCCAGTCGTGTGCCGCTGGCTACTATGGAAAACCGGAAGTTTTAGGTTTGTGTTGTGGTACTCACCCTCGGTTCATGCTATAATTTATTTTTCAGACGATTTTTGCAAACCATGTCAGTGTTCTGGTAATATTAATCCCGAAGATCCAGCCTCTTGTGATACAGTTTCGGGTGAATGTTTGAGATGTCTGAATAACACATTCGGCAAAGCTTGCGCGCTTTGCGCCCCAGGATATTTCGGGGATGCAGTAAATCTCAAGGACTGCCAGAGTAAGTCTTTTTAAACAAAAGTTTGCAAACTATCGGCTTTTCAAAACTATACTCTTTTTTATTGATGTTAGAAATTAGGCTGTGGTTGAAGTCAAAACATTTAAGTATTGCTGATGGAAGCCGCTCTAAGAATGTCCTGAGACAATAGTTTTGAGTCTCTTATTTGTGGTCGGTCGTAAAATTTGCACGTGTTTTGATCCAATCAGCCAGCTATGTTTTACAGGTAGCAAAGGCTAAAAGACGCATCTTCAAACTGGTCCGGTTTTGACACATGCCATTGGAAGCGGTGTGAACACGGTCGGCATTAAATATTTTAATTCGTTTATGTGTTTCATCAGAAAGCGTAATCAGATCGTTGTTTTATCTTGGTGTTGGCTATTTATTTATTGGTGTGCATTTTAATATCTATTTATGTTGTTTGTATTTCTGTTAATGAACAAAATTATATTTTGTTTATATCATTGAATTATGGCAATGGTCAAATATATAATTATAATGCTTACTCTGTTCATATGCTCGGACATCTCTTACCAGTTAAGAGACCTTTTTATAGAGCGCTTAATGAGGCGTTTTCAGACTTTTATGCAATCCACCTGACACATCAGCTTCAAGACAACGTTCCTGGTGCTTCTTATGGCGAATAAATTTCGAGAATTTTTTTCATTTATTTAGCGAACGATGTTCAATTATTTAAAGTGGCATATAGTGCACCTAGAAGTCTATTTAAAAATGTAGTTAAAACTACATTTCTATAAACTATTAATTATATTTAAAAATTTAAACTTTTACTGTGTTTCAGCGTTTGACTTGTTTTTGACATATTTATTTTCAAGATTTTTGAGAGAAAAAAAAATACTGAACAAAAACGCGATGTATGTATTCTGTTTAATAATTAATTATAAATAAAGCTACATATCTTTAGAGCAGCTGTGATGCGTCTTGTTTAAGAGGTGGTGCACGACTGATTCAAACAAAGGGAAATATCGATAAATTTACAAAAGACAACAAAAAATGTATATTATATCACCGAATGTCGAAGCACGTTTGTGTTTTTTGAGTACTGAATAATCGTATTATATAAGAAATTAGTTTAAATAATAAATCAAAAATGTATTGAAGCATTTAGGTACCTAAACAAAATGTTTCGAGTTTTGTTTTCAATTCATATTTAATCGCCAAAATAGCACCGAAAAGACAATAATCTTTTTTTTTAAACAAATAAGACTAAAGATTGTTTTAAATGGCTACATTATTACCAATTGAAAGGTGAGGTCAAAAATCTTTTATCAACATTTTATCACAATTATGTAATCACAAAAAAAGTGTTTACATTTTGTAAAATCTCAGTTTATACATAGGGTGTCCCAATTTTATTTCTATTGCAAGTCCCTTCTCACCCTATCTTTTAACTGAAAAATAATGAAAGAAATAGAGTGACAAGATCCTACTTCAGTTGTATCTATATATTTTTATAATATCGAGTTATTTGTGACTGTAAATTTCACGAAATTTTACAGGAATTAATAAAAAAAATTAACAAATCAGTCTGCAATTTTATTTTTCTTTTAAATTATTAATTTTTGAATAAAATAGAATTTTACACTATAAATTGAGATTAGCGTGTCCTTTACCCAAAAACTACCCTCCATGGTACCTAAATTGTATAATAAACAAACTGCAACTTATTACTACTTACTTAATAATACTTATTTAAAATTAATTATAACTTGCTAGATTAAAATTGACAAAAATCACAAAAATCACATCTTTCTTTCTCATTTCTTCTTTTGGTAAGTGCTTCGCACAGCCATTTTCTCACATTTAATAGTTGGGAATTACCACTTTTCGTAGAAGGGTAATGGAACCCAAAATGATCTCTACCTCCACTTAAAAAATTCAAATCGCAAAAACTTGGCTATGAAATTGAAAATTTATAGAAACAAGAAATAAAAAGAAAAAAACCGTCATTACAAAGAGTTTTATTTAAGTTATTCGGACGGGAATACATATTTTACGGTATACTGTACTACTTACCGGCCGAACTAGCAGTAGCGTAAGTGTGTTTTTCCTCCCCAGAAAAAGTTAAAACAGTTTCTAGGTTACTACAGCCTTTTTCCTAGACAAACACCTAGGACTAACGATGTTGTGTTTCTTACGAGTTTTTTCTTTTCATTGGTTTACTTTTCAAACATCTGTTATAGGAATGAAAATCAGAATTGCTTGTTCTTCTCTAATTTATCGTTCAAGTCTCAAATTAAAAAAGACAAATCTTGATAAAATCACAATTGAACAAATTGTAGACTTGTTATCGAATGACCTAAGTCGGTTTACTCATTTGGGTCTTTTTTACACTCACTTGAGATTGGACCAATTAAATTAATTTTGAGAAGTTTCTACATTGATAAAACACTTGGACATGCAGCCATTTCCGGTGTTAGTTGCTTAATTCTCTGTTTTTTATTACAAAGTGAGTCAATTTTCATATCTAGTGATGTAATAAATACAACTTTCTAGTATACATGTCAAGATAACTGTCAAAATTTCGGCGAAAAGTAGCTGAAAAAGCGACTATAGAATTCAATTAAAGAATGTATCTGTAAAACTCAAGCAATTAAATTCTATTCTTGGCAAAAATTGAAATTAATTACATACTTGAAATTAAGTATAATTTTCTTATTTAGAATGAACAGAAACCACGCGTGCCAATAACTTCCGACAATTCAACAACTCTTTTAAAATTTATCTGTATTTATATATTTTGACAGCTGTTTTAACTTAAAAAGACTTAACACCTCCATATGTATTCACATTAAGTAGTATTTACGAATTTTAAACTCTCATAAATCAGTATTTTTATTCCTTTTGGTGTTACAATGTTGGCAGAAACGTTAATCACAATGCAACGTATTCAACAATTTCTTTTACATGATTTCACTCTAATAAGTGTTAACAAAACCAAATCTTCAAAAGAAATACATCAAAAACAAGTCAAAAACTGAAAGATAGTAAAATTTTAAATTCTCTCGCGTTTTCATTTTAATAATTATTAATTTACATGAATCAGTTGAAAGAAATTGAGTTTTAACTACATTTTTAAATAAACTTCTAGGTACACTTTATGCCACTTTAGATAATAATTTCAATATTGTTCGCTAAATAAATGAAAAAAAATCTCAAAATTTATTTGCCATAAGAAGCACCAGGAACGTTGTCCTGAGGCTGTTGTATGATGTCAAGTGAAAACGATAGATTTTCGATAAGAATGTAAAGTAATTTCAATAACTGATCAATAGTCAAGCTACAAAAATTAAAATAAAAAAATATTTTAAAACCACTGTGTTTCAAATAAATGTCTCCCTTGTTATTGTTTATATGACAACGTAATGTTTTTAAAAGTCGTAAGTTTCCCTTGAGAATGGTAGCGTTACCGAAACGCGCATTATATGCAAAACAATGTTTGGTGTGATTGGGTGCATTTTTCAATTTAGTCGACACGCCAAAGAGATTCAGCAAAAAGTTTAATGATTTTAATGTACGAGAAGCTAAAGAATTATTGTTTAGAGCAAGTTTTAAAAAGAGGTGACATTGCCAAAAAATTTGTTCTCAGAAATGAGGTAGTTGAAAATTTGTTCGTTATAAGTATAATTGTTAAAACTAAACGTATTTTTCTTCATGGCCTACTAGATAAAGATTTTTCTGAATTTCATTATAAGGAATTAAATTTAGGGGTTAATTTCCTGTCACTGTACATACTAAAATTTCGTCTTTAAACACTCAGGTTGCATTTGTGATGAATTGGGGACCGACCATTGCAACAGCTACACTGGCGAATGCGTCTGCAAACCTAACGTAATTGGAGAAAAATGCGACCGTTGTGAAGTGAAACACTACGGTTTCCAATCTGGAGGAGGATGTGTCCCTTGCGATTGTGCTGAAGCTTCAGACAGCTCTCAGTGTGATGATGTCACAGGACAGTGTAGGTGCAAGCCTGGAGTTTCAGGAAGATCATGCAACAGGTGCAGTGCCGGTTTTTGGAATTATACAGTTGACGGATGTGTTTGTAAGTTTTTTATTTTGGTGTTAATTCAACTATATTGAAAAAATTTAGCATGCGGTTGCAAGAGCGAATATTCGCTCGGGTTCGGTTGCAACGCTTTGACAGGACAATGCGAATGCCTCCAAGGAGTGATCGGGGAAAAGTGTAACCAGTGTCCGCATCGATGGGTGTTTGTGCCGGATTATGGTTGCCACCAGTGTGATAGTTGCACCCATGCTTTGCTCGATTCTACAGATGAGTTGAGACATATGATTGATCCTGTTATTATCGAATTTGATGTAAGTCTTTTCTTTGTGTTTTATTTTTGACTTACTTTGATTTTAGTCTGCAAATTCCGGATACTTTACCCAACGCAAACTTGACAACATGAGAGATCTTTTGAACGAGCTGAAGCCGAAATTTGACGATGTTGATCCGAAACAAAGTTTAGATGTCTATATTGAAGAGTTACAAGCTCTAGAACAGGACTCAAAAAATTTGAACCGAAAAGTAATTTAGGATATTGCTGGGGGTTATGTAACAATAATGTTTTTTAGGCAAATTATTCGTTAGAAAACAGTGAATCTCTTGGAGAGGAATCAATGGATCTTAAAGATCAAGCAGAACTTACTTTGGGTGATGTGCAAAATGCCGAAGATGAATCTCTGCGGGTAATTGATGAAATTGATAAGATCACTTTCCAGTTGAACAAGGATGAAAATCCCGAAATTGATTCAGCGTTAGAAGAAGGACAACAGCTTCTCGAAGCAATTAAAAGATACAATTTAACCGGTCGAGAAGAAATTGCTGAAAATGAGTTGGATAAAGTGTCTATGTTGTTGACTAATGTGACTAACTTTAAAATTCCGGTCGATTATTTGGAAGAAAAGACTGATAAAGTTAAAGAGAATTTGAGGAATTTCAATGATAAATTAGATGATTTATATAATCAAACGCAATACTCGTTGAATAAAGCTAACGAAGCGCAAAGGATTATTGAGAAGAGTGGGTAAGTAAATGTCTAATATTTTAATGTTAAGAAAACAAGAGATGTCGGATTTTGAAATTCACCCCATTTTTTGCGCTTTTTTCGAATTTAAACAAAAATGTTTTTATAAATTGTATTGTAACCTAATAGAGCACTCATTTTGTTTGCGTTTATGGCTATTAGAGCAATGAGTGTGTGAGTGCTCTTATAGGTCTATTAGAAAAGCAAGATTTTATTTTTTTATATAAAAAGGTAGGTAAAAATGCTAATTATAACAAAGAGTATAAAAACTTCTTTCTTAAGTTATTCTGGGCACTCATTCTTTATAAAACTCGCTTTCCGTAAAATTGAATACGTGCCACAAAACACCTATACCGATGCGTAAGAATTTCGTATACAGTCAATGGCCGTGACTAATACTTCCCAGAAACACGCGCTAAGGTGAGTCAGTGTATGGCACGATGTCAGATTTTTGAAAACCAGATGAGTCAACAGACCGCGGAACTTTCCAGAACAGTTTGTCACAATGTACTGTTATGAAACGCGTTCTTTACTATACTATATAAAGGTGATAATATATTAAATAAAAAATAAGTCGTTTTAAAATAAGATAGATATATAATATCTGCCGCCAACAAAAGGATATTTAATCAAAACATAAATTAACAATTAACCGTTTTCACTTAGATTGTCGTTTGGTGTTATAATTATTTTTTGTTTAAATATTGACATGATCATCACAGTATTACTGCACTGGCATTACTAACAGGCAAACAAGGAAGGTAATGTTCTTAAGTTGTAGGTATTTAAAAATGTAAAAACTAGTACAAATTGTACTGTATAATGCTAGTTCTGATATATTCTTTAATTAAAAAGTCGTAAAAGTAAAATAGTGATAAAAACTATGTAAACAGTCGTTAAATTAAGTAGCCGTGGCCTTGATACAGTTAACTAGCTTTGTTTTCGATGTGACAAACCGTAAAATAACTAATCATTGTCCAACTGGACAATTATGTCAACATTTCGTTACTAATTGGTCACAGAAGTGCAGCTGTACCCTTCAACAGGGTTGGCTTCAACTTTAAGCTTGGCACAGCTGCACTTCTGTGATCAATTAGTAATGAAATGTTGACATAGTTGTCCAGTTGGACAATGATTAGTTATTTTACACTTTGTTACAGTGGCGGCCGGTGAATTTTTGAAATTCTGTATTTTGAAAATGGAGCATGGGATCCAAATTCTGTTATGGAGGATTACTATTGAGAACAAACTGAAGGCTTGAAGGCTACTCCTAAAAAAAAAATTTGATCGAAATTTGATTTTTAAAAATGGTAAGCCTCCTCTGGTTATTTCCGAAACGGTTTATGCTAGAACGGTGGCGATTTTTTTTCAGCATTATGAGACAAATTAATGACTAATCATATTTTGGTTTTTTCCAAAATTTTATTATAGAAAAAGTTATGAGCATTTGAAATTTTAGAGAAAGAATATTTATCGAAAATTAAATTTCAAATGCTCATAACTTTTTCTATAAATCTAAAGGGCTATTACTGTAAATAAAATACTATAAAAATTATTTTAATCATTGTTTAACCCTTGTCTTTCGATTATTTATTATATTATTTACAATTATAGCCCTTGTAGTTGCCTATAGTAAATTTAAAAATCTGTGGCTCCATCTTACAAAGTTAACTTGAAGGGATGCTAGCTTTTTGACAAGTTTTCAATTTTTATCAGCTGTCCGTACTGATTCATTTCTATACTGTGACCCGACTGTGGTTTTTTTTTACATATTTCCTATATAAGATTGTTCAAAAATGTCTCAATTATCAGAAACAGTTAATTGCTTGTTATAATGTTTTTTTAATAACTTTTTACAATGAGCAATTAAAGGTAAAAGTTAATTGTTTGTAACAAATTAGTTGTTCTCTTGAACATAAAACATTGTTTACAATACCGATTACATAAATGTTTTTTACATGTTTTTTTTTTAAATACAATTTTATTATAATTGAAAAATAAGAGAACTGCGCATGTCATTGAAATAATTATTTATTCAGTAATCAAAATATAATATCAGTCACTGGCCTGAATACATAATATACAAATTTATTATCAAAATCTAGAAATATAAATAGATACTTAAATTACTTAAGACAACTCAATCCGTACATAATAATTACAATTAAATAATGGACAAAATCAATACATTCCACTTTTTACATATTAACAACAATATAAACATATATTCAACATGAATCAACACGATGTGAAGAAAATTACTTAATCCCACGCACTTTTAATTCTTCTTTAACTTTCCATTTGATAAGTTCCATACATGAGATGGCATCTTCAGCACTATCGTGCCCACTCACATTATTTTGTATAATTTTTTTAAGAAACTCACTAGCCAAAGCTTTCAAGGCCCTTTTATGTGGCAAACCCATTTTATGCGGAAACAACACCGAAGTATCAATAACACTCCCGTGAATGATCTTTAAGGCTTTCATATCCGATTCCAAACTATGACCGATTAAAATAGTTTTCGAGTTACACAAATGCAAAATATTCGCCTGTACTTGCAAAATGCTTGTACTTGTACGGTCCATTTGTTCTTTGGTGATTCCCGAAAAGGTGGTATTATAGTCAATGATCGGATTCAAAGGCTTAACTAACGATTCATACACGGTTTTACAGTCACAATCAACGATCGTCACCCGCGTCAATTCTAACCCTTTGATAGTGTAACACATCTCGCAGTCTAAGGCATAGACAGCATAACTCCTGGGGTCCTCGTCGGTCTCGGGCTCCATCGTCGTTTGGTAACCCTCCAGCTCGGTCTCGGACGCTTCACTTACATGAGTATTTGAGGTAGCACAGCCAGCATCGTCGTTACTTTTACAACACAGATATGTCTGTTCGCCCCGCAAAGTCCGCTTTTTGAGGGGGTGGTAAATGCACTCTTCTTCGTAAAGCACAAACCCATCTTCGTCCACGAGATAGATCTTCCCACACCGCGAACACTTCCTCTGATTCTCGCGCAGATTCATCCACGGGACGTGTTTCCGGTTCTTTATGGTGGCTTGACCTGGAATTTGGCTCTCTCGGGGGTATCCATGGATGTCGAGCTCTTCTTCAGTGAGCAGGTAGCCTTTGATGTGGTTGTAGAATTTCTTACCTTTGAAGTCAGACGAGGAGTCTTTAGTTGAAGGCTCACCGTCGCCAATGGGCCCCAAACCCAGCTTCTCGCGCTCTTGTAATTCTTTTCTGAGGCGGTTCACAGCCAACATTGCCGAGTTTTTGTATGTTGCAAGGACTTTACATTTTTCATAACACGAGAATTCTTCGTTGAGGGCTCTTGTGTAGGCGTCTTCTTTGATTAAGTAAAGTTTCACGCATTCGTCTGCGATCATTGTTAAGAAACGCGTTCGGACGTTGATGGGAAGTTTTGATTTATCAGCGTTTAGCACGTCCGGAATGTCTGATAAAGAAATATCAGGGACATGAGCAATACGTTTTCCTTTAATTGTCTGGGCGGGTGTTTTGAGTGTTTCGGTGGCCTTCTGTTTTGCTAATTCTTCGATTTTCGCTTTGGCTCGCTGGATTGAATTGACATTTTGGACCGGGGCAATTTTCTTCGGCTTGTTTTTCGAACTATTCAAGATACTGTCGATTAAATTTGGGGTTTCACTAGGTTTTGGTTTTGATAATCTCTGAAGTTTGTAATTTCTAGCTGCTTCTAGTAAACTTGGAGGTGGTCGTTTGACGGTTTGCTTCACTTCATTTATTATATTTTTCTGTTCGTTGTCTGCTTGAGCTAATTTGGCTAATTTGAATCGATTAGCCATCATTTGTGCTGGATTTACTTGTGTTTTTGGCTTCACGTAATTGATTTTCGACCCGCCTTCATTTGAGTTTGTTGAACCATGAGCAATTCGTTTTTTACTTGGATTCACCTCTTCTTTAATTATTTCGGGCTGGGCTGCAACAGGGGGGTCTATATTTTCTATTTTTGGGGGTTCATATTCCTTGAAGATTTTATAACACTCAGACAAAGTGTCATCATCGTCATCAAACTCGAAATCAGGAAATTCTTCAAAGTTATTTGAATCCAGTAATTCATTATTGTCATCTGAGGACTCTGAAGATTTTTGAGATTTTTTATTAATACTTTTTACATCTTTTTCTCGTTTTTCCTTATCCCTTTTTTCTTTTTCTTTGTGACGCTCCTTACTTCTGCTCCTACTTCTTCTCTTATCCTTATGTTTACTTTTTTCTCTACTAGTTTTATGTTTACTTTTATGTCCCGAGTGCCTTTCTTTACTTTTATCAGTTTTTTTGTCTTTTTCCTTAGTTTCTTTATCCTTACTTTCCCTTTTACTCTTATCTTTGGTATCTTTTTTATGATATTTTGATTTATGGGATTTACTACTACTACTACTACGTTTTCCTTTTTCGTTTTTCTCACTTGAAGATTTTTCCTTTTCTTTATTTACTTCTTCTTTTGATTTCTCTTCTTTCACCACATTATTTTCTTTAGAATCCTTACTTTTCGGCTCTTGAATGATATCATCTATCATGTCAAACTCTGCAGATAAATTCTCAAAATTGATATCATTTTGCAGTGAAATTTCTGGATTATACTCAACATTTGCAATATTCTGTTTAACTTCCCTGATGGCCTCAATATCACTTGTTTCTTGTTCCTCATCCAAAACATTTTCGCGTTTGTTTGCAGATGATAATATACTCAAAGGGGTGGGTTTATACGTAGGTTTTTCAAAGGAAAACTTTGGTAGAGGCCTAATAGTTCGATCGGGCCTGAAAGCCAAATCTGGCACATAACTAATTGGAATATGGCTTTTAATATTAGCAAGCTCGCTTTTTGGGGTAGGTTTATACGTAGGAACTTCCACTTCTTTTACTGTTTCGGTCGCAACTTCTTCGGTTGTCTCTTGTGTTTTTTTTCTGTGCCGAAAGTGACAGTAAGGCCTATTACATGTGCTATCATAATACGGACATTGTATGTCTTGGAAATAGCCCTTTGTCGGCAGCATTTTGCCGAATATTAAACTTTCATTTTTAAAATCAATGCGAAGTAATTTAACACAAAACTTCAATCAGCACTGCATAACCTCACTTTTTTTAGGGATTTTCAATTTGTTGTAAATGTCATTGAACTGTCAACGTCGCATTTACGTGTAAAACGCGGCAAAAGTTCAAATTTAAAACATTTAACACAAAAACGCAAATGTTGAATGAAAAGTTGTATGAATCTATTTTTATCTGCTTCCGTTTTGGGAGACCATGTGGGCGTGGGCAACAGATGTGCGCAGTTCAAGGACAAATGAGATACACAAAGTCGGGGTATTAATCGCAGTCAAGGACGATTACAAAATTTGGACTTTCTTATTTGCTACGTCGCATGTTTTATTTTGAAAGTTAAATGAAACATCTCCTGAAAAAAGGTCATTTCTCTAGGAACATTAAACCTTTAACGGAAAAGATAAGTTACATCCTAGTTAATCACACGACAAATTAGCAACGATAAAAAACAGGACTGGAGTAATGATATATGATACTCCTTTGGAACTGTTATTAACAATTTCAAAAAACCGTGAACGAGCTAATTATTACCTATTAAATCACCGTATCATACCCTCTTATGTATTTACCCGAAATATGAAAAAAAAAAAAAACGAAGTAATATCTTATTTTACATTAATTTGAAAGACTTCTACTTAGGATACCTACTTTTATCATAAGTACTGCTTAAAAATTGTTTGTTTTTTTATCAGAAAGAAAACAGCAACTAATGGAAATTTATACTATTTACAATTGAATCGGTCATTTCAAAATCCTCATAAGTCACGCAAATAAAATTTTTCAGGAATTGATAAAAACTGTTTAATTTACAAATAAAGTAGTTTTAAAGGATTTTCTTGGGCTCAATATAGTATTTGTAGTTTAGAAGATGGAATAACATTTACAGTTTATCAATCTTAATAATGCAAAAACTTGAAAAAACTGTTCTTGACTTATGTTGTTTTACCAAGAAACAGGATTATTGGTATATAATTTAAACAAAACAATCATATTAATCATATTTTTTATTGCTTATTATTGTAAATTACACTTAAACAATAATCTATTAACATGTCACATGTGTTAATTTTTCATGTTTTAATATTTTTAAGGTACATAATCATATTCTTCATCATTCTCATCTTCTTTACCTTCAACATTTGAAGTTAGCCTGCTAAATAAACTACTCAACAATTGAAGTGATCCACTCTATAATAAGTGATGTTTTCATTTTAATACATCATATTTTTAAAAAACCGTTATTAAAATACAAGCCGAGTAAAAAAAGAAAGGTACACATGCATCGCAACATCGTAAATCAGTATATTTGGTTATTTATTCAACTTTTTACAAAAACAGTAAATACACCCAGCAATATTTTGTAAACACATATTGTATTTACATATTTATTTATTAAACATATTGTATAAATTAATATCTAGTAGGACCACCTCTAGCCTTATAGACAGCCATACATCTCCTAGGCATACTTTCTATTAAATTATTAATGACTTCTTAAGGCACTGCTTCCCATTCCTGTTCCAACATGTTTTGAAGCTCCTCAAAAGTTTCTGGTTGGACATCTTGTTCCGACAACCTGTGCTCTATGTACGACCATAGACGTTCGTTGGGGTTGCAATCAGGGGAGCGTGCCAGCCACACCATTCGTTCAATACCATCCTAATCCGAGCACGGTGCGGTCATGCATTATCATCCATAAACACAAACTCATTTCCAAAATTATTGGCAAAAAGCACTACAATCGGTAGAATACACATATCCCTATAATGTTGTGCATTTATGCATAACCCTCTTAGTGCCACAATCTATGTGCGGCTGTTAAAAATAATGCCTCCCCAAAGAGTAACACCACCTCCTCCGCAAGGTACCCTGTGCTCTCGCATTTCTTTACGGTACGTCTTGTTCGGGCGTCGCCACACTCTAATACGCCCATCCAAACAATAAAGGGTAAATCGAGACTCATCTGCAAACATACAACGGGACCATTCGTCCTGGGTCCAGTTCAAATGAGTTTCTCCCCAATGTCGCCGTTGTACTCGATGTTGCCGGGTTAACAGTGGACAGGGCACACGTCTTCTAGCCCTTAAGCCATATTCGTGTAGCCTTCGTCGAACTGTTTGAGTGGAAATAACTACTCCTGTAACTCGTTATTTAACTGAGTAGCGTTGTAGGCAGGGTTTCGGCGAGGAGTAATTTGTAAAAAACGAGTTTGTCTTAGGGTTAGACTGCTTGCACGACTTCCACCATATCTGAAACGAGGAGCTCCACATTCTTGAAAGCGATTATTAATGGCTCTATTGATCACCCCACGTGCCACATTAAAAATTCGCACCACCATGTCATGAGATAACCCTTCCTGAACCATCTGAACCACATGCTGCAATTCTCGGTCAGATAAACGCTGTTGAAGCATTAGAAATTAAAGATAAGTCACCTTCAATGATACTTTTAACGTGTCAGTTTTAATATTACTGAAAAAGATACTTAGTTAAATTCTCATTTTGCTTGTTTTATCAGATAAAACTGCTAAAAAGACCGTTTTTAAAATTAACACCTAAAAACTACCACTAGATAGACCATAAAATACTTCAGATAGGCAAAAGAGTACAAAAGAACAACAAAAAACAAGAATAAATCTTGTATAATTAACAATTTTTGTGGTGGTTCACTTCAATTGTTGATCAGTTTATTTTTTCGTAAAATGACTTATGCTCTCCTAGAATGCTAGGCTGAACTCGTTTTACATCATCTAATTTTTTTACTGTTAATGGCCACACTCAAATCATAAGACTTGGCTGGTGGAAATAAAACAGAAGTTGCGAGTTTTTTTTATTAGTATGAATGAATGTTTAATAAAACCATCGATAAATTCCTCGGCTATAATAGTACCTTTTTTTATCTGCATCATAATGAAAACTAGTATATGTCGAAGGCGCGAACGATTTTTTTTTGTTTTTTTTTGGGACATTTTTTCCATACGGTTCAGTTACAAACATGTTTTTTTGTATAAATTTGGCCACCACTTCTTAAAGTGCAAAACATCTTTCGTGTTTAGCTCTTTGACTGTAAATGTTGAGCTGGAATTCGAAACCAAATTAATGTATTGTTTTGGGACGTAGATACGATAATGCTTTCGAACAGTTTTTTTATAACTCTAAATGAATGACCACGTATGGAAAAATACTGATAAACTTTTTCAAATCGTTTAGAGTCAGTCAAAGCCAACATCAATCTCAACAATATATTGTTTTTATTTTGACCAGGGCAGCCATCGAAAAATAGATATAAATGCTTAATATGTGGCCCAATATTATTTTCAATATAATGCATCAACATTGAACAAACCTCATTTGCTCCCTTGTTAGCAATACCTTCAAGATACATGTAAAATGTCGATTTGCCTATTTTCAAATCCTTGATATCAAAACAGTAAACCCACAATTGCCGTAAATAAAAAATATTTTGTATAGGTATGTGTGACAATGGTAGATTTTGCATAAAGTCGAATGTTATAGCTGCCACATCATCTCATGAAATTTTGTTGTAAAACTTCTTGGCACGTCTTTTGTGAATTATTAACTCAGCGACTAACGAACGTTTTACATTTTTTGATATGTGTGATGGTTGTTAGTTCTTCGCAAGTTACACATCTGAGAGAAAAGTTGTCGTTAAAGTATTGTAAATAAAATTTGTACTTTATATCGAGATCTGGATAATTTTCCATAAACATTGAATGCATTTTTTTGACATCCAATCGTGCATCAAGATATTCTGTCTTTTCCTGTGTAATGTTTTTTTTTCTAGGAATGCACAGGATATGTTCGTGTATTTTTTGGCATATATTAGGAGGAACGGTATTTGCTTTCGGGTGACATCCTCTGTTATCTTTAGGGCTCTTTCCTTCATTACGTAAATCACAAAGCCTGCGTACTCTGGCTTCAGTAACTCTGTATAGGCTAATAAATGCCTTTTTGCAGTTTTTAACTTTATCAGTTTGTTTGAAAACATGAAATTGAAAAGCATTTCGCCTTTGTATAACATTTTCTTTCCGAGGGCGTCTCTGTTTTACATGTAATTTTTCAATAAGTTATTGAACAAATATATCCTGCTCATCTTTTGTTGAAAAACTTTTAATTTGTGAAATGTAAAAGTCTATATCATCTTGGTAGAAATTCGCAAAACATTCCTCTTTAAAACATCTATAATAAATAAACGATATATTATAAGTATGTACAGACAATTTACTAAATGTAATTTATGCAATGGATATTGAGGTTTTAATACATATGGCACGTAACAATTTATATTTATTTTGGAGCAAGCAACAACTAAAATTTATGTCCAAAATTTAAACGTAAAGTAAAACTGAATGAAAGTTTGTGATAAACTTACCTGCAATTTTTGCCGGTAGATCTTTAACTTTAGAATTTTTTATAATATTTCTTTTATACGTTGACGGATTACACATCCTCTTCTTTTTTGGCTCACTATCACTCTCAGTTTTACTTGAAGACATTTTTTAAATGTGAAATTACTTGTCTCACCAAGTTTTTGAGCGGAAGTAACAAATCTTTTTTTTATTTAAACCAATATTTAAACGAATCACAATAAAGCAGTTTTAAAACGTTAAAGATAGATTTAACTACTACCACGCTCTTACTGAAAAAATAATACAACAGCACCTAAACTAAACCTGCAATTGGGGACTTAAAGGATACTTAACTTGCCTCTATACAGTTATTACTGCAGCTTTACAACTGCCCAAATAGCTGCGCTGTAGATTTGCATTAAAGTTTACGTAGCACCGTAGTAAAATCCCATAGAAGAGAACTAATCACTGTATGTATTAAGTATAAAAGTGACGTAGGACACGAAGAATGTATAAAACGCCGAAACCGGTGACTTTAAAATAATAACAGTAAAATACTAGAGACAGCTTTTTATATCAGGTGATCCAAAACTCTGTAGCAAAAAAAAATATTTTGTCTTAAAAATGTTCTATTTTGTTGATTCTAAATAAATCTTATCTATTTTTACATAAACGGATCAATTCAAAAACATTTTTTTTCTTTTTCCAGAAAAGAAAGATTGAAGAAAAAATTGGACGACATAAAGCATCACACAATGGAATCCAAAAACAATTTAGAAATTTCTCAAACCCTCAACGAAAATTCAACCAAATTCATAAATGAAGCGCAGGAATTAATATCGGACTTACGATCGAAAGCGTCAGATTTAGATGACTTGATCACAGATTTTAAAAAAACTGTTGATGATGATGAAGCAAAAATCGATGAAGTCCAATATTTGCAACCTGAAGTTGATAGACATACTAAAAATTTAACAGACCGAGCAATGCGACTTGATCATATCTTGAACGAGTCAAAAGATGTATCGGGAGGTGCCGTAAGGGCTGCAAACGCTTACAAGGATATAGTCCAAGGAGTTAAAAACGCAAGCGATGCTGCTAATAAAGCCAAAACTGACATAAACAAAGCTGATGAGATGTTACCCGATATTGAAAATAAGACATACGATGCTGATCAAACCTCCTCAAAATCGTTGACAGATGCTTTTGAATTATATCAATCGACAAACCACGACTTAAAACCAAAACTCGATATGGCAATCGAAAAATACAGGCCAGTCAGTGAAAGTCATCAGAAAAACAAAGAGACTTTGGAGAATTTAGAAAAAATTACCGAACACATCCAGAAACAGTCGTTGGATAAAGCTTACGCGCTTGCGGCCGATAAAGCCGACAATGCCATTCAGCATGTTGCGAACATTGAAAGCATCGCCGAATCAATTAAGTTTGATAAATTGAAAAATCAGACTGAAAACGCTACTTTATTACCAAAAATTGTAGATGATATGAACAGAGATTTGCTCCAGACGCAGAAACAGCTAAATACTGTTAATGATAAATTGCCTTATATTGTTGAAACAATGGATGAAATACCAGAACAGCAAGCTCGACTTCAGAGAACTGTTGATAATATCGCTAATTCAATGAAAAAATTGAATCAACAGATTATTTTAGCAAGAGATTTGGCAAATCAGATCAAAATTGGAATGAAATTCTATCCAAACACAACTTTGGAACTGGAAATTCCCTCCAATTTGGAAGAGTTGAGTACTTCTGAGCGAATTTCAGGGTATTTCAGGACGGAGAAGCCCTACGGGTTGTTGTGGTATTTAGGAAATCCTTTGGGGACTAAATTAAGGAGGACTAAATCGGTAAGTGCAATACATACTAGGCTAAAAAAAAGAATTTACGCTAACTTTGTTAAGTTCACAGCAGACAAACGTAGACCTCCGGTGCATTTTAAAATTTAAAATGGTTCTTTTGATGCGAAAGAACTATCATCTATCAAAACGCATCATCGACATTCGCTCCGCTCACGCCTTAAAATGTCTCGATACTTAATTGATTTTACGTTATAATAATAATAATAATAAACTTTATTTCCCATGATAATACAAAATTAAATAGGAATTGTCAAACAAAAAAACAATACGAAAAACGATTACAAATCTAAACAATACAATTTACAATCTAAAAATTCGTCTAAAGTTGAAAAAAATGTGTTAGCAAAATTTACTTTAACTTATGTTTAAAACTATAAAATGTTCTTACATTTTTTACATTGTGGGGTAATTTATTAAAGATGCGCAGACCTACGTAATTTGGGGAATTATGTGCGATATTAGTTTTTGCGCACAGTACATAAAAATTATTTATTTGACGCGTCACATGTTCACTGTGTAACCTAATACTAACAAATTTTGTTTTGTTTTTAAATACATAGGAACATAGTTCTAAGATATAAATGCACGCCAATGGTAGAATATTATATTCTTTAAAATACGGCCTACAACTTTGGCGCATAGAAATTTTTGCTATTCAACGTATAATATCTTTTTGTGCTATAAGAACACTTTTGCACAATGTGGAATTGCCCCAAAGACAGAGACCATACCTTAATATAGAATCGACTTTTGCATAATAGATTTTGTCGCTAATAATAGCCCAGAATTTTTAGTTTTAATGATTCGATAATATTTTTCCTAGTTTTTATCCCAAAGTAGAATTATAACTTACTACTTACTAGATATAAGTATTTGTTTTTAATTTTTTAACATAATCACCTAAGTGGAACGAAAATTACATCTACAATTAGCGGCAATGTAAGAAATCAGAGGTTTCTCAGAATGCCTAAATTTTCTAGTCAAAAGAAGTTTGATATCAAAAAGGGTAAGTTTTTGTAAGAATAAAGGGCATAAGACGGCCTTACAGTGAAAAGCTCTATTTAGGGCGCAACAAAAACATACCACACTTTCAAATCAAACTCGGGCTGACGCTACTCATTGCCTATTTTCCCGCCATATTTACATTCAAAAGTAGAAATGCACAAAGAATTATCTCTGTTGCTAGACCCAAGTCACCTTGAAAACCCAATTCAGGACCCAATCTTGAAATTTACTATAATTTCAATTTTGACCTCAAATAACTTTCGAAGGAGATAATTTATTATGAAATAATAATAGACTTTTTTGTGGAATTTCTCGTAAAAGAGTGTGCGATTATTTTAGTAAATTGATCTATAAACGAGTTATAATGATACATATTCGGTCATTACGGCTACGTTGTACTATCTGTGATAATAAATTTAGGACATCAAAATTTGACATTGGCATAAAAAATTGTGTGTAAATTTTTGTATTTATTAAGCAAAATCAATCACAATGACAAAGTTGAGAAGAAAGGTTGGTTTACAAGTTTTATTTTGGCGACTTTAGAATTTGATGAAGAAAGGATTTGGTCACATTAATCATAGCCGGTAATAGTTATTTATGTATAAAGTGAACTATAGGGATGTTACCGAAATGATTTTTTTTTGATTAGACGTTCTAACAGAAATTATTTCTGATCAAAGTTGATGACATTGGATATTTTTTTCTTCGTTTAATTGATTTGAGTGAAATGTTGGTAAAGTATGTAAGATTTCCGCAATGTCTTTGAAAATTTTAACACCCGTTTCTTTAAAAATATTGCTATACTATTTCGGGCTAAAAAATTTCTTTTAAACTCTTGCAAAATTTTGACAAAATTCACCTTTTTCCAATAAAATTAAAAAAAAACGTAACATATTAGGAAATAAGCTCATACCAATATGGTCACGCTAAGTACAGTTCCTGAACTGCTGATGTTGTTTATTTGTTCTTTAAGCACTAAATTAAGGATAATAGCAAAATAATAATTGGAATTTAATTTTGTAAAATGATATTTTAGGACGATTACATGGCTTTAATTATCCAAAACGGTTACCCAGTACTAAAACTGGATGTCGGAAATGGAGTAGAACAAATAATTAACGAAAAATACGTTTCTGATGGTGCTTGGTATCAATTTATCGTGGATAGGTAATACCGAAATATTTTTTTTTTAAATTTTGATCATGAATGCCTTTTTAGAACTGGCCACAATGCAAAATTAACAATTCGTGAAGAACTGCCAGGTGGTATCGAGAACATTACAGCTAAAGAAACCACACTGGAAGGTCCTCTATCAATTTTCAATCTTGATAAGAACAAGTCAAAACTATTTGTTGGAAGCTTCCCTGTTAATTACGCAATGCAGAAAGAAATCGACGTTAATTCCTTTGAAGGCGAAATTGAGGATTTAGTAATAGGGGAAAAACCAGTTTCTTTATGGAATTTCAATGATGGTTATGAAAATAACCACGGAGCTATTGAAAGAGACAAATTAGTTAATCTACAACCAAGTACTGGGTTTAGGTTTAACGGAAACGGTTATGCTATTTTGAATGCTCGTTCATACGGATTTAGAACCAGATCTGATATACAACTAGCTTTCAAAACTTTTGCAACTGAAGGGTTACTGTTCCTGGCAGGACAAGACAAAACATTTATTGCGTTAGAACTGAGAAATGGAAAAGTTCTGTATCAAGTAAGTATTTTTTCAAATTTAATCAAACTAAATTTAAATGCATATTTAAGTATAACTTGGGCCATCAAACTAAAGTTTGGCACACTACGAAAACCTACAACGATGGTAAATGGCATGTGATTGAAGCTAGTCGTGAAGGTGCCCAAGGTAGCTTTGTGGTCGATAAAGAAGAAATACCAAACACCACAACTGACATTGATGGTACTGTTATTGACACAATTGAAACGGTTTCGTTTGGTGGATACCCGACCAGACATCGGTATATTGATGTGAGCCAAACAAGGTTTGATGGGTGTATTGATAACGTTGTGATAATGGGAAGTCCTGTTGATTTGAGGAATAATATTAAAGTGTATGATGTTACTCCTGGATGTCCTGTTAAGGTAAGTTTTGAGAGGAGTTGCAATTTTTAATAAAATTTAAAGAGGTTTGGGATAAGTTCTTATAAAATTAAGGAAAACGGCGAAAAAGTGAAGACAAATTGACCCACAGAAGTTTTTATTGATTGAAAGGAGCAATTTATTCAATCAATAAAAACTTCTGTGGGTCAATTTGTCTTCACTTTTTCGCCGTTTTCCTTAACCATTCACTACCCACTTCACAAATGGATATGTTAACAAAATTTTCTTATAAAATTGTCTATTGCCCACTATTTCTATTTGCTAAGTGACTATATTTAAACTTGCAAAAATAGCTAAAGAAGAGTTATTTTAATCTTATGGAAATCGTAAGATCAGATAATTTAAATTTTTAATACCTACCATATTTAATATCATTCGAATCTCTTAAAAAGACTAAAATTTCATATCATTGCGCCAAATTGCCAACTTTATAAATAAAGCCATAATTATAACTTCAATTTTGTAAGATAGTAAATGTAATTTCTGTTAGAAAGAAAAGGATGGTTGCAGGTCCTGTCTCAGGATAGTTTCTTGATCCCTTGGTAGTTCATAAAACAAGAAAGGGCAGAAACACGACAGGGGGTGTAATAATAATTGTAAATTTGCAAAGAAGATAGTTTTCAAAAATATTTATTTTCTAAAAAAGTATACAACAGTAACTTATAAAGTAGAAATTGTTGTAAATAAACAACCAAATTCAACAACCTCTCTAAAAATGTGTAAGAGGTTTTTGGTCTCATTAGATTTTCAATTTGGGTAGGAACTGAATACATATATAATTTTTTATTAATGATTGGTGACTCCACCAAAACACTTTTACTGATGAATTTTATTAAGCAATTTTACACATATTTTTTTTAGTTCTCGCAAATGGTATCATTTGATAAACACAGACCAGGATACGTTGCTCACGGTGGCGTAGCTATCAACAATGATTTCAAGATCAGTCTCAAATTCAAAACAAAAGAAAGGGACGGTCTTATTTTCTACGCTACTGATAAACTACACGAAAATAATATTTCACTAGCGCTCAGAGATGGGTACCTTGTCTTAATCAGTCAGAAAATTGAACTTATTTCAAAAGATACTTTTAATGATAGTCAATGGCATGTTGTTTCAATCATGCACAATGATCATGAATTACGAATAGATTTTGATGACATTGATAGCAGACCGTAAGTTTAATTTTTGTAAATGTAACACATTATTTAATAACAATATTTTAGTCTAGACACTAAACCTCCACCACTATTTATACTTCACGGCACACTTTATATAGGAGGCCTGCCCAGACGAATTATTTTATCTCCGGGAACTGTAGGTTCAGAGTTGCCTTTCAAAGGTTGCATTGGTGATTTGACGCTGAAAGGAAATGTAATAAACTTTGCAAACAGTACAGATAAATTCAACGAAAACTTAGGCAAATGTATATATGATAAAAATTACAAATCTATTGATAAGATAGATAAAGAACCAACTCTGCCTCCACTTGAACCAATCGGTGGTAGAACAACAGAAGGCTATGGAGATGTAACACTATACCCACTTTACGAACGTAAGTAAACAGGTCCTACTTTCCTATACTTTCTGGGAAATCTGTATATCTTAGTGTCTGTACTCTGTAGATCAATTTTCACCTATGGTGTGTTTTTTTTCCAGAGAGAAGAAACTAGTAAGCGTTGGAAATTTGAAATATCCATTTCTGTTTGTTTTATTTTGAAAATTGACCAATCTCAAATGAATATTTCAAACTTCCAACGCTTACCGTTTCTCTCTGGTTTTTACCATAAAATCACTGAACTCACCCAGATTAACCAAAATTTTGCATTGTTGTTTAGATACTACAATTCGAGGTGATGGTGGTAGAGACTCTTGGAATGAAACGGTAGAAGAACCGATAACAGATATTGTACTTCAACCCCACGCACCGATAACTTACAGTGGTATTATAGGTTATCCAGAAACTACTACCCCTCCACCTCCACGTGCAGATTCCTGTGCTTTACCTTTATCTCCGCCTCAGAATAGTGTAGGGGTTTACAGATTCGGGGCACAGAAAGACAGTAGACTCGTAATAGATAAATTACGAGGCCGGTATAAGAAACAATTCGATTTTGCGCTGGATTTCAAGAGTGATGCTTCAGATGGCATTATTTTTTACATGTGTGATAATAACGAGACTCATTCACAGTATGTTGCCGTTTATTTGCAACATGGACAAGTAAGTCATTATTTATTACCACTACTAAAACTTAAAATTTTCGAACTATGGCGACTTTATAACGTGTGAGAAAGTGTTTCACAAAACATTTATTGTAAAAGTAATAAAGAAAAATATTTAACGAAGTTACATCAAACCAAATTCTCGGGAGTTTTTGAACTTGATAATTACGATTTTCATGTGAAAAATTGGAGAATTCAAAATGGTGAACCTAATAATATGATCGGCGATAAATATGAAAATTCTAATATTTCAGACAAGTTTAGACAAAATAATTTCAAACTGTCGCACACTTAGGGATTATATGAGATCAATGTTAACGATTTTGTTATGAAAATTATAACATCTAAATGGTGGTCTTAACATAGCTAATAATGAAAATAAAAATATTCCAGACAATATTGGACAAAATAACATAAAGCAGTACTATCAAAATTGTGAGATCGGATTAAATAATACTGAGTTCTTTAACAAAGTTTTCAACCGCGTTTTGATGAGTGACCTGTAAAGTAATGCAAATACTAACTGCAGCTATCTTGTGTTTCGGAGGAGACGTTAAGCCGTCGGTCCTGGTCACCAATGGTCGTTAGGTCGTGTCAGAGACTGTAGATGCGAGCTGAAAACTCTGGCGCTTGGTGTTGTATTACCACCATCAATTCTTTATTTATTAAATTTGACATATTTACTGGCACCCTAATCCTTAAATATTTGCAAACCTACGTCATTCAAGACCCTCAGACTGGGAAATCTCTGTTTCAAAAATTTTAAAACAGTGCGTCAACAATGGATAAAATAATTGTTGATTAACCGTGAGTGAGTAGTAGTAGTGATTGGTATTATTTGGCCCAGTTGTTGACCTCAATTGTTCTTGTACTATTTATGTGCCCATTATGCCCCATCGTTTTAATATTTGTTAGACGTGGCAAGAATCTGTAGAAAATAATAATAATCAGGTGGACCAGCTACTATTACTTTTGCAGATGGATGTGGGAAATATCTGTCATATTACTCATTCATTGAATGCTCAAAAAGCAAATAATCAAATTTTCCAATTTTCACATTAAAATCGTAATTAAACAGCTCAAAACACCCAAGTACTCATTTTGATGCAATTTGCTCGAATATTTTTCGATATACAGTGAGCGGCAAAAGTATGGAACATCTAAAAAAACTATTAATTTTTAAAAAAATCGCTGGGACAGGTCAATTTCATTTTTAGATTGCGCATTTTTTGAAAACAAAATGTTTTGTATATAGTGTCCTAAAAATGAGATACCGACATCAACTTTGTTTTTTTAAATAGCACCTAATATTTTTTGTTGTATTTTTAGATTCTATGACAAATTCTAGACATATTTTATGTATAATGTCGTATACCTATCTTCAACTGTTTTCGAAATACTGCCAGTTAAAAAACAAAAAAAAAAATTCTATTTTTTTCTTGAGTTAATTGTTCAAATTACCACCCAATATTTTTTTTAACAGTAAGATGTCTTCTTTCAATAATTCATAACGTAAAGACGGACATCTTACTGTCTTACTGGAAAATTATTGGGTGGTAATTTGAACAATTAACTCAAGAAAAAAATAGAATATATTTTTTTTTAAACTGGCAATATTTTGAAAACAGTTGAAGATAGGTATAGGACATTATACATAAAATATGTCTAGAATTTATCATAGAATCTAAGAATGCAATAAAAAATATAAGATGTCATTTAAAAAAACGAAGTTGATGTCGGTATCTCATTTTTATGACAGCATGTATAACAAAAGATTATTTCAAAAAATGCGCAATTTAAAAATAAAATTGACCTGTCCGAGCGATTTTTTTTAAATAAATAATTTTAAAGTTATTTTAGATGTTTTATACTTTTGCCGCTCACTGCTTTTGCAAATAAATTCTATGTAAAGAATTATTAAAAAAAATAAAATAAAATCACCAAAGTTTTCAGAAAATACTTATATAACGCGACTATACTGACCAAAAAAACTATCTTTTTCAGGTTGTTTATACGTACAGTGACGGTAGCAGTACTTCAGTTTTGAAAACAACAGACGGTCTAAAAGACTATAGCGATAATGCATGGCATTTGCTCGAGTTTAGCAAAGACGAACATCAAGCTAAACTAGTTTTAGACGATGAAGTAGTGTCTGATAAAGCTGTATCCAACGTGCAGAAAATTGATATTAGAGCTCCTATTTATGTCGGTGGCTTGGATCCGGCCCACTATAACAAAATTCAAAGCAATTTGGTAAGAAACAGAATCAATTAAATAATATCCAAAACCCTATGTAATAAGTGAATTCTTGTGATAATTGGAAGCAAAGAATGTTACTATTACTCACGCAGTGAGAAAAAATATAAGAAGTTACTGAATTCATTTAGAAATTTTGTAGAATAATTGAAATTAACACTAACTTTGACATTTGTCATAAATATAACGTAAGAGATAGAAAATGAAAAATCGCAGGAATTGGAACAATTAAATGAAAAATGTTATACTTGCTGACGTTTCGGCCTTTATTCTTGAAGCCTTTTTCATAAGCTTGTTATACAATGTTATAAAAAATGTGGATGCAAATTTCAACTATGAGATAGAAAAAGTATGATTTTATTAACAGTTTGTACGCTTACTTGTTTTTCCTTTCATTTCACTGCCGTACATTTGACAAACAATTGTCGACAGGTTTTGTCAAAATTTTATAATAATTATTTCAATATTGTAATTACAAGCGATTTTGGTTAAAATTTTGTATTATACTTATGTGGAATACTTCCTAATTACTCAAATATTTAGTCACTCGCCCTTCGAGCGTCGAGCATATACTTTTTCTTTGGTTACTAATATCACATTCTACACTCCTACAATAAATAACTATTACATTTTATTTTTTAGAATATCACAAAATCATTTAGTGGTTGCATTCGCAACGTGAATATGAACAGCAAACCGTTAGAAATCCAAGCCCAAAACCAAATCGGTGTGGTCCCATGCTTTGACAACATCGAATCTGGAGTTTTCTTCCCTGTAACTGGTGGTTTTGTCCGAATCAAAGAACCGAGATTTAAAGTTGGTGAAGTATTCAATGTGAAGCTTGATATCAAGCCGAGGAGAGATACAGGTGTTCTGATTGCGGTTAATGGTAAAAAGGATTACTTTGTTTTGGAAATGGATAGAGGAGAGATGGTTCTGACAGTTGAAAATGGCAAAGGTCCGATTAGAGCTGTTTACAACCCGAATAAGAAATTCTATTTTTGCGATGGACAATGGCATAGTATTCAGGCGGTTAAGTCCAAAAATGTTATCACGCTTTCTGTTGATAATGTCTTTACTGATCCACAACTCGGAGATCATTCGTCGACTTCCACAGATACTGGAAGTGCTCTCTTTTTGGGTGGTCATAGATACTTGCACTCCCCTCGAGCTAAAGGAATTCGAACAAAGACGCCATACGTCGGTTGTGTTAAAAATATTTTTATTAACAATGAACCAATTGAGATTCTTGCTAATATGGCAGAAGGAGATGTCATTGTGGGCACTTGTCCGACTAATTAACAGAAATAAATGATTATTTCTCTTTTATGCCTTTGTTTATTTTAGCTATTAACCAAATATTATAATAAGCGACTATATGTATACGTTTTTTACTGTGCCAAAATAAAAATTGCTTTTGTGACATAAAAATTATTTAATTCTCATAAAAGAAAGTGCTCAATCATTGCGACCATTAACAATATTAAATACCTAAGTAAACTCCACTAAATAAACTGAATGTCAATCATCAGTTAACTTCAATAATTCTGATCAGTGAGTTCACTTTAAAATGTATTTCGTTTCGTTTTGGCTGCTTATGTATTTTCCCTGCAATATTCTATCTAGGGACGCTATTCAGTTTTTTATATCACATAAAAAAGTGAACCAAGCTTCTATTGAAATACTTAAAAATGTGGATAATTCAACTAAAATTTGGTTGGAGTATAAATATATTTTTCAAAGTGAAAAGGATAAGGCAGCAGTCTTAAATACCACATTAAAAATTGGATTATATACTAACGAAAAAGGATCAACTTTTGATTTTCTCGATTGTCAAATGACCCAAAGAAATAATCGCACAGTTTTCAGGGGATACAGTATCGATATAATTGAAAATTTACGTCAAACTTTAAATATCAGGTAAAAGACTAAAAGCCAGTGACCGCAAAACTGACGTCATAGTATTTGTATAGTATAAAGATTTTGTTTGTGATGACATCATAGTCCGTTTTCTTGTTTCAAGAGATATACGGCCCGCCAATTAAAAAGTCGTGAAAATAAAATAGTCGTAAAAATTATGTAAACAGTCATTAAATTAAGTAGCCGTGGCCATAATATAGTCGACCAGCTTTGTTTTCGATGTAACAAAGGCACAGCTGCACTTCTGTGATCAATTAGTAACGAAATGTTGACATAGTTGTCCAGTTGAACAATGATTAGTTATTTTACCCTTTGTTACATCGAAAACAAAGCTGGTCGACTGTATCTAGGCCACGGCTACTTAATTTAATGTTTGTTTACATAGTTTTTACGACTTAATTGGCGAGCCCTATATCTCTTAAATCAAGAATAAGAACGTTTCGGGTTTACAAATTTTCAGTTCGGCTGGCACTATCTACTACGATGTGAACACGCATAAAAACTCTAAGCTTTATATGAGTACTACTACCAGTATGAGGTAGATTTTGGTGGTCACTGGCTCTCACTTTATAAATAAAAATTTGTGTCCACAAAAATTACTTAATTTTTTAAGGACGGATTTTCAAGTTGTAAATAATCTGTCGCAATTAATTGGTAATGAAATAGATTTAATTATCTGCCATCCTCATTCTGAGAATTTACTTCCAAATGTAACCGAATTGTATCCAACTATCAAAAGCAAGTTTGTTACCCCGACTCAGAGAAATAACTTTAACAATAATTTATTTAATTGTAGCTTAATATTAGTGTATAAACCAAGTAAGTTGCGTTTTACGAAAGACATATTTATTTTAACATTCGCTGGATCTCTTTGGTTAGTTTTCTTTGCAATAATGATTCTTCTGGCCATATGTTTAAGAATTTCGACCAGAAAATATTCAATGATGCGACCAAAGTACGAATTATGGTCTTGGGTTGAAATTACACTTTGGGCAATTGCTGCCGCATGTCAACAAGGTATTCATTTGGTATTTATAGAATAATGAAAGATACCAACTTCTTTGTGTTTCAATGAAGCGCAAAAATCGGTTGCTTTTTAAATGTTGAGGTACCAGAAAAAAAAAGAGAAAGAAGTTCTAGCCAAACACAGTCACTAGAAGACTGTAGACCGGTTTCGGGGTTATTGCCTCTCCTTTGTAGTCAGTGCAGTGTCTTGTGCTGTGTCTGGTTTTGAAAACTGGGTAGGCTCTTTTCAGTTTTTAACATCATAACATCTCAACATTTAAAAAGTGTATAAGCGACATCGACTGCAACAGCTAGTGTTCTGGGTGTCCCCAGTTTTACCTCCTCCCTCAAAATGGTCCTCTATGATTTAAACAAAGGTTCTGAAAAAATTCGCATATGATTAAATGGTAAAAGTCCATCCTATACAATCTGGGCATGTTAGTAATTTTTTCTTTCTACATTATTCATTCTAATTTTTATATTAAAGCCTCTTTTTTGTTGTAAATTTAGTAAACTATTAAATAAAACAAAGAAGCTACTTGTCGTCTTGGCGTCATTTATGGGCGACTCGTAATATAAAAATCATTTTTTTTTTATTTTTTAACAGCTAGACTAGACCTTTGTCGTAAAGTACACCTATTAAATGTAATTTTTTTATGTTAGGAAGATAATAATTAATGCAAAAAGGGAGTTGGGGTAAAACTTAGGATACCTGATATTAATAATTAATTTTCAAGGTCTTAGCCATACTCCTAGTGGTTTTGCAAGTTGTCTTATATTTTTTCTGGGATATCTAATGGCATACTTATTATATACTGGTTTTGCGGCTGCTATAACATCAATTTTGGTTGAAAATGTAGAAACAAACGCTAATCTACAAAATTTAAGAACCGATAAACTTCACCTGATAAGTCTAGATTGCACACAACCCCAAATCAAACATTTTAAAGAGAGATTTGTAAAAACTTAAGTCATTTTTTCAATTATATGTTATAACTTTATTTCAGCTTGTAACAGAATATGTAAACGATTTAAATACGTTGTTTCAAAATTTAAACTTGGATGACCGAATTGGAGTAGGTCCTGAAATATCTGTACAGCAATACATGGTGAAAAATTTAAATCTTGATGAAATTTTGTCTTACCAAACAATGAAACTGAATGTAAGATACACTCAAGGATTCCTTACTTTGCGAAATAACACATGGAAGAAAATCATAAACAGACAGTACACTCATAAATTCATAACGATAAAAGTCGTTGTTTTCATTGTTATATTGTTCTAGTATTATAGCGTTGGAGGAATCTGGAATTTTGGAAAAAATCCTCAAATCAAATTTGCGGCCTGTTTCAACCCTCAACTTGAATTCTGGATATTCTAGTGCGGGTCGAGAACATGTAGGCTCTGCAATTTTGTTATTTTTAGGAGGCGTTTTGATTTCCTTGCTATTCCTTGTGTCAGAATTCGTGTTCTATTTTTACAAAAAGGGACGCAATCAATTCAACAAATAAAAATTTACTTGTTTATTACAAGAATTGGCAGCACATAAGTAAGAACTACAAAATGCCCAACAGAAGTTAAGTACATCATATTTAAGCCTCAATATTAATCACATAATTAATTTATACAACACGACATCCCCCTGAATATACAAATAATTGCTATACAATTGAAAACTAAAATTATAACTAGAAAAAGCTTGTTTGGCCCTTTGAAGTCCTGTGCCAGTCTTCAATTGTTCATATCTTATTTAGATAAGTCCTATAAGTCAGGGATGGTTGTTAATTTAGATCTTGAAATTCAAATGTTTCCATGAATTTTCAAAATAATTTTGAAATAATAAATCACAATTTTTTCACGTGACTAGTGTTTTTGTCAAACCAAATCCAAACGGATGTAGGAACGACTTAGTTGTGAATTTTTGAGATCAAATGGTTAGATCATTACACTATTCATAATTAAAAGAGTAACAGAAATGAAATTAAATGAGAAAAAATCACACCAATAATCTGTTTTAGTGTTGCAGTTATTGTCTTAGGACCAAGAATAGACAATTATCTGATGTAAAGTCCGTTCACTTATCAAAAAACCATCACCTGTTAAATTAGGCTTGTCAAAATTAAATTTACTAGAATTTGAAATTGTCATTTCTAGTAAATTAGTCAAGGGACTGCTATTTGCATATTGGCACGTTATTTCGAAAGTTGTGCCCTGTTGCCGGATGCATTTTGAGGATCAATTGTGGTGTTGGTGGTTTTTTGATAAGTAAACAGACTTTAGGTACAATATTTTATAAAATGCAAAATCTTATTATACAGGCGGGCCTAGAAACATATTTTCATAGAGTAACTGGCACTTTTTAGTTCCAAGTAAAGCGATTTAACAAAAGTTGTTATTATACCACCTTGATAAGACAAAATAATACATATTTTATCAAAAAATTCTATTATGCAGTAAAAACAAGATATATTTATAGTATTGTGCGACATACGCTCATCTAAAGATCTCTTGCTTGAACACTGTTTATGATAACTAGGTACTAATAGTATTATCACTGTAAACTTATGAAGATTGTTATAAATGACATCCTACATGCTGTTTTTACACTATATCTCACCGTACTAAATTTTATTAATAAATAGTAGACAGAGCATAGCAGACTCAGCAACCTTACAGAATCATTTGCTGACATTTCCAGGTTTTCCAGATATTTTCAACAACTATTTTTTGTATGTGTTCAATATACAGGGTGTTATTAAAATTACTTTAAAAATATATTCTTAAGTATGAGAAAAAAATTAACATCCCGGGTTGTTTACCTAAGTACTTCAAAAGCAGCCGGTGAATAGTCAGCAAAAATCACCGACTTGATTCTGCATCTTGAGAACTATTATAGATATTTATGTGAATAAATTAAATACCCTGACATTTCCAGGTATTCCCGGTATTCCAGGTTGCTGGGTACCTTAGTGGAGTAGTTAAAAATTTGGAAAGAACAAATTTAATTTTCAAAACTGTCGCCCTCTAGCTACTAAACAATGTAATTGTATATTCATACAGAGATACTTTTGTATAGCATTAATAAATCACTAAAATCACTTTACTTTGGTCGCAAAAACTTCAGGTTACTCTATGGAAAAACCGTGATTAACAAATATGTTGATTAAGTCGGCAATAAAATAATGAAATTGTTTTTGTTTAAAACTTGTCAGCTCCATAAAATTATTCATTGAAGTTTATTTTTATTCGCAAAAAATAATAGATGTGCTAAACCTCCCTTTAAACTCTGTTTTTTTTTTTAACTTAAGCGATAAATGTCACAGCATTGGCAGAATATTTTTATCATGGCACTCTTGACAACTTTTTTAAGTAAACACTTGTTACTAGACTCACTTTCATTTGGTCCACTGTGGTGCATATGACTGACCCATTACTATAACTAAACTACTATATAACTTATCTTAGTAATGCGTCAGTCATATGCACCACTGAAAACTTTTTTTTGTAATACCTCATTGTTAAAGGTAGCTTTAAGGATTGTTTGTTACAATGAAAACAATACCTTTTCGTAATACCATATAGTTATTTTGGTTTAACAGACGTGATATGACAAATGAAAACGTTTTAACGGACTCCGGCCGTTATTATATTATAACGGCCGCCGGCCGCTAAGTTGCTAAAACACGAACAATCAACAACCAAAAAACAATTAAAATAAAAAGGTAGGGTAGGTAGTTGCTTAGGAAATTTATAAACAATCGTTTCAAAATAAATAATATTGTATGTTTTAAGCATTTATTTTTAATAATTTGTCTTTAAATGACGCTTTGGTATCACGAAAAGTATTGAACGACACATGGCCGATACGCAAATAACGGATTTGGTTGATGATAAACCTCGGCTGACGCCTCGGTTTACAACGTTCAACCGCGTCCGTTATTTGCTTCATATCGGCCTAATGAAGTTAATAACTATAACAATCAAGGATCCGTAAAGAGCGGCCGTAAAGACTAAATCACTATGGAAATACAAATACAAAAACGAACCAACAATTTTCATGTAAACAACGGTTGACATTGACAACGTACAACGCACCCTAAATCATCTCTTTTTTAAATAAAATTAATAAAATCAAAAAAATAAATGCGGCCAAATTTTTGAGGTATTACAAAAAACTACTGTGCGGTACACATCTGTTAGGGCCTTTACGGCCTCGTCAGTATTATTGGACTTGCTCTTCGAGCTCGTCTCACAAAATTTCTGGCTCGGCCGTAAAGGCTACCCTAACAGACTTCTACTGTAATATACTATTGACTTATGTTTGATTTTATTGACATGTTAATTTATTTAGTAACCATTCTATGTAGTTAGTTGAAATAGCTTAGAATAGCCGAGATTTTTTTTCAAAAATTACATTGTTAATTCTAAACAGTACTTACGTCGTCAAGAGAATAGGCAAATGAAGGGTACAGGAATAAAAAGTAAAAAGATGAATGTCCAAAATTTCGATTTTTTATAGAACTGGGATTTCCATCGTTTTTCACCAATATTGGATCTAATACTGACAAAAAACAATAACTGTCAGGACTCCTGAGTCTACTAAAGAGTTATATCGAATAAAAAAAATCTGCAGTGTCCCTGAAAAACGATAGGAATTCCATCTCTGTAAGAAATCGAATTTTTGGACATTCTCTTTGAACTCAATTACCACACCATTGCATTGAATTGCAAGAAAATTAATATAAGCAAATATTTGAGAAAAACCACGCTTCGTCATCTTTGACCACGAATATCTCGCGAAGTTGGGAACTTTTAATATGTGAAATAAAACTTGTGTTAACTATTCGCAATTTCGAACAGCTGATGTGTGACACACATTTGACAGTTGACAGTCAGAAAAACATACCGCGTGTGAGAACATAACACGTATAACGTGTTTTTTTGTGCATTTTTAGCTTATTATCCATAAAGTAATAACTAACGGTGTCTAAAAAACTTGTTTTAACGTTAAGTGATGTAATATTTTCATCACAATAATTTACATCACCTTCTTTTTGCTCTTGTATTTGGAAATCACTTTTTTTGAAATTTCTTTTTAGAGGACGTTTTTTCTTCTCATCTAATTCATTTTTATGGGATAATTGATCACATTTCTTTTTTGGTAGGTTAAGCGAAGGCACAACTAATTTTTTTAAACGTGGTTTTTAAGACAACCTTGAATGAAAAATATAGTTTTTATCAGCAAAATGTTTTCCACACCGTTAAAAATTTTGTAGAACGCTTTTCCATCAATAAAGCTCTTTTCCAAGCGTTTTTTCTGTCCACAAATTCCTCAGTATTGTAAGATTAACGATCTTAACCTTACCACTGTTTGGGGTGAGAAGAAATGAAAACTGACACTAGGTTCTTTACTTTCAAGTATGTGACATTGATAAACACAACAGTTAGTCTTATATGTCTTTGTATTTTTTGCTGTCCCAGACATTTTACACAAAAATTAAAAACAACGGCGAATTTAGACGCTTATGTCGTAAACAACAATAATAATGGTACGCTTCGATGTGATTTTTTTCAAACGCCACCAGAGGTCGCTTTAGTTATCCGAAATCTAGGATCACTTGATATACGGGTAGCGCCAATGGAATTCACTAGACGTGGGTTCAAATTAAAAGAGATAGCTATTACAAGCATGAGTGAAACAAAGATAAAAATAGTTTTGAATGCATTTCTAGGGATTTTGGATTATTATGTTGCCTACCTTGGTAATTAGATTAGTATAGCTTGGGTTCAAATTAAAAGAGAGGTCCAAGAGAGAGATAGAGAGTTGGCGCTACCCTTAATTATATCAAGTGACCCTACCGAAATCGGGAATTTTATAGTGCTTAAAACACTGGGCTCGTCGATTTGAAATTAATTTCGCAATATAAAATTTAAATTATACGTAAATATAAATAACTATTGTCAATTTACAGAACTATTGGCGCATATTGAACAATATAAAGGTGCGTTCGACTTTGCCACTCCGAGTGCACCTACTCTGTCTTTGTTTGTCTCATTCAGGGCAGATAAATCCGTCGCATTATTTGAATTCAGGATTTACTAATTTAAAGACTGCTTTCATAACAACGGACGCTCTTTCTGTCCCATCTAATAATCGGGTGCACGAAAAGTGTGTAATGTTTTGGATACAGTGTCAAAAAGCATCAAGTTCTGGTGGACTCACTGAAGTAGATAAGGAAAGAGGTGGTGCACTCGGAGTGGCAAAACCGAACGCAGCTATGATAAATTCCTCCCAAGTTAGTTTTTTTCGGTTTATTCTAACAAAAACTATAGAAGCGCATTCTTTGCGGGAACTTGCAAAAGTCGATATGAAACGACTCCCTTTGAATTCCTGTTTCTTTAACTAAAGGAATAGATGTCACATCCTTTGCGGAATTTTGCAAACAAAAAGTGATATCTGTTAAATAAGTCACTCAAAAAAGTACCAAAAATAGTTTTTGGAAAAAATATTACATGAACAGAAAAAAATTAAAATTTACAAAAAAACGATGTTTAATATTTTAAGGTACACAACAATTTTAAATATATTAATTTCATATTTACAGTTTCAAACAATTTCTACGTTGCCAACTTAATCAGTACTTGTTAATGACACTCTACTTTTCTGGGCCATAATATCAAGCACCTCAAATGTAAAATCAACAAGATTATTGATGGTTTTAAGCATTTTAGCAAATTGTTTCAAAACGCCAGAATTTTTTGAAGTAAACATTTTTACAACATACAGCAATGCAAACCGTAAAAGGACGACGTACGTGTAGCACATTTGAGCGATACCAAAGTCAAGACTACACGTTTAAATTCTGTTTGACGACTCTTGCTACCGCTATCCTTTTACGATTTACCTTGAAATTAACGAATTGTAATTCAATTAACTATGAATAAAATGAATAAAGAACTGTAAAAATTATTGTTCTGAAAGTTATTGCAATATGTTATGGTTTTGATTTTATTAGAAAATTACCGGTTTACAAAATGACCTAATTAGTGTCATTCATGAAATCTAATTAAGGAATGCAAAAATATTTAACTTAAAAATTTCTAGAGAATGAAATGATTTGCTATTTAAATTTTTGCATAGCCCCCCAGATTTCAAAGCAAAAAATAGTGAGAAAAATTATGATTAACTTATGTAAATTATTGTATTTAAAAGAAATAAAGGAATGTAATTGAAAATTAAAAAAACAATAAAATATTATTCTATACCATGGGCAAAAATCATAACAAGACCTGGCTCCACCATCATATCTTCGCTCATATGGGTATTATCGCATGCTAGTACCAAAACAGCCTGCTTGCCTGGTACTCTTTTACATACATAATTTTCATACTGTCTCCTATTATTCTGTCTCGTCTCTAGCGAACTCAAACCGGGAGGCCACCTCCTCTCGTGGCAATTTTCCATAAGATCATCTAAAATATGGTTGGGGCATCCCATTTCAGTCAAAGTTCTCCTAATCATTCTCTATCAAAAATACGTAAAATTAAAGTCATAAAATTAGAAAAAAAAATATTTACCTGAAGTACTTCGTCTGGCGTTGAAATCATCCCTCCCCAGCGTGTGACTCTTGCCCTTTGCAGGAAATTGCTCCACCTCAAGACTTCATCTCTCTCCATTGCGTCAGCTATTGCCCTCATTGAAGGGTTTGATATTCTCATAGCCCGCATGAATTCTTTCAACAGCTGCATCTCGCGTTTTTGTTCATTAATTAGGAAGCGCTGTTCGGTGATTTCTTGTTGGAAATCGTTTAATTTTTGCTGTTGAGTCTGAATTAATGCTCTCAGTTCTTTGACGCAATTGTGATCTTTTAATTCATCTTTAGGGATAACTAAACCACAGCCCTTTTCACAAGGTAAAGGTCTCTTAGGATTATGTTCGCATTCTTCAAGGTGAGACGATAGAGAGTCTAATTTTAATATACGAGTACAGCCATACTGAGCGTTATCACAATTTATACACAGTCTAAAAAATTGTTATTATATTCAGAATTAGAAGAATTTATGTGTACCTAGAAAGCAAATTTCGCAAAATGCGGGGCACTGGTCGCAGTTGTGCTGATGTGACACTTTGTCTGTCAACTGGACAAGTGGGTTGTCTTGTAATCCATTCAGTTATGCAAGATTTGCAAAATGCATGTTCACAAACAGGGGCCTGGAAAAGGTGCCTCATATTGACTTTTTATTAAAGAAAAGATGGAAATAGGTTATTTTTTATGTTAAATCGTGGGATCTAACAGAAGAAAAAGAAGTAATAAACACACCTGTAAAGGGTCCTCCAATACTCCTGAACATATAGGACATACTAATTCCTCATCTACATCACCTTGAAATCTATTTATATCAAAACCCATTTTAACAGTAATTATCCATCACAATTTGCACAAATGTTAACAGTATAATTTACTTTAAAACGGCAAAAATCATATGTAACAAATGTCACAAATCAACAAAATGTCTGACACAGAAACAAAAAACTTAGGGTGTTTATATTTATTTCGTTGGCTAACATGTCTAAAACATTTAAAACCATAGACTTTGCCTATTAATAGATTGCTTCTATCAACCTTTCTATTTTTTAATTTGGAAATAATTTATGAATATAAAAACATTATTTAATAAATAAAATATTCCGGAATTGTTTACAAAACATGAGTTACGTATTTTACAGCAGCTATCTGCCACATATAACTAAAAAATATGTTTTTATTGAAGTAGTCCGGTTTTCGGTATGCAAACTCTAATAATTTTAGTCTGTGGAAAAAATCTAACCTACTTTATTTGTGTCAGATTAGGATTAGATTTATTTTTTAGTAATTTATAAAAAAAACATCTTAGAGGCCGTGTATAAGTAAAATAACAAAACAAAAATTGAATTTGAATTACTTTAATTAGTTGTAAGTTGTAAATTTACCTAAAAACATTTTACTTGGAGGTTTGTTTTAAAGGGGGCCACAAAACACCATGAGCAAACCAGTGGGTTTAAAGCAAAAGCCCAAAAAGTATTTCATAAAAAAGAGTTTCAACAAAAAGCTATGTGTGGACATCAACCTGAAAGGGTTTTTGTGTAGTTGTAATAACAGGGAAAAAGATTGTGTTAGAGAGTCCTATAACTTACTAAATGAGTATGCCGATAAATTATACAAGGCCCACGAAGAACCTAAAGATGACCAAGAAGAGGATATTGACGATTCATTAGCCAAGGA
The DNA here is from genome assembly GCA_029207805.1 of Tribolium confusum. NCBI lineage: Eukaryota > Metazoa > Arthropoda > Insecta > Coleoptera > Tenebrionidae > Tribolium > Tribolium confusum. Next base: position 26,715,526 of record JALGAY010000002.1, on the reverse strand, counting down.
AATTTCAGACTTGAAGCAGGATAAGAGTACTGAAAGAAGATTTCAGGTTATAGAATCTGGTGCTAAGAATTTTTTGTTCATTAGGACAACTTTAGAAAATCCTGTTGAATTAGCGGAAGCTATAATAAAAGATATTGATGCGACTAAGACCCAAAAAACTAGGTTTTTGCTGAGAATAACGCCAGTCGAGACGACTTGTAGAGCCAACGTTATTGATATTGCAAATGCATTTGGACCTCTTGCTCAGAAACATTTTGTTAATTCAGCACAAACATTTTGTGTGCTTTTCAATCATCGAAATAATAATAATGTTTCTAAAGACGAAGTTGTAAAAGTACTGGCTTCAAAAGTCTCTGAGTTGCGGGAAGACCATAAAGTTGATCTTAAAGGGGCAAAAATAGCTATTGTTGTAGAAGTAATAAAAGGCTTTGCTTTTTTAAGTATCATACCTGATTATTTACAATATAAAAGGTATAATTTATTATCACTTTGTAATCAAGAACAAACAGAAAATGAATAAAGTTTTTTTACTTAAATTAGTTATTAATAACTATTTGTGTACCAAGGCCGAAAAAATAACTTTTGGCCGTGGCACACAAGATTTTTTTATTCGAATTTAACCAAAAATTTATTTTTTCGTAGTATTTGTTAACCTGCTTATTTTTGGCCACTGTCAAAACGGTCAGTTCAAGCAGAAAAATTCAATTTTTGATTAAGGTCGACTAAAAAATTTTTTGTTCTTATAAAAATTTTATTTTCAAAGTTTTGTTCTAGAACAGTTACATTTGCTACAATATGAGTATACACATAGTGTAGGTTTGACTATTACCATTGTTCAAAATTTTGAAAATGCATAACATAAAAATGACATACACGTGTTAAAAGGAAAAAAATATATTACAGAAAATAATGGTAAAAGTTTAATATCTTTATGCTTAATGCTAATTTTTTTGTACAAATAAGAAAAATTAAAAAGAAACATTACAGTATTTTAAATGCACTGTGAACATTAAGCTCAAAAAATAAAACAAATACCACTTTCCTAAATTCATTGTTAATTATTATACTAGCACTACTTAATTATTACATTTGTTTTTTTTTCCAAAGAAAATTAGGAATTGTAGGTAGATTTAAAAATATAAATACTTACATAAATAATTCACAAAATGGTCAGTTATTATACTAAACAATGGTGACATATGCACAATTATACAAATTCAATTGCCTATGAAAATATTCAACTTTAACATTAATCACTGCCTAAAGCGGTAATTTTTATGAAAGCTTTTATGGTGATAACGACGATGTCGGTTATAAAACTGTTTGTGGTATGATGAACCGTTATTTTGACTCCAATTTTTTGCATTATGGTACTCCTAAAACAAAAACAATTAAAACTTCAATGTGCAGTTAAGGCTGGGAAAAATAAATAAGGTAAAAAAATCGATTAATTAACGAAGATAACAGGGTGAATCATATAAAACTACGAGCCTGACTAGCTTTAAATTACACCTAAAAAACAGTTCTAAGTATAGTTCTAAACACTATACAATTTCTTAAAGAATCTACGATATTTTTTTAACCTAGTTCCCCATACGATCTGTCTTTTGAATGTATTTCAAGTTCGTCAGGCTCGTAGTTTTATATGATCATATTATACGCTACTGTGGTTAAAATCTGTCCTTTAGTCAATAAGAAAAAAATCGCCTTATTATGACACAAGAATTTTTTGAATTTTTAAAATTTCGTTTTCTTAGTTATTTCACAAATGATTTATGAGCCCATGAGTCATGAGTGTAAAGTAAAATGAAATAAAAACAAACTCACATTTAATAATACTCACTTGAACAGGATTGTATCCAGGATTCGACTTGTATGCATTATTGTTCAATTTTTGATGTTTCACTTTTCCTTGGTCTGAATTATCACTAAATGCCCTTTTCCGTTCCTCTCTTCTCTCACTACTAACTTCTTTATCTAATTGAGACCTCGTCCCATTCCATGACGAAACCGGAGCCGAGTACCCACTATGTGACATTTTAAATAACTCGCTAACCGTCCCATCTTGTTTTTTCTCCGTCCAATTTTTACCCTGACTTGTCGGTTCAGTCGAGGTGACCTTCCACTCACCAACCGCCGCTTTCGTCGACACTCTATACTCCACATCCTGCGGCGACTGATTTGATTCATCGGAGCAACTAGAATCGTCCGTTTCATAAGGAACCAATTTTGTCGTACCCGTTTGAAATGTTTCTTTCGATTCCGCATTTGAATTAATTTGCGTTGAATTATTTCGCGGCGACAGCGTACGATTTTTTTGCGCTAAAGGTGATTTCACTGTTTTTACTTCTATATTAGGTTGTGAGGCTTTTTTTGGTGGAAGTGGAGGCGTAGATGGAATTGGTTTATTTTCTTTTTGATGATTTTTCCTATCCTGTGTGTTTTCTTGTTCACTGTCACTCGTTCCCGAGCTTTCCGAAAGGTTTCCATTGCCGTTGGCGACAGGTGTGGGGCTTGCACCGTTAATTTTTTTCTCTAATGTAGGTGGCAGTTCAGGACCGTACACTTTGTCACTCGTAAAACCGATGCCATTTAGTAACGTTTTTGATGTGCTGCCGGTGTTGTTTGTTTCAGGTGAAAGTGGAGGTTTTATTTTGTTGTTTGCCCCGGTGTTGTTTGATTTTTGCGTAAAAGGAGATGATTCTAGTTCATACAACATTATGTATGCATTAGTATTGAACACAGCTTGGTGAGATATCACCCGTACCTGTGAACACAAACAGAATTATGCCAAAATACCCCCAAAAAAATATTCAGGAGTTTCATTAATATCCGTATAGCAGGAAAGTTCATAACGGATATAACGATTACATTAAATAATGTCACTTACATTTCTAGGACAAAGTACGATTTGAAAATGTTCAAAACAAAACTTATCATATTCTAATTAATTAATCTCTGCGTATTAGTGTATTTTTTTATTTGCAAAAAAATAAAGGTGATCCTGACCATCTTATGGAAATCTAATGACCACTCAAATCGAGATTTTTTGTATCAATCGATAGCTCTTGAAATAAGGAGCAATTATAATAAAAAAAATAAAAAAAATAAAAAAAAGGCAAATGCAAAATGCATTGGTAAGAGTGAGAGACAGTGAGGCCAGACAAATCGAGATGAAGGATTGTTTGGTAGTCTATAAATCATCAAATCTAGGTTCTAACCGTAATAAGTTTTAACAATAAGCTTAACACCAGGGGAGGTGGCATTACGGTTCGGAACCTTTCAGATAATATGTACCTGCAGGCTTAACCCTCCGTCTGCAACTTCCGGTCTCTCAGACAGGGTCACCTGATTTTTGCACAGTATAACCAAAGAGTAGGGATTTATAAAGAGGCGACACTTCGAGCGGCTCCTTTGATCTTTTTAAACACAATTCTATGACCTCCAAACGTTCGTCCCTTTAAATTGGGTTGGTGCATGCGCACGAAATTGAAATACTCAAGTGAAAATTAACAAGAAACACGATACACCAACCACTTTGTGTCCTCGTCACGTGCTTCTCGACAAATCAGAAGTGAAGCTGCGACGATTCTAACCGAGTTGAACCTAACAGAAACGACTGTCCCTTTAAATTGGGTTGTTAGGGTATCTCTCTCTAAAATTTGCTTTCTTGTCTGACTGTCGCCTCTTTGTAAATCCCTACTCTTTGGTATAACTAAAAACAAGTGCGCACCAGCTTGTCTGTCTAGGTACTCTAGGTATTAGACAGTCTAGGCAGAAAGAATTTCTCCTAAATTCTTCATTAAATGAATCTCAAAAATAATACGCCTCAAGGTGCAATTTACGTATTGCATACTGACCGGTAGGGTCTTTTATTTAGTTGTATTTTCTGTAAATAATTGTTTCGATCTCGGAGACCGACGTTACAGAAAACATTTGAAATGTAAAAATTCGTTCAATAAACATAGTACCTTATTTACCATGCCCAAAAAGACAAATTAGTTAAAAAAAAAACTAAATAAAATTTGGGAATATTTTTTCACGAACAGTATTTTAGAAAAAAAATGTTTTTTAGACGAACGAATATATTCGATCTAAATCATATGATGTTGAGCATTTATGATTAATACTTGTTTTTAAAAAAATCATGTCTTTTATAAGTCTTGTTGAATGTTCTTCGGTTCATAATAAAATATAAAAGATTATGTTAGGATACAAATATAAGTTAATCGACACAAAAAAACATTATTTTTTTAAGTCGGTCTTACAGACCGACGTTGCAGAAGATGTATTTCCGCAGTACGTTGCAGACGGAGGGTTAAGGATCAACCGACTTAATCCCCATAAATAACAAGTGAGAGTTCTATAAACTCGGTGACAGAAGTCATTTGAACTTTCAATTAATTAGCCACTTTATTTGAAGAAGTACAAAGGGTGCGCAACGATACCAATTACTCCTTATTTCAAGAGTTATCGATTGATACAAAAAAATTCCGATTTCCATAAGATGGAAACAATCTCCTTTACTTTTAAAGTGTTTTATTTTTCGTTAATGTTGTTATTTAATGTAAAATCTATCTTACCATACTATCATCAAACTGGTAAAAGTTACCAGTAGGTGCTTGGGCAACTGCAGTGTAGTGGCCACAATTAACAGTAGGTCCCATATGTGTGACTAAGGCAACAAGTCTATAGATCAGTGGAACACTGGGACGATGTCTGGCATACCTTGTTAGATCCAGTCTTTGTCGAAAATGTATATGTTTAGTAATTTTATTATTGCTAACAGAAAATCGTTTGAGTTGTATACAAAGAACCATAGGGGCTCTTTCAAGGGAAAACTGTTTTGTGGCAGGTACCTAAACAAAAGACATTAATTAATACCACATTAATATTTTAGAACAAATACTCACTTTTTTCTGACAAGACTGACAATGGTAGGAATCATCGTCCAGTTTTTCCCTAGAGAAGTAACCTTCTAATGCCTCATCCAAAGTCTGAGCTTTCCTAATGTCTAGTAGTAAATCTTGAAAATGTTGAAAAGTCGTACTAACGTGACCACACTTCAAACATCTAACTGCTGATCTTAAATAACCGCCTAGTATTTGATTGAGAGGTGTGGTTTCTTTCACTTTTGAATCGAATTCGGAATGATTTTTAAATCGACTTAAATAGGCTTTTTCCATTGCTTCCACTAGATATCTAAGAAATTCGTGCGCATCTTCTTGTCGACCAGGTATGAGATTTCGGCAAACCAGACGCAATTTGTTATAGATGAGGAGAGGACGGATTGTATTTGCGTTACGTTGTTGAGAGTCTTGAAGGGTTTTTCGCATTGCACATATTATACACAGTCCACCTAATAACAAGAAAAAATATCAGTATTTTAATCTTTCCTAATTTTGTTAGGCATAAAAATCAATACACTGGATATAATAAGTGTGAAACACTTTTTGCTGATATTGTTTTTAATAATTTTATAAAATTTTCGGTATTGGCAGAAATATGTCTACATATAATTAATATTAAACACCTTCTAATTAATAAAATCTATTATTAGCTACTTGAAGTATAAAATCATGAAACTTGAAACAATAAGATATTTACAATCGATATTGTATGAATTATATTTTTTTATTGTTGTTTATTGAAAAAGCACTTTATTGAGCTCAACACTATAGTAATTCTCAACCACTGATTGTTATAAATTTGTCAACATTGTATTGATTATTAACAAATGCTATACGTGTTTTATCGACGCAATTTGGACCTACAGGGTGAGTATTAAATGACGCAAAAGCTCTTCGTTATATTGTAGGAAACTGTTACTACAAAGCCAGAAAAATAGTAAAAAAAATCCCATTCGCCCATTCTACTACATATGAAGAGGTAAAGTTGAGGATTCAACTTTCTTGTTTTTATAAAATTTTGAAAATTGTAAATCGTTTGTTGTACATTTTAGATCATATTATAATAAAATAATTTTCAAAAATTACTTACTGACAAATTTAATTTTTGAAAGTGTTCAATTGTTATTAAATTTTCTGCTAAGCACCTACTCGATTTAACTCTATAACCACTGGCCGGTGATGTGCCAAATTGTTAAAATTATGTCTTTAATTTTTCTAGAAAATAAGATCAATAAAATTCTATTACTATATTTTCGGGGCTTTATTAACACTTCCCTACAACGTACTGAAAAGCTTTTCCACAATTTTGTACTCACCCTGTATAGGACAAGTGTGTAATTAAGAAATGAATAAGAAACATTAAAAAAAACTTAAACCAGCAGTGCTTTTGATATTCTCGTTAACAATTTAAATTTTCTCTCTCAAAAACGCATGTATCCATTAATTATAAATCGCTTCTGGTTAATGGTCGAGTTGTGCCACATCTCAAAAATATTATATGTATTCAATTCCTTTGTTCCATTTATTTATTAAAAAAGAAGGTTATTAATTTCACCAAAAAACTTCCCAGGTTCTCTTATGTACGGATGCACAATTTAAATTGGCAGGTAAGTTTCGTTTTTAATTTTGAGTTTGGGAAATCTTAATGAAATTTATCCATTTTCAAATTTATGTTAGTTATTTACTAAGATAGAAGAATAAAAATTTCACCAATGAACTTCCCAGGTTTTCCTAAGTACGGCTGCACAATTTAAATTTAAATCAACAGGTAAATTTCGTTTTTAATTTTGAGTTTGGGGAATCTCACTGAAATTTATCCATTTTCAAATTTATCTCAGTTATATCTTGGGTCCATTCGATAGCAATTTTATTACACTACTTATGCACAAATCTTTGGGAGAAGGAGGAGATGGAGTAAAGATATATTTTAACAACATGCATCTGTTTATTTGAAATTGATCCAATTTTCAGACTAAGCAATAAACATAATTTTGGTATGTAACAGGTAAACGAGAGATCTATTAAAATATTTGTTGTTTTGTTATAGTTTTGTTTTGTTAATATTTTTAACTTTTTGTTATAGTTTAAAATATTATCTATAATAAAAACAATACATTTTTTTTAATGAACAAAGAATCACCAAAGACATTGGCGTACTTAAAAATTGTGCTATTTGTGATATAAAGAATGCTCTATGTAATTGTTATTCAAGTTGCTATTAAGGGGCCTTTCCCTAAATTCGGTATATGGAGAAATCAATGTAAAAGTTTATTACTCATAACTCAAAACCCCGTCCACATTTTTGAATGCGGTTTTTACAGTATTAAATTATTTACATTTCTAAAGCAGTGTGAAACAAAAAAATAAAAAATAACATTGTTGTTGTTAAAAATTATGATTTTTTTATTTAAATTTTTTTATAAATTTTTATTTAGTTGTATCTTGCGACTACATATTGGTCAAAAAAATGTGCAAAAAATTAGAAATTTAAATTTTGTGCAATAGTTTACAAGTAATTGGTTATCAACTTTTAAGATTCAATCCATTTTCTATCCTCTACAACTTGTCTTTCTCTTCATCGTAGTGGCTGAAGGGTAGGTCCAGGTAGTAGACCTTTTCTGAAGAGAGCTCTGCGGCAAAGCTATAAATAAAATGTATCTCACAATTGATAAACGAGAAGTAAAATTAAAAAATATTGGAGAGATTCATGATGGTGTAAAATTTACACTGAGGTGATAATGTTATACTTATTCAACTTTTGTGCTGGCAATTGTGTACATATAAGATTATTTGTATCTATTTCTAATTATTGCAGACAACTTTATAATGCAATTAGTTTTATAAAAAAAAATTCAATGCAGTAGCAGTACAGAGAACCATTCTCAATTGCGGTAATCCGTTTTGTTTACCTGTTGTTTGCGGAAGAGTTTTGTTGACCCTTCATATGAATTTGGTCGTCGCAGTTCTTTTATCGTGTATCTAATAAAGTTTTTGGTTTAGATAAATTTAGCAAAGTATAAAGTACATACTTTCAGTTTTATTTCTAAGAAAATTGGAAAAACTCGGTCTTTCTGTATTATTGACAATTTATTATCTGTTATGCTAGTTTACCTGATACTAAACCAACGCGATATGAATGGGGTGGCTAATAAATTACAAAGTTTATCATCAAATACAATTTTTTTTTGAACAAATCTGTGTCTATTATTTTATTGTGTACCTAATATAGTTCTGGATTTAGATAAATTTAGCAAAGTATAAAGTACTTTCAGTTTTACTTCTGAGAAATTTGGAAAAACCCGGTCTTTGTGGATTATTATGGACTGTTTGTTTTCTTTTATGCCAGTTTACCTGATATTAAACTAAGGCAACAAGAATGGGGTGGCTAATACGTTAGGTATTATTTTTGTTATCAAATACAAATTATTTTCTTTTTTTTTCCTTCTGAACAAATCTGTGTCTATTTTTTTATTGTGTATCTAATATAGTTCTGGATTTAGATAAATTTAGCAAAGTATAAAGTACTTTCAGTTTTACTTCTGAGAAATTTGGAAAAACCCGGTCTTTGTGGATTATTGACAATTTATTATCTGTTATGCTAGTTTACCCGATACTAAACCAACGCGATATGAATGGGGTGGCTAATAAATTACAAAGCTTATCATCAAATACAATTTTTTTTTGAACAAATCTGTGTCTATTATTTTATTGTGTACCTAATATAGTTCTGGATTTAGATAAATTATCGCTTAGCAAAACAGCAGAACAAATTACAGAATTACATAAAAAACCTTAAATCAACGTACTTGTCACTTGTGGCGACAAGAACGATTAAAACGATTGACTGCATCCAATTTTGGAAAAGTTTGTAAGTTGCGTGATACAACTGATAGAATAAAAACTGTAAAAAATATTGTACAATCAAATTTTACTGGTAATAAATTTACTGATTATGGGGTACAAAATGAACAAAATGCAGTTCGATCTTTTGAAATTAACTTTAATAAATATGTTCAACCTTCTGGTTTACTAATTTCGAAAGAATACCCGTTTTTGGCAGCAAGTCCAGATGGTTTTGTAGACGATGACGGACTAATAGAAATAAAATGTCCATACAATGCCAAAAATTTAACACCCCAAGAAGCCATTAGACAAAAAATTATAAAATATGCAAAGGTTGATGAAGCAAATAATTTAGTGTTAAAAGAAAATGATAATTATTATTATCAAGTTCAGGGTCAACTAAATATGTCGATTTCGCCTGTAAAGCGTGTCGAACCCTTTAATTTAATTTTTGTATAATTATTTTGTATTAGGTAAAAACTCTTTGTTTTATGTTGTCATGTTTATGTAAATAAATCATGTAAATGTTTATGTAAATAACTTCAATAAAAGCAATCATTTAATAAACGTTTTTTTTTGTATGATTTAACCTTATTTTTATTGAAATTTTTTATCAAAGTACTTTTTCAAATTTCTAAGGACACTATGTACTTAATGAAAAAGAAAGCATTTTGAAATGATTACTAATAGCAGAAGAAAAACTTTTACCCATACCAATAAACCGACCCAGGCCTACGATAATCGACCATCGACCTTCATTGTCGTGATGATTTTATGGCATCTGTCAATCATTTTAAAACCCATTCTATTTTCATAACACGTCGACTCAAACATTGGTTGAATTTTTCTTTACGTCAGCTCTTGATCCGAGGCGAGTTGAAATTTACCGTTACGATTTAGGGAAAGGGGCCTTAATATAGCTTGAATGTGAAAAATACCAGCCGCAGATTGCATCTAAGGCTAGTATGACATTCTTTACAACCGCAGTATGTTTAAGATTTTTCCTGTTTTTTGTTAACTGGGTAAATATTGTGTTTTATGACAAATTGACAAATCCATATATAATACTGACGTATCGATTTGTAAAAATGACGAATGTAAATGACTATTCTACAACCATTTTGTTACGCTAGTTTTTACTCTCCCTTTCTGAAATATATTTCTTCTAACCGAATATTGACCATTAAGAGGGCGCCTGAGATATGCGAATTCGGTAGATGGCGAACGTGTTGTCGTGCAAACTGATATAAGGGTTCCCTGGGGGGCCAATCCTTCGACAACAACAAACATTACAAAAGAGAAAGTGAGGCAGCTTACAGATAAAGATTCAATGCTTGTCTCGGTGGTTTTTTAACAAACGTTCTTTCCGATTAACTCGGTAAATAGTTTCCAAAGTCGATACTTTTTGGGAATTTCACCACAACAGATGTATATAAAAAATCGTCAGAGTGAACAGCTCGTTATGGACAATGCATTCGTAAAAAAAATTCGTGCAAAAATGTTACCATTCCTTCAGGATTAGCCCCAAACGTATTCATGACGTATTAAGCATAAAAAAAATGTTATAAAAAATGTCAAACCGAGGTTAAAGGTCAGTGAACGGACTGAACGAAAAGTTTGGTTACTGTCTGATAGATGGCGCTTTAGGCTTTAAGAACATAAATAAAGAAATGTCAAATCTGTCAAATTTCTGTAATAAACATTGATTTACATATCTCACTATTTCTCAATAAAGTAGTCATATAAACAATACCTGCAAATAATATTGTGGAATATGTTTATTTATTTATTCCAGTTTAACGTTAACGTGTCTCATCGAACAATTGAGGTTATGTTGTTGTTTAACGGATTGTTGCTAACTTTTTTTTGACTATAAAATTTAATACGTAGGAAATTAAACAGTCCATGTGATGTATTATTAAAATCGTAAGTAAAATATTAACAAACAGTATTACACTATCCTTGTGTAAGGTACTCTTTTCTTCAATGCTCAAATGAGAATATTATATAGCTGCTCCAGTACATACCTAACAAGATGTATGCACATCCCTTGGCCTGGTATAGCAATGTGCAAAAGCTGTGTTGTAGGTATGTAAAATACTGTACTTTATTAGTACTAAAAATATTGTGACAGCAGAAAGGATGGGCATTATTATGTATCAACCTAAGAATGAGTGGCAACAAATGAAGCTACATAAGTTCTACTCATTGTCTTGGTGTTTTCATGTGAAAAATATTTTCCTTCAAAAACGACCTATAATTTAAAACGAATTAATTTTCAAACAGTGCTACATTTGTATGTATTTTATCTACTAAAAACTTTTACAACCATCCTTTATTACTAAGTAAGTGAAAGTCGAGTACAACAGATCACACTTTAAAACGATCCCTGCGTGGAACAGTGTCAAAAATCCTAATATCTCTTATTCGAAAGAATAAGTTTGTAAATAGTTGTGGTAAGCTCTCATTACGCTATACTAGTAAGGGATGATTATAAAATTTTATAGCGGCCAAAGGACGCACAGATATACTCTACATTCTTTTTGAGAAAAAGATTAATGAATGATAACAACAAACAATAATTGTAACGTAATTTATTTTACCTTACAAAGGATATGAAATGTTATGGTAGTTGGTATTATTATTAAACAGTATCGCACTAAACCACTGTTATTTACTATTTGCAAACGATCAAATAAATTACAGCATTTATTAAAAAGAAATTTTGAAATATGAATTAAATATTGTTATAGCTATTTCACTAAAATTGGTAATTTATAGTTATTTTGAAGGGGTATTAAAACCTACTATGAAAATGAAACTAGTATGAATTATAATTAAATAACAATGTTGTCCTGGTCTTATCTGTACTTACTTCAAACCAACCACTCTTCTTTGCCTTCTTATGTCTTATAATTTATCATTATGACATTAAAAGAAACTATATAAATGATAATTATTTTACAGTGAGTGGCAAAAGTATGGAACATCTAAAATAACTTCAAAACTATTGATTTTTAAAAAAATCGTTCGAACAGGTCAATTTTATTTTTAAAATGCGTATTTGTAAAAAAAAATTATACAGAGTGTTTTAAAAATGCGATACTGACATCAACTTTGGTTTTTTAAATGGCACTTTATATTTTTTTATTGCATTTTTGGATTCTATAGCAGATTCTAGACATATTTTATATACGATGTCTAAGAAAAAATGCTATTACTATTGATTTTTTTTTATTATTAACGGAGATTTGACTGATTGGGAAAAATTAAAATAAAAGAACATTTCAGCTGACGTTTCGGTTCTTCACTGCAACCTTTTTCAAAGCTTGCAGTTTGCAGGCAGCAAAGTTGGAGTAAAGAACCGAAACGTCAACTAAAATGTTCGTTTAATTTAATTTCTCCCAATCAGTCCAATGCCCGATAATAAAAAAAAAATTCAATAAAAAAGTTTGGACTATTCTTTGAGTTTCTGTTATGTGTCCCATTAATAATACGCATTTTTTTAAAATTGAAGTGTCAATTATTGTTTTCAACAAATTTTCAATTGTCACTATATTTTAAACTGTCAAGAAGTCATAGGGTACGGTACCAGATTTTAACAGTGAGTTCAATAATAATATTATGTTTTTATTTTATTCCAACTTTTAATAACTTAAAGATAGACATCTTACTGTCAAAAAATTATTGGGTGGTAATTGAAACAATTAACTCAAGAAAAAATTGAGTGTTTAAATTTTTGTTTTTTTTAACCGTTAATATTTCGAAAATAGTTAAAGATAGGTTAAGACTTTATACACAAAATATGTTTAGAATTTATCATACAATCTAAAAATGCAATATAAAATATAGGATGCCATTTAAAAATACAAAGTTGCCGTCGATATCTCATTTTTGGGATATACAGGTTGAGTCTGCTGCACCAAAATAGATCTTACAAAACAAAGAAATTTTATTGTTTTTTCGAGTTATCTAAAAAAATTTTAAAATATTTTTTGCACAAAATAATACTTTCACATCTTTTCTTTTAGAATAATGTTAAAAATTGGAAATATTTTACATTTTTTTGACCAAATTAATTAATATTTATTAGAAGGAATATTAGAAAAATTCTGAAAAAATTCACCTGTGTAGCGCAAAAAACAGTGTTTTTAATGACAAACTTTAAAGTTGATGTGATAACTAGTTTTTGAGAAAAGTTGAAAAACACTTTTAGCAGACTCACCCTGTATATTAGAATATATATTTTTTTCATATTATGTAAAATAATATAATTTTGTCATGCAAATATTACTTTAGTTATCCAACTTTTTAAAATTATTGTCAAAAAGTATAAGTATCTAGTAATTTTTCTCAAAAAAAATTTAAAACACAGGACATGTCCGTTTCCTACAATAATAATTGTAAAATTAAACTTTCATTAAAAATTTTCATGTAATAAGTTTTAAACAACAGAGGTATTTCTTTCTGGAAAGAGGTTTGTGCAAATTGAAAATAAAAAAAAATATGTCTAATAATTTGCATAATAATAACGAACGATATGCAAGCTCAATAAACTATGGAAAAAAGAGCAAGATACAGTAATCATGTTTGAGGATTGTGCGTCTTTTAGAATACCAGAAGCATCTCAGAAGGTATCAGAAATGAATTTCAGTTTTTTTAATGTTGGTTTGCTCCTGAAAACTAACTTTAACTTGTTCATATTGTAACTGTTGCTGACTATATTTCTAGCACAAAACACAGATTAGTTACCTTATTTTGTAACAGAATTTCGCACAATAATTTCTGACATGTAAGATGACACTAATAATTAATCGGAAAAAACCAAACCTCATTTTCGTCTAAGCCTGCTTTGATTCCATGGCTTTTGGGTCGCTCTTTATATAATTGTTAAAATTTTTTTGATAGGTACTGCAAAAATTGTAAATTATAAACAATTATATAATTTTATATAAAATAATATGATTGTGAGCTTGCGAATTATTTTAAATAATTTTGATCATAGTTAAATGCAATGGTTCATTCATGAGAGAAATTCGCTGTTTGGCAATAATTGACAGACTAATAAATCGCACGCTATCGAAGCGGCAGAACTACGGCCACGGCGTATAAATCCTTATCAGTTAGCACAGTTTTTTGTACCAAAAAATATTTTATATTATTACTTATTAATCTATGAGCGCCACCAAGAAGACAATAGCAAAACTATGTTTGCGTCTTATCAGACAAGGTTGACCTTGGGTCTGTCAGGCGTGGTCTTAATTATTGTTGTTAAGAAAAAAATATTAAAAGTCAAAATTGAATCTGACAGTTTATGTCAAAATATGTTAATTTAAATTTTTCGTTCAATAACGTACTAGTTCAAAATTCTGGGTGCGCTTCCGACGTTTGAAATCCGATGCGCTTTAGATCCGAGAAAATTGATTTTTTTCCTTTTCCCGCCAGAAAATTGACAGTTCTAGAGTCGGCCAACAAAAGTAACTGATATACTTGTTCGAAAAAGTACATCTGTTATTTTTGTTGGCCGACTCTAGAACTGTCAATTTTCTGGCGGGAAAAAGAAAAGATTTAATCTTCTCGAATCTAAAGCGCATCGGATTTCAAACGCCCGTAGCGCACCCAAACTTCTATCGCTCAAGAGTGTTGCAGTTTTTGTTAATTCGCGATTTCAAACAGCTGATGTTTAACAGTTGACAGGTCTGCAAATCATACGGCGTGGAATAACCTTTGTCGGCATCATGTGGGTTTAGATAAATATAAATGCATTTTTAGTATTTTATAGTTAAACTAATAATTAACTGTGTCTCAAGAGCTTATTTTGACGGTTAGTGATGTAATATTTAAATTTTTTAACGTTGTTTTTTGGAAAACCTTGGAGGAAAAATGTAGTCTATAGCTGCAAAATGTTTTCTACACACTTTCAAAATCTTTGTAATGTTTTTCCAGCAATAAGGCTCTTTCCCAAGCTTTTCTTCTGTCCTTGAATTCCTCAGTATTGTAAAAATTAACGATCTTAACATTATAACTGTTTTGCAGTGGAAAGAAATGAAACTAGGTTCTTTACTTTTAAGTGTGTGACACCCATAAAAACAACAGTTAGTCTTATTTTTTTTGTATTCTTTGCTATCCCAGACATTTTACACAAAAATTAAAAAGGAAATGGCCAGCTTAGACGTTTAAGTTCCAAACAACAAAAATAATGGTACGTTTCAATTTGATTGTCCCAAACGTCACCAGAGAACGCTTTAGTTATACAAAATGGGGAATTGCCAATACATGAACTGTCACCAACAATCTGTTACCACCAAAGAATGGGTTTACGTCGTAAAAAAATCAAATTAACACGCAACCCTTTTCATTAGGTATATAACATAATAATTATACTTTCTCCAGTTATTATCTATACAGCAGTGTCTTCTCGAAAAACAGGTTAAACTTTACGAGGTTTAGGAGTTGTGACGACAAACAAATTATCTAAACTGAAATAAATCTTCACGAATACAACGCCTGCTCTATCGTAAAAATTTAGAACTAATAGACACCAAAGTTTTTGAAATTCAACGCTGACTGCAATTTACTGTCACCTTTACGGTTTGTCAAAAATTTGAGTTTTTTTCCTCAATAACACCAAGGCCAGCTTTATTCAAGTCCCACTCGAAATTGCAACTGACAAAATCGGTCCCAATTGTGGCGCCCTCTACACATCATTTATTGAAACAAATTCAGTTTCCTACCTTGTTAATGTGAGTTTAATTACAAACGATTGCGTATGCCAACAAATTAAGGCTAAAATTCAAAAGCGAAGCATTTCTAAATTCTATAATAATAAACAAAGTTTCAATTTTTTCAACGTAACCTAACTTCTAACTGTCAGTCGAATTAATTTTATTTGAAAACATAAACGCTAGTGGTCGCTAGTTCTAGGACCGGCTGGTTCGGAGTGAAATGGCCGTAATAGATAAAGCTGGCCGCGATAAAGCATCATTAATTCTCAATTCCACCACCAGGGCGCGTATAGCGTTTTGTTAATTACAAATAATTACAAATGTGTTATGTGCGTAAAGCAACTATTCTTCAGAACTAAAAAACAGCTTCAAACATGAAATTACACAACGTTTTTCCCCAATTTCGCTCAATTTATTTCCAGAAAAACTGTAGAAAACTCGAAGTTAAATCCAAATTAAAGTGCACCAGGGATCTGGGTATACCTACGATTAGATCAACAAAACCCATTAATCGGTACAAGTATATTGCAGGTTTTTAATACACAGCTTACACTTAAGAGAGTTCACTAGTAAACGTTTTCAAACATTTCACATAACATACTCATAATTGCTATATTTTACTTTTACTTATTTACTCATAATTGCTACATAGTCATAATTTATATTTATTAAATTTAGCAAAATAATTAATTGAAAATTATCCACCTGATCTTCGGCTTTTGTGCAAATACTACTTATGTTTAGAATGTATTTAATGTATCTTTTTTTATTTGCACAATAAAGACCTTTATTATTATTATTAAAAATAGAACTGCGAGTAAAATTCTTTCTGTAGCTGCAAACACATAGATATTAAAACAAAACTATTTATTTTATGCGAAACAAATGGCGGGAAAATGGTTTTGTTTATAAAAAGTCTAAAGTGGCGCCACCACCGAGTGAAAGTTGCTAGGAGAGATTTTTGTTGATGTCTATATAAATGCCATACCTAAAATAGCTGTCAAAGAACACGTAGAAATCCTCCAGACGGTCAAATTTTGAGAGCAGTGGAGATCGCTAGGGAACCGCCTTAAGGGTCAGGAGAGAGATATGATATCATGTTATTTTTCATGAAGTAGAAAAGATGAATATTAGCCCTATGCAGTTATGTAGGCACGTTCAAAAAACGAAACAACTAAAATAATAGTAATTTATAGTTTATAATTGGAATATAAGAATAAATCCTAGTTTATGTAGTTAGATTATACACATGCTGTGGAAACAACAAATTGAGACAACAAATTTTCATAATGGTAAGTGTAAATCACTTTTAATTATTGTTTCTTTTCTAGAGGACAATCACGATCAGGTATGATGAAAATTTATAGGCAACATAAATGACCAACGATGGCGCCACACGAGAGAAGCACGGGGGTGGTATGTCACCTAAAATTTACATATTCCTGATAATTAAATGTAGGTCAAAATATTTTCAATTGCCCTAGTTTGAATTTTTTAGGGTTTTGCACTACATATTTTAAAATTATTTTTCATTGTTCAGGAGATGCTGAATTGCCTTAATATGTTTTGGCAAATATTTTACCATTTTCTGTAGTATAAGTAAGTTCTCATAGGTCATTTGAACAAAATTTTTAATTTCGCGAAATTAAAATGTATTTATTTGGCCAACAAATTAACTACTAATCAGTTATCTGAATACTAATAAACAATTATTTAGACGTACAATTAACGTAAGTTATAATTTATTAAGTTTTGACCCTTTTTTTTTTTGAGAAAATTGCCTTTTCTAGAATTACATAACACGATAACACATAACAATTCATATTACCCTTTGACATTCTTCCGAGGTTTTTCGGAAGCAAACACTATTTACAGCTTTAATGAAGTCACAAAAATTCTGATCACTGCATACGTTAATGGTAATAATGTTATAAAAAATAACAAGTGTTCACTTAAATAAGTTGTCAAGAGTGCTATAAGATTAAAATTTTTTTTTAAATAATTACAAGTCATTTTCATTGTGAATAGTTTTGTTGTTGTATTTTCCAGTTTCATTTTTTCTTCTTTTTTCGTGTTGAGTTGGTTCTTTCTTTACATAATGTGTTAATTCTGACAACTATCACTAACAGTACACCAGCCAAATTTAACTACGAAATACTTCAAAATGTTTTTGTTTTGTCATAGCACTCTTGCCAACTTTTTTTAAGTGAACATTTGTTATAAACGTATAAACCAAACTGATTATTTACACCGGCAAGGCTGTTAGTATATTTTTATCAATCTGACAATCTCAAGAAATTTTGTTCTTCTTCTGGATTAATTCAAACAAGGTGGCGTATCAGCTTGCTTCACTGTGTTGTAAACTTGTGAAAATGAACAAGAATTTTAACAATTTTACTGATTACTATCAGTGATAAAATTTAATGTTTCAAATTTTTTGTAGCGAATTAATCTACTAGATTTTACTTTGCAAATTATTCCACTATTTATTCCTTCTTAGTAAGTTCTATTAACAACACTAACAAAAAATACTTTATGCTCAATGTTTTAAAAATATGGAAAATTTTTAAAACATTTTTAACAAAAGGGCTATAACATACGTTGAATAATAAAATTAACACATAAGGCATAAATCACACATACATTTATTATTTGCATAACAATTAACATTATTTTTTAAATTTGTGAGATTTAACCAAAGAACCAGTAGACTGAAAAACTGTTTAGTACAGAGCTGGTAGGTAACACAGATGTCTTCATTACCCCGTCATTACTCTTCACTTTTTTATTATTTGAAAATACAAAATCCAATTAATTGATAAACATTATGCTCGATATTACGTATTTTCTTTATTTTAAAAAGCAATTTAATCTTACTAATGTTAATACCTGGTTTTCATAAATTATTGTAAGGACGTAAGTGGCTGTGGAAATTTTTGATATCACGAATATTCACTAATAATATCCCGAGTGCATATATAAGCAAATAAACTTAGTTATGTGTTTAAACTCTTAAAAATACTTTTTTCTAATTTTTACACGTTATTTCACTGTCATCACAACTGCATTGAATTGGTATCTAAGGTAATTTATTGACAACAGTTTTGTTCGGAAAAAAATAATTGTCAAATGAGTTCACGTTTGGGGCAGAATTTCGAAGAAATAATAGAGCTGCAGTGGATCAGTTAACTCCATCAAATACAAAAAAGGTTAGTGAACCTGCATAAAGCAAGTTTCAACACTTTTGTGATGAAATAAACCAAATAATATATATTTTTTAGGTTAGGCGAAAACTGCATTTTGGAAATACCACATGTGGTAATTTCGCTGTAATTTGATTGTGATTGGCTGAATTTGAATTTTTAAATAATTTCATTGGTTGAAATTTTTTGAGGGAAATAGTCATTGCAATGTCTTATTTTCACAACGGAATATTAGAGAATGGTTCCTGGAGTTACTCAATTGTCTAATAATAATTATAATAATAGCTAAAATTATTGCCTCTTATTAAAGGCAAAACCTTTTTTTTTTTTTTCATAGCCACTTACGACCTTACAATCATTTATGAAAATCCTGTATAATTTGTTAGTTTATTATGTTATTAAATATTTCAGTTTTTAAAACAATAACAGTTATGATTATATGTTAGATAAAGTTATTACGAGTTAGATTTGTTTTATTTTTTTCTGATAATACTTATCTATTTATTTTGATTTTTGCAATTATTTTTAGACAATTCTGAATTTACAAAAAAATATTTGCCATGGCAACTTTTCATAAAATCAAAATTTAAATATACTGTAATACAAACCTGAATCTTGACATTCTGGGTGTTCCTTATCAGAAATGAGCCAATTTACTAGAGCTGGTACGTGAAAGAGTGCTTGAAGCGTTGAGTTAAGATAGCAAGTATTGCCCATATTAATCATTCCAGCCCCAACCGACCAATCGCACTTATTCCATCCTAATTGTACAGCTTCAAAAGGATACAGTTCATAACTAGCCAGTTTGAGCGTTTCATCAGCGCCCATATCTCCCTCAGGTTTGCTGCAAACCAGGTACCAAATTACTTAGTGCCCTCTTAAAAAAACACCGCAAACTCACCTCGGCTGGGGAGTCTCGGAGCTCTTCAAGACGATGTATTTCGACTTGAGTTTGTCCAAGACAGTGCTCTGGTAGCTCCCGGCCGGCTCAAACTCGATGTTGGAGAGTAGGGCCTTTTTGGTGGAGCCGGCCAGTTGCGAGTCGAGGGGGCTGTCGTCAGTCTTGGTAAGGGCGGAGCGCAGGGCCGCGTTGACTGGGTCTAGAGTGGACGCCGGCATCCCTATGACAGCTACACGTGCCAAGGAAACCCCGCGTTGTGGCGGCCACCTACCGTATTGTTTGCGTTCGGACGGTGCTAGCTGGGGTTCGCGGGCTGGTAGTGCAACATAGTCTTGAACACTAGCCCGGGGGTGAGTTGCCGCGACGCCCTTTCTTATCAGATAAAGCCAATTGCGCGAATTTACCACAACATCAGAGACACCACCACGAATTCACAGCAAACGACGATTAGACGATTTCTGCTTGTTGCCACTAATGCGCATGTCAAATCGCCCCAAGGGCAGCGCGACTACTACGAGCTCTCTTGGTATTGAACCGTACTTTTACAAATCTATAAATTTTCACGTTGCTTATGTCTTAATTTTGGTTTTTTATTATTAGCTGTCAAATAATAACATTGACATATCTGATTTTTATACTTTGGTTTAATTAGTTATTTTATTTTTGTTACTAAAATAAATAGTAATTACATTGTCCGCTTAAACAAACTTGATTTTAATGAATTCATTCAAAAATGTGACACTTCTAAAAAATGATATGTTTTTAATTTAATAATTTTAATTATTAATAAATCAATTTAATTTAAATTTAAGTTGAGATATTTTTTAACTGCAGCGCCACCTTTCACAGTGTCATATTCTTGTACTTTCGTACATTACTTATGAGTTATGAGACTCATCTTTTGTGAATTCTATGATTATTTATCCTCTTTTATGGTATACCAACAATCATCGTCACTGTAAACCCATATTTTATTTACTTTAGGTATTTATTTATTGCTTTAGGGCTTTAAGGCACAATCAAAGGTTCAGAGACATAGAGTAGGGAGAAGGCCGTTTACGTGTGCGTTACTGGACTATAGGTAAGATGGCCGCCATTTTGACGCTAAAGCATGCGAGAAATTCAAAAATCAGCACATAAAAATAGTTATTATAAAAAAAGGAAATTATACAGTGCTCTTATTACAGTACAGTACTACAACAATTTTATTTATATGTATTTCCCATAGAAGCCTAATTTATAATACATATTGTATGTAAAATACACAGCTATTTTTACACCACCTGTTGATTTTTTTAAAAATTTGGATACTTTGGTACATAACTTAGTTTGGTGTGAACTAGACTGTTGGTGACGTTTCTTAATTTTAATTACAAATCTGTCATTTTTTGACAAATTTTTTTCTAACCTCTACGGACGCATGAGCATGGGAGTTATGAGTAAGACATGCATGGATACAATTTCCTGTTTTCTGGTGCAGTTAGTGAAAATAAAGTGATAATATCAAAATAGTTTTATATTTATCTCATATTCTGAGATATCAATTACCGCATATTCACCAAATGATGAGTACCATAGATGAGTACCCAGCTCGTGATACACGCAAGACGCAAGTGCTACGTTGAAATAGAATTTGTTATATGATGTATTTTGGCTTTTAACAAATTGTAGGTTTTAATACTATTTACTTACGGAAAATATCTCTGCCACTTCTTGCGAGATTTTTTGCTTTGACCACTCAGGATGACTTTTGGAAAATTTTTCAAACAATATTATTGCTGCTGCCTTCATTTGGGCGGAAAGAAGAACTCTTGTTTATTTCTGCTTTTTCTCCATTTTTTAACAAACGCGCAAGAATCTATTGTAATGCAAGATCAAATTTAAACATTCAAATAATAATTTCAGTTTTGACACTTTGCAATTATTTCGCATGTAACCAACCTTGTTTTTAAAAATTACTACATAGGGAATTTTTTGTTTTCAACTTAAATCAACAGGTGGTGTGTATGAACCGTGTGTTCATAGATAAACATAAATTTCTAAAATAATGTTCAGGCAACTCCTGCCACACTTCTACAATTTCATCAAGAAACACTTCTCTGGTTTCAAAAGGTCTCTTAAGTGTCTTTTTTAGAATTTGCTTAACTAAAATGTCCCGCAAATTTTAGATCAGGGCTCAAGCTTGGCCACTCAAGAAGATTAACGGTCTGTTTTTGACACCAATCTGAAACTGCATGTACTGTATGTACGGAACAATTATCTTGTTGAAAAATAAAATTTTCTTGAAAAACTAGACGCACCGACGACAACAAAACATTTTCCAAAATTCCTATATAAACTGGAATTGTAAGCCGTTTCTCAACGTGTAATAATATCTCACGATTAATAGCAGAGATCCAACCCCATAAATTTACTGAAAATCTGCGACTACTTTCTTTTTTTAAAACATATTTTTTTAGAAACTGTTAATTAGGGGGTCTACACGAGTATACTTTACTTTTGCCTAATGGGGAAGACTGAAAAGTTTTTTGTCGCTAAACACAACACGTTTCCAAAAATCGTTCTCTCCTGCTAGATGCTGTAGAGCAAAACCAATTCTACAATTTTTATTTTTTATTGTCTTTTTTATTCTGCGGCTAGAAGTTCGCACTGACACAGGAAAATTCGATTCTGGTATTGCATGTATTGCTGAACAAATGGGTTGTTTTGAATCACTTCAATTAGGCCGGCATCTTCTTTCCTAGTTGTAGCACGCTGGCACGCTACCCCCCTGAACCTTGTTTTCGTTTTACACTGGTTTTACATAACCATGGCCTCTCCATTTTATTGATATATAATTAACAGTACTCCTGCCTATACCTAACTGAGTTGCTACCACAGATAGCCCCATTTGCAAAAGCGTTATTATTTTAAATTTATTAAAGTAAGAATTTGGGGCCATGTATTTAATAAATCAATTTGGCAGTATGACACTTTGATTTTATTATAGAAAGGTACAACCACAAAGTATAAATCACAAATTTTTGACAGAATTAAGACATTTTTAAATGACAATGACGACCAGAATTCTGTAGCCGCAACAGTATAACAAAAAAATTTGGAAATTACTATATGTTTTTTTTTAGGTCGACATGATTTTGGATTTTTAACATATCTTACCTTTATATTAAGTTGCAGCATTTGGGAGCTAGAGGGCGTCAAAGTTAGAAATTAAATTAAAGAGATTGAAACTCATTTTTATACTCGTGAAATTTTTGAAAAGGAAATGTTTTAGCGAAATTTTGTATTTTTGTATAACAGTCTGTATATATTAGCTGTTGACTAAAGTTGGGTAGAGGAAAACAGTAGAAACATAATGTTTTAGATGGTTTTATTGATTGGTAGACAAAGACAAGATATATCACATTAATTAAATATATAGAATACAATATTTTGATTTCAATTGACATACAGTACATTAAGCTCGTTAAGAAGGGGTGAAAAAATAAATTTAGTTTAAAGTATAAAGCTCAAGCTTTCTTATTTAGGTATCACATAGTTGGAAAGCATAAATAAAGAAGCAAAAAAAAAATATGAATATATTTGATTGCCGTGTGGTAAAAGTTGCAAGATATGTATAGGTTCTTTACAATTCATATAAACTCTTATGAACAACAGTGTATATATAAATTATTTTCTTAAATAATTATATGATTGTTTTATGTGCTTTAATAACGTACTACATGTTTTATATTTATTATAGATTTACAATTTATATTTTTATAATTTTATATACTTAGAACACGACAGTAATAAAATAATTAACAACAATGCAATCTACCTTTGAAAAGATACATACATAAAGTTTTCTAATTGGTATAACAGGCGTCAAGAATAAGTAATATATCTATTACTGCCGCATTTATTTTTTTATTTAATTTAGTGAATTTATAATTACTCTTACATTTTTTTAAACGTAATTGTTTTATAAAGATGTCCAAATGATTGTATAGACTTCACATATCAAGAAAAGCAAACAAGGATTCACTGCAGGTTAGTATAGTATATCCTATTTAGGGTAACATCAAATTTTATCATCTAAAATGCCAGATTTGTGTAAAAATATGTTGCGTTGTGCACGGATTGTCAGTGGCCAAAATGCCTTCAATAAAAAATACAAGTTTTATTTTCTGGAATGATATGATACTTTGAATTGTATTTTGATTGATTTTTTAAATAAAAACCCTGGCATTTTTGACGTATTTTGTACGTGTTGTAAGAAATCTAGTTCTAGTAACACGAAGTTATTTTATCAGTCATAGAAAAGTAGTTCTTATATTAGAAAAGTCTCTATAGACATTAGACTGAACAATAAGTATTTTTAGCAAGTGACAAACCAACAATATTTCTGCTATAATTTTGGATAAGCAATAGTGTAACATATAAAAAATACTTGTATTACATTTAAATATTTACATGTTCAGTGCGCGATTTAGTTTGAAAATTGTTAGTTTGTCTTATAGACACATCACGTAGAAAAAATAGCGCTTGAATTTTTGACAACCATTTCGTAGGAAGAGAGATGTACAAAACATTATATTATATTACACTAGATTTGCTATTTATTTATTTGCGAACCTTTGTCTTTGTTTTCGTACGAATTCGGCAGCTAAACGATCAGCCACTCTAGACTCTAATATTTGTAGAATAGGGTGATCTGAAAAACCAACAAATCACATCTTACACCCTCTAAAATACGAAAATCTTACTTTTTTGGTGTTGCTGCATAAGAATTAGCTCAACGGGTTTGAGACCGTGAAAATTGTCCACTCCAGTGGTATCGGCGACACCAGGTATGCTCCCCAGAGCCAGGAAGGCTTCACCTGCAAAGTCGTTAGCGGTGAGAACGTCGTGGTCCATGACCGTAAATGCGATCATGGCTCCGAGGGCACGACATTGTTCTAAGGAGACGCTAAATTCAAAACATTCGTCGAAAATTGGGTGCAAAGTTTTCTTGTGTACGTTGGTTTGTTGTTCGTTGCAATGAGGAAAAACTCGGTGTGGCAAGAGTTCGATTATTACGAAGGGGTCACTGAAACCGTTGGGGTCTAAGGGAATTATGTCTCTTGCATGAAGAACCTAAGGGATTTAAAATAAACTTAGAAAATTGTGGTTTTTTATTGACCATTAGTTAATATCAAGATTAATACATGATTTTCGCCAAGAAATCGTTTATTAATATGGTCACTAATGGATAATTTTACATAAATAAATAATCCTATGGTGATAATGCTTTAACGAAGTGCCAGAGTTTTCAGGTTGTATTTTCAATCTCTGAGATGACGTAACGACCATTTGTGGACGAGACCAAGGGCCTAACCTCTCTTCCAATAAACGAGATAGCTCCAGTTAGTATACAGGATGAGTCTATTAAAAATATATCTCAACTTTCTCAAAAATTAGTTATCACACCGACTTTAGGATTTGCCATGAAAAACTTACTTTTTTTCTCCACGCGTGTGAATTTTTTCAGAATTTTTTTATTATTATCTCTAATGAAAATTAATTAATTGTAGTAATAAAACAAATTGATCTTTTTTATTTTTTAAAATTTTTCGATATTAAATAATACGCCATTATTCCTAAGGGAGTAGGTGGGACAAAGAAGCTGAAACATAGGTGTCTAGCCTATTGTTGAGTAACGTGGCAATGCTGCACCAAAATAAGTTTAAATTTATATGCGCAACTCGCTATGCATGTTCTTTTTTTAAAGAGTTTCTATTATTAATCGCTATTATTAAAATCCTTGTCTATTAAATAGCTATTAATATTTTAGAACAATAAAATTATAGGTACAGGTTTCTCCAACAGGTATTCCTAAATGTTGTTTCAAAAATATATTATTAAAACAATAATAAAAGGTAAAATAAAATAATTTTAGAGTTATAAATCTTATACTAGTACTAATTAAAATAAACTAACAAATCCTATTTTTTTTAAAAAACCCTATGGCATATATTTGGAGGTAAGTCGAAGTCAGTGCAGGATCAGTGAGGAATTTAGCCATTAGCAAACCATTACAAAATGTCACAATGCTCGTCCTGTTTGCTGCTGTTACTTATACTGGTGCTATATGTAGTAAATGGTTGTTTCGAGGGAGTTGTTGGTATCTGAACTGATGCAACATGCCCTGAATGTCGTTGAAAAATAGTGTAAGGCGTCAAATTTATTGATAAATTTTGATAAAACCACTCTTATGGCATTAGATACAATAAAATAAATTAAAATATATTTATTATATATATTTATATATAAATTAAAATAAATAAAATAAATCCATATTGACAAAATTAGGGCCAAGTTGACTAGAGCTTGTTACGCCTTTAGGAACATGGTGAAAAAGGTGTAGAGACCTAGATCCATACTTGTCTATAACTTATAATACCTATTGTTAGGTAACATATAGGGATGTGTCACTAATTTGGTGGCATAAGGCTATAAGAAGTGCGAGGACTCTAGGTAAGCTTCAAAAGCTTGTCTGCTTTGTAATAACTACTAGGATGAGCACTGCGGCTAGTGCCACAATTGATGTTTCTTGCTAGATTTACCACTTCGTCAACTACGTGTTAAATCTGTACAATGACTGCTTAGAAGCAAAAGACGATCGGCTATGGGATCACGTGTGCATGTAAAAGATACCAAGATAAAATAACTTAAAACTCGACACAGGATCTGATGTTTATCGAGACCATACAAGAATTCTGTAAACCAATCAAAGTGAATATTTCCAGAAAGGGTAACACAGACGCAGAAAGAAAGTAAATTGGGGAACAACGAGTACTTTGTTTAGTACAATAAATGATTAAAATTATTTAAAAGTAGAAGAATTGAAATGTAGGAAGAGAGCACTCGAGATAAGTTAAAATTATCTATTAATTTAAGCACAACGGTAACCATTTTCTTGGCAGAGATAACAGTGAAATAATAAGGAGTTCCTATACAAATAGGAAGATCTTTATCATGAACAATAGCCTGGTGACGTTAGTGTTTCAATCTTTTAGTGACATTAGCTGTACACAACGGATTCATTTTGCACCGCAACATCAAGAAATTGAAGGAAACAAACAGGCGAACTTTCTAACTGAGAAAAAAACCGAAACGAAGCTAGGTGATAGGTTCTCTATTTTTTTGTGGACTGGATTACAAGACCACAAAAATGAATGTAAAAGAGCTACACGTGTTCTAAAAACTTTTCTTTATTTTGCTGTCAAATATTGCACATAGTAATGGAGGTAAGAGCGTTGGCGTATATTATGTTGTGTTCTTGGAAAACTAGTTACAATGGAGCAGTTTACCGGTAAACAACGTGTCATATGTTTGTTAAAGCGGATTGTAAGAAAAATCATTCTTGTGTGACTATTCGACGGGTTTACCGTGTTTTAGTACTTATCACTTTTACGACATAAATCAATAACTTTCAACCAGAATATCTAATTAGATTTTGAGTTAAAAAATTTGAAAAAGAAGGCACCACCACGAACAAGAAACCAGCAGATCGACCTAGGACTGCGAGGAATTCTTAAAGTAGTACTGCACTTATGATTACTTGTCATCGATACAGAAACATGTTGAATAATTTTCTCAGACCAAAAGGTGAAAATTTTGATTGTTTCAATGAGAATACGATGTCAAGAAATTATAATGAGTTAGAGTTCGACTGCTGTTTTTTGTTGTTTGCTAGGTCCAACTTTTTTTTATGTTTTCATGACTGAATTGTTAGTGATAATAGATTGCTTAATCTTTTGGTGAATTAGATTACCATAGAAGTCACAAAATTAATTGTGAAATAAAGACTAGACAATTAAGCAATAAGTGTAACATGCGATACTGACAATTGTACGAGTGCAGTTGAAATAGAAAACAATTTACAAGACTTCCTACTTGCAGTATACAGACTAGACAATTGTAAGATAAAACAAATCAGTTTTGTTGGGGTATTTTTACTAAGATAAATAGTTAATTCGTAATTAAGTGTCTATTTTGACCAACTAAATATACGAAACGTCAATTAAAAGTTAATTGCAATTAAATACTTAATTTATTTTAAACCAGCTGACCCTTAAAGTTAAAAATTGAAATTAAATTAAATTTTTAAGGAATATTTTTGCACCGCAGTGATTATTCCAATACTACAAACTAAACGTTAAGATGGGAGTATGTTACCTATTATTCTGGTAGCCTGCATTTACTTGCTATTGTTTTATTGCGTTTTCATAAATTAACTTCAGTCACTCATATAGTTATAAATAAAAGTTAAAAATTTTATTTCTAAAAATTTAGTAATTGCTCTGGTGTTCTGCAATTTTCTGACGAAATGTTTAAAAATTTTGGGAACAAAGTTATTTCCAGATCATTTATGTCTTAAAGACCAATAAGGCGCTTCACGACGCATACAGCACAAAGAGTCAATTTAATTTAACTTTAAGGATGTTGAGATTGATAATGTACATTGCATCAAGAATTTTTTTAAAATATTGATGACATTTTAATTTATTTTCCGTAAATTATGTAAAATTTTTTGTAAAATTTTTAAGTTGCTATTGGCGTTACACTTTTCGTGAAAATATTCTGCCGTAAAAATCTGTTAGAAAAACTGTATTCTAAAAAGTATGTAGATACTTTCTCCGGCGTAATTTATTATTTATCTAATTTATGCAAGATAACTGCTCTCAACTTTATATCATGCAATTATGTCACTGCAAAATTTTACATCGAAAAAACTGTAACTAATCACTACGCACAAGAGAATATAAGGGAAAATTACCTCAACACAAAGAGAGTCGTGATTGAAATACGCCCTAACTGCAAGACTCCCATACGGACTACTTGTCGTATTAAGTTGTTCTTGAAGTCTTTGATTGTAGAAAATTTCTATAAGAGTTTCCGTGTCAGTTCTATGATATTGCAGTCTTTGCTCGATTTGACAGAACGTGGGTGAATGTAGACATTCTAAACTAAGCGCATTTCCTTCACAATGGAAGAAATCTACCATAAGTTCTAATGCTGCATGGAGTCTTTCATGGAACATTGGAGGCATCTCATCACTACTTGTTCCACCGTCCATTTGGTGATTTAATTCAGCTAAAGTGTACTCCCAAACCTAAAAATTAGCGATATACTAAAATAAAAATGCAGCAATATAAAATTACTTCGTATAGAACTTTTTCAAAATTTTGAGGTAACAAATATAGATTTAGGGCATGCAGATGAGTGTGCAAATATTCAATTAGAGGCTCCACTGCTTGATTTGTGGGGAGAGTGTCTGGAGACCAAGCAACGTGGAACATTGCTTTTCTAAGTGCTTCTTGCATTTGGGGCCCTACTCGTTTTATTATATCCATTATTCTGACTTGAAACTGACTTAATGTGCTATCTAATTGGTTAGTTAACGTTGCGCATTGGATTTCAGAAGCAATTGTTTCGAGCGTTACAAAATCAAAATAATTCTCTGAAAAAACAAGATTAAACACGTATTACTTTTTGTAGTGTTGCAAACCTAATAGCGATACAAATTTGTAAACATATTCCAAATTGTTGGAAGCCATGCACATTTCGTCGCAGATTTTAAATGGTCCTAGCCGATCGAAATACCCCGATTCCATTAGCCCTTGATATGTCATATCTGCGTAGAGTAGCGCCGCTGAACAAATACAATCCAGAAGTTGTGATAGAAGAGGAATGGAATGCGCTTTAGGCCATTGAAGGAGTCTCCAGAAGTCTCTTAATTGACAAAACATCGCAACAACATCAACTGCAGAGGAACTGTGCTTCACTAATTTGTCGCCCTCGCAGGGCTTTTGAAGTTCGACTGCAGTTCGTACCCTTTGTAGGGCTTTCGCTTTGCATACAATTAACCAACAACTAACAGATGGTTCAAACCATTCATGACAGCGAACTAATAATAGTTTATGTTCACCACCGGAAGGCAGATTTTGATGAAATGTCGCCAGGTCTTTGACTTCTAAATAAACAGAAAAAATAAGTCGGCTGTAAGCAGCATCTGGGTGTTCGTTTTGGTTTAGAAATGCGATTACTTCGTCCGACATTAACTTATCTAGTTGTTTAAATACCACGCTGAAATAAGGGATTCCATTTGTGCTGAAACGAGAGAGAAACTTAAATTAGTGGTGATTTAAGTGTCTAGTCTGCAAGCAACTAGCATAGCAATTTTGAAGCGACGGAATGGAACGAGATATCAACAAAATGGAATTTCGAAATTAAGTGTTTGATATTTCGATTGTTCATTTCTACTATTTGGGATGTAGCTACGAATAAAGACAATAGCTACACGGTGTCGCGTTCAGTTGAAACGTGTTTTTTCTCTCTAAATTTTAATATTCTGTTATGAAGCTATTACACAAAGCTATCTCTATAGAAATAAGATTTTAACAACTGTCTCTATGGGGGTATTGGGACAAACATATGGCTTGACAACACCTCATTGCAAGAAACTAATTTTTGTTGATATGAATTGCAATAAGTCTGTTAGAAAAACTGACCAATAGTATTTTTTTTTTAACTCTCTTGATTATTAATAACTCTTGTTTTTTATATTTGGGACCTAATTACATTTTAATTTTACAATTTAGTTAAACTTAAATAATTTAAAGTAATTAAAAAACGATATAAAACATCTATGCGCAAAAAGCGTATTTTTCTATTACTTTATTTACTTAAAATTTTGACCCTATGATTATGTTGTTGTTAGAAGTAAGTTTTAATAAAAAAAGTTTTTTGAATGATTTTTAAGAACGAAAGACTAGAATAGTGGTTTATTTTATCTAGTTTTATTTGAATGTCAGTAAACAAAACGTTACTTTGAAATTTGTTTTTTTGTGCCTTACTTTAGAGACATGGTATCCAGTCTTCTAATTTTACTTTTGCAATTACATAGGACCAAAGTACTAATATAAGTTGTGATAATTTTGAAATTTTACTGAATTTCAACACGACTCAACAATTCTTACTGATTTAAATCTCTATGAAAATAGCTAGTCGCAGACTACTGTTACATTGAACAAATATATTTTTTTAAATTTTAAACAAATTTTAATTGATTTGGTGCTTTAGAAAATTTGTGCAAAATATCTCGAATGCACTACGTACGAAAATAGTTTTAAGGGACTCATTTCATAAAGACTTGGTTTCTATCGTCGCCTCGTCCTTGATGACAATTTATTTTTTAAAACATTATTTTGGTATTTGATACATAAATAACTATTGTAGTTTTTTGTATATGTATTTTTAATGATCACATCAAAAAAACTGTATAAAACGAAATATGCAATATTATGTATAAAAATTAAAAGAGCATAATGGTGGATGCGCCGGGCTCGTTTGATTTTATTTCAGTTATAATGCTAATTTATCAAATAAAAATTAAAGCTGTAAAAAGCAATTTTTTTTTAATTAAAAACAAATACTTTAAGAAAGAGCAAGGACATAGTATTATATAACAGCAGTGAAGTAGGTATAGTAAAAAAACAATGTGACGTACGTGTTTCTGAAACATCAGTAACTCAAATATCATTCACATAATCAATGTGTTTTACAATTTAAACAAAAATTAGTAGATGGAGATGATAAGTTTATTGTATGCAACAATTATTTGTAAATATTTTAAATATCAATTTAGCAAATGGTACATTATACCATTTGAAGGTAAAGAAAAAAGGGGCTTTATTACACGGAATGCGTAATAAATGCGAGAATATTTTTTTACATTACTTTCCTTACATTTTTTTGATCTGAATATAAATATGATTAAATATATAAATACAACATTGAATATAAAAGAATTTTTTTTCTCTTATATTCAATGTTGTAATTATATATTTGGTTATTTCCAATATTTAAAGCATATTCATTATTTTTTTAGAAATTATTAATAATTATTAAATAAATATGACTGTTGCAAATTCACTACTTTGAATAGCAAGTTTTATTTTGCTGACGCGTTTTACCTTTTGCATCCAAAATTTGATAGTTCATTGTATCTTAAAAACGTTTCGGCAAAAGCAAGTATTAAAAATACTTAAATGTACTAAAAATGTACAATTATATTTGTAAATAATTGTGTTAGTTGGCAATTCTGCAGTTTAAAATTTTGTCTTATTTGAATATTTTATGTTAGAAAAATGCTCACACTAACAAATACACATTTTATGTTTAAACAAAATTAATAATTTTATTATTCACAATCTTTAGAACGTTAACAAATTTATTTTTTACTAGAGTTATTAAACTCAAGTATTCGTATTCAGAGCCGTAGTGTGTACCAAGTTTAGGTACTTACTTTTATTTGGTTCATTGTGAATCAAGTGCAAATAGCGTGCATTTGGCATCTGAGTTATACCATATGTTTATTATAATTTTTGATCAGAGGCTGTCATGAGAAACAAAAATTCTAAAACCGTAGGGCGTAACTTATTTCACTTGATAATAAAATCACTTTACTATCACTCACAAAGGGATTTGTTTTTGATTTTCCAGCACCTTTCTTCCGATTGACGCTGTCGGTCTCTCGAAAGGACGTGATACTGTTTTTCAAACTGGTATAAAAATTTGACTCTGTTATGATTTTTTCTGGAAATTTCTCTTGAAACTCGTCAAAACAAAGTCTGGATGAATAAACATTCTCCATTCGCTAAGTGCCCATTACGAAAATATGATTCTACTAAAAAAATCTTCTGTTCTGCAGTAAACCCCATAATTCAAATCAAATCTAAATTTTACTTTTGACAGTGACAGCAAAATGACATTTACGAAGTGAATTAATTTAGGCGCTACGTTTTTAGAATTTTTGTTTCTTATGACAGCCTCTGATCAAAAATTATAATAAACATATAGTAAAGCTTATTTTTTCTTTAAATCAATTGTCAGTGTTAAAAATTCTGAAATTATGTTGGAACCCTGTTAGATTGCCATGGAAACGAAACTAAAAAAGCTAATTTTAAATGCAGTTACCAACCTTAAAACACTTTGATAATTGATTTAAAGAAAAAATGAGGTTTATATACAGTCAGTCATTTGTACCTCAGTGGAACAACGGAAAGTGATTTTGGTATTGTATATTTTTTTAAAATTTGTTTAAGAAGATAATTTACAGGGTATCATTGTATAAGGCCACCCCCTTTTTTAACGTTAATAATTGAAGAAATTTTATAAAATTTACACATAACAAAGTGATGGTACTAGACCATTTTTTAGGGTTACTAGATTCTTGCTATCACTGTAATTTTTTTTCATGTTATGTATTTATGGCGACATAAAGCTAAAAAATAGAAGAATCTAGCTGTGAAATTAAAAACAGCAAGGAACAATTATTTAAAAAAATGCACATTTTTATTTTAAATAAATCTTTTCTACGGTAATAAATATTCTTAAAAGATTTTAAAATTTTTTCTATTTAAAAAAATACTATTAAAAAAAGAGTGAGTTTAATTTTGTTTACACGCGCTATATACTTAAAAAAATGTTAAAAATTTTTAACTTTCGTGGCCAAAAAAATCTAAAACATCAAAAAAATCCAAACTGCAAAAGCAGCATATTTGGAAATTGTCTTCTACAAAATCAATTTGGACATGTATCAAAGATTTCTTGGTAAACCCAAAAAAACTTTACTTAAAATAATGTTTTATAATTTAGAATGTGCAGGTTGTAAAAAACAAACTTTGAGATAGTTTGCCGAACAGTTTGAAAAAGATTTCTTTAATTAATTTTTTTAAAGTTTTACAATGTAGCTTTACAATTGTGAATTGCTTGTAAATAATTTCAGGGAAATCCTGTACTTATTCTTTAATTTTGTTGACGGTTTTCTTAATTTGTGCCAATAAAATGCAGAATGTATTACAAAGCAGTAGTCTGGTTACGGCCCGCGCATACGGCCCAAGGGATCCTAAGCAAAGTTTTCTTTAAAGAAATTTTTACACAACTATTAGAATAAACCGGAGTTTGTGAGCTTTTTCTAAAA
Source organism: Tribolium confusum (assembly GCA_029207805.1). Lineage (NCBI taxonomy): Eukaryota > Metazoa > Arthropoda > Insecta > Coleoptera > Tenebrionidae > Tribolium > Tribolium confusum. The sequence continues at coordinate 26,681,933 of JALGAY010000002.1, read as the reverse complement.
TAAAAACCGACTTTATCAAAGTTTTTTTTATCAAAGTTATAAATTGATAACAAAAAGCAAAGTAGTAGACCATAAGAAAAAGTTTAATTTACAGTGCCAAAAACGGATTATTTTTGTAAATAATTAACAAATGTGGGTGTGTAATACTGAAGCTTTGTTTCTAACTTGTATGATTGTTTTTATTGTTTTTTCAACTTTTTATTAACACCCATTTTGTTATCAGTACATCAAACCTCTCTATTATTTTGAAAAAATATCTGGATTAATTTTTAGCCAAATCATAGGTACCATTCAGTCTTAAATCCTGCAATTTACGTCGGTTACTCTGGTGAAAATGGGTAATCTTAATAGTAGTATATCTGTACTAAATGTTATTAAATCGGTAAAAAGATTCAAAAGTTATTAATGAAAAACAAAATTTTTTTTTTTTTTGGCGTTTTCTAGTTTCTAAACGGTTCAACTTGGGACATAGTTACCTTGCGTTAAATCAGATTGTTTTGGTTTAAGAAATCTTAGGCTGTTGTATGGGAACGTTTTTCTGGGACGCTCTCTGTATAACACAATTCGTTGAATTAAAATATCTTGAACTAAAAATCCATGAATAATGATGAGACTTAAAAAAAATTAAGACAAAATAGTTTTTAACGATATTTATATTTTAACGATATTTAGGAATAATAAATAATTTATTTTTACAAAAAAAGATTAAGGTACTTAATTTAAGATATTTTCTATATAGTATTACAATTTGAATTTAATTGGAGGCTCTGTAGTTTCATGAAGAAATTTTTCTGTAAAACGGGTGAGAATTAAAATTATCGTCACTTTCTCCTCTTGTTGTTTCTTTTTACAACTACGCTTCCACACGTTCTCTTTTCTGTTTCTAAAAAATGTAGTAACAGTTTTCCAGAAATACTAATATTTAGAGAAAAATTGTGACTTCGTCTAAACGTAAGAATTTAAATTGTAATCATTGCATGGACAGTAGTAACAAACAGCCGGTGCTTGCTCAATTAAAAAAATGTAAGCAGAGAATACCAGCATGAGGTGGTCAGCCAGTATTTATAGAAAACAGTAATTCAATAATAAAGGCAGTGTTGTTCGAGGCGGCATTATAGCATCATGTGTACTTAAAGGAAAAATTACTTGTTATGTTACTATTTTTCCAATAATTCAAAAAGTAATTGATCGTAATGTAAGATAAATAAAAGTCGACCTACCCTTCAAAGAGAGGATGGTAATGAGATAACCCGTGTTGTAAATGTACATAAACTTCCGAGCAAAAGTCAACAAAAAAGCCATCGTACTCCTCCGAGGTCATAATCGACGATTTAAGGCTTTGAAACCATTCAGGTGTTCCTTTACGAAGGGTGGCTACTATTTCACCGCGAATTTCCTTATTGAAAGGGCAACATTTCCAGAATGCTTTCTGAAACAGTTTAATCAGACGCAACATGGAGATTGCCCACTCCCTACCATATTCGACATGTAAGCAAGGCATCGCAGAACGTATTCAAGCCGAACCAAAGACGGTGGATGCAGGGCCGGGAACAACTGTCTATGATGTCGCAGCTGTTGCAGCCATCGCTCTGTCATAATTTATCCAATAAAACGTAAAAACGTAAAAATTTAACGACGCTCTTTACCTTGCATTGCAGTGAATTTCTCCGCCAACCACATTTCTTCTTCTCTAGTTAGGGTGAAATTCATCCAAGCGCTTTCAATGTCTGTCAGTAGTTGAAGCATCCAACGGGGATCCAAAGGATACTTCAAATAGACTCTACAAGCCGACACAAAGCGTGCCAAAGCTGTCTGAAGCTCCGTCAAATCGCCTGAAATGGTTTTAAAATATTTAAAAATTTCTTTGCGACCTAACACACAAAACCTAAAATCACTTTTGAAACAGTAAAAAAGTTTAAAAAACCTTGAACAGCGTGTTGGTGCAATATGGTTAAGGCTGGTCCTGGCAAATCCCCGCTCCAGGTCCATGTTTCCCGGTTCCAGTTTTTTAGTTCGTAGTCGACGAAAGTGGCGTAGAGACTCTCGTGCTGAGTTAGTTCGGTCCAGTTGTCTTCTTCGGAAGCTCCCCGATTTTCTCGTGTCGAGAGCCACATTTTCAGCCGAATCCGGCCCTGGACCGAACTGCGTTGAGATCGGGCTTCCAGCATGAACCAACCTTCTAAACCTGTAGACGGAATGTCTTGGAGGGGAATAGTAACACAGCCGAGAAAATCATCTTGGGAACTTTGTCTAGCGGATTGGCAAACTTGTTTGAAAAATCTACCCAAACCTCGAACTCCTCGAACCTCGTTTAGTTTGCTGACTGCTTCTAGTACTGAACTTTCGTCATCGTGGTCCCATATGTCAAGGTGTAAGGAGTCGCTGTTGATGTCGTCTATGTCGCTGCAAAATTTAAGGAATTACACATTAATTTTTTGATTTAATCAATAATAGTTCATTACATATAAAAGGAGATGTAGGTATAATTATTTCTGAGGTGCGGTTTGTAGTTAGAGTAGAGGGCAAAACTCGAGCACCGAACGAATAATAACATTTTTTTTCAGGTGGCCTGTAATTAAATATAGCTAAGTTAAGGCTGGCGTTTAGCTATGTTACCGCTTATGGGGAAAAATCAGCGTATTTAAAACATACGTCATTTGAGTTTACTAATACCAATATAAATAAACTTGGTAGCATATGAAAGCCAACACTTTTCTCATGGGGCTGGTGCATTTTTGAATCTGCAAAAAGATTTATAAACAAAAGATAATTAAGTTTGAAAAATATTCTCAAATTAAACCTAAACTTTGGCAATTATTTTCTCAAAAGTACGTGAATAGATTTATACTAAAATAACCTTAGCCCCATCTCCAAAGTCTTACAAATGTATCACCAAAAAACCAAATGCGTCAGTTAAGCCGTTTGACTGTGTCGTATGTTTCAATGTTATAATCGTCAATTTCACTTGTTTTGCGTCATTTATTAATGAGTTAGAGCAAGATAGATTAAAAAGTAAGACAGAATTTTACAGGTTTCTCAAAGAGTTAGTTTGGCTCGAAGTTTGGCAATTGTCTAAGAGAGTCGCTCTAATCGCATAACTTTATATGACATGAGTGCAAATTAACAGGATGGGCTTATTATGCGTAGATATTGTTGCTAAGCAAGAGGTAACGAGTCCGGACGGATACAGATTCAATGTCAACACTTGACTCGGCGAAAGCACGGCGAAAGTGACCATAATACGTCTGGAGATTGATTCGGGAAATTGATTTGATTTTTATTCAATTTATTCATCAATTACGTTAAAATGTAAATAACTATTTTATTTTTTTAAATACAAAAAGTAACTGCAATTATTTATTTAAATAATAAAACTATTTAATTATTTTAAAGCTTTATTTGTCAAAAATTATTTTAATATTTGTACCATCTTCAAAAGAGTAGCGTAAACATCAGAATCTTAAATTAGTTGTAAAAAAATTAATAAGGGAACAAGTTGTCCTTGAATTTTGTATTACGGAGTTATGGCCCTTTAACCACTTTATGTATTTTTTTATAATTGGAGACCTATCATCAAGTGATGACACATATACAGTGTGTAAAAGCCATATTTATAGAAATCTCGAAACACGTCAAATTTAAATTATAAATTGACATCCTTTAACGTAAAAATGCGATCCCTATCTTTAACCCTCTTCGAATAATAATACTCGAATTTCTCGATTTAGAATTTTTCAAAATCTCTTAGAACTGTCCGTAAGAGCTAATGTAAAATATACAGGGCCCCAAAAAAAGATTTTCATCTAGTCGCCTGTGAATTTCCCATGTAAAATAAAAAATGCCGCTTTAGCAAATAGGGGTAACGAGTAAACCTAGTAATGTCACTAAGGTTGTAACAAGAAAAATGAAAAACCCCATATATTCGGTCTCTTTACAAGCGGCAATTTTTTAAAAAAAAGTTTTCCTGCTTTGGATGTTTATTAAAGGTCAAAGTCCTTTTGCCAAACTTCGAATCTGAATTGACATTTGATTGATAGGTGACAGAATAAATTAGTTCAAACTTAAAGAGTAGAGCGGCACAAAAAAATTAACATGTAAAATAATTTCAAAAGTAACTAGATGAAAATCTTTTTTTGGGACCCTGTACCTTTACATTACGAATACATTTTATCAAAAACCTTTGTATAACGAATTTTTAATCATTGCAGAATATGGATAAAAAGTATTATTAACCTCTATTTAACGATTTTTTAAATCTAGAACCGTTTAAAATGTTCACCGCGAACGTCCTGGCAACATTTTTCATTACATTACATAATACACCTACATTTTGAGTATATTATAGCGAAATTTACTTCTATCTTCATTCTTGCAATAAACTTGAAAACAATAACACTTTTGAGTAGAGAATAAAGAGACCTTTCAAACGATATACCACAAGTCTATAACTCCCATTTAAAAAACTGGAGGTTGTACTTGTCATTCGAAGGGGGTTGAAGGTAGGGATTTTAGGCGCGAAGCGTTTTGCATTTTACTTATTACCGACTATTGCATACTGACCATTTATTAATTTTTACTGCCCTTTTCTAACTATAATACTAAACATAGAAATACTGGTTAAATAGTTTTTTTACTGCTTTAAAATGTTGTTCTTACTTATCACATTTTATAAATATATTGAGTCTTTAACAATATTTTGCTGATTGTTTATAATATTATACTGTGCATTATAAATACTGTTTACTTTATTGCGACTCATAATGAATTGTCAGAGACAAACATGAAACAAATAAAATATATAATTAGTTAGGATCATAGCCAATCGCCGAGTAACTTACGAGGTTTTTCACCCCCGGTGCTACGCTGGCTAATTCCTCTTATTAGTCGTTGAACATTGTAATTGTCAATTTGATTTTTGACAGTTAGCAATTAGCAAACAGGTTATTTCAAGAAATCTAAACAACAGATAATAAGATTGATAGTCTTTTTTTTAAATGTTTGTTAACACACACTCACTGCTTCACTGGTAAGCTAAGAAAACTTGCAGATATAGAGATCAAATATCGATAATTAATTGATTTATTATATTTTAATACTTATTCTATAAGCAGATTATCTATAAATAATAATATTATTCAAATACTATGAAATATTTAAATTAATAATATTAAAAGTAATATGAAAATGCTGCCTAAATTCACACACTTCAAACTTACAACGCAAGAAATGTAAGAACACTGGCAAATTTAATTGCTTTCTGTTAAAGGGTAGAAAACAATAAACATCACTTCATTTCTCGGAATAAAAAAAAATTAAGCTTAAGATGAAAAACAGAGGGTATGTATGTGGTTGCTTCTGCCACCACACATCCACCTGATCTTCGGCTTTTGTGCAAATATTACTTATGTTTAGAATGTATTTAATGTATCTTTTTTTTTATTTGCACAATTTGCACAAAAAAACTTTATTATTATTAATATTAAATAAAGTGTCAAGTGGGTACTTCTTGGTATTACAGATTCAAGGTTGCTACTATTGTTAGGAAATAAATATATAGGTAATTATTTTCACTACGATTTCGTATTTGCCCTCTTGATTTCCAATGCCTAAAATGCGTTCTGGAAATAAATTTTAATAAAATTATTTTTCTCTACAATTGTTATAAAAAGAGCACTATATAAAACAATATTTGCATAATAAACGTTGTTTACGTTAATTAAAAAGCTGTTTTTTGCAGTTAACTGCTTTTGTTACAATTTAATGTAGAACATTGTATAATACATAGTATAACCTCAATTTTTCATTTTGATATTGAGGAATTTTGTTATTTACATACTATTTCTAATACTTCGTTTACAGTGTTATGTGTTGTTTACAGAGTCGTGACCTACTCCGATGTTATTCCTTTTGAAATGAACTTAATTAGAGTCACTTATCAACAAAATTTGCCGCCATCTTGTCAAAACCTTTGTACAGCCGGGGCCAAAGCAAAAGCACAGGTCAGGTAGCCGGGCCGCTAATACGCTCCCATTCTAATACTTGAGTTTAGACCCAGGCTGATATCCCAACACAGATCCGACTCAATTCATTGAAAAAATTGCATTTGTGAAAATATAAAATAACTTCAATTTTAATTTAGACTAATTCAATTTATAGGTGAATACATAAAAATTGCCTTGAACATCAATTGAAATTTAATTATGTTTTAATTTTTATTTTTAGTCAATTTAATTATTATAAAAGTTGGGTGATAAAAAATTATTGTGACAAGACAAATACTTAATTTACTATTAAAACACAAATTTAATAATTAAAGTTGCAAAAATATTAAGTAAATTACAAAAAAAACTGTCTAAAAATTACAAGTAATTCTTTTAAAATAATATATTAAATATTGCTTTTTAGAAACAAGCAAATTATTAAATTAAAAACGTTAAGTTAGCTATATTTTTTTAACCAGTAATAACTGTTCCAGCTTTTAAAACTATTGTTAAATAAAATTGTAAAATAGAGTGGTATTAATTGTTAAAAATAAAACATTTTATAAAATATATAAAAATGTTATCACTTTGTTTTAATTTCATTAATTTTATAAAACATTGTTTTCACTATAACGAGTTAATAACAGTAAGTTTACATTAAATTTTTTATAACAGATTGCACCATTCAAAACAGGCTAACACTGTGCAAATATATATTTATAAAAACAAACTAATAAACAGTTAAAATAAAAATTAAACCTATAAATTAGGAAATAATACTTTTAAAGACTATGATCGCTTGGGTGTCCCGTCAGGTAGTAAAGGGATTATTACCTTTCCATAAATGAACATCTTATCGTTTCTGGCTCAAACACTTTCATTACAGTAACCTCTTGCAGAAATATTTATTTTTTACATATTGTCATACTTCAACAACATTATTGTTGCCATAGTTTGATTTTAAATATTTTTAATAACCTATGAAACGTGTTCAATTTATTAATACACACATTATTATTTAATGTGCACACTCTATTTAAATACATTTTTTTTTAAATAAAAACCAGTTTTTTTAAAAGCTAAAACAGTTATGAGTGCTTAAAAATATAACTTTAATAATAACACATTATATATTAATATACACATTAATATGTAATGTGCACACTCTATTTAAACACATTTATCTAATCACAATAATTTTTTAATTTATTACTCGATATTTATAATAAAATTGACTAAAAATAAAAATTAAAACATAATTAAATTTCAATTGATGTTCAAGGCAATTTTTATGCATTCACCTCTAAATTGAATTAGTCTAAATTAAAATTGAAGTGATTTTATATTTTCACAAATGCAATTTTTTCAATGAATTGAGTTGGAACTCTGTTGGGTTATCGGCCTGGGTCTAAACTCAAGTATTAGAATGGGAGCGTATTAGCGGCCCGGCTACCTGACCGGTGCTTTTGCTTTGGCCCCGACTGTACAGCTTCTTTTATTCTAAATGACAATCACGAATCACTTAAGTACAGTTTTGAGCCATTACAATATTTTTAAACTTCGGGAAATCAGAAATGGAACGGGACTGCTCCTAATTTTGTTAATAGTGCTAATTTAAACACCTCGAAGTTATCAACTTTGATTAGGAGCTGTCACTTTCAAGAGATTACATTAGTGAAATTGTGATTAAATTTGTGACAAATAAATCTGGATTACCCTGTACAAGAATCAGTTCAGATTATTCTTTAACCAAGTTATACGTATACCAGCTAGCAGTTTTGTAAATTAGGTAAAATGCTGCCAATTAGCTTATAAATTAGCTAACACTTGTGATTAGTTTGTAAACCAGCCAATAAACCGATTATGTTGTTAAATTGTCTGTAAACTAGCTACTTCTTGTTACTTATTTCGTTAGCGTTACGAGCAAAATTAAGCCAGTCAGGTGAATAAAGTTTTTTTTTAAAGTGAATAATAAATTTAATGTTTTTTAAAAAACATGATGTTGTTAGTTAATTTATAAACAAGCCACTACTGTTAGGTAATTTAAAAAGGAGTTGATTACTCTTGTAGATTGTTATATTGAATTAGCAAATATTTCAGGTGTATTTGACATCACAAAACAATTTTTTAAGTTTTTATTTACAATTTAGGATTGCCGATATTGTAATATAAATTAAGAAAACACAATTTTTCTATCATCAAATTAATTTTAAAATAGTAATATCACTATTGAATAATTAAGAAAAATTAAAACTCCAAAAATCAATAATCGTTACAAATTTCCTTGGAGCAAAAACAATTGTAACGTTAAACTATATTTCTGATTTACATCAAATTAATAGCGTAAATGCATCTTTTTGAGGCGGCAGGTACAGTGGCAAGAAGAAAATATCAAAAAATGTCACAAATAACATTTAAAATTTAGTATTTTTAGGATTTTTACAATAGGAAAAAGAAATTAAGTTAATTAATAAAAAAAGCGAAAACAGTAACTGACAGCTTAATTACAAAAAGTTAGAAGTGGTTATAATTTAATACTTTTCTTACTGTCGATTTGACGACAAAGATTTTCTTAATGACTTTGTTACAAAAAAGCATTTTAATTCATTATTTTGTCTCATCGAATGTAACACGTGATATGATTAATTATTATCGAAGATATTAAATTTGTGAAATTAAGGTTAAAAATTAGGTTAAAAAATTAACATAATATCATAGATAATAATCATACCACTATTTATAAAGACTCAAAACTCAAAGTGACTTGACTATCATAAGTTAGCCGCATCCGCCATGTAAAATGGGCAGGTTCTCAAAAGGATTGCAAACGCTTATATGCAACCCGTAAAATCATTTCATATGATTTGTATACATTAAATGAGAAGCATAATAAAGATAACTCTATAATTAATTACAATCTTACATTGATTGGACAAATGGGTTTGGCGGTCACCTTATAATAGTGAATTCACCTTGAAAAAGATTGTTCACTAAAAAACTATATTGAGAGTTTAAATGTCATCAATTTGGTAAACATTACTTTTTTGCATTAAATGACAATTATTATGAAAAATACTCATTTATTTCAAAACTGCTGTTTTTGTATTGTATTTAGTTTTTGTCATTAAAAACATATCTAAAAATCTTTGTTGAACAACATTTAGAATTGCAAGAGTTACGCCTTCTTGTTTTGAAACGGTTTTCAACAAATCATGTTTTGTTAATACATTGTTAAAGTTACTGTTCCTAAGAAGCAAAAAACACTTTAATTTTTAATAACAAATTAAGTATGTTTAAAAGCAATTATTAGGTTCATAAATTTCATGACTTTATAACCTGCTTTTTGATATGTCTCTAGTTACTTTCTACCATATGTTTATTATAATTTTTGATCAGAGGCTGTCATGAGAAACGAAAATTCTAAAAACGTAGGGCGTAACTTATTTCACTTGATAATAAAATCATTTTACTGTCACTCACAAAGGGATTTGTTTTTGATTTTCCAGTACCTTTCTTTCGATTGACGCTGCCGGTTTCTCGAAAAGACGTGATAGTGTTTTTCAAACTGGTATAAAAATTTGACTCTGTTATGATTTCTTCTGGAAATTTTTCCGGAAACTTGTCAAAACAAAGCCTGGATGAGTTAAGCCGTTCTCCGTTCGCTAAGTGCTTATTCCGAAAATATGATTCTACTAAAAAAATCTTCTGTTCTGCAGTAAAACCCATAATTCAAATCAAATCTAAATTTTACTTTTGACAGTGACAGCAAAATGACATTTATCAAGTGAATTAATCTAGGCGCTACGTTATTAGAATTTTTGTTTTTCATGGCAGCCTCTGATCAAAAATTATAATAAACATATTGTACTTATTTATCTGATTGATCTTATAAAAAGAAAAAATTATTTATAACATTATTATCTCCAAAAATATTTGACGAAATTGCATCAAATGATTTCTTAGAGGTTATGAAGTTGCTAATTACGTTTTTCATTTCAATATTAAAAAAAACTTCTTTTTCTCGTGCTGTAAATAAAGTGCTCATGCGAGTCATGCCGAAAATTTATCTTCCCGAATATATTAAGAGAACTCCGTACCTTTTCTGCCGACTACCAATAAGAAATAATGCTATGCAAGGGTTTAGCAGTTTCTATAAGATAAGAAGTAAAATTATTTTTTTAAATAAACTTTTGCAGTTTCTTGTGGAAAAAAGATCAGGCTATGCTTCTCTAGTAATGTTTTGTAATTATTATTTTTTAATTACTCCTTGAAACTGCTGTTAAAATGACTTAAAAATGACAAAGATTGTTGTACTTCAATAGTTAAAAGCAAATTAAAAAAACACTAGGGAAGCATAGCCTGATCTTTTTCCTGTAAGAAACTGCAAAAGTTTATTTAAAAAAATTACATTTTATTTTATGAGGAGTTTGAAACTCTTGCAAAGCATAATTTTCTATTATAGTAAGGTGCCGTCGGCAGGAAAGGTATGGATTCTTCTTAAGTAAACAACTATAGAAATAGAGGAAGAAAAAATATCTAACAATTCGCAGAGCTTTATTAATTTTTTAATAAATCGCAAAAAAAGTGTTTAGATTAATAAGTAACGTATATCATAGATTTACCTGACAAGTCATGTAAAAAGCAATGCGTATTCTACTTTTTCGTTTGATTTAAATTATTTCTTAGGAGTAGTGTTGACTTAATTTTGTTGATTTTTACAATTAAATCTGATCTGCCAAACTTTTTGTTGAAAATTTTGAGGATTGATGTGACATAAAAGTATGGCAACTGATTTTTTGGTTACCTTTTAGTTATTTTTCGTAATAAAGCTTATTTTTTCTTTAAATCAATTGTCAGTGTCAAAAATCCTGAAATTATGTTGGAACCCTGTTAGATTGCCATGGAAACGAAACTAAAAAGGCTAATTTTAAATGGAGTTACCAACCTTAAAACACTTTGACAATTGATTTTAAGAAAAAATGGGCTTTACATATTGGTAGAAACTATGTCCATTTGTTTGCTTAAATCCTGACAACTATTAGAAGCTATCGAAGTTACAAAATTAATATTAGTCGTTTTTTGAGCCGAACCACTAATGATAATTTTGTATCTTACTACTTTTTATCAAAAAATGTTAACGATAATCAAACAATTGAACAACTTATTTCTATCACAATGCAAAAATTTATATAAATATTAATTTAAAGTTAAATTGATATAAAATTTTATGCGTTTCAGCAAACATTTACGACAAGAAATCGTGCAAGTGCATCATAATGCATCATGCATCATGCTGAAAATATATAAAATGAAAGTATATTACTGTTGTCTACTGTGGTATATTTTAATAAAACAAAGCAGGAATTAACATCCAGAATGTTACATAATCTTAAAAAAATCTTAGATAAATTTAGATTACACCGTAAGACCGTTAGAGAATAATATAGTTAACTAGAATATTAATTCCTGTAACCTCTGCTTTGGGAAAGGTGGGTGTAATGTTTCCTTTGTCAACACTAGGCCTATTGCTATTTGTGTTTAACTAATGTTTAATGGATTAATGTTTTTGTAACACAAATCTGGTTCCTGAAATGAAAAGACTCTATTCCTCAACGTCCACATCGTTTAAAATTATAAGTGAACCATTTTCTCAAAACACAAAAGATTCATTACTTGTGTTAAGACTCATACAAGAGTTTTAATTTAAAATATGTAGATTTTTCTTTATGAAAAAGCATATTTCTGAATAAATGTTGATGTTTGAGTCTCTGCCAGTACTAGATAATTCTAAATAAAACAAAGGGTTTATTAAAACAGGTCACCTTTGTAAACACTAAAGCCAGTTCTCTAATTTTGAACAAATCCCTTTATGCCTACGACACTTTCACGACACCCAACCTAATAGGAGCTTACTAAATTTTAATTATAATGTAATGGAGTGTTGCAATTAAACCTGCTTGTTTATAAATTAAACCTGATTGCAAGCAAATCGTTCTTTTATTTAAGAATTAAGGAAATTACTAGCACATTAAGCATCAAATGGGGGATTTTCTTTCAGGAAATTAAGACGCATGAATTAATTAAATAGACTTGTATTTGGTTTTACCTGTCTCTTTTTCTATTTGGATTTCAGAAAAGATGAGACTTAATTCATCCACCTGTTGGTTTTATTATTTTGCACATGTGGTTTTGTAATTACTAGAATATTTAGCTAATAGATGCTATAACGATAAATACTGGCTTTGCTACACCTTCGCTAATGGCAAGGCCTAGTTAGTTGATGAAATACAAACCCTTCGCAAATTGTTAACGTACATGATGATGAATAATCTTGGGTACCTACAATGAGGGATTGTTACTTAAAAGCAAGTTAAAGACTAAGTTGCTTGAAATTTTGCTTATAATTAATTGCTCGATATTAGATTAAAACGTAGCTACGAATTAACTGTTGTGTTTTATAATGTTATATGTCTATATATATACAAGTCCAATAAAATTTGCAGTTTTTTGTTAGTATCAAAAACGACCAACAAATATTTTGTGAATTATTGTATTTTCCGAAAATAATGCTACTTGCAGTCTTAGGCGCCAACGAGCTTTTTAGAAATCATCAGGTAATTATATACAGGCTGTCTTACGGTGATGGGCCATTATAAATATCTGAAGAACTAGAAAAGATATTAAAATAAATGCTAAACATAAACCAAGATTGAGGCCATTTTATCCAACCAAAATATTTTCAAAATTGAAACACTTTTGGTACCACCGAAAGTGGTTAACAATATTGTTATTTTAAATAGAGTTATACAGGGTGATTTTTTGAAAAGTGTCCACCCCAATTTTCTCAGTAACGATTTTGATTAAAAAAAAAAGACGAAACTGGTTGATTTTTATTGCCAGGAGGACATCATTTCGTAATAAAATCACGTTGATCCTACCACCCGCTTAAGCACAGGGTGTTGCACCTCTAGAATTTAAATAGGGAAAATGGGTCGTGCGATACCTTAATTTAAAGATCACTGAACACTCTTTCTGCTGATCTACTTTTATTTTTATTTTTTTGATATTTTTTTATAAAAATATTTTTTTCAGCAAGACGGCGCTTTATCTCATTATGCTATAAACGTCCACATCCATATGTGTTAAAGTCTAGCAAATCGTAATGACAAGTTTCTTGATAAAACATACTGCACCCTGACGAATTTTGCTTCCTAATGTAACACAAGCAAGGTGTTGTCATTATAAAATTTTTAAAAGTTTCAAGGGTTTATAGGGGGGAGTGACTGCACACTCATATCCTAGAGCGAAGTTGTTTTCCTCGATATAAAAATTGAGTTTTCGTTAGCTTTAACAAATATGGATGTGGACAATAAATTATCTTCGTAAGAAGTAGGGGTGTTTAATACAACAACCATGAACTCATGAACCACATTACTTGATGAGGTGCTCAAATTGAGCGCCATTTTGATTTAAACAAAAGTACAAACGATGCTCAAATTTATCACGCACTTTGGCAAATGTTTCTTGTGGAATCCTTCTACATTCTTGCACAATTCGCTGTCTTAAATCGTTGAAATTTACAGGTTGGGTTTTCAAAATTACTGATTTTAAATATCCTCAAAAGAATAAATCACAACTGGTCAAATCTGGTGAGCGAGGAGGCCACTTTATGGTGCCAGGTCTGTCTATCCAATAATTAGCAAAACTCTCGTTTAGCCAATACGTACGTTTATAGCATAATGAGGTAAAGCGCCGTCTTGCTGAGAAAATTATTTTTATAAAAAAATACCATAAAATAAAAATAAAAGTAAATCAACAGAAAGAGTATTCAAAGGCCTTTAAAATAAAGTATCACTCGGCCCACTTTCTCTATTTAAATTCTAAAGGTGAAACACCCTGTGCTTAAGAGGGTGGTAGGATTAATATGAAAAATCAACCTGTCTCGACTTTTTTTTTAAATCGAAACTGTACCGAATAAATTGGGGTGAACACTTTTCAAAAAATCACCCTCAATACCTGTAGCTCAATACCACCCACAATAGCTTTAATATTTTTTACTATGTTTACATAAAGTTATACCAATTTTGACAAAAAGAACTTTCACGTAGCTTCTACGGTTTTTGTAGAAATAATTTATTAATAATTAATTTTTCAGAGAAAAATTGAAACTTTTTTAAAAATCGTTATTTTATAACAAAGTTAACAAATTTTGAATTTTTATAATAGTTAGGAAGTGTGACAATGCTAAATTTATATTTTATTGTTGTAACAAAAAAAAATTTTGTTATTTTTTAAATTTTGACAACATAAATGATCATAACTTAATTTTTCCAAACAGCACACTCTATATCTTACTGCTACATTGTTGGATATTTTTTTTTTAATTGATTGGCACAAACATTGGCGTTTATTGCAAATACTGATTGAATTGGCAATAAAGTTACAATTTTTTTGCTAACTTGTCGGTTTGTAGGTGTAATATATAACCTACAGGTTTTATATGTAAAATGTTAAGAACATATCAAATAAAATTTTATAGTTAATCTATTTTTAACAACAATAGTAATTTTATTAAATAATATAATAGAAAATAATGCAATTACAAAACTAGAAACACAATTGAAGGGTAAGATTTAATGTGTGCATCGTTATTTTCAATGCATAATTTAACTCCCTAGCTTATTAAATACAATAATTAGTGTATTTAGAGTTACATTGTTTACTTTTTCTACAATTGCAGTCTGTAATTTTTTAACGGTATTTAAATTTTTGCTGAATACTTTATTTTCAAAGTGACCATACAAGAAGAAATCTAATAGAGTGAGGTCAGGCGCTTTATTATACTTGGTTAAATTTTTCTAATAATTACCTAACCTATTTGGGAAAAATTGTTCTGAATATTTTATTGTCACACGAGCGGCGTGGTCTGTTGCAGAATTTTGCTGAAAGTAACTTCTTTGCAATTTGTTTTTGTGTAATTCTTGTATAAAAGATTGTAAAATAAAATTTAGATACCGTTTTAAATTTACTGTAAAATCAAAAAAGTATACACCAATTACTCTTTGCCTACTAGACACGCTAATTTTTACGGGGTGCAAACGTCGACTAACAGTGACTTGAGGATTTTCAGCTAACCATACACTATATTTTTAAGAGTTTATAAAGCCGTTAAATGTCTTTCACACATCTTTAATAAAAGTGGAAGATCTACCAAGAGGTTTAGTTTCTGAAACACTACATAAATTTAAAAAGTGTTGCACGATTTGCATGGATTGTGGTTTAAACTTGAAATTTACTATTACTTCGGGGTAAGTTTGTGAAAATTAGTCGTACGTGAGTCCAGGAAATATTGCCACTATTATTATATTGTAGATTTTATTTTACACCATTAAAAAAAGTGCTATGTTTTAATTTGAAAATTATTTTAACAAAACTTTTGCAACAACTAATGACAATTAATGAATCAAATTTTTGAAAATAACAAAATAACAAAAAATGATAATTTTATATATTTATTATTTTTAAATAAAACAACTTGTGGCTTAAGTGCGGTTGAACAGAGAATAATATTTAACAAATAAATATGTTTTGGTAGGTTATTGTTTACGATGTTGGAATTAAATGCAGTCCTGCCATCCAATTTTAGGTTAAAACATAAAAATTTAAAAAAAACTAAATCAGTAGTCTAATAGAGAACCAACCAATCCAACCAATTGTCCAAGCAATAGAGAATTTTTTATAGAAAAAATAATTTTTTACACTATACAAAACACCCAAACAAATTTTTCAGTTGTCATTAATATTAATTAGTTTCATCGTGTTGTCATTATTATTTGATAGTTTTATTGTTAAAAGTATGGAAGAAATTTTAAATTTCACTTTATCAGAGATACGAAAAAAAGCCAATGAATCTTCAAACATACCGTTTTTATAATTTTTTTATGATTATGACAGTTTATAAATGTTAAAATTTTGGTTTGTATGGTTGGTATTAACAGGTCGTTAATAGGGGTGTTTAACTAACTCTTTTGAATGGATTGGAGCGAAAACAGAATAAGTTTTTATTTAACCGTAAAATTATTTTATCTTTTATTATTATTAATTTATTATTATCCACTGCTTTTGTTATCACTACAAATAATTTTTTTTATTTATTTTGCATGGTAAAGCTTTATTTTGCATCACAAAAAATGGTGGAGGCGCCGGGTTACTTTGTAATGTCAGACAACGGTACCTGAACGCGCACTTTTTTGACATCTGGTTTGAGTAATTAAAAAAAACATAATAAAATGACAATGATGAACAAAATATTTTCCTTCAAATTGTATGTACAGGTGTTCCAAAATTACTTAGCTGATTATTTTTTAACGTTTCTATAATCCAATACATTTTTTTTATTTTGGTCAAATGTGTACATACCTTTCAGCCAAATAAAACATTATTATAGTGGGAATTTTCTACCTAGTTTATGGTTATGTTTATCGTTATAGAAGAAAATATATGATAAGTTGCTGTTATTAATGATTAAAGCGATAAATATACCTGTTAACAAGTGTTAAATGTGTAAGAAAATCAATCTAATCTGTGTGCAGCATACAAAAACAATGGGGGCATTGCACTGTGCACCCCCTTGCATTGTTCAAGGTTCAGGCACACTACGCGGGCACATCACAAATCTTTATGGTATTCTTCATCTTCTTAGAAGCACTTTCTGCGATTTTATTGTTAATTTTCTCTAATGACGACCGAATGAATCTGTTTTAATAGACAAAAATAATAAAAAAAATCGTTGCCACAATAAAAAAAAAACAAACGAAGGTAAGGCGAATTATTCCAGCGGGAATAAGCTAGGTAGAATATTCCCACTATAATAATGCGTTGATTGGCTGAAAAGTGCACATGTGACAAAAATTAAAATTTTTCATTGGTTTAGAGAAACGTCAAAAAATAATCGCTGGAATAAGTTAAAGTACTTTGTTTTTATTATGACAACGGTTTTTGACAACTATTTTTTTAATCTTCTTGTTAGATTTTCTTGATGTGTTAAGTAAAACGTAAAACACCTACTAACAATAAACACTTGACCTAATACGACGCGCATTTCGTCAATAAAATTGTCATTCTCAGGTAAGAATTAAATCTGACTACTGACTGAGTGATTTTAATTAAAGGGCATTAATATGCTTACGGCCTGTGCTTTTTGCTTTAGGGGCGTGCTTACCGCCCTAGGATACAAGCTTAGCACCCTAGAGATCTCAAGCAGCGTTGTTGTATTGTAATTATTGCTGCTTACTGTTGCTATTATTATGTTTTTTTTTAAATAAAATATAGCAAGTCATTTGTTTTTTAAATATTCAGCTTATTTATTATATCCATAAACACCCACTCATTTAGTACAAAGAACAACAAAGTAATTTTTTTTAATTTCAGTAGGTAATAAAAAAACACAGCGTTTAATGCTCTGCTACGTTGTCATCAAAATTAAACAAAACGTAACAAAACTTATTTTCTAACCTCGCTTTAACATGTTTGCATGTAAAGCATAAATTTGTTGTTGTTAAATATGCTAATTAATTCTTCTTGAACAATTTAAGGAAATGCTTTCCTACGTTTGAGCGTTGACTGTAATAAATTCGTCACTTTTGTCTAGATTAACTAAGCTGTAAACCAAGATTTTGTCTTATGCAAACGGCAAAACATGTTGAAACTATTCCTTAGAGAATAATCATACATTTATGGTACGCGATAAATGGAAAAATGAGAACAAACATAGAACAATAAGCTTGTGATTCTTGGAATATTTAAATTTGCTAACAAAAGCTCGTGTATTTTTTTAAGTCTTGTTCTCAAAAGATAAAGGTAAATTTTTAAAACCGGAATATTTTAGAGTTGTTTATGTCACAAACTTTCTTCAAGATCCTTTTGTAAAGTTTTATAAGCTACAAATCTTTCCGGTTATGAGTTTTATGCTGCTGTATGAAAACGAATAATAAAAGCTTAAGATTACCATCTTTTTATTTTTTCTTTAATTAGAATTTTTTATAATTTTTTTTGTAGAATTTATACACAATTGTAAAAAAAGATGTTGCTGAAATATGTTAAATATGTTTTTTATTATACCACTACATATTGAATGATCTAGAAATAATAAAATCTCAGCAGAATTTGGAAAAACGATATAAACACATAAATAAATCTTGTTTAGGAATTATGGATTATTTTAAAATGCCAAAACGATCAGATTTCTTTTTTATTTGGATTATCACTGCTACTGGAATACTAAAATTGAATATACATATATACATCACACAACACAGAGCTCTTTGCTTATTTTATAACAAAATATTGCAATTATTTCTGACAGTTGAGGTAACTGTTATGCTTAGATTATTTAAATATTTTATTCATTTTTGTTTATATTCATTTTTAATTACATAATTAAAAACTGTTTAACTTACTGACATAAATAATATGTTAAACTATGACGGGAGACTGTTAACAATCTTGAAGATAATAAATTTGGTATAAATCAATTTCTAACCTTATCAAAATTGTAAATAAAAGCGAGTGTCAACATTGTTAGGACAAAATATAAAAACTTGAGAGAGATTGATAATTTTTTTAACACATAAAGTTTTAAATAAAGCAAATTTACCAACTTTGGAATTTATTTATTTATTTATATACTTAAAAAAGTATATTATACTTGTAATATTATTTCTTTAATTACAAGAATATATTTTTTGTTATATTGTGCGAATATCTCAAAGAGATCATGTCTTCTATTTCATTTTTCATTTCTACGATTTAGGAAAGCTACTGCCTCGTTGTCGCCGAAAGTTCGTCTAAATTAAATTTTGATACTGACATTGACATAAAAGAGAGCCAACGACCTTAACATAGCAAAATATTTTTTTATCTCAGACATTTTATGACAGGGACGCTATTTTATCATATTTTTTTAAATAACGATCTAATTTTTTTATATTTACAACACGAATTTAGGGTGAGAAAAATTTCTATATATTCCCTTCGGGCTCTGTGCATTTTACTAGTAGCGATTTCTGTAAATTATAATAATAATTATTGACGAGCTATTTACTATCAAAACTTAACAAAAATTTACAAAAATGTATTAAAATTGAAATTAGAACATTCAGTTGTTATACATTTTGATAAACATATACAGGGTGTCTCACAAAAATGTGCAAATATCTTAATTCTAGATTGAAAATAAATCTATACGTCTTTTTATTTTTTCTAAAAATAATTTTTATTCAGAATTGTCAGCTCTTAAAGAGAGTCCTAAAAAAGACGTTTAAATTTTTATCTATGGAAATACTCTTATTCTCTTAAATAGAATAATAAAATAAATCAATGTTGAATTAACTTGAATATTCAATATAAAGCCTCCTACTTTGAAAATGTTGCGAAAAACGCTTTCATGCATGTGCTGAAACCCACTGCATTGTTTTATATTTTGCCGATTTACATGAAAACGGTGCATTTTACGAAATAATTGAAAGAGGCAAAAAAGTTTCTAAATTGAGCAGGCCTTCAAATTATAATAACAACAAAATTAAACTAATTTGTATTAAGAAGTTTTAAAGCAATTAGTGACAAGGGTACGTTTGCAGCCCATTTTAAAGACTTTCCACGTAAATGCAATTCACACTTTTAAATGATGAGGTAAAGTATTAAACGTACATTAAATTTTGTTAAAATTGGTAGAGTATTTCCATCGATAAGAATATGTATAAACGTTTCTTTTGGGGCTATCTTTAATAGCTGATAATTCTGAATAAAAAAGTTTTTCGGGAAAAATACAAAATACACGTAACGATTTATTTTCAAATTTTCAATCTAGTGTTAAATTCGATGTTAAATTATTATTTGCACTGTTCCGTAGGTCACCTATATATGTAAAAGGTGTTTATTTAAAAAAGTTGTCAAAAGTGTTATGAGATTTTGATAAAAGAAAATTAACAAAAAATGAATGTAGGAACTTGATATACTGTAACTATGGAAAACATTATAAATAAATAAATAATTTTGATTATTTTTGGGTGCGTGTTTACAAGAGTCCGAGTCATTTTCATTTGCAGTTTCATTTTGTTTCTTCTTTTTCGTGTTCAGTTAATTGTCTAGTTAATTGTTATTTTGTCGCAATGGCTAATTACACTTTAGAGCACAAAAAGTTACTTTCGAAGTGGTACAAAAGTTGAAGACGAATGGATCTATTTGATAAAACACAAAACAAGGTCATTGAAAAGGAGTCAAGTGTTTTGGTTCACAGGATGTTAAAACTTTGAAATCGGCAAATATTGCTCTGGGAATGTTTTTCCATACGAGTTAATATATAATTATTTAAAAAAAAAGCTTTAGAGATTACTGATTTTATAAAATATTCCGTGAAATAGATTTCAAGTTACTAATCCGACATAATGTGATAATTCCGACATTTTCGACAACTATCACTGACAATACGGCAGCCGAATTTAACTAAGAAATATTTAAAAATGTTTTTGTTTTGTCATGGCACATGGCATGTCAACTTTTTTAAATAAATAAACCCAATTTAATTCCCCACCTAAAGATGACAACTTTGTTGTGGAAATATGCGTCGTGCAAAGTAAAGTGTTTGGTGTTATTGGGTGTTTTTACGCTTTGTCTACAGGCGGCTTGACGAAGTCAATATATATGGTCATTTAAAGCATTTTACACAGTAAAATTAGAATGTGCATGGATGACATGAGAGACATGACAGTTGCAGTATAAAAAATAGCAAAATGACTATTTAAGTTAAGGTCGATATTTAAAAGTAAACAGTTGTAGATTATAGTAGTTTGCTGTTTACAAATTGTAGAAAAGTGTAGAATTTTTTATAATTTTTGTTTTACTTTTTTGTTTTATAAGTTTTGTAACTGAAGTACTTAGGTATGTCTGATACTATTGACAACGAAATGCATCATTGTCTATGATTATTGTACCCCTTCGATATTAATGCAGATCGCGGTAGTCTTTTATTAAAAGTTCTAATTTCTTGAGAACCAGGAAACTTAACGATTTGAGGTTTGAAAATTGTAATTTTATTGTAATTGCAGCCAATGAAAGTAAATAAGTTTATGTCTTAATTTACGTTTTTTTGTGGTCAGTTTGAAGATAAAATAGTATATTCATAGTAGAAGGTTTTTTTGTGCTTCGCCTAGTTACCGCTCTCGACTTCGTCTCGACTTTCAATCTCTGGGCTTAGCCCAAAAAGACAATTTTATTATTAGTAAAATAATCTACTATTTCTAATAATTAAATATTAGTTAAATACGAACCACTCGTCTTGCAATTCACGTTCTGTTTTTTTTTTTAAATTTTTGTTTATCACTTTTTTAAGATAATTTTTTTAATATGTAGGAAATGATTAGAAATACCTAACAAGATATGTAGGTTTTGCATTTCTATTCCTTTTCAAACTATCTATCAAACTATATACATAACATAACACCTCTGTATATATACAAAGAACACCTCTTTTAAGTTTAATTGGTTTTACAAATTAATAAGTTGTAACTATAAAATGGCTGCCAGACCCAAATTTGATATCTCTTGCGCGACGACCGCTTAAACAACCGATAATAAAATTATTACATTATAACGAATAATAACTGCATATCTCAACGCTCAATTTAAAAAAAGCTGTACGTCTACCATATATGTATTAATTAGACATTTTACCGAAAACCAAAATTTTTGGTATATTAAAAAGAATAAAAATTTCCGTCACAGAAGTGTTCATGAAGTTAATGATACCAAGGCAAAAAATAAAAAAAATCGACTAGAAACGTTAACAAAATGACAAACGATTTCTAGTAATTACAAATTTTACATATATGTATACTTCTGGCCTAATTCTAAATCAGATTTACACCGGTGTAATTTGAGTTGCTAGGGGCAACGTCATTACTTTACTCTACTACTTATATTCGATGGCTTAACTTTACGCTACACCGATGGAGTAGCGTAGTGTTTGAGAATTACAGCCTTATGCTCCTAGCCCGTTGCCCCTAGCAAATCAAGTTACATTAGCGTAAATCTAATTTAGAATCAGGTCCTTAGTTACAATATATTGACATACCCCTTGACGACGTAGCATAAACGTTTTGGTGTTTCGCATTCTTCAAAAATTTGAATTTCTCATTGTAGTAACATTTTTGACCTTTGTTGTAAACGCCAAAAAACCAGGTTTTGTCAAAATTGTTTGTTTATCGAGCAAACCGAAAATAATCATAGATAATAAACAAAATCTTGATAAATAGTCTACTATTACATTGTCATCTATTTTTCGAGAGTGTACTACTGTTGATTTGACAAGAACAAAATGGCATTAATAATTTGACTAATGCTTGAGTGTGGAACGTCTTTTCATTAGACGTATTTCTTTAAAACACTACTCGACCTACGCTCTCATGGTGATGTTACGAAAAATGAATCTTATGACTTGGTTCTAAAATCGGTTATAGGTATTTAATCTATTCTCTTGTCATATTAGATGTAAAAATTAAGAACAAAAATTTTGAAAAAAGGTCAAAATATATTCATAAGTCAAATCTTTTAAACCAATAAAATATAAAATAGTGTAACACGCAGTAACCAAAACCTGGACTACGTGTGGAGCCACAGTTGTAAATATTTTATTGAACAAGACGATAAAATGGACTGTAACTCTATTTTGTTGGTTTTCGGCCTTAAACAAACAAAACTTTCCGATTAGTATTTTGGTTTAGATCGAGTTAAGCTTGTCATAAGCAATTTTGGTTAAAGTTCTTTTTGTAAGTTTTGTTAGCCAACTTGCCATCATCTTTTTCAAAACTTAAAATCATTCGATTAAAGTTTAAACTAGAGACAGGCCTCTGGGTACTCACAATCTGAACTTCTCGTTCCATTTCGGATTAAGCGTGTGTGGTTTGACAGAAGTAGCCCGAATGAATTTAGCGGGCAATGCACCGGCGATGCTGTCCCGTTGTTCTCTGACTCGGCCGTCTTTTCTTTTAAAGCTGAGCTTGAAGCTGTGGTGCTTCCGGAGCTTGTCGTGATTGCCCTGGATGTCGGGGGCACATACATCCGATAGGGTGCGATTAGGGGTGAGCGGCTGCGGCTGAGGCGAGGACGGTGCTGCCATCGGTTGAATTCCAAGCATGCAGTACGGGTCACTGAAACCTGAAATTACATACGACGTTGCAACTTGCTGCTTTTTAACGAAGTGTGGAGCGACTGTTTCCACGAAAAACCCGAAAACTTGAAAGGGTTTTAAATAATTCACATGCTGTGGAGCTTTTTTCGATGCGATGCGATCAAAGTAGGGAACGGTAAATATGAATATTTACACAACCAGGTGATAACTTGTGAACGTGATAAATACTTGATTTCAGCGGAATTCAACCACTGAAATCAATCACTTTCAACGCTACAGCAAAATAAATTTGAAAAAGGGTTTGTGGAAATTCACGCGAATAGAGAATATTGCAGTGAAATCATAGCCATTTTTCTTCAATTTTTCATGAATCTAGTGACACAAACATCATAAATTAAATTTTGTGTCATTTTTATTTGAAATGACCTTGATAATAAGCAGTTTTTTGATGTTTAAAAGATTGACCAAAATGTGATATTATTACAGCGCATTATGCAGGGTGTCTTAAGGTGAAAAGAGAAAAATTGATAATAAAATTTGCCGATTTTTTTTTAAAAGCTATACATGTTTAAAGATACAAACTTTACATCAAGTTATCTTTCAATAAAGGTTATAAATGTTGGCGTTAATTTTTATTAATATAGTAAAAAAAATGTAAAAATATTGCCACAACGGTACAAAGTCGAACCGAGTAGCTTATCAGCAAAGCTGGTTTTCTAGATTATATTATTTAATCTATGGAGTTAAGCAACGTTGACGCTCGTCAGTTGAATGTATAACCCACGTAAAGTAATGCATATATTCTTGATTCAAGAGATATAGGGCTCGCCAATTAAGTCTTAAAAGTAAAATAGTCGTATAAACTATGTAAACAGTCATTAAATTAAATAGCCGTAGCTTTGATACAGTCGACCATCTTTATTTTCAATGTAACAAAGTATAAAATAACTAATCATTATCAAACTGAACAACTATGTCAACATTTCGTTAACTAATTTATCACAGAAGTGCAGCTGTGCCCTTGAACAGGGTTGGTTTCAAGTTTAAGCTTCTTGTTTGAGAAGATATTTTTATTTTTGACAAGAAGTCTTCATACCTCCACGTGGTTCTTGCTGGATAATAACAGTTTAATATATTTCATACATTAAATTGTTTATAATATAATTTTATAAGAATGTGTTGAGTTGAGATGGAAGCCTGGCTCTTCGCTGCTTGAAGTAGTACATGTGTAGTACTGCGAGAGCATAGAGCTTTAGTCAGGATAGTCGAGAAGTCGAGTTATTAATTAGTTGATTAATTCTTTGTACTAAAATTAACATAAAATTAAAACTTTGTATTCTCGTCCCTAAGAGTTTTGCGGAAAAGCTGAGTTGCGTGCGTCGCAGTCAGGAATCGCACCAAAAGTTGCGAAAACGTATTCGTGTGAAATTTAAGAAAGTGACAAAACACAAATATGTTCGAGACAGAGAAGATCATGAAATAGACGTGAAAATAGAGAATATAGCACTATAACAAGATACTTACCCTCAGACAATTAGAGAAAAATTGTTTATTAAGCGAAAAATAAATGGTCGAAATGATTGAAGCACTACAGGGGCAAAAACGGCCAGATAGAAATTTACAACGCCTCACACTGTAAATAACAAACACTATCAAGTTATACGAGGGTGAAAAAGATGAAGATTCAAAGTCTTGAATAGATAACATTAATATGTACCATGGCGCATTTGTATGGATGGTCTAAAAAGATGAAATTGGTAACTGCCCGTACCTATTTAACAGGAGCCGCCAAAAAGTGGAACTTTCCTTCTCACGAGAAAATCACGACATTGGCAGTCATTTGTTGAGAGAATATTAAGAACTTGTTTGTCTGAAGAACTACATTTTAAATTTCAAGAAATAAAACAACAGATTCTTTATGGCTTGTTGCGACAAGACGTAGGTAATGGGCGAATTACTCAAAAAACTTAAAATGATAGTGAAAAATTACTACAAGATATTTTGTTTTTCGAAAAAATGTTACTGCAAAATTGCGAGAGGAAGTATAGACAAGAAAAATTTGAGAGAGATTTCAAATGTCGAAGGAAAACGCGAAAAAAAAACTTTAATTTCGGAAGCAAAGAGCACATGGTAACTACATGTACAGAAGAACAATCTGCTTTTAAATGTTTTAGAGAGAGAGACATTGTAAGAGATTGCGACGAGAAAGAGAACAAGAATACAATCTATATATTTTTGTCAATTTTCATTTCATTGTTGCTTTCCTATTTCAGACATCACAATAAATTATAATAGAACAATAATAATTGAAGTGATAAATGTTTCTTTTTTTTTATCAAATTTAAAACGCGATTTATTTGTGAAGCCTACTAAGAATAGGAAAAACATATTACAATATACAGTGTGAACCGTTGTAACAATAAAAATTAAGGGATTTGTTTTTTAAGAAAACGCTTGTACACGTATCCTATTATTTTTTACTACACATTTTTTGACAAAAAAATTGGGTATACTCGGTGTTTCAAAATCAACATACGACCCTCAACTTTGAAATTTTAAATGGGTACTCTATTTTTTTTAGCACATCTGAATTATACGTATAATTTTGCGTATTTTTATGTAACGCACACTATGTCGATTTTCAGTTGTTTTTGAAAAAAAGGCGTGAACTTAAGATACGACCCTTAACTTCGAAATTTTTATTGAGAACCCTAAATTTTTTTTAGCATATTTGATTTCTACGTATAAATTCCCAAATTTTTATCAAATTTATTTATTTTAAATAGATCACGCCTTATTTTTTCAAAATCAACTAAATATGGACATAGTATGTGCTACATAAAAAATACGCAAAATTATATGTAGAATTCAGATATGCTAAAAAAATTGGGGTTTCCATTTAACATTTCAAAGTAGAGTGTTGTATATCGATGTTGGGACACCCTGTATATCCAAGTTTTTGTTAAAAAATGCGCGTTGAAAAATAACAGGATACCTGCCTGTCTGAGCGTTTTCCTGAAAAACAAATCCCTGAATTTTGATCAAAGTTATTACATTCAAATGGTTCACACTGTATGTCTTAAATTAAGAAAATGTGAATGGTAATAAAATAACGTACAAACCTCGATGGGAATTTTATTACACCTTGCGCTCTATTAGACCTCGAGGCTACACTTCTCGGAAATAACTTAATCTTTTGATTGTAATATACTATTTTTCCTAGAAAAGGTGTATTTAATGTAGTTTTAGCAAATATTTAACTTTTTAAGTTTTAAGTTAGATCTTTAAAGTTTGTTTGATTAAAATAAAACGTACTTGAAATCAAGGGTAAAGTTTGTGTTTGTACAAAAAATAGTTGTCTAGTTTGTAAAGCTCAAAATGCTGTCTGAACTGCATTTATTGATTTGTTGCATAAAAAGTGCGATTTATCATCAGCTTTGTTCATAAATTATATTGGCATATGCATACCGTTATGCTTCCGTCCAATTTTATTTTTTATCGAAATATTATCAATACCAATTAATTATTTTTTTAAGAAATTGTCACAAGAACATATTAAAGAATAAAAAATAAAGTGCTACAAAATGTACAAAGCAAAATACCTAAAAAAACTATTTTTTTTATTTTCAAATAAAAAATTTTCAAAGAATTTTGTTGGTATTGCTAATATTGTGACAAAAATTTAGAGAATTTTAATTTAATGTTGAACGTTAACGATATTCAGCAAACCGTTATTTCGTCGATTAATTTATATTTTTTAACTAGATAACGTAAATGCATTGTTTCGTGGCGAGTTATGTAGGTAAATGTATGTATAATTTCACAATTAATAAAATGTATACATATAGGTACACACCAGCGGCTACATACGAATGAACTGACGTCGTCATTTATAATTTTGGATTGTTAATATTGTAGGATAAATTTAGAGCACTTAAGCATTAATGTTTAAAGTAAAGGAAATACATGAATGACAGTTGTTACATTAAAAAATATATCAAATTAACTTAATTTGTAAAATTGTGTTTTTATTATGATTTTCTTAATAACGTAAATTTATTTGCACGTGGCAGCTAGTACTTCTAATGCCATGTTTAAGTTTATTAGGTTTGTTTTTAATTAAAGTATTTAAGTAGAATATATTGTCGCTAGTTTTTGTTTATCTACTACAAATTTATTAAAAAGTGGATAATGAAATAATTTGCTTGCATTAGCTAAAGACTTTTTTATTAGTTTAATTAACTGGTGAACAAAAAAAAATAAACGAGCGCTAACTCATATTTGTACATAACCCTTGCTGCATTTTGCGGGTCTTTCAACGGTTGGTTGTATTAAATTTAATCTTTATTATTACTGCTTGCTGTTGCAACCGGGTGTGTATATCCGCTTTAAATTCTTTTATAAAATCCTTTATCAAATTAGATAAGTACATGAAAAATTACATAGAAGCACAAAATTAATTTAGTAGTGCTACAAAAATGTCCTTAAACAACATTATACAGATCAGTATTCTATTTTTAAAATTTTATTTATTTGTTTGATAATATTATCTACTTAATATAAGATAATAATCTGCCAGACGCAAATTTGCTATTAATTTAGTCAAAACTAATTTTGCTTGTGGTAATTTGGTTTTCAAAGACATTAGGCGAAAATTAGGGTCACAGCATTTACTTAAGACGAGACAATAGGGACTATTAAAGATTCATTGAATAATGTAACACCAATTCATCGCTATTAAAACCTTATAAATGCATATTTGTCCCTGCTAAGCTTTTAGATACCAAGTAAAATCCTTAAATTTATAACTATAGTAAAAGTGAAATGAGAAACAATTTATTTAATTTATTTCTAAATTGAAAGATAATTATAATAAAAGTAGTTTCTTGTAAAATCGGTCCAACTTTAAATTAAACTCGATCTAAGAAAGCCCTAAGCTGAGGCCGGCTTAAAAGGCAAATAGAAAATTCGGAGATTAAAGTAGCGTCCCAACAAACTTCACAGTGGATAAATAATTAAGATGAGTGCAACTTCCTTACTTCGATAACATGTTCTTGCTACAAAATTATTCAAACTGACATTTAACTATCTTTATTTACGAAGATATTAAATGTATTCAAATTGATGGTGCAAAAAGTTTCATAAATATGAACAAGAACTGTGAATAATTAAAGCATCGCCTAGGTATTTCCACTCAGTCGTTCAGAGGAAAATCAGGGAAAGCCTGCGATCAGAGAACAAGAAATAACCAAATGATAAAAAATGGTTTTTGCGAATCGATATCATTTCCATACAGCGTAAATAATAAAATTTGCCCAAAAAGAAACAACTCAAGTCATAAATTCTACGAATAAAAAAATTCGATTTCAAACTTGTTTATGAGTTTACCCGGAAGTGTTGCATGATGCTTTTACCATTTTAATGTTATACGTGCTTCCAAAATTTGCAAAATATAGTATTTCGCAGAACATGCATACACTGTTGCTTCTACAAAATTATACAGAGTTGCCCAAAGAAAACAGACAAGCAAGTTTTTGGGGGTATATAATCTAATTCCGAAAATTGTTTAAAACAGCTCAATTTTGCTTAGAAGGGGACAATATCAACAGTAATACTTTGGCACAGTGTCTTGTGTAATATAGTAGCCAAATCCCACCGTTTAAAATAAGCGCGCATAATGCAAAATACCGGCTTATTTTGGCAAAATTTTATAGCAATCTAAAGTGTTTTTTTACTTGAACATTTTACATAAATGAATTGAAAAAAATAATACAAATTTTAAATATAAATAATAACAATAAAAATTAAAGTCAAATCTACAAGTTTAATCAAAATTTTTATATATCCGTTTTCGGGAACTAAAGTCTCATCATCAGTGCCAAACTTTTGTCAAAAACGAATTTAAAACATCAAAGAATATAAATGTGTACTAAAAATAGAATAAAACGTTATTTTTAGCACAATAGTTTCTGGTTGATTTAAATAAAAAAAAAAGAAATAAAAAAATAGTTTCCGAAAGCGCTTTACCACTGTTATTTAAGAATTTTAATTAAGCTTGTGGGTTTTACTTTAATTTTTATTGTTATTATTTAGATAATTATTATCCTACTTCGAGGAAGAAAGGATGTTTCCAAAAAATTTATATTTTATATTTATATGTATTTTAGTTTCGAGTTCTATTTAACTTCTTGTCTTGTTTTTGATGAAATAACAACTCACTTTTTAGCTTTTTGTAAGTTTACAATGACTATTTACTTTTTGTAATAATTTTAAATCAGGGAATCATATTTTAAGATGTTAATAAAACAAATAGCGTAATTAATAACCAGTCAAAAAATGTATTTGTTATCTAATTAATTAAAAATGATTTAAAAGTCTTAAATACAATTTTTTAGTCGAATTATCCTTAAATTTTTACAAAATTTATCATTAATCAGGTTTCTAATTAATCAACCTTTGATTTATCGATTAAATAATTAATTGAGGTTTTAGTTGCTTCTAATAAATTTAACTAAATTATGTGGGTGAATGATTGGCAGATTTTTAATTAGCTTAAAAACAACTTCATAAGGTTTGTAAAATACAGGGACTGTCAGTGAAGCGGAAAAATTTAACGTACCCATTTTTTTTATGAAACATTTATTATCCGATTTTATTTTATTGATTTGAGTTGAGTAAAGTATGTCATTTTGCCATTTAAGAATAACACCGGTCAAGTAAAAGCCATTTATGTAAAAACATTTTTTCCGAATTTTTTACAATTCTTTCGCAATTTTTTTCTTTAAAGATTTGTCAAGAGCAGGGTGTACAATTGTACATTACAAACTATTTCAGAATTTAAAAACCTATATTAGACAAGAAATTTTAGCGCGTCAAACCTGTCCTCCTTCGTCAAGTGATTTTCATTCAAGAATATGTTTGATGTTTACACAAAAATGGTTCTCACTTAAGCGGCTTAGATATTAGGACTTAGTCGGTGGTTAGACTCTATTTTTGAAGACATGTTTTTGAAGAAAAAAAAAGTTTTTGCTCACCTAAACGACCCATTACCAATAATACGAAGACTATTGTTAGCTACTTGCAATGCTAGGAGGTTAATGCGAAAAGATCGAGTATAGTCTTAAAAATTGTACCCCTCTCATTAAAAATTGACCTGTTTCAAAATTTTTCCTAAAATAATCAACAACAAAGCTATTTAGGGTAGCTCCTTTTAAGTGGGACGCATTGTATATCTTTAGCGAAAGGTGTACGTAATAAGTAAATCTATAATATTCTTTAAAAAAACAGAAATTACAATAAAGAAAATCTCTTTTTTTAAATGCTTTATTCTGATGAGAAATGTAAATCAAGCTAAACTCCAGTTTGTAAAATATCACAATACCGTCAAAGTTACAAAGTTTCTCGACATCAAGAACCCTTATCACATACATCATCGGTATTATATAACGAAACTTGTTATACGTATAAACGATAAATTAGTGGTGATTTGCTCTTACCATTGGCATCCTTAGCTTCAAGTCCTTCAGCTTCAATAACAACGACGCTGAGAACAACAATTGGTGGTTTTTCTTCTCCTGCAAGATGCAACATGCGGTAATGTCGGTCGGGAGGCATTCCAAATGCCCTCTGTCCGTACAAATATAGGTCTTCTTTGTAATGTGCATATTGGCCTCCTGGGGCGGGAGCACCGACCTGAAATAAAAATAAAAGACCTCCTAGAGTAATAAAAGAGCAATAATACCCCTATTACGGTCAAAGTTTCTTCACCCAAGCTCGCGACTAAATATAAATGCTTCCTACATTAAGCTTGTACCGTAAAGAGCCATTACACGATCAGAGCCCTCGTTCACCGCCAAGATTTCCATATTAAACCGCGATTGTAATTAGGCGGAGGAATTCTAATTTCAAGTTGTACTGGAAATGAAATGTCAATATTGATGCCGACTTTAATGCAATTTCCAGCCATGACACGCCGTTATTGCTTTTGATGGCGTGAGAAAGTCATTTTTTTATTTAATAAGTTGACTTTAGAAACAGAGTTAGAGAAAAAGATGTTAAGCCCAAAGATAAAAACTTTTGTTACAGAAACTTTCTTCATTTGTTCTAATAGGAAGTTAAAAAGAAGTCTATTTTGAATCAACGCTACTCAGGATCAAAGATATTCGTTATATTGGAATTGATTTTGGAAGCGATAAAAACGTAACTTTAAACTTATTGATCTCAACTTTATGAAAAAGTAATGTAACATAAGGAAAGACGTGGTTATAAAGTTATCTAACAAAATCGTTTCCACTTGAATGAAAGTGGAGTGTTTGATGGCCGAGCATCATGTTACACAAACTTCTATTCCAAATTGAATTCTTAATTAGAACTAATAAAATAAAAGAATTTACAAACCGTTACACCTCATGATGTCTTTTAATGAAATCAGCAAATAAAAATACAGGAGTTAGTTCAAAGTTTGTTTGCTTGTTATTTTCAGAGAGATCTGTTTACTGTATACTTTCCAAGTTATGTTGAGTGATTTTTAGTCTATTATCTAGTTTCGTATTCCCTTTTATGTTTAAA
This sequence comes from Tribolium confusum, assembly GCA_029207805.1. Taxonomy (NCBI): domain Eukaryota; kingdom Metazoa; phylum Arthropoda; class Insecta; order Coleoptera; family Tenebrionidae; genus Tribolium; species Tribolium confusum. The sequence goes on along the minus strand of JALGAY010000002.1, from coordinate 26,650,199 downwards.
GGTATTGAAAGTCTCATGGTAAACACATTGTGCAGTGAAAATTGTATACACTGTGGCAAACACAAATGAATACATTGATCTTCATAGTAAACAAATTGATCATCAATACATTTGATAGTGCATACACAGTAAGCATTTGCAAATGATGTAATTATGTTTCAACAACCCGAAAACCACTAAATTTGCTATAGTGTATGTTGGTAAATGTAGGAACTTTCACATCAATAATTATTTTCAATAGCTGACTAGGATTTCGCCAAAAAATAGTGATAGTAGTTACTCTCACACAATTTAAAAAATTTAATTTTAAAATAAATTCTTGTGTTATATAATTGTTCAAAATATTATATCATACAAGGCAAAACTTTATTTTAAAAAATTTAAGATTTGTAAGAAAACAAACTTGCTAAATAAAATTTAAGTAAGTAATTTTTCCGCCGACAACGGCATACAAAAAACCTAATCCAGTGTTTTTTTTTAATTTTCAAGTATTTTTTTGTGGTTTGGACCTATTGAAGAGTATAATGAATGATGACAACATAAATAAAATCTAGAGCAAAATTAAAAACATAATTTGTAACATTGAAAACTTCTACCTCTAATAACTTCTAAACAGGTGAAAATAAAAAAATAAAAAAAAAGTTTCGACAGTATCAAGGGGGAATAAGTATGTTATTTGGTCTGTAAGTATTAAAGTATTAGTACCCCAACCCCTAAAAATTTTAATAGGGCTATACTATTTGTGATACATCAAATGAAAGGCAAGGATCGAGAGAATACGACACAAAAAATACAACAAAATTTTATTAACCGAGGTACAAAGTAAAATAATTGATAAACGGATGTTTTTCTGTAATATTTACTAACTTAAATTAACTGTAAAATCTGGCGATATGGCCGGCCATTTGATGCTACTTCTCCGACCTATCCATTTGTTTGAGTACCTGTTGTTTAAATACTCTCTCAAGGGTCTAAAATAATGAGGTGGTGCGCCATCCTGCTGAATGAATACTTCGTTGGGGTTTAACGTGGAGTTCGTTTCACTTGCAACTATGATGAGAAGATCTATGATAACATCCAGCAACTCCAAGTATATTTTTCTTGTTAGGGAGTTAATTATTGTGCGGGAAAAAAATTCCTTCCATCAATTGTTTTTTTTTATATCGGTGTTAATAATAATGATATTTTGATGCGGTTTTTTGTAACATTCTACCGGTCCTTACGTTTCATTTGATGTATCGCAACTAGTATAGATCAATTTAAGTTTTTAGGGGTTGGAATTAAGGTGCTAGTACTTTAACACTTACAGGCTAAATAACATAACCATCCTACTTCCCCATTAATACTGTCGAAATGTTTTTTTTCAAGTTTTTAATGTTACACCCTGTATAACCTCAATAATTATTGCTTAATGTCAATCTAAATACTTAATTTATTGAAAGTCAGCTATTTCATTATATGCAACAATCAAACTTAAATTAACTACAATCAAATCCTGACATTTCAACGATATTTTAACATTGAAGGAGAGCATCAACGTCAGGTATTGCTAAACGAAGTCAGCACATTTTCGTGCTATGACAGTGACAATCAACAAAACGAATTGAGTTCATTTTTTGAAAACATTTTTGTAAGCTTTGGTTTTTAATTTTGATCATAAAATTGTAGTGACTTGCTCTTTTCTAGTTGCTTTTCTAGTTGCAACTAGTAAAATAAGTATGTACTCTAGCCAAGCTCTATCGCAAAATGGATAAAAAGATTGGAGTGCAGTCCCACACACGTTCTGACGACAAACAGAGTGTTCTTTCTGGTTTAGATCGATATCTTCAACCAACCTACGTATTTCCTTCCACCGATGATTCTAAAAGTGATTTTGAAGACACATTGCTCACGACAAAAAAGCATCTCAAAATTTCAATAAAGAGGTCAGGTTTCAATTATGTCAAAATACTAAACTGTTTAAAGAATGAAATAGGGCTCAAATTTTTAAAAAATACGCAAAATGGTTTACAATCTTTTGGAGACAAAATGTCTAATTTAAAATGTCCCACAGTGATTTTGAACAGAATTCCACGTTTAGCAAAAGTAAAGTACATATAACGCCAACTTGTACCAAATTCCAAAGCTTACTAATAAGGCATTCAACTATAATAAATCATTTTATAAAATTGCCAAAACAAAACTGAGTAATGGAGTGATGGAAATATCAAAGGGACACTTAAGATTTTATCTTCTGAAGACAGCTTTGCATAGTATCACACTTTTACTCTTCAGTGATTGGTAAGCAAGCATCCTGAACTGTCTCGTGACTGCAATATCCTCAACCAATGGATGATATCTAATTCTGTAACTTTCATGGTTAATAAAGAAAAATTTTAAAATGCTATTATGTTTTTTCTTAATGGTTTAGCAGCTGAAATTGATTGCTCGAGACCGCAACATCTAAGGGACTTAATTGACTAGTCTGTTGCAGAAGCAGGGCAATATTATTGTCTCAGATTACCAGATTTTCTAACCTCATGTTGTCCGGTCAAGTAAATTGTAAAATTACTGCTTTTTCTATGGAACCTTTTTCTGTGTTTTGTTAAAAAAAATAGTAGCATTTGTCCAATTGCTGTTGATTGTACCTTTTGTTGTTTGGTTTTGAAACTTGATTGTTGTCGTACTTCAAGGAAGCTTGCTGATTACTTGAATGTTATTCAGCCCGCAGTTGGTGTTATCAGTGGCTGTGATGGTGCAGTTTATGTTACCAAAATTTATTTTGCTATAAACACCGGTTCTGAAATAGTGTTATTTAAGGTCGACATTAAAAATTCTTTTAACACAATTGAAATAGATGTGATTTTTCAAAATGTTAAAGATGAATAATTTCTTTGTATTTCTTAATGCTATGTTTGTCATTCTAATTTATTCTTACATGAAACATAAAATTTCTTTCTTAGTTGTTTGCCAACAAGGAGATCCGGCTTGGTCCAGCAATCTCTAGTCTCTCAATTCAACCCGTTATTAACAAACTGGTTTCTAGACTTAACATTTGGTTTAATTGGTTTAATATTTATACAAAAACATCTACGCAAATGACAAATTTTACATAATTTTGGGTTAAAAATTACTCGTCTTTGCTGTTAATAGTATATAGAGCAGTCACTCGTGATTTTCAATAAAAAATTATAGGTAATATCTCATTCCCTAAACTGATTATTTACCTATCAAAAATTTTAAGCTCTGTTAAAATTTGACATACGTAAGTATGGAATGCCTATTACTTGTACAGTTAGAAATTTTATATTACAAATGATTTTAGAGCATAGCACATTATTGAAAAAATTAATAAGAAATAATTGCTCAGATAGTAGAATTTGGAACTTGTAAAGACAAGCGCTATTAAGGAAGATATCTACATGCCCACTACTTTAAAATTCTACTGATAGAGAGCGTGTCGTATTTGGCAATTCTCATTAAAATTAACTTTTGTGATACTAATTTCTTATATAATTATCTTTGATTTGTGGTAGGGGTTGAGAACTGACCACAGTTTTTGTGTAATACATATTTGTGTAGATAACGTTGAAGGCCCGTAGATGTTTAGAGATTCTATACTTCTCTTACCTCTTCTTTTGTTTTTTACAAATATTGTTTATTTATTATTCTTTGATAATCATCTAATTACATCGATACCAACAGATATATCAAAAATTTGACTGAAATCAGGTAATCTAAATATAATATTTCTAAGTAAAAAATCTTTTTGTTGGATTTTCTTGATGTGGTAACTGAAACGTAAACTTCCACTAACACCAAAAACTTTACCTTGCACGACGCGCGTTTTGACAACAAAATTGTCATCTTGAGGTAGGAATTAAAACTCAATATCTTACAAAAAATCTTAGCTTATAAAATAATCGTGTCGACTTTTACCAACTTACACATCCATCTGCTTTCAATTAAAGGTTTTCAAAAGTCTAGAAATACATAAAAACAAAAGACGTCTAATCAACGCTGGTTTTGGACCTATCCCCATTTCTTCTCTTTTTTTATTGGTACAGTTGTTATTTGACGGTGTCACATCTTAGAGCTAATTAGTGCTGTTGGTGTACTATTATAACTAATTACCTAAAATTCTTAACTTTTTTAATCTTAAGATCGACCTGATAAATTGGAGAAAATAAATAAATTTACTAGCAAGAGGTGTAGTCCCAACATAAATTTGAATTTGCAGAGCCTGTTGTTATTTACATTAATCTGAATTCTACTACTGATTATGTGACAGTTATACCACACGATCGTGCGTAAAAGACTTAGCCAACATGTAAGAACAATAATTCTATTGGTGTGAATTATTTTTTTGCGCGACCGGTTGTTTTTATCAGTTTACTGTACCTGTTTCCACGACGGTAGGTTGCTGTTACTGGTTGCTACGTGTAACAAGACGGTAAGTAATTCACTTACCGTTCAGTGAACGGTAAGCAATTAAATCTAAAAAACAATTTTGCGATTTATTTATTAAAATTAAATGTACAATTATTATAATTAATAGTAGTAATACTACTCGCATTTGAGTTTCTAGTGTTAATAGACAAACTTTCCGACGTAGAAGTCCCAGGTTGTTGTAATAGTCCACCAACATCGCTGTGTAAAATTTTATGAGCAAATTCAATTTTGTTTTGGAGGGAATCTTCCACGTAACTCTCGGCCACCGTTGATGAACGCCACCCACCATGTCTTTTTAGTCCCAACACATCAACTCCGTTACTCGCCAAAAGTGTAGCCGATGTGCGTCGAAACGAGTGTCCAGTAAAACCTTCAGGGGCTTGCAACTTTAAATACTTTGCAATTTTTTTGCAATTGTGCCTTTTCCTGTGATTTGCCTAGTGCATTTGCCATTTCGATAGTTCAGAAATAAATGATCTGACGTTGGGTTGCTTGGTCGAATTCTTATGTATTTTCGAAGTATTTCCAAATAATGAACTGCTTCATTTTCTTTATTAATAACTGTGAACGTTCGCTGAATATTCGTTTTTGTATTTGGAATATTTACTATAAACATTTCTTCACGTTCCTCCTATGTCACTCATTTTAATATTGTACAATTCCTCTCGTCTACAAGCGCCCGATACTCCCAATATCTTGCTACCTGCAAATATATTGTTTCCTTAGAACTCAGATGTACCACCTCATCATCTACAACATACCTTTTGAATTAAAAATTGTTCGTGTGGTGCTTCATTCAAGAATTTTTCCATGTCTTCTTTGGTAAAAATTTTAGCCTTCTTAGGCCGATATCCAATATTTTTTCTCTTAAGATAAGCAATTAATGTAGCAAACTTAGAAATATCGATAGCATCATGGAGAAAAATTGCATTCTTCAGTATAGAATACTCCGCCCATAAACTGCCTGCGGCCTTCAAGTGTCCACTTCTCACCACAAAATACGCTAACAAGCTCTTTTCATTTACAAAAAAAAAGGAGGTGCCACAAGGGCACATATATTGATTAAGCAATACAAGAGCGCCAAATTGGGCGCATAAAAAAAAAACAATGGTACATAGTACAATAAGAACAAGTGGTACATGTATGTTGTATGTTTGCCAGCTGAGTTTCCAATCAATGACCGGAGTTAATTTCCTGCTATCAAAGAATGCCAAAAGACCACGCTCCCTTTTTCTCCTAATAAATTAACTCTTCTAGGAAACAGGGGGGGGCTCTAGATCTTTCGTGAAAGGCAGGAGCAAGTCCAGTGGGTAATCTTGTACCGAGGTGAGATCAAATGGATTTGAGTAAATGCTCATAAGAAGGTCTAGACGTTCATCTTCAAAACGAGTACACGATATTAGGCGGTGAGGTGGGTCATCTACCACCCCACATAAAGGGCAATTTCCGTCATCTGCTTTCCCAATTCTTAAGAGATGAATTTTAAAATTTCCATGACCGGAGAGTAACTGGGATAATCCCCAGTCAGCGCGACGTTGATTTTGTTCTGTCGAAACCCAGGGAACAAATGCATAAGTGATGCGTCCTTTTTGGGAGTTTTCCCATCTATATTGCCATATGTCTAGTATTAATAGGTCAAGATATTGTTTTAGATGTCTCACGCTGTCAAACTCTGTCATATCCAATCTTATATCTAAAAAATTTGCTGTGCCTTCTCTTCGGATTGACCTGGTGCAAGAGATTTTGGCAATTTCTAAATCCAGAGGAGGAATACCGGCAAGTACTCCAGCGGCATCAGTAGATACAGACGAGTAACATTTTGCTATTATCCTAGAGGCGGCCCCATATAGGGACAACAGTTTGCGTTGAATTGCTGAAATTGTGAGTCTAGAAGCCCACACCTCAGCAGCATAGGATACTATGGGGACTATCGCTTGCTTATAGATAGTGGTTATAGACTTTTCGGTGGGGAGATTCCAATTCGCTCTAGCGTACTTTCGAAGAGTTATGATAATGTTTCTGGCTCTCTGGCATACAGTGTTAATATGTTGTTGGAATTTTAGATTCCTGTCTATACTTATGCCTAGATATCTGAAGCATTCAACCACTTCGAGATGAGAGTCTCCAATACGTATTTTTATATCCCTGTTGTGTACTCTTTTGGGGGACGAATTAATCATAATCTTGGTCTTGTTTACTGAGATTTCTAACTTGAATTTGTGAGCCCAGGCTTCTAGGGACTGAGTCGCTTCCTGTAGCTTTATTTTCAAGTCTTGACTTTGGTTTGATTTTATAACAATTGCCAGGTCATCAGCGTAGGCAATCTCAGTAAAGGTCTCGTTGTCGTCATGGATATTCAAATACAAATCAAAAAGACAGTTCCATAAGGTGGGCCCCAGGACAGAACCCTGGGGGCATCCCTTACTACAGTTCTTACTCACCACTATTTCATCTTCTCGGAATTCGACCGTCCTATCGGTGAAGTAACTCTTTACTAGTGCTACAAGATAGTTGGGCACCTGCTTTCTTATAAGGGACTTAATGACAGCTGGCCACCACACATTGTCAAATGCCCCTGAGATATCAACGAATATGGTGGCGACGTATTTATATGTTGAATCTTTTACCGTGTGCAGGTATTTATTTAACGCATCGATCGTACTTCGGCCCGGGATAAAGCCATACTGTTTAGTAGAGTGAAATTCACCCTGTCCAAACATCAATCTACCTTTTATTATTTTTTCAAAAATTTTAGCCAGTTCAGAAAGCAAAGTTATTGGTCTGTAGTTTTTCGGGTTACCCAGGTCCCCTCCGGGGTCTTTTAAAAGAATTTTAAGGCATCCTTTTTTCCACGCTTTAGGGAAGTATGAAGATTTTAAACAAGAGTTGTAGATGTGAGTCAGAAATGGAGAAAGATACGGGCCAATAGTCTTGAGCAGGGAGCCTCTGAGATTATCAAATCCTGGGGATTTCTTGTTTTTCAGAGAAGCTATAATTCCTTCAATCTCCTCCCTGGTTACTTCAATCACTTCATTATTGTAAATTGAGTGTGTTGACTCATAATCGCTTCTGTAAAGCCCCTGTGATTCACTTTCATTTAAGCTGTTATCATCTGGGAGCAGTTTGTTCAGAAGAAAGTTCATCGACTCTTGTTTAGATCTGGTAGTGCTGGTTTCATTTCTGTTATTTCCCATGGTAAAGGATCCGATAACTCCGACCTTTTTGAACTTTTCGCATGCTACTTTATAGACCACTCCCCAAGGATTGGGGGAAAGGTCATTTTGTACAAAATTTTTCCAAGATTTTTCTGCGTCTCTATCCATCCTTTCCTTATACCTTCCTTTTGCGGCGTTCATTTCGTTGTATAGGTTTTGGGTTTTGGTTGGATCTTTATTTTTGTATAGTGCTCGTTTTTTGTCTAGGTATATTTTTCGCAAGTCATCAATTTTCTTATTCCACCAGTCAGGTCTATTTAGGAACTTTCTTCTGCGTTTTGCAAAATTATCTAAAATTTGGAAGAGAGATTGATAAAAGTAGTCAATTGCAAAATCAATCCTATTTGGGGAGACGAGAATGGGGAACATATTCAGCAAACAGTTGTTAAGATCCAATAAGGGTTGCTCTATTTGCTCGGATGTTATAGATGAGTAGTCTTTTCATTTACAGAAATCTTCTTTGCTTCACGCCATTCCTTAAACAACTTGCATGTCTGTTCATATCGGGCTTTAGATTTTTCTGGAATTATTGCCGAACATCCTTCTTGCCAAGCGTCTTCTAAATCATCCGGTAGATCATCACTATCTTTCATATTTGCTTCGAAAACGGAACCACAAAACAGAACTATGTAGAAACTATGTATCAAAAAGACAATTTTTGATTATGGTTTGTCAAAAGACAATTTTTGCTATGGTTTGGAACAAAACCATAGCAACCATGCAACAGCCACCCAAAGTTTTCAGTTTCAATCTTCCCGATTATCACAAATGTATTGATATAAATTATTATTATTATTAATATTCTAGAAACTCCAATCGCGCAAAAAACGTTATAAGCATGTCGAACGTTAAGGATTACCGTTCTCAGACAATAATTGGAGTCGTCGCTTTGCTCCTCCTCCAAACAACTGTCTTCGAACGGTAATCATTCTTTACCGTTCTCCATACTTAATATACTATACTTGCCTGTCAAGGGGTAAAAAAAAACAATTTTAAAACGTCAGATTTAAATTTAGTTTTTTACCAATGAAAAACCTATTTTCTGGGCAAATGACGCATCTTGGATATTTTGTGTTGTATGTTGCTTGTTTCTGTTTTTAAAATGTGGCGTAAAGATACCACTTAGGGAAAAACATCGAATGATTCTTTCTCGAGTGCGTAGAACAAGCAGTAAAGTAGATTTAAAGAGAGTGCGTTGTGTGAAGGGTGGTAAAAGGGATAATTTATTTGAAGCGACTTTTCAACTTTATGGAGAAGTAAGTTCTAAAATTTTTATAAATGCGTGTTTAAAATTTTTGTGTAAAATATACATTTTTTTACGATTTGTAATAGAATTTTAAAAGTTTTAACTTTTTCTGGAACACTCGAAAACGTTTTGGATATTGGTTTTCCCAGAAACCTCATTACGGATGCAATCAATACAAAAAATACAATTTAATTCACAGTTGAAAGAAAAGAAATTAATTTGAACGAAGTGAGAAAAATGAAATACTTGAAATAATAAAACGCGCTCTCAAAGGTCGTATCCCGCCAACGTAAAGAGTAACGTGTTAAACATCATGAGGGAACCAACTCCGTTTTTATTTCTCCCGTATCCGAGTTTCACTTCATTGTTTTAAGTTTTGTGACATGCTTGACTGCTGTTAATTAATTTTAATTATCTTGTTTGAGCGCCTGAAATAGCTTATATAGATTTAACTCCACTTTTAATGAAGATCTGTCACTAACTAAGTGATTTATTCAAGATCAACCTGGGCTTTGTTCTTAATTAATTTATTATAAAAAACTTATTAAGGCGTGCACTTTCTCGCTGGTAGAAGGTACTCGATTCTGTCGTTATTTATAATTAGGGATGGTTCGTGCGATCTTCTCGATGTTGGGAAATTTATGTTATGGAGATTTGTTATTAGGTCGCTTTTTGCTACATAACTATTCATAGCACGTTCCGAGTTATTTATTAAACATAAAAATTGATAAAACATCTATAATTCCGGATTTTTCACATTGCGTTTGCTTCCTGGGTTAAATAAATCTTTATTACACTAAACCGTGATTTAATAGCCACCTGTAGTAAGGCGAGATTTGTTACAAGGATTTTATCTTTCTTGAAAACGGAAAATTAATTTTATTTTTTAATGAATGTGAACTTGTAAAGATTTATTTTTATTACACCTAGAATGTAACTCCATATTGAATGGAGTGAATTTGGACATACTCTTTTAAAGTCCTCTGATTTAATGCTCGTTAAGCTTTGTTGTTCTTGTACAATTCTAATTGCTTTTCAATACTCTGGCTCACCAATTAATTCATAAAATTGAAACTTGAAATTGAAAAAGCTCTTATCGTTTCTGTATAACAAGTTTTTTTGTCTGGATAACCGTAGAAATCTGTTTGTCATTTTTTGTCACACTGTAAAATCAATTTCACATTTTTCTATCCGGATATTCATGAGAAGAATAAACCTCAGTCAAATGGGACGGGGAGAAATTTTGAAGCAAAGGAAATTTAAATAAGGTACTTTTTGTCCTTGAATTTTAGAAATTGTATGAAGGATAAATGTGAAGTTTAATGTTGCTACATCAAATCCTTGTTATTTGAAAAGTAATTGCAGCCGTGAAATTTACGGAGAATATTGAAATGAAGGATAATTATTATTCTAGGTATCAACACTAAAATCGTATCATTAAAAACGTGTTATATTACTAAAAATACAAAAGCACTAAAAATTAGAGTTTGTGCTTTAAAATTAAAGTACAGCTTAATTACAGTTAAGTGTATAGTACAACTAAAGTTTAACGATAGTAAAATATAGTTTATAAAACGTATAAAAGTCAAATAAACATGACAACAAATTTTAGGTTTTTGCACAATTTGTAGACGACACTTCGACTGACAATCATATTTAATTTTTATCAGATTATGTACCTACTTTTTTATTGTGAATAATTAATATTATTTTTTTATGTATAATAGCTCATTTTTTTTTGCAAAGTTAAAAACATAAAAATACCGCCATTTAAAAAAAATCATAGTTGTTATGGTTCGAGGTTAAGGTTTGAAAATTTGCATGAAAGCTGCTTTTAATAGGTACTAACAAAATAGAAAATTTTAGATGTCAAGGTAATTCGTGGGGCAATTTGGCATAGAATGCCCCATATGTAAGAAACAAAATAGGATAGTAATCTATAATATACTCGTTATTGTTACTTTGCAAATCGAGGAAAAAATAATAACGAGAAATCCAAAAGCAGTAAAACCAAATCAGGATAGGACAAAAATGAGCTTGGTTTATTAAAATCAAATACGTTGTAAGAAGATTTCGCATTTTTTAGCACAAAAAACGCGAAAATAAGATTAAAATTTAAGCAAAGTTAGTATAAAAAGTATAAAAACTAAAAACATGCTTAAATTATTTTTCAAAATCTATTTTTAATAAAAAAAATTAAATCAATAACAAAAAATACAAAAGCGCACTTAGTAGTTCCCTCTTTTAAATTTTGTTTGATTAATCTAATGAAATAAAACAATTTTTTTTAGTTATATTACAAGGCTTCAAACATAGTTTGAAGCAAAAACAAAACTTTTATTTATATATTTTGGTTCTTTTATTTTTACATTTTAAAAATTAAAACTGTTTTAAAATTATTGTGGAAATTTTAACTAAGGTGATAGTCTTTGTCGAAACGGTGATAAAAATCCAAACTTATCTTATATCGATGTTTGCAGTTTTTAAAATATACAATGTAGAAGTTTTTGTGCAAAAAATTGTTGTCATACATTGTGAATCTCAAAAAAAAATTTTTTGATAAAAAGAGGAGATCGTTCCTATTTTATGAAAATCTAATGACCATTCAAATCGAGATTTTTTTGTATCAATAAGAAGCAATTAATATCATTGCACCAATTTTGTAGCTTTTCAAATAAAGACTAAGTTAAAGATTAAAAAATTAAAAACGGTGAGGCCAGACAAATCAAGAGGTAGGAATGTTTTTATAACTCCATAAATCATTAAAGACGAGTTTTGACCGTAGTTTTAACAATAAGCTTAACGCTATGTGAGATGTATTACGGTTTGGGACCTTTCAGATATTATTGAGAAAAGAAATCCTGAATCATCTAATTACTTGGTACTGATATTCATAATAAAACGTTTAGATATACTGAGATAACGGATATACTGTTATAATTAATTAGTGTAATATTATAGTTATTTACGTATCAAGGGAATTATGAGGATGTTAATTACAGAGGGCAACGGGTTTACAATCCAGAGGGCCGTTAGGCCCGAGGGATTGTAAGTTGTCCGAGGTTACTGACATCTAGTAATTCACGTGATACATAATTAATTTTATTTCCTACCAAACAAATCCAAAAAACAAATTTGCTGTTAGTTAACTAGACCTGGTTACTATGGATTTATTTCTTGACAATTGCGTAAACAAAAATTTATAAATTTGTAAAAATGAGTAAAACGTGGAAAATAGCAATATTTCAGAAGAAGTATTAAAAAAAGCTGAGAAAGCTCGTGTTGCATTAGTACCAAAAAAAATCTGAAGTAGTGTACAAGAAAGAATACGACCGATTTCAAGAATGGCTAAAAAAGAACCATATTGGCAGCAGAAATGTAAATGGAATAATATTACTGGCATATTTTTAAGATATGATATATTTATTTATTTATTCCCATGTTTTAGTGCCTGTAACATCGGAAGAAAAAATATCAGAAATTTTAAGAATTGTTGAATAAAAGTAACACTGGAAGCAAGAATATAAACGAAACGATATTATTGGCGTTTGAAAATTGTTGTTTAATAGCATTTCTTCTCTTCTCGTAACTTTAGTACACCAGATTTGTAACTTTTTTTAATATAAAAATTAGAGGGACTTAAGAATTCTTAACTCCCTTCTGTAACTCCCAAGGGAGTTATGAATGTCTTAATAGTTACTGTAACTAAGGTAATATTTGACTATATTGATTTAGTAGGAACTAAAATTATTAATGGTACAATCAAAACTGATCTAAACATATTCGTTGTAAACGCGTGACCAGAAAATCGGAAATTATTTTAAAATCTAGGACTTTGTCTAACTAAGTTACAAAAACCAATTTTATTGCAATACGTAATTTTTGTTGCCACATGTTGTGCAGTATATTGCCTGAAAAGTCTGTTTAGGATTTTTTCACAAGCCTGACAAAGTTTTTCATCAATTTTAGCCAGGGATCATCAACCTGCAGATTTTTATTATTTTTATTAATAACATTCTAATTTCTAAAACAAAACATTGCAATTTTTTTATGGCGCGTTAGTTTAGAGATTTTATTTCATAAGCATTACTAATGTTTCTATGCGTTTCGACCAGATTTATTTTATTATATTAACCCCCGGTTGTACAAACGTCAATCCAATTTGACGGACCGTTAAACTCTAATTAAATAAAAATATTGTGCTCTGATTGGCTAAAAATACGTTAAAAAGAGATTAACAAGCCATCAATTTTGATGAACGTTTGTGCAACCGGGCATAAGAATTGTAATTAAATTAATACGAGTATCTAGGTATATGGTGAATAGTCGCATCTTATTTCTATAATGATAATTGCATATTTAAATACAAGTTGAGAAGAATTTACTTTTTCTGAAGTCTGAGATAATAAAACGATAATACCAAAAAATAGCTTTATTTCACCCCGGTATCTGAAAGCACAGAGATTAACCGACTTAATCCCCATAAATAACAAGTGAGAGTTTTTTATACTCGGTGACAGACAACATTTAAATTTTAAAAAAATTTAGCTATTTTATTTGAACAACTACAAGGTTGACACAAAGATACCAATTGCTCCTTATTTCAAAAGCTATCGATTGATACAAAATAATCTCGATTTAAATGGTTATAAGATAGGAACGACCTCTTTTACAGAGTGTTTCTCAAAAAATAGAAACATTTGAAATGGCAAATTTGGATACTTAGCATTGTTTTATTGAAAACCACATCTAACCAAGCCAAAGTTCTGCACATATTTCAATCACTGCCTGTATAATAAAAAAAATTCCTTTAATATTACATGGTGTTTCTAACAAAAACATATTAAAAAAAATCTACATTGTATATTTTTAAGTCTATAATTTACCTATTCAAGTCACCTGCTAAAAATTTTAAAGTAATTTTAAAAATACCTGTAAAAAGAAAATTTTGACCTTGCATTTTGTTTAATTAAGGCACTTGAACAATTATGTCTTTTTACAACATTAAATTTACAGTTTATTACACTTTAAAAAATGCTTTTGTTGTATTTGTTTAAAAAATTATTATTTTAGCCATATAATTAAGATTTTATAATTTAAAATGCCAAATTGTCAATGCAAAAATAGGTTTTATTAAATTTTTTTAACATGTCTTTTCAACAATTTTTGGGCACGCTATGTTTAGTGCAGTTAACGGCGACGTGATCTAGATATGTAGGTGTTATACGACGTAACGACGGCGACGGCGACTTTTCGAAATCTCAAGATATTATTAGTTCGCTAAATTTCAAATTATTTGTTACATTTATGCTAAAAAACTTTTTTTGTACTACTTTTTATGCTAATTTTGATCATTTTTAAGTTTTTAAAGTTTTTTAATCTTTAAGGTGATTGATCCAAATAGTAAAACTTAAAAAATTGCTTATTTGAAACATTAATCCCCGTTTGTTTATATTGACAAAAAATTTTACGTTTTTTTTTAATGTCACAGATTAACATTATGTTAAAAATTCGAACACTAGTTATAATAGGTGTAATATACAGCGTTATTATAAATGACTACAATATCACAAATTGAAATGTATCCTTTTTGTTAATAGTGTATAAAACAGAAAACCTGATACTGACATTGACATTTTAAATTTAAAGCAAAACGCTGCATATTTAATTTAATTTGTTAATAACAATTTTTTATTAGAGTGCAACATTTTCATGAAAATGGCGTTATTTTAGAGTCGGTATATTTAGATTTCTGGTTTTGGTATCGACATACATGGTTGGCAGTATTCGCTTGACACCACATATAATCAGTTTCGGCAATTAATTTTGGCAAACTTATACTGATTAGATTATTTTGTAAGCAGTAATTGAGCTTCTTCTAAAAGATTAATGTCTTCGGAGAGTTATTAGGTTAATAGAAGTATCCGAAAATCTGATTGAAAAATATGAGAATAAGATAAGATAAACATATAAACATGCATGACAAAAGAATATTATTTTCGTGTACAATTATACAATATTACTTTTAATTTATTGAATTGTTTAATTATAATATACAGTTGCAAGAAAAAAATTGTGGTCAAATTTTTAATCTTTTGGCATTGAGCTGTTACTTGTTATTGTCTTTGTTTTTCTTCTTCTTGTGTTATCAGTTAGCACAAATTCTTCTTACCATTGAAAGTAGCTTAAAAATACTCAAAAATTAAATTTTTTGTTGTATTTTCTTGGTTTGTCGAATGAAACGTAAAATACCCAATAACAATAAACACTACAATTAACAAAACGAGCGTTTCAACAAAAAAGTTGTCATCCTCAAGTCGGAATTAAAATTTTAATTTCTTATCCGTTACTTATCTTCCAGTTTTAATTTGTTGTCGAAACGCGTGTTGTGCTAAGTGTAGAGTTTGGTATTAGTTTATGTTTCACTCAAAATGTAAAAAAAGTGGCATTTTTTGACAATTTGATGACCAACATTATCTTCTCGCGACTGTACATGTTATATGAATAATTTTTTATTTTGCATTATTTCATATTAAGTGATATATAATACTCACCGTGTTGGCGATGGTGTACAACATTTCAACGTAGAGCTTTTCTTTTTCATTTTGAGGCGCTGTATAGTCAATCGGTACAATACCCAAATCGGCTTCTTGTGGTGGAGGATCTGCGGCGGCGACTTCTGCCGCCTTCATCACACTTTGTCGTTGATTTTCTTGTTTCCATGCTAGTGCTGTGAAGCTTTCGAAATAAGACCCGTCAATTTCTTGAACTCTGTAAAACGTGACGTACATATTAATCGTCCGCAAATTATCCTTCATGGCTTTAAAATATGTTACTATTTTTTTACTTTATTTTCTGCACAAGTTCAGAATATTAAATGCCGACACTTTAATGGGATTATTATCGCAGAATATTTCCAAGCTCGAATAATTAGTTTTAGGAAAACTGCCAACCGAGCTTCTTTAAATGGACACGTCTTCGCTAAATTCACTTTTAAATGACTGATGTAAATTTCGAAACTTGGCTAAAAGTGTCAACCGAGGTTGGAAATATTCTTTATCACAGAAGGGCGAATTTGTTTCGAAGTGAAATGCACTACCACAAAATGAAAGTGCTCGACCCATGTTTTATTCAATAACATTTGGATGCTTTGATGGAGGTTTTCCAAATTTGATATAACGCATCAATTATAGCTACTTACTTAGCACAAACTGGTGAAAGGGTAGCTTCAAGGGCACTACAAACTTTTAAATTAATTTATAGCTAAATAAGATATAGGACAAGCCTTAAGGCGTTATTCCAATATTCGAAACGTTTCTTAAAACTGACAAAATTAAATTCTAACATTATTCCGGATTAACACCTAAATTTATTAAAGAAGCAACAGACACCAAATTATTCCAATTAAACAAATTAAAAATTTTTATTTTAATTTAGAAACATAGTTTGATTTATAGGCATGCAAATGCAAATATAATTTGAGTCTTTCAAAGTTACTAAGCAACATTAACAAATAAATACATAATAAAAAAATTAGAAAATTTAGACATACTATACTTAAATTGGTTTAAAAATAAAATAGTATCAAAGACCTTTTACAATATTAATGAGTACTTGTCGAAAGTAAGTAAATAAATTTATATTAGGTAATGCAATTTGCGACAAAAAAACGGACATCATATTTTGATAGTGACATTAAATAGTTTAAATCGACCATTTATTTATGCTTCCTTTACATGCAGTTACAATATTGGTCACGATGATAATAACTAACCTCAAAATTGATAAGTAAATAGTGAGGTTTACACGATTTCAGTTGTCAGTGTCAAAATCTGATGACTATTTTTTATCGCTAATTGTGTTATTACTGTTTATGTCATTTTCCTCCACAGTAAGCTGCTAACTTATAAGTTAGTAAAGTTGTAAATAAGTTAGCAATCGAATTGTAAATGTTGTCTCTAATTTTTGATAATTAATATGTGGCAGTGCCTGTGCCTGTGCTATGGTCTGCTCAGTGTTTTTAGGCATTAATGCAAGAGAGCAAAAAACACATGGGTTGTTGAAATAATGAGACTTTACTTAATTCAACACTTTTCCGTTTCTACATTTTCAGATCTTTTAACAGAGTTCAAGATATTTTGTGATTTTATAAATTTTTTTTGTAAATTGCAGCTTTCTGTATATTTGTTTTATTTACAAATCAGTAAAGTTTAAGAAGACTGCTCTAGAATCTTGCCAAGGAGCATGTAAGTCTAGGGGTTTTTGCTATGTTGAATTTTAATATGCTGATTTTTGTCAAGTACACCGTTACCATAAATGATTATGAGGACGAAGTAGGCTGTGATTTTATTAATTTGACGCTTTATTCAAATGAAGCGCGCACTATTTTAGCAGCTGTCATTAATGTCAAACCTGTTGTTACTGTGGCTCATCTGTCACTTTTAAACTTATTAACATTTTTTTTTCGAGATATTCCACGATTCATAGCTATTTTAAACGTTTTTAGTTTTACAACAAATAAACTCAGTTTTTTTCAAAATAATTTACTTGTTTTTTGTTTCTTTTCGGTAAGTAATTAACAAAAATTTACTTTTAATTAAATAAAAAATTTTTTAAAACAAATTACCAATGAGGTTCAGGGATGGAACAGAATATTTTCATTGTGATATCATATTATCGAAATGTAATTTTTGAAAATGGTCAGTGCATCTATTCAATGTTAGCTTGTAAAAATTAATTTTTTCAACAATATCCAGATCTACAAATTCAAGAAGCATCATTGTTGGCCCATATAAGAAACGTTCTGGACAGATTTATTTAGACAGGCAGTGTAAACAAGGGAAAATTGACTGGAAGACCTCAAGCATTTGAAGGAATTGTTCAAAATGTACAGAAACAAATTGAAGAGAATCCAGGAGCATCTTTGATAAGGTTGTCTTGGCAAACAGATGTTTCTTACAGCACCACACAAAACATTGTCAAAAAAAGATTGTATAAATATTTATACAAGGTTAGAATTTTGCATCAGCTTTTACCAGTAGATCCACAACGTCAAATTGAATACTGCAATTTGTTTCAAGACAACATAGATAACAGAACATTGGATTTAACATTCTACAGTCATAAGGCCTGGTTACATCTTTTAGAATATGTTAATACTCAAAACTGCAGATACTGGAATTCTGAAAACCTACATATTTTTGTAGAAAGACTTTTACATCTCCAAAAAATTGGCCTTTGGTTAACAGTGTCTTAATCAGTTTATTAATCAGTTGGATGATAAAAAAATTCAATTTGAACACTTTCAACAAAAGCGATGGAGCCTCTGCACACACTGCACGTAAAGATTTTGGTTTTTTACAAAAATTTTATGGAAATTGTATCATCAGTAAAGATGTACATCCTGCATTCCCTGCACGATTACACTACACTTTTAGATTTTTCTATTTTTGGATATTTAAAGCACGAAGTGTTTGAGCAACATTTAAATTTCCTAAAATAGTTGGAGACAGAAATTGTAAGATGCTGTCGCACAATTGATCAAAATATGTTAGGAAATATTTTTGCCAATATGAGGAGGAGAGTACAAAAATGTTTGGAAAATAATGGTAAACATTTTAAGCAGTTTATGTAAACCGTGTAGTTGGTTTTTATTTGACTGAATATTTAACATGTGTGTGTTGTTATTGTATTGTATAAGTCATCCAATTATAAAGTTTTTATAAAAACATTAAATATTTAAATAAATGCAAGTATGCAACAGATTATACATTTACGTAAGAATAAAGATGTTTGTATAATTGATTGCATACTCTTTAAATAATTTTTTTAATATCGTTACACTAGTATATGATGGTGGAAAACTCTCACAGCTGCCTACGTTTTTATAATCATTTATGATAACTCTGTAAAAAAGATAACTAGTGTTGTTGGTTTTCCTAGCCTTTTGTATTTTGCAGAGTTTTTGGTGTAGAATTTTGGCAACATTATCATGTCTTTTGATGTGGTCAGCAGGGCGACACCTGGGCAACTTGCCATAAAACGTTTTATAGTTTTGATAAATGAGTTGCATAATTATTCTGCGTTTATTTTTATCTACCATTTTGATTTGAACACATTTTTTATAGTTTCTTGTAGTATAAATGGTAAGGGTTTATAAATTGTTTGTAAGCCTATTATGGGTTTCTATTTTGAAAGGTAGCAGGTACCTGTATTTGTGAGTACAAGATATAGTACAGATTGTTCGAGAAAATTCCTAGTGTGAATACGCGTTCTGGACATTTTAACGTTCCGCCATTTTTGGGACCTCTGGAAGCGCTCACAAAAGTCGCTTACAAGGTCTTGCACTAAGTGGAAAATCGCACGTTGACCGCTCAGTTATATTCGCGCGGCTATTATTAGCGAAACAACACGATTATTTCTCAGCGATAGAAGTGTGCTACTAAGTGGGCTCATTATTAAGAGTTATTGTTGAATTAATTTAATTAGTTATTAAATAAATTTTTTTTTAAATTGAACAGAACTGTTTAAATCGCAAAAAACTCAAATTGAGTGAACCTGACAATATGTTGTTCTCTCAGTGAGAAAGTGACGGAATATATATTTGATATTTTTCCAACTTATATAACTGTTAAAATTTTTGCATTTGTTTATTGTAGATTTGCTTTCATTTATCTTTAATAATTAAGCTCAGGTGCAAAAGAGTCTTCTTTAAACGACTAGGTAATTGTCCGGTGTAATCCAGCAAGCTGCATGTTATTCATTCAACTGGTCTATTAGTCAACTGGTGTAGACTATTTGAATGAATAACATGCAGCTCGCTGGATTACACCAGTTAATTACCTGGCTGTTTAAAAAAAACTCTCTTGCACCTAAGCTTAATAACTGCAGATATGTTGATGCTGCTTCATTTTTACTCAGTTAAGTAAAGTAGTCTAAAATAAAAAAAACGTAGTATTAGCAACGAGCATAATTGTCAATAATGGCATTAAAAAAATAAAAAAATCCCGCTTTACGTTTTTAAATACTCCAACTGAACATGATCTTTTTTATTGTGCCCTTAACACTATTGTTACGAACAATTTCAAATAACAATAAGAAAGAGCGAGTTTGAGTAATTTAAAAAAAACACTAAAAATTTATTGCGTCAGAAGCGCGCCGATTCGCAAAATTTAGCGAAAACATTACTAGACACTCCCAGGACCGATCGAGATCGAGTGAGTCATTGCTTCTCCTGAGTGGAGAAAGTTTACAAAACTTTGGGACAATTCTGAAAGGACGTATAATTATATAAAAAACAGAGATATTGACCGGGAAGTTAGTCAGTTAGTCAGTTAGTGAGAATCAGACAATTCTATAAATTGATCGATATTTTTGGAAACGACATTATTAAAGCGAGGGCGATTGTAGTGTGAATATCGACTTAGTCATTTATTGTCGCGTTTGTGTACATAGTAGAAATAACTTATTCAAAAATTTTTAAATTAAAAAAACCTGAATTTGCACACACGTTGCACTATTATTAAATAAAATAGTTTAAGACAATTTTAAAATTTATTATAACTTTGTATTTAAAACTACGTTTTCTGTTAATTGCTTTTTTTTTAGAAAGTAGTAATTTAAAAGGTCAGTTTGTTTAACGAATTTACAATTAGAAAGAGAATCGCCACATGTGTTGTGTTTCACACTGAACTATCGACGTTTTAATGGTCATACCAAATTGTTTAATGCACGATGAAGCATTTAACAAAGTTAGTTTTGAATACAAAATTACCTTTGGTCAGCGATGTGGGTACTTAATTGCTTACTTTAAAAGAGTAAACCACTATTTAAACATAAAAATGGATATTTTAATTAAACGTAAAATCGTATACTTTTTGCAACAATTTTTATTAAATAAATGAAAGAGAGCGAGTGTATAATTTTCTTATATTACATAATGAATACATTTGTATTCGTACTTGTAATATGACTTTTGATTAAATTTTTATTAAATAAAATGACTTTGGTAATTGACTTTGCAATTTCATTGAATGAATGAATTCATCTGAGAAAAATTTCCACTTTTAAAATATAATTTCGTGCTTTACTTTTTTACATACAATTGACATTTCTTGACACAATAAGCAATATTTCAACTTAATTGTATGCAAATGTATTATTAGATGTTACGTTGGTATTGCATGAAGTTTAACACCGGCATGTTAAAAGTAGATAAATTAATTAGCTTTACATAACTTTAGAAAATATGTTATTAAATGTGTTTCTTGCTGTTAATATTACCAAGTTATTACATTATGAAATTACTAGATAAATTTATATTACATTAAAGATGAGCGGAAAGTATTAAGCTAATGGAGTCTCTGAGTGAGTTTTGTGTGACAATATGATATTTAATTTTTCTCTTTCGCGTATATTCAACAACTAAACCTTTAATACCTGAATAGATGCTTACTTTGTGTTTTGCTTATACAGCTCTTAAAGTAAAGAACCTTTAGTTTGATATTCTGTTTTAAAGCTGACTCTAAAATTTTAATTTACGAAAATTACATTCCAAAATAAACATTAAGTTTTGGCAAAGTGTTTAGCAATAATTGTCACTAATGAATAAGAAGTAAAAAACACTTGTGTTGCGGAAAAATTATAAAAGTAGCGTCAAGGGAATTAGTTCGTGTGGAATGTTCTTTCTGATCGTTTTTCTTCCATCTTTGCTGTATCGGTATGTGACCAAAAAAGTTTGTTCCTATTTTTATTTTCTTACTGAATTAATAACAAATGTTTCTCATTACTTATGAGTCCTGGTCAAGGACAAGTATTTTTTACCTCTAGACTATTTTTGCGAAACATAAATTTTCATTTTTCTGACCGTAGTGAAAAAAATCAACAGCCCGACGAAGTTTTTATCACAGATCAATAATGTACAGTTGGAGTGACTAAAATAAAAATAATATTGGATATTTATTTTGGTGCAAAAATAGTAGATGACAGATAAATAATTTAAAATTGAGTGCAGGATTATGATCTAAATGGTGGATGCGCCGGGATAAAAAAAAAATTTGGACGATCGTGCGTGAATGATTATTTATGGCTACAATATCGGCCGCAATAATACTATAAATTATAATTTTTGTTTATTACAATTGCACAAAAAACGTTTTGTAGACTTTACTCGCGAATTGCTTTTAAATTTTTTGTGATTGTTCTACCTCGGCTGCAAGGCGGCCTTGTACCGATAATTTTTTCCTCTCTCATTGTGTCAATGTTAAGCAACAAATTTCAGACTTTAGTATATAAACAACTGTTAAATCGTTGTTTTAGTAATCTTATAATAATTTAACAATCGTTTAAAAGAAGACCTCTAGTATGCGTAATCTAGAAAACGTAATACGTTCCTTACGTAACCATATGTCACTTATTTTTTTTGTTTCCAACATAAACAATGTATAAATAACTGCAGTTTTTTTTAAATAAACTTTAATGATATCAATGCCATTAAAATGTTTATCCAACACCTCTTTATTATAACGTTATAAAAATGATGTTTTTGATTGAATTATGGGGTCTAAAAAACACAAGTGGTTTTATGAATCAATAATCAAACTGTTTTTATATAATTGAACAGTTTACACAAAATAGAACAATTTATTGAACATCAAAAAATAAAATACATAAAATTACAATTATAAGGAACAGGAATCTCAGATGAGATCAGTTGTTGAGATTTACATTAACATTTATATTAAAAGATATAACTTTATTTGTTTTATTTTTTGTCACTTTAATGTTGTTTCCACATTCATTCGATTTTCGCTTCTCAGTATTCACAATAACATTGCTTTCTGTTTCCGAATTTTCACTCAGTATCTTTTTAGCAATGTCTATTTTGTTCAAAATTGACTCTTCGACATACGCTTGTGCCACGGTTGTCAACTTCTATCGGCCATGATGTTGGACCATACTAAGATCGGCTCCAGCGTTGAACAATAAACTCGCTGATGTGCTTCTCATACTGTGTCCTGTGTAAGACTCTGATTCTTATAATTTTAGAAAATCAGTTACTACTGATGGTATTTTGGATAGACTATTTATTCTCACTAACTGTATTGAGCATTTCTCATTTCTATAGCATAAAAACAACCTGTTCTGAAATATATTTTTAGGTTGGAGAGACATATATTTTCTTCAAATATCCAGCACATTAACTGCAAATCCTATTTCCTAATCTAATTTTTGTATCTGGTACAGATATCAACATATAGGATTTTTTATCTTCTACGTTATTGATTGACATGTTTAGTAATTCACAACATTGACACCCACCTAACACACCAAAAATTAGTGCGACCTGTAATGTAAAAAAAATATATTTTATTCTCTAATAACAAAATCGACCTACTTTCAACATTAAATATTTTTTATTGGGTGCTTCTGTTAGAAACTGTTGAATAAGCTCTTTTTCAAAAAATTTTGATTTTTTGCACTTGTAAATTTTTGATTCGTTCTTCAAAAAAACGATCAACTTTTCATATTGTAAAATATCTGTATTTTCGTGAAGCTTTAATGTCGATCTTAACATGCTGTACTTCGTCCACATTGAAGAGGCTGCGAATCTTTTTTTGGCGTTGAAGAAGTAACCCAACTTCGCTTACCCGACAAACATCGTTTTCCTGTTTCCAGTTATTGAACTCACTCAATTCTTTGTAATAAGCGTTCTTGAATTTCTTGGGTAGCAAACTCGATGTCACTTCTTCAATATCTTTCGCAATTTTTTTAGGAAAAGAACTACTTCTTTTCATTTCCAACAATATTACAAGCGCCGAAACAGTTTGTTTGCAAAATTTTTCTCAAATAATTATTTTGTTGTCAACAACAACATGGCAACCAAATTATAGACTACTACTAATCTTTGTAGATATAAAATTTTTGGGTTTTGATGATTTTTTAAGATCTCTTACAGAAAGAGGTGTTGGATAAAACTATGTATTGTACTCATGTCTTAACAGCAAATAAGTCACTTAAAAAAAATTAGGCCACTCGAGCAAGCTCTCGTGTCTAAACTTTTCATTCGTGACTTGTTTGCCTTATAAGTCACTTGTATAATAAATAGCTATTATTCTGTTGTCGTTATAGTTATTTTTTTTAAATGTATGTTAGAAACACAGAACTAGCCCTAACATAACACTATTGAATTAAGTTTATTAAAAAAAGCGTTTTGAAAAAATAGTTTTATGGTACTAATTCAAATTTATAAAACAACTGTAAAGAGAAAGTTTTCTAAAGGATAAGTGCTCATAAAGGCTTAAGAAACAAGTTCTTGATACTTTTTTTTTTGCATACTGAACAAACAAGTCTTGCTTTTTTATTAACAAATGGTAAAAGATTCTATTTACTTTGTAATCATCAGTAAAGTGAACAAAATTGTTTTAAAAAGTTAGTGTCAAAATAAGTAAAAATACGTGCCAAAATTGTGAAGTAAATAAAATGGTCTGAAAAGTAATACTTTTGCTGACTCACATGTTACGTCAAAATTATAAATCGTTGATAAAACAAACAAATAAGAGACAAACTTAGCTGTATTTGAATGTATTGTTGGTGCATATGTAGCGGCCATGCATCAACTGTATCATGACTCGATAATATAGAGAGGATTAGTTGTCGGATCTCTTAGCTTAGTGGTTGGCAATCCTCGAGACGTGAGTTTAAATTCCACCGAAGACCGAGTATTCATTTTAGGATGTAACACATTTCTCAGCAGTAAAGTCGCTTTTTTACATTCATTTTACTCTCGGCTATCAGCTCAGAGAATGAGTTCCATTTTGTTTAAGAAAGATCAACATTAGTGCATTGTTATACAAATAACTATGTTTTTACTATTTTTCGTGCTTTAACAATTTGTTTAACAATACAATTTACATTATTATGATAATTTTAGCAAAACTCATTTAATAATTAAGAATTAAAACTAGAATCCGAGAAAATGTAAGGACATGTAATTGAAAAATACAAAATACAGATATAACTGACACTTAATCTGCTTTTTGTATTCTTTTTTTGGTCGTTCTTTTTCTCCTATTGATAATTCAAAAGCTTTCACATTTGCAATTATCTTGTTTTGTATTTTTTAATTATTCTTATATGTTTTCGAATTCTAGTTTTAATTCTTCTTTTTGTTTGATCTATATAAACTGCAGTACAGTCATTATAAGATAACTTGTAGACGTCTGAATGATGTGAAGCAAGAATTTGAGTTTTGTTGTGTACTGAATATGTTGAAAGACTATCTTTAGAGTTAAAGGCAACTTTTATATTATATCTGTTTAAAATATGGCAGATTAAAGACGAAACTATGCCAATGAATTGTATAGAAGAATAGAAAGGTTTTAAAAGAGGAGATGTATAAAGAGAATTGTTTAATAACTAGTGTTCAATTAAAAAAGATGTCAATAGTGCTATGAAGTTTTGATAAAGGAAAATGTAGCAAAAAATGGATGTCAGAACTTGATATACTGTAACTATGCAAAATATTATAAATAAATAAATTATTTTGATTACTATTGAGTTTGTGCTTACATGATTTTGAGTCATTGTTGTTTTAATTTACAGTTTCATTTTGTTTCTTCTTTCTTCGTGTTTAGTTTTTGATTGTTCTTTACATAATGTGACAATTCCTTAGACCATTCAGGGAACCGCTTCGCTGTAATAGACTGCTAATCTTGTATTCTTCCTGTGCGTGAGTGACACGCCAACATGCAAGTGAGAGAGAAATATACTTTGTTTCTTTTTTTTAACACCGCACGCCGGTGTACACTGCTATCAGATTTATTTTGTTTCAAAGTTGGGGTTTAAAAATACCAGTCAATTTTAAATTGGAACATTATGTAACATTTGCAAAATTTTTAACGCTGATACAACTTATTTTATTCCGCATGCCTAGATTTTTTTCTTACATAAAATTCGAAAAGAAAAACATGGTATGGCAACGTTACAAAGCAAGAACTTGAAATCGTTTCCGTTACAGCAAAGAACCAAGATATATTTTGTTCTTTAGATTTTTTTGTGCGTTTCCAAACCGTATTAGCAGTCCATTATAGCAAAGCTGTTACCTGAATGGTCTAAGGATAATTCTGACATTTCTGACACTAATCACGGTGCGTACGGAAAACAAATTTTATTAAAACATTTGTTTGTTTTGTCAAGGCACTTTTGACAACTGTCTTAAATAAACACTTGTTATGTTAAAATTTAAAGAGTATTTGTTTCTAAATTTATGGAAAAGTTTAATTAAATCTTTTAATATAAAATAACTATTTAGTGCAACTTGTTTAATAATAAGCCACTAATTAAGCATAAGCATAATTTTTTTGTGTTTATTATAGAACCAATCGTTTGACAAATTTTTTGTAGTTTATAAAAAGGTTATCAAGGAAGTTATAACTACAAATAAACATGCAGAAGAAAATAAGTACCATTTAAAGTCAAAATTAATCAAATTGAAAATTATTGTTAACAAGAATAAAAATGTTAAAAAGATAACGCTCAAACTTAATCTAAGCTAATTAACTCAAACCTAGAATTGATAAATTTTGTTGTTTTGAAACACGACTATATTGACAATGTTGAATTTGACAATACAAAATTTTGCAAATTGCTAACATATTTTATCCAAGTTTTAGAAGAACTGAACTCCAATTATTGGTGTTGTCGAACACATGGCATTAGGCTTTGTCACTTGAAAAAGACGTAACGAGTTGAAAAGTTTTTACAAAAACTTGACGGTTTATTGATCTAGGCATGTTTATTATATCCGGTTGCCGTTATTTTAACTTTCCAAAATTACAGATGTTTCAAACTCGTATGAACAAGACAATAATCTATTTTGAACGAAATAAAATTAAATACTTATATTTATTTTAGTTAAAATACTTTATTTTGGTGATTAGATGAGAATTGGTACAATCGTTTAATAAGATTTGTATTAAATAACATCGGATGCTTGATTTTATAAGCAAACTGGTCACGTGCGTTCAGATTATTTATACGGAAACCGTATAATAGTAGTTAGTGCATCTAGACAAACTATGCATACTCGTAAACAAACAAACTTCAAACAAAGAAGGTTACCCTTTTCGTAATGATCCCTAACATTTATTTTCAAAGCAGGTCATTGAAACATTCAATAAACCCATCAAAGTGCATTTTCACGATATCATAAATAAAATTGAACATTTCCGCCACGACTCTTTCTTTAAATTGCGTTATAAAATGCAAGTAAACTCACATCTTTTAAAAATAGAACAAACAATACTAATCTTGTCATCTAAACTAGGTAACATAGTTTTGCACATCTGTGAGTTTATTATTTCAAGCACACGTCTATTGTTCATGCGATCATGCTGTAGATGTATTACGTATGTTTCTTACCCCGAACGAACCTGATGATCGATGTCGGGCCAGCTTAGCCTCCTGCTGCAGAAGGAAGGTCGTTTGTCGGGAGCAGCTTTGGGCGAACGCTGCCTGAAGGAGCCGGGTCTTCGGACAGGCGGTGTAGGTACAAGACATTCCAAGGTGCTGCGACGTCGTTGTACGAGAGCACTAGCGCCTGGCGCCGGCAGAACTTTTGGAAAACCGGGAGTGTTGCTATCACCTGAATTGCTCCGAGATCCCGGGGGAATCCCCGCGGGAGTTTCCGGCGTGTCAGTTCTGCTTAAGGAAAATCTGCGACAACGAGAAAACAATTAGAGGAGATTGTCAGACTTGTGGCAAGTATATGGCGTGGAAAAGCAGATAAGATCGTGTAAATGCCTTTAGAAGCCGTTCCAGAGTATTATTGATGTTAAAATTTTGTTTTTTAATGTAATAATAGGAAAGTGCAAACAATAAAATATTGTAGTTGTTTATGTGAATTATATAATTATTCAAATTATGCAGTTAATTTGTCATTTAAATGGGTTTGTATACAATCTTTTTGAAAGAGATTATAAATTTAATATTGAATTAAGTTAATTATAATTATGCTAAATCAAACATGGAAAATAGTACAAATGTACTATTATTTTTCCGTAGTTTAATTCCCATAATTAAAAAATTCAACATCAAACTTATATATTATATATTTTTAAATAATACAAAAATAGTCTACTCACCTATTTAACTAACAAACTAATAGTTACTTTTTGAACCACCTGTCTCGTTAGCATGTCATTAATGCTCCACTAACAGCCAGAGTAAGCCACGTACAATTACTGCTTACGAAATGACTGTTTTATTTATTTATTTTTTTTGTGGTTGAGAACAATAGTATATAAAGTTTGAGGTCGTAAGTAGTCTCAAACGCTTAGAGTTTTAAACTATTTTTTGAACTACCTGAAAATAACAAAACGACGAAAAAACTTACAAAACAGGAAGTTAAAAAGCAACTAATATGAACTTTTAGGCCAAAAGCACTTTTTATGGCTTTAAATGCTTAAGAAACGTCGAACTTTGTCTTAGGTTTTTCACTCTACGTTTTCGACTACAAAAGTTATGCTTATGGCTCTTGAAGTGTACTGTACTATTATATACCAAAGAAATTATGTCACTAAAGGCAACGGGCTTACAAACTTGAGGGCTGTCAGGCTCGTAAGTTTTTCAATCTTGTTGATTGTTTGTTAATGTTACTATAAATTTACTGCGCATTTGAAATTTGTTTTAACTTTATAATGCTTTAAAAAATACAATTTTGGCGTAGATTCCGCCTTGGTAGTTTAGGTCATTGTTATTGGTTTATTAAATTATTTAATTAATTATTATAACAGTGACTTTGCTGAGGGTATTTTAAATAGGTAAACTGGATGTACAAGGGTCAGACAAATACAAAACGGACTTATATTTTATTAATTTAACAATGCAAAATAAATGTACAAAATAATTTGAGAATTTTTTTAAGTAGTCTTTCTAAAAATCTACGTTTTTACCATCTAGGAACTATTTTCATAATAAGTTTGAGGCTGTGTCACAACCTAGTTGAGCACGAACCGCTTCACATCATTGTCACTTTCAAAACGCTGTCCGCCTGTTTCAGTTTTCCAATCAAATGATAGTTCCAGAGCGACAAATCTGGCCTATAGGGGGATGATGTGCTATTCCCAGAGATTCCGCAACCCAGACTAGTACAATACTTATAATACACTAGTACACTAGTATACTTAGTAACAAAAATATATGCATAAATATAAGCTATTACTAAATTTTGGACGATTAGAAAACTTTTTTGGTTACAGGCTTCCGGACATTACCTACTATTACAGTAGAACCTCGATTATTCGTGCACCGATTATCCGTGTTTCTCGGTAATCCGTGCATCACTAAAGGTTTCAATTCTCCGTGCCAAATCAAGTTTTCACTTTCGATTATCCGTGCCTAGTCGTTTCGAAGTCAGCGTTATTATATATTTACATAAAGTTTGTTCACTTATCAAAAAACCACCAACGTCGCAAATTTGCGTAAAATACATCTGGCAACATGGCACAACTTTTAAAATGACATACAATAAAATCAACCTAAATTTGACAAGCATTTGGAGCTGCAATTTGTTCTTTTATTAAATTATAACAGCATGTTACAGTTAGCTGTAGTTGTTGATGAAACTAATCTCTAACTGTTTGTAGTATTTTAACATTCTTATTTTAATTGGAAACCAAAATTTTCAACTCTTTTGAGCATGACAAGAAAGTGACAGAATAACCAAAAATTTTGACGATGTCAAACTCTAGTAAATTTAATTTTGACAAACCTAATTCAACAGGTGGTGGTTTTTTGATTAGTAAACAAACAATTCGCGAATGAGATGACCGGTGAGGCCGCCACTGTCGCATTAAACACATGTTTTAAAAGAGAGTCATTCATTCTCAAATTTACTACTTTCTTACATGATTATTTATTCTCCTTTATGCTTTTGTGTTTAGTAATAATAAAAAGGAAGTAAGAATAATATTGAATACTCAATTTTGTGTGTTTTGACCAGTTGTGCTATCGTAATGTGCAAAAAATAAACTAAAACAAGTTGAAGGTTAATACTTTGTTCATGTTTTAAATACGATTTTTGTAACAATTATTTGAAATATAGTGAATGAGAGTTATGTCTGTGCTTCTAAATTTGTTTTTCTGTAACTTGTGATAAAAATTTATGATTTTACGGCGATTTATAGTACTTTTGTCAGTTTTTCACTTGTTTGGAAAGCGATTATTGTGATTAAAAATGATTTATCAACAAATTCTAAAGGTTTTATCTAGAATGTCTTTAAGACAACACTGTAATGTGTCTGTGGTTTATTCTAATTCACAGTTTTTCTATAATCAAAAGCTGTTATAATAATTTTGGAGCTTCGTCATGATGAAGATTTTGACAACATTTCAGAGCAGCTAAAAAGGATCAAATACAAGGGCAAATACCACAATAATTGAATTTACATCAAGGTAAGCACTTGATTTTATATTAACAACTAATATTTTATTAAATCAATCATAAAGAAAATCATAAAATAACATAAACAACACGGATAGTGTTGACAAGGAGGAATCATTTAAAAATTGATCAAACTCTAAGATTCTTATTACAGGTAAGAAAAAATAATATTTGGAACCTAAAATATAACTTTTTTTCACTGTTTTTCAAACAAACTTTAAAAAGAAACGTATGCAAAATTTAATTACGATATTAATATTCTAGTAGGTTGAGGTTAGTTTCAGTTCGTTTTATTATTCAACGGTTGAATAGCTGGTCAAATGCTCGTAACATATTGTTTAACAATCATCTTACTTCGTTTTTATTATAATAAAACCATCAAAATCCTCAAATAAAGTCACAAATTAAACGTTTTTTCAGTAAGCGATCGCATGAATTCAGTTAACGACTCCCTTTGGTTAGTTCGTATTTGTACCGCGTAGTGGCGTTTAGTCTATCTCAGTCGCCTATAGGCGTTTTGTTGCGAGGAACCGTTGACTCAACGGTAAGCGCCCGCAACGTTGTCGCGGCTGGTCGGTACACAGTTTTTGGTAGCGAGTGTATAGTATTTCTGTCCAAGTTTTGCCCACCATAAACATTATTGTTATTGGAGTTAATTAGGGTCCAACCCCAAACATTTACAATCGGTGATTCTTTTCAACAGCAGATGGTCCATTGCCCTAGGCTTAAGATGCTTTTAAGGGTTATATTTCTCCAAAAGATAATACTTTTCATCATATACATTTACCTAAACATTCCAACAGTTTGAAAGAAATAACGAACTTAAGCAGGCACGTGGTTTATTTGTGAATTAAAAAATCTGCTGTCGCATTGATCATTAATGAACTAATCAATAAATCGTTATTCAAATTTATGTACTAACCAATTTCTTCCTGAATGGGGTGATCATGTTCAAGCTGTTGTTCATTATTTTCATGAGTGTCTTGCCAAGGACGCCACATATTTTAACAGAACTTTAACGCACAAAAGGCAAAATTCAAATGACAACCTGTAAGTTATTATCGAAATTTTTGAAATTTACCCCCATCCCGTCATTTTCATCCCTATCTTCATTTATGTGTCAGCAATTCTAAACAAATACCTAATAAGAATATCTGATAGGTAATTCTGTACCTTCTTAGAATATTTGGAAAGTAGGTACTAAACTTTAATCTGTTTTCTAGGTAACATTAATTACTGTGTACGACGAATTTTGCAACAGGTAAGTTCATTATTTCATTCCTTTTTTTGATTTCGGATCGCCATTGAACATTTGAATAACGATTTATTGATTAGTTCATTAATGATCAATGCGACGGCAGATTTTTTAATTCACAAATAAACCACGTGCCTGCTTAAGTTCGTTATTTCTTTCAAACTGTTGGAATGTTTAGGTAAATGTATATGATGAAAAGTATTATCTTTTGGAGAAATATAACCCTTAAAAGCATCTTAAGCCTAGGGCAATGGACCATCTGCTGTTGAAAAGAATCACCGATTGTAAATGTTTGGGGTTGGACCCTAATTAACTCCAATAACAATAATGTTTATGGTAGGCAAAACTTGGACAGAAATACTATACCTCAACGGTAGCTGAAATCGAGGACCGTGTTGAATAGGATGGTTACTTTGAGCGGTTCTTCCAAGGTTGTACAACCTAACCTAAAAAGTATTATAAATGTATAAATTTTCTTATTTATAAAAAAAACATGTTAGAAATAGAGGAATCTTTATCTGAAAATAAACTAGTGGAGATATCTATTAACCACAAAGGGGTTGATCTGACAGCAATCGTCACTCTCGAAGAAGCTAATGTACTGTGAAAGTGAAAAATCATTTTATCATTTCAATTTATAAATATCATCTTGGATGAAACATGTGAATGAAACTTGTTTTTTTTTGTATTCATAGATGTAGCAGCTGCACAGAATTATGCTGAAGCTCTCGTGGCCTAGCAAACAGCAGAAGTCTTTTATGATGCAAGTGAAGTAGTGAAGAAGAAATCTGATTGAGTATCAAAAAAGCTATTTCAGTGTTTTCAAATTTAAGAACCAAATATATAGAAAAATTAAACGATCGGAAAACACAAAAATGTGTCCTGTCGCAGAAAATAGCTTCTGATATAAAAAGTAAAGACTATGACATTCTCCAAAAAAGAGAAGGGGCTGAAAAATGCCGGCAAAAATTCGCCAATCTTCAAAGAGTTGCAATCTGAATATTTGAAAAAAAAAAATGTTTTTTTCTATATTCACTGTACGATAGTTTAGGAAGTTTATAACCTCAAAACAACAACAACCTGTCTAATAAACCAAAAATAAATAAACCGGTGCGTTTTCATGACAATAGCGGTACGAAAAAAATGGAAACATGTTAGAAAGAGACGATGCTAATACCGTTTTGGTTCATTCGGTACGTCAACGGTTCCTCGCGACAAAACGCCTTTTATCAATTCCAAGTACTATTATAGTGTATTATGTAGAGACAGCGGGTAGCGCTCAATATTTATAAAAACAAATGTGAATGGATGAAGGTAGAGGAAGGGAATTTTTAAAGTTACTCATTTCTAGTCCTACTATTCTGGTGTTTACTGTTATATTAGTTATTTTCATTTTGTGATTAAGATGGACATAAAAAAAAGAAGAAAATTATAACGATCTTCCAAAAACTAGAAGTCATTGACAAATATTCGAAAGGGGAATCTTTGTCTAAATTGGCCAGTTTTTATAAAATCGGCAAGTAAAACTGTTAGTAATATTTTGAAACAAAAAAATCGAGTTCAAAATTTTGTTACACATGCCGAATCTGCCTCCACCTCAAAACGGCAAACCATCAAATTCTCATTTTTGGAAGCATTACATAACGCGGTTTATCAGTGGTTCAAGCAAACAGGTTCGGAAGGTCATCCGATATCTGGTCTTTTATTGATGGAAAAAACTCTGTTGTTTCACAAAGAAATAATGATCGAAAAACCTTTCCATGTATCTTACATCGCTTTAAATCTTTAAATCGCCAGTTAGACATTCAAGGAGAAAAATTGATTGACGATTCCGCTGTCGCTGAATTGTATCGTGAAGAATTCAAACGGTTAATAGAAAAGCATTCGTTAAGTCTTGATCTGATCTATATTGCGGATGAAACAAGATTATTTTAGAAAGTTTTACCGTTAAGAACTTTTGTTATGGCAAATCAGCTGTCGGACACAAAACAAGTAAAGAAAAGATAACTTTGATGGCATGTTCTAATGCTAGTGGTGCACATAAACTTCAATTGGTTTGCATCGGAAGATCTCAGACACAAAGATCTTTCCGAGGCACGGTAACGAAGAATTTTCCGGTCGTTTATTACAGTCAACGAAAAGCCTGGATGACTCAGAATATTTTCAAACGGTGGATCTTCGAGGAGTTTGTCTCTAAAGTTAAGAAATTTTTGAAATAAAAAACCTACCGGAAAAGGCCATACCTTTACTTGATAATGCAGCCTTTCATCCGCCAGCAGAGGTGTTAAAAACAGATAATGGACAAATTTTTGCAACTTATTTTTCTTCTAATGTTACATCTTTGGTCCAGCTTATAGACCAAGGAGTCCTAGACTCTTTTAAGCAACGTTATAGAAAAATATTACTACGTTCTTTACTTGAAAAAAATTGCAGTCTTCGTAAATTTTACAAAACATGAAACATTAAAGAAACTATTTACGCTTTTGCTGAAAATTGGGAAGACGTCAAGAAAACTACTAATTAAAAGTCCTGGAAGAAAATCGGTCTAAAAGTTGATCAAAGTGAGGCTGACGAAGATGATGCAGTAACGACAAGAGAATTATTAAATGAAATTAGAAATGTTGTAGAATTTAATAATGTTACTGAAGAAGATATTAACTTATGCTTGCAGTGTGACGAAAATAAAAGAGGCTATCAAGTTCTTGAAGATTCTGAAATACTAACTAAAAGCATTACGTCTGCGACTTTTACTCATTCCGAAGAAGGAAGCGATGATGAATGCGTTGCAGAAGATGAAGGCAATACAAAAAACAGTCTTGAAAATGCTATTTTAAAAGCTGATGGGCTATTAAATTTCCCAGAATAAGATGAAGATAGTGATTACAATGACTTTTTTATTGTACGAAAAATTCAATCTACAATATGTCTAAAAGTTTATAGTAACAAGCGGCAGAAAAAATAACCAATTTTTTTAAATAAAACTGTTATTGTATTATTATAAAATTGACGAGATTGAATTATGTCTTTTGTAGTTTGTTTTATTTTAATGTAGGTATATACATCTAATTTTTTGCGGTATACTCAATATTTTTTATAAATACACTTTTCTGTTGCTTGTATACCGGGTGAGTCTGCTAAAAGTGTTTCTTAACTTTTCTCAAAAACTAGTTATCACATCAACTTCAAAGTTTGGCATTTAAAACTTTTTTTTTGCACTACACAGGTAAATTTTTCTAATATTTATTCTTATTAATATTAATTAATTTGTTCAAAAAACTTTAAATATTTCCAATTTTGTATTTGTTAATGTCTGTGACTTATCGGTCCCTCTATTATAACAGTTAAGAGCCACCACTGAAGCGATACAATTCAAACTTAAATACGCCATTTTTTTCTAAGAGGGTGGGTGTGATCTTGGTAAGACCAAGACTCTAGGGGTAGGTATTGTCAAGTTACGGCAGGTTCAGCTTGAAAATGCTGCACCAAAACGCGTCTTACAAATCAAACAAATGTTATTATTTTTTGGGGTTATCTACATATTTTTTTAAATATTTTTTGCACAAAATAATACTTTGACCTCTTTTCTTTTAGAATAATGTTAAATTCAACAATTTAAATTGTTTTCTAGAAAAAAGATAAAAGTTAATTGAATTAAAAAATAATATTGTGGCTTATGAGGATGCAATTATCAAGCGGCATACCAAAACGGAGTAAAGCATATTTTTAAAATTAAAACCAGTTACATTGGCTTGAGATTATTAGTTTCAGTTTTAATTAAACTTTAATAATTTTTTGACGAAATGTTTCCAATTGAATATATTGATTAAAGCGAAAATTCGCTCCAAAATGAAATATTTCCTCCTGCAACTTGAAATAGTAATTAAATATCTACCCCAAAAAAATTATGCATTAAAAGCTTTGTAATTAACAATACAAAGTAATTTAGGTTAATAAAAAACAACTTATTGCTAAAAGCTTTGAAATTTTTGATGGATGCGCCTGAATTAATACCTTTATTACGTTATTTTTTTTTAATTTAATTGTAAAAATAAATTTTAGTATTTATAATATTTGTGCTTACTTTTTTAAAAATTAGAATTGTTAACTTAGTTAGGTACACTCATCGTAAAATAATAATTGCATGTTTAGTAAATTAACTCTTTAATAGATTGCTGAGCTATAAGGCAAAATGTTAAAACATCCAGTTTAAATAAAGTGCTTTTGTTTTTATGAATTACACTTGCGATAATTGGCAGATGACATGCCATAAAATTACCCACAAAGTAAATGTCAGACATTATTAACAAGGTTATTATTGTTGTATTCATTATTGATGGTAGAAATTTCGAAACACGCGAAATTAAGCAGGTGTTTTTGAGTGCGAACAAAATAATTACTTTTTCAACTTCTTAATATCTTTGGAGTTATATCTTCAGTTGGCTACATTAAACAAATTAAAAAAAATGGTAAGAATCAATATTTACCAGTTTTTAATTTTCTTAAGTAACGTTAATGTATTATGACTGATAAAGTGTCTTAAAATTTCTCATAATTGATAAAAGTTTTGCTTTTGTGGTTTATAATAACGCACTAAGTGGATAAATGTAGATTCTCGACTCAGAGAATTGACTTGGTGTAAACTATGTATATTCCCTTTATTGATGGAACAATACAAGCCGTCGTATGAAATCTGTTTCAAGAGCAGGTGTAGCGGTACTCGCGGTTTACCAATTCATGCCGACAGTTGCTTCCGTTTGGGTTATATTCAGCAAATAGTTCAAGCTCGAAACAACAAGTATCTTTGAGCTCATGGTGGAGTGTCTCCTTGTTTGCTCGCTTCATTTTACGTATTTCTATACAATAAATAGGAAAGTAGATAATATGAAAACCTACACAAGTTCAAAAGCTAATTGTGGGAACAAATAGGTTTAGAGAAGATTACGAAAACAAAAATTTCTCTGCAAACATAGTTTTTTTTTTATAAATTGAGTCTTATTATAGCCTTCATTTGGATGCTTTAATAATTATTACAAGACTCATTGATATAGTAGTATGATGTTATAGAAACCATTAGCTCAAAATCTGTAAAACCGTTTTGAGAACTTGATTCAAAAAAACTTAAAATATAAATATTTAATTTTTTTTTGGTAAAATGAGAGCAGTCTAAACTTTTCTGGGCTAATTTCAAATTGAGATACTACCGGTAGTATTGCAAACTTTAATACTTTTTTGTAGCAACAACCAATCACAACCCTGAATTATTTTAATTTTCTATGGAAACAAAGATACTACAAGTATTGTCACAACTTAAAATTAGCTCATTTATTTTTGTAGTGTCTGCCTGTGACGTCTTGCATAATTTAAACAACAAATCTATAAGATCGCTTTAGTAAACATCATTTTTTATATTTTTTTTATAAATTGAGTCTTATTATGACCTTCATACGGGGGTTTTAATAATTACTATTATATTACAATTATAATATAATATTATAGAAACCGTTAGTTTAAAATTTGTAAAACAGTTTTGAGGGCTTGATACACAAAAAAATTAAAATCCCAAAACTCCAAAATTTTTTTTGGAAAAATAAGAACAGTCTAATCTTTTAAGGACTAATTTCAAGGTGAGATACTACCGGTAGTATCGCAAACTTTAATATTTTTTAGAAGCAACAAGTAATCACAATCCTAAATTTTTTAATTTTCCATGGAAACGAAGATACTACAGGTATTATCTCATTTGTTTTTTGTAGTGCCTATCTGTGACGCCTTGCATAATTTAAACAACAAACCTATAAGAATCGCTGTAGTAAACTTAAAATTTAAGAAATAAGCTACCAAGAAATAAAGATCACTCACTAAACTTACAAAGCTTTAAACTTTGTTAAAACTTTAAAGTTTGTTTTAATTGTCGACCACTGTATTAAAAAATAAAACGTTAATAAATAAAAATTAATGAAATTTCAAAATATTAAAAGCCAATGTTAAGACCTTTTAACAAATATAAGAGTTATTGATCAAAGGTTTACGCACAAAAGATTATTCATTAAAAATATTAGAATAATTAAATATGTAAATCAAAAATTAAAAAATAATAATTTTCTATCTGAAAGTTATTTGAACGATTTAAATAAGAAAAATGAGCGTTTCCGAAACTAAGTTGAGAAATGAAAAGTTTTCTTCTCTAGAGAAAAAAGTAATATCACTCAATTCGGCAACTATGACATTATTATTACTCTCATTAAAAAACTATTTTTTACAAAATTAATTTTTTATTAACAAAACTATTAACTATTGTTTTTACAAAGGTTAATATTAAGTCAACACCTAATTGCATAATGCCAAAACTCCAGAAATAGGTGTCATTTATTTCAACATTCTGTACAAGACAGCTTTTTCATTCACTACGTTATCAAACAATGAGACAAATGGTTTCCTACTATATAAAGGTTTTCATTAACAATGCATAGTACATTCCAAAAGAAGAATAAATTTTACATCTACAATATTTAAAAAAGAAAACTTTGTAAAGTAGGTAGAATACCTAATATAACCAAAAATAGGTGAAAAGAGTTGTTTCAAATTAATTTTTTATTGTAAACGTGGTGATTAAACGTTATCGTTTGCCATCATTCTCGTTTTTTTAAATGGTAAAAGACAAAAACCTTAAACTAAATACAAAAATCTTAAAAAACGTCCGTAAATTTACTAATTAATTTAATTAATATAACATATTTACAGCAGACAGCTCGATACATCGGTTCAACAGACATTGCACTAATTCTAGACTGTACTTCCAGAGTTCGTATTACATTTGCTAGTTATGAATGATAAATTTGATTGTAGATTCTCATACTACAAAGTTGCTTCTTAAAAATAACACTCGGCAGATAACCATCTTTGTTGCAAAAGCTGTTCTATTTTTGCATTCTTAGAGCGGCAATGTGCGTGACCAGGTTTAACGTTGCATACATTCTATAAATTCTATGTAGTATTCCTCTGCTTTAAGTTCTTTTACTTTTGCAAATTAGGTACATTTGATCTTATTATACCTTACTTTCTATTTACACTATTATGACAGATTACCAAATCATTGCAAAGAAATAGCAAAAAATTGCTGTGCAATATAAGTTATCAATGTATATGTACTTAATGATTTTGTTGTGTTCGGTGATATTTTTATAATTTGTTGACATTGTTTCAGAAAGTATTAAATATACTAAAAACAAAGTCATGTTATTTTTTCAAAGCAAATTTAGAAATGTAATGGTATGTTATCTAATGCCCATACAAAAAAAACATCTTTTACTTATTAAAGAAAATAAACGATAATTATTAAAAAATAACGCTTTCTAGTGATAGAATTTAATTTATTTAAGAAAAAAATCAAATTATTGCCGTAAACTTTGAAAACTCTGGCTTGCGAATAACCATTTCAATTTAAATTTTCTCTTAAAAACGTGTAAGTATATAACTATATGTAAGATAACTATCTTAGTTGCGAATGCAGTCTTATCTCTGTGCTCTTTGAGCGCCATTGTGCACAACGCGATTTAACGTTGCATACATCCTACAAATTTCATGTCGTATTCTTTTCTCTTAAGTTTTTCGTGGCTATATTTAACCTTACATTCTACTGACACTATTGTGCCGCTTATACACACATATCGACTACAGACTGCAAAAATGACGTTTTGGTCATCTGCCACAAGTTATCTTAAAAAAATAAGTTCAATATAAGAGGTGGTCGTAAATGATTGTCTCATCTATAGTGCTGCAAATTTTTAAAACAATTTGTCGCATCTTAAAAGTAGACACAACTAAATTACAATTAATGACAATCAATTTCAATTATTGCATAAAAATAAGTACCTACTCCCGTTTTTGTACTTTGCTTTTAATGTGAATTGGTGCTAAAATGGTTAATTATAAAATAAAAAATGTGAGTAATTAAATATTTTTATTTACCTGTTTTAATTTTTCTGCATTTTGTTAGAAGTTTGTTTAATTAATTAAAGTTTGTTTTATATAATCAATTGCTACCGTCAATTTTTTTTGAAAAACTGTACAGTACTATCCTATATCCTGTATTTACGGACCAGCTTTAAAACATTTTTCTTATGTCAGAGGTTAGGTTATGTGCACAAACAAAAAAATTTTTATCTTTTATTAATAACAGTTCTGCATTGTTCGGTGGTGAAAATTTAGTTTTAAATCTAAAGATTATTTCTACTGGTTTATTTACAAATATTTATTGACACAAATGAAATACCATTGACAAGCAATATAACATGGCAAAATTACTATTTGTTATTAACAAATGGCAGTACTAACACGACGACACTCTGACAATTAGTTATAAAAAACAAACTTTAGTTGCTTTATTTGCATTTATTGTTCTAAAAGTGTTACGGTAAAAAATTTGTTAGCATTTTTTAAACCATTTGCCGCTGAGGAATTAACACAGGATGAGGCTGTATTTTCCAGTAAATAAAACACGGTAAAGGTGTAAATAATTAATAATAATTAAACGCTCTGCAGGTACACAGATAATTTTTTAGTTTTAAAGATGAATGGAATTATAGAAGAATTATACAAGAAATCACCAAATGCTTGTTGATTTAGTAGGTAATGTTAAGGAATATATCAGTTACAAAAAGAAGTGCAAGTAAGTTTTTAGAAGTGGATACAAGATATTTTCAAATGTGTATGTATGTATTTATAAAATAAAAGACCGGTTGCCTAAACACCAATCAAAATTTGATGATCATCAAAAAGTTGATTTGCGATTCGATTGGCTAAAATCTAAATATTTTTCTATATATATCATTTTGATGTCTATCAAACTTTAATTAGCGTTTATGCAACCGGACCTTAGTGTTTTGCTAATAAATATACATAAGATACAAGATGCTATTTTTAGAAACGGCCCATCCTTCATGGGACAATTATTTACAGCCACCCTGTATGAGATTTAACACTAATATTATTGCATTGTTACAATGCACATAAAAATTTTTTTGTTATATTTTAACATTTAGTATATATTGACTGAATTTGTAATGACAGTTAAACAATATAATAATAATAATTTAAAACATTACGAAATATTTGCAGAAACATTGCTGTGCCATATAAGTTATTGATATCTAAGTACAAATCTATTTTTTGGTTTATGATGATATTTTAGATAATTTGTTTAAGTTTTAAAAACGACTTAAGTTTGTTATTTGACAGTTGTTATTGTCACTTTTAAAGTAAAGAAATTATAATTCAATAAAAAAGAAGAAAAAGTTTCGGTTTATTGTTTAGTGTCATTCTTACATTAAACTCATAATTAAGCTTTTATTTAAAGATAAGGTTTTTATTTCTCAAATTTGAAAAGTTATATAGCTAACTATAGGAGCTACATGTATTCATACGGTCTGGCGACGGTCTAAAGAATGCGTCCACAAACTTGTCAGTCTTATATCAAATAATAAGAGTAAAAATTATTGTTACTATAAGTATTGTCGTAATTTTTGTTGTTGTTATAATGACGTATGTAGAATAATTAATAAAAAATCATAGTTGTAACGTTGTAGTTGCAATTAGTTTTAATTATAACGTTTTCACAATAATTTTGACTCCAATAGTCAATATTTAATATAACTATTTTGGTGTATTACGTCCATTCATTTTTATATTCAAAAATTGTTACTACGGGGAAGTGAACAAGGCAGATAAACTATTTTATAAGGCCAACGTTTCGAATCATTTATTGATTCTTTATCAAGGCTTATAAGAAATGTCGAAATTTGTTTGGCATTGTACCAAATTCCGGCGACCACTGACCGAGACAAGTTGGTACCATGCCAAACAAATTTCGACATTTCTTATAAGTCTTGATAAAGAATCAATAAATGATTCAAAACGTTGGCCTTATAAAATAGTTTATCTGCCTTGTCCATTTCCCCGTAGTAACAATTTTTGAATATTTAATATAACGTTATCACAAACAATTTCCAAGTTTTAGTGATGCGCTATCTTTTTTTTATCGTGTGTTAATAAAATTAAGTAAATGACAGTATTACTATGCTTAATTGGACTATCATAAATTTATTAAAAACACGGGTATACTGATATGCGAATGTCAAAAAAACAGATAATAAATGTATATTTAGTTACATAAATAACGCTACAGAGGTGTGTTTTTCCTTCACCAAAAAGTTTTATAGCTTCTTGTGTCTTTTTTGTGTAGTTTCTAGTAAGAAAGCTGGGAGCTTTCTAATTGAAATTGACGCCTTAGAAGTTTTAATAGTTGAATTTGAAAGGTTTTCAAAAGAAACTGCTTTTTTGTTTTTGTTCTTTTCTTATCACAAGCGAAATTAGTTTATTAAGTATAATAAATATTACATTTTGTGAGTGGTGTAGATGCAATTAGGTTTTTAAACGAGAGCTGTTTTTAAACTGAAATAATTCATCTATTAAAAAATTAAATCTTTTGCATTTTGAGGCCAACACTACATTAAGATTAGAGGCAACGCAATGTAGACGGCTATTATTGTATAAAAAATACAGTAAAATTAGTCTTAATATAAGAACTCCCTTCCTCAATGTTCGTGTTTTGTATTTATTTGCCAGACAGCGGCGTGAACTCCAGATATAATCAGGGAATTTCTCGTCTAGTTGTGGTGCGTGTTTTGTGATTGCACTATAAATTTTAGTGAATCTTAATTGAGAAAATTTGCCTCTTGTCTTTAAATAGTAACTTGTACTACCACTAACAAGATGACATGTCGGGTAAATTTAGTGTTTCATATCTTGTTTAAATCGGCGTGAAATCTCTCGTATTTGTGGCAAGTAAAAAGAACAAGATAGTTATCTCATTTGCATAACTTTCTGTTGAATTATGGATTCTAGACTAGTAGAACGAGCGACGTTTCCTTTTTGGAGGAAATTAAGCTTTCCGAACTTTGTGGGGGTGAGAATTTAGCTTGAAAAAGATTAATAAAATAAGTGAAAGTGGATTGTTTTAATGTGGAATTTTTTTTACAAAACAATATGAACAGTAAATTCTATTTTTTACAGCGTTTTATAACAGTACCTTTTTATTGTGATTATGATTGCTAAATGACGTACTTTTAAGCACTAGTCCTCAAAATAAAAAAAAAAACTTTTGCCAATAAATAATTTTTGTCATTAGCTGTTTTTATAAAACGTTCTATTTCTTGCTTGGTGAATATTTTGGATTTTTTAGCCCTGTACCCAGTGGCATTTTTTTTAAAAATGCAATCAAATTTGTAAATTTTTTGGTATCTACATTCTTGTTAAGATATATCATGGTTTTTAGCATTGAATAGGTACTCCATAAAGTAGACGGCTTATACATAAAAGATATTTTTAATAAATAGGCCAAAAGTACCTTTTCTTCAATACTTGTTACATTTTTTTCCTTACACCAAAGACCAAATTTTCTGTATGTTTCTTTGTAAATTTTTTTTAGATTTTTTGAGCATTAGCGTGGCTAGTGCAGCTTTCGCAGCATTTTCAGTGTCGGAATTAAATTCAGAATCGCTCATTTTTGTGTTCGCTTATCACAGAACTTAAACTCAGAACTCAAGTTGACAGTCTGTAATTTTAT
The DNA here is from genome assembly GCA_029207805.1 of Tribolium confusum. NCBI lineage: Eukaryota > Metazoa > Arthropoda > Insecta > Coleoptera > Tenebrionidae > Tribolium > Tribolium confusum. The sequence continues at coordinate 26,606,987 of JALGAY010000002.1, read as the reverse complement.
AAAAACAGTAAACAACGAAATTTACATCCATAGCAACCTGCCGTCTGCCTACTGTGCAATGTGAATGTTCGATTATGATCATTATTGATAAAAAAAAATATGTTATAAAACGCTGTAACAAAAAATCCTTAATGCAATACGTTGCAAAATCGATGTTTTTTGAAGCAAACTCTTAAAAGACTCTTTTTGTAACTTATTGCATTAATAGCTATTACCTCCACCTAAAATAGCTTTTTTTTTTTAAAAAAAAATACACTTGTATATAACGATATTATTTAACTTAATTCTTAATATGTTTTTTTCATTGATCTGTCAATGGTATCTGGATAGAGTGATGGGAGATTATTAGTGATGCCAAGATATAATGGTCAGCTGACCACAGGCAATGTCAAATTTGACGGGGGTAAAATTTAAAAAACATTGTTGAGTATTGTCAGTGTCAACTAAAGTGTAAGTTCCTTTTTGAAACAGAAAAAATGATATCTTCGTGTAGTGCAGTTGGGTATACAAAACGCCAAAGGAAAGGCAAGATTTCGTTTCATTCGTAACCAGCCAACAAAGTAAATTAATTGATTTTACCAAAAGTTTCATTTTTTAGAAATTGATTATGAGTTTGTTATGAATTTTGATAGCTCAGATTAAATTTAGGTTGTCTAAGGATCCAATTTTGAGAGAGAAATTGGTAACCGCTGTAAAGAGGAAAGGTTCTGTGTCATCTTCTGCTTCCAAATTATGCGACAAACATTTTAAAACGAAGACTAGTATATTTCGCATTTTGTTAGAACTCAACTGATTACTAACGTAGTTCCGTCTATTTTTGGTTCAGAGGAGAATCTGGTAATTAAACAGAGACACCTTAAACTTACCAATTCGTCAACCATGTACGCTAAATGACTTAAGATGCGTACTTTAATCTTTTTCTGTTTTTCTAGTTGTGCATTTTAACTTCTTTGAAATGACAAATTGAAGGATCTCAAACGCCTTCAGCAACACAGTCTAGTAAGAAAATACTACAACTAGTAACTGTAGAATCTATTTCTAACAGGTTTTTAAACATTTTGTTTAAAATTACTTCTTTTTTAGTACTATTTGCGTTAAATAATATTAATTGTATATGTAAGTTGAGATTATTTTTGATGGTACTGACATTTAATTCAATCATTTTTTTAGTAACTCGTTAAATGTTTTTTGCTCAGTTACTTAATTAGTATTACTTGTTTTACTGTATAAATAAAGGGCTTTATATAATGTTTTCTGATTTTTAATATTTTTTGTCAATTTGTTTGTATTTAGTCATAAATCAAGTTCTCTGCTTATATGTCAAATTTTTCTAACCTACAAATTCTAGTAAGTGACAGTGCCTGTGGTCACGTGACATTGATCCTGGCACCACTTTTTTTTGTCAAATAGCTATAATGACTTTATCCAGATACCACTGACAGATCAATGGTTTTTTTATATAGTAGTAACATTCAGGGTTAGCCAAAAGTATGGAAGCGAATTATTTGTAGCTAAACTATAAATATTTTTAAGAAAATAAAATATGGAGCTTGAGTTGTTATAAAAAAAAATACTTATTTGAATTTTTGAAATAATTATTATAACAATATTTTTTTTAAAGGAACGCTATCTTGATTTTTCTTTTCTAAAACAAATTTTTTAAATGAGATGTGGTTCTATCAATTATTCTAATACTAACATTAAAGGTCTGAGCTATGAGGAATTTATTCAATTTATTATTTAAAACTTTTAATATCAAGACGGTTTGAAATCCATGATTCGACCAAAAATTACCAAAATATTTTTTAAAAATAATGAAGACGTCTGATCTAGAGGTTTTTATAGAATATCAAAAAAATAATACAAAAAATAGTATATTAAAGAACACGTTTTAAATGTCAACTTTGTGGCACAAATTCAAGTTTATAAAACGAGCGCAAAGCACCAGTTTTTATAAAAAATGAGTGTCACAATGACTTGAGAACGAGTTCTTAATGCCATTTTTTCTACTTTGCGCGTTTTACGTAATTTTTAAGTAAAAAAGTATATTATTCAATCTGTAGGGACTTTTGCGTTAATACGAGATAGTTGGTAATAAATGTCATAAAAGTGTCAAATGTTTTTTAAACTTTGAAGTGTTTTTAAATTGGTCCAAAACTCTGTGGAAGTAACTCACAAACAGTTCTTTTTTACCTACCACATCGGTTATTGATTAAATACTCCGATTGGCATAAACACTGTAAAGAAAATCACCAAAACATTGTAAAATTATTCTCAAACTACCAAATTAATTGCGATTCTCAGCGATTCCTTTCATCGTTATTTCAGATCAAGCAGTGCTATAGACTTATCTAGCAAATAACTTGTAAATTATCAAACGCTATGGGGGTTGTCCGCTCGCTTAGGGAGATTTGACCATTAGAGCGGTTTGCAATAAACTCATCACAATAAATCACAATAGTTAGGATTATCCTAAGTAAGTAATACTATTGTTATGTTTACATACAATTTAAATCAATTCCCTTACAGAAATGCACCGACCATAAATCGTCTAAATATTGGCTAAAAGCTGATTTATTTTCATGCTGTTCTAACCTCAAAATGAAAGCTAAAATTACCATTGTAACCGCCGCATTTCCACCCCATTTTCAAATGTTTTATAGGTTAATTGCGACACAAATACAAAAACACCTTGGTAAGAAATACTGGTCATCAAGTGCAACAAAATTTATTCGAATAAAATTATTATAGTCTCACGTTTTATTCCAGCGACTGCGTGTTACTAATCCAAAAAAGTAAATTGCCCTAGTACTTTAGGGACGCAATTTGGGTGCTGAATTGACTAATACGACACTCAAATCGGTCTCTGTTACAAACGCAAAGTACATAGATAAGTAATTTTAAAATACTAAGCTAGCAATTAATTTTTTTGTTGGAAACAGGACTTCAGTACTACACAGCCAGATCTGTTATTTATTTACCAAAAAAAATTGTTTTTGGCATTGTAAACACCTTTCCTTATCTCTTACTTAGCTGTTTTTTGTTATTGTTTGATTTAAAATGCCGAGAACAAATTTTTTTTTGGTAAATAAATAACAGATTTAATTGTGTAATAGTGAAGCCTTGTTTTCAACAAAAAAATTATTTGTCAACATGATATTTTAAACAACAATTTTTCTAATATTGTATAAACACTAACAAATTTTTTTATTATTTTAAAATTAATTTTTGGCCAAATCATGGAAACCAAACCGACTTAATATTAAAAAAATATATATTAAACTTAATTTAAAAAACTTGTTTCAGAGAAAAAAAATCACGGTTGGTTTTTATTTAAAAAAAATATTAGAATTATTTAAAAAATTTAAATAGATAAGAAATGCCAAGTACGCTAATAAAGTTGCATTTTTATGAAAATCGTTTGATTCTATATATTTGGCTAACCCTGTGTAGTTTACAGAAACTATGGTTAGTGAAAAAAGTAATAAAAGTAATAAAGACTGACTGTCTTTGATATAAAAAGGAAAATGCCGCATATTATTGGACATGACATGAGCCTTATTCACATGGTGAATAAATCGTCTGTGATATATCTTGTAAAGGTAATAACATAATTTAATAAAAAATAAATTGATTTAATAAACTAAAATGTTTATGGTTTAGTTCTATTCTTTATTACGTCAATCAGTTCTAATACTTATCAAATCAAAAATACATTTTTTTTTGCTAAGTATTACTTTATTATTATTTAATTTTGTTTATGTTTTTTGTTCAAACTATGAAACATAAATCAATGTAAATAAACTTCGACATAACTATTGTAATTTAGCGGCCAAGATTGTTAATTATTTTTCTACGATATAATTCTAAAAGTAGTATAATCACAATTTAATTTAATAAAAATTTGTTGGTGTTATTTACCAGCTGATATCTGTAACAGACTGTATTCGTATATTACAAAATAATATTATGCTAAAGCAATTTTGTCTTGGCAATAAAATGAATCGATGGCAATTTATTCAAGAATTCTTCTTATTTGAATCGTATTACTTGTATTTTATGAATTCGTTTATGTTTGAATCCTTACTGATTGATTTTTATGTTTAAAAGCTCTGCATCTTTGTAGAAAGCAGGTTCAAGTGTTGACATGACATCTAAAAGAAATGCTTTTTTCTTATAAGTCGACAAACTTTTAAAAAAGATTTTAAAAAAACTTTTGCTAGGTGTTGAAAAATACTCTTTTATGTCTTAAACTTTTAATATGTTACTACTTAGTATTAGTAGTTAATTTATGTTTGTAGTTACGCAGTTTTATTAAAACAGTAGGAAATGCAAACTTTAAAAGCTTCATTTATAAAATTTTGACTCACAAAAGAAGTTAGTGTGTGTATTTTTTTTCTAAAACCTCTCATATATTAAATTTATAGTGCCTATCTATATATTTATGTATGCATAAAAGTTAAATAGCCTTAGATAGGTAATTCTGAATATATGGGGTGATTTTAAAAAAATTGAGCAAAATTTGAACCTGGCATACAGCAACATAAATGACAAAAATGTGCAAGAAAATTTTTGCCATATTTTGAGTGATAACACAATTACGCGCTACAAATTTTGGTAAAAAAAAAACATTTTTTTGAAATATCTCGAAGACTGCTTACCGAGTATTATAAAATTCGGTACATAAACTAAATGCTAGATGTTTTCCTTTTATTAATAATAGCAGAATTTTGCTAGACCATCTCAATTTTTGGTTGTGGTACTTCAGTTACACATTTTTAGCAACTACCTAACTTTTTTAATAATCTTTGTAGAAAAAATCAATATGCTAATGGCTTCTAAATTAAAATGCAAGAACGCAAAGTTTTGCTAAAACATACTCTTTTTAAGGTGTTTACGATGTTATTTAATTGATTTCCAACATTGGCGTCCTTTAGCTCTTTATCGGTGGAGCTTGTTATTTATTTTAGGTTATAATTTTATTATGAGTTTAGATAAAACAAATTTTTTTTGTAGATTTTTACTATTTGTGGTATGTATTGCTGGTTATAATAATGCTCCATAGTTTTGAATCATCTGATGTAAAGTGTTTGAGTACATAAAGTAACATTTTTAACTAGAAGGTCTTTACATTTTTAACCAGGTCGTACTCAAGCTTAGCATGATCCAGAAAACCGCGTTTTACTAACTACATTTGAATCGTATTTTTTTTACTTCTGTTTGATATTAGAATATTTTGGTTTTTCGAGCTTGATTTAGTTGTGTTAAATTTGTGGTATCAGTAGCAAAGAGCCGCTAGGGTGTTGCTATTGAGTTTTAATACATTAACATTATTTCAAAATTTGGTTTTTATGTTTGTTTTATTTACTTTTCTTAATTACAATAGCGTTATTTTAGAAACATTGACCTACCAGAAAAAATATAAACATACATTATTTCTTCTACATGCTTCAGCTATATAGACAGTCAAGCTAAAATTTAAAAATACATATAAGAAGCCACTTTTATAACTTAAGAAGAGAACCGTCCTAAATACATGCGCGGCTTATAAAACTCTATCCACGAAAGCTCTGTTGGTTTTAGTAAAAGTTGCACCAATCAGACTTATCCGATAAATGGCAAATTAAAGCTCAAAAAGAGGACAAAAAAACAGTAACAGAATGACAAAAAGAGTAAAAAGTCGTGACTTTATTTTAAAAATTGTTATCAAAAAATTAAATAGTCAGTAATAAAAACACATGTTTTCAGTTTCAAATTATTAATAATTTAGAAAATAAAAAAATTGGTAATACTAAACCTGAAGAAGTGACATTAATTTTTAAAAGTCACAAAACGACGCATTACCAGTACCAGTTCTAGTTTCCCACTCGCATATTGTCTAAATTACCAATATCCTACTAAAGTAAAGAAATATATAATAAAAAAATATAACATTCTAATAGTTATTTATGTATTAAGGACGTAATCAAGGAGATTATGTCACGAGACAATGTTTAAAGCCCTTTTAATTTTCCGAGGAACATTAGTGACGATTACGTCCGTGGTACATACAACGTTTTGTTTTATTTTAAACCGTTTTAATTTTTCAAATCACAAAAATAATATTTAAAATGTCGGTATGTTTTTTTAAAACTTTAAAAAAATTCAAATTAACTAGTTGACTAGTTTGTCGTTGCCAGGATACGGTATGTTGTTATTTTCTGTTTGCGATTTTTTGAATTGGAAACTGGTGAAAATTGTGTGTGAGAAAGTGTATTCTAGAGAAATGTTACAACAGTTAAGGTCCCAAAATTTAAGAAAAAGCTGTGCCACGCTCGTGCGTTTGTAGTGTTTAACAGTTTTTGAAATAAATAATGATTTTTCATGATAATTGTTATTTAATGTAAAAATTTACGTTTACAAAATTGAAGACGTTTATTTGACAACTAGACGAATGTACAGTTATTTATTTGTAATGGTTGCGTAGCAACTTTAAAAAATTCAGTGGTATAAAAATAAAGATTACGCTCTGATTTGCGGGCGTATAAAGTACATTATAGTTCCAAGATAAAATAAAATAAATATAACACGAAAAATAAAGATTAGAAAAGATTGTCTAAAGAAATTGTTTTACAAAATTCACTCTTTAAAACGATTTTGTAATTTTAATAACTTAATTTTTTATTTATATTGAGGAGGTCACCATAATTGGGATAAATTCAAATGAAAAAAGTTTATTGCACTACTTTTAATTTATTTTATTTATTATTTACTTAATTTTTCTAAAATTTTATTATTATTTCACAGTTTAAAACTACAATACTTCAGAAACTGTACCTAATTATAATCAGTACCTAATCGTAAATCAAGAAACGTAATAAACATAATGTCTTTATCATAATTAAACTATGTATATATTTTTTGTAATTGCTGAGATAGTTTGTCTGCTTTAATCTGTTTCATAAAGATTTTGTAAGAGTTATAAAGAGAAGTAAGAGTTTTGTTGTAGACTTAACATGCGACTTTTTAGACTGTTTCAAAACTGTTACCAATTGAAAGATATATGTACCACTAGTAAGATAAATCTCTAATACTTACTACGAGTGAATAGATTTTTTGCTTGACAGGGAGTAGAAATCAAGTTCTCGAGTGTCAAAATTGTGATAGAAGTCCAATTATTCTCTCTAGAAAGCAAATATTTGCTCCCGTTACTAGCAACATTAACTCGATGCTAAGTTCACTGTCAACGAAAATTTTTGTTGTTGTCGATGTTGTCATAGTGTAATTTCAAAAAATTATAAATTTACGCTGCTTTTTAAATTTTATTAAAAATTAATACAATTTTTTCAATTTTTTTAAGATTATTGATTTAGGTTGTGCAAAAAATAGAATATATACTACAGGAGCGAAGTGCGATTATTTCCTCGGTATTTTATAGTCCTCGAGCTTCGTTCTCGGGCTATAAACGGCACCTTTTGTGGTGCGATTGTGCACTATGCACATCCACGAATCATGCACTTTTCTCCCTTTATATATAAATAACTATTATGTACGGTCACAGTTGAGATGTCAATTATTCTGAACCGATTTATAGGTGTTGGTTTAAGACAAAGCACGAAATAGTACTAAATCTTTTAGATACTTCTATTATTGCAATCATTGCATAAAATTAAGAGCAACATAAAAAATCTTTCAAATTTAATTAAATATTAATTGAATTACATTAAGCTCTTGAGTTTCTTATCGTGTAGCTTGTGACTTTATTAATGTGGGAGAAACTTGGCTTACAAAAATCAGTTTGAGCTTTGATATTCATTAGAGTCAAGTTTTGACCAGAGTGGTACGTGACAAGAATTAAAAATCGAAACATAACAACTCATCTCTGGAGTTTTTATGATTCCCTTCTGAAATCTCGTAAATCCGGATAAAAATAAACTTAACGAAGGAAATACAATTTTAATCCATCTTATCTAGTTAAAATTGTCAGTTATGATAAACTTCCCAATTATTCTCATTCAAGCTCTGGACTCTTTAATTGAATTTACAATTAGAAATCATCTTGGAAGATCCCCTTCAGAGTTGAGTCTCTGGAATAGTATGGAGAGTATAAGTCAATGGGATAGGTTGAAGTAATTGGAAAGTTACAAGTTGTCGCAGTGTCGATGAGCTAAAAGCCGGCCAAATTAGGAATAGTTTGAATGAGTACTTGTTATTAATTAAATTTACTTGCTTAATTAAGTGCTATTTTTTGCCGACAAATCATGGATGCTCCTATTATAAGCGGATGAAAAGCTGTGCTTTTGTAAACGTCGGTCGTTGAAAAACTGGCAGGGAGGGGCAAATTCACTGATAGCTTTTACAATTTTGTTACTGATAAGATGACAGAAAGTAATCAAAACGGCATTATCGAAAATCGAAATTTTGGCGAGAATCTCAAGAGCTTATCTACGCGTCGAACGGCGGAATACATGCAAATTACCTCAGTCGGAGTGTCAAGGAGGTGCTTTGATGTTAAAAAATAATATAGCCGCCTTTTTAGTTAAGTCTATTTATATATACAAACAAACACGCTCGGAATCAACTGTTTTTCCAATATTCTTCAAACTGTCACTTCCAGTTTGTGTCTCTTTATAATTAATAAATTGCTCAGCAATCTGACAATCGAAACTGAATTGTTCCACTTATAAATAATGATTCAATTTTTAAAACAAACAGTAAACAGAAACAGTTGTTGACGTTGACAAAACGAGTATGAGTATGTAAAAAGTTTGGTTGCATTTTCAAACAAATATTTTGTTTTTGTCAACTTTGTAACAAGTAAAATATGTAATGTGAAAAACCTGGTTACTGAAACTATTTACTCTTTTAATGTTATTTATGTGAGTTAGGTATTTATTTAATTATAACTTTTGTTTTGTTTTTATTGTTGCAATAGTAATTTGCTTTACAAGTGTTGAAAAGCGCTTTTTCCATGCGAGTGTTTTAAGTATTTTTAGGTATTGCACGAGGCCGCGGGCCGAGTGTGCAATAAACACTAGCAATGAAGAGAGCTTTTCACAAGAGTGAAACAGATTGTTTTTTCTACAACCTCTAGATAAATTTAAAAAACGTTTTGTAATTGTGTCAAAATTTTGATTAAAATTTCTTTCACACAGATCTGTCACTTTTCACACAGAAATGTCATTTTTCATTCGAGTTTTAAGGATACGCATGAAAAGATCAAGTTTCCATAACGACCTATTGCATGAAAAGCCTACTTTTCATAGAGGGAGTAAAAAAAGTGATTTTTCGTCATGTAAAAGCAAGACCTAAAGGTTTTAATATAAACAGTTTATATTCTTTTAACTTGTTAAACGCTCGTGTATTGTCGTCTGAACTGACTTGGTAAATTACTTATTTATGTATTAAGGACATAATCAAGGAATTATTACCCGAGGGATAATTTAAAATCCAACGAGAAACGGAAGGCTTTTATTTTTTTAGGGGTCATTATCAACTATTACGTATTTGGTACATATTGTTACAATCATTTATGTATTAAGTATGTATTAATGTTTAAAGTTTAATAAATTAATTTTTCGAAAGCCATTAGTAATAACAGTTAAGTATAACGCGAGGTACATATATTGTTTTGTCGTATTTTGAGTTGTTTTTGCTATAAAAATTAATAAAAAATTTACAATTACGGTCAATTTAGCAAAAACTAGTACAAATTGAGATGAACGGTTATAAATAATTATTTATATTAAAACACCTAATTTTGAGATAAAAGTATGCTTTTGTCTAAACATGTATGTTTTTGAGTAAACTCAGTGTCATAAAAACTAAGATTGTGTCCTAATTAATAGTAGAAAAAGTTAGAAGCACAAAAAAATAATTGTAAGACGTAACCAGTAAACATCTCTCAACATTAATTTGATCCCAGAATAGAAACCTAAAACAAAAGATTCAAGATAATGTCATTAGAACAAATATTGTAGCAGTAGAATTAAAAAATTGTAGCAGTAGAAATAAGAAACAGACATAACGGTACAAGAAATCAAAGACAAAAATCGGCCAAATAAATAAGATTAATATACACATCCGCTATGTTTAAATAACAAACAAAAAAAAAAGAACAAAAAACAAACCAAAAAATAAAAATTGCACAAAGTCGAAAAATTAGAAGAGCACAAAACTATCATCATAAAAGTTGACAAAAAGCAAGTAATAGTCCTAATTACAAAGACAAAAATAAAAGAATTAACTGAAAAATAACATACTCGTAAATTTAAATAAAATGTATTACAAAAATTTGGATGGCTACCAATAATACTACTAATAAATTAATGAGTCCATAAAAATTTAATTTGATATAAATACATAAGCCGAAATAACTAATAAGACCAATACATTTGCAGAAACACTAACTTACTTTGTAAATAAGAGGTTTAAAGCACAATAAAATGCATAAAAAATATTAAATCTACGTATAGTATAATAGTGTAGTATACACCAAGGTGATGAAAAATGTTATTATTGACCGAGCACCAAGATTATTTCGCGAGGGGCTTTGCTCCGAGCGGAATAAGGTGCGAGGTCTATAAATGTCTTCAGCACCGTAGCGTATACAGGTGATTTTATAAAAGTGCCCACCCCAATTTTCTCCAAATGATCCAAATGAACTGACTCTGGAAGCATTGTCAAAGATATTGTCAACAATGTTGACATTAATTTACAACCCTTCATGCCTAACTTTAAAAAAACTAGCATAGTATAATGTTTTGTCTATTTTTGGAGTTTCGGGCGGGAGCAAATAAAAAAAGAGTAAGATATTAAGATTACTGCAACTGGTGGTAGAAAAAATATAGTGTATACAAAACGCATTTAATGGCTATTAAAATACCCGTATTTGTTAGGACACTAGTCAAGGCTCTTACCTTAATTTTTATACTTCTGTAATTAAATGCTTGTTGCATACTGTTATTTGCTAAAAATTGTCATGATTTTACAAAAAAATTTTAATAATGTCTTTCTGTTTTGTTAAATTTTCTGCGTCTATTATACTTTATGTTGTAAAATAAAAATTTTCTAAATTGTTTAAAATTATGTTGATTTGTTTTATCAACATTTCCCCCATTTTATTGCTTCGACCCATAAATATACTGGTGTTATTGTATTTATAAAATATGTAGAAGCGTTTTGTTTAAAAACAGATTTTTGTTATGCCGCAGGTAACTCAACCCTACTCAATGTTTAAATTGCATTTTCTCTATATTTTCTATCCGATATATACTCGTAATGATATTTTAGCCTCAATTTCAACTTTTGTTATTTTAGTAAAGCAATAATTACATAATGCAGCTTAAAGCATTTAAATTGTTTACCAAAACTATAATAAATAAATTTTACCGTTTAAATTTAATACCGATTTGGTTATTATCATTTTACAATAAATTAAAGTTTGGCAATTATATTCTCAAAAATACGTTTTTATATTTAATTATATATTAAATATTAATAACCTAAGGTCCAAAGCCTTTGAAACTTATAACTATAAAATACAAGCCGTATTACTCGTACTAATTGTCCTATCAAACGTAAATTCAAATTTAAGGAGTTATTGCTTTATTAACAGGACAAGGTTATTTACCATAATTTAGGTTTTATCTTAGACTTGTTGCGCAAAACAATATGATGGTACTTATATTTTTAAAAAGTGACAGCAAAATTAATTGAAGTAAAAATATTTCAAAGCGCCTAGTTATTCTCTGGGCAGTAGAAAATACAAAAGCAATTTTTAAGTCAAATTAAATTACTTTTAGTGAGAAATGGTACCTAACAATTGTTTGAAAAATGCCATAAATTGTGTGAATGTTAGATAAAACGATAAAAGTAATCTAAAATTAATTAACAAAAAACTTATTCTTGGTTAAAATATGCATTGCAATACAAATGTTTGATCCATGTATATTTTACGTATGCCTATAACCACAATTTCCTATTATAACAAAAGTAAGTGCTGTTCTTCCAGAAGAATTGCGCCTTGCAGCAAGGATATAAAGAAATCTTAAATAATTTGATGTAATTAAATAATACCGACAGAACATTGTTTTTTGTACAAAAAGTAGTAAAAAGTTAAATGATCTTCCACCAGGACATAATCTTGTACAACCTATCATTAAAAAGAAAAAAGAATAGTAAAAAACCCGCTAACACCAAACTTCTTTACTTGATACGACGCACGTTTCGACAACAAAGTTGTCATTCTCAAGTAGGAATTAAAACAGAATTACCCTAACCTAACCTTGACTGTGGTTAGGTGGTTAGTTAGGATAATATGTGTCGATTTTCTAGTTATTCTAGTTTTTCTAGTTTTATAAGTTTAACAAAAATTTTATGGTAAGATTTTTAACTAAATTTATCATGTCATTTATATCATATATCTCCAGGCTTGATAAAAATTGAATAAACCATCGAAACGTTGCCAATAAAATATATAAATAATTTTTTTTATTTTTGTGGTCCACTTTACCCTTTTACAAATTGGAGACATTAACAAATTGGACAATAATGGAAAATATAATTATTAAAATTTTAACAAAAATGTAGATTTTATAAAGTGTATTTCAAACAAAACTCTCATTAAACTTGACTCGTACCTAAAAACGTAAATTAATAATGTTCTGTAAAGTCAGTTTTATATGTGGGTTAATTTTATGAACAAAGGTTTTAAATTAAAAACTTTCTTTGACATACTCGCTCAATTGAGCTTGTGAAATAATTTATAAAAAGGTAGGTAGTGTCCCAGTTTAAATATTTTGACTGGAAAAGACACATTTCTCTGTTTGTCTCTATAACTGTAGTTAGCTTACTTCTCACATGATAAAGTTTTCTATTTTGTTTATATTTCTATCATTACAAAAACATTTTTTATTTAATTTTAAATAAAAGCATAAAATTGTAATGTAGCTACATTTGCCTGCTTCCAGCAATTATAATTCTTAATTAAGTTAACTGACCCGTAATTTATTTATGCTTTAATAACATTATCACTCTTAACTGACTTACTAAATACAATAGAAAACCTAATTTCAACGACTAGTAAAGTAGACTTTATTGTGTGCTCTATTAAATATAAACCTTTAGTCAGTAGCAAAGGGTAGAATCCGTTGCAGCATCAACGCAACAACAATGACCAGCTTAATTTGCATCACTGACACTAATTTATAAAAGAGTTGAACTAAATTTAGCTACACTGAATACAGAATTCAACAAGTTATTTTGTTTGCATAAATAATTTTAACCTGGTAACAGTTTTTGTAAATTTTCCTAAAAAAATTTAACAAGATTATTTTATTGAAATAAATGTTTAATCTGACACACGACAGAAATAAATGTATTTATTTTTACCTTTCTAAAAAATTAAAAATACAAAATGCAATAACAAATATCTTGAATATTTTTATATTGTTTGGAGGCTGACAAAAATTTCATTAGATTTGCAAATATGTATGACAGTGTAAATGAAATTTTACATATTCAAACATTCTTTTGAATTTATGAAAAACCAAAATGAACAAGAATCAATAGCGCTTCATTACAAAATTAGTAAAAGGAATTTTTCGGCTCCATTTTATTGTAAATATTGAAGAAATACTACGATTCATTGGAGATTGAGAGATGTTCATTTCAGTTTGCATAGACGGCTGCTGCTGTCTACTTTTTATCCGCTATTTCAAAGATTGAAATGAGAAAACGAACCGACAATAAAGAACTGATTCAGTTTCAATGTTTTATACCCCGAGCGTTCTCAGTCAAGATAAAACTATAGCAATAAATTGAAAAATGATGACATTTGTAAGTTCAGCTCTACTGGACTTTAATTTTTTTAGAGCTTTTAGGAAGATTATGTCAGGAAAAACAGTTACCTAAATATATGTGTCTTATTATTGTAACATTTTAGCTATACAGGCTGTTTCAGAAGTAAACGGTAATTTGGAGTGCATAGATGTATACGTCTGAGTTTTATTTTTAATATACTCATTAAAACCTAATTAATAAAAAAGAGAATATATAATTGTGGTTAAATAAATTTAAAAAAACTGAAAATAAGAGAACATATCGAATATATTACAAAGAAGATTTGTTTTTGTTTAATAAAAGGTATTCGGTAAAAGGTTACCAACTGACCGAATACAAACATTTAGAAATAAAAAATAAAACTTGAGACGTATTACTAAACCACTTCCTGGCAAGCAACGACTTCAATATCTCAAGCAACAAATCAGCAGAATCAGGTGGTCATGTCACCAAGCCTCGTTTAAAAAGGTCAACGAAGCAGCCTCTGTCAATATACAAAAATAAACTTAAAATAGACTCATTTTATTGCCTAATAATTATTTTATTTTATTTACATTCATTAAATTAATATTAGTTTGTAAAGTTAGTTGCAAAAATAAACTGGCAAATAAAGTGATCAGTAGAATAATACTTTTTTTTGACATATACACTTGACTCATGTTGTTACCAATGTGCGGTCTTCGACTGCTTCTTTTTTTTACTCTATTTTAGCTGATCTTATTTATTTTGGAAAATTTTACATAACCTAATTCAAGGGTATGCATATTTTGCGCACCAATTCCACCTGACCACCTAATCCTATGCATATTTAGCGCACCGTTACAAGGAATTAGCGAAGAGTCGGGTAACTCTGCTGGTGGCCATTATGGATTGATACGATATGACCCATTTTAAAACAACAATGTTCTAATTGAGAATGTTTACTAGTAATAGTCAAAATAAGTAAAAATAATTTCAAATGCCGTAAATTTTGATTAAATTTTCAACATAGAATGTTAGTAGCAGATTTTGAAAAATGCTGCTGCAACAGTTTGGTCAGAAGTAAAAATAATAGAAAGTATGTAGATTTCACTTAAGGCACGCGTGGTATCGAAAAGTACAAAATTTGAGATTGTCAGTGAAATAAAATAATTGTAAACGCTCGGTTAGAGCATCGATTAGGTATTTGTTTGGATTACATTTTTAACACCAACAGGAGTTGAAGAGTGTTTCACATTTGATTTATTTGGAGAAATTCCAAATAATACAAAACTTATTGAACTCTCTGATTAGTGTTTTTTTTTCTTTTTTTTTCTAAATAAATACGTAAACAAGTTTTTATTATCCGGAACACATGTATGTGTACAAGTATTTATTTGAAACCACTTCAAAAACTTGCTACCACTTTCCCGGGCATGCTGTATTTACCAACAAATTTCACCAAAATAAATTCATAGTAAATGGTCAAAATGTAAACTATTCGTTCCTGACAATATGCGAGCTGACGTTTAAACTCATCAAACAAATTTTGGATAATTTTAAGACTAATTCGTTTAACTGTTTTTTCTATTTTACGTTTTAAATTTTTAAAATTATCTGGTCTGTTGACGTACATTTACGACTTCAGGTAGCCTCACAAAAAAAATCCAATGGACTCAAGTCAGGTGAACGAGCTGGCCACTCTATTGCACCACGCCTACCAATTTATCTACTGGGAAAAACGGTATTTAAATAAGTCCTAACATGATGTGCAAATTGCGGTGGCGCTCCATCCTGCTGAAACCAAAAACACCGGTCGATTTTATTCAAGTTGCCATCGGCAGGTGTTTTTTATAACCATCTTTTCAATGTTGGCAACAAAAAAGATTCCAAGAAAAGTTGATATTTTCCGAGTCTAAAAACCTTCGAAAAAATAAAGACCAATTATCCGCTGTTCAATCGTCTTTGCCTACACGTTAACTTTTCTTGAATATTTAGTGTTGGCTTCCATCATCCAATGAGGATTTTCTCTGCTCCAGTACCGACAATTTTGCCTATTGACGGTGTCATTTAAACAGAATGTCACTTCGTCAGAAAAAAGAATTATGCTTATAAAGTCAGGGTTTACCTGACACAAATTCATTACTTTAGAGTTTCAACGTCGCGTCGCCTTGCATATTGTCAGGAAGTAAATGGTTTACATTTTGAGCATTTACTATGAATTTATTCTTTTACAGTTATATTTATGTTAATAGTTTCATTATTAAAAATAAATAACAAGTTTTTTTCTAACGCCTTTTTTTCAAAAACAATTTAAAATCAACATACTGTGTGCTGCATAAAAAATACGCAAATTTATACATACGTAAAATTCAAATACGCTGAAAAACATTGGGGTCCTCATTTGAAATTTTAAGGTTTGAGAGGGTCTTATTTCGAGTTTGGGACATCGTGTATCTCCAGTTTTTTGTCAAAAAATGCGCGTTGAAAAAAGAACAGAATATGTGTTCAAGCGTTTTTCTGAAAGGTAAATCCCTAAATCTTTATCAAATTTATGCATTACAAATGGTTCACACTCTATGTATATATGTATATTTTAGGTTTATTAACACAAGCCAATATTAACTACCCTGCTTTTTATTGATAAATAATTAAAGAGTAGAATTGTTTACATTATTAAGGTAATTAATGTTTACTTTGCTTTTGGTGTATAATTAAATTAAAATTATTAAAAACAAATTAAGATATTTATTATTTAATAAAATGTATTTTTATTTCAATCCGATGAAAAGCTTCCCATACAATTTAAAGATACTTTGCTTTCTAATTTTTTATAGATGAATTGTTGCACTTAAAAGTGTTTTTACTTAATATATTTTTTAGAGTTGTGGTCAAAAAATAGCAGTGTTGGGTTTAAAGTCTGTGATACCAAATTCAAATCAAAATTTGTAATGTTTTAAAAATTTAGTTTTTATTTGTAGTCTTCGTTACATTATCGATCACATTTATCTTACAAAATTAAAAAAAAACAACAAAAAATGACAAAATTAACATGGTTAAAATAATAGCAATTTTAAAATACAAGTAACTATTACTTTTCCATCAAAAAATTTAAATTTTAATATCTTGTGACAAATCTTTTATTTTTTATAACCGCAGCACATCGCCGCGGCGGTGAGTCCACCTGACCTGACCTAAACATAAGGTTTTTTAACACTACTTACGTTATTGAAAAACGATTCAAAATAGTGATAACCTTCATCTAAAATTCATATTATTTTATAATTTGCGTTTCTAGTTTATTAAAGAGTGAGTAGCACTTAAAATAGACTTTTTCTACTCTGCGTCTGTAACAGATACCGATTTGGGTGTCGTATTAGCCAATTCAGCACCAAAATTGCGTGCGTAAAGTACTAGTGAAATTTATTTTTTTTGGGTTGGTAACACGTTTTCTCTGGACTTTTCAGCGCTAAGGTCAGCGTTAAGATTATAATAATTTTATTCGAATAAATTTTGTTGCATTTCATGACCAGTATTCAAGTGGACAAGCGGCGATTACAATGAGGTAACTTCAACTTTCCTTTTTGAGGTTAAAACAGCTTTAAAATGAAACAGCTTTCAGCCACTATTTTGACGATTTACAACCCCCATAACGTTAAATAATTTACAAATTATTTGTTAGATGAGTATATAACACTGCTTGGTCTGACATAACAATGAGAGGAATCGCTAAGAATCGCAATTTGGACAAATTTGAAAACACTTCAAAAAACATTTGACACTTTCTTGACATTTATTACCAACTAACTCGTTTTAACGCAAAAGTCTCTAAAGTCTAACCAGGAAATTTTTATCAGTAGATTTTTGATACAATATGAATGGGGTACCATTAATTGCATGTAGTGAATTTAAGGATCTCGGTGTAACTATAGATCCTTGTTTATCGTTCAACCCCCATACTGAAAATATCACCCATAGTGCACTAAGAACATTAGGCTTTATAATAAGAAATACATCAGATTTCACTAATCTTACATGCATCCGTATTTTGTTTAACTCTCTTGTCAGATCGAAACTTGAATATTGCTGTATCATTTGGAACCCGCAACATAGGACTTATATTAATTTATTGGAGAATGTATTGCAAAGATTCTGTAAATTAAATTTTATTATCACCATATAATACCTGATAAAACTCAACTATGTTATTAAAAAACTTAGAAACTAGATTTCTAAATTTGTTAACATCTTTAGGCCTGAGTGAAAAAATATAAAAATAAACTACTTTTTTTACTTATGTACGAGTATAAAGCTCATTTTTCTTAAAATCAATTGTCAAAGTGTTTTAAGGTTGGTAACTCCATTTAAAATTAGCTTTTTTAGTTTCGTTTCCATGGCTATCTAGCAGGGTTCCAACATAATTTCAGAATTTTTGACACTGACACTTGATTTAAAGAAAAAATGAGCTTTATGAAAGTTCGCATTTTGATCCTATAAACCCTACGCCCAATTACAACTTTTTTAGTTAGAGATAAAAATGCGTGTTATAAGAAAATGAATATTAAACAAAATAAATGTGCAGTGACATGGTATTGGCAGCTTGATTAATTACAAAAATAATTATAGATTTTAAAAATAAAATTTAATGTCCCAGAAAAAACAGTATTTATTATACTCGACACAAAATATGGTTTTTTAGTTCGTGAGATTATCTCATTCGATGCTAACGCAGTTCATGAACAAATCATCATTTTACGAAAAACTTTACTTTTTACATTTGTTTTCGTATAAAATGTACTGTTATTAAAAAATTGTCAAAAACAGGAAAAAAACTTGTGTGAATTAGGTTTGCAGTAGACGTTTTGTCTCAATTATTCAGGCTTATTCAGATCAGAAAAAATATCTTAACGTTCTTAATTATTTTATAACAAAATCTAAAATTGTGTTAAACGGATTTTAAAAAAACTTACCGTTTAGGGCTTAGACTTAATCCAGCGACGCTATTGCTGACATATTCTTGTAAGGAGTTGAAAAAGCTCATCTTGCCGACGCTTCACTTTCTGAAAAATAAAACACAAATTTAAACTTTAGTACACATAAAGTGTCCACCATTGATGACCAGAATTTGCTTTTAGCAAATTAATTTCGCAGAATTTCAACATTGTGAATTGGTAAAATGTCAAAAGCTACTGCTTCGTTATTGTATAGTTAAAACAGTTTCTAAACTTTCTTAATAAATTTTAGTTTATTTCATGTTATAATTGTCTAGAAACTGAAATTTATAATGTTTGAATTATTAGATGTTTTAGCAGCTTGTTTGGCTTTTTTATTTGTGGATTTTTGTAATTTCAGTAGTATTGACTTATTCAGAGATCAAATAAATAGATCCATTTCAAGAAGCTTGAAAGGCAGTCTATTATTCAGACAATGAATGATTGTGGTTGGAATCACCATTACACATTTTTAAAAGTTTTTTAGCATACTCGAGCGACACTGCTTTTCTGAAAATATAAAAATCTAAAAAGTTTTTAATGTGTTTAGAAAAACAGGTTCAAACATAACATAAATAACGTAAAAAATACAGATCATTTTGAATAAGGTGTTTTATCCTTTATATACTAGTGTCTCATATAAAGCTTTAGCAGTTAATATAATAAAAATTATAACAATACTCTTTTTGGTATATATAAGTATTGAGTGTCATTTAGTAAATAGACATTATTATTTATTTATAAACGCATCCAAACAATACTTTCAGTAATTTGGAAACCCCGAAAGTTCTACAATTCATTAAAAATGCATGTAATGTATTTGATTGAAGTAGACAACGATTTGAAATTGGCAGGCAATACTTGTGCTTCTAGCAATGTACGAAATGATATCATCAGCACATTTGATGAGAAAACTTTTGATCGCATTTTATTTTTGCCTGAATAAACAGAACCGATGTAAAAAATATATTATTCGATGACATAATCAGAAGCTAATCTGCAGAGCTTGGAATATTTAAATTTGTTAGGGGAACTGACAGTTAATTATTTATCAGAAATATGCTGCGGCTATATCAATATTAATAATATTTTTAAGCACTGCATTTTTTGTTATTCTGTTTTATATAGATTAATATTGGGTAGCTTACTCATAAAAAGTTGCAATTTTTGTAAAATTTAAAATATGTAATTGTTGAATCGTAAATGTATTAATACCAATTTATTTAATAAATTAGAATGTTATTAAACCCAAAGAATAATAATTGAGGATGTTTGAAGCAAAATTGATTATTCGTGAGTGAGTACAAAATAAGGTTCAGATTTTTCTCCGTAGCTAAAACCTTCAATAACATTTCCTGATTTATATTTGTTTAATTACGTATAAATTACGTATCTATGCCAATTTGCAACAACTAACTAGACTTTTAAATTAAATTTGCTACACTACCCCCTTCTTAAAGACTCGACGCCGACGTATCAACAAATATTGTATTGTAAAAACGATCGCCATGAACCACTTTTGCATGTTGCTGTTTTCTCTTTATTCTAAACAATATATTATTTAGAAACTGTACTATTTTAACTTTCCCAGTTTTGTTGTAACTTGAAGCACCTTCCAAGTTTTTTTCTTCGAGCCGTAGAACCAAACCAAATACTGGTAACTCGCAACGCGACTTTTGAGGAAAAAATTTAAACATGAGGGTAATAGCAGCTCTTATAGTATTCAAAGTTTTGTAAAATTTAGGTATTTCATGCTTACTCAAATCTTTTGAAAATTTCGTTCCTTTATAAATCTTCTAACAAGTTTCAAAGTGTCTATTTTCAACTTCAGATTTATCCAAATTTTCACAACTTTTTTCAGTTCTTTATTCTCAATTATTAAGCTTTGTTTATCTACCATAAGTTTTTTTGTGGCCTTATTTTAATATGTGGAGCCGGCATTCTATTCTCTTCATCACTTTGTGGATTATTAACTTTTTTTTTCTTTCTCTTCTCATTTTTCAGTAACTTCAAATATTATTTTCTTACCTTTATTATGACTTCAAATTTATAAGAGATTTATAAATCATTGTTAACTTTTGACGATCAGGTTTTTTGTGTCCAAATTTTATATAAGAATCCCGTTTTGTTGTAGCCAATATTTGATTTTGTTTAGTTCTGCGACATTTCCACTAAAATACTGATTTTTTTCAGTTTTTAAAGCAAAGATTTTATAGAGGATTGCTAAAAAGTATGGATGCAGCTAAATACTTTTGGAACAATTTAGCAGAACACGTTGAAATTAAGAAAACAGGTATAAATGTTAAATTTTATCATCTGAGATCTTTTTCAATTTTCTGCAATTATTTATTTTGAAAATGTAAAACTAACTTAATTTTTTAATGGCACGAAAAGTCGAATTTAAAATAATTTTTAAAAGAAATTTGTTTTCTAAATTTGTTGGTGTAACCTATGCCTATCTTGATTTTTATTAAAATGCAATAAAAATAAAATTCAAAAATTATTCTGAAAAAGTAAAACTAATAAGTTAGCTTTAAAAACGCTGTTATTAGCAATGTTATTAAAAAATGTTTTGGTCTAAGAAAAAATTTGTTAATACCTACATACAATTGAGTGGAGTCAAACTTTAAATAAAAAGTTTTTCTGGCAATTGTCCCCGTTAAAAAAATGAAAATAACCAAATTGCGTTATACAAATGTTTTTCTCAAAAATATTATCACTAGGCTTCGGTGCAAGCGAGTCTTAGCTAAACGATCAAATAAATAATCGGTGTAATCCAGCGGGCTGTCTCTTATTCATTCAACTAGTCTACTGGTCAACTGGTGTAGACCAGTTGAATGAATAACATGCAGCCAGCTGGATTACAACTATTAATTACCTAGTCGGTTAGCCACAACTCACTTGCACCGAAGCCTAGTTATCACACATGAATTGTTTTTTTAGAAAATTTTTACATCGTGTATATCAAAAACGATCAACATTTGTGTAAAACGTTTTAAAGAAGATTACGATCAACAAAATTGCTTTACATATTTCGATAACCCTGTATGTTTATAAAATATTAACAAAACTTTATCTTGTCTCGTACAAAAACAATTTTTTTAAAATAAATCTAAATCGTTTATTTTGAAAACTAGCATTTGTATAAGCCAGTTTTGGGTATTTATTATTAAAAAATAAATAGATATTCTGACTTGATTTTTCAGTATTATATTAGAATTTTTGTAAATGCACTTATTTTAGCCAAGCTAAACACTTATAATCTTCTATTAGCCAAAAATGTGACAGATGTGATATTTTATGAGCAAAGGTAAACAATCAATAATGTGTTTTATCTTGACGGCCTAATTTATCAATCACATTTTATTCCAAATTTAGATTTTTATTATTGAGTGTGACAAATATATAGGCGATTAAAATAACATAAAATAATTATTTTATTATAATATTGAACAAACAACGAACAAAAAATTTTCTTCTTGGCTACCATAAACTCTTACCTAAAAATTATAATATTGGGTAGACCCATGCCAAGTTATTATAATTACATTAAGAGTTTGATAAAAGTAACTGTTATAAAAATTTGCAAATTATACTGGATATTATGATCATTAATTTGATTTATTGAAATTTGATTTAAAAAAAACGAATATTTTTTAAAGTATTTGTTAAGAAAATACATTATCTATATTACAACTAAACAAAAAATAGATTGTACTAAACTAAACTAGATATAAATTTTTTATAGTGTCTTTTATCTCTTCATTACCAAAGTGCTAAGAGAAATAAATTGCCGCGGTCTTCACCTAAATAATATTTATGATTTCAAACAATGATGATCATTTTAAGCAGCGTTTACTGTAGTTGGTACATCCCAAGACCTTATGTTAAAGACATCTTAAAATCAAAAATAATTGTTAATTTTCCCTAGAGCGTTCTGATGTCTATAAAATAGGTATTTTCTTTAAAAATATGATTTTATTTAGAATTTATAACCATCGGTGTAACATAAACACTCGATAAAATAAATTCTCTAGACACCACACCGTGAAGAAAAACATTTATAACTTTTTATGATCAGAACGAAAATGAGATAAATTTCAGGAGCAGATCTAACGTTCTATAAAGTCTGTTACTCATGATTGGTAATAACTACCAGACTGTTTTAGAACAAGATCAGTTACGAAACTTACCAAGATATTAAATATGCCCTAGAAGCACGAAAATAAATTTTAAAACTTAGTTCTTGTTATAGTTTTTATTACTTTTAGATACAACTAAAATTACAAAACCTGCCTGTAATTAAAATTATGAATTGCTTTAGCATCCGTGAAAATCGATTTTCAAAAATTAATTAAAACTCTTCAAACACAATAACAAAGTTTTCCTCTTATTGGCATATCTTTCTTTAATCAGCCGTTGAAACCGAATAATCCAAGAAACTAATTTCCGATTTTTTGTTCCACTTTTGTACAGGGAGTTACATTTTATTTGTTGACCTGTCAGCGGTTTGTGTATGTACAACCTCTTTTATGCTTTAAGAGTTGACATCGGTTACTTTATGGCTGACATGACGATGCTGCCAGAAATCAATCAAGCAGGAGGCAGAAACTACACTAAACTGAGTGCTTCATAAGTGATTTTTTATGTACAACGTTTCCGATACTAGCAACTTAATGGTTTGTTCGTTTAATGAGCGGGAAAAGCAAAATCCCATAGAGTGTGTTCAGAGCTAATGGAACAAATTCAATAAAAAAAATATTCGATTTTAATACAAACAAATTTAGGCATTATTATTTTATTGACCCATCACAAAATACATTCATTTCTAGGAACACACACAGCCAAACGTAATCAAATTTTGGATTCCAATTTCCGAACAGCGATTTTGGTTTTGCCGGAGATTAATTCAACGATCTTAGATGAGCTCAATGGAAAAAAATTAGATATTTTAAATCAGTTTCTCATTAAGACATTGTTAAAAATAAACCTCAATATTCAAATATTAATATTTTTTAAAGGTATGGCCTCAAATGTAAATAAAATAAACAAGACAAATTGCTTTATCAATTTAGATATTTGCAGATGAAAATTCCTGAAGTTAATTAAGCTAAAGTAAGAAAGTAAAGAATATTTTCCTCTCATTGAAATTCGTCCATAATAACGTTCTAGTGACGTGGTTATAGGCCTCTGGAGATGTTTGAGAACGAGCTTTCTAAATTTATTATGGCATCCCGTTCTATTGATTAAGTTTCATTTTTGCGAGTATTTCGCTTTTTCGCCATATTTAACATCGAATGAAACTTAATACGTACAATTTTCCAAATCATTTCAGTCACAATCAATATTCAGTACTGTGATGAACGCGGTATTTATAAACCTTATTTATTAATAATCGGGCAAGAAAGTAATTTCAAATTAGTAATTTATTAGATAAATTTTATCACGATCGATTTGTTTCGTGAAAATTAAAAGAAACAACCAAATTTAGATTTAGTTTAAATTCACACGTGTTTTGTAAATATTGAAATGTTTAGAAAACGACCGTTCCCACGAAATTCTTCCGAGAATTTTAAGTGATTACAAATTGCAAAGCCATGTTTTAAAAGGGCCACATGGTAACGGGGGATGTTTCAAGCGGTAGGAATAGCGTTATCGCCACACACCAAGCTAGTCGTTCAGAGAAATATTGCACACCACATAAAAATACAAATAATCCTATTATTGTTTAATGTTAATGAAGAAATTAAAACTAAAATTTTATAATCAATTAATAGTCCTATTTTGAAAATACTTATTAATCCGTAGCTGAAAGGTAATTATAAGTTTAATGAAGATACACAATTTGAGAAATAAATTCGGTCAGAGGCACAAAATTTGTAGTTATTAGATGCATAATAAAACTTTCAATAATTTAAATTTAAAAAAAAAGCTACACTCATAGCATAATACTTTTAAATTAACGCAAATCTGCTAATTTGTCAAAATCATTATTCTAAATATTCACAAATATATTGGCCGACTGTAACAGGAAATCTGGAATTTAAATTTGTCAAAGATAAAGCTGGCGGTCAAGTGGTTTCTTAAAAGAAGACACGCCCTAACACCAAGCGCTGGAAGAATACCGAAAATAACTTGCACATGTGTTCGTTTAGAAAAGTTTTTAGTAAAATTATTAAATTGTTGCTAAATACAAAAGATCCAGTACAAAACAGGTATTTTAGAAAAACGCGTGAAATTTTCTGAACATTTTAATATAAAATTTAACCCTAATTTAGGCGAGGGCAACCGTGAAATTGCATGTAAACAGTTTAAATTATTTAAACTCATTGTAAACCAATTTGGTACGACACAATGGTTGTCCAAATTACTAACATAGTGATAGAAAGAAATGTAGATGGATTTTCGTAAATTTTTGGAATAAATTCGGAAAAATCGTACGAAGATAATACCGGTGGCGACACCAAGCGGAGGGTAGTACCGCGAAATTACAGTTTTCTTTCCGAATTTAATTCTACATTTCCATAAAATTTAAACAAACGAAATTTGTTGCTGCATGTATTTGCCACAATAATGTTTAAAAATAAGTTCAGACAAAACGGCAACAAACTTTGGAGTTTAATTTCTCTTTCAGGTAAATAGGGGTTGATTCGACATTGTGATTGTATTATATTCGGTCATCAAAGAAATTTATAAATTGTATGTTAAATAATATAGGGAAAAATCGAATCAAAAATACCCTTACTAGTAAATAATATTTTGTTTAGGAGGGTTAAACGAGGGTTGATCTTAATGCCAAAACGTTTAAGAGTCAAATTTGCATAATCATACATATGTGGAAAGAGAGTACCAGAGGGGGTGGTTTAGGGAGCGTCCCTATTTCATAAAAACAGATTTCGCGTGGATTTTCGGCAGTCGATTCTTGACGGTCTTTCGAGATAGTTAATTTTCGAATTATTCTCTTTGTTTAAATTTATTTAATTTAACAAAGTCCAATTTCAACCCTTTGGGTTTATTTTAAAATTTAATATTATTTCATCATCAAATATTTTTTTGATTTCGTGCTAGTGTGAAGGAGTCATAATCTTTTTTTTTATTTAATAATTTAAATTAAATTGTGACGGTTTGTGTTAAAAGAAAAACCAACCAACTTGGCAATTTAACCACAAGGGCTCCCAGGACAATCAAAGGGATTAATTTTCTAGGTAAGCCCACAAAGGGTTTTCTATTTATTTATTATTTGAATTAATTAATTTTATACGAAGATTTTATTTAATTTAATCCGAGTTTCTTCAAATCATTTGATTAAATTTACACTATTTAATCTTCATCGTGACCACAAATTTATTTAAATCATTTTATTGAAATTTATTAATTGTATTACTTTTAATTTGGTTTTGGAAATTTCATGTTCAAAAATAATTTTAGCTTAATTGGTTTAAAATAAATATTCAGAATTTAGAAAAGTTAATTATAAATAAAATTTTGGTGAAAAATGCAACAACTTGCGGTCACTTTTGAAATGAATTTTAACTTGTATTCTTTCTTTATTTTGCTCGATCTGGATGTGACTATCAACCCAAATAATTAAAATCTAAGATATCTATCATCAATCTATTACAAAAAGGGTTCTCAACAATTACGTCAAATGGTCACTTCAAATCAGTGCAAAGTTTTGTTGTTACAAAATCCCGTGAGGTTGAATTTGCTGCATATTTTGAAATTAGGGTAGCGTAGGGTTGTTTCTCTCTCGCGTCGTGTTAGGCGAGATTACACCTGAAATTATAGGCTCGTTTGTCGGCCATCTTCGAAGAGGAAAGTCGTGGTTCCCGGGAACCCTTTCTTCCAACTTTACCGGATCTAATTCACTGTGTCAGGTCGTAGCTTCCGACAGTTGAACTTAGACTGGACGTAGTAGACCCGTCCCAACGGCATATACGTATATGCAGGCTATTACGAGACAAACGAGAAAAAAATAACCATCCTGGTTACCTGTAATAAACTGGTATCGTGAAAGGGTGAAGTTCTGAAAAGTCTTTGTCCAAGCTCGTGACCGAAATTTGTGAGAGAAATGATTCCTACAGTAATTCAGTTTATTTTGCAAAGATTTGTATATCCTGGTTTTGCTCGGATTTTGCAAGAGGTGTTTAGGCACCTGACTTTTACCAGGGTCGGTGGGCGGCGATAGGGCGAAATAGTAATTGCGATGCACGTATAAAAAAGAGAGCCGTGAGCATGTAACCCGCTAACTCAGGTACAAGAGTAGCTTATCAAACGTATTATTAAACATTGCCTTGAAATCATAAATCTGAGCAAATATAAATTGAAATTTAGGGTAGATTTACAACACCGAATTAGGACCATTGAAAGAGGAAGAGTAAATTCTAAATAATAATGTTAATAATAAATTTATCTATTACTTAAATCTGCGACTAGAGATTTATAAAATTATAGTCTCAAATTTGAACAGATTTGTGGTTACAGATGTTAAAAATTTGACTAAATAATATAAATGGAAATTTGAATAAATGGCAAATTTGGATTAACCCTCATAATTCTTGTATTGTTGTAATAAACATTTTGAAGATCTGTAATAAATTTAGTTTTGAGGAAACTTGACTTTTAATTTCTTCCCCCACGCGTTTGACACTACTTTGAATTCGAATTTGAGTTACCACTTATCCCTTCTGTTCTTACAGAAAGGGTTAAATTAATTATCACTATGAGAGTGATTACTTTAGACGATTAAACACAACGTAGGCGAGCCGAATTAAACCAAACTGGTTTAAAATTTAAAAGAAAATATTTAATATTTAATTTTGGTTATTATTTAACACCTTTCCTCAACGACGATCTCATTACATAAAAATTTTTTTGGTGCCGTGACCAGGATTCAAAGTCATAAAGTGTCATTTCCGAGGGGAAAAATAGTCAAAAAAAAGATACTGCTGGGTTATTTAATTTTCTAGGATCCCAATTTTACTCGGTTCGATACCCGAAATTAAAGGTTGTCGACGTCATGGAGAACAACAAAAATAATCCCGGAAGCTCCGGAACAGCATCAGAAGAAATGCCAGTTTGGTTCATCCGCTGGTTGAACGCGCAGCAGCCAACCTTTTCAATGCCGTCAGCACCGACGCCGCCAGCGACGCAACGCCCAGCTGTTCCTATACCGGCAGTACCGAGGACCAGAGCTACCGCCAAAAACGATGGTTGGGAAATAACGCTGATGCCAAGCAGCAGCCTGGGAATTTCTCAACCAGAATCCGTCGCACAACCTGTCATCCAAACACCGGAGAGTTCCACATCATCAGCAGGAACCTCGGCAAGAACATCAGCAGGAACTTCAGTGGATTTAACACTCACCGACAATGTGGCCGCGCTTTCCGGGGTACTTCGGAACTTGTTGGACCGTCCACTTCCTGCACCCGAACGACCTTCTTTCGAAGGACTGAGGAGACAAAATCCAATAAAATTTGTGAGAGCCGTGGAAGAATACGGACGTTCTTTCGGGTTAGATTCTCACCGACTTCTGGGAGTGGCGATTGATTGCCTCAAAGGGAATGCCAAACATTGGACCGGGATTTACCGAGAAAATTGGCATGTCTACGAGGATTTCAAGCGAGACTTCCTCAAGACGTTCTGGTCAGCCAAGCGACAACGAGATATTCGGTTCCAGATTGCTACAGGGCGTTACGACGACACAAAGGGAACAATGTTGTCGCACTTTGCCTACTTCGTGGACATGGCAAAGATGCTGACGACGCCTCTGTCGGAGGAAGTTTTACTTAATGAGTTAATTAGACATTTTCCAGAAAACGTCCAGTCTTTGTGGGTTCTAGAAAAAATCAGCACCATCACTGAGGCTGCGGAATTCCTGTCAGGTCAGGAAATTCCAGGGCAAAATCCGGAGGTCAAAGAAACCACCTCTAGAGACAAGGGCCGTGTTGTCACCCACCGCCACCAGATCAACAAGGGGGCAAAGCACTCGAGGCCGTACGACAGCCGTTTCGAGGGGACTAGACAACCAGTTCCAAAAGACCGAAACGTGGAAAAGCGATTTTCTGGAAACTCAGGTCAATCGACTTCGGCAAACAGATTTGCAACGAATCGATTCCAACGACGTCCGGAAAACAATCAATGGCGTCACGCCCAACATCACAACAACGTGAGGCCGCAGAATGACACACACCGTCCAAAGGATTCGGGAAACGGGGGCGGAGTACAAAACGGGGCCTAATGTACTCCCAACAGCGCGAAGGCCCTCAAAGCGACGATAATCAGGAGAGGAGACAAGAAAGAAAACGGAAACGTTCTCTTTCAGCACATCAAACAGAGAAAAAACTAGATGCTCAACGAGCATCTCAGGTAACAAAAAACATCGGTTCTCTAATTAAATCGAATGTTACAGGTAATCAGACAAACAAGAAAAGGGTTATACCAGAAATGAGCATCCAAATCGGCCAACAGTCAATCGTAGCGTTATTAGACACCGGAAGTGAAGTCAGCTGTATCTCGGAAGAAGTTTGGTCAAAGCTAATTACAACCGGAAACAAACCTCCAACATTACCTGTTACGTCAATCCATCTTCGCGGAGCCATCGGACAACGAAGCTGCCAAGTCATCATCCAATGTTTCTTGGAGATAATAATCGACGAACACGCTTATACTGTCGTGGCGTTAGTCGTGAAAAATTTAATTAAACCTGCAATTTTGGGAGCGGATTGGCTGAATGAACAGCGTGCTGTTATTGATTTTGATAACAACAAAGTCATTTTGAAAGGGGAAACGGGAAATCACATTTTTTCTTTCAAAAACACCGTGGAATTCCAACCTGAGCCAGAAGATTACGTAGAAGAGCTCATCGGACATATCGAAACAAACACTCCAACTACAAATCATAGAAACGAGAACTATTTAGAGCCAATCAACGCACTTCATAAAAAAGTTGACTCTCTCAAAATTTCTGAAACATCAAAAACAAGGTTGAAACACCTGCTGCAAGATTACAGGTGTGTTTTTAGTTCACGTCCAGGACTAACACAGAAATACACGCATGAAATAAAATTACACGACAAAACTCCATTCTTAAAAAGGCCGTACCCAGTGCCTTTCGCTCTTCGTCCTGCCGTTGATACGACAATTCAGGAAATGTTAGATTTGGGAGTCATAAAGCGGGAAGCTTCACCATATGCGAGCCCAATGACAGTAGTGAAAAAGAAAGATGGATCGGTGAGAATTTGTCTCGATGCTAGGATGATCAATTCAAAAATGGTTGCTGATTGCGAATCTCCACCCGCAGCCGATGAATTATTACGCCGATTTTATGGGACTCGATTCATGTCTACCATCGATTTAAGGTCTTCGTATTGGCAAATTCCTTTGTCGCCAGAAAGCAGACAGTACACTGCGTTTTTATACAAGGGCCGAAGTTACACATACCAAGTTCTACCGTTTGGACTGAAAACTGCCGTGGGGTCATTTAGTCGCGCAATGGACGTAGTTTTGGGCACAGAAGTTCGCGAATTTGTCGTAAATTACATTGACGACTTATTAGTAGCTTCCAAAAATCTAGACGAGCACTTAGAACACCTTCGACAAGTGTTTGAAAAATTGAAACAGGCCAGCATGACGGTAAATCTTGAGAAATCAAGTTTTATCCAAAAGGAAGTGAAATTTCTGGGGCACATTCTCACGACAGACGGTATTAAAGCAGACCCGGAAAAAGTCAGTGCCATCCGCAATTTTCCGGTCCCTCAGAAAACGAAACACGTACGAGCATTTCTCGGACTCTGCAATTTCTACAGAAAATTTTGTGCTCAGTACAGTGCAGCAACACAAGACCTCAATAAACTACTGCGAAAGGGCGAAAAATGGAGATGGGGGCGCAAGGAACAGGAAGCGTTTGATTCTATTAAAGATTTGTTCCTCAAAGCAGTGCTGTTACGTTACCCCGATCAAAATAAGGTATTCTACGTCCAAACTGACAGTTCCGGCTATGGATTGGGGGCGGAATTGTACCAAATCCAAGACGATGGATCACGAGGTGTAATCGCATTTGCAAGTCGTTCCTTGAAAGGTCCAGAATTAAACTACACGACAACTGAAAAGGAACTACTGGGTGTCATTTTTGCGTTACACAAATTTCGAATTTACATTCAAGCCACAAAAATCGTCATTCGCACAGATCATCAAGCGTTAAAATTTCTGAGTCGGTGTCGATTGCTCAGTGAACGCCTAACTCGATGGACATTGGTGTTAAGCCAATTTGACTACGAAATCGAGTTAGTGAAAGGGAAAGATAACGTAGCTGCCGATATTCTTTCACGTTATCCATGTGACGGTGAAACTAGCTATGAATACCCACGTGAACATCCAATAGTTGCAATGTTTGAAGTCCACAACACACCCGAAATGTTGCAACTGATGACCGATTTCAAACAACATCAATTGGAAGACCCCATATTGAAACAAATCATCGAAAATAAAGAATCCGGAAAACCTGCTCCAGATTTGAGAACGCAACGGGTTTGGGCACAGTTTTATTTATTAAATAATGTGTTAGTTCACAGGTCTCAGAACCCTAACGAGGACTGCCTTGCCGTGCCTGAAAGTCTAGTTAACAAACTGGTAGACTACCACCATCAACTCCTAGGGCATTTTGGGGCAACCAAAGTGTACAACGCAATGAAGCATGAATATTATTGGCCAAACATGTACCGTTCCATCAAAAAACGCCTCCGAAGCTGCGACCTTTGCCAGAAAACCAAATGTTCAAACCGTCCACAACAAGGGCCACTTACACCAATTCTGTACGACCATGTTGGAGACTTAGTGAGTGTCGACTTCTATGGGCCTTTACCGACCTCTCAACTAGGAGCGTCGTATGTGTTTGTGGTAATCGACGCCTTCAGCAAATTTCTCAAACTCTATCCATTGAGAAAAGCCACCGCCAAAGTCGCTGCCAAACGACTTATCGAAAATTACGCAGAATATATCAAACCGAAATGTGTGTTGAGTGATCATGGCACACAGTTCATTTCCAACACCTGGCAGAATAGTTTGAGAGCTGCAGGTATCCAAACAACACTTTCATCAATTCGGCATCCACAATCAAATCCTAGCGAGCGTGTAATGCGGGAGCTAGGTAGAATTTTCCGGGCTTATTGTCGAGAAAATCACGCAAGTTGGGCCAGCCATCTGAACAATATTGAAGATTGTTTGAACTACGTACCACACATTAGTACAGGGTTTTCTCCTTACGAAATCCTGTACGGCAGAAAACCGCCAAATCCGTTAGACGCCGTTACAAATGGTTTGCTGCCACATCGAGAACCACTAGCCATAGAAGACATTCATGAAAAGGTTCGTGAAAATTTACGACATCACGCTAATCTCCGTCAACAAAACCAAAAGGGCGAAATCACGTTACTGGAAATCGACGATTGGGTATTGTTGAAAAACAAAATTACTTCGGACACAAGAAACCAACAGTTTGCCAAGTTTATGCCATTATACAGTGGACCGTACAAAATAATTGCTAAACCACATCCCAACACGTACCAAATTGCCGATCCAGTGTCGAATGAAGTAAAAGGGGTGTACAATATGACAAACTTAAAGTTCTACCACCGACGAGACGAATAAATCTACGAGGTGTACCTCAAGAAAGGGTTTATAGTGCTTCCACCAAGCTAGCGCATCCACCTGGCTGGCGCATCCACCAAAACCAAAGGGGTCTATCCACCATGGCGCATCCACCATGGCGCATCCACCAAGGCGCATCCACCAAGACGCATCCACCAAGACGCATCCACCATCCCTAACAGCAGCAAACTACCTCCAACCTACCACGCGATGTCTTACGCCGCATCTACGAAGCAACGCAAGACAGGGGGCGAATGTGATGAACGCGGTATTTATAAACCTTATTTATTAATAATCGGGCAAGAAAGTAATTTCAAATTAGTAATTTATTAGATAAATTTTATCACGATCGATTTGTTTCGTGAAAATTAAAAGAAACAACCAAATTTAGATTTAGTTTAAATTCACACGTGTTTTGTAAATATTGAAATGTTTAGAAAACGACCGTTCCCACGAAATTCTTCCGAGAATTTTAAGTGATTACAAATTGCAAAGCCATGTTTTAAAAGGGCCACATGGTAACGGGGGATGTTTCAAGCGGTAGGAATAGCGTTATCGCCACACACCAAGCTAGTCGTTCAGAGAAATATTGCACACCACATAAAAATACAAATAATCCTATTATTGTTTAATGTTAATGAAGAAATTAAAACTAAAATTTTATAATCAATTAATAGTCCTATTTTGAAAATACTTATTAATCCGTAGCTGAAAGGTAATTATAAGTTTAATGAAGATACACAATTTGAGAAATAAATTCGGTCAGAGGCACAAAATTTGTAGTTATTAGATGCATAATAAAACTTTCAATAATTTAAATTTAAAAAAAAAGCTACACTCATAGCATAATACTTTTAAATTAACGCAAATCTGCTAATTTGTCAAAATCATTATTCTAAATATTCACAAATATATTGGCCGACTGTAACAGGAAATCTGGAATTTAAATTTGTCAAAGATAAAGCTGGCGGTCAAGTGGTTTCTTAAAAGAAGACACGCCCTAACACCAAGCGCTGGAAGAATACCGAAAATAACTTGCACATGTGTTCGTTTAGAAAAGTTTTTAGTAAAATTATTAAATTGTTGCTAAATACAAAAGATCCAGTACAAAACAGGTATTTTAGAAAAACGCGTGAAATTTTCTGAACATTTTAATATAAAATTTAACCCTAATTTAGGCGAGGGCAACCGTGAAATTGCATGTAAACAGTTTAAATTATTTAAACTCATTGTAAACCAATTTGGTACGACACAATGGTTGTCCAAATTACTAACATAGTGATAGAAAGAAATGTAGATGGATTTTCGTAAATTTTTGGAATAAATTCGGAAAAATCGTACGAAGATAATACCGGTGGCGACACCAAGCGGAGGGTAGTACCGCGAAATTACAGTTTTCTTTCCGAATTTAATTCTACATTTCCATAAAATTTAAACAAACGAAATTTGTTGCTGCATGTATTTGCCACAATAATGTTTAAAAATAAGTTCAGACAAAACGGCAACAAACTTTGGAGTTTAATTTCTCTTTCAGGTAAATAGGGGTTGATTCGACATTGTGATTGTATTATATTCGGTCATCAAAGAAATTTATAAATTGTATGTTAAATAATATAGGGAAAAATCGAATCAAAAATACCCTTACTAGTAAATAATATTTTGTTTAGGAGGGTTAAACGAGGGTTGATCTTAATGCCAAAACGTTTAAGAGTCAAATTTGCATAATCATACATATGTGGAAAGAGAGTACCAGAGGGGGTGGTTTAGGGAGCGTCCCTATTTCATAAAAACAGATTTCGCGTGGATTTTCGGCAGTCGATTCTTGACGGTCTTTCGAGATAGTTAATTTTCGAATTATTCTCTTTGTTTAAATTTATTTAATTTAACAAAGTCCAATTTCAACCCTTTGGGTTTATTTTAAAATTTAATATTATTTCATCATCAAATATTTTTTTGATTTCGTGCTAGTGTGAAGGAGTCATAATCTTTTTTTTTATTTAATAATTTAAATTAAATTGTGACGGTTTGTGTTAAAAGAAAAACCAACCAACTTGGCAATTTAACCACAAGGGCTCCCAGGACAATCAAAGGGATTAATTTTCTAGGTAAGCCCACAAAGGGTTTTCTATTTATTTATTATTTGAATTAATTAATTTTATACGAAGATTTTATTTAATTTAATCCGAGTTTCTTCAAATCATTTGATTAAATTTACACTATTTAATCTTCATCGTGACCACAAATTTATTTAAATCATTTTATTGAAATTTATTAATTGTATTACTTTTAATTTGGTTTTGGAAATTTCATGTTCAAAAATAATTTTAGCTTAATTGGTTTAAAATAAATATTCAGAATTTAGAAAAGTTAATTATAAATAAAATTTTGGTGAAAAATGCAACAACTTGCGGTCACTTTTGAAATGAATTTTAACTTGTATTCTTTCTTTATTTTGCTCGATCTGGATGTGACTATCAACCCAAATAATTAAAATCTAAGATATCTATCATCAATCTATTACAAAAAGGGTTCTCAACAATTACGTCAAATGGTCACTTCAAATCAGTGCAAAGTTTTGTTGTTACAAAATCCCGTGAGGTTGAATTTGCTGCATATTTTGAAATTAGGGTAGCGTAGGGTTGTTTCTCTCTCGCGTCGTGTTAGGCGAGATTACACCTGAAATTATAGGCTCGTTTGTCGGCCATCTTCGAAGAGGAAAGTCGTGGTTCCCGGGAACCCTTTCTTCCAACTTTACCGGATCTAATTCACTGTGTCAGGTCGTAGCTTCCGACAGTTGAACTTAGACTGGACGTAGTAGACCCGTCCCAACGGCATATACGTATATGCAGGCTATTACGAGACAAACGAGAAAAAAATAACCATCCTGGTTACCTGTAATAAACTGGTATCGTGAAAGGGTGAAGTTCTGAAAAGTCTTTGTCCAAGCTCGTGACCGAAATTTGTGAGAGAAATGATTCCTACAGTAATTCAGTTTATTTTGCAAAGATTTGTATATCCTGGTTTTGCTCGGATTTTGCAAGAGGTGTTTAGGCACCTGACTTTTACCAGGGTCGGTGGGCGGCGATAGGGCGAAATAGTAATTGCGATGCACGTATAAAAAAGAGAGCCGTGAGCATGTAACCCGCTAACTCAGGTACAAGAGTAGCTTATCAAACGTATTATTAAACATTGCCTTGAAATCATAAATCTGAGCAAATATAAATTGAAATTTAGGGTAGATTTACAACACCGAATTAGGACCATTGAAAGAGGAAGAGTAAATTCTAAATAATAATGTTAATAATAAATTTATCTATTACTTAAATCTGCGACTAGAGATTTATAAAATTATAGTCTCAAATTTGAACAGATTTGTGGTTACAGATGTTAAAAATTTGACTAAATAATATAAATGGAAATTTGAATAAATGGCAAATTTGGATTAACCCTCATAATTCTTGTATTGTTGTAATAAACATTTTGAAGATCTGTAATAAATTTAGTTTTGAGGAAACTTGACTTTTAATTTCTTCCCCCACGCGTTTGACACTACTTTGAATTCGAATTTGAGTTACCACTTATCCCTTCTGTTCTTACAGAAAGGGTTAAATTAATTATCACTATGAGAGTGATTACTTTAGACGATTAAACACAACGTAGGCGAGCCGAATTAAACCAAACTGGTTTAAAATTTAAAAGAAAATATTTAATATTTAATTTTGGTTATTATTTAACACCTTTCCTCAACGACGATCTCATTACAGTACTTTGAAAAACAATTTCAAAAATATAGTTGCCATGCAAATAGAAAGAAATCTATTTTACATACCTAATTCAAACACAATGCTGGTAATAGAGCATCAGATAACTGAAATGAAAACAAACAACATATGTCACCAATTTAGAAACTTTATCGATTACAGTTGACAATACGATCAAAAAAAGCCTGACAGTTTTACGATTCTGTTATTGTCAATAAATACCCAACAATCGTACAAATTCACAAAGAAAATTGCTTACAAACCGCAAACATAAGTTTGAGAATGCTGTTAATTAAGTAAATTAAATGCGGTTAAATTATTTAGGTCAGGTAAGTTGTTCTGCATTAAAGCACAACCTTAACAAATTTAAGTTAAACTAACTTGTTTTATTTAGCTTTAGTTTCTGCTGCCAACAACTTGTATAATTATAAACACTTTATGACATTTTATAAAACATTTATTTAATTAAAACAAATTTTTGGCTCTCTAAATTAAACTTTTAATTAGTTAAATAAAACTAGATTAATAAGTTTAATAACTCAAATTAAATTTTTAATCAGAGATATTATAACTATGCGATTTATTGTTACCTATATTAACTTATTTTTAATTTTGCTGTCTTATTTGCCAATAAAACACACTGTAATACAAGTACATCTACTGTAAAATTTTGATGTTATATTATTTGCTTTTTTGGCATGAAATAGGGAAGCACCACCCTAAACATAAAATGAGGACGCAAATTGCGGTAATAAATTAATAATTCATTTTTATGTCTAGTAGTAAAAAATATTTAGTCAGACTTGTTCACTTTATAAACTTGGCTAATAAACCTAACACAAATTGAATAATATCAAACACAAAGGTAGAGTTTACGCAGAAATGATTTTGATTTGTTGTCAGTATTATAGGGCTCATAAAGTATTTTAAGTGGATGTAACTATCCATTTTTCTTCAAACCCTGGCCATAAACGAGATTTAGACGATTATAATTTGCAGTATTTTACCTTTATTAAGCCTCGCCCATTTTGATAGCTGATTTCATACTACCAATTAATGTAAAACATGAGTTATTCAGCATATTGTGGTACGATAAACCGGTTATTTAGATAACGTCATTAGAAACATTTCGCTATTAACTATTTTAAATCTAGTTTTCAATTTTAAAATTAATTAAATGTAACATACTTGTGATATGTTATTTTTAAAAAATTATATTTACAAACAAGACATTTTATTTGAAATCTTAACCCGGCGCATCCACCAATTTTGCACAATATTGGTTGAACAATAGTATACTGTATCGAGAACGGTAAGAATGTTTTACAGATCGAAAGTAATTTCTATTTTTTTTTTAAAATGTTTGTATTTTATCAACAAATACTCAGTTATAATACCAAGAGTAGTCAAAGTTATGTCGAATATTTTTGTGGTGGTATCACGAGCGCTCATTTTCTTAGTATGTTCCCAAGTAAAATAATCATAAGTGATACCACCGACAAAATATTCTACTCAATTTTGACTCAAGTTGTATTCGAAAGACTATTCAATAAACCAAATAATATTAAAAATACAGATCCTCAAAATTGGGTAACATATGATTTCCATCGCAACCAGCAAATAAATTTTTGTTACTACCTCAAAAGTTTGGCGAAAAGTGTGTGTTATTAATTTGTTAAAAATATTCACTATTTGCAAGGTTTCTTAAATTCTCAGGTTGTCTGGTAACTATGGTAAACAAAAGAGAGAGACAGATATAGTCGCTATGCTTTTGCGTCATCAAGTGTGCCCAAACTTGTTGTCAGAAGGTTTTTTAGCTGTGTTGGTTGGTTTTTGATTTTTTTTTGTGAGTGTGGTGTTGCAGTTTTGGTGTCAAATGTTGAGCTGTATTGTTTGTTAAAAAAAACTTGACTAAGTGATAAAGAACTGTTCTTTTTAGCCAATATTTTTGGGTTTAGTGTGAAGCATTATTTCATGTATTTCTGGGGTTGTATTAAAGGCTTAAAGGTGAATAATAACAATGGTTTGTTAATAGACGTCAGTTTTCATTTGATATCAATTTGATTCAAATAATTAAATTACGGCCGTCTAAATAAATTAACGTTTATATACGGCCTGGTCAAGACTTCGATTTGAAAAAACTTTTTAATGAGAAAGATGTCGCTAGTTACCCGGCGAATTCCCGCCCTTATTTGAATTCAAACATTTTTTATATTTTTGACATTTAGCTGTCACGTTACCTAAAAATCTGCAACAAATTATTTGTAGGACAATGTTGGAGGACATTACTAAAAATTTATCTTATTTTATTATACCTAATAAATAAAATGCAAAAATAAAATAGTTCTCTATTATATCAGGACAATATCTGAGATGTAAGTAACACGCAGTAACGTAATTTACAAAAATAAATGTAGTAAATGAAAGAAAAACTTTATTTTTTAAAATTTAGACAAAATATTTAATACAAATTAACATAACACTTAAAACAATTCTCAAAACTAAGTCCTTTATTGGCCGTCCCAAGCACATTGACAGCGTTTCTTCGTTGAATTGCCAGACTTAATATTTGGACCTGGATAGAGCCTAAAAGATTTGAAGTGCAAGAAACCGAAGCCAAAAAGGCTGGCAAAATGAAATATATGCAAATTCAGTTAGAGGAAATAATAATATATAAACTAGTGGTTCATACATGTTTTCAAAAGTGATGTAGACAGATAGAAGAAGTATTGAGACCATCCAGGTCTGGCTGGCCTTTTAATATATGCCACCAAGAATACGGCGACATTATTTTAATGTTTTATTACAGGAAAGGGTTGAAAATAGCACATATAAATGAGATAGGGTTGTGCTACATTTTTTGCATTTTTTATTGGGTAATTGTTTTAGTCAAATTTAATGTGTATAACTGCTATTTATTTAGCCTCCTAATTTTTCAGCATTTTAGTAAACAATAATTATACTAATTATCGTTTTAACAGGTGAACAGGGAGTGGACGATGTTCAGTATTATTGTCTATCTATTGATAATGCTCTTTTTCAGCCATTCAATCCCGTAATAGATTATTTGGCAAGATGAACTTCATAAAACCAGAATAACTAACATTGTTGTTTATCCAGATATTCCAGGAACCAAATAATTGTTTATATTTTAGCTAAATTAAGAACTTATGAGTTTAAAACCGCAGATTTTAAAAGACAATACGAATCGCTGTTTTGACAAAAATAGAGTCAAGCAATTAGCAAATTTATAATAAAGAAAATTAATAAGAACAATCCTTCAATTAAATAAATAATTAAAGGCACGCCAAGCGTCCCTGCAGAAAGTCACGTAGACACCCTTCCTTAGCAACACCGACGGCTTGAAGACGGTTAAAAATAAAGAACCAATCACTGCTGCGGAAAATCGCGTGATTATCCCTAGCAACATCAACGGTCCGAAAGACGGTTAGGAACCAACCAATCGCCGCTGCGGAAAATCGCGTGATTATTCCTAGCAACAGCAACCGTCTAAAGAAAGTCGTTAGGAAGCGCGCTAAACACCCCTGATTACAGTCACGTAGGCAGCTCTGACGTCACTAAAAATTTGGCTATAAAATAAACCCCCAGAAAAGCCATCGTCAGAGAGTGCTCTGGCACTCTCCAGGCTGGTCGACTTTTTTTTTGATATAGCAATCTCCGACGGGTGATCGCTGATCAAAGGACTGTCTTCTAGCTAAAAATCACGTTCGTGTCCGAAGTGCAGATTCTTAGTCTTTAACGGGTGATCGCACCAAGGGCTCTGAACCAGAAATTCGCTTTGAGTGCTGCATTCCTAGTCTTCGACGGGTTGATCGCAACCAAGGCAAATTTTGAACTATGTTTTCACGTTCGTGTCCGAAGTGCAGATTCTTAGTCTTTGACGGGTGATCGCACCAAGGGCTCTGAACCAGAAATTCTCTTTGAGTGCCGCATTCCTAGTCTTCGACGGGTTGATCGCAACCGAGGAGAATTTTGCACAACGAGTTAACACTCGGTTTAATTAATATTTCTCTCCTAATTAGCTGTCCACGATGTCGGAGGAGCCAGAAGGGCCAGAAGACCACTCTTTCGTGGTCCAAGAGCCGCCACCGTTTCCGGAAGAATACCGGATTTTCACAGGTCTGTATTAAAGAGGGTAAAAAACTAATTTTATCACTTCACAGCTGTGTTTAACGACTTATAGTCGCAAGGGAGCCCCTGTGGTTCCAAATCTTTAACAATCTTTAATTGTTATTTATTTATTTATTTAATTATTTAATTATTCTAATATAATTATTATTTTACTAATTAAGTTAGCTCCGCGTATAACTTGTACGTGTCTAACCTACCAATGGCCTTTTGTTGTAATTAACTAATAGTTGATTACACTCATCTGACTCATTACTCGCATGAAAATTACTATCTCTTTACTATCCTCCTGGCCAAGCCGGGGACCACTACCACACTGACCGGAAAAAAACGAAGCCAGTCCGAGTGTAGTACTATGGCACACAAAATCTCAAAACATGGCTAAATATATTAAATAAAAATACATAAACAAAAAGACTGCCTAGCTAAAAATGTACAAAGTACAGAAACAAAAAGACTCCCTGGTCAAATAAAAAGTACAAATATGGGACATATTAGGGAATGAGAGTACGCGGTAGTTGGTTCTTTGGTGAGGCTCCTACGCACTCTTATCTATAAATTTTCTGAGTCGGAGGTGTTTAATCAGCTCTGCAATAAAATCCGGGTTTTTAACCCACACTGGCCTGCGATGGTTCTGATACCGGAATAGAGTGTTGTAATCCTAGCGGGATGCAACTAATTCTGTATTATAGAACTAGAGCTAAATATTTAACTTGTAAAATAAATGGCCTTATCTTGGGCTGCGCAATTACACTTGTAATATTTTTTTGAATAAAATGTCTTTATTCAATTTCAGCTGTTTTACTCTTCCTTTGATACACAGTGCTTAAACAACGAACAAATAAATACAAAACACAACGTAGAGTCCTAATAACAAACATACTAGACGATCATTCAAAAATCTAATTTTTTTGACAAGGCCAGGCCTTTGAAACGTCACAGAATAGAATTTTAAAACTTTTTTGGAAATTGGTTTTGAAGTTAAGTTCAGGAATGAAGAGGCTACTGTATCCGTTTTCATATTACTAAAGTTGAACAAAACAGTTTTCAACAATTTTTCCAAAATAATGTCTATAATTTGGTACTTATGCTCTTTACAAACAAAAAACTGCGACGAAACTAACGCGTCCTGTAGAATGCTTGTGATGGCTATTCTTGGTTGCCAAATGACGGGTATGTATTGCAATATTTTTAATGTAGAACTAATTAGTTGGGTTATCAGAATGGTAAATACATTTGAAAAATATCGCAATAAGCCCCTGTCTTGCAGATATATAAGAGCCACAAGAGACTTCCTTCCCGCAGTACTTGACAAACTCTCCATATAATACATTGTCGAATGGTCGTTTCGGCCCATTTGGGATCTTTTTATGATAATTTCGAATTTGGTCTAAAATAAATATTGCGTGTGGTTTGTTTTTGAGAGTATCTTTTTTAATGGCTTGAATGGTTTTATATTCAGAATTGTCGATAATTTCTTGTAAATCTTGTAGTTTTTCATTCTTTACAAGATCTTGTTTTTTGAGTCTGGTAATGGTTTGTTTAAGAGTTTTCTCTAGTAATCACTTCGATTTAGCACGATGAATCAGTATTTTTAAAAAAAGAAATAGTACTTTGAGTATTCAGAGAAATAGCGAGTAAGATTATTGTTTGTTGGTGACAATTTTAATTAAAAGTTGTTAACTCGATGTGTCTAATATTCCATAATGACTTACTTGTTTTAAATTTGGAGTTAATGTTTTTGATGGATAGGATGAAAGAAGGAATATTTCAGTGTCAGGAAGGTCTGCATACTAAAATAAATTTTTTGTAACTTTGGTTTTTTTAAAAAATATTTAATGTTAACTGGAATTGTGGAAGTAGCAGGAGATGTTTTTAGAGGGGCTTCAGAGGAAATCTAGAAAATAATTTAATGATTTAAAATACTTTTTTAACGAAAACAATTAGAACCAAAAGAATTCAAGGTACTGCATTTTGTTTTAAACATCTTCTTCCTAAAAGAGTTGTTCTGTAAGAGTTTCTATCAAAATGAGCATTACAAACAACTGCTTTTTCTGTTAAGACAATATCGTCTTGTGCTACATAAACATTATTAGAAATTATAATAATAATCAAATGTAATAATCAAATTTTTAACCAGATTCTTGAAATATACTGTCACACCATTTTTTCTGTAGCTGCAAATCACTAGGAAATTCATGTAGTGATGATTCGGGTATCATCTCTTGACATGAAAGTACAACACAACGACTGTGCTTACGCGGCGTATTTATTAAATTTATATTAACTAAGAACGAAACTAATACGTATGAATTACAATCAAAGAATTAACGTAAACACTAAAATTATCAAACACGTCTATATAAATCAATAATAACTTAACAAGGAACACAAGAAACGTAGAAACACAAAACCACAAAATCTAAGTATTTAAACAAATAAGGATTTTAATAGAAATTAAGAATCAAAAACACAGATTATAAACGATATTATGAAAATTATGACGTTAGGTGTCATCCGAACAAAAACGTTTGAATTCAAATAAGGGCGGGAATTCGCCGGGTAACTAGCGACATCTTTCACATTAAAAAGTTGTGTCAAATCGAGGTCTTGACCCAAGGTTCCTTAAATTCTCAGGTTGTCTGGTAACTAATGTAAACAATAGAGAGGGACAGATATAGTCGCTATGCTTTTGCGTCATCAAGCGTGCCCAAACTTGTTGTCAGAAGGTTTTTTTAGCTGTGTTGGTTGGTTTTTGAATTTTTTTGTGAGTGTGGTGTTGCAGTGTTGGTGTCAAATGTTGAGCTGTATTGTTTGTTAAAAAAAAAACTTGACTAAATGATAAAGAACTGTTCTTTTTAGCCTATATTTTTCGATTTAATGTGAAGCTTTATTTCATGTATTTCTGGGGTTGTATTAAAGGTGAGTAATAACGATGGTTTGTTAATAGACGTCAGTTTTCATTTGATATCAATTTGATTCAGATAATTAAATAAATAAACCAAAATTTCGAACCTAACCTCAAAACTATTTTATATGAGTTTTATTAATAATTGAATTTTAGAAGATGCCGGGTGGAAGTTCTTGCATGGTTGCAACTTGCAAGAAAAATTTAAAAAAAGGTAAAGAAATGAGAGAAAATCTTTTATTTTTTACCTTTCCAAAGGATCCAGACGTTCGCAAAAAATAGGTGGAGAAATATTACAGAAACTCGAAACTAATCAGAAACAACTACATTATATATAATTTGTTAATTAATAGATATTTATACAGTAAAAATAAACTAAAATGTGTCTTGCATGTGGTTTGAATTTTAAAAAGTCACGCCGAGTAACGTCACTTTCACGGGCTTTCTTTCATCTGACTTCTGATAGGCTTAAAGTTACCAGACAACCTAATTAATTTTACGAACCTTGCACCATTTGCACTATAGTTAGGATCACTTGATATACGGGTAACGCCAATGGAAATCACTAGACGGGTTCAAATTAAAAGAGATAGCTATATACACGCATGAGTGAAACAAAGATAGAAATAATTTTGAATGCATTTCTAGGAATTTTGGATTATTATGTTGCCTACATTGATAATTAGTTTAGTATAGCTTGAGTTCAAATTAAAAGAGAGGTCCAAGAGAGAGATAGAGAGTTGGCGCTACCCTTGATTATATCAAGTGACCCTAACTATAGTGGTTATCTCGGTTGAATTCACCACGCGTGGTTATTTATGTCACTAAAATTCGTTGTCATTGGTTGTTAACCAAACAATGTCTTACTTTTATTGGATCAATTTTCAAAAATCACAGGTGAGTGGAATAGTAGTAGTTATTTGTAACTAACCAGAAACTGATTCTTTGCCGTCGAGTGTGTTTGCAGGTTGAGGCATAACCTACTTGCAATACGAGCATTGGCAAAGCAGTTTCTAGAGATGTGAAACACGAAATTTTTTGTACTGATTTTTTCAAACCAATTTTTTGCATAATTAATTATCTCATCAAGAGCACGGTTTTTAAAATATAAAAAATAAAAAATATAAAAAGTTGTCAACGTTGTGATCTATTTTCTCAATGATAAAATCTACCTTTATGCCAAACCAGTTGGTATTCATTTCTTTAGCAGTATGTCATCAAAGAAAGTTACAGTTTTGAAAATAAAAAATCCCTCAGCATACACTGGACACTGCTTCAGAAAAAGCAAGGTTACTATACTAGCAGGCCGTAATGTGGAGATTACCACAAATAAAAGTCATGGAAGCTGGAAAAACAGTTCAGCTGCTGAGGAATACATTGAAGAATCGGTGAAGACCATTATAGTTATTAAT
Source organism: Tribolium confusum (assembly GCA_029207805.1). Taxonomy (NCBI): domain Eukaryota; kingdom Metazoa; phylum Arthropoda; class Insecta; order Coleoptera; family Tenebrionidae; genus Tribolium; species Tribolium confusum. Next base: position 26,562,340 of record JALGAY010000002.1, on the reverse strand, counting down.
AGCTATTGCAAATAAATTTGTAGATCAGAGCATTTTAGCAGAACTGAAATCATTTTTTATATACAATCCTAATATTCATTCTGATGCTACTAATTTTCAAATTTCTCCTGAGAAGAGAAACTATCCACTTTTAAAATCTACTTTCAATACATTACGCAAAATTTTCATCTTAATCAAACTGACGCTAATTTGCTAAACTATGTTATCAAATTGTTCAAATTGCACATTTAATTTTAATTTAAAATAATTGTGTATTTAAGGCCCAGTCTTTCAGTTCAAAGTTAAGTTTAAGTTAACCTTAACTTGAACTTAGTTGGCATAGAAACACCAATAAAATTTCTTCAATCCTAGCAACTAACCAAAGGTTAAATTTCACCAGATACTAAAAAACTGGGCCTATTACGTTTATTATGTTATTGCTATTACATTGGACTTAAGTAAAAAATTAATTTTTTACTTTTTCAGGCTTTTATTGAACCCAATCACAGCCGTTTAAATATTTTTTTTTTGAAATTGACGTTTAAACAGCCTGTTTATTTGATCACTTAGAGAGATCTCTGCATGGCGCTGCTAACATCGGTATTCCTTTAATCTTCAATATCTAAAATCTGTCTAAAGTCAAATCTGACAAAACTGAAAATTGTGTCAAAAATAAATGGCAAATTAAAGTTTAAAAATGATTTTATACAAATGTTTTAAAATGCGTTATAATTTTAGTTTACGTGTTATTATTTTTTACCTGTTATTACTGATACTTGAAATAGTCCAAGTGATGAAGTAACTTAAAATTGCCATTTATAACTTATTCTGTGACCATTGGAGGTCGGGACCTAATTGTATTTCAAAAATCATTCTAGGTAAAAACTAGAAATAAAAAGCAACATCATTTTTTTTTATAGCTTTAATATTTTTCTAGAGCTCGGCTTATTATATGATTTTGACCTGACAGTATTATCTGTTATAGTAAGGCACGGTGCACTTCTATTTATGTGACATAATGTCGTAATAGTTAAAGTAATAATAATTAATTAACTTAACAGAAAAAAAAAAGAAAACTCACAACTATAACAATAAACAAATAGGCAAACTTTTAACATAAACATTAAAGTAAACGTGTCTAGTCACAACTAGAATAATAAAATAACTAAAGTTTTATCTGACGTTTATAGCGTTTTTATAAAATTAATTTAACAAACAATTCTATTATTTTAATCCAAGTCCTACGTTTATGACACCAAAGGTAACTTGACTCCGAAACTTGTGGACTCCACGTTATATTTTTTAACTTTTTGTTGTAAATTTTAACATTCTGTAATTTCTAATTTTCTTATCAATTCAAAAAGTAAAAGTCGGTTTGTGCTACTACAGATTGTTTTTACATTTTTTTAGTGAAAATACAAAATCTGATTGAAAAGTAAAATTTTAGCACGGTTTTAATATATTTTCATTTATTGTTTCATCTGTGAAAGCTGATGTAATAAAGCCTGATATACGAAATCTTAGATCAACATTTTATTTCGTAATATTATCTGCCGGTTTTGTCGACTGTTGCACCCAAGAGGAAAACAAAATTCTCCAATTCGGTTGCTACATTGCGGAAAGTATAAAAGGATCACAATAGTCGTGTGTCGGTTTATTGCTATATATTTTTTATAGACTGTGGCAAATTACATCTTCAAAAGTTCTTATCGATTATCAGATAATATAAAATTGATTCAAAATAAAATACCCTTCACGAATTTATCCTACAATTAAAACGTTGTTTGTTGGTAATAAATTAAAACCTCTTTTGGGGCTTAGTTGCGGCTCCGTACCTGCACACAAAATTTAGAGTCGTTTCGAGAAATCCTCCACCCACAAATAGGATGTAATGGAATCCCAGCCAATTTATGCAGCAGCACATCACATCGGTCGGGGAATATCTTCACGTTTTCGTAAGTTATTCAGATCTAGGGGATCGCTTAACTACTCGAAATACTAGGGATATGCCAGTTAGTTGATCGAGGCTCTATTCTAAGTCATGGATTTAGGTAAGGTCACTTCTAATGAACTTTCGACCAAGACTCTATACAATAAATTGTCTCTTGTTGTAATTAAGTGTAGAAAATGTCGTAATACACTTGATGCACATTGTCTTTGTACATCGTCTTTGTACACATAGTTTCTTTGCATTTAATAGAACTTAATGATATGCAAAAACTGATATAATGAGTACAAGACTGTAATGTCTAAATGTCATGTAGCTATCAGGTAAAGACTGCACACTTTGCTGTTTTTCTTTTGTGCAATAAATCTTTGCAAAATTATTAAATTCTAGTTCAAAAATTTTTTTTCTTAGATTGTAAGTTCAAAATGATTAATATTATGATAAAGACTAATCAAATTTTATGTTCAAAAAATATCTACTTTATATAATGCCATGATAGTTATTTGTATAACAAGGCACAAAAAATTAACTTTTTTGCATGAAAATAGAGATTAACGGCTCCGGAATGAAATAGCGCTAATGAAAATGGCGCGTGATGAAATAGCGCAGTTGTGATAGCGCTGTAATAATATAGCCCGTAATAAAATAGTGCGTAACAAAATAGCACCTTGACATTTTAGAGTGTGTTACAAAATAGCTTTTGTATATATTTAGCTTGTAACAAATAAGCGCGTATAACAAATAGGCGCGAGTAACAAATAAGCTCGTAACAAATGAGTGAGTGTAGAGTGTGTCGCCATTAGGGGTAGGCAATTTTGATTTTAAATAATTGATTATCGATTATCCAATTTAATCGATTATTTCGATTAATCGATTTTTGATCAATCAATTATTTCGATTATCGATTAATCAAAATTAGCGATTATTTATTACATTGATTAATTAATCTTTATTAATTGATTTAAGATTAGGTATTTAGAAAAAAATTTAGAATTATGTATAAAATTTAGATCTTACTATACCTTACAAGCATTGAATAATCAATTATTGCTTAATTGATTAATCGATTAATCACGTAATCAATAATCGGTTAATTGATTAATTTAAAAGTATAATTAAATTGCGATTAATCTTATTAATCAATAATCGATTAATCAATTATTTTGCCCAGTCCTAGTCGCCATCAATACCTTCCAAAACCATCCTCAATTTTAAATCAATCCTCGAGCTAACGCGGTTGACCGCTTTTTATAAGTTTCTTTTTTCGGTAGTAGAAGGTTTCGCTCTCTATTCCTGTCAAAACATTTTTAATAAATAATTCTATGAGTGAGATGCTAAACCCAAGTGCCAAAGTTTTCATGTCGCATCTACAGTTTCTGACATGACCTAACCGCCATTAATAGCCAGAACCAACGGCTTGACGTCTCTTCCAAAAGACGAGATATGTGCAGTTAGTATGTATAGTTCGTCCATGGATATTCCGAAACGACTTTATAATCACTTAACATTATCAGTTAACTTTTCAGTTAACCTAAAAATGTTAACCTAATCAGTTAACATTTTGGGTTGTTTAAGAAAGTCTCATTTATTAGAAGATTATTTGTGTACTCTGCAATAAACTCTGGAGGGTTGTGGTTTCAAGTTCGTATTCAGATTTTTTCAATAAAACTGCATAAATAAAACTCAAACACAGGTCTATGGTAAAAACCTGTATTTTTTAAACAGTAATTTTTGATTATTATTAATTACCTTACCTACATAATTAATTGAACAAATTTTTCTTCAGAAATTACCATACTAATAACGTTATAGTTAATTTTATTCTTGTCTTTGAGCTTTAGATCAAAATTAAAATAATACTGAGAGAAACATTTGGTTCAACCACTTTATCTTAATCCGGATAGCAGAATTAAAAATGCGCCTCTGTTTATACGGACAATAAACAACATAAAGAATTGAAAGATTGTTTTGGAATATCGATGGACGGAGTTTATATGCATTTATGTGAGTCAACCATTCAAATAATGACCGCTGACTGCGTTGCTTAACTTCATAGAGCAGCAACCTAAGGCTTTGAGGATACAGTAGAACAAAAACTGAGTTCAAAACTTTTTTTATTATCTAAATTTTAGTTATTTGTTATCTAGAATTAGACAAACTTTTCTTCCAGATTGGGTTAAAATTTTTCAACTCCTTATAAGTAATGCCTTTTTATGCCACTGATAATATGTGGTATCTAGTTTTGTTTAGCACATTTTGTTTCACTCGCTGATTACGTGTACAATGTAAAAGCCTTTTTATTTTATAAAACCAGATTATTCCCCAGATTTACGATAGTTTCTAGCTATTTTGCAGCAGCATGATTGATTATGTTTTAGTACGTATAGTTCCTACATTTTCATTATACGTTGCATAGCTCGGTTTAAGATTTACACTAATGTTTCCCATGCAAAATCTGCTGATTTATGTAAGAAAATAAATAATTTTATAAAAAACCTTACAGCTAAATTATTCCGTTCGGTATGCCTAAATGGAAAAAATTATAAATGTCGTGACTCAACGTAAATTTATGAGATTCAGCCACAATTTATGAAGCACTGCTTCAGATATTAAGTTCATTTTTTGAGGATCACGGAAGGAAACAAAATGATATCTTTGAATGACCCTAACAATATTTCACGCATTTTTTATTTCAGCATGACTCTCAATTTAAATTGCTGACAAAGCGATAATTAACTTGTTGCTGCAAACTAATACTTTAGCCGTGATATTTACACACTCGTCTTGCAACAAATACCTCTAATTAGTGTAAAGTTTGTTTCAAAGCTTATTATTAGTTAATTTTCACAACTTCAAACTACTGGTGTGAAAATTTATTTAGTAATTAGGATGGGCATCTATGTATAGCTCTACTGTGAAATTATAGAAACATCTGAATCTACCTAGATAATTACTAATATATACACATTTTAATTTACTAATGTTACCTGATTTCATAACTCTGTTTATTGCTCATTTGCCTGAATGCAACAGAATTCAAATAATGTGCGAATATTCAACAATTTAACTTTAATTAATTAGTTAATAAATAATTAGGTAGTATAATTCAGGCAAATTTCTTGATTTATTATTTGTAAAGGTTTCAGGTAGTTATTTTAATTAATTAATTAATTATTTAAATTTTAATAGGACTAATAATGATCTGTTTACAAATTTTATAGTTCATTTATTTTGTTACTAAACATTTCTTGAAAGTTTCTATTTCCTGCTTTTATGTAAATATTTCACTTGCAACAATACACCAGACTGTGGTAAAGTGTAATAATGTTATTATTAAATTTTTTCTTCCAACAAATATCTTTTAATAAAAATTCTACAGAAACTTGATAGTTCTTCTACAACTCATTTAGTTGAAAGTTGGTTTCAATTAATTCAACAAAATAATGTAATAGATAATAACTACTATTTAGGTTGTTGATTTCCGCACAACTTGTGTCATTTTCACTGAATTTTTCAGCAGTACTTCATTATTTCTCGCCAAATTAATTGTGAATTTATATGGTAATCAATTTTTGTATCCAGTTGATGTAAAACACCTGGAAAATAGCTTATGACAGGCAAATTTATTTATTTATTTTTTCCAAAACGATACTTAAATTGCGAATATCAGGTGAAGAGATAGTAAGGAGCTTACTCATTAAAACTGATTTGAAATCGTATTTTGAAGTCAAAGTGCAGAAAACTATTTCATAGTTACAAGGATGGGCGTTGACACGTAGACTTTAATTGTCTACACGACCTGTTATTTATTGCATAAACAATGTCTACAATGTCAAAAATATGTCGACAAATATTTTTAGGTTTTGTTACGTATGTATGATGCGTTATTAATTTTTAGATGTTTACGTCGTTGTTTCTATAAACAAATTATTGCTATTGGTAAACTGACAGAAGAAAGATAGATTTTAGTAGAGTACCTATATATTAGTTAGATAAGAGTAGGAGGTAAGAGTATAAGGCAAACACGTATATTTGACAACTATTTTTGATCCAAATTTATGTCAATTTAATGTCATTAGGTCGGTAGCGTCACAATAGTTTTTTTTAACGAATCAGAATAAATTTTTCATTTTTTGGTGGGATTCTATTCATATGCTTTGCCCAAACAGCACGCTTATATAGGTTTTTCGAGATAGATTTGTAGATTATAGTATCATCCGTTCTATTTTTACATCCTTTTGCACTGCGGCCTGTCATTGTTCTTATTTGACGAACGGCTATAGATGTCATAATGACAGATATTTTAATAAAATAAACAACAAATAGGCTGTGGAAAAAGTGATCTATCAATCAAATTAGATCACGCTCGTAGGTGCTCTAGATTTTAGTTGTTCTATTGTTTAATAATCAATTGTCAAATGTTAACACACTTTTTTAGAAAACTAAAATTTATCTAACTTTTGTCAATTTACCAATAGCAACTTGTTTATTTACATTTTTTTCTTTGAGTTAATCAAAATTTGTTGAACTAAAAATAACGTTTTGTTCTATTTTTAATGTACATTTTTATTGTTTAATATTTTAATTTGTTTTTGACAAAAGATTGGTGAGTTTTTTTAACATTTTTAACTTCTTGTATAACTTCCCTTTTCAGTAAATTGTAATTCAGGCACTGATAATGAAACTTTAGGTTTCCGAAAGCGTTTTGCCACTGTTGAATTAGAATTTTGATTAAACTTGTGTGTTCGACATTGATTTTCATTGTCATTATTTATATCAATAACAAATGTATCAAAATAGTGGAAAAAAAAATTCAAATAAAACAATAAAAGTTTTGGAAAAAATACTGCAGTGGTAACGAATTTACTGGATCTCTGTTGACAGCTAATCCTTCAGAAGTGGACTAGTGGTTTGGACCACCATGGTTCACATAATAAACAGCACAAAAACGACTTTTGCAACAAGCATCTTCCAACAGAGTTAGATAGACACAGATAGACAAAGAATCCTTCATCCTCACAAGTGAGGGTAAAAGAAGAAGTGATGTAAAAAAGTTCTTACACAAAATGTATTCTTGCTGTTTAAAAATGTTGGAAGCGAAACTAGACTTTAATACAGTAATCATAAATTCTAAAAACTTTTCCCGCCAACGGGAGTTTCGCTGCTAGGTTTTATACTATGCTGATGCTTTGTTACGGTGACGTTGTTTGAGTTATGTAGACCAATAAAGCGATAAGCATCTACTCGACTGTGATCGGTGCCATAAGATTTTTACTCCCACAGCTACAATACAAGCACCTTTTAAATTGTTTGTAAAAGAAGCTATTCTGGAAGCCGCATTAAGGTTGTAGACTGTGTCGCAAAAAAGAAAATGTGAGAACAAAGAAGCACTACAGGCTCGCATTTTGAACGAGGCGTCCTAGAGGATACTTGTTTAAAATGTAGGGTCACCTACCTTTAAAATATGTTTTTAAAGAACTCTATTGCACAATATCCAGCTAGCAAGATAAAAGAGAAAAGCCAGACTTAGATGGTTCAAAAGTGTCGAATCTGGACTTAATGTTTTCTTTGAGAACGTTAAAGTTTGAGAAAGTATATGTGAGTGACTCTTGGCGCTCGTATAGTCTACGCATATTAAAAACAAACATATACGTCTAATGACCAAAAAAAGATAGACGTTGTACTTCCTGGCGAAGTGCAAATTATTTTCTTAGCTCATGTAGCAGTAAGCCAAGTTGTTGAACTTAAAAAAAATATATTGAAGTTTGCTGGTTAAAAAACACAACCGTGGATAAACAAGAGACTCTTTGTGATTAGTCAGGCAAAAATGCAAAGATTGTAAAAGCTGTAGGCAGAGCAGTCATATGACGAAGTACTGAAAAAGAGTGGTCCAATTTTACTTTCAGCTATTCAAAGGTAATCCTTGAAAACTTATAGAGATTTAAGTGGTCGACTGTCGACTAAATAAACATCTGCAGAGAATGGGAATCATCGGCGATTCCACGTGTTGAGAATACAACAAAGGTGATAAATATTTTTAAAATGTATTTTGTTACTATGTTCATTTATTAAAAGACCTATACTGAAAGACTTTTGACATAGTATAGCCAGTCTCGCCAGCATCAGCACCACGAAGCTTCTCAAGTTCATCAATACGGAGGGTTGACTTAAATAGAATAACGGTCATGAGATCTACTTTAAGACAGGTGATTATAGAGTGAGCCCAACTGTAAGATTAAAGTGCTAAAACGACTTCCAACTTTTAATTCTTCAAATCTAATCTACAATCAAAATTTCATAACGCAGTCCTAATTTGTATAAGTATTTAAAACACAAATTTTGTGAATAGAAGCTGTGATTAAATATCGAAATAGAACTCGATACTCTTTAGATGAAAAACAACTTTAACCTTTTATATAACTGAATATTTTATAGAGCAAGTGTAGCATGACTCTATTTGAATTTCTGTTTCAGTTATATAACTCATTCTTACGCTTTCAGGAATGCAATGAACACATTAACCATTCAAAGATTCAAACCGTTGCTCTTTCAATTTCCTTGAACATGTGCTAATGGTTGTTTAAGGATACGTGAAGTGCTTGACTTTAACTAAACTTCCTTTTAATCTATCCTTGTGGGTCGGGAAACACCGTGATTTTTGGCTAACCCTTTCAGGAAATTTTATCGCCTAATAAAATAACTAAAAGCATTCTGGGAAGGCACGGAAGGATAATCAAGTTTTCTTAATAGATGGTTTTGTTTAATAAGTAAACGGGTTGGAAAACATTCTTATAAATTTTCTATACAATCTCTGCCATTTTAATAAAACACAAAACATGAGTAGGATAACGGTATGATTATATGGTTTATTTACGACAAATTGAGGACATATTACATCTCAGGATGTCATTTGTCTTCCTATTTTTATTTAATGTCGCACATTTCTATATGTTTCTACTTATATTGTTTTACGTTAGTTTTTTTTCCCAATTAGTTTTCCAATTTATTTACCGTAATGTATTAGAGAACATTTCAAATCTTCCAAGTTTTCTGAAAATAGCGACTTTATTAGCTATGAGTACTTTATTTATTTTTCTATTTTCTGATATTATTTTGTTTCAATAGTTCAAAAATATAACACAATTTTCCTCAAATTTACTTACAGTATGTTTTTGTAACTAAACACGTTCCTATGTTAGAATATAATTTACGAGATTTTCAACGCAATGGTAGATAGAATATTGTGATGTAGAAATTAGTAAATTTGACACACATCACGGTTTTGGAGAATAGGAATTACCTATATTGAAGTAGGTATCTGTTACGTGCTACCTCTAAATTAGCAAAATTTCTGAGCTATTCTTGAACACACGCCGATGGTTATTAGTGTTAATGTATTGATCGCTTTCCATGTTTACAATAATCGGCTGGAATATCAGAATATCTACTTAATGTATTTAATTACCAGCGACATCCGATCACTAAAGAACCAATACCGATAAGGGCGTTTCCACTATTAGAGCGCAAACAAAGACTTATCTAATGAAAATGTTTATGTTCCAGTAGATTGATAATGTTATTTTTATCCGAGCTTGTTTGCGACTAATTTGAATATCGACGATTTTGTACAGTTGAGACCTATTTACCTAATTTCATTTAGTTTGCAACAGTGCAGTGTAGTAAATTGTTTCCATAGAAATTATCTGCAAGATAAGTAACGAACTGTAACTGGTACTTAGTACATGGTAAATAAAATCTTTGCACGAATAACACTTAAAAATCGATAGAATTATATGCACACGACTGTGTTATAATAATTATCCACCTAGATAAACTAAATTATTCAAGAAAATCAATAAAAGAACAAAAGACAATTCATGGAAAGAGAAAGAGTTGAGAAGAGGTTTCTAATTAGGTATATTTATCATAATCCGTTACTCTGTTCTATCATTTTGGAGTGAATTTTTTTAGAAATAATCTGAAATACATTTTTAAAAGTTTAGTTGTGTTTTGGTAATTTTGTAAAAGTAATAATTATTATTAAGTACATTAATTAATTATACATCTGAATAAATATTTGTACGGAAACTTAATATAGAATTATTGATTTATTGAATAGATTTGGTTGGTTGCTTTTGCTATATGTAGGTAATAATCCAGTGCAATTGGCTACATAATAACGGTATTCCATATACGTAGTGTACAAACAGTAATTTAGTGTAAGACAACATACTCAAATTTTGTTTTGTCTTTCTCTAATTTACTAAAATGTATATAAACACTGGATAGGCAGCTTATAGGCAATACTTAAAAATTATGTTTGTACATATGGAGTGTGTCTTACAAAAAGTGCAAATATATAAACCCTAGATTGAGAATAAAAATTAAATTGATACGTATTTTTAATTTTTTCCAAAAAAATTTTTATTCAAAATTATAAACTATTAAAAATAGCCTCAAAGTAAGACGTTTGTATTTCTATATATATGTAATACGTTGTTGGTAATTATGCATATAATACGTTATTGGTTGATTTTATTTTAAGGTTCTGTCAACAAGATATTATAAGTTCACATTATAAATTTTAATCAATTTCAAATCTAGAAATATTAAAAAATATAAGAGTTTTATACAAAGCTTTCAAAAGCGTTTTAGATCAACTCTTGCTGTGTATCGGCAAAAAACTCATAAAAGTGTAAAATGGTGTTCATTGTAGAGCATAAAACATTAACTAATCTAATTAACTAAAACTAATCGTACAAAAAAAAAAAATAATAAATTTCATAGCAAGAGTTGATCTAAATGAATAATAAACGCACATTATTTTGGTTAGGTAGTAAAAAACATGGTAAAAAGACGCCAAACATAAAATTATAAATAAAAAAATATCTTGACCTGAAGCTTCAAAAATAATTTTTCTAACAAAGTTAGAATTTTGTTTAACACCAGACCTTTTTCTGGGTTAATTCTGGGGTAAAAAAATTTTGGGGATAAAGTCATAACCGACAATCTTAACTTAAAGTCTTTAGCAATTCTCCTTTTCCCGACTGTACTCTATAACTTCAGAGACCTAAATCGATAATTCAAAATGTATGATGTTGACCTGTTGATTGCATACATAACATGGCATTATTGTAGTGAGTATATCACTGAAGATCTTGTTCATTTGAACAATAAACTGGCATACGTGTTTCAATAATTGGAACAATTTGATTACACGGTTAATAAAAAATTTCTTGATTTTGTCTAAAAATGAAACAGTTAAAATGCAGTCTGTGTAGTTTATAACTAAACTTATTGCATTTAATTGTACTAAGTATCGGAGAATTTTAACTCCTACGTCTGTTATTAAAGTCAAAAAATCTCTTCACAGATATAAATTGAGCTTCTAAGAGTGGTTTGATCTAGCGTAGACTATGTTTTATTTTTTCTAGAAAATAAAATACAAATTATCTATTACTCATTATGTGTTAAACAACTTGTTTTGTGTTAGTGTTGCATAAAATTATCTTTGAAATGAATTACATTAATATTTCATAAAATTAGATTAATGGAACAGGAAAGTTGAACCTTACCATGCCTACAGCTAAAATTAATTGTTGTTATATTTTTTAATTCTCCAGTTTTAAAAATAAATTTGTTCTAAACGGGAGTTATAAATAAAGCAGTAGAACCTGATACAAATTTCATTAATTGATCCGTGTACATATTTTACAAAGGATTATTGTTTCGTAAAAACCCTCATATCTCATTTTAGCGCAGATATAAATAATGTAAAATTTTAACAGTATCTATAGTGTCATGCACGGAATAGTTGTCACATAGTTCGTAATAATCGATCATCAGTTTTGATAAATTGTTATTGAATAGCACAAACAAGTTATTTATCATGTTGGCTTTTTAATTTTTTCCATAGTTTCATTCATTTAATGTATTTGCAATGTTTAGATAAAGCTTCTACATAAAATAATCAAGATAAAAACGCAACTTTTTATTTTGTTTTATGTATGTAGGTAGTCTTTTGAAATTCTTCTTTTCAAAAGGTAGGAAATTCAGAATCACAGAAGTTTGTTATAACACCTCTTAAGTACACATTTTATTTGTTGTAAACATCATAATATACGTACAATTTACTAAAAAGTAGTATTTTAACTTTAAGGTTGACATGTTGTATAACAATATTTCCGGAATCCTGCTTTCAATGCAACTGAAGGCAATACTCAGAATGTATCTGACATCGGTAGTACAAACTACATAATACGGCTTATCAAAAATGACATTTTATTACAGAAAAAAAATCTATTTGAGTATAATGTTTGTTGGTTGTTATTAAATATCAAGTCTCGTTTTTCGAAATTACAACGTAGTACCGCTGCTTTCTACTAGGTTCAAGCCACAGAGTACAAGTATGTGAGCTACAATGTTCAAAGCAAAATTTTAATTTCGCGAGCTTCTACTAGCTACCTCCTGCTTAAAAATCAAACACAGCGGTCGAATGGGCTGATAAAAAAAGACGCATTAGCGGGTAAATATCCATAAAGCGGCGATACCCATATGTCTTGTAGCGCCTGAATTTAAACGAAAGAGTTGTTTCAATTTTGAATAAATCAGAAATGCGAATCTAATTGATGTAGCTTTATCAACGTTAGTCGAGGCTATTACAATCGTTCCAAAGATAGAGGAAAAACAAATTCAGTGGTGCACCTATAAAACAAAATTAGGAAAAGCTTCTCTATAATAATTGTAAAAGTGGTTCATCTAAAAATGAATTGTGATCAAAGTTAAAAGTCCTTAAGCAGTTTATTGCTAATATTTTTAGGATGTGGAAATGATTTTAGCTTGTAAGCTCCCTTTCCCTGAATCTATTCCTCGACTCCAGTTGGAGACAGTAGCAAAGAGAAAGACACTGTTATCACAGTTACATAAAAAGCCATCCAAAAGTCGTAGAATCAAAGTAAGCTAAGACAAAAATAAGATTTATCTATTTCCAATAAATCATTACTGACATTTTAGCTGTCGGAAATTACTGTGCAAAATACTGTTAAAAAAAAAGTTATACAGTAAAATCTCATAATCCGAATTGTCGGTAATCCAGATGATTCAGTAATTCGGACGGCTTTTTCGTTAACATTACGTATATTGTAATCCGGATCAGTTGTATTTGATAATCCAGATTTTCAGTGTTTTCTTGTTTTTTCTTGTTTCAAGAAGTAACAACAATGCGAGCAATGAAAAATTTTCTCAGTATAAGTTACTACGTCAATAGGAGCAGTCGTCATGCTTAAGAAACGATGCCATAGAACTCTAACTTTGTAACAAAAAAGAGAGGTTATTGAGAAGTTGAAGCAATAAATCAGCGGAAAACTTTCGGCTCTCAAATATGGTGTTGGTACCTCAACAATTTATGATATTAACAAGAACCAGAGCAATATTCTAAAGTAAGCAAATTTTGTCACATGTACTTTTAGTGGTATGACTGTATCTATTCACAGATTCGCTAACAATCGCTACGCTGGACCAGGAAAAAAGAAAACACTGAAGAAAGCAGAGTACCCGAAAATAGAACAAAAGCTGTATTCACGGTTTCTCACTCAAAGAAGCAGACATGTTCCAGTTTCTGATGCGTTTTTGGCTTCCAAAGCGCAACAATTGTATCAAACATGCTACAACAATAACACATTTGTAGGAAGTCGAGGATGGAAAACGAATTTTAAGATGAGGCATGGCATTCGTTTAGTGAAGTTTGCGGTGAAAAGTTATCTAACAACGAAAGCGCAGTTAAACCGTTTATTTATGACTTAGACAGAAAAATAAAAATTTAGACTTAACAAAAACTCAAATTAACAACGCAAATGAGTCTGCTTTATACTGGAAATTTCTGCCTGACAGGACTTTGGTTAATCCCGAAGAAAAAAGTGCCCGTGGTCGAAAAATTAACCTGCGCTGACTCAGATGGTACCCACAGAATGAAGGTTTTAGTTATTAGAAAAGCAAGAAACCCCCGTGCCTTCAAAAATCAACTGTTACCAGTTGAGTACCAATCTACACGCAACGCTTGGATGACATCGTATGTTTTCAAGCAATGGTTTCATAATTCCTTTGTTTCACAAGCTAGGGCTTTTCTAAGTCAAAATCTGCCTGAAAAAAGCTGCTTTTATTCAGCCTATGAATCAGAGCGCAATACAATTAACTAAAGTACATTACAAGAAAAGTCTTCTTGCTCATATCTTAGCAAATGAAAAAAAATCCACTATTGAAGTTTTAAAGACCTTTATCTTAAAAGATGCAGTTTGTCGATTGCATAATTCTTAGGAACAACTAAATGCAACAACTCTTGAAAAATGTTGGCGAAAGCTTTTTCTTTCAGACATTGATGATGATGAGTTTGATTCAGATGATAACAACATTCCGCTATCTGAACTAAGAAACAAAATGTCTTCAGGATATTTAGATATTGGAACAGTTGGTCAAATGCTTGGAGAACTTACTGGTGCTACATTTTCTCAATCTGAAGTAATTGCCTGGGTTTATGGAGATTATGATTTATCTCAAGAAGTAGACCTCGAAAATGATGAGAAGACTGATGAAAAAGCAGAAACTGTCAAGAAAGTATAAGCAGAAAAGACTGTTTCTGATGAACAAGCAATGCGTGCAATAAACACATGTTTAGAAGAGGCTTTAGAAGAGGTTTAGAATGTGTCAATAATGGACATTCTAGCATTGCAACGTACCAAACAAATATTTTTTCAAGTTTAGAAAGAACCGGCAAATGAAAACCAAACTAACACAATATTTAAAAATAGTTTAATTACCCAAATTATGTATTTTTTGTTTTTTCTGTTCATGCTTTATATAAATAAATATATGTTTTTTCTTATTCTGTTTATTTCTTTTTAAGAAAATCATGGTATGTAGTAGTCCGGATGTTTTATAAAGCCGGACCACTTAAAATTTTAATGGTCCAGATTATCGAGATTTTACTATATAAACTCTTTGTGCTATGGGCTAGAAACCTAGGCATCAGCAGTTACAATAAAAACAATTTAATGTTAGTCTTCTAGTGACAAACTAAATTTAGAAAAATAGAAATTCAATTTTGACAGATTTGATATTTTAAATAGATATGGCTATTATATTCATGTTTTTCTTTCTTGGCTAACTGAGATGCAAAGACTTCTAAATTGCTCGTCAGATACAAAGTGATGGTAGTGACAGAGCGTTTTAATAAATTTTTTTACACATGACAAATTTCAGCACACTATGGAAACGTCGTCTTCAAAATTGCTTCTTCCTGTGAAAAAATTATTTCTTTTAGCAAAAAATCGCATTTGTTTATGTTGTTAAGTGATATAAATATGTACCTAATTGATTAAAAAATTAAGAAATTGACGTTTTACAAAACTATGGTAAATCACAGTTTTTGGTTTGGAGATTTGTCTAGATGAATATAATTCCACTTTTCTTTTTATCTTCAGAAAATTTATAGCATATGACGAAAAGTTTGTTACTTTAAGGTGGCATTCTTCGAAAAATCGGTGTTCTCGGTGAACTTTGGGCCAAGATAACGTACAAAATATAAAGATTATGTTTTTGATTTTTTTATATATTAAACATAACACAGTGCAGTAGTTATTTACTAAGTTCCATTTGTGCGCAAACATTTTAACTGATTAAAAAAAGATAAAGTTTTTTTGTTTTGAACACTTTATTGAGTTAATCTTGAATATTTTAATACATACCTAGACCAGACTTGTACTATATAAAAGAGCAAGAATATAATTACTCGACCCCTTAAAAAGTTTTGTAATTTTGCCAAGCAATAAACTTTTCGTTAAGTAAGGTAAATTTTTCGAAAAAATGTAAGTCTTGTTATATTTTAAATAGAAAAGAATACTGGTGACAGTTTTATTTTAAATTGTAGGTATAAACGGTTACAAATTTTTTTTCTTTAACCGCAATGTTTAAGGTATACTAATCACTCTGTCAACAGAGGATTTTTAGGGGTAGAGATATACGACATGTCTTTAAAGAAGTTAGATGTCAGCCCGTAGATAGCCTATTTTTGCTTCTTACTTCTTAGTTACAAAATCAAAACCCAAATAGTTCAAAAAGGCTTAAACCTTGAGGTTAAACTCATTGACTAACGTATAACTAAAACATTGATTAAGATTTTTATCAAAATATGTTAGTTTGTTAGTTAGCTTAAATAATAATAAAACAAATTTTCGAAAAAGTTTTGCACCGTATATTTCGAAAACCATAAATATTTGTGTAAGGCAAATTTGGTTTTTTAGTATTCATTCATAAAATGCTGTCACCTGTTAAAGTTTGTAACTTTAAAGTAAGTAACTTCAAAAACACCTTGTATTAACGTAATGTGCATTTTGTGTTTAAACTACAATTATAATTTTTAACAAAACAAAAACTTTGCAATTGTTTTTAAAACTTATTTTCAGTTCACAAAGTTTGACTTTTTAATTCTTATCTAAAAAAAAAACTCTCTAACTGGTCAGTTTTGTTTAGGAGAGTAAAGAAAAATGCATAGAGGCGCCGCCATAGCAGGGCTTTTTTTATTGAATGTTCATGCTACCACGGCTTTGTTGCTTCTTTCGAAAGTAGTATAGTGTATATATAGAAGTGACAAAAGTAACAATAAAGCCAGTAGTCACTGCTACTTACTCATTATCATTGGATTGGAAGCCTATCATCATTGCGTTTGTAAGTGAATGAAATATTGTTTGGGCCGGAGCTAATCTACAAAGTACCAAGCAGTGGTTTTGAAGCATGGTATACAAATTACTACAACTTAAAAAAAAATTATTGAATTTGACGCAAACATATCAGTAAGTATGTAAAATATTTTAATACGCGCATGACCTATCTATAAGTCCTTAGGGTTTTGTGTTTTTAAGTTACCAAAAATGAAATTAAAAGTAGACAAAAAATTTGTAATTACGGTGTTAAGTATTTTAACATTGTTTACATTATTTTACGAAAAATCTGCAGTTTTCTACAGACTTAAAGTGAAGTTTTTCCAGAAAAATAAAAATAGTGACCAGTAAATTTTGCTATTATAAGAAAGACCCTCCACTGAGACTATTAGAATTATTATGATTTACATCTCTAATCTTGCACTGGCAAAACCGAGATGTGGTTGATGCCAACAGATGTTTGTTTTCGGTTTTACCAGTACAAGATTAGAGACGTCATAAATCGTAATAATGCTAATAGCTCAAGTAGAAGGCTTTCCTTAGTAAGATTTACAATTTAAGTCAGTATTTAGATTTTTGGTGGAAAATGTATAAGTAGTAGAAAAAATGTTTATATTACACGCCTAAATTTGGTTTTAATGCATTCAAAAGTTTCTCGTGTATCGACGTGAAATGTTTTTTCATACATTAAAAACGGTCACTATAGATAGAGCACTTTTTATAAAATATGTTTGCATTTTTACAAGTGCATGCTCTAATAGTTTAAGACGATATATTTGTCTTAAACTTTCAGTTTGAATATAAAACGTTTCACCTACCTGCACGTACGAATATGTAGATTTAAATCTATTTCACGAACTCAATTTTTGCTTGTGCTGTGGTTAGATTTGGTTCATAAAAATCTCTGGAAAGTGCAATTTTATACGACGCGACGAGGAAAAATAATTATGCACCAGGTTTTGAGCGAGCAACAGATCTAAATAAATTTCTCATTACGTTAATTCCTTGAGTGAGAAAAGACCGAGATGCTATTTGTAACAGGAAACTTCGGCGAGGTAAAACACTCGAATGCCATCATCAATCTTTTCCTCGGAAGGTAGATACGTCGTACGTGTGTCAAAGAAAGAACGTACTGCATTAAAAAAAGGTGACGATACTTTGTTATTCGTTTAAAGTTTACCAGAGTTTGGAATGATCGTCTTTTCGCAATTGGAAAAAGTTATACGCTTGTAATTAAAAAAAAAAAAAACGAATACACCCCAAAATTTAGCCAAGATTTCAAAAAACGGAATTAATGGAATTGTTGAACCATCACTTCGGTGCGTACTTTTCATAACGCATATCCGTTTTCAGATATTGAATTTCCTTTCTTCATGCCTGTATATTCACAAACTATGTTAGAGAAAGGTGTCAAAACGGAGATTGATGAAATTGGTAATGTCAATGTTCCGTAGGTGTTATGACGGGTTCGTCTGATATTATTTTGAAATGTAAATTATTTGTTTACATGACATATAACTGATTCATTCGGATGGAAAAATCAAAATTCAAACGAACTCGTTTTCGATCACTTCTTGGAAGTTATTTCACCAAGAAAATAGAACCTAATTGGAACGTTCTCTTTCAAAGAACTAAGAGATAATTAGCGATGAAAGCAACCTTCGGACATACGCCTCATAAATCTCCTAAAGTTTTCCGCCCTTGTAATAATGCGGAGAAAAAAAATTCAGAAGCGTACAATTGAGTTATAAATATTTGAGACATTTGTAAAATATGCGAGGACAACCATTTGCCCAAATAAAATTCTATTTAACCCCTTTGCGAGTCATAATATATTCATTAAGTTCCATTTGCTGGAGTGAGTTGCTTCTTTTACATGAATAAAACCCAAGAAATACTAAAATGTCGTTAGTATGAAGGGTGTTTTAGTCGCAGGTGGGTGTTTCATATAAAAAATGTTTCACTTTGTATCTCATATTTCAAAGTTGACGCTAACAGCGTGCGATTAGTATTTTAAATCTGACGTTTTGAAGCTTGAAAAAAAAATTTCTAAAGATATTTTAATCTTTTGAGGTCAATGTACATAAACACAATGTCTCAATAATTTTTTACATTTATAAAAAAATTCTACAAGCCTTCACTTTTTAATTATGATAATTATTATTCAGTCATAAATTGTTACCTACTTTTTTAAAGGCAACAAAAAAAAATTGTTAATTTTTTTATTTTAGTTACTAATTTGTCAGCAATTAAGAATATTTTTATTTGTTAATAATTACTTTAATATTGAGAATTAAGTCGTTATATTAAAATTTCATTATCAATTAAAAATAATTTTTAAATCAGTCAAATAAATAGCGGTTCATAAGTCGTGGTTTCAATGCAGGTTAAGACAAAAGTAAGGTTTGTCTATTTAACATTAAACATTACTGTTACCTAAATTGTCAGAAATAACTGTGCAAAATTTTGCTATAAAATAAGTTATGAAATTTCTGTTTTTTTGCCAAAGATGTAATCAGCAAAACCATAAGAACAATTTATTATTAGGTTTCTAAGGACGAATGAAATGTGACAAAATTAAAATTCAATTCTGACACTTCTGACATTTTAAAAGACGCACAAATTTCAGAGATGACTACTATACATATTCACCTCCTTCTCTAATAGCTAACAGAAATTTCAGGATTTTTGAAACGTTATAAAGAACAACATTGCTGAATGAATCTAAAAATTATCTTTAAAACATTATTTTTTCACTTGATAACTTTGCCTCTCAGAAAAAACAGCAAAACGATTATTCCACTACTGCAAACTGAATACGAGTATACGAGTACTGTACAGTGTTGCCAATCTATTGTCGATAATTTTCCCCATATAATGAGTCAGAATCCCCTAAATCCCAGCTAGATTCTCTCAAAACATATTTCATTTTAAAAAGGACTACAATCACAAGGTATAAAGTAAAAAATATAGTGTTTGACAACATACAATTTTTAATTTATTTCTGATGAGCAGATAATAAATCACTTTTTAAATAAGTAATAAATGAGTACCCTAAAAATCCTTTACAAAACTTTCCCCACTAAATACTATTCTTTAAAAAAAAATACTCTAAATTTAAGGAAAAATTTCTCAAGTTGGCAACATTGCTACTGTATTGCCAGAATGCGCGCTGCTAGCTCGTCAAAGCAATCCGAGTTGATCCGAGAGTCTCATTACGTATGTTCAAGATTGTACATGTTGTTGTAAGCGGTTTTTGAGCAACAATCATTTTGATTAATAAAGATTTTGAATAAATTTCAGTTACTTCTGTTTTATTTATTATACATACATAAATATTAGTAAAACTTTTTGGTCGAAAAGGTTTAAACGACTTTTATTCTCTTATCTTAGTAATATTTTTCAAACAGGTTTCTCATAATTTGCCAACCAACTTGTTGATCCATTGACAATTAAGATCCAAGAAATACCAAAAAAATGTTTAAAAAAATTCACTTTTATTTTGACGGTTACAATAATGGTAGTATTTGATATAAAAGAAATTTTAATTAATATGACTGAAATCAAGGCCGACCCTAGGGGGGGACAAGCCGGGCCCCTGCCCGGGGCAGCAAATTTCAGGAGCGGCATTTTGCCTGGAAGAACGGATATATAGTCCCCAGTACGTCCTTAAAATTTTTTTTGATACATACAAATGTAAAAATTTGTGAGTGCCTTTCTTGCAACGAGTCCGACAAACTTATCTAAATAATTTGAAACTTTCGGCGCTGCTGCGTTTTCGAATGCTGTCATACCGACATTTTCGGGGTGGTGGACATTCCATACGCAGCACAATTTTTGTCGGACAATCTGCTAGAGCCGGCCCTGCTAAAATGGTAAAGTTTGAATGATTATGTGGTCAAATTAATTTATGTTTAAGACGTTGTACCTGAAAAACTAAAAAAACTAAATTTTTTGTATTTTGTTTTAAATCCTTTACTCCTAATCTTAAAAAAATATACACCGCAAATTTTTGGACACCTGATTGACAAGTATCATATTGTCAAATAACAACATTTTAGTTTCAAATATACAATAATTATATGTAGCAACTTACATTTACATTTTACGTTTTGTTATTAAAACGAAAACTACTTTAAAATTTTTTTTAGGTACCAGCAATTTGTTGCATCAACTAAATTATGACAAAGATAGTTTTTTCTTGTTATTAAAAAACCCTGTAGGAAGCTATGATTTTTATACTTTTTATATAAAAGAACGGTGGGTAAAATAACTAAGCAAAAAAGTTAAATAATTCAAAAAAATTTTAGTTTCAAAGAGTTTTTAGTGACAAAACAGTTTAATTCTACATAGATCCTTGTATTATATCATATTATATTTTGTATTTTTTTATGTTTTTTAAAATAAAAAACATTATGCACTTATAATTTTAGTTGGAAGCATTTAATATATTAAATTGTCAAATGTATAATTTTACAGAACAACTCTGTTACAGGCACAAGCCCCAAGACACATGCATTATTAGTTGAAGCACTATAAATCATGTAGCGCATCCAATTTTTGGTCGAGAAGCTTTAAACGTCTCTTATATGCATACTTAATAATATTTTGCATATTGGCACTTGACAACACTTTAGTTTTTAATGTCAAAAACTACTTTAAAAAATTCTTTAGGTGACAAGCATTTTGTTATATAAACTAAATTGTATTCGCAAAGATAGTTTTTTCTTTGTGATAAAAAAAAATCTCTAAAGGCTTTGATTAAGAGGATGACTTTGACTGGAGACTATATTTTTGATATTTTCCCTATAACTTACATTGACAATAACCTTTTTAAAAATTTTGCGTTATATTTGCAGTAATATGCAATTGTTAACATTGCAACAAAAAAAAATTGACATAATATTGTGTTGACAAATTAATCAAAAATTTGGTTTTAAAAATAAAATGGTGTATTAAGACAAACATTTTAGCCAGTATTTTATATAGAACTTGTGTCAGTTGTCATTATCAGCACTGTATACTAAACTAACGATTTTTAAAAAAAGCTGCATTGTCTATAAATAATTGAATACAATTATTTCTTGTTATAAAACATAATGGTTCGGTGTATTGTGTTTCACAAACCTGTTCCGAAACAATTTTCTATACATATTAAATTTACCCATCTCTATTATTTTAGAATTTTATCTCTTAACACTAAACCAATTTCCAAACCAAGTCTAAATTGGTTGGTCGTTGGATTATAGAGTCTACTTACCTACAATTTTTTTACTTTATAAAAACTACTAACACGGCAATTTACATCCAAATTACATCCCTCAACATGGCACTTCTTTTAAAATAAAATAAAAATTAACCTGTATATGACAGTTTCCGAAATTTTGTCTTTTTTCTTTATTACGTCATGATAGCTTGTTTTAGACAGATTTAATTGTTTTAATTTCCAACTTTCCGTAGCATTTAAATGTTAATTTTTTATATTAAAATAAGAATTATTGTAACTTTCTCAAGCATGAACAAGCACAGACTAACCAACAAACTTGAAAAGTCAAATTCTAGTAACTTTTATTTTTTAGATTTTAATTCAACAAGATTTTTGAAAAATAAGTAAACAGAATATACACACAGGGTATCCCAACGGTCCGAAAAAGCTCTATAACTTGTTTATTTTAACAGGTATCAATTTTTTCTTTTTTTAAGATTATAGCCGCGTTTTTGATGCACATTTTAAAAATATTGCAATTTATATACAGGGTGTCCCAATATTAAAAAAACACCTAAGTTATGTATTTTTAAATAGAATTTACCCAGTTTGATTTTATTTTTGTATTCTGTGCTAAATTACAAATAACTTTTAAAAAAGTTGTTTTTATTTATCTGTTATCAATTTTGATTTGTGGTATTTTTTTTCCAGAATTTTTGAAATGTCTAAAAATTTGTACCTTCTAAATTTTTGCACACAAGTTAAACTAAGTAACGCCGTTTGATTTTAGATTGTTTGCCGCATCTTTTAAGTGTTTAGTCAACAACCTGCTCAGTGGCATGTGCCTACTGCGATTTTTTAAACATGATAAATTAAAAATGTCAAAAACTCATTTTTTTCAAATGGCACCCTCTATTTATTATTGTACCAATCAAAAAATTTTTTGACAAGCTTTCTATCAATATAAGGTTTGTATAGTCTAGTGCATAATTCTAAGTTGCTATCCAAAATTAACAAAATTTTGATAAACTTTTCTGTTTTGGACAATAAAAATCGAGTGAGCCTTATGAACAAAAAAAATTAGCACAGAAAAAGAACAAAAGTATAAAATTGGAAATTCTTTGTGGCAAGAAAATGTACAATATTGTGCACAATTGAGTTACAGAGAAAATTAGGAAAAATCTAACATTTACTCAATTTTGAAAATCATCGCCAAAATGTTCCTAATGTAGCTCAAGGTGATAGGAATAAAACTTGTGTTTTAAAGTAATTCGATTAATACTGGTTCGCAATATGTCAGTTTGTGCCTCAATTTCTCTGCAACTGAATTCTGGATTTTTTTGTAACATTAAAAGAACTTCCAATTGCAAGTTTTTGTCTATTTTTCGTGCTAATACTTCTTCTTTCTGATACGTAACGCTTCCTGTAGCATCAAATCTATCCTTCAATTTTTTAAATGCAGCACTTTGCGGCAGTCTTGCATTTGGGTACTTTTGTTTGTAGAGACTTTGAGTCAATAAAATATTACTATCCGCTTCTCCAAGACTGTATACCATGTTAATAAGTTCTTGACGATTAAAATTTATTTTGAAACTTATAATCTTTACAATAAAATTGACAGATTGTAACAACGACAGAAGCCCACTCGAATTTTATTGTTCAAAACAGAAAAGTTTATCAAAATTTAGTTAATTTTGGATAGCAACTTAGAATTTTACACTAGACTATACAAACCTTATATTGATAGAAAACTTGTCAAAAAATATTTTGATTGGTACAATAATAAATAGAAGGTGCCATTTGAATAAAATGAGTTTTTAAAATTTTTAATTTGTCATGTTTAAAAAATTGCAGTAGGCACATGCAACTGAGCAGGTTGTTGAGTAAACACTTAAAAAATGCGGCAAACATTCAAGAATCAAACGGCGTTACTTAGTTTAAATTGTGTGCAAACATTTAGAAGGTACAAATTTTTAGACAGACCCCTGCATTTCAAAAATTCGGGTAAAAAAAAAGCCACAAATCAAAATTGGTAACAGATAAATAAAAATAACTTTTATAAAAGTTATTTGCAATTTAGCATAAAATCCAAAAATAAAATCAAACTGGGTAGATTTCATTTAAAAAAACATAACTTTGGTGTTTTTTTAATATTGGTACACCCTGTATATAAACCACAATATTTTTAAAATGTGCTTCAAAAACGCAGCTATAATCTAAAAAAAAGAAACAAATAATATCTCTTAAAATAAACGAGTTATAGAGCTTTTTCGGACCTTTGAGACAGCCTGTATATGTGTTATTCGCGTCACTTAAATTTTTTAAACGTTTTAAATAAAACCTGCTGAAGAAAACGGCTTGTTTGGCAAATACTGGCCAGAATATTATCCAATACAGTATCTAGTTATTTGATAGCTTCTTAAGCAGTTGGTATTGTTTTTGCTAATTTTATTAGTGAAGTGTTATTTTTAAAACTTTGGTGGCAGCATTAAACACAATGCTATTTGTTTCTCGTATACTCTTGCACTGTAACATACGTATATTACCTGGTTCTCTATATACTTCTAATGATATTATACCATGTAACTCGGTTATAAAAAATTCTTTAAATAAAAATGTTTGAAAATATTTAAAAATACAAGATGAAAGAATATTGGTAGCGCAAATTTACGTTGAAACATCATAGGGACATCCTGTTATGCGGCAGGAATATGACTTTGGCATTATTATGATAACTACCGTTTGCGAGTAGAAAATTCAACTTCAAAAGCGACCTTTTAATATCATCTACCAAAGATCGACGTTATGATAATGTCATCTTAACATTTAATCAATAATTTTATAAAAGAAGCGAAACAGGATCCTTCCTTTATCATGTTTTGAATAATATGTTGCGGAAACTGTTTAAGACGATTACTAATACCTAGATATTCAATTACAAGATACTTGAGCCTCATAAATGCAAGTCAAAACCAATTACGGCAACATATTGCCCGAAGAACATTAAGCACATTAATGTTATTGAGGACGTTAATCCGATCATTAATTCTACCTAATAATGGTAGCAATATAGGTAAATTGATTGGACAAACGCAAAGACACATAAATTTATGTTGGTTGTAAAAGTCATTAAGTTAAGGAAATTCCCAAAGATTTAAAACCCATCGCTACCAAAATATCTTTAATAACATTAATATCTTCATCGAAAATGTCTCGTTCAGATTTTGAATGAGCAACGAAATTGCTCGAGGAAGCACAATAGACTTAATGTTGCGATATAACGTGGGGATATTTAATTTTTTTTTGTCATACTACTAAAACGTGTTTTAATTTAATTAACGAAGTATTTTACGAGTTTTCAAGATTAACTAAAAGTAAATGAAACTTTTCGTGTGTAGATATTTTCGCCATAAAACTATTTTTAATCTGTCGGGCAAATTAATGCGCCAATAAAACGTAATTGATAAGGATCCAAAAAAGTCATCAGCCATTATTAGAAAATTTCCGTTGAAATAAATATCTGAGAAGGGTCAGAGTAAATTTACATGTCAGCTAAAACATAGACATCTAGAAGCGCTTCAGAATTTAACAAATATTAAGTGGACTGGACACGAATAAAAAGAATTTTCTTGAAATATTAATTTGGATTTATTCTCCATTTTCTCAAGTGTTATGTTTATTGCCTCATCTGCATTCAAAGATCGTCTCGTTTTTATTTCCGATTCGTTTCTTTCAACTAACGAACACCTTTTCCGTTCATCTCCTTATCCCCAACACTAGTGGGAAATATTTATCGCACGATTTTTGTATAATTTAAATGAAATTGTGCGGAAGTTGCTAAATTAATATCTCGCACGCAAGTTTATTGATCCGATAAATCTTTGTGCAAACTCACTTTCGTCGTATATGCATATATTATTCATACTCCAAACTTTGAAAATTTTAAGCAGGTCACAAGTCATCCATCAACCTTTGTTCCATAATTTAAAATCATTAAAATCCAAGCTGTTCTCACCATTGAATGTTGTATAAAACAAGCATCACACTCGCCTGAAACTTCATTTACATCGTTATCCAAAGTTTTCAATCACACTTCAACTGCTTGTTTGACACTATGGATAAAAGACGCATAAATCGGTTAATACCCGAAACTTCAGTACAGAAATGTACCAAAGTAGTATTTAAGCCTCTGCCATAAATCCTCCTATTCTTACAGTAATTTTAAGTTGGAATTCGACAATGCTGAAACTTTACTCGAGCGTTAAGAAGATATTTTTAAGGGGATTTTGTGGTAAAGCAAAAATATTCATTGCTACTTCGGCAGGAAGATATATCGAACCAAAAATTAAAAAAAAAAATTGAATTCACAAAAAATCAATTTTGTAAAGCAAATTTGTAGCAGGAATGTTTCATTATAAATTATTTGTGTTAGGTCAATAATCGCCAGCAAATTGAATTTAATTATTCAAAAGATCGAAGTTAAGTCAGGTCAGCTCGAGAAGGAACATTTCAAGGTCAACACACCTTTACTGTAACATTAGGATTAAAATGAGGAATAATTTTATTTATCACATCTGAAGTATTTTTTTTCCTTTCATTTTTTTGAGGATTTTTCCATAACAGTCTTGCTCCCGCAATTGATATTGGAATAATATGACCACCTAAAGGAATCGAAACTTTCAATCCTATTCAAATTCCCCTCTTAAATACACTAATCCTTCTAACTTCAGGATTAACTGTCACATGAGCACATCACAGATTAATAGAAAATAATTTCAAACAAACTTCCCAAGGCTTAATATTAACAGTAATTCTAGGTTTATATTTTACCATTCTCCAAGGATATGAATATATTGAATCGCCCTTCACTATCTCAGATGCAGCTTACGGTTCATCATTTTTTATAGCAACAGGATTCCATGGAATCCATGTAATCATTGGAACTACATTCCTAGCAATTTGTCTAGCTCGACATTTAAATAATCACTTTTCCCCTATTCATCACTTCGGATTTGAAGCAGCAGCATGATATTGACACTTTGTAGACGTAGTATGACTATTCCTATATATTACTATTTACTGATGAGGTAGTTATTTATATAGTATAAAAATTATTTTTGACTTCCAATCAAAAGATCTACACCAATAGTATAAATAATAACAACACTAACTATTATATCCCTAGTAATTATAATAATCAGATCAATTCTAATCGTCTTACTAAACCTAACCTCAAAAAAATCAATTTCTGATCGAGAAAAAAGATCCCCATTTGAATGTGGTTTTGATCCAAAATCCTCTACCCGTCTACCTTTCTCACTTCACTTTTTTTTAATTGCTATTATTTTTCTAATCTTTGATGTTGAAATCACCTTACTATTTCCATTAATCGTAACCCTTAAAATTAACTCACCAATCTCATACATACCTACCTTAACATTATTTATTATCATTTTAATAATAGGTCTAATTCATGAATGAAAGCAAGGTGCTTTAAATTGAACTTATTAAATAGGATAATAGTTAAATAATAACATTTAATTTGCATTTAAAAATTATTGAAAATCAATTTATCTTAAATAAGAAGTAAAAAATTTACATTTAGTTTCGACCTAAAATTCTGATTAATAATTAATCCTTATTTTTAATTGAAACCAAAATAGAGGTATATCACTGTTAATGATAAAATTGAAGTCTAATTCCAATTAAAGAAATATATAAAAAATAAGCTTCTAACTTAATTTAAAGCATTAATAATGTTTATATTTCTAATTCATATAGTTTAACTAAAACATTACATTTTCAATGTAAAAATAATTCATAATTTATGAATACTCAAAGATTAAATTAATCTCCCTAATATCTTCAATATCATGCTCTAAATAAGCTATTTAAGTAAATAACAACACCAATTAATATTAACCAAACAATTATTAAAATAAAAAAAATCTTAATTCTATTAAATATAAAAACTTGAGAAATCTTAGTTCCACTAATTAAAGTACCATAAATTCCCTGAGAACCAAAAACTTCAGATCACCCTTGATCTATAGTTTTATAAACATAGGAACCTAAATAAATTGGATAAAAATTAACACCATAAGTAGAAATAATAGGTATATTTCATATCCCAGATAAAAACCATGTTAAATTATAATTATGCAAAGATAAATTAATATACCTAATATAAAATTTAGATATAACATAACCAATTCAAGCACCTAAAATTACTATAATTAAAGTTATTATCTTTATATAAAAAGGTAAAACAATAACATAAGGATAAGGAAAAATTAATCAACTTCCCACGCTTCCTATAAAAATTACTAGAAAAATTAATCCTCCTATACCTTTCAACATTACAATTCCCCTCTCGAATAATCCATTAATAGATAAAAAATTAAAATCACCAACAAAAGAATAATAAACCAAACGAAATCTATAACAAACCGTCAAACCAATAGACAAATAAAAAACAATATATACATACAAACTTAGATAACCCATTCTTAAAACTTCAGCAATCAAGTCCTTTGAATAAAATCCACTCAAAAATGGAATTCCACATAAAGATAAATTTCTTACATTAAAATATACACAAGTTAAAGGTATAAATCTCACCAAACCTCCTATGAAACGAATATCTTGACAATTCCTTAAACTATGAATAATATTCCCAGCACATATAAAAAGAAGAGCCTTAAACAAAGCATGTGTTAAAAGATGGAAAAAAGCCAACTCATAACTTCCTAATGACAAAATTATTATTATCAACCCTAATTGACTTAAAGTCGACAAAGCAATAATTTTCTTTAAATCAAATTCAAACCTAGCCCCTAAACCAGATATAAATATTGTTATTCTTGAAATAAATAACAACAAATAAAGTAAAATTTCCCTAAAACAAAAATTAAAACGAATAAGTAAATAAACCCCGGCAGTAACCAAAGTTGAAGAATGAACTAAAGAAGATACTGGAGTAGGGGCCGCTATAGCAGCAGGCAATCAAGAAGAAAAAGGAATTTGAGCTCTCTTTGTTATAGCAGCCAATACAATTAAATAAGAAATAACACACATATAAAAATCAGAACCTAATTCAAATAAATAAAACACATAATTTCATCTCCCGTAATTTAATATTCACGCAATAGCTATTAGTAAAGCAACATCTCCAATACGGTTTCTTAAAGCTGTTAACATACCTGCATTAAATGATTTAACATTCTGATAATAAATTACTAAACAGTAAGAAACTAAACCTAACCCGTCTCATCCTAATAAAATTCTAATCAAATTAGGGCTAATAATAAGCAATATCATTGAAAAAACAAACATAACTACTAATAAAATAAATCGATTAATATTTAAATCACCCCTTATATACTCACGCCTATAAAAAATCACTATTCTTGAAATAAATAATACAAATCTCATAAATAATAAGGATATTCAATCAAATAAAAACGTTATTACCACAGAGCTTGAATTAATAACAATTAAATTATACTCTAAAAAATAAGTTAAATCTAATAATATTAAATAAACTCTAACACAAAAAAATCTAAACCCCAAAAAAAGGAAAAATCCTGAATAAATTAAACAAATATGAATTACTTAGAATACTATAAATATATCTCTGACACCACAAATCAAAATTTTAATTAAACTATCTAAATAAATCCACAACATAAAAAACTCACCTCTTAAAACAAATAAATTTAAAGGCAATCAGTGTAAAATCAATAATAAAAATTCACGAATTCTACAAGGAAAAAACGAATAAACACCAGAATAAATCATTCCATGTTGTCTATAAGAATATAAAAATAAAGAATAAACAGCTCTAAAAAAAGATAATAATATTAATATTAACATACTAAAACTACTAAAACCTATTAATCTATTAATTAAAGCAATTTCCCCTAATAAATTCAACGAAGGAGGAGCAGCTATATTAGAAGACAATAAAAGAAATCAAAACAATGATAGGCTAGGAATTAAATTAATTAAACCTTTATTAATATATAAACTTCGACTCCCTAACCGCTCATAAGAAATATTAGCCAAACAAAATAAACCAGACGAACATAATCCATGAGCAACCATTATCGTTAAAGAACCTGCTAACCCTCAATAATTCATAGTTATAACACCTGATAAAACAAGTCCTATATGAGATACAGAAGAATAAGCAATTAAAGACTTTATATCTCTTTGACGTAAACAAATTAACGAAACATAAAATCCCCCTACTAATCTTAAACCAATAAAAATCAAATTAATTCTAACACCTAAACCTATAAATACTACTATCAGACGAGCTATACCATAACCACCTAATTTAAGTATAATTCCAGCCAAAATCATTGACCCAGCAACTGGGGCCTCAACATGTGCCTTTGGTAATCATAAATGAACAAAAAACATAGGAATCTTAACAAAAAATACAAAATTTATAAGTAAATAAATCAATAAACTATCAATTTCACTAACAAAAAAAAAATAATGCAAAGAATTAAAATGATCATAACAAAAAAACAATGAAATCATTATTGGTAAAGAAGCAAATAATGTATAAAACAATAAATAAATACCAGCCTGTAAACGCTCTGGCTGATAGCCCCAACCAACAATTAAAATTAATGTAGGAATTAACCTAATCTCAAAAAACACATAAAATAAAAATAAATTCATAAAACCAAAAGCCAAAAACAGCGAAATCATTAATACTAAAACAATAAATAAAAAATAAGAAGTAAAACTCCCAGCTAAATAAATTTTATTTCTAGCCAATAATATCAACCTACAAATTCAAAAACTTAAAAAAATCATCATATAAGATAATAAATCAACCCCTAATTCATAAGAAATACAAACAAATAATCTACTAAAAGCAAAACAAGAAAAAAATAAAAAAACTAAAACAAACCAAATAAACTGATTTAATCAAAACGATCTTATAAAACATAAAGGAATCATAAATACCAAAGAAAATAAAAACTTTATCATAACAAACTAAAACTTTGAAAATAATCATTTCCATGTCTACGAATTAAAGATACCAAAATTGATAATCCCAAAACACCTTCGCAAACTCTAAATGTCAAGAAAACCATTGAAAAAAAATATTCTTCCCCCAAAAACCTTAAATAGATAAATAAAATTAAATAAATTGATAAAACAATAAATTCCAATCTTAATAATATCAAAAGTAAATGCTTACGTTTTATTCTAAATACTAACAAACCCCTAATAAACATAAACAATCCAATAAATTTATATATTAACATAAGTTTTTATAATTTAAATAAAATATTAGTCTTGTAAACTAAAAATAAGCCTAGCTTTAAAAACATCAAGAAAAAACTACTAAATTTATCATTAATCTCCAAAATTAATATTTTAATTAAACTATTTCTTGAAATAATCACTCTACTCTTATCATCAAGAATAATAATCTCAACTATGTTCATTTTAATAAATCACCCCTTATCAATAGGGATAACACTTCTAATTCAAACAATTTTAATTAGCTTAATCACAGGAAATTTCATTAGAAGATTATGATTCTCTTATATCCTATTCTTAATTCTAATTGGTGGAATATTAATCCTATTTATATATATAACCAGAATTGCATCAAATGAAAAATTCAAACCACAAATTAAAGAATTAATTCCACTAATATTATTACCAATATTCTATTTAACAATTAAACCCTACTGTAACAATTTAACCTCAAACAATGAATTAAATGTAATAAACAAAACCAATTGCATCAGAAACTCCCTTGCTAAATATGCCTTTATACCTACAAGACTAATTTTAACACTAATAATTATATATTTATTAATTACCTTAGTAGCAACTGTAAAAATTACTCAATTTAAAAAAGGCCCTATTCGTCAAATAAACTAATGAAAATACCAATCCGAAAATCTTCACCTTTACTAAAAATCGTAAATAACTCTTTAGTTGATCTACCAACACCTTCAAGAATTTCTACATTATGAAATTTTGGCTCCCTCCTAGGACTATGTTTAGGAATTCAAATCATTACAGGAATTTTTTTAGCAATACACTATTGCCCAAATGTCAATCTTGCATTCAACAGAGTTGCCCATATTTGCCGAGATGTAAACAATGGTTGATTAATCCGAACTCTTCACGCTAACGGAGCCTCATTCTTTTTCATTTGCATCTACCTCCATATTGGCCGAGGAATTTATTACAGTTCATATAACCTAATTCACACATGAATAGCCGGAGTAACAATCTTATTCCTAGTAATAGCAACAGCCTTCTTAGGTTATGTATTACCGTGAGGACAAATATCATTTTGAGGAGCTACAGTTATTACAAATTTACTATCAGCAATCCCTTATTTAGGAACTACTATTGTGCAATGAGTATGGGGAGGTTTTGCTGTTGACAATGCAACATTAACTCGGTTTTTTTCATTTCATTTCCTCCTCCCTTTCATTGTAGCTGCTATAGTAATAATTCATTTACTATTTCTCCATCAAACAGGATCAAATAACCCTTTAGGAATAAACAGAAATATTGATAAAATCCCATTCCATCCTTATTTCTCTTTCAAAGACATCGTAGGATTTTTAATTATAACGATTTCACTAGTTCTTCTATCTCTAATAAATCCCTACCTATTAGGAGATCCAGATAATTTTATCCCAGCCAATCCTTTGGTAACTCCAGTTCATATTCAACCAGAATGATATTTTTTATTTGCCTATGCAATTCTCCGATCAATTCCTAATAAACTAGGAGGAGTTGTAGCCCTAGCTATATCAATTGCAATTCTCTATATTATACCATTCACAGGAAAAAAAAACTTCCTAAGAAATCAATTTTACCCAATTAATAAAACTTTATTCTGAAGAATAGTTACTACCGTCTGCTTATTAACATGAATTGGAGCCCGACCAGTAGAAGACCCTTACATTATAACAGGACAAATCTTAACCGTACTTTATTTCGCTTTTTATTTAATTAATCCTATTATATACACAAGATGAAATAAAATAATTAACTAACTAATGAACTTGAACAAGTTTATATTTTGAAAATATAAGAAAGAAATAATACTTTCTATTAGTTTGTACTAAATTTTATTAACTAAATTAAAATGACAAAAATAGCTAGCTTAAAACAAAAATAATAAAGTAAAAAATTTAAAGAACTAGGTAAAAAACTCTTTCAAGCCAAGTACATAAGCTTATCATACCGAAAACGAGGTAAAGTACCACGTACTCAAATTCAAAAAAAAGAAAAAAAAACCAACTTAACAAAAAATAAATAAGAAATTAAATCAGCCCCCAAAAACAACATAACGCAAATTATTCTTATAAACAAAATACTAGCATACTCAGCCAAAAAAATTATAGCAAAACCTCCTCTTCTATATTCTACATTAAAACCTGATACCAACTCTGACTCACCCTCAGCAAAATCAAACGGAGTTCGATTAGTTTCTGCTAAACTAGAAATAATTCATATAAATCCTAATGGAAAACATATAAAAATAAATCACCTATAAAACTGATACCCAGAAAAATCAATAAGTCTTAACCTCAAAATAAGAAAAACAAAAGATATTAAAATTAAAGCCAAACTCACCTCATAAGAAATTGTTTGAGCTACAGCTCGCAATCTCCCTAATAATGCATAAGAAGAATTAGAAGACCACCCAGCTATTATAACTGTATAAACACTTAAACTAGACACAGCCAAAAAAAACAATAATGATAAATTAAAATTCAAATAAACTGTAACAAAAGGTATTACCATTCATAATAACAAAGAAATAAAAAAATTAAAAACAGGAGAAAAATAATAAATATTTAAATTAGATATATAAGGAAAAGTCTGCTCTTTAGTAAAAAGTTTGATTGCATCACTAAAAGGTTGTAATAAACCCATAAATCCAACCTTATTAGGACCCTTTCGAATCTGAATATACCCTAAAACCTTTCGCTCTAATAAAGTCAAAAATGCTACCCCTACTAATACACAAACAACCAAAATAATCATTGAAAATCCTAACAAAATTATATCTTTTAAAATCAATGTTATTTGTAAAATAAATTTACATAAAAAGATTCTAAATCTATAGCACTAATCTGCCAAAACAACAATCATAATCAACTATAAAAATATAATTCAAACACCTGGTCCTTTCGTACTAAAATGCTTCAAAATTTAAAGGATAGAAACCAACCTGGCTCACACCGGTTTAAACTCAGATCATGTAAAATTTTAAAGGTCGAACAGACCTAATTTTATAGCTACTGCACCATAAATAAATTTTAATCCAACATCGAGGTCGCAAACTTCTTTTTCAATAAGAACTTTCAAAAAAAATTACGCTGTTATCCCTAAGGTAATTAAATCTTATAATCCAAAATTCAGGATCATCAATTCAATAATTATTGTATAATAAAATAAAAAGTTTTTCTAATTTTCACATCACCCCAACAAAATTCCAAATTTAATAAATTCAAATTAAATCTTACATAAAACTAAAAAATTTAAAATAAAACTCTATAGGGTCTTCTCGTCCTCATAAAACATTTAAGCATTTTCACTTAAAATT
This sequence comes from Tribolium confusum, assembly GCA_029207805.1. NCBI lineage: Eukaryota > Metazoa > Arthropoda > Insecta > Coleoptera > Tenebrionidae > Tribolium > Tribolium confusum. The sequence goes on along the minus strand of JALGAY010000002.1, from coordinate 26,527,883 downwards.
TAAGTTCTAATTCAATTAAAATGAGACAGTCAATTTCTCATCGAACCATTCATTCCAGCTTCTAATTAAGAAACTAATGATTATGCTACCTTTGCACAGTCAAAATACTGCGGCTATTTAAAAATCATGGAGCAGGCCTGACCTTAAATAATACTCAAAAAGCCATGTTTTTAATAAACAGGTGAAAATTATTTTGCCGAATTCCTTAAAATAACCTGACAATAAAACATAAAATTACATAAAATTATACTAATTCAATCATAATTAATTATCAATTAAAAATAAAAACAACATTCTAATAAAAAATTTAATAAAAAATTAAATCAACCTAAATAAATAATAAAATATAACATACTTATAAAAATGGAAAATTCTAATCCTATTTATTATTAATAACTAATTAAATATAAAACAAATTCAAAAGCTTATCCCCTTGAATATTTAATGTTAACATCACATAATTTAAACATATATAAATAATATTAACAATTAAATTAAACTTATTTCTTAGAAAACTAGATATATCTATAAACGAATAACATTTCATTTCCATAATAATATTATAAATAATTATTCTACATTAATATAAATATTATTATAACTCTTATAGATTCGAGAAAATTAAATCATTAAACTATTTTTAATAAACCCTGATACAAAAGGTACAACTAATAAAATTTACTTTTACAGAAAAAAAGAACTTCCTTCATCCTTCACAGTACAATAAGCTATAATAAAAAAAATTTATTCAAATAAAATTAATAAAAACAAATATATTTCTTACAAAAATAAAATAACCTTAGATAATACAATAACCCTCAAATTTCAAATTAAATTGAATTTCACAATTAACTTTTTAGTGTAAATAAAACGCTTAACCAAGCTCTAATTTGATCATTCCAGGCTCATTTTCCAATAAACCTACTCTGTTACGACTTATTTCACCTTAAAGTGAAAGCGACGGGCGATATGTGCATATTTTAGAGCTAAATCAAGTTGCATAAATAACAACATTACTTTCAAATCCAATTTATATATTATTTTCAATAAAATAACCATATATAAATACAATGTAACCCATTTTAACTTTATATTAACTACACCTTGATCTGAACTCAATTTTAATTAAAAAATCAAAAATTATAATTCTAATAAAATCTTTATAAACGACGATATATAAATTAAAAACAAAAGTAAAACTTATCGTGGATTATCAATCAAAAACAGGTTCTCTGAAAAGACTAAAATACGCCAAATTCTTTAACTTTAAAGAACATAACTAATAATCATTTTAAGTAAAAAATTCATATTTGTAATAATAGGGTATCTAATCCTAGTTTATAAATCAAATTTCCTAACTTCAGAAGCATTAAACAAAATATTCAAAAATATAAATTTCACCTAAAAAATTATTTCTTCATTTTCTAATTAACACCTAATTATACTAAAAAAAATTAGCTTGCATAGTTTGAATAACCGCAACTGCTGGCACAAACTTAGTCCATACAAAAAAAATTCCTAATCTACAATTACGTAAAACTTAAAAGTAAATACTGCAACTAAAATCAATTTTTATAAAATTGAACCTTACTATTATTCACATATACAAAAATTCAGTAGCTAATTTCAAAGCTATAATAAAACTTTATAAAAAATATAATTTTAACTAACACAATTTGGTTTCCTTCCGCAAAACCAGCAAAAATCCAATTCAATCAATACTTTTAAAATTATTATCTTAATCTTTAAAACTTTACTAAATCTATATCCCCTGTTCGCTAGTAAAATTTTCCCCTTAAAAATTAAGAATAATATTTTAATTACATGTCTGAATTTCCTTAACCAGCAAGTGATTTTTACCGAAAAATACCAAATTTTTTTTAACCAAACTGAAATTTCAAACTAAAATTTCTATGAATGACTTCCCCTACTAAAAAAAACCAGTACTAACATTAGTTCATTAAATAAAACCCTGAGAAAAAAAAGAATTTTTTTCGCCTTTTTTTTGCCCTTTTTTTACTTTTTGGATAAATTCGCCGGAACAAACCCGAAACCGGTATATAGCTCATTTTAGTTAAAATTTAATTTTTAACTAATGTAATCAAAGATTGCCGATTTTTATTACTTATCATATAATTAATTTATTTAACAATGGAGATAAGCAAAGTTTTTTTTTTTTTTTATATAAAATATTTATATATTATTATTAATTAAATTTATTGTAGTATAATTTACATTATTACTTATATATCTATAAATAATAATGTCTTATTGAAATATATAAGTATATATTAAAATAAATAAGCTATTAATTTATCATTAATTTTAAATTAAACAATTATTAATTTCTCTCTTTCAGTAGCAAGCAATTATTAATTCCAGTAATATTTATATATCATATACTTTCTATTTAACCAATTAAATACCATTATATATATATATATAATTATAATATATATATAGCTTTTATTAATATATATATAACATATATTTAGCCTCTTATTGTATAATTCAATAATATATACTTATACGATAATTACTTATCTAATATATAATTATATATCCTATTATAATTCAATAATTTTTATTATAGAGCCCATTTTTATGAAATTTTTAGCCAAATTTATAGCCTCTGGTAAAACACCTTAAGTTAATTTTTTTTTAGGAAAAATCACGATGCACAAAATGTGCAAATTTTTCACTTTTTTTTGAAAAATCAAAACTTCCTACTAAACAAAAATAACTAAACTAAAAAAAATTAAATCATTATAACAAAATCAACCCCTACAAATTTACAAAAAAAGTTTTAATGAAGTGCCTGAAAAAGGAGTATTTTGATAGAATAAATCATGTAAGAAATTACCTTCATTATATTTAACAGAATTAAACTGTTACCTAGAGCATCAAAAACCCTAATACATCTTATACTAAAATATAAAAAGATAAGCTAACAAAGCTAATAGGTTCATACCCTGTCCATGAAAGTAAAATCTTTCTCTTTTTAATAAAAATTTATAAAATCATCTTCCTCAACTCTATAGTACTAGGGACCTTGATTTCAGTATCCTCTTATTCGTGAATAAGAATATGGATAGGATTGGAAATTAACTTACTATCGATTATCCCCCTATTTTCGAATAGTAAAAACATTTTCGCCTCCGAATCATCACTGAAATATTTTATTACCCAAGCACTTGCATCACTTATCCTCCTAATAAGAATTACAATATTATTATTAACAGATGAATTCATCCATCCCCTGATGAATTTAAACCTTAAAATAATACTAAATTCAGCATTATTAACAAAATTAGGAGCAGCTCCCTTCCATTTCTGATTCCCTGAAGTAATAGAGGGTCTTAGATGAATAAATGCTTTAATTCTATTAACTTGACAAAAAATTGCCCCAATCCTACTCCTAATAAATAACAAAATCAACACAAATTTCCTAATAATGATCATTATTCTATCATTAACAATTAGAGCTATCAGAAGAATAAATCAAATCAGAATACGGAAAATTCTAGCCCTATCCTCAATTAATCATATTGGTTGAATATTATCAAGATTAATAACATCCATTTCACTATGACTAATCTATTTCCTAATCTACTCATTAATCAACTTAAATATCATCTTAATTTTTAACAAAACTAAAACTTTTTATCTAAACCAATTAAACAATATCACTTCAATAAATAAACTAACTAAATTTATTGTAATACTAAACTTTCTTTCACTAGGAGGTCTTCCCCCATTCATCGGATTTATACCAAAATGATTTGTTATCAACACCTTATCATCTGAAAAAACATTATTACTTACGTTAACAATAATCATAAGCACTTTAATTATACTGTTCATCTACACTCGAATCATAATTTCCTCCTCAACTCTAACAACAAATGAACCCAAAATCAAAACCAGAGTAAAAACGCCCTTAATTATTAACTTAATTAACTCAATCACATTAATCAGATTACCATTATGCTCCCTTATGTTTAACTTCCTTTAGCAAGGATTTAAGTTAAACAAACTAACAACCTTCAAAGTTGTAAATAGAAATGATTCTAAGCCTTAGGCTTAAGAACTAACTTCACCTTCAGATTTGCAATCCAATGTCATAATTGACTACTAAACCATAAACGAGATGGTAAGAGAAATCACTTTCGTATGTAAATTTACAATTTACTGCTTAAACCTCAGCCATCTCACCGAACAAATGATTATTTTCAACTAACCACAAAGACATTGGAACTCTTTATTTCATATTTGGAGCATGATCAGGAATAGTAGGAACCTCACTTAGATTACTAATCCGAGCTGAACTGGGAAATCCTGGTTCACTAATTGGTGATGATCAAATCTATAACGTTATTGTTACAGCCCATGCATTTATCATAATTTTCTTCATAGTAATACCAATTATAATTGGAGGCTTTGGAAATTGATTAGTACCACTAATACTAGGAGCCCCTGATATAGCATTCCCCCGAATAAATAACATAAGATTCTGGCTCCTGCCACCCTCATTAAGACTTCTTATCATAAGAAGAGTAGTAGAAAGAGGGGCAGGAACAGGATGAACTGTTTACCCCCCTTTATCATCTAATATCGCTCACGGAGGAGCTTCAGTTGACCTAGCAATTTTTAGATTACACTTAGCTGGTATTTCTTCAATCTTAGGAGCTGTAAATTTTATTACTACAGTAATTAATATACGACCTACAGGAATATCATTTGAACGAATACCTTTATTTGTTTGAGCAGTAGTAATTACTGCTATTTTACTTCTATTATCACTACCAGTTCTAGCAGGAGCTATTACTATACTTTTAACTGATCGAAATATCAATACATCGTTTTTTGACCCTGCAGGTGGGGGAGACCCAATTCTATATCAACACCTATTCTGATTTTTTGGACACCCAGAAGTTTACATTCTAATTCTTCCTGGATTCGGAATAATCTCCCATATTATTAGACAAGAAAGAGGAAAAAAAGAAGCATTTGGCACCTTAGGAATAATTTATGCCATAATAGCAATTGGATTACTAGGGTTCGTTGTATGAGCACACCACATATTCACTGTAGGAATAGATGTTGACACTCGAGCCTATTTCACATCAGCAACTATAATTATTGCAGTTCCCACTGGAATTAAAATTTTTAGATGACTAGCCACCCTTCACGGAACTCAATTAAATTATAGACCCTCACTAATTTGAGCTCTAGGATTTGTATTCTTATTTACAGTAGGAGGTCTTACAGGTGTAGTATTAGCCAACTCATCAATCGATATTATACTTCATGACACTTATTATGTTGTAGCCCACTTCCATTACGTTCTATCCATGGGAGCTGTATTTGCTATTATAGCAGGACTAGTTCACTGATTCCCCCTATTTACTGGAGTAGCAATAAACCCAAAACTATGTAAAATCCAATTTCTAGTAATATTCATAGGAGTAAACCTGACATTCTTTCCTCAACATTTCCTAGGATTAAGAGGAATACCTCGACGATACTCTGACTATCCTGATGCTTTCACAACTTGAAATATTTTCTCCTCTGTAGGATCAATCATTTCAATAATCGGAGTACTATTCCTCATTTTCATAATATGAGAAGCAATATCATCTTCACGAAAAACTATTATTCCATTAAACATAACTTCATCCATCGAATGATTACAAAATATACCACCTGCAGAACATAGATATTCTGAACTTCCTATGTTATCTTCAAGATTCTAATATGGCAGACTAGTGCAGTGGATTTAAATTCCTCAAATAAAGTTAAACACTTTTTTTAGAAATAGCAACCTGAAAATTACTAATACTTCAAGATAACGCTTCCCCTTTAATAGAACAACTCTCATTTTTCCACGACCACACTTTACTAATTCTAGTAATCATTACTATTCTGGTAGGTCAAATAATAAGAGGTTTATTTTTCAATAAACTTACTCATCGATTCTTATTAGAAGGTCAAATAATTGAACTAATTTGAACTGTGTTACCGGCAATCACACTAATTTTTATTGCCCTACCGTCACTTCGATTAATTTATATTCTTGATGAAACCAATAATCCAACAATCTCAATTAAAACCATTGGACACCAATGGTATTGATCATATGAATATTCAGACTTCAAAAACATCGAATTTGATTCATACATAACACCACAAAATGAACTCAACAAATTCAATTTCCGTCTACTAGATGTAGATAACCGTATAATTATTCCATTCCTCTCACAAATTCGAATACTTGTTTCAGCAGCAGATGTAATTCACTCTTGAACAATCCCATCACTAGGAGTTAAAATTGATGCAACCCCAGGTCGATTAAACCAAACAAGATTTATTTCCACTCGATCTAGATTAATATACGGCCAATGTTCAGAAATCTGTGGTGCAAATCATAGGTTCATGCCAATTGTTGTAGAAAGAATCTCCCCTAAATTCTTCATTAAATGAATTTCAAAAATAATTCAATCATTAGATGGCTGAAAAGTAAGCACTGGTCTCTTAAACCATATTATAGTAATTAACAAATACTTCTAATGGAACCCCCCCCGCCTCAGTCACGCGACTCAGTCGCGTTTCTTCGGTACCAAGGAGTTAGTTAAACTAATAACGTTAGCTTGTCGTGCTTAAATTAATAAATATTATTACCCCTTAATACCTCAAATAGCCCCATTAAACTGATTATTACTTATAATTATCTTCATCGCCATTCTAGTTACATTTAACATTATAAATTATTATACTGTTACTTATCAAACACTTACGAAACCTTCTCAAAACCTAAAACTAGAAATTAAAACCAATTGAAAATGATAGCAAATCTATTTTCATCATTCGACCCCTCTACAAATTGAAGAACTTCTTTAAATTGGATAAGAACTCTTTTAGGAATTCTTATTATTCCACCAATATTTTGACTAATCCCATCACGAATCAATTTCATATGAAACAAAATCCTAATATCTCTTCATAAAGAATTCCTAACCCTTCTCGGCCCTAAAAACAAAACCGCAGCCCTTACATTCATTGCAATCTTCAGACTAATTTTATTTAATAACTTCTTAGGATTATTTCCATATATTTTTACTAGAACTAGACATATAGTCTTAACATTAACACTAGCCTTACCATTATGATTATCATTTATATTATTTGGTTGATTAAACAATTCTATTCATATACTCGCTCATCTAGTTCCCCAGGGGACTCCTCCCGTATTAATACCTTTTATAGTATGTATTGAAACTATTAGAAACCTAATTCGACCAGGAACTCTGGCAATTCGATTATCTGCTAACATAATTGCAGGTCACTTACTAATAACCTTACTCGGTAATACAGGAACAATACTATCAACCTTAATGCTAAATATCCTTATTATTGTTCAAATTTTACTCCTAACTTTAGAAAGAGCTGTAGCAATTATTCAATCTTATGTATTTGCAGTTCTAAGAACACTATACTCCAGAGAAGTAAACTAATGCATAAAAATCACCCTTATCATTTAGTAGATATTAGACCATGACCTATTTTAAGATCGTTAAGAGCTATAGTTATAATATCAGGTTTAATTAAATGATTCCACATATTTGACTCATCACTTATAATAATTGGTTCAATCTCAATAATTCTAATCATATACCAATGATGACGAGATATTTCTCGAGAAGGAACATTTCAAGGTCAACACACCTTTACTGTAACATTAGGATTAAAATGAGGAATAATTTTATTTATCACATCTGAAGTATTTTTTTTCCTTTCATTTTTTTGAGGATTTTTCCATAACAGTCTTGCTCCCGCAATTGATATTGGAATAATATGACCACCTAAAGGAATCGAAACTTTCAATCCTATTCAAATTCCCCTCTTAAATACACTAATCCTTCTAACTTCAGGATTAACTGTCACATGAGCACATCACAGATTAATAGAAAATAATTTCAAACAAACTTCCCAAGGCTTAATATTAACAGTAATTCTAGGTTTATATTTTACCATTCTCCAAGGATATGAATATATTGAATCGCCCTTCACTATCTCAGATGCAGCTTACGGTTCATCATTTTTTATAGCAACAGGATTCCATGGAATCCATGTAATCATTGGAACTACATTCCTAGCAATTTGTCTAGCTCGACATTTAAATAATCACTTTTCCCCTATTCATCACTTCGGATTTGAAGCAGCAGCATGATATTGACACTTTGTAGACGTAGTATGACTATTCCTATATATTACTATTTACTGATGAGGTAGTTATTTATATAGTATAAAAATTATTTTTGACTTCCAATCAAAAGATCTACACCAATAGTATAAATAATAACAACACTAACTATTATATCCCTAGTAATTATAATAATCAGATCAATTCTAATCGTCTTACTAAACCTAACCTCAAAAAAATCAATTTCTGATCGAGAAAAAAGATCCCCATTTGAATGTGGTTTTGATCCAAAATCCTCTACCCGTCTACCTTTCTCACTTCACTTTTTTTTAATTGCTATTATTTTTCTAATCTTTGATGTTGAAATCACCTTACTATTTCCATTAATCGTAACCCTTAAAATTAACTCACCAATCTCATACATACCTACCTTAACATTATTTATTATCATTTTAATAATAGGTCTAATTCATGAATGAAAGCAAGGTGCTTTAAATTGAACTTATTAAATAGGATAATAGTTAAATAATAACATTTAATTTGCATTTAAAAATTATTGAAAATCAATTTATCTTAAATAAGAAGTAAAAAATTTACATTTAGTTTCGACCTAAAATTCTGATTAATAATTAATCCTTATTTTTAATTGAAACCAAAATAGAGGTATATCACTGTTAATGATAAAATTGAAGTCTAATTCCAATTAAAGAAATATATAAAAAATAAGCTTCTAACTTAATTTAAAGCATTAATAATGTTTATATTTCTAATTCATATAGTTTAACTAAAACATTACATTTTCAATGTAAAAATAATTCATAATTTATGAATACTCAAAGATTAAATTAATCTCCCTAATATCTTCAATATCATGCTCTAAATAAGCTATTTAAGTAAATAACAACACCAATTAATATTAACCAAACAATTATTAAAATAAAAAAAATCTTAATTCTATTAAATATAAAAACTTGAGAAATCTTAGTTCCACTAATTAAAGTACCATAAATTCCCTGAGAACCAAAAACTTCAGATCACCCTTGATCTATAGTTTTATAAACATAGGAACCTAAATAAATTGGATAAAAATTAACACCATAAGTAGAAATAATAGGTATATTTCATATCCCAGATAAAAACCATGTTAAATTATAATTATGCAAAGATAAATTAATATACCTAATATAAAATTTAGATATAACATAACCAATTCAAGCACCTAAAATTACTATAATTAAAGTTATTATCTTTATATAAAAAGGTAAAACAATAACATAAGGATAAGGAAAAATTAATCAACTTCCCACGCTTCCTATAAAAATTACTAGAAAAATTAATCCTCCTATACCTTTCAACATTACAATTCCCCTCTCGAATAATCCATTAATAGATAAAAAATTAAAATCACCAACAAAAGAATAATAAACCAAACGAAATCTATAACAAACCGTCAAACCAATAGACAAATAAAAAACAATATATACATACAAACTTAGATAACCCATTCTTAAAACTTCAGCAATCAAGTCCTTTGAATAAAATCCACTCAAAAATGGAATTCCACATAAAGATAAATTTCTTACATTAAAATATACACAAGTTAAAGGTATAAATCTCACCAAACCTCCTATGAAACGAATATCTTGACAATTCCTTAAACTATGAATAATATTCCCAGCACATATAAAAAGAAGAGCCTTAAACAAAGCATGTGTTAAAAGATGGAAAAAAGCCAACTCATAACTTCCTAATGACAAAATTATTATTATCAACCCTAATTGACTTAAAGTCGACAAAGCAATAATTTTCTTTAAATCAAATTCAAACCTAGCCCCTAAACCAGATATAAATATTGTTATTCTTGAAATAAATAACAACAAATAAAGTAAAATTTCAAATTTAGATATAACATAACCAATTCAAGCACCTAAAATTACTATAATTAAAGTTATTATCTTTATATAAAAAGGTAAAACAATAACATAAGGATAAGGAAAAATTAATCAACTTCCCACGCTTCCTATAAAAATTACTAGAAAAATTAATCCTCCTATACCTTTCAACATTACAATTCCCCTCTCGAATAATCCATTAATAGATAAAAAATTAAAATCACCAACAAAAGAATAATAAACCAAACGAAATCTATAACAAACCGTCAAACCAATAGACAAATAAAAAACAATATATACATACAAACTTAGATAACCCATTCTTAAAACTTCAGCAATCAAGTCCTTTGAATAAAATCCACTCAAAAATGGAATTCCACATAAAGATAAATTTCTTACATTAAAATATACACAAGTTAAAGGTATAAATCTCACCAAACCTCCTATGAAACGAATATCTTGACAATTCCTTAAACTATGAATAATATTCCCAGCACATATAAAAAGAAGAGCCTTAAACAAAGCATGTGTTAAAAGATGGAAAAAAGCCAACTCATAACTTCCTAATGACAAAATTATTATTATCAACCCTAATTGACTTAAAGTCGACAAAGCAATAATTTTCTTTAAATCAAATTCAAACCTAGCCCCTAAACCAGATATAAATATTGTTATTCTTGAAATAAATAACAACAAATAAAGTAAAATTTCCCTAAAACAAAAATTAAAACGAATAAGTAAATAAACCCCGGCAGTAACCAAAGTTGAAGAATGAACTAAAGAAGATACTGGAGTAGGGGCCGCTATAGCAGCAGGCAATCAAGAAGAAAAAGGAATTTGAGCTCTCTTTGTTATAGCAGCCAATACAATTAAATAAGAAATAACACACATATAAAAATCAGAACCTAATTCAAATAAATAAAACACATAATTTCATCTCCCGTAATTTAATATTCACGCAATAGCTATTAGTAAAGCAACATCTCCAATACGGTTTCTTAAAGCTGTTAACATACCTGCATTAAATGATTTAACATTCTGATAATAAATTACTAAACAGTAAGAAACTAAACCTAACCCGTCTCATCCTAATAAAATTCTAATCAAATTAGGGCTAATAATAAGCAATATCATTGAAAAAACAAACATAACTACTAATAAAATAAATCGATTAATATTTAAATCACCCCTTATATACTCACGCCTATAAAAAATCACTATTCTTGAAATAAATAATACAAATCTCATAAATAATAAGGATATTCAATCAAATAAAAACGTTATTACCACAGAGCTTGAATTAATAACAATTAAATTATACTCTAAAAAATAAGTTAAATCTAATAATATTAAATAAACTCTAACACAAAAAAATCTAAACCCCAAAAAAAGGAAAAATCCTGAATAAATTAAACAAATATGAATTACTTAGAATACTATAAATATATCTCTGACACCACAAATCAAAATTTTAATTAAACTATCTAAATAAATCCACAACATAAAAAACTCACCTCTTAAAACAAATAAATTTAAAGGCAATCAGTGTAAAATCAATAATAAAAATTCACGAATTCTACAAGGAAAAAACGAATAAACACCAGAATAAATCATTCCATGTTGTCTATAAGAATATAAAAATAAAGAATAAACAGCTCTAAAAAAAGATAATAATATTAATATTAACATACTAAAACTACTAAAACCTATTAATCTATTAATTAAAGCAATTTCCCCTAATAAATTCAACGAAGGAGGAGCAGCTATATTAGAAGACAATAAAAGAAATCAAAACAATGATAGGCTAGGAATTAAATTAATTAAACCTTTATTAATATATAAACTTCGACTCCCTAACCGCTCATAAGAAATATTAGCCAAACAAAATAAACCAGACGAACATAATCCATGAGCAACCATTATCGTTAAAGAACCTGCTAACCCTCAATAATTCATAGTTATAACACCTGATAAAACAAGTCCTATATGAGATACAGAAGAATAAGCAATTAAAGACTTTATATCTCTTTGACGTAAACAAATTAACGAAACATAAAATCCCCCTACTAATCTTAAACCAATAAAAATCAAATTAATTCTAACACCTAAACCTATAAATACTACTATCAGACGAGCTATACCATAACCACCTAATTTAAGTATAATTCCAGCCAAAATCATTGACCCAGCAACTGGGGCCTCAACATGTGCCTTTGGTAATCATAAATGAACAAAAAACATAGGAATCTTAACAAAAAATACAAAATTTATAAGTAAATAAATCAATAAACTATCAATTTCACTAACAAAAAAAAAATAATGCAAAGAATTAAAATGATCATAACAAAAAAACAATGAAATCATTATTGGTAAAGAAGCAAATAATGTATAAAACAATAAATAAATACCAGCCTGTAAACGCTCTGGCTGATAGCCCCAACCAACAATTAAAATTAATGTAGGAATTAACCTAATCTCAAAAAACACATAAAATAAAAATAAATTCATAAAACCAAAAGCCAAAAACAGCGAAATCATTAATACTAAAACAATAAATAAAAAATAAGAAGTAAAACTCCCAGCTAAATAAATTTTATTTCTAGCCAATAATATCAACCTACAAATTCAAAAACTTAAAAAAATCATCATATAAGATAATAAATCAACCCCTAATTCATAAGAAATACAAACAAATAATCTACTAAAAGCAAAACAAGAAAAAAATAAAAAAACTAAAACAAACCAAATAAACTGATTTAATCAAAACGATCTTATAAAACATAAAGGAATCATAAATACCAAAGAAAATAAAAACTTTATCATAACAAACTAAAACTTTGAAAATAATCATTTCCATGTCTACGAATTAAAGATACCAAAATTGATAATCCCAAAACACCTTCGCAAACTCTAAATGTCAAGAAAACCATTGAAAAAAAATATTCTTCCCCCAAAAACCTTAAATAGATAAATAAAATTAAATAAATTGATAAAACAATAAATTCCAATCTTAATAATATCAAAAGTAAATGCTTACGTTTTATTCTAAATACTAACAAACCCCTAATAAACATAAACAATCCAATAAATTTATATATTAACATAAGTTTTTATAATTTAAATAAAATATTAGTCTTGTAAACTAAAAATAAGCCTAGCTTTAAAAACATCAAGAAAAAACTACTAAATTTATCATTAATCTCCAAAATTAATATTTTAATTAAACTATTTCTTGAAATAATCACTCTACTCTTATCATCAAGAATAATAATCTCAACTATGTTCATTTTAATAAATCACCCCTTATCAATAGGGATAACACTTCTAATTCAAACAATTTTAATTAGCTTAATCACAGGAAATTTCATTAGAAGATTATGATTCTCTTATATCCTATTCTTAATTCTAATTGGTGGAATATTAATCCTATTTATATATATAACCAGAATTGCATCAAATGAAAAATTCAAACCACAAATTAAAGAATTAATTCCACTAATATTATTACCAATATTCTATTTAACAATTAAACCCTACTGTAACAATTTAACCTCAAACAATGAATTAAATGTAATAAACAAAACCAATTGCATCAGAAACTCCCTTGCTAAATATGCCTTTATACCTACAAGACTAATTTTAACACTAATAATTATATATTTATTAATTACCTTAGTAGCAACTGTAAAAATTACTCAATTTAAAAAAGGCCCTATTCGTCAAATAAACTAATGAAAATACCAATCCGAAAATCTTCACCTTTACTAAAAATCGTAAATAACTCTTTAGTTGATCTACCAACACCTTCAAGAATTTCTACATTATGAAATTTTGGCTCCCTCCTAGGACTATGTTTAGGAATTCAAATCATTACAGGAATTTTTTTAGCAATACACTATTGCCCAAATGTCAATCTTGCATTCAACAGAGTTGCCCATATTTGCCGAGATGTAAACAATGGTTGATTAATCCGAACTCTTCACGCTAACGGAGCCTCATTCTTTTTCATTTGCATCTACCTCCATATTGGCCGAGGAATTTATTACAGTTCATATAACCTAATTCACACATGAATAGCCGGAGTAACAATCTTATTCCTAGTAATAGCAACAGCCTTCTTAGGTTATGTATTACCGTGAGGACAAATATCATTTTGAGGAGCTACAGTTATTACAAATTTACTATCAGCAATCCCTTATTTAGGAACTACTATTGTGCAATGAGTATGGGGAGGTTTTGCTGTTGACAATGCAACATTAACTCGGTTTTTTTCATTTCATTTCCTCCTCCCTTTCATTGTAGCTGCTATAGTAATAATTCATTTACTATTTCTCCATCAAACAGGATCAAATAACCCTTTAGGAATAAACAGAAATATTGATAAAATCCCATTCCATCCTTATTTCTCTTTCAAAGACATCGTAGGATTTTTAATTATAACGATTTCACTAGTTCTTCTATCTCTAATAAATCCCTACCTATTAGGAGATCCAGATAATTTTATCCCAGCCAATCCTTTGGTAACTCCAGTTCATATTCAACCAGAATGATATTTTTTATTTGCCTATGCAATTCTCCGATCAATTCCTAATAAACTAGGAGGAGTTGTAGCCCTAGCTATATCAATTGCAATTCTCTATATTATACCATTCACAGGAAAAAAAAACTTCCTAAGAAATCAATTTTACCCAATTAATAAAACTTTATTCTGAAGAATAGTTACTACCGTCTGCTTATTAACATGAATTGGAGCCCGACCAGTAGAAGACCCTTACATTATAACAGGACAAATCTTAACCGTACTTTATTTCGCTTTTTATTTAATTAATCCTATTATATACACAAGATGAAATAAAATAATTAACTAACTAATGAACTTGAACAAGTTTATATTTTGAAAATATAAGAAAGAAATAATACTTTCTATTAGTTTGTACTAAATTTTATTAACTAAATTAAAATGACAAAAATAGCTAGCTTAAAACAAAAATAATAAAGTAAAAAATTTAAAGAACTAGGTAAAAAACTCTTTCAAGCCAAGTACATAAGCTTATCATACCGAAAACGAGGTAAAGTACCACGTACTCAAATTCAAAAAAAAGAAAAAAAAACCAACTTAACAAAAAATAAATAAGAAATTAAATCAGCCCCCAAAAACAACATAACGCAAATTATTCTTATAAACAAAATACTAGCATACTCAGCCAAAAAAATTATAGCAAAACCTCCTCTTCTATATTCTACATTAAAAGTTTGCGAAGGTGTTTTGGGATTATCAATTTTGGTATCTTTAATTCGTAGACATGGAAATGATTATTTTCAAAGTTTTAGTTTGTTATGATAAAGTTTTTATTTTCTTTGGTATTTATGATTCCTTTATGTTTTATAAGATCGTTTTGATTAAATCAGTTTATTTGGTTTGTTTTAGTTTTTTTATTTTTTTCTTGTTTTGCTTTTAGTAGATTATTTGTTTGTATTTCTTATGAATTAGGGGTTGATTTATTATCTTATATGATGATTTTTTTAAGTTTTTGAATTTGTAGGTTGATATTATTGGCTAGAAATAAAATTTATTTAGCTGGGAGTTTTACTTCTTATTTTTTATTTATTGTTTTAGTATTAATGATTTCGCTGTTTTTGGCTTTTGGTTTTATGAATTTATTTTTATTTTATGTGTTTTTTGAGATTAGGTTAATTCCTACATTAATTTTAATTGTTGGTTGGGGCTATCAGCCAGAGCGTTTACAGGCTGGTATTTATTTATTGTTTTATACATTATTTGCTTCTTTACCAATAATGATTTCATTGTTTTTTTGTTATGATCATTTTAATTCTTTGCATTATTTTTTTTTTGTTAGTGAAATTGATAGTTTATTGATTTATTTACTTATAAATTTTGTATTTTTTGTTAAGATTCCTATGTTTTTTGTTCATTTATGATTACCAAAGGCACATGTTGAGGCCCCAGTTGCTGGGTCAATGATTTTGGCTGGAATTATACTTAAATTAGGTGGTTATGGTATAGCTCGTCTGATAGTAGTATTTATAGGTTTAGGTGTTAGAATTAATTTGATTTTTATTGGTTTAAGATTAGTAGGGGGATTTTATGTTTCGTTAATTTGTTTACGTCAAAGAGATATAAAGTCTTTAATTGCTTATTCTTCTGTATCTCATATAGGACTTGTTTTATCAGGTGTTATAACTATGAATTATTGAGGGTTAGCAGGTTCTTTAACGATAATGGTTGCTCATGGATTATGTTCGTCTGGTTTATTTTGTTTGGCTAATATTTCTTATGAGCGGTTAGGGAGTCGAAGTTTATATATTAATAAAGGTTTAATTAATTTAATTCCTAGCCTATCATTGTTTTGATTTCTTTTATTGTCTTCTAATATAGCTGCTCCTCCTTCGTTGAATTTATTAGGGGAAATTGCTTTAATTAATAGATTAATAGGTTTTAGTAGTTTTAGTATGTTAATATTAATATTATTATCTTTTTTTAGAGCTGTTTATTCTTTATTTTTATATTCTTATAGACAACATGGAATGATTTATTCTGGTGTTTATTCGTTTTTTCCTTGTAGAATTCGTGAATTTTTATTATTGATTTTACACTGATTGCCTTTAAATTTATTTGTTTTAAGAGGTGAGTTTTTTATGTTGTGGATTTATTTAGATAGTTTAATTAAAATTTTGATTTGTGGTGTCAGAGATATATTTATAGTATTCTAAGTAATTCATATTTGTTTAATTTATTCAGGATTTTTCCTTTTTTTGGGGTTTAGATTTTTTTGTGTTAGAGTTTATTTAATATTATTAGATTTAACTTATTTTTTAGAGTATAATTTAATTGTTATTAATTCAAGCTCTGTGGTAATAACGTTTTTATTTGATTGAATATCCTTATTATTTATGAGATTTGTATTATTTATTTCAAGAATAGTGATTTTTTATAGGCGTGAGTATATAAGGGGTGATTTAAATATTAATCGATTTATTTTATTAGTAGTTATGTTTGTTTTTTCAATGATATTGCTTATTATTAGCCCTAATTTGATTAGAATTTTATTAGGATGAGACGGGTTAGGTTTAGTTTCTTACTGTTTAGTAATTTATTATCAGAATGTTAAATCATTTAATGCAGGTATGTTAACAGCTTTAAGAAACCGTATTGGAGATGTTGCTTTACTAATAGCTATTGCGTGAATATTAAATTACGGGAGATGAAATTATGTGTTTTATTTATTTGAATTAGGTTCTGATTTTTATATGTGTGTTATTTCTTATTTAATTGTATTGGCTGCTATAACAAAGAGAGCTCAAATTCCTTTTTCTTCTTGATTGCCTGCTGCTATAGCGGCCCCTACTCCAGTATCTTCTTTAGTTCATTCTTCAACTTTGGTTACTGCCGGGGTTTATTTACTTATTCGTTTTAATTTTTGTTTTAGGGAAATTTTACTTTATTTGTTGTTATTTATTTCAAGAATAACAATATTTATATCTGGTTTAGGGGCTAGGTTTGAATTTGATTTAAAGAAAATTATTGCTTTGTCGACTTTAAGTCAATTAGGGTTGATAATAATAATTTTGTCATTAGGAAGTTATGAGTTGGCTTTTTTCCATCTTTTAACACATGCTTTGTTTAAGGCTCTTCTTTTTATATGTGCTGGGAATATTATTCATAGTTTAAGGAATTGTCAAGATATTCGTTTCATAGGAGGTTTGGTGAGATTTATACCTTTAACTTGTGTATATTTTAATGTAAGAAATTTATCTTTATGTGGAATTCCATTTTTGAGTGGATTTTATTCAAAGGACTTGATTGCTGAAGTTTTAAGAATGGGTTATCTAAGTTTGTATGTATATATTGTTTTTTATTTGTCTATTGGTTTGACGGTTTGTTATAGATTTCGTTTGGTTTATTATTCTTTTGTTGGTGATTTTAATTTTTTATCTATTAATGGATTATTCGAGAGGGGAATTGTAATGTTGAAAGGTATAGGAGGATTAATTTTTCTAGTAATTTTTATAGGAAGCGTGGGAAGTTGATTAATTTTTCCTTATCCTTATGTTATTGTTTTACCTTTTTATATAAAGATAATAACTTTAATTATAGTAATTTTAGGTGCTTGAATTGGTTATGTTATATCTAAATTTTATATTAGGTATATTAATTTATCTTTGCATAATTATAATTTAACATGGTTTTTATCTGGGATATGAAATATACCTATTATTTCTACTTATGGTGTTAATTTTTATCCAATTTATTTAGGTTCCTATGTTTATAAAACTATAGATCAAGGGTGATCTGAAGTTTTTGGTTCTCAGGGAATTTATGGTACTTTAATTAGTGGAACTAAGATTTCTCAAGTTTTTATATTTAATAGAATTAAGATTTTTTTTATTTTAATAATTGTTTGGTTAATATTAATTGGTGTTGTTATTTACTTAAATAGCTTATTTAGAGCATGATATTGAAGATATTAGGGAGATTAATTTAATCTTTGAGTATTCATAAATTATGAATTATTTTTACATTGAAAATGTAATGTTTTAGTTAAACTATATGAATTAGAAATATAAACATTATTAATGCTTTAAATTAAGTTAGAAGCTTATTTTTTATATATTTCTTTAATTGGAATTAGACTTCAATTTTATCATTAACAGTGATATACCTCTATTTTGGTTTCAATTAAAAATAAGGATTAATTATTAATCAGAATTTTAGGTCGAAACTAAATGTAAATTTTTTACTTCTTATTTAAGATAAATTGATTTTCAATAATTTTTAAATGCAAATTAAATGTTATTATTTAACTATTATCCTATTTAATAAGTTCAATTTAAAGCACCTTGCTTTCATTCATGAATTAGACCTATTATTAAAATGATAATAAATAATGTTAAGGTAGGTATGTATGAGATTGGTGAGTTAATTTTAAGGGTTACGATTAATGGAAATAGTAAGGTGATTTCAACATCAAAGATTAGAAAAATAATAGCAATTAAAAAAAAGTGAAGTGAGAAAGGTAGACGGGTAGAGGATTTTGGATCAAAACCACATTCAAATGGGGATCTTTTTTCTCGATCAGAAATTGATTTTTTTGAGGTTAGGTTTAGTAAGACGATTAGAATTGATCTGATTATTATAATTACTAGGGATATAATAGTTAGTGTTGTTATTATTTATACTATTGGTGTAGATCTTTTGATTGGAAGTCAAAAATAATTTTTATACTATATAAATAACTACCTCATCAGTAAATAGTAATATATAGGAATAGTCATACTACGTCTACAAAGTGTCAATATCATGCTGCTGCTTCAAATCCGAAGTGATGAATAGGGGAAAAGTGATTATTTAAATGTCGAGCTAGACAAATTGCTAGGAATGTAGTTCCAATGATTACATGGATTCCATGGAATCCTGTTGCTATAAAAAATGATGAACCGTAAGCTGCATCTGAGATAGTGAAGGGCGATTCAATATATTCATATCCTTGGAGAATGGTAAAATATAAACCTAGAATTACTGTTAATATTAAGCCTTGGGAAGTTTGTTTGAAATTATTTTCTATTAATCTGTGATGTGCTCATGTGACAGTTAATCCTGAAGTTAGAAGGATTAGTGTATTTAAGAGGGGAATTTGAATAGGATTGAAAGTTTCGATTCCTTTAGGTGGTCATATTATTCCAATATCAATTGCGGGAGCAAGACTGTTATGGAAAAATCCTCAAAAAAATGAAAGGAAAAAAAATACTTCAGATGTGATAAATAAAATTATTCCTCATTTTAATCCTAATGTTACAGTAAAGGTGTGTTGACCTTGAAATGTTCCTTCTCGAGAAATATCTCGTCATCATTGGTATATGATTAGAATTATTGAGATTGAACCAATTATTATAAGTGATGAGTCAAATATGTGGAATCATTTAATTAAACCTGATATTATAACTATAGCTCTTAACGATCTTAAAATAGGTCATGGTCTAATATCTACTAAATGATAAGGGTGATTTTTATGCATTAGTTTACTTCTCTGGAGTATAGTGTTCTTAGAACTGCAAATACATAAGATTGAATAATTGCTACAGCTCTTTCTAAAGTTAGGAGTAAAATTTGAACAATAATAAGGATATTTAGCATTAAGGTTGATAGTATTGTTCCTGTATTACCGAGTAAGGTTATTAGTAAGTGACCTGCAATTATGTTAGCAGATAATCGAATTGCCAGAGTTCCTGGTCGAATTAGGTTTCTAATAGTTTCAATACATACTATAAAAGGTATTAATACGGGAGGAGTCCCCTGGGGAACTAGATGAGCGAGTATATGAATAGAATTGTTTAATCAACCAAATAATATAAATGATAATCATAATGGTAAGGCTAGTGTTAATGTTAAGACTATATGTCTAGTTCTAGTAAAAATATATGGAAATAATCCTAAGAAGTTATTAAATAAAATTAGTCTGAAGATTGCAATGAATGTAAGGGCTGCGGTTTTGTTTTTAGGGCCGAGAAGGGTTAGGAATTCTTTATGAAGAGATATTAGGATTTTGTTTCATATGAAATTGATTCGTGATGGGATTAGTCAAAATATTGGTGGAATAATAAGAATTCCTAAAAGAGTTCTTATCCAATTTAAAGAAGTTCTTCAATTTGTAGAGGGGTCGAATGATGAAAATAGATTTGCTATCATTTTCAATTGGTTTTAATTTCTAGTTTTAGGTTTTGAGAAGGTTTCGTAAGTGTTTGATAAGTAACAGTATAATAATTTATAATGTTAAATGTAACTAGAATGGCGATGAAGATAATTATAAGTAATAATCAGTTTAATGGGGCTATTTGAGGTATTAAGGGGTAATAATATTTATTAATTTAAGCACGACAAGCTAACGTTATTAGTTTAACTAACTCCTTGGTACCGAAGAAACGCGACTGAGTCGCGTGACTGAGGCGGGGGGGGTTCCATTAGAAGTATTTGTTAATTACTATAATATGGTTTAAGAGACCAGTGCTTACTTTTCAGCCATCTAATGATTGAATTATTTTTGAAATTCATTTAATGAAGAATTTAGGGGAGATTCTTTCTACAACAATTGGCATGAACCTATGATTTGCACCACAGATTTCTGAACATTGGCCGTATATTAATCTAGATCGAGTGGAAATAAATCTTGTTTGGTTTAATCGACCTGGGGTTGCATCAATTTTAACTCCTAGTGATGGGATTGTTCAAGAGTGAATTACATCTGCTGCTGAAACAAGTATTCGAATTTGTGAGAGGAATGGAATAATTATACGGTTATCTACATCTAGTAGACGGAAATTGAATTTGTTGAGTTCATTTTGTGGTGTTATGTATGAATCAAATTCGATGTTTTTGAAGTCTGAATATTCATATGATCAATACCATTGGTGTCCAATGGTTTTAATTGAGATTGTTGGATTATTGGTTTCATCAAGAATATAAATTAATCGAAGTGACGGTAGGGCAATAAAAATTAGTGTGATTGCCGGTAACACAGTTCAAATTAGTTCAATTATTTGACCTTCTAATAAGAATCGATGAGTAAGTTTATTGAAAAATAAACCTCTTATTATTTGACCTACCAGAATAGTAATGATTACTAGAATTAGTAAAGTGTGGTCGTGGAAAAATGAGAGTTGTTCTATTAAAGGGGAAGCGTTATCTTGAAGTATTAGTAATTTTCAGGTTGCTATTTCTAAAAAAAGTGTTTAACTTTATTTGAGGAATTTAAATCCACTGCACTAGTCTGCCATATTAGAATCTTGAAGATAACATAGGAAGTTCAGAATATCTATGTTCTGCAGGTGGTATATTTTGTAATCATTCGATGGATGAAGTTATGTTTAATGGAATAATAGTTTTTCGTGAAGATGATATTGCTTCTCATATTATGAAAATGAGGAATAGTACTCCGATTATTGAAATGATTGATCCTACAGAGGAGAAAATATTTCAAGTTGTGAAAGCATCAGGATAGTCAGAGTATCGTCGAGGTATTCCTCTTAATCCTAGGAAATGTTGAGGAAAGAATGTCAGGTTTACTCCTATGAATATTACTAGAAATTGGATTTTACATAGTTTTGGGTTTATTGCTACTCCAGTAAATAGGGGGAATCAGTGAACTAGTCCTGCTATAATAGCAAATACAGCTCCCATGGATAGAACGTAATGGAAGTGGGCTACAACATAATAAGTGTCATGAAGTATAATATCGATTGATGAGTTGGCTAATACTACACCTGTAAGACCTCCTACTGTAAATAAGAATACAAATCCTAGAGCTCAAATTAGTGAGGGTCTATAATTTAATTGAGTTCCGTGAAGGGTGGCTAGTCATCTAAAAATTTTAATTCCAGTGGGAACTGCAATAATTATAGTTGCTGATGTGAAATAGGCTCGAGTGTCAACATCTATTCCTACAGTGAATATGTGGTGTGCTCATACAACGAACCCTAGTAATCCAATTGCTATTATGGCATAAATTATTCCTAAGGTGCCAAATGCTTCTTTTTTTCCTCTTTCTTGTCTAATAATATGGGAGATTATTCCGAATCCAGGAAGAATTAGAATGTAAACTTCTGGGTGTCCAAAAAATCAGAATAGGTGTTGATATAGAATTGGGTCTCCCCCACCTGCAGGGTCAAAAAACGATGTATTGATATTTCGATCAGTTAAAAGTATAGTAATAGCTCCTGCTAGAACTGGTAGTGATAATAGAAGTAAAATAGCAGTAATTACTACTGCTCAAACAAATAAAGGTATTCGTTCAAATGATATTCCTGTAGGTCGTATATTAATTACTGTAGTAATAAAATTTACAGCTCCTAAGATTGAAGAAATACCAGCTAAGTGTAATCTAAAAATTGCTAGGTCAACTGAAGCTCCTCCGTGAGCGATATTAGATGATAAAGGGGGGTAAACAGTTCATCCTGTTCCTGCCCCTCTTTCTACTACTCTTCTTATGATAAGAAGTCTTAATGAGGGTGGCAGGAGCCAGAATCTTATGTTATTTATTCGGGGGAATGCTATATCAGGGGCTCCTAGTATTAGTGGTACTAATCAATTTCCAAAGCCTCCAATTATAATTGGTATTACTATGAAGAAAATTATGATAAATGCATGGGCTGTAACAATAACGTTATAGATTTGATCATCACCAATTAGTGAACCAGGATTTCCCAGTTCAGCTCGGATTAGTAATCTAAGTGAGGTTCCTACTATTCCTGATCATGCTCCAAATATGAAATAAAGAGTTCCAATGTCTTTGTGGTTAGTTGAAAATAATCATTTGTTCGGTGAGATGGCTGAGGTTTAAGCAGTAAATTGTAAATTTACATACGAAAGTGATTTCTCTTACCATCTCGTTTATGGTTTAGTAGTCAATTATGACATTGGATTGCAAATCTGAAGGTGAAGTTAGTTCTTAAGCCTAAGGCTTAGAATCATTTCTATTTACAACTTTGAAGGTTGTTAGTTTGTTTAACTTAAATCCTTGCTAAAGGAAGTTAAACATAAGGGAGCATAATGGTAATCTGATTAATGTGATTGAGTTAATTAAGTTAATAATTAAGGGCGTTTTTACTCTGGTTTTGATTTTGGGTTCATTTGTTGTTAGAGTTGAGGAGGAAATTATGATTCGAGTGTAGATGAACAGTATAATTAAAGTGCTTATGATTATTGTTAACGTAAGTAATAATGTTTTTTCAGATGATAAGGTGTTGATAACAAATCATTTTGGTATAAATCCGATGAATGGGGGAAGACCTCCTAGTGAAAGAAAGTTTAGTATTACAATAAATTTAGTTAGTTTATTTATTGAAGTGATATTGTTTAATTGGTTTAGATAAAAAGTTTTAGTTTTGTTAAAAATTAAGATGATATTTAAGTTGATTAATGAGTAGATTAGGAAATAGATTAGTCATAGTGAAATGGATGTTATTAATCTTGATAATATTCAACCAATATGATTAATTGAGGATAGGGCTAGAATTTTCCGTATTCTGATTTGATTTATTCTTCTGATAGCTCTAATTGTTAATGATAGAATAATGATCATTATTAGGAAATTTGTGTTGATTTTGTTATTTATTAGGAGTAGGATTGGGGCAATTTTTTGTCAAGTTAATAGAATTAAAGCATTTATTCATCTAAGACCCTCTATTACTTCAGGGAATCAGAAATGGAAGGGAGCTGCTCCTAATTTTGTTAATAATGCTGAATTTAGTATTATTTTAAGGTTTAAATTCATCAGGGGATGGATGAATTCATCTGTTAATAATAATATTGTAATTCTTATTAGGAGGATAAGTGATGCAAGTGCTTGGGTAATAAAATATTTCAGTGATGATTCGGAGGCGAAAATGTTTTTACTATTCGAAAATAGGGGGATAATCGATAGTAAGTTAATTTCCAATCCTATCCATATTCTTATTCACGAATAAGAGGATACTGAAATCAAGGTCCCTAGTACTATAGAGTTGAGGAAGATGATTTTATAAATTTTTATTAAAAAGAGAAAGATTTTACTTTCATGGACAGGGTATGAACCTATTAGCTTTGTTAGCTTATCTTTTTATATTTTAGTATAAGATGTATTAGGGTTTTTGATGCTCTAGGTAACAGTTTAATTCTGTTAAATATAATGAAGGTAATTTCTTACATGATTTATTCTATCAAAATACTCCTTTTTCAGGCACTTCATTAAAACTTTTTTTGTAAATTTGTAGGGGTTGATTTTGTTATAATGATTTAATTTTTTTTAGTTTAGTTATTTTTGTTTAGTAGGAAGTTTTGATTTTTCAAAAAAAAGTGAAAAATTTGCACATTTTGTGCATCGTGATTTTTCCTAAAAAAAAATTAACTTAAGGTGTTTTACCAGAGGCTATAAATTTGGCTAAAAATTTCATAAAAATGGGCTCTATAATAAAAATTATTGAATTATAATAGGATATATAATTATATATTAGATAAGTAATTATCGTATAAGTATATATTATTGAATTATACAATAAGAGGCTAAATATATGTTATATATATATTAATAAAAGCTATATATATATTATAATTATATATATATATATAATGGTATTTAATTGGTTAAATAGAAAGTATATGATATATAAATATTACTGGAATTAATAATTGCTTGCTACTGAAAGAGAGAAATTAATAATTGTTTAATTTAAAATTAATGATAAATTAATAGCTTATTTATTTTAATATATACTTATATATTTCAATAAGACATTATTATTTATAGATATATAAGTAATAATGTAAATTATACTACAATAAATTTAATTAATAATAATATATAAATATTTTATATAAAAAAAAAAAAAAACTTTGCTTATCTCCATTGTTAAATAAATTAATTATATGATAAGTAATAAAAATCGGCAATCTTTGATTACATTAGTTAAAAATTAAATTTTAACTAAAAATGAGCTATATACCGGTTTCGGGTTTGTTCCGGCGAATTTATCCAAAAAGTAAAAAAAGGGCAAAAAAAAGGCGAAAAAAATTCTTTTTTTCTCAGGGTTTTATTTAATGAACTAATGTTAGTACTGGTTTTTTTTAGTAGGGGAAGTCATTCATAGAAATTTTAGTTTGAAATTTCAGTTTGGTTAAAAAAAATTTGGTATTTTTCGGTAAAAATCACTTGCTGGTTAAGGAAATTCAGACATGTAATTAAAATATTATTCTTAATTTTTAAGGGGAAAATTTTACTAGCGAACAGGGGATATAGATTTAGTAAAGTTTTAAAGATTAAGATAATAATTTTAAAAGTATTGATTGAATTGGATTTTTGCTGGTTTTGCGGGAAGGAAACCAAATTGTGTTAGTTAAAATTATATTTTTTATAAAGTTTTATTATAGCTTTGAAATTAGCTACTGAATTTTTGTATATGTGAATAATAGTAAGGTTCAATTTTATAAAAATTGATTTTAGTTGCAGTATTTACTTTTAAGTTTTACGTAATTGTAGATTTAGGAATTTTTTTTGTATGGACTAAGTTTGTGCCAGCAGTTGCGGTTATTCAAACTATGCAAGCTAATTTTTTTTAGTATAATTAGGTGTTAATTAGAAAATGAAGAAATAATTTTTTAGGTGAAATTTTATATTTTTGAATATTTTGTTTAATGCTTCTGAAGTTAGGAAATTTGATTTATAAACTAGGATTAGATACCCTATTATTACAAATATGAATTTTTTACTTAAAATGATTATTAGTTATGTTCTTTAAAGTTAAAGAATTTGGCGGTATTTTAGTCTTTTCAGAGGAACCTGTTTTTTGATTGATAATCCACGATAAGTTTTACTTTTGTTTTTAATTTATATATCGTCGTTTATAAAGATTTTATTAGAATTATAATTTTTGATTTTTTAATTAAAATTGAGTTCAGATCAAGGTGTAGTTAATATAAAAGTTAAAATGGGTTACATTGTATTTATATATGGTTATTTTATTGAAAATAATATATAAATTGGATTTGAAAGTAATGTTGTTATTTATGCAACTTGATTTAGCTCTAAAATATGCACATATCGCCCGTCGCTTTCACTTTAAGGTGAAATAAGTCGTAACAGAGTAGGTTTATTGGAAAATGAGCCTGGAATGATCAAATTAGAGCTTGGTTAAGCGTTTTATTTACACTAAAAAGTTAATTGTGAAATTCAATTTAATTTGAAATTTGAGGGTTATTGTATTATCTAAGGTTATTTTATTTTTGTAAGAAATATATTTGTTTTTATTAATTTTATTTGAATAAATTTTTTTTATTATAGCTTATTGTACTGTGAAGGAAGTTCTTTTTTTCTGTAAAAGTAAATTTTATTAGTTGTACCTTTTGTATCAGGGTTTATTAAAAATAGTTTAATGATTTAATTTTCTCGAATCTATAAGAGTTATAATAATATTTATATTAATGTAGAATAATTATTTATAATATTATTATGGAAATGAAATGTTATTCGTTTATAGATATATCTAGTTTTCTAAGAAATAAGTTTAATTTAATTGTTAATATTATTTATATATGTTTAAATTATGTGATGTTAACATTAAATATTCAAGGGGATAAGCTTTTGAATTTGTTTTATATTTAATTAGTTATTAATAATAAATAGGATTAGAATTTTCCATTTTTATAAGTATGTTATATTTTATTATTTATTTAGGTTGATTTAATTTTTTATTAAATTTTTTATTAGAATGTTGTTTTTATTTTTAATTGATAATTAATTATGATTGAATTAGTATAATTTTATGTAATTTTATGTTTTATTGTCAGGTTATTTTAAGGAATTCGGCAAAATAATTTTCACCTGTTTATTAAAAACATGGCTTTTTGAGTATTATTTAAGGTCAGGCCTGCTCCATGATTTTTAAATAGCCGCAGTATTTTGACTGTGCAAAGGTAGCATAATCATTAGTTTCTTAATTAGAAGCTGGAATGAATGGTTCGATGAGAAATTGACTGTCTCATTTTAATTGAATTAGAACTTAAATTTTAAGTGAAAATGCTTAAATGTTTTATGAGGACGAGAAGACCCTATAGAGTTTTATTTTAAATTTTTTAGTTTTATGTAAGATTTAATTTGAATTTATTAAATTTGGAATTTTGTTGGGGTGATGTGAAAATTAGAAAAACTTTTTATTTTATTATACAATAATTATTGAATTGATGATCCTGAATTTTGGATTATAAGATTTAATTACCTTAGGGATAACAGCGTAATTTTTTTTGAAAGTTCTTATTGAAAAAGAAGTTTGCGACCTCGATGTTGGATTAAAATTTATTTATGGTGCAGTAGCTATAAAATTAGGTCTGTTCGACCTTTAAAATTTTACATGATCTGAGTTTAAACCGGTGTGAGCCAGGTTGGTTTCTATCCTTTAAATTTTGAAGCATTTTAGTACGAAAGGACCAGGTGTTTGAATTATATTTTTATAGTTGATTATGATTGTTGTTTTGGCAGATTAGTGCTATAGATTTAGAATCTTTTTATGTAAATTTATTTTACAAATAACATTGATTTTAAAAGATATAATTTTGTTAGGATTTTCAATGATTATTTTGGTTGTTTGTGTATTAGTAGGGGTAGCATTTTTGACTTTATTAGAGCGAAAGGTTTTAGGGTATATTCAGATTCGAAAGGGTCCTAATAAGGTTGGATTTATGGGTTTATTACAACCTTTTAGTGATGCAATCAAACTTTTTACTAAAGAGCAGACTTTTCCTTATATATCTAATTTAAATATTTATTATTTTTCTCCTGTTTTTAATTTTTTTATTTCTTTGTTATTATGAATGGTAATACCTTTTGTTACAGTTTATTTGAATTTTAATTTATCATTATTGTTTTTTTTGGCTGTGTCTAGTTTAAGTGTTTATACAGTTATAATAGCTGGGTGGTCTTCTAATTCTTCTTATGCATTATTAGGGAGATTGCGAGCTGTAGCTCAAACAATTTCTTATGAGGTGAGTTTGGCTTTAATTTTAATATCTTTTGTTTTTCTTATTTTGAGGTTAAGACTTATTGATTTTTCTGGGTATCAGTTTTATAGGTGATTTATTTTTATATGTTTTCCATTAGGATTTATATGAATTATTTCTAGTTTAGCAGAAACTAATCGAACTCCGTTTGATTTTGCTGAGGGTGAGTCAGAGTTGGTATCAGGTTTTAATGTAGAATATAGAAGAGGAGGTTTTGCTATAATTTTTTTGGCTGAGTATGCTAGTATTTTGTTTATAAGAATAATTTGCGTTATGTTGTTTTTGGGGGCTGATTTAATTTCTTATTTATTTTTTGTTAAGTTGGTTTTTTTTTCTTTTTTTTGAATTTGAGTACGTGGTACTTTACCTCGTTTTCGGTATGATAAGCTTATGTACTTGGCTTGAAAGAGTTTTTTACCTAGTTCTTTAAATTTTTTACTTTATTATTTTTGTTTTAAGCTAGCTATTTTTGTCATTTTAATTTAGTTAATAAAATTTAGTACAAACTAATAGAAAGTATTATTTCTTTCTTATATTTTCAAAATATAAACTTGTTCAAGTTCATTAGTTAGTTAATTATTTTATTTCATCTTGTGTATATAATAGGATTAATTAAATAAAAAGCGAAATAAAGTACGGTTAAGATTTGTCCTGTTATAATGTAAGGGTCTTCTACTGGTCGGGCTCCAATTCATGTTAATAAGCAGACGGTAGTAACTATTCTTCAGAATAAAGTTTTATTAATTGGGTAAAATTGATTTCTTAGGAAGTTTTTTTTTCCTGTGAATGGTATAATATAGAGAATTGCAATTGATATAGCTAGGGCTACAACTCCTCCTAGTTTATTAGGAATTGATCGGAGAATTGCATAGGCAAATAAAAAATATCATTCTGGTTGAATATGAACTGGAGTTACCAAAGGATTGGCTGGGATAAAATTATCTGGATCTCCTAATAGGTAGGGATTTATTAGAGATAGAAGAACTAGTGAAATCGTTATAATTAAAAATCCTACGATGTCTTTGAAAGAGAAATAAGGATGGAATGGGATTTTATCAATATTTCTGTTTATTCCTAAAGGGTTATTTGATCCTGTTTGATGGAGAAATAGTAAATGAATTATTACTATAGCAGCTACAATGAAAGGGAGGAGGAAATGAAATGAAAAAAACCGAGTTAATGTTGCATTGTCAACAGCAAAACCTCCCCATACTCATTGCACAATAGTAGTTCCTAAATAAGGGATTGCTGATAGTAAATTTGTAATAACTGTAGCTCCTCAAAATGATATTTGTCCTCACGGTAATACATAACCTAAGAAGGCTGTTGCTATTACTAGGAATAAGATTGTTACTCCGGCTATTCATGTGTGAATTAGGTTATATGAACTGTAATAAATTCCTCGGCCAATATGGAGGTAGATGCAAATGAAAAAGAATGAGGCTCCGTTAGCGTGAAGAGTTCGGATTAATCAACCATTGTTTACATCTCGGCAAATATGGGCAACTCTGTTGAATGCAAGATTGACATTTGGGCAATAGTGTATTGCTAAAAAAATTCCTGTAATGATTTGAATTCCTAAACATAGTCCTAGGAGGGAGCCAAAATTTCATAATGTAGAAATTCTTGAAGGTGTTGGTAGATCAACTAAAGAGTTATTTACGATTTTTAGTAAAGGTGAAGATTTTCGGATTGGTATTTTCATTAGTTTATTTGACGAATAGGGCCTTTTTTAAATTGAGTAATTTTTACAGTTGCTACTAAGGTAATTAATAAATATATAATTATTAGTGTTAAAATTAGTCTTGTAGGTATAAAGGCATATTTAGCAAGGGAGTTTCTGATGCAATTGGTTTTGTTTATTACATTTAATTCATTGTTTGAGGTTAAATTGTTACAGTAGGGTTTAATTGTTAAATAGAATATTGGTAATAATATTAGTGGAATTAATTCTTTAATTTGTGGTTTGAATTTTTCATTTGATGCAATTCTGGTTATATATATAAATAGGATTAATATTCCACCAATTAGAATTAAGAATAGGATATAAGAGAATCATAATCTTCTAATGAAATTTCCTGTGATTAAGCTAATTAAAATTGTTTGAATTAGAAGTGTTATCCCTATTGATAAGGGGTGATTTATTAAAATGAACATAGTTGAGATTATTATTCTTGATGATAAGAGTAGAGTGATTATTTCAAGAAATAGTTTAATTAAAATATTAATTTTGGAGATTAATGATAAATTTAGTAGTTTTTTCTTGATGTTTTTAAAGCTAGGCTTATTTTTAGTTTACAAGACTAATATTTTATTTAAATTATAAAAACTTATGTTAATATATAAATTTATTGGATTGTTTATGTTTATTAGGGGTTTGTTAGTATTTAGAATAAAACGTAAGCATTTACTTTTGATATTATTAAGATTGGAATTTATTGTTTTATCAATTTATTTAATTTTATTTATCTATTTAAGGTTTTTGGGGGAAGAATATTTTTTTTCAATGGTTTTCTTGACATTTAGAGTTTGCGAAGGTGTTTTGGGATTATCAATTTTGGTATCTTTAATTCGTAGACATGGAAATGATTATTTTCAAAGTTTTAGTTTGTTATGATAAAGTTTTTATTTTCTTTGGTATTTATGATTCCTTTATGTTTTATAAGATCGTTTTGATTAAATCAGTTTATTTGGTTTGTTTTAGTTTTTTTATTTTTTTCTTGTTTTGCTTTTAGTAGATTATTTGTTTGTATTTCTTATGAATTAGGGGTTGATTTATTATCATTGACCCAGCAACTGGGGCCTCAACATGTGCCTTTGGTAATCATAAATGAACAAAAAACATAGGAATCTTAACAAAAAATACAAAATTTATAAGTAAATAAATCAATAAACTATCAATTTCACTAACAAAAAAAAAATAATGCAAAGAATTAAAATGATCATAACAAAAAAACAATGAAATCATTATTGGTAAAGAAGCAAATAATGTATAAAACAATAAATAAATACCAGCCTGTAAACGCTCTGGCTGATAGCCCCAACCAACAATTAAAATTAATGTAGGAATTAACCTAATCTCAAAAAACACATAAAATAAAAATAAATTCATAAAACCAAAAGCCAAAAACAGCGAAATCATTAATACTAAAACAATAAATAAAAAATAAGAAGTAAAACTCCCAGCTAAATAAATTTTATTTCTAGCCAATAATATCAACCTACAAATTCAAAAACTTAAAAAAATCATCATATAAGATAATAAATCAACCCCTAATTCATAAGAAATACAAACAAATAATCTACTAAAAGCAAAACAAGAAAAAAATAAAAAAACTAAAACAAACCAAATAAACTGATTTAATCAAAACGATCTTATAAAACATAAAGGAATCATAAATACCAAAGAAAATAAAAACTTTATCATAACAAACTAAAACTTTGAAAATAATCATTTCCATGTCTACGAATTAAAGATACCAAAATTGATAATCCCAAAACACCTTCGCAAACTCTAAATGTCAAGAAAACCATTGAAAAAAAATATTCTTCCCCCAAAAACCTTAAATAGATAAATAAAATTAAATAAATTGATAAAACAATAAATTCCAATCTTAATAATATCAAAAGTAAATGCTTACGTTTTATTCTAAATACTAACAAACCCCTAATAAACATAAACAATCCAATAAATTTATATATTAACATAAGTTTTTATAATTTAAATAAAATATTAGTCTTGTAAACTAAAAATAAGCCTAGCTTTAAAAACATCAAGAAAAAACTACTAAATTTATCATTAATCTCCAAAATTAATATTTTAATTAAACTATTTCTTGAAATAATCACTCTACTCTTATCATCAAGAATAATAATCTCAACTATGTTCATTTTAATAAATCACCCCTTATCAATAGGGATAACACTTCTAATTCAAACAATTTTAATTAGCTTAATCACAGGAAATTTCATTAGAAGATTATGATTCTCTTATATCCTATTCTTAATTCTAATTGGTGGAATATTAATCCTATTTATATATATAACCAGAATTGCATCAAATGAAAAATTCAAACCACAAATTAAAGAATTAATTCCACTAATATTATTACCAATATTCTATTTAACAATTAAACCCTACTGTAACAATTTAACCTCAAACAATGAATTAAATGTAATAAACAAAACCAATTGCATCAGAAACTCCCTTGCTAAATATGCCTTTATACCTACAAGACTAATTTTAACACTAATAATTATATATTTATTAATTACCTTAGTAGCAACTGTAAAAATTACTCAATTTAAAAAAGGCCCTATTCGTCAAATAAACTAATGAAAATACCAATCCGAAAATCTTCACCTTTACTAAAAATCGTAAATAACTCTTTAGTTGATCTACCAACACCTTCAAGAATTTCTACATTATGAAATTTTGGCTCCCTCCTAGGACTATGTTTAGGAATTCAAATCATTACAGGAATTTTTTTAGCAATACACTATTGCCCAAATGTCAATCTTGCATTCAACAGAGTTGCCCATATTTGCCGAGATGTAAACAATGGTTGATTAATCCGAACTCTTCACGCTAACGGAGCCTCATTCTTTTTCATTTGCATCTACCTCCATATTGGCCGAGGAATTTATTACAGTTCATATAACCTAATTCACACATGAATAGCCGGAGTAACAATCTTATTCCTAGTAATAGCAACAGCCTTCTTAGGTTATGTATTACCGTGAGGACAAATATCATTTTGAGGAGCTACAGTTATTACAAATTTACTATCAGCAATCCCTTATTTAGGAACTACTATTGTGCAATGAGTATGGGGAGGTTTTGCTGTTGACAATGCAACATTAACTCGGTTTTTTTCATTTCATTTCCTCCTCCCTTTCATTGTAGCTGCTATAGTAATAATTCATTTACTATTTCTCCATCAAACAGGATCAAATAACCCTTTAGGAATAAACAGAAATATTGATAAAATCCCATTCCATCCTTATTTCTCTTTCAAAGACATCGTAGGATTTTTAATTATAACGATTTCACTAGTTCTTCTATCTCTAATAAATCCCTACCTATTAGGAGATCCAGATAATTTTATCCCAGCCAATCCTTTGGTAACTCCAGTTCATATTCAACCAGAATGATATTTTTTATTTGCCTATGCAATTCTCCGATCAATTCCTAATAAACTAGGAGGAGTTGTAGCCCTAGCTATATCAATTGCAATTCTCTATATTATACCATTCACAGGAAAAAAAAACTTCCTAAGAAATCAATTTTACCCAATTAATAAAACTTTATTCTGAAGAATAGTTACTACCGTCTGCTTATTAACATGAATTGGAGCCCGACCAGTAGAAGACCCTTACATTATAACAGGACAAATCTTAACCGTACTTTATTTCGCTTTTTATTTAATTAATCCT
Source organism: Tribolium confusum (assembly GCA_029207805.1). Classification (NCBI taxonomy): domain Eukaryota; kingdom Metazoa; phylum Arthropoda; class Insecta; order Coleoptera; family Tenebrionidae; genus Tribolium; species Tribolium confusum. The sequence goes on along the minus strand of JALGAY010000002.1, from coordinate 26,493,814 downwards.
ATTATATACACAAGATGAAATAAAATAATTAACTAACTAATGAACTTGAACAAGTTTATATTTTGAAAATATAAGAAAGAAATAATACTTTCTATTAGTTTGTACTAAATTTTATTAACTAAATTAAAATGACAAAAATAGCTAGCTTAAAACAAAAATAATAAAGTAAAAAATTTAAAGAACTAGGTAAAAAACTCTTTCAAGCCAAGTACATAAGCTTATCATACCGAAAACGAGGTAAAGTACCACGTACTCAAATTCAAAAAAAAGAAAAAAAAACCAACTTAACAAAAAATAAATAAGAAATTAAATCAGCCCCCAAAAACAACATAACGCAAATTATTCTTATAAACAAAATACTAGCATACTCAGCCAAAAAAATTATAGCAAAACCTCCTCTTCTATATTCTACATTAAAACCTGATACCAACTCTGACTCACCCTCAGCAAAATCAAACGGAGTTCGATTAGTTTCTGCTAAACTAGAAATAATTCATATAAATCCTAATGGAAAACATATAAAAATAAATCACCTATAAAACTGATACCCAGAAAAATCAATAAGTCTTAACCTCAAAATAAGAAAAACAAAAGATATTAAAATTAAAGCCAAACTCACCTCATAAGAAATTGTTTGAGCTACAGCTCGCAATCTCCCTAATAATGCATAAGAAGAATTAGAAGACCACCCAGCTATTATAACTGTATAAACACTTAAACTAGACACAGCCAAAAAAAACAATAATGATAAATTAAAATTCAAATAAACTGTAACAAAAGGTATTACCATTCATAATAACAAAGAAATAAAAAAATTAAAAACAGGAGAAAAATAATAAATATTTAAATTAGATATATAAGGAAAAGTCTGCTCTTTAGTAAAAAGTTTGATTGCATCACTAAAAGGTTGTAATAAACCCATAAATCCAACCTTATTAGGACCCTTTCGAATCTGAATATACCCTAAAACCTTTCGCTCTAATAAAGTCAAAAATGCTACCCCTACTAATACACAAACAACCAAAATAATCATTGAAAATCCTAACAAAATTATATCTTTTAAAATCAATGTTATTTGTAAAATAAATTTACATAAAAAGATTCTAAATCTATAGCACTAATCTGCCAAAACAACAATCATAATCAACTATAAAAATATAATTCAAACACCTGGTCCTTTCGTACTAAAATGCTTCAAAATTTAAAGGATAGAAACCAACCTGGCTCACACCGGTTTAAACTCAGATCATGTAAAATTTTAAAGGTCGAACAGACCTAATTTTATAGCTACTGCACCATAAATAAATTTTAATCCAACATCGAGGTCGCAAACTTCTTTTTCAATAAGAACTTTCAAAAAAAATTACGCTGTTATCCCTAAGGTAATTAAATCTTATAATCCAAAATTCAGGATCATCAATTCAATAATTATTGTATAATAAAATAAAAAGTTTTTCTAATTTTCACATCACCCCAACAAAATTCCAAATTTAATAAATTCAAATTAAATCTTACATAAAACTAAAAAATTTAAAATAAAACTCTATAGGGTCTTCTCGTCCTCATAAAACATTTAAGCATTTTCACTTAAAATTTAAGTTCTAATTCAATTAAAATGAGACAGTCAATTTCTCATCGAACCATTCATTCCAGCTTCTAATTAAGAAACTAATGATTATGCTACCTTTGCACAGTCAAAATACTGCGGCTATTTAAAAATCATGGAGCAGGCCTGACCTTAAATAATACTCAAAAAGCCATGTTTTTAATAAACAGGTGAAAATTATTTTGCCGAATTCCTTAAAATAACCTGACAATAAAACATAAAATTACATAAAATTATACTAATTCAATCATAATTAATTATCAATTAAAAATAAAAACAACATTCTAATAAAAAATTTAATAAAAAATTAAATCAACCTAAATAAATAATAAAATATAACATACTTATAAAAATGGAAAATTCTAATCCTATTTATTATTAATAACTAATTAAATATAAAACAAATTCAAAAGCTTATCCCCTTGAATATTTAATGTTAACATCACATAATTTAAACATATATAAATAATATTAACAATTAAATTAAACTTATTTCTTAGAAAACTAGATATATCTATAAACGAATAACATTTCATTTCCATAATAATATTATAAATAATTATTCTACATTAATATAAATATTATTATAACTCTTATAGATTCGAGAAAATTAAATCATTAAACTATTTTTAATAAACCCTGATACAAAAGGTACAACTAATAAAATTTACTTTTACAGAAAAAAAGAACTTCCTTCACAGTACAATAAGCTATAATAAAAAAAATTTATTCAAATAAAATTAATAAAAACAAATATATTTCTTACAAAAATAAAATAACCTTAGATAATACAATAACCCTCAAATTTCAAATTAAATTGAATTTCACAATTAACTTTTTAGTGTAAATAAAACGCTTAACCAAGCTCTAATTTGATCATTCCAGGCTCATTTTCCAATAAACCTACTCTGTTACGACTTATTTCACCTTAAAGTGAAAGCGACGGGCGATATGTGCATATTTTAGAGCTAAATCAAGTTGCATAAATAACAACATTACTTTCAAATCCAATTTATATATTATTTTCAATAAAATAACCATATATAAATACAATGTAACCCATTTTAACTTTTATATTAACTACACCTTGATCTGAACTCAATTTTAATTAAAAAATCAAAAATTATAATTCTAATAAAATCTTTATAAACGACGATATATAAATTAAAAACAAAAGTAAAACTTATCGTGGATTATCAATCAAAAAACAGGTTCCTCTGAAAAGACTAAAATACCGCCAAATTCTTTAACTTTAAAGAACATAACTAATAATCATTTTAAGTAAAAAATTCATATTTGTAATAATAGGGTATCTAATCCTAGTTTATAAATCAAATTTCCTAACTTCAGAAGCATTAAACAAAATATTCAAAAATATAAAATTTCACCTAAAAAATTATTTCTTCATTTTCTAATTAACACCTAATTATACTAAAAAAAATTAGCTTGCATAGTTTGAATAACCGCAACTGCTGGCACAAACTTAGTCCATACAAAAAAAATTCCTAAATCTACAATTACGTAAAACTTAAAAGTAAATACTGCAACTAAAATCAATTTTTATAAAATTGAACCTTACTATTATTCACATATACAAAAATTCAGTAGCTAATTTCAAAGCTATAATAAAACTTTATAAAAAATATAATTTTAACTAACACAATTTGGTTTCCTTCCCGCAAAACCAGCAAAAATCCAATTCAATCAATACTTTTAAAATTATTATCTTAATCTTTAAAACTTTACTAAATCTATATCCCCTGTTCGCTAGTAAAATTTTCCCCTTAAAAATTAAGAATAATATTTTAATTACATGTCTGAATTTCCTTAACCAGCAAGTGATTTTTACCGAAAAATACCAAATTTTTTTTAACCAAACTGAAATTTCAAACTAAAATTTCTATGAATGACTTCCCCTACTAAAAAAAACCAGTACTAACATTAGTTCATTAAATAAAACCCTGAGAAAAAAAGAATTTTTTTCGCCTTTTTTTTGCCCTTTTTTTACTTTTTGGATAAATTCGCCGGAACAAACCCGAAACCGGTATATAGCTCATTTTTAGTTAAAATTTAATTTTTAACTAATGTAATCAAAGATTGCCGATTTTTATTACTTATCATATAATTAATTTATTTAACAATGGAGATAAGCAAAGTTTTTTTTTTTTTTTATATAAAATATTTATATATTATTATTAATTAAATTTATTGTAGTATAATTTACATTATTACTTATATATCTATAAATAATAATGTCTTATTGAAATATATAAGTATATATTAAAATAAATAAGCTATTAATTTATCATTAATTTTAAATTAAACAATTATTAATTTCTCTCTTTCAGTAGCAAGCAATTATTAATTCCAGTAATATTTATATATCATATACTTTCTATTTAACCAATTAAATACCATTATATATATATATATAATTATAATATATATATAGCTTTTATTAATATATATATAACATATATTTAGCCTCTTATTGTATAATTCAATAATATATACTTATACGATAATTACTTATCTAATATATAATTATATATCCTATTATAATTCAATAATTTTTATTATAGAGCCCATTTTTATGAAATTTTTAGCCAAATTTATAGCCTCTGGTAAAACACCTTAAGTTAATTTTTTTTTAGGAAAAATCACGATGCACAAAATGTGCAAATTTTTCACTTTTTTTTGAAAAATCAAAACTTCCTACTAAACAAAAATAACTAAACTAAAAAAAATTAAATCATTATAACAAAATCAACCCCTACAAATTTACAAAAAAAGTTTTAATGAAGTGCCTGAAAAAGGAGTATTTTGATAGAATAAATCATGTAAGAAATTACCTTCATTATATTTAACAGAATTAAACTGTTACCTAGAGCATCAAAAACCCTAATACATCTTATACTAAAATATAAAAAGATAAGCTAACAAAGCTAATAGGTTCATACCCTGTCCATGAAAGTAAAATCTTTCTCTTTTTAATAAAAATTTATAAAATCATCTTCCTCAACTCTATAGTACTAGGGACCTTGATTTCAGTATCCTCTTATTCGTGAATAAGAATATGGATAGGATTGGAAATTAACTTACTATCGATTATCCCCCTATTTTCGAATAGTAAAAACATTTTCGCCTCCGAATCATCACTGAAATATTTTATTACCCAAGCACTTGCATCACTTATCCTCCTAATAAGAATTACAATATTATTATTAACAGATGAATTCATCCATCCCCTGATGAATTTAAACCTTAAAATAATACTAAATTCAGCATTATTAACAAAATTAGGAGCAGCTCCCTTCCATTTCTGATTCCCTGAAGTAATAGAGGGTCTTAGATGAATAAATGCTTTAATTCTATTAACTTGACAAAAAATTGCCCCAATCCTACTCCTAATAAATAACAAAATCAACACAAATTTCCTAATAATGATCATTATTCTATCATTAACAATTAGAGCTATCAGAAGAATAAATCAAATCAGAATACGGAAAATTCTAGCCCTATCCTCAATTAATCATATTGGTTGAATATTATCAAGATTAATAACATCCATTTCACTATGACTAATCTATTTCCTAATCTACTCATTAATCAACTTAAATATCATCTTAATTTTTAACAAAACTAAAACTTTTTATCTAAACCAATTAAACAATATCACTTCAATAAATAAACTAACTAAATTTATTGTAATACTAAACTTTCTTTCACTAGGAGGTCTTCCCCCATTCATCGGATTTATACCAAAATGATTTGTTATCAACACCTTATCATCTGAAAAAACATTATTACTTACGTTAACAATAATCATAAGCACTTTAATTATACTGTTCATCTACACTCGAATCATAATTTCCTCCTCAACTCTAACAACAAATGAACCCAAAATCAAAACCAGAGTAAAAACGCCCTTAATTATTAACTTAATTAACTCAATCACATTAATCAGATTACCATTATGCTCCCTTATGTTTAACTTCCTTTAGCAAGGATTTAAGTTAAACAAACTAACAACCTTCAAAGTTGTAAATAGAAATGATTCTAAGCCTTAGGCTTAAGAACTAACTTCACCTTCAGATTTGCAATCCAATGTCATAATTGACTACTAAACCATAAACGAGATGGTAAGAGAAATCACTTTCGTATGTAAATTTACAATTTACTGCTTAAACCTCAGCCATCTCACCGAACAAATGATTATTTTCAACTAACCACAAAGACATTGGAACTCTTTATTTCATATTTGGAGCATGATCAGGAATAGTAGGAACCTCACTTAGATTACTAATCCGAGCTGAACTGGGAAATCCTGGTTCACTAATTGGTGATGATCAAATCTATAACGTTATTGTTACAGCCCATGCATTTATCATAATTTTCTTCATAGTAATACCAATTATAATTGGAGGCTTTGGAAATTGATTAGTACCACTAATACTAGGAGCCCCTGATATAGCATTCCCCCGAATAAATAACATAAGATTCTGGCTCCTGCCACCCTCATTAAGACTTCTTATCATAAGAAGAGTAGTAGAAAGAGGGGCAGGAACAGGATGAACTGTTTACCCCCCTTTATCATCTAATATCGCTCACGGAGGAGCTTCAGTTGACCTAGCAATTTTTAGATTACACTTAGCTGGTATTTCTTCAATCTTAGGAGCTGTAAATTTTATTACTACAGTAATTAATATACGACCTACAGGAATATCATTTGAACGAATACCTTTATTTGTTTGAGCAGTAGTAATTACTGCTATTTTACTTCTATTATCACTACCAGTTCTAGCAGGAGCTATTACTATACTTTTAACTGATCGAAATATCAATACATCGTTTTTTGACCCTGCAGGTGGGGGAGACCCAATTCTATATCAACACCTATTCTGATTTTTTGGACACCCAGAAGTTTACATTCTAATTCTTCCTGGATTCGGAATAATCTCCCATATTATTAGACAAGAAAGAGGAAAAAAAGAAGCATTTGGCACCTTAGGAATAATTTATGCCATAATAGCAATTGGATTACTAGGGTTCGTTGTATGAGCACACCACATATTCACTGTAGGAATAGATGTTGACACTCGAGCCTATTTCACATCAGCAACTATAATTATTGCAGTTCCCACTGGAATTAAAATTTTTAGATGACTAGCCACCCTTCACGGAACTCAATTAAATTATAGACCCTCACTAATTTGAGCTCTAGGATTTGTATTCTTATTTACAGTAGGAGGTCTTACAGGTGTAGTATTAGCCAACTCATCAATCGATATTATACTTCATGACACTTATTATGTTGTAGCCCACTTCCATTACGTTCTATCCATGGGAGCTGTATTTGCTATTATAGCAGGACTAGTTCACTGATTCCCCCTATTTACTGGAGTAGCAATAAACCCAAAACTATGTAAAATCCAATTTCTAGTAATATTCATAGGAGTAAACCTGACATTCTTTCCTCAACATTTCCTAGGATTAAGAGGAATACCTCGACGATACTCTGACTATCCTGATGCTTTCACAACTTGAAATATTTTCTCCTCTGTAGGATCAATCATTTCAATAATCGGAGTACTATTCCTCATTTTCATAATATGAGAAGCAATATCATCTTCACGAAAAACTATTATTCCATTAAACATAACTTCATCCATCGAATGATTACAAAATATACCACCTGCAGAACATAGATATTCTGAACTTCCTATGTTATCTTCAAGATTCTAATATGGCAGACTAGTGCAGTGGATTTAAATTCCTCAAATAAAGTTAAACACTTTTTTTAGAAATAGCAACCTGAAAATTACTAATACTTCAAGATAACGCTTCCCCTTTAATAGAACAACTCTCATTTTTCCACGACCACACTTTACTAATTCTAGTAATCATTACTATTCTGGTAGGTCAAATAATAAGAGGTTTATTTTTCAATAAACTTACTCATCGATTCTTATTAGAAGGTCAAATAATTGAACTAATTTGAACTGTGTTACCGGCAATCACACTAATTTTTATTGCCCTACCGTCACTTCGATTAATTTATATTCTTGATGAAACCAATAATCCAACAATCTCAATTAAAACCATTGGACACCAATGGTATTGATCATATGAATATTCAGACTTCAAAAACATCGAATTTGATTCATACATAACACCACAAAATGAACTCAACAAATTCAATTTCCGTCTACTAGATGTAGATAACCGTATAATTATTCCATTCCTCTCACAAATTCGAATACTTGTTTCAGCAGCAGATGTAATTCACTCTTGAACAATCCCATCACTAGGAGTTAAAATTGATGCAACCCCAGGTCGATTAAACCAAACAAGATTTATTTCCACTCGATCTAGATTAATATACGGCCAATGTTCAGAAATCTGTGGTGCAAATCATAGGTTCATGCCAATTGTTGTAGAAAGAATCTCCCCTAAATTCTTCATTAAATGAATTTCAAAAATAATTCAATCATTAGATGGCTGAAAAGTAAGCACTGGTCTCTTAAACCATATTATAGTAATTAACAAATACTTCTAATGGAACCCCCCCCGCCTCAGTCACGCGACTCAGTCGCGTTTCTTCGGTACCAAGGAGTTAGTTAAACTAATAACGTTAGCTTGTCGTGCTTAAATTAATAAATATTATTACCCCTTAATACCTCAAATAGCCCCATTAAACTGATTATTACTTATAATTATCTTCATCGCCATTCTAGTTACATTTAACATTATAAATTATTATACTGTTACTTATCAAACACTTACGAAACCTTCTCAAAACCTAAAACTAGAAATTAAAACCAATTGAAAATGATAGCAAATCTATTTTCATCATTCGACCCCTCTACAAATTGAAGAACTTCTTTAAATTGGATAAGAACTCTTTTAGGAATTCTTATTATTCCACCAATATTTTGACTAATCCCATCACGAATCAATTTCATATGAAACAAAATCCTAATATCTCTTCATAAAGAATTCCTAACCCTTCTCGGCCCTAAAAACAAAACCGCAGCCCTTACATTCATTGCAATCTTCAGACTAATTTTATTTAATAACTTCTTAGGATTATTTCCATATATTTTTACTAGAACTAGACATATAGTCTTAACATTAACACTAGCCTTACCATTATGATTATCATTTATATTATTTGGTTGATTAAACAATTCTATTCATATACTCGCTCATCTAGTTCCCCAGGGGACTCCTCCCGTATTAATACCTTTTATAGTATGTATTGAAACTATTAGAAACCTAATTCGACCAGGAACTCTGGCAATTCGATTATCTGCTAACATAATTGCAGGTCACTTACTAATAACCTTACTCGGTAATACAGGAACAATACTATCAACCTTAATGCTAAATATCCTTATTATTGTTCAAATTTTACTCCTAACTTTAGAAAGAGCTGTAGCAATTATTCAATCTTATGTATTTGCAGTTCTAAGAACACTATACTCCAGAGAAGTAAACTAATGCATAAAAATCACCCTTATCATTTAGTAGATATTAGACCATGACCTATTTTAAGATCGTTAAGAGCTATAGTTATAATATCAGGTTTAATTAAATGATTCCACATATTTGACTCATCACTTATAATAATTGGTTCAATCTCAATAATTCTAATCATATACCCAATGATGACGAGATATTTCTCGAGAAGGAACATTTCAAGGTCAACACACCTTTACTGTAACATTAGGATTAAAATGAGGAATAATTTTATTTATCACATCTGAAGTATTTTTTTTCCTTTCATTTTTTTGAGGATTTTTCCATAACAGTCTTGCTCCCGCAATTGATATTGGAATAATATGACCACCTAAAGGAATCGAAACTTTCAATCCTATTCAAATTCCCCTCTTAAATACACTAATCCTTCTAACTTCAGGATTAACTGTCACATGAGCACATCACAGATTAATAGAAAATAATTTCAAACAAACTTCCCAAGGCTTAATATTAACAGTAATTCTAGGTTTATATTTTACCATTCTCCAAGGATATGAATATATTGAATCGCCCTTCACTATCTCAGATGCAGCTTACGGTTCATCATTTTTTATAGCAACAGGATTCCATGGAATCCATGTAATCATTGGAACTACATTCCTAGCAATTTGTCTAGCTCGACATTTAAATAATCACTTTTCCCCTATTCATCACTTCGGATTTGAAGCAGCAGCATGATATTGACACTTTGTAGACGTAGTATGACTATTCCTATATATTACTATTTACTGATGAGGTAGTTATTTATATAGTATAAAAATTATTTTTGACTTCCAATCAAAAGATCTACACCAATAGTATAAATAATAACAACACTAACTATTATATCCCTAGTAATTATAATAATCAGATCAATTCTAATCGTCTTACTAAACCTAACCTCAAAAAAATCAATTTCTGATCGAGAAAAAAGATCCCCATTTGAATGTGGTTTTGATCCAAAATCCTCTACCCGTCTACCTTTCTCACTTCACTTTTTTTTAATTGCTATTATTTTTCTAATCTTTGATGTTGAAATCACCTTACTATTTCCATTAATCGTAACCCTTAAAATTAACTCACCAATCTCATACATACCTACCTTAACATTATTTATTATCATTTTTAATAATAGGTCTAATTCCATGAATGAAAGCAAGGTGCTTTAAATTGAACTTATTAAATAGGATAATAGTTAAATAATAACATTTAATTTGCATTTAAAAATTATTGAAAATCAATTTATCTTAAATAAGAAGTAAAAAATTTACATTTAGTTTCGACCTAAAATTCTGATTAATAATTAATCCTTATTTTTAATTGAAACCAAAATAGAGGTATATCACTGTTAATGATAAAATTGAAGTCTAATTCCAATTAAAGAAATATATAAAAATAAGCTTCTAACTTAATTTAAAGCATTAAATAATGTTTATATTTCTAATTCATATAGTTTAACTAAAACATTACATTTTCAATGTAAAAATAATTCATAATTTATGAATACTCAAAGATTAAATTAATCTCCCTAATATCTTCAATATCATGCTCTAAATAAGCTATTTAAGTAAATAACAACACCAATTAATATTAACCAAACAATTATTAAAATAAAAAAAATCTTAATTCTATTAAATATAAAAACTTGAGAAATCTTAGTTCCACTAATTA